>OY728142.1:466531137-467924637 GCA_963277665.1 Viscum album | reverse complement strand
AAATGACGATGACCCAAGCGAGGTTCCACTTTTAAGAACACCTAGTCACCCATAGAATACTCCAAATCTTGGTTCCACTAATTGGCATAAGACTTATAGAGACTTTATGTTGTCAACAAACATTTCTTGATCAACATGACTTTCTCAGACATCTCCTCCACAAGGATCAATCCCAATAATAAGGTCACGCACACCTCATCCCAACACAAAGGGGACCAACATGACCAACCATAAAGTGCCTCAAAATTATCCATTTGAATCAATGATTGCTAATTATTGTTATATGAAAACTCAACCAATCCCAAATGGTTATCCCACAAACCTCCGAAATCAAAAACACATGCCCAGAGCATGTCTTCCAAAATTTGATTTTCCCGCTCCATATGACCGTCCATTTGAGGATGGTATATCATGATCAACTTGACCTTATACCTCATCACCTTCTGAAGGCCTTCCCAAAACCACGAGGTAAAACATGGGTCCCTATCTGAAACAATTATTGATGGAACACTATGAATCCTCACAGCCTTCTAAACATACAACCAACCCAACTCATCCACTTTGGATGAATCCCTAATTGAAATAAAATGGGATGATTTGGTCAAATAGTCAATCACTACCCAAATGGAATTCCTCCCATGGGCTGTATGAGGTAATCCAATAATAAAGTCCATGGAGATCTCATCCCACTTCCATGTTGGAATGGGTAGTGGCTGAATCAAACTAGAGGGCCTATGGTGATCTGTTTTAACCTACTAAGATGTATAACACCAAGATATAAATTTATCTTTATTTCACCCCATTCCAAGACACCAAAACTACTGAAACATATCACAGTACATCTTTTTATCACTAGGATGAACAAACCACTGGTAATGGAGGATATCCTACATCATTACCTTATACAATGACAATGAAACCGCAAAGAGAAACTTAAATCACAAAACATCCTCATGAGACAATGACCATTCACAAGGAACCTACCCACCAATTAGAAACTACAGAGAATGCTGGCACAAATCATCAATTTACTGATCCTGATAAATCAACTCCATAAGAGAAGCTATCACCTAAACATTGAATAAGAACACACATCCACTTTGTTCCTTGGTCTCAAGATGCATCTGAGCGAAAAAACCTATCAAAGTCCAGTCATCAATGGACTCTTTCAACACAATCACTGGGACTTTCCAACATGAATGATGGACATTTAACTCTTAATTCCTCAGAAGTATCAAGAAACTCAAACATCCTCTCTATATTTTAAATCCACTCCTATTCTTTCTGATTTTTTGTGATACCTTATAAATAAGGAGTCTTTTTCTTGAGGAACTTCTAATCCTTGTCCTTTTTAGAACCTGGTTCAACTTCTCTAACCTAAGAAGGACTAGAGCCCTGACCTTTTCCCAAACCATTATCATCCTAAATCACTAACTCCACTAACCTCAGGTCGATTGGTAAGGGAGAACTCTCTTCAACCTCTTCCTGTGGTTGTATAGGAACTCTCCAAGGAGGCATCTTACTACAACAAGAAGCAACCATATGGAAAAACCATCAACACAACCATTCTAAAAAATTTCAACAACAATAAAAAATCTCAAACAATTCTTTAATTCAAAACATAACCTAATCCATCACTTTTACAAGACCAACCAAACCACTCCATCTCCACCCAGGGTCCATATATAGTCGACAGCATGTACGTCATACATGTATGAGAATTAAAACCAAATACCAACATCCCATGGTGACTCGAGTCCTGTTATGAGGTGTGTTGGATAGACACCCCACTCGCAACCAGAACCTTAATCCCTAAAAATAATATCTATGGTCAATCCAAAATAATTCACAACTAACTTAACCCAAAATATCATAACCTCTCTAGTATTATTTTTTCATGAACCAGGTCAGAGTTCCATCTAACCCGACACCCAACTCAATCCACGGCATGGCCCAAAGGGCATTCCCAAACACTGAAATCTGGAAAATAGTTCCTAGGTATCAAAAATATAATTTTTGAATGATTTAACGAATTTATATAATCATAAACAACCAACAAGAATAAATATCACAATTACTGATAACCATAACCAAAAAAGGTTCAATGATTTTAAGATTAAAATTTTTACAACTTTTACAAAAAACAAAAGTACTAAAATGGAATAGGAACAAAAAAAACTATCCCAAAAACTCCATGAAACAAGAGGTACATATCCCTCAATCCACCACCACCAACACCGACAAGAAGTGGAACACTAGCAACTGGATCCACCATCACCACCACGACACATCTTGCCTTTACCAGGGTCATATATAAAAAAGTCTACATACACCCAAAGGTGTATATAGGGTTTGATCCAAAAACTAGTATGATTCCACCCAAAATAAAGATTCCATGATATTACATTACAATAAAAATAAACATGCGTATTTATATAATAATATTTAAAAACGTTCTAGGAAAATTTTTTAAGGAAAACTTTCCCAAGAAACACTTTTTATGGAAAACCATTTTCACAAATAATATTTCTTGAAATAAAAATCTACACAATGTCTACCATATTCTGAAGGCTAGCACCACATCACATAAGCATCATGTTACAAGAGATAACCATAGGAAAATACCTATAGGTAACTAGAAAAAGTGGGACCCTATGAACCTCATTCATTGGTGATAAAATTCCTCCAACTCAACTACCGATAGAATTCTCATTCATGATCCATTAGAGGGGATCTCATCCCAAGGTCTAATGGTATTCATATCATAATCCAAAACCAATAGATTTCTCATGCATGATCCACTATAGGGTAGCACATCCCAAGGTCTATTGGTCTTCAATCATATCACATGTTTATTTAGTGTTACATTTGTCAATATTGTTAGATGAATCTGATCCTTAGCCACTTCTGAATCAACTAGTGTGCTAGTTAAAGTTTACCCACCTAGATACTCACAATTACCTTTGTTCTATAATTCTATTTCTAATATCACATAAATTAACACTTTCACTTACACATTCCAATAATCACAAGAATACAAGGAAATCTCCACTTTTACATTTTCACATTGATCTAATGATCAAAATCAACATGTAAAACACCATTTTCTATAAAAAAATCCAAATTAAATTTCAAACTCACACCAAAACCATTTGTAAATACTTTTAACACCACTTGAACAATTTATAAAAACCCATTTTAAAAAATCAATAAGAAGAACATATATGATCTCTAACCATTTCCATGAGAAAATCCCCTTTCAAATTCATAATCACATAAAATACATTTTATAACATGATTTACATCACTTCAATAATTCAAAGACACATTTAAGGTGCAAAAAATATCCAACATGAAAAAAAACCCATTTACCTTGCAAAATCCACTTCTAACACATTTTCACCATTAAATCTCTTGGAAAACACATTTCGCACCTTTTACACATGGAAAAAACATTTTTAAGAAACACCATAACAAATCACACATGAAACATAGCCAATTTCTTTTCTAAAATCCATTTCTATCACATGTAAATACCAAAACCTTTCTAAAACAAATTTTACATCACACAAACATAGAACACATTTAATAAATCAATCAATCATATCAAAATCATCTAATAATGTAAAAGCATGGAACCACCGACCTTACACTTAGAAACTTCCAGAAATCAGTGAAAAACCACAACTACACTGCCAAAAAACCATATAAAGGAAAGATTGAATAATAATCATCATGATTTCAACCAACATCACAAGATCATACCCTAATTAGGTCAAAAATTCCACTAAAAAATAGGAACTTAAGAAAGAGGGAAGATGGACCCTGGAAAGAGGGAGAAATCAAGAGGAAAAGAACATGATGATTCCTTGAAGAACTAAAGTCAAAACCATAAAATTATTGAGGCTCAATAGTTTCAATAAATCTTAGAGGAGACTCCCATGGATGAAAATCCCCAATGGGGAGTATGGGAGGTGTTTTAGGGTAAAAATCGAAGAGGGTGGAAGGGTAAATTCCAACTTTTTAATGACCTAGAAAAGATGCATGGTTTTACTACATGGTTTTCCAAACCATTCACCAATCATGCAATCTCTACTATCTAAAATGATCATTTTCTACATTGTTTTCTAGGAAAGGGTGCACGGTTTCCCCTAAGCATGCACCAACCTTGTGCCACCTGCTGTCAAGCCCAAAAATCTCTATTTTTCACCAAAAACTCATGGGGAACCCAAGGGATAAATGAAATAATAAAAATGAACAAAATAATAACTAAAAATAAAATCAAATATGTGACATTTATAAATATTTACATTCTATAGGTGATGTAACCATGATCAAGAAATAAAGACCATAACCTCTGAATCGAAGCATATGTGAAAAATGAAGTAGTTAACACCCAAAATAATGATGATAATGAAATATTATGAATTAATGGGTGATAAAATGATATAAGTAAACCATTTATGTTATTATAGGTATGAAGATAATTCTGGTATAGAATTAAATTTATTGTACAAGTGGTTAAGATCACTTATGAAGCGATTTTGACCTGATGTAAGGGTTTTATGTTACAATATAACTTTTTATGTATTATTTATAATTAAATTTAGGATGATAAAATTATATGATTTATCTATAACATAATGAGTTTTTTTAAAGGAGACACTATGTTTAATTTCATATATGATACTCCACATTGAGCTTAAACGAACAACGAAATATTATTATTAAAATGTTACCATTATAACGTAGTCGTTAAAATGGTGAAAATGAATAGTATTAACTGAATTATAAAAATTTGGTTTAAAAATGTATATATAATTAAATATTTGGTGAAAATTTAATTATAAATGTATGTAAAACCTTTTTTAAAATAAAAGGAACTTTTTTTTGAAAATTGTTTAAATGTGCACAAGTGTGTTTTATACCAAAAAATTAATAAACCAATATTATTGGATTGTATTAATAATATATATATATATAATATATTTAATTTAATTCTTAATATTCATATGAAGTTTTTTCTAGACATGATATAAAAATAAATCCAATTTTATGAATAAAAAGAGTATTTTTCAAAAAAAATGGTTTTGTCGTCTTTTGATGGCGCACTTGTTTTAAATATTTTTTTGACACTTTTATAAGTTTTATTTTACAAAATAAACTTATTATTTGAAATTGGAGTACCAAATTCACTTGGGTTGAATTTTTGGTATTTTTCTAATAAGTTTCATGTTCTGATGAATAGTAGACAAATAATACATTTTAATTGAAAACTACTTTTTCAACAAATTAATTTATAATGTCAACTATATTTTTTTAATGGGTTTAAAGTGTAATTATATCAAATTTTTATCATTTAATCTAATTTAGGTCATTAGAATAAATTTCACATTGAAATTGGATATAAAAATTTTGTGAACTTTTGAATGTTTTTACTTTCAAAACTCATTTTCTCATTCTGTCAATGGGATTAATTTTTAATTAATTTCTACCAATTATGTTTTTTAATTTAGAAAAATTGATTCCATATTTGGAATCATATGGTTCATATTATGTAAATTTTTCAATTTTATTTTTTGACTGTATGAATAGTAACTTTAGTAATTTTTTTATTACCATGATTAAGGGTAAATCTGGTAATTAAAGGTAAAAATAATATTATAAATATTATAAAATTACCCTAACACTTATCATAATCACATTTTATTAGTTTAATTCAACCAAAATAATACTTTTTCCAAAATTATAACCTTTTTATGCCACTTGAATTACATTAAGACATTTATAATATTATATTCAAAGGAAATCCAATTTTGTCATTCTTTTGTTTTTAAAAAGAGAAATATTTTTAATATAGGGTTATATAAGGGATATGTTCTATTATAAATATTATTTTTAAATATAAAATATTTATATACATTATATTTATTTATTTATAATTTTTAGGAAATAAGTTATTAGATTAAATGATGACACAATGATGATGCAGTGATTATTTAATTAATGAAAGAATCAAATAAATGATATTAATAATATTAAAATAAATATAATTTGTAATAATTGATGTCATAAAATAATTTTATGGATTATTTTGACATGTTAGGGATTATTTATTTGGATTTTTTCAAAGATATAAAGTATTTATGATATTTTTAAAAAGTCAAATAATAAATAGTGTCAAAACTGACATTAATGATATTTTAAAATAAATAATATTTTATTAAATGATATAAAATTTATAAAAATATTATATTCATAAAAATTATATTTATAAGTCCTAAAATGTCATAAATGACTCATTTATTTGACTTTTGAATGTCATAGTAATTATATTAACCCTAAAAGTATAAATTACATGACAATACAGTACGAGTTAAAAGGGTTAAATAATGGTTAAAACAAAACATTAAGGATTATAAAAATAATAAAAACTTGTCCAAAAATTATTAGATGAATATTAATCTACCATTATCACCTAAATATCAAATCATAGATTTTTAATGCACACTTTTACATGAAAATAACATATATATTATTTAATTCAAAGTTAGTTACAAAATATCACTCTCTTTGTATTTAATATCTTTTATGTGTTCACATATAGACATAATCCAGATATTAGTGAACCTAAATGTATATTTATATATAAATGAAATTATTTTAATTATAAAATTTTTATTTTTATTTTTTAAAATTATAAAATTACCTGAAATACTTATTCAACGCTAAAACAATATTTATTTAATTAATAGAAAAATAAACTAATTGATTTAATTATATTAATTTTGATATATTTTGGATTATTTAATGTTTATAACAAATTTTATAGATATATAATATATGTTAGATTTGATTTAAAGAATTATATTCCAATTTCCACTTTATCTTGATATATTTAAAGTCAAATTATATAAATTGTATCAAATTTGATAATAATGATATTTTATTGAATTAATATATTATTAAATTATTTAAAAATAACAAAAAATGTTAAATAGTAAAAAATGGGATAATATGTGGTCTAAAATTTCTTACCCTATTCATTTATAGACCATTTTTAAGTCTTTGTCTCTATAATAGCCTTATTGTAATTTAATATTTTTTGATTTTCCAAGAGTGCCCCTCCCCTCTCCTATAAAAGGGTACCCATTATTCTTATATCAATACACTTAAAACCCCTTTTTTGAAAATATTTTCCCAAATACATTCCTATATTACCTCCCCATATTATATAGGCCATATTTTATGCATAAAACTCTCCTTAGAGGTGTTAAGGTATTAATCAAAGGAGAGCGTTTAAAGAAGAGGAATCATTTTTAATTAAGTGTTGCTATTTTTTTCTTCTTCTGCTTTTTTAAAATATTCTTAAACAATAATTAAATAATAACTCTATTATCCTCAATATAATGAGATGTTATTATGTTAATATCATCACCTAAATATATCTCAACTTCAATCAAATGGGAAAATAATTGTCTTTCATGTGTGTGGCGTACTGCAACCTCACGAACTGATATAATTCTTTTTCCATCACCGTATCTCATGAATGTTTGTAATGATGGAATTAATGTTTTTATATGATATTCATGATATATTTATCATTATTAAAAGATAATATATCATTTAATTTCTTACCTTTCCATTCATGGAAAAATGATAACGTTATTCGTGCATACGTGTGAACTGTCATCTCTACGAAGCGATGTGATTCATCTTCCATCACCACATCACATGGATGATATATATATATATATATAATATTATATTAATGATGTTATTATAATTTATGAAAATATTAATTACCTTCTTTCTATAATGATCATTGAAAAATGTAAATGTTATCTGTGCGTAAGTACGACCTACCGTCTCCATGATTATAATGTTGTTCATTTTTCATAACCATATATAAATGGTTTCATTTAAAATTAAAATTGATGAATAAAATTTATTATTATTTAATGAATAATATTCTTGATATGATGGACTTATTACTACTTTGACTATTAACATCATTCTAGTTTCATTTTGGGCTCAAGTAGCGAATATCATCAAAACATCTAACATGAACTTTAATAATTAATTAATTGTTATAACATGATATTAAGTGATATAAAAGGAGTAATAAAATTGAAAAATTTTCTAAAAAAAGTAAATAACTAACATAAGTTTATTATTCTGGAGATTAATGGGTGTTTTTGATGAATCATACTCAAGGTAAGGGACATCGTCTCAATCTCCTTTCATTGAGGCATATCTTGATGTTATGCACCTTTATTATCATATAAGTTTTATATAAAACCTTTTTGACATGTTATATAAAGATTTAATATACTCTCATGATATTTAAAGTTTTTCTTTAATGTTATTATTTAATAATATTTATTCAAGTGTTTCTTAATTGGTAAGGGACTCTTTAACTAAAACATTATTTTAAATGTTTTAAGGATTTATTCTTATAAATATTTCTCATTCAATGTCATAATTTAAAAATGGTTTTATAGATTTATTTATATGGATGAAAATATTCTAAAATGTTAGTTTTTTAATTCCCTTAAAAAATTTCACAGTGGTGTGGGACACTTTGATTCAAAAATATCTTTTTTAGAATGTTTTGAATGGGTTTTAAAAATGGATTGATTATTTCAATAACTTGGAATGCTTTTTAACACATACAATATAAATATAATTTCTTATTTTTATGATTCTTTAATTATTTAATGTTCCCTCTATAAGTTTTCATATTTTTTTCTAAATAAATTAGTTTCTTTATTATTTGTGTGTTTTTTATATTTTAAATTTTTTTTACATGAAAATGGTATTTTGATATTTGGAAGTGATTTACACATGGATTTAAAAGATTTTTCAAGGGTTTTATTCATTATTTGGTCCTTGAACATTATATATGAAGGTTTGAACCCCATTATATCTCACGGTTGAACCCGATATATCTTATACGAAGAGTTGATCTCTATTATAGGTCATTAAATATGGGTGAGATTTATATAGATTGTATAAAGGGTGAGCCCCATTATAGCTCTACAATGCATTAGGTACTCTAGAGGTGAAAGCTGACCATATGGTTATTCTATTTGTAAAGTTGGATGTAAGATAGATATTTTAATTATGTCCCAAGGAACCTACGTGATTTATTTATGTTTTCTAATGAGTTTCTAAGAAAAAAAATAATGGGGTTTCATGTTTTCACTAGACTAATGATTTTCTTTCTTTATATCCCTTACTAGGTTTTGGGGCTCATCCCAAGTTTAAAAATGTTTTCCATAGGTCTTAAGATTGGTAAGGGAAAATAATATGCAATGATTAAATAATTGAATATGTGTCTCAAAAAGAATTCATGTTTTTAAGGATTTTATTTGGTGTAAAAAATGGATACTGAGTGTAAGTGTCCACAAGTAATGTATGGATCTACTATGTAATATTTTTTCCTAATTATCTAAAACTCTAAAATAAAAATATCCAAAAATCTGAATTCTAGTTGATAAACACTAGAATATGTTATGTTTAAGGTCAAGTCCTTACATTATCTCTCAAAAATATTATATCTTTTTTTATCCTTTAATTATTTCTATAAATTACAAGTTTTACTTTCATTTTTCTCTGTCTAAGTACTCAAAATTCCAAAAGAGTGTTTTTAAAGAAAATAGAATTTGTTATTATATTTAGTTAGGAATATTATTATTCAATATCCATATTTTATTTAAAATGTTTTTAATATTTTTTTTAATATTATATAATGAATAATTAAATTAATTTTTACTCATGTTTGACTTTCTATAAAAAATTAAAAGGATATTTCTTTTCCTTTTTCAGATGAGTTACTTTTTACCAATGGTTTTAATGAAATTCTTGTTTAAACATTTATTGAATAACAGTTATTCCTGATTTCATGACCATTATTTTCGTTGAATATTACTTTAAAAGTTTCCAAGATTATTTTTAAAGAAAATTTATTTCCTAATATTTTGGAATTTTTTAGATTTAAAATCATTTATTTCAAATTGAAAAGGGTATTTTCTTCCAGAAATGTTTCAGTGGTCTTTTAAAAGAATTTTCATTATTTTCAACATCCTTTGATGATTCTTATGATTTATTGAGGATATAATCTAATGATATAATCCATCATATTACTTTATATGGATTATGATCATGTTGTTCTGGTGATAGAGTAGGGAAAATATTAACATCTCATATGCTTGTTTTTAAATATGAATGTTTCTGTTGATTATGTATGGAATTGTTATTAATTTATTATATATGATGAATGAATTAGATTTATTAAGTGATGGGAAGTTCCCATTATATCCCCTTGATGTGATAGTAGGTCTCAGGACAAAAAACTAGTTTTGGTATTTGTCATGTGCTTTACCTATTTTTGTATGATGTATCAGTACAAGGACTTGAAGGTAAGATTATGATGTCCTGCATTATGCATTCTATCTTATGAAACCAATTGTTTTTATCCATGAGATTATTTATATTATTATGTTATCCATGGATATATTCACTTTTTATTATATTAGTTATTTGGAATATCTGATTATATTTTATATTTTACAATTTATTTATGTATTATTTTTTCTATAGTAGCTTATGTTGTATGATTTCCCTTACTGGGAATCTAAGTTCCCCATTTATATTGTTTCCTTTCACCAACATGATAATAAGGGATCAATAAATGATTTTAGATATATAATAGAATAAATAATAAAGTTATCATTATATTTTTAAGCTATATTTTATATTATAAAATGTAATGTGAGAATCATGTGTGTATCTAGTCTCCCAAGACTGATAAAATATATGATCCTTTAGGATTCATTATATTGTATCTTATGCTAATTTAGTAAGATAACCCTCATATCAAGATTACTGGAGTTGGGGTGTTACACCACCTACTCCATGTTGACCATCGAGAATACTTGGGCACAGAATTCACCAATGATTGTGGCCTCAAAAAGCAAAGAATATATAAATAGAGACATAAATAGATAGATGAGAACTATCAGCTCTAGGGAAGAAATAAGAAAACTTCTGATATTGACCCCCTTTTCACTAAAATCTCAACAACCCTAGCTTCTAAGGCACTCTATTAGTATCCCTTCTCCTTAAAAATCCCTGATGACTCCCCATCCAAGATGATCCCACCTATGTGCGAGTCCTCTCAATCACATCTACCTTCTTCTACACCTATAGATACATAGGAAACATAAATGGGGTAACTTTTTACTAAATAATTAAGTTCAATGCTTCCTATAGACAACATGACTTGGACTCCTCATCTGGAAAAAGATTAGGGGAGAAGATAAGAAGGCCCTTGAATTGGATCTAAATCTCCCACATGCTCAGGATCCCATGATGCAAGGAGAGAAAACTAGGCCTCTTTTACCCAATCATCATCAATGACATGAACTTTTCATGAAACTACCTTTAAAATCATCCCATGAAACCTCTTTCTTATTTTTATCTCTGAGATACAGAATCTACCACGGGTGCACCACTCCTTGTATATAACTAATAGTCATTAGAGCCCAATAATCTTCCCTATTATAAATCAAATTAAAGGTGGTCTCAATATTATCTAACCAATACTCTAACCCCAAATTATAGTCACTCCACTCGTACTTCTTCAGACCCTGATGTTGGAGATCACACAATGTATTTATCTAAGACTCGTCATCTTCAACCAAAACAACCCTTTGGGAGTAACCAGATCATCCTGTTGCACATTTCCAACCTGAATCTCACGCGGATGACAACCATCAACAACCTCTATAAACAATATGGAAAACTCATAATCATGATAGCATGAAATTTATTAATGTACCATTTAATTAAATTCATTATTAATTTTTTTCCAAGATCCCCCCAATTACAAACACAAACCCAAAAAAGTTTGATGCATGTACCTTACCTAGGAATCTACCCCAACAATCATCATTATGTTGCCTAGTTTTCTTAGTAATATTAAGATCCATATTTCAAATCAAAATGGTCCCAAATCACTTGTGTCCCAACTAGTCACTTGCTATATAACAAGCTAAGTTTGACTAACATTGTTTCCCTACAAAACCTATGAAATCTTCACCATTTCAAAACATTAAAATCTATCCTAAATATCATACATAGCTAAAATAACACTTTTTCATGACCCATAACCATTTTGAATCACTCCTCAGCTTGTAGTGAAAATAACAGTGGCCCTAAGTCCCACCTTCAATAGGCCCTAAGTTGGAAACTAGCACAGAGGATATAAATCATGAAAATGAGATGAATTACCCTCATAACTACTATGAATAATATTAGATCCCCTCCAATAAAAACCATAATGTAAAATAAAACCAAAATCCTACAATAAACTTATGTAAATTTTATACAAATACAATTATTTAAGCTATAATACCAAAATAAAATCCTAGGTATAAACTCCAAACAAAACTCTAAACTTTGAACTATTAAGATCTATACCAATCCCCAAACTTACCTTATAAATCAAAAAAACATATCTGTATATATTGGGTTTGAGAATATATGTATACTCTATAGAGACCCAATGCTTGTAGTACATGGACATTACATTACTTTTTCAGAATACTTAATACATGGAAAAAACAGATGCCCAAAGACCGTATTAGTTTAGTGTCTTTGTAAACTCGGAACATAGTCTTCTAATCATGGTGAAAGATCTTCAAAATCTCCCATAATGATCTCCCCCTTTTTTTATTATATAAAAACCTTTCTTTAAACCCTAGGGAAAGAAAACATATAAAGGGTGAGCTCAAATGCTCAGTAAGGGCAAACATGGAGAATGTAAAACAACCCATAAACATTTGAATGTAAAACCATGAACATAAAACATCAAAATCATGAGTAATGACATAAATATCGGCAGTACATAAAGCATATATCATAAAGCAACATTAATCATGATAAAATAGCATGGGAATAAAACATGTAATTTTGGAAAACCATTAAGAACATGTTATAATTTCCATAGTAGCCAAGGCATTGCTTCCAAGACCATCATAGTGGACAAAGTTCATTACTGAACCGGGTTTACCTGCTGTTCCAGCCCTGTATTACTGAACCAGATTTACTTTCCATTCTAAACATGTCAATCTAATGAGATATAAATCTTTACGCAATGCATTGGAGGGAGATATAGGTCCCACCCATCTCATAATGAAACTATTCTTATGTGTGCCACAAAACAATCATAAATCATTCATCATAACTCAAAGAATAAAATGGGTTTCATAAACATAATCCCTTTATAACATAATCCATACAAAACAAATGGATATCATTTCATCATAAGAAAAATCAAACTATATAAATAATAGATACATTATACTTGAAACATAAACATACTAAATAATTTCATCTTAGATAGAAAATAATTTTGATAAAACACTTGAAATGAATTCTTGAGGAAAATATCATTTCTTCTTCAAAATCATTTTCTTTTCACAAAAGGAAATGTAATTTTAAAAGAAAAGGATTTGTTGAAAATAATAATGAAATAATGTAGAGAAATATTCATGAAAATAAGGTGTTATGAAACTATAAAAATCTGTTCATGTCATATAAGTTAAAAAACATTCTCCTCGTACTTTTAATGAAAATGTCAAAAAGTACCACGTATGGTAAAAAAAATATTCCTTCCATAACACAAATTAAAAGTCAAATAGGGGTAAAATTGACTTTAAAAATACATGGAATAATATTAAACACTTTATGAAAAATATTTTTATGTACATGGATGAAAAATATAACCCCAGTAAATACTTACATAAAAGTCATCTCGGATAAAAATGAGATTTCAAAATTATCCCTTACCTTAGGTCCAATTTCTTCAGTACGTGTCTGAAACTCCTGTATAGTGGGTTTACACATATTATTAACTTGTAAAAGAACCATAGTAAAATTTATTATATCATATATGATTCACTTGTGACTTTATATTACCTGTTCTTTTGTCAATTCTATGTTAAAGAAGCATTTTGGGTAAAATCGTTTCATTTATCGTACGTGTTTGGACTTGTTGTTCTTGATATTATTACTTATATCCTTATTTACTTGATTCTATAATGTAAAATGTGTTTTATATATAATATATATTCATCATATAAATATATATGATAGATCGATAAATGGAATGAAATACACTGTTCATGGAGACGGTAGGCCGTACGTACGCATGAACGCTATTTTCGTCTCCATATAGAATTGAATGGTATTAAGTAAATGAAACATATATGTACATAAATACAGTATCATTATTATTTCATATCTTTAATTATTATTTATTATATGGACTTTATATTCATTCTTGAATGGTTAACATGGAGAATGAATCTCATCGCGTCGTGGAGACGGTAATCCATACGTACGCATGAGCGATGATATCATTCCCATAATTATTGAATGGTATTAGAGTGGATTATATAATATATAATAATTAGTGTCATGTTATAATAATAATATATAGTTATTATTTCTACCATTATACCCATCCATGTAAGGTGGTGGTGGAAAAACAGATTACACCACGGCGTGGAGACGGTATTCCGTACGTATGCATGCGCGGTGATTTTGTTTTCTGTAGGATGGATAGAAGGTGAAATGGGGTTGTTTTATATTTATAATAAAATATAATTATATGGGTGATACTTATGTTATTACTTTGAAACAAATAAATAAGAGGATGTAGAAGTAAAAATAAATTTGAAAGAATCGGTAAAGGATATTACCTCTTCTACGACGCGCCTCTTCTTAACCTCCTATTAGGGCACTAAAGTTGGTATTTTAAGAAGACCAGGACCTCTAGTAGGTTTATAGGGAATTGTAGAATATAAATGGGTAGGGTTTGGACGATCTTGAAGGCACAAAATGGTGTGTGGAGGATAGGGAGGAGGAGACTTTTTATAAGGGATGAGAGGGGCACTTTTGGAAACTTCTAAAATATTAATTTAAAATAAACTCAAACCCCACTTAGAAACCTCCAGAAATGACTCAAAAACAAAATATTAGATGTGATAGGGTTGTTATATCATAAACCAGTAAAATTTAGACATGTTGGGAATTTATTTTAAACATTATCAACTTGATTTAACCTTATTTAATCTATTTGATTTTATTTGTGGTAATAATATTCTAAATTTAAAATTATTATCAATAATTACTTATGTGTTGTTAATTGTCCATAATTGTATACTTTATGAAATTTTAGAACATATAAATTTAAATTTATAATTTTTAAATATTTTTGTTATTTTTAAACAATTTAATAATATGTCATTTTTATAAAATAACAATAGTGTCAATTTTGACACTATTCATTTTTTTGAATTTAAATAAAATACACACAGGGAATATATTCAAAACAAAATATTTAATAGGTTTCTAACATGTCATATTCATATAGAAACTTCATTTAGAATATTAATTAGTTCATATAATATTTATTTTAATATTTTTAAAACCATTTATTTGATATTTCTCTTAATAAAATAATTAGTATAAAATTTTTATATAATTATTTAATATACTTATTTGTTGTATAAAAATTAAAAATAAAATACTATGATGAATATATATATAATATCATTCATAATAATACTTTTAGTCGAATTCATATTCTAAAACAACCAACTTTTAAAATTTTATCTTTATTAAAGTATGAAGGTGACAACTTTGACATCTTTTAAATTAATATAATATAAATGTCCCAAACTGTTTTATAAGGCTAAAAATGGTCCACAAGTCTAAAATTTTATGATTATGGTGTATATATACTCTATCGATAAGTTTTGGTCAAGTTTTTGGGTCTTTTGATGGGTATTATTATTTTAATAAAAACTATATTATTGATTTTTCACTAAATCAATAATTTCTGCATCATTAATGTATAAGCTATTAAGGTAATTAAATATATATAAAAAATTACAAATAAATTACCATAACAAAGAAAAACATTTTATATTTCAAATGAGTATTTATAGTCGAATTTATATTCTGTATAACCTTATATTAAAAATACTTTAATTATTAAAGTTTGAGTGAGACATATTTCACTTTCTTTAAATAAAATAAAT
Source organism: Viscum album (assembly GCA_963277665.1). Taxonomy (NCBI): domain Eukaryota; kingdom Viridiplantae; phylum Streptophyta; class Magnoliopsida; order Santalales; family Viscaceae; genus Viscum; species Viscum album. Next base: position 467,908,522 of record OY728142.1, on the reverse strand, counting down.
TAAAGGTCTTAATCACATCAAAGTGGGTTCCAATATATTCAATTTCGACCCAATTATGCTTTAGGGCAATATATATTCATTCAATTATATTAATACAAGTGTTATGGTAATTTTATAATATTATATTAACCCTTAATTACCCGATTTACCTTTAAATATGGTAAATAAAATTTACTATAGTTATTATTCATAATGACTATAAATAAAAAGTAGACTATTAGCATAATTTAAACTTTCTGATTCCAAATATGGAATCCATTTTTCAAAATTCAAAACACAGAAGTTGCAATATTTAATTTAAAATTAATCTCGCTGTTGAGAAAACGGGTTTTAAAAGTTAAAACATTGTAAAAGATTGAAATGTTTTTACCAATGGATTCAATGTAAAATTATTGATAATGACTTGAATTATATTAAACGGTAAAAATATATTCTATTTATACTTTCAAACCATTCAATATTATAATTTAATCATATAAATTATCTTAATGAAAAAAGTTGTTTTTAAGAAAAATTTAGCGTATTTTTAATATTGGTCAAAATATGAAAGATAACACAAAAATAAAAAAAATTATTCAAAGTAAATTTTTATATACTTATTGCAATTAATAAGTTTATTATATCTTATTGAACTTAAAAACGTGTCAAAAACTATATTTAATGTGGGTGTTCCATCCAAAGGTGGAAAAAATGTATTTTTTGAAAAATACTTATTTTACCAGAATATTTTATTTTGTTCTCATAACATGTTCTAGAATATGCTTAAGATAAATTATTATGTAATAAAATTAAAATTTTAGTTGATACTATTCATAAAGTCTAGTTCATATCAACATATCATTGTTTAGTGAAACTCGATATTGCGTACAACACACGATATCGAGGAAGGTCGCTCTTTCGTGCAACACAAGCCAAGAATAGTTTTTACGTATACTATAAGATAATACGGTGTTGTGTATAGAACAAGATAATCTTGGTGTATCATACAACACAAGACATCAAAGAAATTAAAAAAATTATTTCTCATAAAATCTCAGGGTGTTACATTCTACCCCCTTAAAATGAATTTCGCCCTCGAAATTCGTCGGGGTTATAAATGTTTTACTACTAGAAAGTTTATTTCATAGAAACCCACATCATAAAAAGGAATACTAAAATTTAATTTTAAAAAGGAAATTTATAATCATAACGGTCACCCAAAGTAACTCATCACTGGGTTTCCACATAGGACAACATAGGTGAAAACATGGATATGGAAGAGAAATCTAACTATCAAATTCTGATGAAGAGTGGTAGAAGACATGGCTATGAAAAATCCAATAATCACAAAGCCATAAATTTATGATGATCTAAGGTACCTTCTGATTAATTGGGTATAAGGGTATAAGGACAACATTTTTTTTCAAGATCACTTCCCTAAAGTTGAAGAATTGTTTCTTAAGGGGAAATACTTACTTGATTTCAGTGTAATATCATCGTTGGTAATTCCATGAACAATTTCCACTTCATCTCTTATTTAAAGAAATGAAGTTGAATTTTTCATTCTTGAAGTGTTAGAAGATCATGCGATAGAATAATAATTCATTCCATCTGTCTCAAACAAAAGGTTAGAAAAAGTTATTAAATATACTTAAGTCCATATATGGTTATATTAATCATATATGGTTCCAAAAATGGACTTATAATTCATCTATAATATCTCTTAATAAAATAAAACTTGTTTCTAATAACCAGGGAATTCTTGTAGACCAGTGGTAGGTGATAAAGGCATGTCGCACTTCGGTTGTGGGTTCGATTCTCGCAACCTTGTCTAACGTGACGGGTTGTCGCTTGTCCTACAAGTTTTCCTTTTTCTAAAACTATACTATTATAACATTTCAGAAATAACATCGAAAAGTTCTATCCTTAAACAATACTATCTAATGTATAACCCAATACATTCCATTCTTTAAGATTATCCAAAATACTTCTATCCAATCTCATAGTATAAAGAAAATGATTACTAAAAAGGTCATCTACCAAGCATGTGAATACCATCATTTATCCCCCATATATCATAAGATATATCTTGTTAGTCGTATTCCAAACATGTGAAGACTTTAATCATGTATTATCTTGAAACATGAATCACCATAGAACCTTAGTGAAAACATTAATGCTATCAAAAGTTAATTATTTCCACATACCAAAATCCCAAAATTTCTATATACTCAAACCATGATGTCACTTTGTCCTTATATCTATCATGAACTCATTAATACTATCTAACATATTATTTTCTCTATATCCATTCATTATGCGCATATCATCTTCTTTCCAAAAATATCTAAATAACCTTTCATGGTTACCAGTACCATTCATCATATACTTTCAAATACTTTCAGAAAAACAATAGAGTAACAATCCTTAGATGTTTATTTATTCCATAGTACCATTAAATTACCTATACAACATAACTCTTGATAAACATACAATCATTACACTACCTTCGAAAACCATTGATCGAGCTTCATCATTTTATTCCTCAACACTTTTTTCATCTCATATATCATTTGTAGTCTCTTCATCGTCATTAACATAAATACTACCCATACGACCATGCTGATTCTCTTCATGAGATTTTCCATTAGGGAATTGGTTTGCATAATGCTCGTACATTCTACATTTAAAATATTTAATTGTTGTTGATGTCCTAAGAATACCATTATCATTGTCCATAGTGTTAACTGAACCCTTTCTATTGCAATTACTGGATTTGTATCCTTCTTTTCCACACCTAAATCATCTTCCAGTTCCTTCGAAACATTCTCCTTGATGTCTCTTCCCACTTGATTTACATGAGGAAAATTGAACTTTATTTCCTCTATGATCATCATGAAACTTCATCTTTCTCTTATTATCTGAGTCAAGAAACTTACCAAAGTTGATATTATTGATCATATTATGATATTGTTGATTAGGAATAATAATGATGTTTCGCCTTCCAAATCCCATTTCATTTTCTTGATCATGAAGAATATCATTCCATTGTCTATCATATTCTCCATTAACATAAATCTTCCTGTTTCCAACCATTTTCTAAAACCCAAAAAGAATAGTGTGAGAGGAAAAAATAATTCTAGGAAAACAACTTAATAAATAGGGTGTACCTTTAATAACTAAGATCTTAGGTTTAATTCTATGATCATTATCGTAATTCTAGGACAATAACCTATACTTGTACTTAACCTTATGGACATCCCTAGACATACCTTAGAAAAATCTCTAAGGATCTCACTAAAGTTTTCGCATCCTAGTTTCCAAAGGTTAAATAAACCTTTGCTATGATACCAAATGTAGAGACCCAAAGCTTGACGTACATGGACATTACATTACTTTTGTAGAATATTTAATACATTAAAAAAATAGATGCCGAAAGACCATATTAGTTTAGTGTCTTTGGGAACTCGGAACATAGTCTTCTAATCATGGTGAAAGATCTTCAACATCTCTTATAAAGATCTTCCCCTTTTGTTTTCTTACCTAAAAACCTTTCTTTAAATCCCGGGGAAAGAAAACATATAAAGGGTGAGATCAAATTCTCATTAATGTCAAACATGGATATTGTAAAACAACCCATAAACATTTGAACGTAAAACCATGAACATAAAACATCAAAATCATGAGTAATGACATAAATCTTGGTAGTAAATAAGGCATAGATCATAAAGGAACATTAATAATGATAAAATAACATTGGAATAAAACATGTAATTGTGTAAAACCATTAATAAATTTTTTTGATTTCCATAGTAGCAAAGGCATTGCTTCCAAGACCATCATAGTGGACAAATTCCATTACTGAGCCGGGTTTACGTGTCTTTCCAGCCCTGTATTACTGAACCGGATTTACTTTTCATTCCATCCATGTCTATATCATGAGATATAAATCTTTACCCAATACATTGGAGGGAGATATAGGTCCCAACCATATCATAATGAAACCATTGTTATGTGTGCCACAAAACAATCATAAATCATTCATCATAACCCAAATAATAAAATGGGTTTAATAAACATCATCCCTTAATAACATAATCCATATAAAACAAATGGATATCATTTCATCATAAGAAAAATAAAACCATGTAAATAATAGATACATTATACTTGTAACATAATCATACTAAATAATGTCATCTTATATAAGAAATAATTTTGATAAAACTCTTGAAATTAATTCTTGAGTAAAATATCCTTTCTTCTTCAAAATCATTTTCTTTTCAAAAAATGCCATGTAATTTTAAAATAAAAGGATTTTGTTGAAAATAATCATGAAATAATGTATAGGTAGCTTCATGAAAATATGGAATTATGAAACCGTAAAAAACTGTTCATTCTGTATAAGTTAAAAAAACATTCTCCTCATACTTTTAACGGAAAAGTTAAAAAGTACCACGTATGGTAAACAAAAGAAATATTCCTTCCATAACACAAAGTAAAAGTAAAAGAGGGGTAAACATGAATTTAAACATACATGGAATAATATTAAACACTCTATTAAAAACATTTTTATGGACATGGATGAAAAATATAACCCCAGTAAATACTTACCTATAATCCATCTCGGATAAAAATGAGATTTCAAAATTATCCCTTACCTTAGGTCCAATTTCTTCCGTACGTGTCCAAAACTTCTATATAGTGGGTTTAAACATATTATTAACTTGTAATAGAACCATAATAATGTTTATGATATCATATATGATTCACTTATGACTTTATATTAACCATTCTTTTGTCAATTCCATGTTTAAGCAGCATTTTGGGTAAAATCGTTTCATTTATCGTACGTATTTGGACTTGTTGTTCTTGATATTATTACTTATATCCTGATTAACTTAATTAAATAATGTAAAACATGATTTATATATAATATATATTCATCATATAAATATATATATGATAGATTGATAAATGGAATGAAATACACCATTTATGGAGACCGTAGGCCGTAAGTACGCATGAACGCTGTTTTAATTTACTTATTTAATTGAATGGAATTAAGTAAATGAAACATATATGTACATAAATACAGAATAATTATTATTTTATATCTTTCATGATTATTTATTATATATACTTTATAATCATTCTTGAATGGTTAATATGGATAATGAATCTCATCGCGTCATGGAGATGGTAATCTGTACGTACGCACGAGCGACGATATCATTCCCATAATTGTTGAATGGTATTGGATTGGATTATATAATATCTCATAATTAGTATCATGTTATAATAATCATATAAAGTTATTATTTCCACTATTATACCCATCCAAGTAAGGTGGTAATGGAAAAATAGATTACACCACGGCGTGGATACGGTATTCTGTACGTACGCACGCGCGGTGATTTTGTTTTCTGTAGGATGGATAGAAGGTGAAATGGGTCCATTTCATATTTATAATAAAATATCAGTATATTATTGATACTTATTTTATTACTTTGAAACAAATAATGATGAGAATTTCGAAGAAGAAATAAATTTGAAAGAATCGGTAAAGGATATTACCTCTTCTTCAACGCGCCTCTTCTTAACCTCCTCTTAGGGCACTAAAGTTGGTCTTTGAAGAATAACAGAACCACTAGTAGGTTTCTAGGGAAGTGGATAAGAGAAATGGGTAGGGTTTGGCTGATCTTGAAGGCTCAAAATGGTGTGTGGAGTAGAGTGAGGAGGTGCATTTTTATAAGGGAGGAGAGGATCACTTTTGGAAACTTATAAAATATTAAATTATAATAAACTCAAACCCCACTTAAAAACCTCCAATAATGACTAAAATACAAATATTAGATGGGATAGGTTTGTAATATCATAAACCAGTAAAATTTAGACATGTTGGGAATTTATTTTAAACATTATCAACTTGATTTAACCTTATTTAATCTATTTGATTTTATTTGTGGTAATAATATTCTAAATTTGAAATTGTTATAAATAATTACTTATGTGTTGTTAATTTTCCATGATTGGATACTTTATTACATTTTAGACCATATAAATTTCAATTTATAATTTTTAAATATTTTTTTGATTTTTAAACAATTTAATAATATGTCATTTTTATAAAATAACAATAGTGTCAATTTTGACACTATTCATTTATTTGAATTTAAATAAAATACAAACAGGGAATATATTCGAACCAAAATATTTAATATGTTTATAACATGTCATATTCATATATAAAATTTATGTAGAATATTAATTATTTCATATAATATTTAGTTTAGTATTTTTAAAACCATTTATTTGATATTTCTCTTAATAAAATAATTACTACAACATTTTTGTATAATTATTTAATATACTTATTTGTTGAATAAAACTTATAAATAAAATACTATGTTTCATATAAATCTAATATATTTCATAAGAATACTTTTAATCCAATTTATCTTCTAAAACCACCAAATTTTAAAATTTTATCATTATTAAAGTATGAAGGTGACAACTTTAACATCTTTTAAATTAATATAATTTAAATATCCTAATCTGTTTTATAAGGCTCAAAATGGTCCATAAGTCGACACTTGGATACTTATGGTGTATATATACTCGACCAATAGGTTTTCGTCATGTTTTTGGGTCTTTTGATGGGTATTATTATTTTAATAAAAACTATATTATTGATTTTTCACTAAATAAATGATTTTTGAATCATTAATGTATAAGCTATTAAGGTAATTAAATATTTCTTAAAAATTACAAATAAATTAACATAAAAAATAAAAACATTTTAGATTTCAAATGATTATTTATAATCTAATTTATATTCTATATAACTTTATATTAAAATACTTTAATTATTAAAGTTAGAGTGAGACATATTTCACTTTCTTTAAATAAAATAAATTAAAGGTCTTAATCACATCCAAGTGGGTTCTAAAAGATTCAATTTAGACTCAAGTATGCCTTAGGGAAAAATATAATCATCCAATTATATTAAGACAAGTGTTATGGTAATTTTATAATATTATATTTACCCTTATTTACCTGATTTACCTTTAATTATGGTAAATAAAATTTACCGTATTTACTATTCATAATGAATAAAAATAAAAAGTATCCTATTATCATAATTAAGACCTACTAATTACAAATATGGAATCCATTTTTTCAAATTCAAAACACAGAAGTTGCAGTATTTAATTTAAAATTAATCTCACTGTTGAGAAAACGGGTTTTAAAAGTGAAAACATTGTAAAAGATTGAAATGTTTTTACCTATAAATTCAATGTAAAATTAATGATAATTACTTGATTTATATTAAATGGTAAAAATATATTATATTTATACTTTAAAACCATTAAATATTATAATTTAATCATATAAATTATCTTGATGAAAAAAGTATTTTTAAGAAAAAATTAGCGTATTTTTACTATTCATCAAAATATGAAAGTTAACATAAATATATAAAAAAATTATCCAAAGTAAATTTTTATATAATTATTGCAATTAATAATTTTATTTTGTCTAATTGAACTTACAAAATGTCGAAAACTATATTTAAATTGGGTGCACCATCAAAAGGCGAAAAAACTACATTTTTTGAAAAATACTTATTTTACCCGAAAATTTTATTTTGTTCTCATACCATGTTATAGAATATGTGAAAGATGAATTATTATGTAATAAAATTAAAATTTTAGTTGATACTATTCATAACGGCTAGTTCATATCAATATATTGTTGTTTAGTGAAACTCGGTATTACGTACAACACACGCTATCGAGGAAGGTTGCTCTTTCATGCAACACAAGCTAAGAATAGTGTTTGTGTATACTACAAGCTAATACGGTGTTGCATATATCTCAAGATAATATTGGTGTAGCGTACAACATAAGACATCAAATAAATTAAAAAAATATTTCTCATAAAATCTCACTGTGTGATATACTCAATAGGAACCTCCTCGTAGCCTCTTATGAAAAATTGAAAGAATAAAACTAGTGCTTTCGTTAATAAAAAACAATGCCAATACACACCTACAACAGTTTCATTATCCCCCAACCTCACCAAGAATATCTCCACATATATTGCATCAAAATATAATAACATAATATAAAATATGTTTTTTAAAACCACTTCCCCACTGGTTTGTTTCTCTCAAACCCAATAGTAACATCTCGGTGCTCCCAATCCCTTAAATATTCTTTTTGCAGTACATCACATATCATTTCATACCCACATTTTACATACCAAAGCCACATTATCATCATTATCATCATATCTCCCCCACCATAGTCAACCACATAGATACATCACCACACATCTCAAACTCATCATGCATTCATCTCTGTAGGGTATCATGAACATGAAGGGCATTAACCATATGAACTACTCTTACTATGCATAACCCTCAATATGTATCATCACTACATCCACATAACTAGACAATAAGTATATCATTTACTATAGAATAAATTCATTAAAGATCTTATGCTTATACCTATTGTGAGCCATCACATCCTGTTACAAAGAAAGAAGTGAGAGTAGGAAAGAGGAAGTAGTCAGCTATATATTCCCTCACCAAAATTTATGTTCAAGAAAACACCCAGGACCCAAAACATTTAGAAATTATAGGGTTATCTAACTTGAGTGGGGTGTGTATGAAATCATAAGAAAAATAGAAGTATAATACCACCACACACAAGACCTATATTTAGTGTTCATGCTAAAAAAACACTACCATGCCCATAAAAACCACCTCCCTACCATTGTCACACACTTCTATAATTTTCAACTACTATAATATAAACCATCCCAACTCCCCTCACAAATAATAGCCACCAAAACAATTAAAAATTTCCCATTTAATTACATCATATAACCTACTTATATATTTTACCATTACCATCCATATTATATTCATTATTTCATTAAATTATATATTTAATAACAATCCATTGTTTAATCATTACCCTATTTAGTCCAGTCATTTCCCATTCATTTCAAGTATTAAAAAAATACATTTATAGCCCATAGTTTATGAAATTCCATCCAACACCCATCAGTGTTTCCATAATTACCAAACATATCCCATACCACTAGTAAACTATATCACATCTCTATAACCATCACTCAAACACTACAAAACTACCCCATAACATAGGCCAAAAACCTCCATAATTACCATAAAACTATCTACACCATTGTTCCATATCAACAACCACATCTCCTCTTAATGTTTGTTTCAAGGTAGTTACAGTACCTACTGCACAACCCAGGATAAAATCCCAAACCATCCACAAGAAATCCAAAACCAAGGCCACAAAATCAAAATATTGTAACAGTTTAATAAAATAGAAAGTGATACCCAATTTCAAAAATAAAACACTTCCACACTTCCCTTTTTAAAATATAGCTTAACAGCAACTTCAATATATATTTCATGGGTGATATCATAACAATACAATTTTCATGTAATTGGTTCTTTGAAATATTTAAGTAATTTTAATTTTTATGAAACGTGGTTCCATGAATTCAATCATACCAGTGACACACACACACATAAATATATATATCATGGAAGAAAAGTGAAAATAATGGGCAGCTAATAATCACATAAGAACAACCCTTCCCATAAATGTACTTAGTTAAATTCATTAACTTAATTAATCCAATATATAATATACACACAATAAAATAAAGAGAAGTTTAGTTACATATATTCACATGAATAAAAGTGATAATCCTAGAACCCCCTATCTTAGCCAAATCCTCAATCAATCGAAGCACTAGAACACAGAAAGGGATGATATCATGTGTTAATATCACATAAGATAATCCTCAAAAACATAAAGAAAAACATCCCCCATCAAACCCATGACTCGAGTCTAGAAAAAATAAATCTAAACCACAAACATATCCTTCTTAGATGAATAATGGGAATAAAATCTAATAGGAAACGAAGAGAAACTCACTACAAATCACAATCATTTGATCTCTAATGGTCGAGGGCTAAATCTAATTCAATAGAACTCAAAGGGGTTAAAATTTGTTTCTATGGTCATGAATATAAAGTATAATAAATAAAAAAAACATATGGTCTTTTAAATTTACATTAACACTTTAAATTAAAGTTTTCATGGCTTTATAGGTACTGGTCATACTGTAACGGGGCTAAGTCGAATGAATATCTATAAATTAAACCATGATCTCCCTTATCTCCCCCCCCCCTATTTAATCATTTTCAACCACCATTTATTCAATAGCGTAAAAGGAGGACATAGTGTGAACTGTATCACCATTTTGCAACTCCAGAAAGGAAAAAAATTAGAATGGAGCTCATCAGTGGTTCACATTGAAACAACTATGGACACACCATAAAGTCTATTTACTAAAATAAATAAAAATATAATATATTATCTCACATAGTGACATGAATCAACCATGTTGTGACTAATATTCCTCCTCAAAACATCATGAATCATAAATCCAGTGGATTTCACTATGAGCATCGACTCTCCCGCATGTAGTGATATGCCATACTTCATAACTCCCCTACCTTCAATCTAACTCCTCATATCACAGCACCCAAGGACCTGTCGTATCATACCTGACTATTGAAATACTATCTTAAGATCCATCTCTACCTCCCTTTCTCCATCCTTTTTTAGACACCTCCAACACTAAAAACACTCAAAGTTAAGGGCTATAAAAAAATCCATTACACACCAAGCCTATCAAAAACCTATTTTTAAATTTAAGACATTTTGTAAGACTAAAAAGACCTAAAAATTTCCAAAAATAATTTTAAGATACCATTAATTTATTAAAAAAAATTGAGAACTACATGATGCATCATTATTGAATTAAAATTATTATAATACATAATTTATTAAAAAAATCCATTAAGTAGACTTTTATCACATCTAATACTTATTATGCAATGTTTGTTCATGTTGATTGATCAAGATTTTTGGATGAACCATGTATGTTTAGTTTATTATTTATTTAATTTTATTTATTTAAATAATTAATGATTTATAATATTTAATTATAACATATTATTTTTAATGATTTTTGTATCACCACTCTCTCTTTATAATTCATAAGAATTTGTGTGTTATAATTTAATTATTAAATATAATATTTTTACATCCTATTCATTTCACCTATGTGTGATTATGACATTATAAATTCCATGATCTTCATGATAATGTGGTTTATGATGAGAGTCAATATAAATCTAGACAAGTAAAAATACATGGGACTATGATGATGTTTTAAAATGATCTAAGTTTATAACTCAAGAAGTTTTCCATTGGGCATTAGTAGGTCCATCATCTACTTGATGGGTCATCTGGTAGTATACATATTATGATCACATCATTATTTATTTGTTTTTATCATGTATGATTAATTATTTTTTATATAAATTCATAGATAAAATATGATACTGTGGGAGAGTTAATGAGAATGTAAGGATAAAAATAAATAAATGTGTTATGAATGATTTATATTTATAAAAAGATAATTTTTTTTAAAGTGAAAACACAGTTTAATTAATAGTCATGATAAAAATAATTTTATTTTATTAACCATGAAAATAAAATAATTAAAAATCCTTCAAAGAAATATTAATTCATTAACACCTTCCATCATTCATAATAAAATGAAATCATAGTTTACGGTTATTTTATACATAGTTAAGGTTGAATCCTACTATATAAGAGTTTAAATAATAATTATGGTTTTACATAACTTAAATCATAATCAAAGAGTATACATAACTAGCTTAGTGAGATTCTAGAGGAAAATTTTGGGTAAATACAAGGTTATTATTTATAGGAGTTGGTAAACCACTAAACATATCAAAGAGTTGAAATTTAATGCAGTTAGTCAGCCAAAATCCTACCTTAAAACTCTCTAAGTAGTGGTGTGTCCATAACTTAGACTATGAAGAGAGAATTAAGGATTATATATCACTAAAGAAAATAAATATATTAAATCAAATAGTTGAGGCTTTTTGTTATTTGAATAAAAATATAGATATACATTTAAGATTATAAATTAATAATGTCTAAATAATTGGTAATCAAGATACAAGTACAAATATTTTAAGTTTTATTTTTTAGAAAATTGAAAATAAAACCATAGAATTATTTAGATCAATTTTGAACAATGAACTTCTCTCCAATGGCATAAATTTTTAAGGGTGATATAGACACTTTCACACAATACTATGATGTGATAGAAAATTTTACGTGTTAGAGTCCCATTTACCCAATTATCCACCTCAGGTTTAAAGTGAGGGTGATAAAAATGCATACAAGATATGCATGGATAATGTATTTGATGTATATATCATTATGTTATCATCAATTTCTAGTGATTTTTAAAAGAAACATGGGGATATAGGTGGTTAAACCATATTTTCACATATCTAAGAAATTTATGAGGAGAAATTAATGCAAGGATGTAATGAGGTTATCAATACACTTTATATATATAAGTTGGAAGATAGAATACAGATTGGACCTCATGTACTCAATATTATAAGGTACATTGATCGATTAAAAAAATAAGGATTCAAGTTAAATAAATATTTATCTATGCATATCATAATTTCATTCTTATCACCCATTTTCTCTAGATTATTTAAAAATTATAGAATAAATAATATTGATAAAAAATTTCAATATATTTTGGATAAATTTTTCCACGTTGATAAGGATACAAAAAAGATAATTTTTCTATCATTATGGTGGACATGAAAAAAGAAAAGGTAAAAAGTCCAATAAATTATACAACACTAAAGGAAACTTTATAATTTCCTTTTAAGAAACCAAGTATCAAGAGGGAGAGTATCAAACATCAGTATTTTTTCTTCACATGTGTGAGAAAAATATGACAAGAATATAACTTACAAAGAATTGATGAAGAAGAAGAAGAATAAAGTGTAAGTTTATTATTTAGGTAAATTCATTATTGCATGTAATATTTATGTTTTAACTTATTAGGTATTAAATAAAAATTTTGGATTATTAATATGTGATATTTTTTCGTGAATCTCACTTTAATACTTTTTTTACCTAGGAATGCAATATAGTGCACACTCAGGGTCGATCTCTCAAGGAGGAAACTCACACACACTGATTTTATATCGTCACTATTTATAAACTGAAAAATATAAAACTAAATGATATAATAATGTAATTGGGGTTTTAAAATTTGTAATAATATAAATATATATAATTTAAAAAAACATAAATAAATCAAAACACAAAGATGTTTGGGGAGAATAAAGATGTTATTATTCTTAAGATTTCACGGTGATGTTATCATTGTTCTCTAAAAATATTAATTCTTAGTATTCTATATAGTGTTGAGATAAAATTTATCACTCAAAACCCCACAATAACCAAAAATATGCAATAAAATCTCCCATATATCATCATTACAATGTTACACCAACCCTCTACATGCAACAATATGATGATAAATGAGAGGGAAAATGTTTAATGGGAAGAAGAACATAATGGTAGATAAATTTGGGTAAACTATTAACCATAACCAGTTTCACTAATATTAAAATTATTATAATTAAATAAATATAGATATTGAATTACAATGAACTCAAATCATCCTTGATCCCACATCAAAAAATAACAAGAGTTAGTTCTCTATTTTTATGGACTTGTTAAGGAGAATGGTGAGGGAATCCCAAAAGATAAAAGATAGAAAATAAAATAGTCAAATAAAAATAATATATATTAAATTTTATAAACATATTACATCATAAATTGTACACATTATTCTCCTAAAAATGTTGCACTCCTTGAATGTAAAATGTGCTACAAATTTATAGGCATGGGTGGTGACAGTTTTTTACTAAAATTATATCCTTATAAAAATAAAACATTGTTATATAATTAAATAGTATAATATTGAATTATTATTTGATATTTTTTTACCTATATATTAATTGTTTACCCTCAAAATATCAGCTTAATTGTCCACATGTATCAAGAGTTATGACTGATCAATTAAAGAAACATATTCTGAACTAGAAGACTCTTTGAATTCTCATGCACCAGTGTTCCATGGACCAATTTGAATAAAAATAGTATAATATAATGAGTCCATAGTTAAGGAATTTTATCTAAAATGTCTTTTATATCTCCCTATAAAATTCCAGCTCATTATACCTATACATTTATGAGATGTGGTCTTATAATTAAAATTTATTCAACTTATCCACATATTTGGGTGCTGACTTGGAATGAGTTTTTGAAAAAGTTAAAATGAAACCCAGATATCTCTCCATATAAGTGAAATTAACTGAATATCAAACTTTAAAATATTTTAATATTTTAGTACATTACAAGAAATTATGAAAAATTTATAATCAAAATAGTTAGTTGGGGTATGTTTTGTTGAATCCAGCTCAATATTGACTTCATGTCCAATTTGTGCCCACTGAACATCGAATCTAGCTCACATTGTATTAATTAAAAATTTAAATAAATTAATTTATAAAAGTTTTATAATATTTTAAATTAAAATTCATCACAGTATATTTTATGATAAAAATAATAATGAGAACTTGAAATGGAAAAATAAATAATTTTCATGGAATTTCTAAATTTAATCTCAAATTACAAATTTCCATTAAATTATAAAATAAAACTCAACATGGGGAAATTATATCAGTTATAATCAATTTTATATTTAATAAAAACATGATTTATCAACTCCCCCACACTTACCTTTTGTACTCTTTGGAAAAAATTATCATATATCCATATCAAGTCCATAAAAATAAAATAATAATGAGATAATTTTAAGATTCTTTCCAAAATAGAATTTTTCATGTCTCATATACTAAAAACAATTTTAATTCATTTTATTCTCTCACATTTAAATTTTTTCAACATCAAGAATACATTCATGACCTAATAACAACCCACATCACTTAATAATTCACATTACACTTCACTTTAGAGAATCTTAATCTAGAGTAATGCAAATACTTGGGAAATTCATGTATCAGTATAGGATTGGGAAAACTTAATTTATTTACATTGTGAGATATAAAAATGTTTTCAATCATGAATAATTTTTCAAGTTTATTGTGTGGCTAAGGGTTGGTGGGTAAAATAATATAAACTTTAATGGCTGGAAAGAGGTCATAAAACTATTAAATACAATTGCATGAATACTCGAATGAAAACATAAGAAATATACCTCACTAAATTTTCCATTATAATAAATAACTTTAAAACAAACCTTTTTTGTGACATAGGACATGATTTAGAAAATGAATACATTTAATGACATCATTCATATTCTATTTTTTCACTTTTTTATCGTATTTTTATTTTTTTCTATTTTTTATAGATGATAATATAAAAATCGAATAAAATGAATGAATTAAAATTTATTCCCTTCATTTTTAATAGGATAATGAGTCATAAAATTACCCATAATGAAAAATTCAATCTCATCTCCATTTTTAATTTTTCATTTTTCATTTTTTTCTTTTCTTTTTCCATTTTTTAGAGAAAAGGGATGATATAAATGAATTAAAATTAATAATGACTCATACCCATAGTACCTAGAAATATTAAACACACCTCACACAAACCAAAATGAATTGTATTCCCAATAACACACATTAAAGTTCATTCCCCCACACTCAAACTTAAAATATCCATGTAACATATATTAAGGGTATAGGTATGTATGGAAAAATAGGCTTGTAATGTTTCTTAAAATTACAAGGTAATTCTTGGATTGTAAGTGTTAAAAATAATTAATGTAAATGTAGGTCTCATGGTAAAATTTGGCTAGAAAAAAAGGCTCAATAATATTAAAAATATTTTATGAACTCCAAAGCTTTCAAAGAAAAAAATCATAACTTCTGGTTCACACACAAAATCCATGTTTCTCTAACTAGAGTATGGGTATTATGAAGAATGTTTCAAAGGGTTTCATAATTATTCACAGGATGAGAAAAATATTTTGAGTCAGAGTATTATGGGATTGGATTTAAAAAATTAGTCCAACTTATAAAAATTATTTAAAATCAAATTATAGTTAATCAATTTCATGTCAAAAATCATTTAAAATCAATTTCTTAAAAAATTCAGAAAACCCCTCAACATCAATTCAAGAGAGAAATTAGGTAACAAATAATAATTTAAGATAAAATTTCATAAAAATATAAAAAATAAAAATAAAAACACACAAAAAATTATAATAAGATTCACACTCTCCCCGTGAAAACATTAATCTACCCATTATGTCAACTCAATAAAATAAATATTTAAGGGCACTAAAACCAAAGAGAAGAAGATACACAACATGAGATTATTTTATAGTATAAGACTTTAGATAATATCTTATTTAATATCGCATTATACTTAAAAAGAAATAAAAAACAAAACATAAGATTTTTATTGAAATCAGAAAAATGAGAAGAGGGGAAATATGAAAAGGGATAGAACTTGGTTTGAACCCCCAAGTGGGTACTGGTTTTTGAAAACATTTGGTTGGTAGTTCTAGCTCTCACCCAAAATTAGATGGTGGATTTTTTTTGTGATATAAACCACCACATAATATATCTTACATTTTACACTTCTTTTAAATTTTTTTTTAGGACCAATGACTAGATTATTATAGGTACATCCCCTTAGAAATTTATTATAGCTTGCAAGGTAAGGGTTGGAAAAATAATGGGTCTTCATCTTTCACATCGAACACCACTTCTTTGGCCTATTTAATATCTAGGGATTACTCTATTAATATCATATAAAAATTAACAATAATGAGGAATTCATATAAAATGTCAAATTAAAAATTATTAAAATAATAAGAGTCAATATAGAAATATTCCCCTTCAAGTAAGTCATCTTGAACCCGATTTCTTTAATTAAGGCCATTGAATACTCAATATCAACAAGAAAACCTACATGTTATTCATAATAAAATCCTATATAAATCAATGCTTATAATTATAAAAAATAAAATTTAGGGTAGTGAATTGGCTTTGATAACAATGTAAAGTAAAAAATAAAAGAATCCAACGCTAAGTCTACTCCCTGCAATCGGTCAGCTTCAAGTGTTAGTTCCTCTTAAAAGGCCACCAGTAGGATTGTTGAATTATGTAGGAGAGAATTTTTATGCAATTTTGTTTCCACTACCACGATTTCATCTTCAAAATTAGGTGGGATGAGGTATTTTTATTCCTAATACACATCTTGATGGAATGTTGGAAAGTAATGTGAGAATTATTCAATCTACTTGGACAAGGTTTTTAAGATTGGTTGCTTGAGGTATTCTTTAAGGCCCCCGAAAAACTCTTTAAATACCTCCTCCCAATAATTGAAATTGGAAAACCATATCTTCTATTTTACTAAAAATTAGAATATTTCTCTCAATTAAGTGGAGGGTTCATTATCAAATAATTTTATTTTTTTAATTTTAAATTTTATGATTTTTTTTCCTTTTTTTGAAAAATAGTATCTGTAAGATATGAGACTCCCAAAAAATGGAACCAATTTGATACACTGTATTTTTTTCCAATCCCACATCAATGATGTCATTTACCTATAAATGAAATTTATTACACACTCAGGGTTGATCTCTTGAGGAGGCCACTTGCACACACTAATTTTCTATTATCTCTATTTATAAAATAAAAAATATAAAACTAAATGATATAATAATATAATGGGGAATTTAAAATTAATAATAATATGAATATATAATTAAAAAACTAAATAGAAAAAAACATGAAGAATTTGGTGGGGAAGAAATAAGCTGTTATTTTTAGGAGTCTGCAGTGATGTTATCATTTTTCTTTGAAAATATTAATTTTCTATATTCTATCTGGTGTTGAGATAAACTATATCACTAAAAACCCTCCTATTATAATTTTTATTACCCCATGACAACCATATTCATGTGAGATAATCTCCCTCACATCATCACCATAATTTTATACTTACCCTCTTTATGAAACATTATAATGACAAAGGAAAAGAAAAAAAGATGAATAGGAAGAAGAACATAATAGTAGAGAAATTTGGGTGAACTCTTCACCACAATTATTTCCACTAATATTTAAATTATCAAAATAAAATATAGTGAATAAATTGAAATGAAATCAATTTAAAGTGTAATGACTTGAGATTTTGGATCCTTTAAATAAATATTATCTTTAATAGATTATGTCACAGACAACACAGAACTAAATAAACACCCAACTAAAATGAACCGATAAATATTAAAATTACATCAATAATATATTCATTGGTAAATAAAAAAGACAATAATCAATTAAAATAATTACTTATTGTTATTACTTTCAAAGAACTATTAAAAAATGGGTATACTGTATTACCTTAATAAATTAAATTGATCACATTTAAAAGTTAATTATAATAGGTAATATTTATATTTCTTAAAACTATTATTTAAATATTCAATTATTTATAATTTTTTATGAAATAATATTAAATACACTTGAAGTTTAAAAATTCATTTTTTAATAAAAACAATTTTTATTTTTATTTTTATTTTTATTTAAATAAATATATATATAAATTTTATAATTTGGATTTGATAAAAATAACTTCATTTTTTTATTGATAATTCAAAAATTAATTAAGATTTAATTTTTGGTATTATTCTAAAGAGATTGATTTTTAGGTGAATAGTGAATAATACTATTTTTAAAAATAACATGAATTTTAGGACATTGTTAGTATATAATTATGAATTTAAAATTCATTAAACCTTCTTATAATACCAATATGTATTTTATAAGTGAATTTTTAATTTTAAAGATGTTGGATTTAATCTATAAACCTATGTTTTTCATTTTAAAACTTAATTTATACTTTTCAAAAAGTTTTTTTTAATACATTATGAGTTTAGTATTTTAAAATTAATTATTATAAATTTTAAAAATTGAATAAAAGAAAATAAATTTTTAATTTTGAATCAGTATTTCCAAATTATTTAATAAGGTCCATTTTGTTTTTGGTCATAAAGGATAAGTTACTTGAGGTAAATATAGCTACCACGATAAAAGCTGAAATGGTAAAAGTAAAAAATAAAGAGTAAAAGACCCAAAACATGTTTAAAAAATGTTTTATAATGTGTGTTTTAGGAATTTATTAACCTTATCACTTATCATATCTATGATTTTTCAATTTTGGATACACTTTCCTTGAGATTTACTTCTCAATGTTCAAATTTTTTGGGTATTTATAAAAATGTGATCCTAGGGGCTCTCCTCTACTCACTTCCCCTCACACCAAAACCACCTTAGTTCAGCCCAAAATATACCCAAAACATTATTATAAATTCCTATAAATTTTAAATAGGTCCTTTTATTCTCAAAATAAAATACCTCAATGGTTTAACCCCTTTCTCAATGAAGATAATCCAAGAAGTGAGGTATAGGTTCATAACCTCTCTTTCTCTTTTCTATTTCTTTTCATGCACTCCTTTTTCAAATTTCATTACACCATGTTAAAATGATAACATGGTTATCCTTATTATTATTATATTTTATTATAATTATGGTATAATCATTACCCATATTTTCCTTTTTCTATTAAGAAAAAAGAAAGTGTGAATTGTGTGTGTGTGCAGACTACCACATCCAAGAATAAACAAGTTAGTTTTTCATTACTTCTTTTAAAGGATGTTTATAAGGATAGTTTTAAATGATAAATATTATTTTTATGATATTAATAAGTTTATTTTAATACAAATTTAATATCCTATTAATGATATGAATGGAAACTTATCATTATAAAAATAATTTTCTTAAGTAAGTGATCTAAGAGGAAAACAATTTTTTCATATTATAAAACTTTTTCGTATCGATCAATTATTCTCATAATTATTTATAATTATAAAATATAACACTAATAAACACTAAATTATATCATTATTCTACTATCATAATGATATTGTAACTTTATCACCTTATAATCATCAGTTAATCAAGGTATGTTCATGTTTGGGTCTGTTTGACCACCTACTTGAACAATGGTATGAAATTATATCATAGATGATTATGAAAACTTAATTAATAGTATAATATGATAAATATATTTAAATAATAATATTTTTTTTAATTTATGCATTGATATTTAATTATTTAATTAATAAAACACTCTTTATAGGTTAAAATATATATAAAAAGTCCGTTTTTGATTTCATCATCTAGGATAAAGACTAAATTACTCATGAAATGAAATTTAAACATTAAAATTTATTATAAACAATCCCTTATAGCAATAAATATTGATACCACAACTACAAAACTAGTATAAACCATTAAAATTATAAACACTTGATGTGATAAAATAGGTAAAAACTAACTAATATATATAATTATTATAAATGGATAGTATAAATGGTTATAATTATGAATAATGTTGTTTATTATGTAATTAATAAACTTAATTTAATTATTAGTTATGTCTGGTAAAAATGAAAAATGAATCTGAACAAATGTAAGGGTTTCCATCTAAAATTCCTCTCATTGAGACAAGCTTTGTATTACACACCTAATTTATTCTATATAGTGTATATGATTAAAATTTGAGATATTATATCATGAAATTAATTTTATTCATTTTAATTTAGGTTCAATTTAAACATATCTATTTCAAAAATACTCCTAAAATTGTATGGTTTTTGTTAACTCAATTCTCATTCATTGAGTTGTAATTGTTCTTATTGAACATATTTCATTTAAGTTGGGAAAATTATGATCTAGGATTTTATTATGTGGTGTTTTATTTTTAAATATATGGATTTACAATTTTACCACATAATCTCCTTTTCAAAAGTTTCTTACTTCATGAACTATTTTTGTGTGAGGAACTTTGGTAACTCAAATCTCTTCCTTTAAGTTATATGGTTTATTTTAAACATCAACCTTAAATATTATCTTTATTAATTAATTTCCCATTTTATATGATTTTATGTTTTATCATTATATGTAAAATATCTATTTTGATTCAAATTTTTCTTCTTTATTTTTCTCTCACATAAAATTCTAATGTAATCTAAAATGAACCTCTATCTCTTAATTGGATCTTTTTTTCATGACCATATTTTCATTTCCACCAATTTTATCCTCTATTTTAGAGAAATATAATATGGATTATTTTATATGATTTTTATAATTATATTTACCCATTTTTAAAAAGAAAATTTAATACCATTTTTATGATGTGGGTTTTCAAAAAAATGTATTTCAAAATATTTTAAAAAGGGGGGTTTATCCTTTCAAAATAAAATGTTTTATCTTTAAAACCCTATTTTTTAGATAAATTTGTGTATTTTAAAGGATGTTTTACTTATAAATATTTATAATAATGTTTTAAAATTATTCTCTTTCCCTTCGAAAAAAATTAGAAAGTAATTTGTACATTACCTTTTATAAAAAAAAATTAAAAGGTTTTTTGAAAACTTTTGTATTTTTCACTTCTATTTACCCTCCATGGTTTATCTTTCATGAATTGATGTTTTTAAAACCTTATATATATTATTATTATATGATTACTTTTTTAAAATGAGATTTTTTATGTCCTAAAATTTCTTAAGTTCATGTTATGTGATGTTTTGGAAAGGTTTAAGCGACCCATTCTTTTCTGTGGGTTGTTTATAATATGAAGAACTTTTTTTGTCAAGTGGGGCATATATGTATGGATAATTGAAGATTGGGGTCCTATATAACCCTCAAATTAATTTATTAAGTATTTATGTCTCATGATACAAAGATTTTAAGCTTATGATTTTTTTTTTCTCACAACATGCAGTGTGAACATTTTATTTGTTTATAATACGAAGCATAGAAATTTTTTTGTTCACAACATGAAGCATGGGAATTTAGTTTTCTCACAGCATGAAATGTGGGAATTTTTTTATTCACAACATAAAGTAAAGATATTTTTTGTGTTCATAATTATATAATTTCTCTATTCTTATGTTTGTTCCAAAGTTCTTTGTTATGTTAGGTTTTAAGGGTATCTTACATTTCCAAGTTATATATGATTATGCTCTCATGGAACATGTGTATTGACTCAAGTTTATACACTCTTTTGATTCATGTATTATGATATTCCAAGACTTATTACAAGACTTAATATCCATTATTTATTGGGTATAATTTTTTTATGTATCTTGATTATACTCATATGCCCATCGTATGCTCACTTATGATGTTTGATTGTTTTTTTATGTATCTTGATTATAATCATATGCCCATCGTATGCTCACTTATGATGTTTGATTGTTAATGCATATGTTTTCCCTTACTAAGCATATGAGATCACCCCTTTATTATGTTTTCATCCCCCATGTTATTAATATAATAAAAATATGTAATATCTAGAATAGTTTATTATTTGAATAATTTTTGGGAGATTTTGAAGACTCGTTATGGATTAATCAGTTTCTCTCATGTGGAAAAAAATGTTCATTAGTTAAGAGGGTATGAGTTTTGTTATTTAATTTTTTGTCCTAATTATCTAAAACTATAAACCTAAAACATATTTGCAATATATAGTAAGGAAATATTTTCGTTAATACTTTTAATTATTCAATGGTTAGGTTTGGACTGTCATACAAAGCATCCCTACCCCCCCCCCCAAGTGAGATTTAGTTCTCCATTTACAGGGAGTTAAGAAGGACCATGGTGGGGGAACACAAAAGAGAAAATAAATAAAGTAAAATAGAGAAATAAAAATAATATATACTAAAATTTATAAAAATATTACATCAGAAAATATCCACTTTATCCCTCTAAAAATGGATTACTCCTTAATTGTAAAAAGTAGTATAAATTTATAGGCATGAGTAGTGTACAATTTAGACTCTAATTTTGTCCATTGAAAAATTATGCATTTTTTACTCATTAAATATTATAATCTCAAAAAAAATAAGTAATGTTTTCCATATATCTTTCTCATTCACCATAGTAATTTTATATTCATTAGCTATCTGTAGCAATATTTATGATTAATTCATTAAAGAAATGTGTTCTGAATTGGTAGACTCTTTTAATTATCATGCACCAGTTTCCCATGCATTAATGGTTATCAAAATGGATTAATCTCATGATTTAATAGTTAATTAATTTTTTCAAAAATATCTTCTATATCTCCCTGTAAAATTTCATCCCATTTGTACCATCTATTTATTATTTATGGTCGCATCATTAAAATTTATTTAAACTAACAAAATATTTAGAGCACTAAATTGGAACACATTTTTTACCAAGTTATAACAAAACCCATATATTACTCTACTAAATTTAAATGAATGGAACCAATTATTCTAATATCTATCAAAATTTCATCATAATAAAAGCACAAATTAAATGTTTATAATCGAAATAGTGGAGTGAGGTCTGTTCTTTTGAAACTAGGTCAATATTGACTTCATGTCTAATATTTTTCATAAAACATGGTATAAGTATCTAATTATATAAATAAAAAAATTAGATAAATTAATTTGGAAAACTTTTATAAAATTTCAAATTAAAATTCACCACACAAAATATTTTATAATGAAAACACTAAAGTGAACTTAAAGGGTAAAAACATAATTTTCAATGAATTTCTAAATTTATGCTCAAATTTAAATTTTCTATTAAATTTCCAAATAAAACTCAATGTGGGGAAATTATATCAATTAGTGTTAATATAATATTAAAAAACATTACTTATCAAATACCCCACACTTACCCCTTTTCACCCAGGGGGAAAAAATATCATATATCCATATCAAATCAACACAAATAAATTAATAATGAGAAAATTTTTTATATTATTTCAAAAATATAATTTATCATGTATTAAATAATAAAAACAATATAAATTCATTTTCTTCTTACACAATTAAATTTTTTCAACCTCAAGAATCCATCCATGACCAAATCACAACCTACCTAACATGGGAATTCATGTTACTCTTTAATTAATATAAGGTTGATATAGAGTTATGATCATACTTAGGAAATTCTTATATCACTATAGACTTGTGAAAAAATATAGTTTCTCTACACTGTGAGATGTAAAAATGTTTTCAATCATGTGTACTTTTTCATATAATTTTGTGCCTAAAGATTGATAGGAAAATCATATAAAATTCAAAGGATGGAAATAGGAGGTAAAACTATTAAATATAATTTCATGAATTATAAAGTGAAAACATTGTAAATATACCTCTATAAATTTTCCATTACAATATATAACTCTAAACATCCCTTTTTGTAACATACGATATGAGTTAGACGATGAATGCAATGAATGATTTCATTTAAAATCTCTTTTTTTCAATTTTTTTATTTCTTTTTTCATTTTTTTCTTTTTTTATAGTGGTTAAGATGAAAATAAAATAAAAATAATGAATTAAAATTTATTCTTTTTATTTTTAAAAGGGATATCAGTCATAAAATTAAACATAATAGAAAATTCAATCTCATATCCATTTTTTCTTTTTTTTTTCTTTTTTTTTTTCTTTTTTTCTTTTTTTCTTTTTTCCTTTTATTTTTATATTTTTTAGATAAAAAGGATTATATGAATGAATTATAATTAATAATGACTCAATCCCATAATTCCTTTGATGAAGAAACACCCTAAAATGAGTTGCATCCCCAAGAAAAGTCATGAAAGGCCCTTTCTCCACACTCAAACTAGAAATATTCATGCAAAAAATATTAAGATTTTAGATATGTATACAAAAATCATCATGTAATTTGGATTAAACCTATAATTAAATTCAATTATTATTAGGTATAACAAGGATTGATGTAAAAGTGAGACTCAAGTTGAAATGTGATTAGCCAAAAAATACCTCAAACATATTAAAAACATTTTATGAACTATAAATAATTGAAAGAGACAAAAAAAATATTTCACACAAAAAATCTACATTTCTCTAAAGAAAGGGTAGATATTATGAGTAATATATCTAAAGGGTTTAGAATACCTCACTATATGGGAAAAATATTTTAATTCAATCTTTTATGGCCTTGGATTTAAAAAATTATTTAAACTTATGAAATGCTTGAAAATAAAATTTTAAGTAAAAGTTACCATATCAATAAGTATTTAAAATTAATTTCTTTAAAAATAAATAAAACCTCCCAAATTAAATTCAATAGTTAAATTTGATAATGAATATTCATTTAATCTCAAATTCCATAAAACAATGAAAGATAAAAGGAAAAATACGTAGAAGATTCTAAGCAGTGTGACACTCCTCCCATACTTAAATTTAATAATCCTTTATTTTAACTCCAAAAAATAAAAATATAAGGGCACCAAAACCAAAAATAAGGAGAGACACAACCTGGGTTTATTTTTTATTGTCCTCCTCGAGTTAAGCTCTTAGATAATCTCACTTTAGACCTTGAAATAAAGAATTAAAAAAATCATAAGATCATTTTTTAAAGAAAAAAAATAAAAATAAGTAGAATAAGTATAATTATAAAAGGGATAAAACTTGGTTTGAACCCCCAAGTGGGTACTGGTTTTTTACTAGATCTAGTTTAAAGTTTCATCCATCACTAAAAATCGGATGGTTTGTGTGGTTTGTGTGATTTTAACCACCACATACCCTTCCTTCCAATGTAAACTCCTTTATATTAGTTGTAGAGGAAACTAATAATAGAGTACTTAAGTTCTTTCCCCTTATAAATTTAATATAACTTTAAAGGTAAAGGGTAAGAGAAAGAATGGGTCCAACTCTTTCAATTTGACCACAACTTCTTTATCCTTTTCAATATTCAGGGCATGATCTATTGTTATTGTATCATAAATTTCAAGAAAGGGTAAGTCATATAAAAGTTAAAATTGAAAATAATTAAAATAAGAAGAAACAATATAGAATTATCCCCCTTAAAGTAAGTTAGTTTGGAACTCAATTTCTTTAGGAAAGGCCATTGGAAACTCAATCTCAAAAAGTAAATATTAATTTTATTCATCATCACATCACGTAGTAAGATATGGTTCTAATTATAAAATTGGAAAATTATGGTAGTTTATTAACTTTGATAAGAATATAAAGTCAAAAACAAAAGAATCTAGGGATAAGTCTATGCCCTTTAACTGATCATCTTCAAGTGTTGGTTCCTCATGAAAGGCCACTGAGAGGATTTTAGAATTATGTGGGAGAGAATTTTTTTTCTATTTGGTTTCCACATCTATTATTTCATATCAAAAATTAGTATATATGGGATATTTTTGTGCCTCATTATCCTCTTTAAATAATGTCAAAAAGTAGTGTGATAATTCTTTAATATCCTTGGGTTAGGCTACTAAGATCTGTTTATCAAGGTCTTCTTTGAGGTCCCTAATACACTCTTTGAAAACATCCTCCCTACAAGTAGACTTAAAAAAACCCTCTTAACTATTTTTATATAAATTTAAATAATTTTATAAATTAAGTGGGTGGATCATCATCAACGAATTTCATTTTTTTATGATTATTTATATTTATTTTTTTCCCTCTATTATTTTTTTGGAAAAACTATCTGTGTAAAATATGTGCCTCATAAAAAATAGAGATAAATTGATACATGTAATTTTTTTAAAAATATCAGTTTAAAATTTTATTTAATTTAGAATATAATATTGTTCACAATTAGGGTTGATCTCTTGAGAAGGTCACTCACATGCACTGATTTTCTATTATTGTTATTTATAAACTAAAAAATATAAAACTAAATGCTCTAATAATATAATAGGGGTTTAAATGGATAATAATATAAATATAAATAATTTAAAAAAACATGAAGCAGTTAGTAAATAATAAAGAAGTTGTTATTCTTATGATTTCACAGTGATGCTATTAGTGTTCATTAAAAATATTAATTCATAGTATTCTATCCAGTATTGAGATAAACTATATCACTCAATGCCATCTTGTTGGATTTTTTATTACCCTACATGTACCCTATTTATGTGGGATAATCATCCTCACATCGTCACTAAAATGTTACACCAACCCTATGCATGCAACATTTTTATGATAAAGAAGAGGGGTGGAAAGATGAACTGGAAGAAGAATACAATAGTAAAGAAAGTGGTGTTAACTCTTCACCATAATAAGTTATACATCTATTGAAATTATCATAATAAAATAAAGATAAGACATTTAATCACAAAAAAATAAAATCATTCATACCCCCCACCCTCTCGAACAATAGCAATATTTAGTTCTCCATTTTCATAGAGTTGAGAAGGAGCGTGGTGAGGGAAACAAAAAAAGATAAAAGTAAGAAAAGAGATGATATAAAGAAAACGAATATGTATTTAAAATTTATAAAAATATTTTATCGGTAAATATCCACATTATAACTTTAAAAATGGACCACTAATTGAATGGAAAAGGTAATAAAAATTTATAGTCATGAGAAGGGGAAAATTTTGACTCCAATTATCTCCTTTGAAATATCACCCACTGTTAACCCATTAAATGGTAAAATATCTAAATAATATATTTTTTGATGGTTTTACCTATAAATTTCCCATTTTCCCTAAAAAATTTCAGCTTCATTGGAAACATGTATCAAGAGTTAAGACGGATTCCTTAAAGAAACATTTTCTTGACAAATGGACTCCTTGAATTCCCACGCACTGGTTTCTCACATAATTATGGCCATTAAAACTACCAAATATAATGAATATATAGATAAGTAATTTTCTACAAAATAAATTTTCTATCAAACTATAAAATTTTTACTCATTTTTACCAGTCATTTATGATATATGGTCAAATCATTAAAATTAATTCAAAATTTCCACATATTTAGAGTGCTGATGTGGCATGCATTTTTAACAAGTTAAAACTTGAACCAGATTCTTATTTAGTTAAGTGAAATTATTATAATTTATTCCTTTAAAATATGTTCAAATTTGTATATATTCTAATAAATTATGAAAATTTTATAATCAAAATAGTGAGGTAGGGCCTATTCTATCGAATTCAGCTCAGTGTTGATTTTATATCTAATTTTTTTTCATCAAACATGAGATTCGGCTCTCATTATCAAAATTAATCATGTATATAAATTAATTTATAAAAAATATTTATAATTTTAAATTAAAATTCATCACATAAATATTTTATGATAAAACCCTAAAGTGAATGTAAAAGGGTTAAAATAGAATTTTCATGGAATTTCTAAATTTATTCTTAAATTACAAATTTCCATTAAATTTTAAAATAATCCTCAATTTAGAGAAATTAAATAAATTTTTATCAATAGAATATTTATAAAAGAAAACATTATTTATCACTTAAACATTCATTTACAAATATTGTTATCATTGAAGTTTAGAAAAATTATAAGAGTTGAAGTGGATCTTCATGTTTTTTATGGACCTTATCTCCTACATTATCTAAATAATATCATGTACTCTTGTTAACTAGTGGAATGTTTATCATATTTTAAAATTATTATTATGTACTGTGTATTACCAAAAAACATAATCTAAGTGTTAACTTTATATATGATGGGATTTTATTTCAATTTTTGGAAATAAATATTGTTACGATATACCATAATTGTATAATAATTTAATTGTAAATAAACTAGTGATATACTATATCAATAATTAAAGATGTGTATAACACATAATACTCAAATTATACTTGGATGTGTCAATATAATACTTGGATAAAGAAAACTGAGATTAAATTTCAAAGGTATAACAATAAGGGTGTCTAGACTCTTCTAAGATAAAACTTTTTAGTATTTGACATGCCTTTTCTAATGTATAATGACCAAGACACTTTTTGGTATTGAATTTGATATATCTAAAAAGATTTTTGTTTTAGTTGATAAATGTGCATGTAAACCATTTCAAGTAGAAGATATAGGTAAAATCTCATACTTCATGATTTTGATATTAATGGTAGATATAGACATATTTGATTAAATAATCATAAATGATATTCCTTTAATAGATTTATGAAATATAAAAGTGAAGTTGAGAATGATCTTGGTAATAAAATAAAATATATTTCACTCATATAGAGAAAAATAATATCTTAACCAAGTAATCATAAATCAATAAATATAGAGTGGGGATTATTTCTATAATTCCCTAAAATTTTAATATTGATTTCTCTTTAAATAAATACTATTTTTAATAATTTTCTTCACATGAAACATAAAAATAAAACAAACCATGACCTTTTATTAAGATAAAACATTACAATGAAAGCACATGAAGCCATGTATTATATAACATGATTGATTAAATCCAATAAAAGATCATAAATCAAAAGAGGATAATAAATATAAATGAATAATATCTTAAAAACTAGAATATCCTCTAGATTATCTTCATCCTTCAGAATCACCATTAGTAAAACTAAACCTGCAATAAGAATAAAAATTATGAAATGAGAAATCATTGTGAGGAATGAAGAGTGTGAATGTAACACACTGAGTTTTTATGACCCTTTTTAATGAATAAATTGATTCTTATTTTATGTCTTTCATTACATGATACACCAATTTAACATTTCATTATATGCTACAACAAGTTAGGCTTGCATTACATGCAACACTGAGATTCTATTAAACATCATTTTACTATTATAATTATTTAAATGAGATAGTTATAAGATAGATATTAAAATTAGTAATATGAATATTAAAAAATACTTTTTAAATATTATTTTTTATATAAATAAAATATATTGACATTAAAACATAAAATTTTTGGTAAAGTCTTTATATATTTGAAAATATTATTTTCTCAAATGAATAGCTTTTTATGTCCTTCTGTGAACAATAACAAAATTAATTTTAGACACTTTTAGAAATTTAATTTGAAAAAATAAAATTATTTTTGGAATTCATAATTTCAAAATTATCTTAGGGTTAATTTTTTAGAATTTTCTGAAAAACATCATTTTTTGATGAATAGTGAAAAATACTAAATTTAAATCAAAACTATTTTTCATCTAAATAATTTATAGGTTTAAATTATATTTATAATTTAATTTCAAGTTTTTTGAGATAAATTTTACATCCATTAATATAATTTGGGTTATTGGAACCAATTTCACATTGAAATTTGATATAAAAACATTTAAAACTTTTGGACCTTTTCGCTTAAAAAATCGGTTGCCATGACACGTTTGTGAGATTATATATAAATTAATTTCTACCACTTCTATGATTAGAATTTGTAAAAATGGATTTAATATTTTGAATCATAATAGTTTATAATTTATAATAATTTACACTTAGTTTTTGACCAAAAATATTAGTGAAATTGATTAAAATTAATTACAGTGAATAATAGAAAAATTAACTTAACAAATGACTAAACCTTAAATTTAAGGGGCCAAATAACCTAGAAAAAATTTCAAAATTTATTTTATGGAAATATTTATAAAAATTACCATATTTTATATAATTTTAATAATTATTGGAGGCATTTTATGTAAGGTAGACCTCTCAATAATGTTTACCTTTTTATATTTACAAGAATGTCACTCCTCCTCCTCTATAAAAGGGCACTCACCCCCCCCCCCACTTCCTCACACCTCTAAATCAAATTTATATCATAAATATCCTACAAATATATCCTCCCAACATCCATAACTTCATATTATAATACTCTCTTTGGGCATAAATATAACCAAGGAAGCCATTTGGTGCAAACCAAGAGTATTTACTCAAAGAAGTGGTAACATCCTTCCTCAAGATCCTTTGTTTTATTTTCATTATCCACACCCTAAAATATTATTATTACATGATTATATGATAAAATTATGATCCTTAATATACTTATATTTTATTATTATAAGGTTTTAACCTACACTTACACAAACTTCCATTTAATGGGTAATGAACTTACTGTTCATGTGTATAACGGACTACTGCCTCGCAAAACGATGTTGTTCATTTTTCCATTACCACCTCTCAAGGGTGGAAATTATTATGGAAACTCTATTTTTATATGATATATATTATATTTATTATTTATTTATTCTTATATAATTATTATATAAAATATACCTTCATGTTTTCTATTTTGTGTAAATATGATAACTTCATTTGTGAAAGTGTGGACTACTGCCTCCTGAAACCGATGTGATTCATTCACACTTTACATGGAACATATTATGGATGGTTTTAGTAAAATTATATGATATATGTGAAATAATAATTATACTATAATTATATAATATATATACACATATATTTTGTTTACTTTATTTCTTTCAATGCGATAATAAAATAGAAATAGCATTCATGCATACGTACGGCCTATCGTCTCCAATGGACGATGTATTTCATTTCATAATTCTATATTTTATAGATTATTATAAATATTTATATAATTAATATATATTATATTTAAATAATGTTTTTAATTCTTTAAATAATTAAATAATTATCTATGTAAAAGGATTAATAATAATAAGTTAAAACATATATAAAAAACAAAGAGGAAATTACTTGAAGCGTAATATAAACATGGAATTTTTAATAAATGGATAAAATAAAGTCATAATAAAATAATATCTGGTATTATATATAATAATATATATATTTAAAATATTTATAATAAAATTATATTTATTATACAGGAGGTTTGTATTAGTATGATGTGATTTAATATATAAGGTAAGGGTTTTCTCGTCTCACTTTTATTTTTGTGAGATTTATGACTTACTCACCACTTGTTTATTTTATGTGGTGTATATACTTACCATTAATATATTATATGATTATTATAATTAAATTTATATTTATTTAAATATCCATTTTATTATATCTCTTTCATGGGGTATATGTTTCAAAAGTTACCAAAACGGTAAAGTAATTTTGTCTCAATTTTCCTTCTTTGAGACACATGTTTTATTATGAACCTATATTCTTTTACGAGGTGTATATACTGAAATTTTACATGTAATATAATAAATATCATTATTTTCATGATATTTTAAGCTTCATATAATTTCATTTTCTTACATGGGGAGCATGATTTAAAGTTACCAAGTTGTAAGAGTTTATGGAAAAAATCTAATCGTTTATCATGATTGTTTATTATTATGCTTTCATTGATGAAATATTATGATCCATATTTTAAGAAAACTCATGTATGTTATTCTCATATGGATATTCATCATATATTCATGTATTATTACCATTTTTCTATTTGTTGGTACTTAAGATAATTAAGAAATTTTTTTAAGAAAATCTGACCTCATTTCACCTTTTGTTTGGAAATCTATTTTATTCAAAACCATGTTTTCAAAAATGTTTTCAAAAATGTTTTCAAAAAATATTTTTAAATTTTTATTTTAAGATCATTTTCAAGGAAAAATTATTTTAAAAATGTTTTTTTGTTTTAAAATCTTCCTTTATGAGTTTTTTAAGTTATTTTAAAAGAAAACGT
Organism: Viscum album; assembly: GCA_963277665.1. Lineage (NCBI taxonomy): Eukaryota > Viridiplantae > Streptophyta > Magnoliopsida > Santalales > Viscaceae > Viscum > Viscum album. The sequence goes on along the minus strand of OY728142.1, from coordinate 467,876,060 downwards.
TTTTCAAAAATGTTTTATATTTTAAAAAACATTTTTCAAAGAAGAAAGGATATTTTCCTCAAGAAATTTTTTTAAAGGATATTTAAAAATTATTTTCAATATAATATGACATACATTTGTGTTACTCATTCCTTTATATGAAATTATCTAAAATTTCAATTCGTATTCTTTCTCTGAATGGTTTATGTTTTGATGGCATGATGCTTATGAAACCTGTTTCTATTTTATGGGTTATATGTTTTTGAAACCCATTTCTCTTTCCTGGGTCATATATTTATGAAACTAATTTCTATTTAATGTTTTATGTTCTTATGAAACCTGATTCTTTTAATGGTTTATGCTTTTATGAAATGATTATGAAACCTATCTCTTTTCTACATATTATGATATGATTACATGTTTATGATTCCCATTTCATTTCATAGATTATAATATGATTGTTTATGATCTTTTAGAACACATATGTATGATTTAATTATGAGATGTATGGGATATATATATCCCTCTAATTCATTAGGTAATGATTTATATCTCATGAGATATACATGGCTAGAATGGGGAGTGAACTCAGTTTAGTAAAGGAATTTATCTGCTAAGATGGTATTGGGAGTGAACCTTGACTACTAAGATGGTCATGGGAGTAAACAATGAATACCAAGATGGTATGGGTAGTGAAACCATACTAACAATATGGCCTTAGAAGATATTCCTTGACTACTATAGAATTCATTTTATATGCTTATGTGCCTTCCATAATTCCATGTCTTATTCCTATATTATGCTTTCATGGATTATGATATTGATTCCCTTATGATTCATGTCTTATTAACTTCCAATATTTATTCCATGATTCATTTATATGATATTTTTATACAGGTTATGATCTTCTAATTCCATTATTATGTTCTCATACCCTTAGTATCATGTTTATGCTTATATATATTCTTTATTTACCCTTACTAAGCATCTGAGATCACCCCTTTTTGTGTTTCCTTTCCCCAAGTTATGGAGATATATATTATGTATGATGTGTTTGAGAAGGGTTATATTCATGAAGAACCTAGTGGGAGATAATTTAGGTCACTTATGTAACAGTTTTTATGTTTCCATTTTTCCGAATATACTAAACTAATATGGTCTTTGGGCATCTATTCATGTATTGTATTGATTATTTTTCAAAAATGATGAAATGTTATTGTATGAAAATCTTGGGTTTCTATATCTAGTATCATAGAAAAATTTTAGTTAACCTTTGGAAACAAGGATTAGAAAAATTTAGTGATTACCCTAAGTACATGTCTAAGGATAAGTCCATGCATAAGAAAAAGTATAAGAAATGTCTTGTAATTTTAGTAAAGGATGGAGTGAGTGGTTTCCTAGAAATACATCCATGTCTATATACTAAAAGTGGATGTGGATATGGAACAATTTACATAGGGGTAACAACCCTGAAAACACTATATTGATTTAGACTCTACTGGGAAATGGTGCATGACAATGAACCATGTTACACACCTAGTTTGACACTCCTGGGGGTATGCTTTGGGAATTCACAAAATCTTTATAAACCATCATAAAGTAGTTAAATATAAGTTAGCTATGAATAAACTAGGACAAACCTAAGGTGTCATAGATTAAATAAGGTGTCATAATTTATACATCCTATAAGTGATTTTTCATGATTATATGGTTCCTTTCTATGATAACTATTTATTAATATATGATTTTTGGATTTACTCAATGGATGGAACCAAAAAGAACCATGTTAATGGTGACTGTAATGGAAAATGAAATGATTTTACTCCAGAACAACCAAATGCTATGGGAGATGGAATAAAAAATCTTATTGTTATGATCACCCAAAGTTATCATGATATGAATCATGTTAGACTTCCAAATGAGAAAATTATGGAACAACATTCTATTGATTTCTTTATGAGGAAACATCCACATTATTTCAATGGGTCTTCTGATCTACTTATTGTTGAACAATGGATTTGTACCATTGAAAATATATTCTTCATTCACCAGTGTTCAGAACATGAGAAATTCATTTTGGTTGTTTATAGATTAGAAGGTGAAGTGTACCAGTGGTGGAATTAAATCAATAATACAAGGCGGAAATATGAAATTGAATCCATGGATTGGGATAAGTTCAAGAACTTATTTTTCAATAATTACTTTCCTCATATGCTTTATACAATGATGGATAAAGAGTTCCTTGAGTTAAATCAAATGGGTAATGAATCTATTGGTGCCTATGAGGATAATTTCATAAGACTTTTGAGGTATGCTTCTGGTATTATCATCCAACCTAAAAGTAAAGATGATATATTCTTCAGTGGCTTAAATCCAAGTATTATAAGGTAATTGCCTATAAGAAACTTTATTATTTATGAAGAGATTGGTAATTTTTCAATCAAGGTTGAAATGGAGGTTGAATTTATATATCAATCTCATGGTTTTGAAAACAAAATGAATATGATGTTTGAAGGATAATCTAAAAAACATGGAGAAAAGAATATAAACTTCCTTGAATGATCTAAGTGTGGAGAGAATCATGGATGAAATTATATTAATGGGTCTAATAAATGTTTTAAGTATAGAAGAGAAGGTCGTCGGGCATTTGATTGCTGAAGCAACGCGAAGAAGTTAGCTAAAAATGTGAATAGAGAGAAAATTTTACATAATAAACCTCCTCGCTTTAGTGCTACAAGTGTAAGTATTATGGTAATTATGCTAACTAGTTCACAGAATAGAAGTTTAATGATGATGGTTGACATCAACAACCTATTAATCCAATGTACAAGGGGAAATATCATATGATCATTGTTTCTAATGAGGGGTGTGATAATGACATGGTGAAAGGTACACTTACCATCCACTCTAGAACTACTAACGTCTTATTTTATTTTGGATCTACCCACTATTTCTTGTCTAAATAATTTTATAAGGGTGTTATGATCCCACCCAAATTATTAGAAGTATAATTAGTGGTGAAAAACCTTAATGGTATGATGATTTCATCTCAAGTCTATGATTCCTCTCCATTTGATGTTTGTGGGAATTTAATTCTTGAAAATATTTTCATTCTTCCACTAGTTGAATTTAATGTCATCTTAGGCATGGATTATCTTTATCTTCATAAATCCCACATCAATTATCGAGTAAGGGAATTTATGTTTGATATTTCAAACTAACCTATGATCATCTATCAATGTGATGATAAGTATGACAACCTATGGATATTACATCTGATGTATGGGTCTTAATTCCAATTCATAAGGGGTGTTTATCTCAAATGGTTGGGCAGAAAATTGACATTGATGATATGCCTATTGTTCAAGAGTTTTTAATGTATTTCTAGAATATTTTCCTATCCTTCCACAAAAATGTGAATTTGATTTATCAATAGAGATCATATATGGTTCCACGCCAATTTCAAAGACTCCCTATATAATGGCTCCAATTGAGTTTCCAAAATTAAATAAGAAACTCCAATAAAACCTTAATACAGGATTAATTCATCCAAGTGTGTCACCTTAGGGTGTACCTTTTCTTTTTGTGAAAATAAAGATGGGTCAATGAGGCTCTACATTGATTATTTGGAGTTGAACAAGATCATGATCAAGAATAAGTATCATGTTCCCCTTATTGATGATTTGTTTGATCAATTGTGTAGATCTCAATTATAATATCTTGTTACCTTGGTTGGACTGCTGAGCAGTTACACGCTATGTACTTGAATTACATGACATGTAATTGGTAATGGTTTCATGTCAAGGATTGGGAGATTATCTCCTGAACAGGGGGATCATTCTGTGAGTGGGTACGCATCTTGTACCTGAGGTACACGTTGTGTACGGGATAAATATCAGTTTTTAACCAGGTTTAATGGGTTTTTTGGAATAAATTATCCAGTGAGGAATACACTTTGTGACTAAGGGGTACACGTCGTGACCCGGACCACACCCAGGTTTAAGTCATGTGTTTTTCAATTTCGCTCGGCCTTTTTCTCCCTAACCTCTTGGCTCTCGACCCCAACTTGCTTCTAGGAATTTTTTAGAGACGTCTTACCTTCTATATTGATCTGATCGGATTCATTTCATCATTACTTCTACAGTGTGACTCTCTGAGTAAGTGTTATCTCTGGTTCTTCATTGCGGTTGATCGCGGTAGCACCCTTACCTTGTGTTATTAGATCCTTTGATATAAGTTGGTTGATCATTATCACCTTCTTCCATATTTGTTGTGAGATCTCGTTCCAGAGGCCTTTTCCCTTTGATGGTTGTGGTGCGGTGGATACTCTTCTTTAAGGTATGTGGATTTCACCTATTCCACCAACCTTCTGTTGAATACTGATTGTATTTCTGAGTTATCCTTGATATGCATGTTAATGATTGTGAAAGATTATATGGAAACTTTTCTTAAAACTGTTATACCTACTTTTGTTTAGAACTGTGGAAAAAGAGAAATTTACCATGTTTTATATAAAACATCTTTACTTCTTATCATTCCATGTTTTATTTTAAAATGAGCATACATGATTTTTATACAGAGGCTTTGTATGGAACACCTAGGTGGGATCCTACTGAGCCTATTATCTCACACCCTACACACTACTATAGTGGTGCGTAGACCTTTTTTTGTCTTCCAGTGCTGGTAATGGAAAGGCGCTGTAGTGAGGCAGCAAGGTTTCTGTCAGTTGGGATGGGTATCTAGTGGTGATATGGTTAGATTTCATCCATGCCATCATTAGAGTAGTTGTTTGGTTTATATTCTTTTGCAGTCGGACTTGTTTGGAGCTTTTAGCTGTTGTTTCAATTTTTCGGTATCTATTGTTTTCCTTATAGTTTTGGGTATATATATTTGTTAGTATTATTTTGTTTCTTATTTCTCTATATATATATGTTGTGTGGTTTTTTTGGTTGGGTGAAATCGTTCCCTCAGTTTTGTTGTCAGATGATCAGGTGCTTGTCTCCAGCTTGTGGGGATCAGGAACGCTCTTCGAGTATGTGGCAGATTGGGTTGGTTACCAAGTTTCAAGGAAACCAAGTTCGGTTTGTTATAGTTTGGTATCATATGGTGTTCTGTCATCAAGAATATTTATCCTGGGACTTTTATTAGACTAAAGATAGGATTTTCAAGACTTGGGAGGTATGCTACGATAAGTTCCTAGCCATCTCTTGTCGTAATGAGACTCAAGTAACCATGGTATTTTGGGAAATGTGTTTCCAGTGTTTGTTTTTTCTTTTAAAATATCAGTTTCTACTTATGGGTTTATAGTTTGAATTGATATTTGGTTTGTGTCTAATCATTCTTATGTTTCAGTGTGCAGTATTATGTCTCTGAGACATCTTCCACAGGTTCCTCGAGAGGGTTTAGTTGATGCTCCTCAAGGAAATCCACCTATGGACCATAATATTATCAAGACCATTGTACAAGCAGTATATTTTTTTGATCAGTATGTTACATGAGTTCAGAATGCAGTGGTTGAGGTGCAGCCAAGATATGGAGGAGAAAGAGATCCATCGCAGGAGTTCTAGCATAAGAATCCACAATCTTTTTAAGAGATGACTAAACCTCAAGAGGTAGAGGATTGGATAGAAAGGATCAATAAAATCTTTGACTTACTAGAGACACCTAATAATATCAAGGTTAAGTGTGCAACGTTCAGACTCGAGGGTTCCGACAATTTTTGGTGGGACTATATGGTCCATGCAGACAGACATGTGGGCTTGGATTGGAAAGGTTTCAAGACCTTGTTCTTTCAGCAGTTTTTTTCAGATTCTCTGATGTTGGAAAAATCTATAGTGTTCCTATCATTTCAGTAGGGAGAGAGTTCATTATCGGAATACACCAACCATTTTTCTGAGCTTGTCCATTTTTTTGTATGTGGTAAATAATGATGAGCTGAAGGTGTAGAAGTACTTGCAGGGTTTACAACCGAACATTTGATCGCAGGTGTTCATGTTAAATTTTTCTACCTATGTGAAGATGGTAGATAGAGAAATGATGGAAGATATGAACATAGTAGTCAAAGTCAGATTTACCACCTCTTCTTTTCCAATAAGTGATAGATTTAGTGGCATGCATGGGAATAATAGAAAGTGACAGGACCGTCGTAGAAGTGGTGGAGGTGGGTCTCAGCAGTGAGCCTCCTCTGCACAGTCTGTTGTAGTTGGAAGTGTGCCTCTGACTTTCTATCAGTGTGGAAATAGAGGACACACTATACGTTCTTGTATTATGCCTACAAAGATTTGAAATAGCTATAGACGTGTTGGTCATCTGCATCATTTTTGTCAGGCGATGAATACGCCTTGTTATGGTTAGGTTTTGTCAGCTACAAAGGCTACTATGTTGCAATCATATGCTTCAAAGACTATGGGGCTTTATCCACAAGACTTAGGATTGAATCATTTAGATGAAGTAGATGATTTTATAATGGAAGTTGATGTAGGTCCGAAAATAGTGAGAGGTATGCTTCTTATTGCAGCTTCAGCAGCAATTGATTTGTTTGATAATGGTTCCTCCCACTCATTTATATCTGCAGGTTTTGTTGATATGCTTAAACTTCCAATGGAACTTATTCCCTTTGAAATGGAGTTAGTGACACCTCTTGGTAAGAGGACATATAAGGGGTTTTGGTGTCCTTCTTGTTCATTGACGATGGCTGATACGGATTTGGTCTAGGATTTTCTAGTTCTTGATCTGGATCTGTTTGATGTCATCATCAGTATGGATTGGCTTGTCACTCATCGAGATGAGGTTGATTTTTATCATCGACATGATTTGTTTCTTTCTACCGATGGTAGATCTCATGCGTTTTAGGTAGAGTGGGACCCGATGTCATGTCATGCAGGACCTTCCTTCCCAGAGCTCCAGAGTTTGTTGGTTGATGTTTCTTTTGATCTTGATAACGTTTCTTTTGTTGGTGATCTTCCTATTGTCATTAGAGACTTTCATGGATTTTTCCCAGATGACTTCTTCGGCCCTTGTCTATATAGGGAGGCAGAGTTTACGATTAACCTGGTTCCAAGTACGCAACCGATATTGATTCATTCTTATTGTATAGCACCAGCAGAGTTCAAAGAGATCAAGATTCAGTTGGACGACCTGTTAGAGAAAGGTTCAATTCACCCTAGTTCTTCACCTTGGGAAGCCCTTGTGCTCTTTTCCAAGAAATCGGATGGTTCACTTCAGTTTTGAGTGTACTATCAGAAGTTAAACCAGGTAACAGTTAAGAACAAATACCCTTTACCTCGTGTGGATGATTTTTTTGATCATTTAAAGGGGTGAAAGTGGTTCTCAATGATTGATCTTCAATCGAGTTATCTTCAGCTCGGGGTTTGAGAGTCTGATATACTAAATATGGCCTTTAGGAACAGTTATGGCCATTATGAATATATTTGGATTCCTTTTTTTCAGACTAACACACCAATAGTTTTTATGGCATTGATGAATCAGATATTCCATTAGTATTTGGACACTTTTTTGGTAGTGTTTGTGGATTATATTCTGGTTTATTCAAATTCTGCATGTGAGTACAAGAACCATCTGAGTTTTGTTCTGAAAGTTCTGATAAATCATTGTTTGTATGTAAAGCTTTCGAAGTGTAGTTTCTGGATTCGATAAGTAAAATTATTGGGGCATAGAATTTTTTATCATGACTTATCAGTTGATACAGAGAAGGTAAAATCTATTTTTCCCAGGAAAGAACCACGGAATGTATTTGAGATATGAAGGTTCCTTATTGTTATTCTATACTACCGATGGTTCTTCAAGGATTTATCTAAGTTGGTGTCACCTATGACTTCTCTTACCAAGAAGGCGGTGAGATTTTCATGGGATGAAAAGTTCAAGTCTTCTTTCAATGAACTAAAATGACTTCTAACATCGTCACATGTTCTGATCTTATCTGATCTTGGTAAGGGGTATGTGGTGTTTTTTGATGCATATGGCACTAGTTTGGGATGTGTGCTAATACAGGATGATCATGTGGTATATTACATCTCTCATCATCTCTAAATGCATGAGAAGAACTACCCACTCGTGATATAGAGATTTTTGTAGTGATGCACGCACTTAAGTGTTGGCAGCACTATATCTTTGGGGAGAAGTTCTTAGTGTTATCTGACCATAAAATTCTAAGATATATTTTTTCTCAGAAATACTTGAATCTCAGACAGAGATGATGGATAGAATACCTTCATACATTTTATTTCGACATTTCTTACACCCTGGAAAAAGGTAATGTTGTTGTAGATTCTCTAAGTAGGAGGGTACCATCACAGGCTATTCTGGAGTCGAAGGAGGAGTGGAATCTTATGAGGCTTTTCGATCAGTTTCACTTGGATGCTCAAGAGGATGCTTCAGGTATGGTTCTAATTAGTGTTCAGTTATCATCATCTCCCCTGGAGTCTATTTTACAAATTCAGTAGCATGATGATGAATTTTAGAAGACTCGGGAAATTCTTTATGGTGGAGAGACCATTCCTAGTTGGTCTCTTTCTTCAGATGTTATACTTCACTTCGGAAAGTGAGTTTCCATCCCAGCTTTTGTGAGGAGTTTAGTTTTGTTTGATTGTCATAGATATTCATGGGCCATTCACCCAGTCACTAAGAAGATGTATTATGACATGAGAGGAAAATTCTAGTGGCCAGGTATGAAGCATGACATAGCATATTTTGTGTCCCGCTGTTACACCTACCAACGGATAAAGGCAGAGCACATGAAACCCTCTGGTTTTCTTTAGCCTCTTCTGATGCTAGTTTGGAAATGGGACAAGGTGTCCATGGATTTTTTTTTTTGGGTTTTTTGTGGATGTCCCAAGGGAAAAAATGATTTCTTGGTGGTTGTTGATTGGTTGACGAAGTCTGCTCATTTCATTCTGATCAAAGACACCACTAAAGTTAAAGATCTGGGTAAGTTGTATGTGCAAGAGATTACGAGGTTTCATGGGAGCCCCTCTTCCATTGTTTCAGATAGGTATCCTATGTTTTCCTCAAGTTTATGGAGGAGTATTCAAGATTAAATGGGGGCTCAGGTCAAGTTAATCATAGCTTAATATCCCCAAACAGATGGCTAGACGGAGCATGTGATTCAGATCCTAGAAGATATGCTTCATGTTTGTGTCTTAGATTTCAGTGGATCATGGGATATCCATCTGGGAATTGTTGAGTTTGTTTACAATAAAATTTATTAGTCATTGATCAGAATGAATCCCTTTGAAAAATTTTATAGTCATCCATGCAGATCACCTCTTTTTTGGGCAGAGTTGGGCAATGTAGCTTTGGTTGGACCAAGTATTGTTCAGGAGATGTCAATAAAGATTCAGGAGGTGAGATGACGTCTAGTTATAGACCAAAGTCTACAGAAATCATATACAAATCGACAGCATCATCCTATGGTTTTTTCTGTTAGTGACTGGGTTTTCTTGAAAGTTTCTCCTCATTTGGGTCACCGTTGGCTTGAAAAATAGGGAAAGTTGGCTCTGATATATATTGGACCATTTGAGATCATTGAACGGCTCAGCCAGGTTTTTTATTGGTTAGAATTTTTGATTAATTTGATGGGAATTCATGATGTTTTCCATATATCTCAGCTCAAGAAGTATCACTCTGATCCCACTCACATTCTAAGTTGGGAAGAAATTGAGTTGAAGCCAAATGATTGTGTTCTAGAGAAACCAGTTGAGATTTTTTATTCTCAAGTGAAAGACTTGCGTAGGAAGTAGATTTTGTTGGTTAGAGTTATATGACAACAAGGATCGGATTCTCATGAGACTTGGGAATGCGAGTTGTTGATGAGGGATCGATGGCCTTATCTTTTCTAGGGATTACATCTTCCACATAACTTCCTACGGATGGAAATTATTTATAGTGGGGAGTTTGTAACATCACGTTACCTTGGTCGGACTGATGAGCATGTACACACTGTGTACCTAAAGTACATGGCGTGTACTTGGTGTTGGTTGCATGTAGAGGACTGGGAGATCACATCATTAACTGGTAGATCATGCTATGAACTAGTACACATTGTGTACCTGAGGTACACATCGTGTAGGGGATAAATATCAGTTTTTCAACCCAAGGCGATGATTTTTTCGGTGTAACATATCCAACAATGCCTTCACATCATGACCAGTGGTTATATGTCATGACCCGGCCCACGCCCAAGTTTAAGTCACACATATTTCAGTTTCGCTTATCCTTTTTCTATTGAACCTCTTAGATCTTGACCCTAACTTGCTCCTAGGGATTTTTCAGAGACATATTACCTTCCTGATCAATTCGATCAGCTCTGTTTCATCATTTCTTCAACGGTGCATCTCTCCAGGTAAGTGTTCTTTCCAGTTATTTGTTTCGATTGATCACAGTAGTATCCTTGCCTTGCATTATCATATCCTTTGATCTAAGTTGGTTGATCTTTATTGTCTTCATCCAAATCCATTGTGAGATCTCATTTCGGAGGCCTTTTTCATTTGTTGGTTGTGGTGTGATGGATTCTCTTCTTCAAGGTATGTGGATTTCACATCTTCCTCTGGCATTTTTTGTTTATATTTGAATAAATCTCATCATGAATTGGATTCTAGGGTCTTCATTGGTGCTGTTGGGTTTTATTCTTGGTTTTGGATCCCATTACGGGTATGTGCGGCCTGGAATTTGAGGTAGGTGGTTTCGTCTCTAGCCTATGATAATGAGTCTAATTGTTATTTCTTTATAAATTTATTTATGAAATTGGCATGATTTTTTGTGTGTGTTGAAATGGGGTTTTTTAAAGAAAATGGTTTTTTTTCTTAGATTTTGAAATGGATTGTGAAATAGTTTTGAATGGTTTTCAAAGGCATCAAAATTGGTTTGTGAAAAAGTGCACATGGGTTACCATGGGTACTTAGGTGGAAGGTTAGCTTGAGGTCATAGTCTATTATTGTTATTATCAAGGAAGTTTGTTTTGGGGTTTTTTCTATTTCCTAGGTCTATTGTTCTAGGGGGCTGATAGTGACTTTTGTGGGGGTTTACTCATGGAGTATTCCTCTGCTTCCTAGGCCCGTTGTTCTAAGATCAGTTTTGTACACTTGATTATTTTGGTACGAGTAGTCTTCTTCCTAGACCTATATTATTACTTGGTGAGTGATGCATGTGATTTTGTTGTATACTTATTGAATTTCTGAGTTAGCCTTGTTATGCATGTTGATTCTTATGAAATAATATATGGAAACTTCGCTTGAAATTTTTATTCCTGATTTTGTTTAGTAGTGTGAAAAAGGGTAAATTTACCATGTTTTCTATAAAATTTCTTTACTGATTATTATGCTAGGATTTTTTTTAAAATGAGAATATAATATTGTTATACATATACTTGTTATGGAACACCTGGGTGGGATCCTATTGAACTTGTTAGCTCACATCTTGTGCACTGTTACGGTGGTTCATAGACCTTTGTTTGTCTTCTATGCCAGGAAAGGAAAGGTTCCGTGGTGAGCCAGTGAGGTTTGTGTCAGCTGGGATGGGTAGATTGTGGTGAGATGGTTGGATTTTTCTATGACATCATTGGAGTTGTTGTTTGGTTTATATTCATTTACAATCAGACTTGTGTGAGGAGATTTTAGTTGTTGTTACAATTTTTTTTTTCTTCTGTTTTCTTTATAGTTTTGGCCATATATATTTGTTAGTATTCTATTGTTTCTTATTTATATATATGTGTGTGTGTGTGTGTTGCATGGTTGTTCATGTTGGGTGAAATTATTCCTGAAGTTTTTTTGTTAGATTCCCATGTATTTGTCGTAAAACTGTAGGGATCAAGAACGCTCTTTAGGTATGTGATGGATCAAGACAGGTGTTGGGTTTCAGGGAAACCCAGGTCGGTTTATTATATCAATACTTTTCCAAGATTGACCTTCATTCTGGATATCATCATTTGAGGGTCAAGACGGAGGATATACCCAAGACGGTATTCCATACAAGGTATGTAAACTATGAATATATAGTAATTCCTCTTAGTCGTAAAAATTCTCCTGTTATCTTCATGGATTTTATGAATATATTCTTTATAGATTATCTAAATTAGTTTGTGATAGTCTTTATAGATGATATTCTTAGCTATTAAAAGAGAGCATAAAATCATGAAGACCACTTGAGAATGGTACTAAAGACCCTAAGGAAGGATAAGATGTGTGAAAAAAATATAAAGTGTGAATTTTTACTTCAAAAGGTTTCATTTTTGGGTCACATAATCATAATATATGGTATACCAGTAGATCCATCAAAGATAGAGGCTATTCAATGTTGTCCTAGACCAACCATGGTGACTAAGATCACCATTTTTTTTTGGTTTATCTAGATATTATCGATGGTTTGTGGAGAATTTATCATTACTATCTAATCCTATAACCAATTTAACTTGAAAGGGTTCCAAGTTCTTTTGTATAGATGAATGTGAGGAAAATTTTCAAGGAACTAAAGAGAAGGTTAGTCAGCTCACCTATGTTTACATTACCCTATAGTGTAAAAAGGTTTTTAATCTATAGTGATTCTTATAAGAAGGTATAAGGATTTTTTTAATATGTTTATTGCTTATTCCTCATGATAATTGAAGATTCATGAGAAAAAATTACACAACTCATAATTTGATGTTAGGAGTGATAATGTTTTCATTAAAGATATGAAGGAATTATATTTATGGAGAAAAGTGTAATATATATATTGATCATGAATGTTTGAAATATTTTTTCATGAAAAATGAGTTGAAATATGCACTATAGAAGATGGATAGAGCTGATAAAGGATTATGAATGCTCAATACATTACCACCCTGAGAATGAAAACAAGGTGGATGAAGCCTTGAGTCAAAAGGATCATGATAGCTTATCCATGGTGAGAATCACCAAAGATCCAATATTTCTGGATTTTTAAAGGATGGGTCTATAAATCATGAAGGAATGGAGAAATTATTATCTTTTAAATTGAATGTTCAACCCTCTATCTAAGTGAATATTTAAGAGACATAGAAGGAAAATGTAGATCTGCAAAAGAAGGTTAGAAATGTTCTTGATTTTAACCTTGATTGGGATGAAATGATAAGGTTTAAGAACTATGTTTGTGTTTCTTCCATACTTGATTTAAAGAAGGAGATGTTAGAGGTATATCATAGTTCGTTGTTCTCTATTCATCTTGGAATTATGAATATGGTTAGAGATTTGAAGGAATACTTCTGGTGTGATGGAATGAAGAGGGATTTCGTATAGTTTGTATCTCGGGGCTTGGTATGCCAGTAAGTTAAGGCTGAAAGAAAAAATTATAAGACGATATTGCTTCCATTACCCATACCAAAATGGAAATGAGAGAACATAACTATGTATTTTTTCATTGGACTCCCCAAAACATCTAAAGGGTTTAATTCAATATGGGTTGTAGTCAATCACCTTACTAAGTCATCACACTTCATTGCTGTTAAAGAATACTTCTATCTGGATCAGCTTTTCAGGATATATGTAAATGAAGTGTAAAGGTTTCATGGAGTACCACATTCTATTGTATCGTATTGGGATCCAAGGTTTACCTCGATGTTTTGATGAAGTATTTAGCAAGCACTTTATATAGAATTGAGTTTCGGCACAGTTTATCATCCTCAGATGGATGATCAGTCTGAAAGAACAATTAAAACCCTAAAAGATTGTGGAGATCTTGTTTCTTGGATTTGAAAGGTGGTTTGTATGAACACATTCCTATATTTGATTTTTCTTACAATGATATATTTCACTCAAGAATTCATATGACTCCTTATGAATCCCTCTAAGGGAATAAATTTAGATCTCTAATATGCTTGGATGAAGTTAGAGAAAGAAATCTATTAGGACCCGGGATAGCTGATGAAATGGAAGAGAAGGTTAGAACCATTCAGCATCATATCAAAGTAGCTCAAAGTAAAAAAAAAGTTATGTTGATAATCATCTATGTGATCTATAATTTTAATTTGGCGTGAAGGTTTTTCTATGAATTTTTCCATGGAAGAAGGTTATGAGATTTGGAAATAAAGAGAAACTAATCCCTAGGTATATCTATCCCTTTGAGATTCTTGATCGTATATGGATGGTAACATATCATTTGGAACTTCCTATTAAAATATATCAAGTATATTATGTGTTCCATGTATCTCTCTTGAGTAAGTACAAACCTGACCCTTCACATGTACTGAACTCATAGGTCGTACCACACGAGAAGTATCTTTCTTACGAGGAATAACTAGTTAAAATTATGGACCATACAGAAAAAGTTCTACAAAACAAGACCACTCACCTGGTCAAAGTTTTTTGGAGAAATCACCAGTTATAGGAAGGTACATGGTAACTTAAGTATATGATGTGGAAGAAGTATACTTATTTGTTTGTATCAAAATAAAAATTTTCAAGGGAGAAATTCATTTTAAGGGGGGTAGAATGTAACACCCTGAGTTTTTATAACACTTTTTTTAGAATAGTTTTTTTTCATTTAATTTATTGTGTTTTATGATAAACCAATTTAAGCTTTCATTGTATGCTAGAACAAGTTATGCTTTCATTACACGCAACATTGAGTTTCTAGGAAACGTTATTTTATTATTATAATTATTTAAATGAGATAGTTATAACTTAGACATTAAACTTATTAATATGAATATTAATAACTACTTATTAAATATTATTTTTTTATATAAAGAAAACATATAATTTTTTGTAGTCTTTATATGTTTGAAAATGTTACTTTCTCAAATGAACTGCTTTTTATTCCCTTCTATAAACAATAATAAAATTAATTTTAGAAAATTTTAGAAATTCAATTTGATAAAATAAACCTAATTTTTTGAATTCATAATTTCAAAATTAGTTTAGGGTTAATTTTTGGGAATTTTATGAAAAACTACATTTTTTGATGAATAGGGAAAAATACTAAATTTTAATTCAAAACATATTTTTCATCTAAATAATTTATAGGGTAAAATTATATTTGGAATTTATTTTAAAGTTTTATTAGATAAATTTTACATAAGTTAATATAATTTTTTTTATTGGAACCAATTTCTCATTGAAATTGGATATAAAAACATTTCAAACTTTTGGACATTTTTGCTTAAAAATTTGTTGTCATGACACGTCTATGGGGTTATCATTAAATTAATTTATACCAATTCTGCAATTATAATTTGGAAAAATGGATTTAATATTTTTAATCGTTATAATTTTTAATTTTTAATAAGTTTAACTTAGTTTTTTACCAAAAATATTAGTGAAAGTAATTAAAATTAATTAAAGTGATTGATATAAAATTAGCTTAACAAAGGACTAAAACTTCAATTTAAGGGACCAAATATTCTAGAAACATGTAAAAAATTAATTGTATGGGCATATTTTGACCAATTTACCTATTTTTTCTAAATTTAACAATAGTTTGAGGCACATTATGTAATTTATACTTCTTAATAGTGTTTACCTTTTTATATTTACAAAAATGTCACTCCTCTTCCTCTATAAAAGAGCATTCACCCCCTCGCTTACTCACACATCTCAATACACTTTGTATAAGACAAAACCTGAAAAATATCCTCTAAAAATTACTTCCTTATTCTTATAAGCCTCACTTTTGGGATAAATCCATCCAAGTAATCCCTTTGGTGAAAACCAAGATGAGTTACCCAAAGAAGAGGTAACTTCCTTCCTCAAGCTCCTTTGTTTTATTTTCATTCTCCACCCCCTCAAATGTTAATATTAAATGCTTATATAATAACATCATTATCCTAAATATACTATTAAAGTTTTATTATAAGGTTTTTAACTACACTTACACACACTTACATATAATGGGTAACGAACTTATCATTCGTGTGTACGGCGGACTATCACCTCGCGAAATGATGTTGTTAATTTTTTTCTTTACCACCTCTCATTGGTGGGAATTATAATGGAAAATATATTTTTATATTATATTTATTATGTTTTTATTCTTCTGGAGTTATTACATAAAACATATCTTCATGCTTTCCATTTTTTGAATATGATAACTTTGTTTGTGGACGTGTGGACTACCGCCTCCTTAAAGCGATGTGATTCGTTCAAAATTTACATAGAATGTATTAAGGATGGGTTTAGTAAAATTATATGATATATATGAAATAATAATTATAATATAATGATATATATATATATATCATTTACTTTCTTTCTTTCAATATGACAATAAAATGGAAACTGCGTTCATGTGTATGTACGGTCCGCCATCTCCATGAACAGTGTATTCCATTTCATATTTCTATATTTTATATATTATTATAAAGATTTAAATAATAATGATATATTATATTTAAATAATTTTTTACATTCTATAAATAATTAAATAATTATCTATGTAAGAGGATCAAGAATAATAAGTTAAAACATATATGAAAAACAAAGCAGATTATTACCAAAAGCGTAACATTAACATGGAATTGTTAATAAATGGGTAATATAAAGTCATAATAAAATTATATATGGTATTCTATATAATAATATGGTTATTTAAAATATGTATAATAAACTTGCATTTATTATAAAATAGGTTTGTATGAGCATGATGAGAGTCAAGACATAAGGAAATGGTTTTCTTTTCTCACTTTTATTTCTGTGAGATTTATGCCTTATTACCCACCTATTTCATTTGTGTGGTATTTATACTGAAAATTATTGTATTATATGATTATTATAATTAAATTTATAGGTATTTATATATCCATTTTATTATATCTCTTTCATTGGTTTTATGTTTCAAAAGTTACCAAATCATAAAAGTAATTTTGTCTCAATTTTTCTTTTTGAAGATACGTGTTTTTTTAAGTACCTATATTATTTTATGAGGTGTATATCCTTCCATTTTACATGTTATATCATTAATATACTTATTTTTTAATATTTTAAGATTTATTTAATTTCATTTTATTACATGGAGTGCATGATTCAAAGTTACCATGTGGTAAGAGTTTATTGCAACAATCCCATCGTTTATCAGGATTGTTTATGATTATACTTTCATTGATGAAATCTTATGATCCATATTTCAAGAAAATTCATGAATTTTCTTATCCTATTTTTAGTTATTATGTATTCATGCATTAATACCATTTTTTCACTCTTTGAAACTTAAGATAATGAAGAAACTGTTTTTAAGAAAATATGACCTCATTTCTCTCTTCAGTCGGAAATCTATTTTATTCAAAAACAATGTGTTCAAAAATGTTTTCAAAAAATATTTTTAAAATGATATTTTAAGATCGTTTTCAAGGAAAAAAGATGTTAAATTTTTTTTATTGTTTTCAAATATTTCTTTATAATTTTTCACGTCTATTTTCAAAGAAAAATTATTTCAAAAAAATTTTATGTTTTAAAAATAATTTTTCAAAGAATAAAAAATATTTTCCTTAATGAATGTTTTTAAAGGATATTTAAAAATTATTTTACATATAAGATGACTTAAATTGGTGTTATTCATTCATTTATAGGAAATTATCCAAAAGTTTCATTCATATTCTTTCTCTGAATGGTTTATGTTTTGATGGCATGATACTTATGAAACTTGTTTCTCTTTCACGAGTTATATGTTTATGAAACTCATTTATATTTCATGGGTTATATGTTTTGAAAACCTATTTCTCTTTCACAAGTTATATTCTTATAAAACCTGCTTCTTTTTATTGATTATGATTTGAGGAAATGATTATGAAACCTATCTATTTTCCATAGGTAATGATATAATTACATGTTTATGATAGTCATTTTATTTCATGGGTTATGATATGATTATTTATGATCTTGTAGAAAACTTATGTATGATTTTATTATGAGATGGTGAGACCTATATCTCCCTCCATTGAATTGGGTAAAGATTTATATCTCATGAGATAGACATGGCTGGAACGAAGAGTAAACTCGGTTTGGTAAAGGACTTTATCCGCTAATATGGTCTTGGGAGTGAAGATTCACTAATAATATGGTAATGGGAGTCAACCATGACTACCATGATGGTATGGAGAGTGAAACCATACTACTAATATGGAATTGTGAGTGATTACTTTACTACTATGGAAATAATTTTATATGTTTATGTGTTTGCCACAATTCTATATCTTATTCTTATGTTATGCTTTAATAGATTATGCTCTTGATTCCCATATGATTCATGTCTTTTGAACTGTCAATATATATGCTACGATTCATTTCTATGATCTTTTTTATGGAGTGTATGATCTTATAATGTCATGATTACATTCTCATACCCTTATACTCATGTTTATTCTTATATATATCCTTTGTTACCCTTACTAAGCATATGATCTCACCTATTTTTGTGATTCCTTTCCCTGTTTTATGAAGATATGCATTATGTATGATTTTTCTAAGAAGGGTGATAGTCATGAATAACCTAGTGGGAGATGATGTATCTCACTTATATGCCATTTTTTATGTTTCCATGTTTCCAAAGGCACTAAACTAGTATGGTCTTTGGGAATTAGTTTGTTTATTGTATTAAGTATTCTACAAAAATGATGAAATGTTATTATAAGGAAATCATGGGTCTCTATCGTGACTTGATAAGTGAGAATGAAATGAATGAATTTAGAAACGAAATATATAGGAACAAATCTAACCATTATAAATATGGTCATTAGAAATATTTTCATTGGAAATATGGCCATTGGATATACTTGTATATGATAGGTATACTGAAGTTTTGTATTTTTAATAACAAATTTAAAAAATATAATTTATAAATAATAAATAATGAGACAAAAATATTCGATATTTAATTAATATATAAAATATTTTTAGGTGTTAAAAAAATTATTTTTAAAGAATTATATCATAAAATTGAAAGAAATATTTTATCATTAATATATTTATAAAATAAAATGATTGGAATATAAATAATTTATTTTAATTTTATTTGGGTTAAAATCATTTAATATAAAAGTGATATTTTTCAAAGAATTATTTTTCTAGAAGTGTTGTGTATTTTAATCTTAATAAAATAAAATAACTATTAAAATATTATTTTAATGAAATTTTTTGATAATATACACAAATAAATAAATTAAAAATTATCTCATACATATTACAGGGAAATTAATAAGAATACATTCATTTTATGTTTAAAATGTATTTTATTAAAAATTTCTTTTCTATGTGCTATACATTTTTACTTTAAAAAACTAAGTATATTGTGGTTAAATGATGATAAAATAAATTTTTAATAATAATAATAGATAAAAATTAATTTAATTTGTAATTAATAGGAAATACATACAAGAATATTTAATATTTTAAAAAGTTGTTTTCCTGTAAAATAGTTTTTCATTATATTTTTTATTTCTAATAAAATATTAAATTCATAAATTTTAAAATTTAAATTTGAAAAAATAAACTTCATTTTTTGATTTAGCGTAAAAATATTATCATATAATAAATTTTTAATATTTTTCTAGAAATATTGATTTTCAGTTGAATGGTAAAAAATAACATTTTTACAAATATCGTGACTTTTGTGACAACAGTAGGATATAAGAATGACATAATAATTTATGAAACCTTTTTCCTATCCAAATATATATTTAATAAGTAAAAATATATATTTAAAATATTATTTTTAATTTATAAACCTATTTTTGACATTTTGAAACCTAAATAATATTTTTCCAAAAATTATTTTTATCCATTATATGCTTATTATTTTAGAAATGTTTTTTATCACTTTTAGAAATTTAGTGTTATAAAATGGAATTAATATTTGAAATTGTAATTACCAACAAAGGTTATAAGGTAAATTTCATTTTTATTAGTAACAATAAATTATCAAGTTTAAAAAATGAGTTGTTGTGGTAAAAGTAAAATATGGTAAAAATTAAATTTAGAGGAAAGATCTGAAAATATCTTAAACCTTATCCCATATTTGTGTAAATTGGATGTGTATAAAATAATACTCCTCACATATCAATTATTGTTCACTATTAGATCCACTTTCCTTTGAAAGTGACATTCCAATAATATAAATTTGTGAATATTTACATAAGTTCCACCCCTCACACTTATAAAAGTAGATTTTTACCACCCCACTTCTCTACACACCAAAAAACCTTATAGCTTTACAAAATTATATTGAAACCCCTTACCAAATATCTATATCAAATATATTTTTTTCTCACCAAAATACCATTCTAATAAGGCTTAAGTATTTTTTAGGGGAGTGAGGTAAAAATTCATAATCGTTCTTTTTTCGTTTATATTCCTTTATTTCTTATTCTACTTACTCTAAATATATTCTATTCATGAAAACATAATTAAATTAGTATCATTAGTGTATTTTAATTATATTATATTAATGTAATAATCATTTTGTATTTTCATCATAATTGTTTGAAAAATAAAAATGATGTCTGTGCGTACGTATAGATTACCACCTCCTTGAATGATGTATTTCATTTTTCATCACCACCTCACATGTATGGTTATAATAATGCATTTAATGAATAAATATTATAGTTATTATTTTATTAATACTATTTAAATATAAATCATGATCTACCTTTCTTCCCTATTATTCATTGTGTGAATGGAATTTCCATTCATTCGTATGTGCGGACTACCGCCTCCATGGATGAAATTTTTTTCCATCACCACCTTACATGGATAATTATAAAAATTTATTTGATAAATTTATGTTATATTAATGAGTAATATGTTTTATGAATATTATTTTTAAGTTATTACACAAAAATTGTAACGAACCCAGCTGGCCTAAGGCCCAACCAAACTCGGCCACGCCCGAGCCCAGCCCTCTGGCAGATATCAGACCCCCACCCCACGGGCAGATAATAGGCCCCCACCTCAGACTAGCCCAGATAACATGTGGCAGGAACTATCCCCTGCCTAACGAGGATTTAATTCACCTCCCTCACAACTCAAACCGGAGACCACATCTTTATCAGCCAACCGAGAGCGATAATGAGTACCACAGCCTGACGAGGATTTAATTCGCCGGTTCGAGTTGTGAGAGAGGTGAATTAAATCCTCATCAGGTACGGGACAGTTCCTGCCATGTGTTATCTGGGCCATTCTGAGGTGGGGTCCTATTATATTCCCATGGGGTGGGGGTCTACTATCTGCCAGAGGGCAGGGCTCGGGCATGGATGAGTTTCGTTGGGATTTAGGCATGTCGGGTACGTTACAAACTATACCTAAGATAGAAAAGTAATAGTTAAATTACATATTATTTCTATAAGTAGGGGCACATATTTAATTGATATGCTAAGAACTAAAAGGTCTTTGATAAATTCAAGGCTTGAGATGCATATGAATTTTGGATGAGAACGTGTTTCAAAAGATCTGGTGGAAAAAAAGTTCCAAAAATTAATACATTCATAGGAAAGTTAAAAAACTAAAGATATATGGTTTTATCATCACCAATTTAGATAACATATTGTTTATTAGGAATAATGAATCCATATCTAATAAGTAAGTAGTAAATAAACAATATACTTCTAAATGGAAAGCACTTATGAATTATAAAGATCCCAATGGATTATGAAGATGATAGGTTTTTTTTTGTTAATAGTTGAAGAACCTAATGTATTTTTGAGTAAATTCAATGAGTAAATAAATGTGAGGATTAAATATGAATAAAAAAGTACCTATAGGTGTTCTGGAAATTGGTATTTTTTGAATTTAACACTATAAGTTATAGTTAGAGTCCATATCTACATTCGAAAATTAATACTAAAGTAATTCAAAAGTTTTATTTAGATAATGGAAGGTATTGTGTTTTTTAAAGTGATGAATTCAGGTAATTATACTTCCAAGTGAACATAGATATTTTATGAGGTAGTACATTTGTTAATTATTGAATTGAACTTATGTGTGAATATATTATAAGTGTTGAAGGTTAACAAAATTAATATTAACTATCTGTTCTTACTGGAGTTTGTGAGAATCCATACTTCTTTTTATAAATTATGTAAACTGATGTTTAATGTTTAACTACACTTGGATAAAGTCTATTCGTAAGTTACAAAATGAACTTCTAGAAGATGTGTTAGAAAGATTACACACTAGTAAAAGATGAACTGTAAATGAGAATAATGAATGTTTGAAAGCTGGAGATATTATAGAAGATAATGAATCTTAATAAAATTTTGAAGATAAAAAATGTATAAATAATCACATTTTTAAAATATGTTAAAAGTGTATAAGGAAAGAAAAAAAATTTCAAAAGAAGAGTCATAGATTCTAGTGGAAGTGCTTTAAGAAGGTAATATATGAAGAAAGATATGTATTTAGAGGTTAGAGTGATACACTAATAGAAGATAATATGAGGTTGCTTCTAAGCCTAGATAGTATATAGATTAAAAAATATGTATTATCTAAAAGTTATAAGGTTTGATGAATTATTATTAAACTAGTAAAGTAGAGAATATTATATTGATACATAGGATATTTGAATACATACCTAAGATATTTTCTAGACCGTTTTGGAGATTTAAAAAAATGTATGGATTTATTCCTCATATATGTAAGAAAATATACTTATTACATAAAATCCATGTGAACTATAAATTTTTAAAGTACTAAGGCTCATAGGAGTATGTATAAGTAACTAGTTATTTTATAAAATTCAAAAGGAAGAAGTGAATCTACCATCTATACAAATTTAATAAGTTAAAGTTATTCCAAAAGATATTATGAAAGATAATTTAGATGATTCTATGATGATATTTCAATGATACAAACATCATAGTGGTTTAAAAATAGAATTTGATTTAATATGAGTTAAGTTGACAAATTCAAAGTGTTAGAGTGAGAATACCAATACTGATACTTTTAGAACATTTGAAGGTACAAGTATTGAAAGATTATCTATAGGGTGTTTAGAAGAATTTTCTAGAAGTTATATCAACAGAAGTTAAGAATTTCATTTCTAAGAAACATATTTCATACTAGTCAATGTTAAATAATTTCAATTGTGTGAATGTTTTAAAAATAGGATGATACAGATGATCAAATGAAAATATGAATAAAAGAAATAATGATAAAAATTATGAGAATAGTTTATGAAGAATATGAGATGATTGAATTTAGATTTTGAATGATGTGTTTTAGAAATAAAATTTTGAGAACTATAATCTTAAGTGATTTGTTAAAGTTAGTTTGAAGATGGAAATCCTATAAGAGTTTGAATGTTTCAAAGATAAATCTAGAACCAAAAGCTAATGTGGAGTGAAGAATATAGAAGTTATACTGCTGAAAGATACTTAGAATATTTTAGATAGAATTTATGATATGTAAAATTCAATGTGGTGATGTTAATTTATAAATAAAATATAAAAGTTCATGAAGTTGAATTCGTGATGCTCCATGAGATTTTTGGAATTATTGAAGATTGTAAACATTGATATCTTTGGGAGACTTTGATGAAGTAAAACTATGATATCTTTATAGGCATGGAAGGAAATTGATTGAGATTTAAAGAAGGCAGGATATATAGATCTCATAGACCATATTTATCAAAAAAATATTGGTTATATAATTTATTAGTTCATTCATATATCACTAATATTGATGATATTGAGAAATATATAGAAGATAAAAATTATCCTACCTTTAAATTCCAATGATCATTTGGGTCAAATATTTTAAGGATCCAAAACTTGAAGTTCCCAAGCATTAATTATAGGTTTCTAGAAGTTAGGAAATCATAAATTATTAATCAAGAACAAAATTCAACTATAACTTAAAGAAGTTACAATCATTTAAGTACTTGTGGAAGATTAATATATGATTTAAATGTTTTAGAAGATAATGAGTAATTCCAACAATACTCATCCTACATAAGGTCCAGATGTCAGGCTACATGGAGTTACTAGGCAAGAACAATATTAAACAGCAACCTAAATAAGTTATGAATTTTGGATTACATAAAGAAGAAGTTATAAAATCAAAGTATTTCAATGATAGAGAACAAGTTCAATATGCACACAGTTGGATTTGATTATTCACTAGAAATCGAAGACCTGTGTTAAGGAATAAGGTCGTACAGTTTATGTAGTTTCATCCTAGAGTTGAAGGAGTGTCTTTTTCAAGAGTTTACAAAGAGGAACATAGAAGACTAGATTGATTCAGTATAATAATATTCATAACAGTTATTATATTGAATATATCTCTAGATATATCTTATTTTTATTCACTTGTGTAATACAGTGAATACTAGGTAAAGGATGATACATACCAATCCCACATTTAGTCAGTATTGATCATGGTGAAAATTTTATGTCTCAGACTAGATCCAAACACACCAAAGAGTATATTACCACATTGGTATTGAACCATATAAAAATATCATGTGTTGTTCTCCATTTACTTTGTGTCATTATAAGTAGTGTGAATGTGTTTTTGAAACCCATAACAATCCATCCATTTTAATTGAGATAGATGTTCGAATAAAAAAATGAGGTAAAATTTTAATTTAAAATAAATTGGTATCCCCCCCCCCCCCTTAGTGTGATTTCATGATCAATTATGAACTTCAATTAGTATCAGAGCTCAAGGTTTCCCCTAATTGGATCTATATTTTTATATTATTTTTTTAACTACTTAACATAAAGTGTGTGTTTTTAGAAGTTATCAAGATACCTCAGTCAAATAAAATGGAAGTTATTCCCATTGAAACCAATCTATAGGTTTCGACTAAAACTCTAAAAAAACAAAACTATGAGATATGAAATGAATTTAAGGAATTTAAAGAAGTTAACCTCTCAAAAGTATATGGAGGAGAACACACAATTATTTAAAGGTAATCAAAGTAGTGTCCATCTGTTAAATCAGTTGATTTTGATCCTTTAGAAGAATCTATTTCAAGCTATGAAGATTATAAGAAAATTAAGACTTTTAAAGTTGTGGGATACCTTAACTATAAAGTTAATAATTATATAAAGAGATTCCCTTTGGAATTTATCACCTATATATTTGAATTTATCCGAGACTTACATGATAAGAAAACATGGATATAATTGGAAGTTGATGAAATATAGAATGGATTGGATAAAAATTTATATAATTGTAACACTCTCACTAAACTAATTTAAGGTAAGTACAAATTTTATTACTTTTTAATAAAATGTTTTCCTTGGGTGAAGAGGAATTTCAAAGGAGTGTTTGTGAGAAAGTTTTGTTTGATAAAGTTCTTGCTGAAGATATCCATGCACTAGAAGAATCACATAAATATACAATTGATTTTAAGAATTCTTAATTGGATATCAAGTCTAAAAGAGTGAAGGATCTTGAAAAATAATTATAAGATGATTTTAGTTTTAATGAATATCATATTTATAAGATAAAGAAATAATAGGAATATAAAATAGGTTTCATTGGGTTTGAGAAAAATACCCTCAACTTAAAATGTTTTGAACATGAATTTAAACAAAAAAATATGGAAGTAGTTCAACTTGAAACTTCCAAAACATGGTTAAAGAAAAATCACTACTATTGAATTAACTAAGAAGAGTCTTAATATTAATAATAATCATTCAAGAATAAATAGGATCTTGAAAGTATGAGAAGATAAATCCAATAAAATCTCAAAGGAATATGTAATATTAAGTTCAAGAAATTTTGTATGCACTAATTATGATTCAATAAATTATACAAGTTACAATTCAACTTATAAACTCAACTGGGTAAAAAATAATAGTGATAAACCCAACACATCCTCAAATATGTAAGAAACAAATAAATTAATTAGTTATTCCTCACATGGTGTCCATAAGGAAGGATTTTATACTCAAAGTATACAAGGTTATATAGTCGGTTAGATTACAACTCAAAGGAAGAGATAAATATTGATGGACTGTTGTTGGTGATATTAAAATTTTATACACAAACCCATTGACTATTGGTTTAACATTTCAATCATTGAAAGACACTAATGTCCTATATTAAGAGTGATATAAATGGAAGTTAAGAAAATTTCTATTGAAATAAGAAAATCTACAAAGAATAAGGTAAATCTAGTCACTTATAATATATTTGATTGTCTTTAGACCTTTTGTGGAAGTTGAAATGAAATTTTTCATTATGATGATGAGTTATGGTTTACACCTACCAACCATGATTCAATTACTTCTAAATAAATAAGGAAGAAAAACATAAAGAAAATGTATAGGAAGAGATATTGTGAGTTTAGCTTGGGGAGTAAACAAAAAGAATATACTAAACTAAAAGAATCCAAGAATAATATAAAAGAATATTCTACACCAAAGAAGAGATTATTGTACAATGAAAGGATAATCCAGATCAAGTATAGTTCAAATAAATTCATGAATATTGAAGTTAAAGGAAGTATGTTGAAATAACCAAGTGAATCAATCTATGAAATAAAAAAATATATTAGTTTGGTGGAAGATATATCTAAAGAAGAAATTTATGTTCAAAAGTTACTAAAAGTAGGAAAATTAAAGGAAGTTAACAGACTAAGTGGAAGATAAAATTAGGCTAGTCACATTCTTAAAAATTTCATAAAAATACTACTAGGAAAAATTAGTTTGTGAATTAAAGTAAGATTGAACTAGGCAATACATGTTATAAAAAAGATATTGTGAAGAATAAATCTACACACAATGTGAAATTTTAATATTTTTCTTAAGTTTATATGGTTTTTTGGCCTCATCGGTTGGAAAAATCATGGAATATGGAATAAAATTAGAATAATTCATGTGATTTTCTAGTGGAACTGAAAAGGAAAGTTCCACACAAAGTTAAAGTTGAAAGTAATAATAATTATATACTGCTTGTGGAAGTTTTATTTTGAAAAATAAAAAAGTAAGGTATCATGAAGAGTTCTCAATAATCTATAGATGAATTTAAATTAGTGCCCAGGTCAACAAATATCTCTCAAACTTATTTATCTAACTAAGTATTAAAGGAGAAACCTTCTTATTACCATATATTTTGTGATTTTTTTCATTATATATATAATTGAAGGTGATTCACATATTTATGGGGGACTTGAAGTAATGAATGTTGTGAAAGTCTTACAACATCCTGGAAGATATCTGTCATGGTGTATTTTATTTCAATTGAAATCATGTTGTCTTCTTGAAACACTTCAATAGGTTTCAAACATGATGAAGAATATGAATATAGCTTATACTTTTAGGGGGATTTGATATTGAAAAACTACTATATATCTGTATATTATAGAGATCTTAAATTATATAGGTATTGCTATGGGTGGTTCTGAAAATTTTATAAGTGCAAATGAAATATCATAAATTCTATACAACCAAAATTTTAAGATTCCATAGATTAAAAGATCATAATTTTGGAGATTCTAGATATAAAAGTTCAATATGATGATAAAATTCCAAAAAAAATAGATATTTTTCATGATTAAAATATGTTGACTATATTCTCATATCCTTATGAGAAAAATAAATTCTAAAACTAAAGGGGGGGATTGATTATTTGATGATAAATAAAAGGGTAACTTTAAAGGGGATAAATCCAACTTGTGTTTGAATGATTTTTAATATTTGTTTCTAATATGGGTGTAAGAGATAATTTGGATGGTTTTTTTAAATTACCCCTAGAAAAATATTTTAGAGTTGGTATCATAAAATGAATTATTTATAGATAGTTTTGATTTCTATCTTAGTCATTCTTATTTTATAAACTGATTACTACTCATGAATACTTAGATATAGTTATTTTATTATTCATTACCTTAATAAAAGTGATGTTATCCTTCTCTTAAGGAAATCAGGTTTTACTTTTAGTAAAAATTATGATAAGGGGAGAATATGAAATATAATGAAGTGTGTGATGAGTTTATTTTACCTTCCCTCATAAAACATTTAATTTATTATTAATTAATGGTATAAATATATATGAGGAAAACTTATAATATATGGAGAGAAACATGTGAAGAGAAATATAAACATGTTGTGAGTTCATTGACTTCGGTTTATATTGGGTATTGATGGTTATTGAAAACAAATTCAAAGGGAAAATTTAAAGAATCCAATGGATTGTGATGATGATAAGTGTTGTGTTTATTTTAAATAAATGAAGAACACAATGGATATTGATTAAAGTAAATGGTTAAGGAAAACTAAATATTGAATATGGAGAAGGAGATGCATATAGGTGTTCTAAAAGTTATCATTCTAAAAGTTGACACTTTGGGTTATAGGAAAATTCCAGATCTATATTTGTAATTTAAACTAATGGATTTTAGATGGTTTATTCAAATAATGGAAGGGACTATGTTTCCAAATATAGGTAAGTCAAGTAATTCCATTACAAGGTGAAGATGAATATTTTAATAGGCAGTATATCTATTGATTACAAATCTGAACATCAGTGTGAATGTATAAAAAGTGTTTACCGGTTCATAAAAGTATGGTCAGCTAAACATTCTTACTATATTTTTTGAGAATCTATCCTTGTTTTTAAAAATTAGGTAAATTTTTATTGAAAGTTTAACTACACATGGATAAATTATATCAAAAAATTACAAGATAAACTCTTAGAAGATAATTTATCTTGACAACACATTCATGGAAGATGAACATGAAAATTAGAATAATGAGTTTTCAGAAGCTAAAGAGAATCTAAAAGATACTGAAACTAAAGATCATTAAAAAGATAATAATAGAGGAAAAATTGCATTTTTAAAATATACTAAAGTATAATAGTAAAGAAAATGAACTACTAGAAGAAGAGTCTTGGATTAAATGAAAAATACTTTAGGAAGGTATCAGATAAAGGAAAATACATATTTTAAAGTTATGAGTGATACCTTTATAGGATATATGATGAGGATAATACTACGTTTATAAATTATAAGGATCAAAGAATTTGAAGTATTTGGTAGTTATTAGTTTTGATGAAGTAAGATGAAACTGGTAGTAAAGTAAAGAATCTTATATTGATAAATGTGATTTTTGAATACATAGGAAAGATATTTTCTAGAGAAGATTGGATATTTGAAAAAGGCATGTATATATTCCTTGTATATATGATAATAAATAATATTTATGTAAAAGTCATGTTTATAAGAAATCAAAAAATTATTTAGGCTCACAAGAGTATATAAGAGTATATATTTTTTATGTAAAAGTAGACAAGAATAAGAGAGTATACCAGTAATCCATATTTGATAATTTTGATATATTTTGGAAGATATTCTGAAAGTTAATTTAGATGATAATATGTTGGTCTTTTAATGAGATAAACATCATGGTGGTGGGAGAATCAAATATGGGTCAAGATGAGTTAAGTTAAAAAATCCAAAGGGGGGAGTGAGAAGACTGATACTAAAAATTTTAGAACTCATGAAGGCAGAAGTATCAAAATATTACATTTAGTGTGTTTAGAAAATATATTCATAATTTTTAGCTAAATAATTTGAAATGGTAATTTTTTATAACATGATGTTATAGTATTCATTGCTGAAGAAGTTCAGTCATGTAGAAATTAAGGTGATCATAATATAAATATGATCAGATACAAAGATGAGTATAAGTAATGAATATTAAAAATTATGAGGATAGTTTTTTCTAAATCTAAGATACTGGAATACATATATTAAATTATGTGTTGTATCAATGGATGTTAGAGTGTCAGAATATCAAAATATTTGTCATAGTAATTTCAATAATGAAAAGGTCATGATGGTTTGAGTGGTATAAAGGAAACAGAAGAACCAGAAGCTGAATCAGAGTGAAGTTTGTTGAATTTATATAATAATAATATTCTAAAAATATTTCACAAAACATTTATGAGAATTAAAAGTTAAGGTGAGAATGTTTGTTGGATTTCAAAGATACAAGTTCATGAAATTTAAGTCATGGTCATATCTGAGATTTGTGAAATCCTTGAGGATGGTTAATACTAATAATTGTGGGAGACTTTGATAAATTCAATTTATAATATATTTATATTCATTAAAGGTGATTAACTAAGATTTAAAGAAGGTGGAAGATATAGATCTCAGATATGGGATTTACTAAAGTAATGTTTCCAATATAATTAGTTATTTCATTCAGAGCTCAATATTTTTGATTTTATTAAGAAGTATAAAGAATAGAAGGAGTATCTAACCTAAAAATTATAAAGATAATTTGGGTTAAATAGTTTAAGGATATGGAACTTAAAGTTTTGAAGTATCAGTTAGATATTTATAAAAGTTATAAAATTGGAATTTATTGAGAAATATCAAAGTTCAATTGAAACATGTATAATTTATAATCATTAAAGTACTTAGTGAAGAGGAATCTCTAGACCATATGTTCTAGAAGATAGTGAGAAATTACAACAACTTGAACCTTGTATAAGGTTTGTAATTTTGACTACTTGTATTTTCCAAGAAAGACCAACTTTTATTGATAACATAAATAAGTTTCAAACATTAGAGTAGTTGAAGAAGTGGAAGTTATGGAATTAAAGTTTTCAAAAGATAGATAAGTTCAACATACATTCAGTTAGAGTTGATTATTCACTATCAATCAAAGACCTAGTCTAAAGAAGAAGAATATATTATAATTTCTTTAGTGTCATCCTTTATCAAAAGGAGTTTATTTTTTAAGAGTTAGTAAGGAGGACCTAGGAATAGTACAATGATCTGGTATAATAATATTTGTACTAGTCAGGAGGATAAAGAGTTGTCCAGATATATCCTATTTATATTCACTTGTGTAATATATTGAATACTGGGTAAATGATGATACATTCCCACACCACCTGTAATCATTATTGATCATAGTGACAAATTTGTGTCTCAAACTATACCCAAACACAACAATGATTAGATCATAACATTGGGGTTGAACCTTGGGAAAATACAATGTATTATACTCTATTTTCTTTTTTTCATTACAAGTGGGGTGAATATTGTTGGAATGTGAATTATGGTTTTACTTCACTAAATATTTCATTCATTGAAATTTGGATCAGTGTGATTGGTATAAAATGGTATCAGGAACTCTCTGGGAGGTAGTGGAACCATAAGAAGTTCTTATATTATGATAGAACCAAAGATAACTAAAAATTAAATAATTTATAAGGGTAACTAGTTTGGTATACTAGTTATTTCAATCATTTTAGGTTGACTTTTATTTTAGGGTATAAGATGAGAACCCGTGTCGATTACCTTCTTTTGAGTAATATTTTTTGTAATCTCATTTAATTTTTATGATAATAAAGTAACAGTAGTGTTTCTCCCATACACATAAGACTTGTTTTCTAAATCTTGTTAATCCATTTTGTTCTTTCTCGTGCTTTGTATTTCTATTGGTTTTAATTTACATTCATATGTTGTGAGTTTGTTTTTGTGTGAGAATATTGACTTTTTATAGTGATTAGGGTGCATATACTTCCTACTTCAAATACACCTATTCAAAGTAAGTTCTAGAAGTTTAATTTTTTAATATATCTAGTTTTTATGGATAGATCATTTGAATATTTTAAATAATGTATTTAGAGCTACGAATGGATTTTTAGGAATATTATAACTCCAATATCAATGTATTAAAAATATTAAATATATTAACTCAAGTTCACACATAATTTTAGAAATAATGGGTTTATTCTTTAATAAAATCTCAAATGGGGAAAATAATACTGTGATTAAATCTAAAATGTAGTTTTTTCCTAGGAACTACACAAGTGTCACTCATATCAGGACCCATGAATGGGTGCAGTCATGGGAATATTAGACATATTAATTAAGTAATTTTTAAAAAAAAAATTATCTAAACCTAGTAATAACCCTATTTAATAATTTATTAGGACAATCTTCTAGATTATCCACAGAACCCTAGAATAGTATAGGAGAACTCTATAATGCTATCATTGGCAGACAAACTCGATGTCAAAAGATCAATCACAAACACATTTGGGTTCACCAGCATCATCGACCACAATACCTATGAGAATGTTCTTCCCCAGTAATCAAAACTATAATTGAGGTAGGGATTTTTCTTTGTTGAATTTTACCCCTATTTTTTATATCATTTATATCATGGGGTAATTTATCTAGAAATTGAACCCATGATTGGATAATCACAAGGCCTGGTCAACTTATTTTTTTCCTAGAATAATGTTTCAGATATATTTGTTCTTGGAAATTACCATTGATTGATTGTTTCTTAAATTTCCACCCTATGAATGATGAATGAGAACTGAAAATCCATCATTGATTAAGCACTATTTTATGGTTTAAGAATTTTCCCCTTTGTTTTTTACATTCTCATATTTGAATTTTATTTTGGCTGAATATTCAACCAATCTATGGATCATCATATAACATGATTGTTTATTAGCTTCATGGATTGTCATTTTTGATTTTGCATCAGTTTTTTTGGTAGATAAAAGGATTAATGATAGTATAAAAACTTTAGGTGGATGTGGATGATGTACATTTCATGATCAAAAACATAATAAATATGTGAGGAGGTGATGAAAGTCCAAGTTTCCAATAGAGGGTGGATGGAATCTGGTATATGGAATAGTATTGATCTTGATCAACATGGTTGTGGGTGTTCTAGTGAGATCTATAGATAAGATGGTGGTAGTGGTGAATATTGTAAGAGAAGTATAGAATCTACAAATTTTCCCAAATACATTGTGTTTAATTTGGAAGAACACACATAATTTATCTCAGGAGATATGGAACTTGTTTTTTCGAACTGAGTAAAATATCATACGGTCATGTGGTTGTCCCCACATGTCATGTGTCCCTAGACAGACAGCTTGACATGTACACAGGGTACTCACCCAGGAACCTGAGTTGTCTCACATTTCATGTGTAAAATGTACATGTTATGTAAACTTGGTATAGCATTAATTGAGAAATAGGGACACACCAGATACCCCATTTAGGTCCTACATGTCATGTGACCAAGGGGACACATTGTGTAACCTTCCTTGGTTGCATATTCATTTTAGGACTTAGTTTTGGATGAGGAAGAAATACGTCCTAGGTTTTTTTCACATTGGATGAAATTTTAGAGTCATTAATCCCCCTTGATAAGGTCAGGTATTCCACCCTGCTACTCAAGTTGTAAAATCCCTTGTATACAGGTTGATCGTAGATAGAGTTAGGTATCCCCCCATGGGCTCAAGGTAAAAATACTCTATTCCTTCCACTAGGTTGGTTCAATTTTCTCTTTAACTTCATATGAGTGTGTGATACCCTCTTATATGATGGTACATATGGATTTATGTGTCCCCATGTGTCCTAGAGCATTATCCTTTATCTAAGAGATGAATTATTTCATTTGAGGTATCTTCCAGTGATTTGTGTCTTTCCTTTAGGAATTTCTTGAGAGGTATTGTGGATCTATTCTTAATAGTTTGTATTCACGGATCTATATGGTGAATGGTGTTATTTTTTATGGTTGTGAGGTATGGTACCTTACTGTATGACTTGTATCCTACTATGAGCATATTTGGGTTCACTTTTCCTTACCCACTTGATTATGGTTTTGATTTGGATCCATTTTAATGCTTTACTTCTTGATGATTTTGGGGTGTCTTAATGGGTATATATATACTCACCCAAGTATGTGATTTACCCATAAGTTTCATATCTTATGTAGATTATAGGTTGTTTGATAAAGATCTAGGTGGACCTAGTGTTGTTGGTGCATAGTGGTGTTCAGAGGTCGTGGTAGAAAGACTATGGTTGGAGTTATAGGTTTCATGCTAGGATAGTATTCTCACTGGTTGTTAGGTTAGACCAACTTTCTAGTTTTTGGGCCTGTATTTATCCTTATATACTTTGGTTATGTATTTTTGTACTCTATTTTGGGTTCTTAGAGGTTTTTCATGTATTTATTATTCCATTAGTGATGATTTATCATTATCTAGGGATGTATGGTTATGTTTCTGTGTTTGTTAAGGTAGTTTAGGATAAGACCTCCCTTATGTGTGATTTTCCTACTCGGTACTAATCACTAGCCCTTGGACTATTAGAGGTGGGAATGGGGTGTCACTCTCAACATATCACTAGCATAGGTGGGTCCCCAATGAGTCGGGTCATGTTAGAGTGGTGTAAGAGCCAAGATTTTCCTAAGAAGGAGTTTACATATATAATAGTTATGAGGATTGGTTTTTGATTTAGGGGGATATTTTTAAAGTGTATTGAGTTTGGATCTTGAGTCAGGGACCCCAATAATAATGTGGGAACTAACATATTCATTCATCAAGATTTTGATAACCTTCTTGTCAAATCAATACACTGATAAAATTGTTGCAAGGTAAGAAATGGTACATAAATCATATAGTATTGGTTTTTGGTTACCATTTCCTTCATGGGTCAGCTACCCAAATATACTCTTTTGAACATGGTACATCTTTTCTCTTATAGTATTCCTCTATGAAAACATCCAGTGAGGAATCTATGATATGATCCCAATAATTATTAGCTTAGTGATGTGATCTTAGTTTAAGGAATTATGAATGAGGTTTTTTCTCTTGTTGTATAATGAGGGATACTTCCACCCATTGATAAATGAGCAGGCATAACCCTAGTAGTTTAGGATGATTTTTTCCTCATGTTGAGTAGTAGGTTTCCCCAATAATTTAAGATGATGATGTACACTATATGGATACAATATATGAGTTTTAGAGATTATGGTCACCTCGGTTCAAGGGATATTTCAACTCATGTGTAGTAGAGGACTAGATTGAGTTTATGGTCTAAGTATTTTTTCTAATTTAGATCCCTTTTAACTAGATAGTATTTATTGTGTCTAATATTATCTATGTATTGGTAGTGAATTAGTGTAACTTAGTGATCCAGATGTGTGAAGAAGTGACTCTTCCTTGGATAGATTTTGAGAACCTCTTCTAGGAGAAGTTTTTCCTAAAGACTCTATATTTTTTTCTCATCTAAGATATCCTTGAGTTGAAGTATGGAATAATGTCCATCAATGAATGTTCATCAATTTTCACTTATCTTATATAATAATCTATTAAAATAATTCATGATGGGTACTTATTAGTATAGACATTTGATAGGGTTATTTATAGAGATATTCAAGATAGAGTGGAACCTAATTGTATCGCCGCCTATGTTGGGGTGATAGAGAATACCCTAGTGGCGGATAAATTTTTAGAAGAGGATCTGAAGTTAGGAGGTGCTAGTCATGGTCAGCTAGAAGAATAGACCTTATTAATAGGTGGATAGTAGTAAGCTTTGGGACATAGTCACCTAAGATTCTCTCAGGTGTAGTCTTAGACCAAAGGATCAGTGACTCAGGGCTCACTGATGGGATCTAGTTGACTAAGAGAAAGGAATTTCTTTTCTTATGATGGGAAGGTTCATATTTCTTGAGACTACCTGAACCTATATATAATAGAGGGAGTATAGAAAATGGATAAATCATTATATCAGAGGAAGTGACATGACTAGGTGCCTCCCAGGTTGGTAAGGGAGATCCTTGGAGAGGAAATCTTGGTAGAGGAGCTAGGATAATTGGAGGAAGTGGTCGACGTTATGACTCGATGATACCATTACTACCTTCAGATGGTCTACACTAAGCTTAAAGATATGGAGTCTTGGGGAGTAGATATTTTTTGGAATTTTAGTCTTATGAACTAGAGGATTACAACATGATTTGAGGACAAATATGTTTATTTTTCATTTTAGCATCAATTTTGGTGGACCCATGTGTGATTTATTCCTTTATGAACTTATCCATTGTTCGAGAAATGGAGATTATTGTATACCCATTAACCTAGACCTTACATCTAGAGACTCTTAATAGAGGGGAATTTGTGATCACATTTTTCTATTAGTAGTGTGACTTGTCTCTTATGGGGTATAAATTCTCATGGAATCTATTTATTGCTGTAATGAGATCATATAATTTCATTCTTAGTATAGATCTGATACTTGTTGTCCATTCCCCAACTGAGGATGTGGTATACTTAGGCTGATGGGTTGAGATTTTTCTTTACTAGCAAGTTTCAATTCTAGTCTGAGTAAATTTGTCTCATGTGAAGGTGATTGTATATGATGTCCCATAAATTTTTTAGTATGACCCTTGAAGTATTAGACATTCCAGGTCTCCAATTTTCTATAGTGGTGGAGGAGTACTCATACCTATTTTCCAAGGAAGTATTAGGTTCACCTACTCATTTAGATATTGATTTATATACTTAATTTCACCATGAGACCACTCTAACATATTTATAAGCATATAAAATAGATCCTACTGTTCTTCGAGGGCTGAGGGTGTAGTTGGAGGATCTTTAGTGTAAAGGATTTATTAGACCTGGTGTGTCCCCCTAGGAAGATCAAATTTTTTTCTAAGATGGTGGATGGTATTCAAATGTTTCATGTGGGTTATCATTGACTAAACTAGTTGGATATCAAGAATAGGTATCCACTACCTGAGAATCTATGACCTCTTCGATCTGATAAAGGAGAAAATTGATTCTCAAAGATTAACCTCTGTTCTAGATATTATCATCTTCGTGTACATGAGGAGTATATACCAATGATTTCATTTTGATATCTCTTCATTCGTTATGAGTACCTGGTGATTTATTTTGTCATAATGGACACCCCAACAGTGTTTATGGGTCTCGTGAACTAGATATTTTAACCATTATTAGACTACTTTGTGGTGTTCTTTATCAATGGAATTCTCATTTACACTACATTAGAAGAAGATCGTGAAAATAATTTTAGGATAGCCCTAGATGTACTTCAAGATCATTAACTATATAGATAACTATCTAATTTTATGTGTTGGATTAGATCAATCCACTTTCTGATACATGTTATCTCAGAGGAGGGATTAGTTATAGACCTAATAAATATCATGGTAGTTCTAGCTTGAGATCCACCTAGAAGAATGGTAGAGGTGAAGATATTCCTTGGGTTGGCTATATACTACTAGAGATTCATACCAAATTTCTCTAGGATTATGACCCCCTTGACTACCTTGAACTAAAATGGGTGGCCTTTAATCTATTTGAAAAAGTTCTAGAAGACCTTTGAAGAGTTATGATAGATACCGATAAGAGATCTCATTATGTTGTTTCCAAAAGTGGGAGTTGATCACATAGTATTTTTTATGCAATTTGAGCCAGTCTTGGGTGTTTTTTGATGAAACGTTAGGTTGTGATTTCTTATGGATCGTTAAATTTGAGACCCCATGAGTATAACTATGCAACCCATTATTTGAAACTGACATCTATAGTATTCTCCCTAAAGGCTTAATGAAAATACTTTCTTAGTGAGCAGTTTGTTGTTTATTCCGACCACAAGAATCTCAAGTACATATTCACTCATAGAGATCTCAACCTAAGATGGAGTAAATTGATATATTTCCTACAATATTATGACTTTGAGATAGTATATATTCTAGGGAAAGGGGATATGGTAGCATATTCCCTCAACAGTAAGTCTCGCTATTTATTACTAGGTGAGGCATCAAAATAGTTGGACTCATTACAGTTATCCTTGGTGGACAAGGGAAGTGAAACATACCTTTGATTGATGGTTATGACCCCATTACTTCTTCATCTTGTGAGGGAATCATATATTTGAGATATTTATTGTGATTTCATTCATGACCATATTTTCATAAGATCTACTCATAATGGATTCTATAAAGGGATAGATCATATCATCTTCTTCTACGGATGACTAATAGTACTAGTTTCACTTTGGGGGGAGGTATTGAGATATTTTCATAAATCTCCCTTGGTGATACATGAGTGGTAAAAATGTACCAAGATATTTAGAAGTAGTTTTGGTGTCCAGGGATAAATAAGAGTGTTACAAAGTTAATCTCTTGATTCCTCACCTGTCATCAAGTGAAAGATGGGCATCAAGTCCCAGTGGGTTTGGTCCGACCCATTTAGGTACTGAAATGGAAGTGGGATGTTATATATGTGGACTTTTGATTGGATTTCAATGAATATTGAGAGGACAAGATATTATCTAGGTGGTCATAGATTGTCTCACAAAGTTGGCCCACTTAGGATGATTGTATGTATAGGTTGTCATCTAGATTCATGATTTTCCCTCAATGATTGTCTCAAACCATGATTCTTGTTTCACATATCAATTATGGAGAGGTTTATAGGAGCCTTTTGGGACCCAGTTAGGGATGATCATGGAATTAGACCCCTAGAAAAACAACTATAATGAATGAAACATCCAAGTCCTAGAGGACATGCTGTGAACCTTTATGATAGACTTTGGATAAAGTTGTAATAATCACCTACCCTTAATGGAGTTTGTACAAAAAAAATTATCACTCTAATATTGGTATATCATCTTTAGAGACCCTATATGAGAGACCTTGAAAGTCACCACCATGATGGTTAGGGATAAGGGAAGCAATACTTATGGGGTTATAGTTAGTAATATTTATGACATAGATGGTTCAAATCATAGAGGAGTGGATAAATATAGCTTAAATCCACCAAAATTTATATACTGACTAACGATGAAGGCCTTTAATGTTTGGTGGAGGAGACTATGTTTTCCTAAAGGTCACACATCAATGAGGTTTTTAAATATTTTACTAGGGTGGTAATATATCTATGAGTTTCATCATTCTACTTTAGATTCTCAATAGGATTATAGAGGTTACGTACCAACTAGCTTTACCTATGTAGTTGGATTGAGTTTATTATGTCTTCTACATGTCATAACTAAAGAGATATGTGTATGATATATCACATGTTATTAGATGGGGTAATATAGACATTGAGGGTGGGGCCTCCATTTTAGAGTACCTGGTGGAAATTGAGTATTGATAGTAGAAGATGCTTTGATGGTGATCTATTTTCCTTGTGGGTGTCGTATGGTTGTACAAGAATCGTTAGGAGAGATTGTGAGAGCAGGAGAACCAAATGCAAGCTCAGTACCCACACCTATTTGAATAGATCATACTTTTTTGGATGAAAGTCCTTTAAGGTGTGGAGAATTTAACGGATATAGTTTTTGTGGTTAAACCCTTTAAATATTTTAAATAATATTTTTTAGAGCAATTAATGGATTTAGAAAAGATTTTGGGGAATCGTATAGCCCCGATATAGATGTATTAAATATATTAAATACATTAAATCATGTGCATGTATAATTTAGAAAATAATGGATTTCTTCCTCAATGGATACTTGAATAGAGAAACCTATATCTCCATTGAATCAAAAACATGGTTTTTAACTTAGTGATGACATAATTTTCATTCATATCAGACCCCATGATAGCACACATCCATGGGAAGATTTGGAAAATTAATTAATAAATTAATTGGATTTATTTAGTTTTACATAAACCTAGAAATAATACTATTTAAGTGTTTCTTGGTCCAATATCCAAGGTTAGATATAAAAACCTAAGATATTATAGGAGATCTTTTTGATGATATCATTGAAAGATAAACTTGGTGTCGAATAATTGATTATGGAAACATTGGGGATCACTAGCATCGTCGATGGAAATTCCTAAAAGAATGTTCTTCCCCATATATTGAACTTATAATTGAGGTATGGATTTTTATTTATTGGATATTACCCCTATTTTTTATTTCTTCATAGTCATGGTTAAATTCATATATAAATTGAACCCATGATCAGATAATCACATGACCATGTCAAATTATGTTTTTTATAGAATTATGTTTGAGATATATATGTTCTTGAATATTAACTTTGATTGATTGTTTGTTTAATTTTTTCCCCATTAATGATGATAGATATATTAACAATCATCATTGATTACTCAACTTTTTTTGGTTTATGGATTTCCCCGTTTATTTTTTGCATGTTCATCTCCATCTTTCATTTTAGCTAGAGATTCAACTAATCTGTATACCATCCTATTATGGGATCATTTATTGGATTCACAAATTTTCATTATGTATTCAACATCAAAGTTTTTATCATGTTAATAAGTTTATAAAAGTGGGAAAACCTTAGGGGTAGTTGTACTGTGGATGTTTCATGATCCCTGACATATGAGAGATGTGAGGAGGCGATGTAAATTCAAGTTTCTAGTGAAGGGTGGTTGGAATCCAATCTCTTGAATGTTATTGATCTCATTAAATATGGTTATAGTTATGCTGGTGAGATATATGGAGAAGATAGTGTCTATATAGAAACATGTGGTAGAATCATAGAATCTAGAAATTTTCCAACTATATGGCATATAGTTTGGAAGAACACTTATCATGTGTCCTAAGAGATATGGTGCTAGGGTTTCTAGACTAATTAAAATATCACACAGTCATGTGGATAGGCCCACACATAATGTGTATCTAAATAGATAACCCAACATGTATAGAAGGTACACA
The DNA here is from genome assembly GCA_963277665.1 of Viscum album. Classification (NCBI taxonomy): domain Eukaryota; kingdom Viridiplantae; phylum Streptophyta; class Magnoliopsida; order Santalales; family Viscaceae; genus Viscum; species Viscum album. The sequence goes on along the minus strand of OY728142.1, from coordinate 467,835,684 downwards.
CCCAGGAGCCTGAGTGGTCCCACATGTCATGAAAACATTCCACACACTATGTGACCTCAGTGAATTGTGAATTGGGGAAGTGAGGACGCACCATGTGCCCCCTTCAGGTCTCACACATCATGTGGCCTAGGGGATAGATCATATACCCTTCCCAAAAAAACTCATTGGTCATATATTCTTATTCGGACTTGTTTTTGAATGAGTGGGAATTTTTTCCTGTGTTTTTTTCTATATGGGGTGTTATGGTAGAGTCTATAATCCCCCCAAGATAGGGTTAGGTATCCCACTTAATTACTCATGCTATATGATACCTTGCCTATGGATCAATCATAGATAGATTCATGTATCCCCCATGTGCCCAAGGTTATGATTCTCTATTCCTTTCCCTATGTGGGGTTAGGTATCCCATTACCTTCATCTAGGTTGTAATCCCTTCCAATAGGATAGTGCAGATGGAGTCATGTATACCCCTATGGCTCAGAACATGATCCTCTATCTATGAGATAAATTCCCTCATTTTAGGTGTCTTCTAGATAGATATATCTTTCCATATATCATTTCTTGATAGGTCTTGTGTATTTATTCTCTATAGTACAACACTATTGAGTTATGTGATGAATGTTGTTTGTTTGGATAGTTGTTAGGTCTAGGACCATGTTGTATTACTTATATTCTTCTATGAGAATATATGGGTTCTCATTTCCTTTCCTTCTTGATTATGGTTTCAATGTGACTCTTTTTCTATGATTTAATTCTTGGTGATTTTGTGGTGTTCTATTGGGTATATATATACTCACCCCTATATGGGATTTAACCATATGTGTCATGTATTATGTAGATAATAGTTTTTTTTATAGAGATCTAGGTGGAACTAATTCAGGTGATGCATAGTGGTTCTTGGAGACTATGGTATTAGGATTGTGGTTTGAATTAAATATTTCATTATCAGATAATATTCTCTATAATTGTCATGTTATACTTAATTTTTGGTTATTGGGTATGTATTATTCCTTGTTTACTTTGGTTATGTACTGTCAAACTCTATTATGGGTTGTTAGAGGTTTTTCATTCATTATTATTCCATTTTTCAATATTTTTCATTATCAAAGGATGCATGGGGATGTGTGTGTGTGTGTGTGTTTAGGTGATTTAGGATAAGGCCTCCCATGTGTGTGATTTTTCCACTCGTTGCTAGTCACCAACCTCTGATGTATTGAAGTTTGGATTAAGATGGCACTCTCAGCTTATCATCAACCTGGGTGGGGCCTCGGTGGGTTTGGTCATGTCATATTTTCACTACACTGAACTTATAACATGTGTACTTATAGTAGATTCAAAGCATCAATTCTAGTTAGCACATGGATATTCATTTCCTAACAAATGGTATTAGTGATATGCTTATGGTGAACCTCTTTCTAAACACACTAGAGGTAGATTATGTTTTTCTCTCTTTCCTATACATTATTTCATTTGGAGTGGGATCTTTACTATCAACAAAATTTGTGGAATTGGATGATGTTAAGGTATGGGTAGATAATTTTGTTAGAATTAATATTATCTTATAGAGAATGTAAATGGGGGATCATGTTATTCAAAGAGAATGGATGTTCTGTTAACTAGTGTGTATCCAGAGAAAATGAAAAATTCAAAATATGAATGAATATATAGGAAGGCACTGGTGCTAGTGAGGATTTAATTAGAACAAAACATTCTCTCTAACATTTGTGAATAGAAAACAATTGAATAAGTGATAAATAAAATGATAGATATGTATGATCATCCTAAGACACTTAATACAGTGTCCATAATGTGATTATTTTTTAACTTAAGGCTATCAAAAGGAATACTAAATAAGGGTCATGTGAATGAATTAAACATGACCTACGAGTTACTTTAATTAGTGAAGATAACATTAATAGATGATGTAGGGGTACTTATTCTATTTTCATCACTTCTGGATAGTTGGGATATAATGGTGTTAATTTTCAGTAATTACAATGGAAATTTTGATTTGGTTTTTGATGATATTTGTAACCTGATCCTCAACTAAGAACTTCATTGGAGGGAATTCTAGGCACTATCTAGTAATACACTTAATATTAATGAATGAGGTTAGTCACTGTAGAAGATATATCAAAATAAATCATTATAAGATAAGTCTTATGAAAAAATTTGATGCAATATGGTTGATCCTAGTCCTACCTACTAGAGTCATGGGAAGAAAAGATATATCAAGAATAATTATAAAATTATTAATAACATCAAAAGAGCCTCAAATTCTAGTAGTTTAAATTCCATTAGTATGGTAAAAGGAAGTAACACATTATTTCTCGATGTTAGTATACTAGTGGGATCATGGGTGATTGATTTCAGTGAATATTTCTATCCAACAAAATAATGTGATGCGTGGTGAATTATGTATCTAGAAGTTTTGGAAAAGTTTATCTAGTGAATAATTAATCCTTGGATTTCATCAAAAAAGGTTATGTGAATATATATATATAAACAAAGTTTATATTTTTGTACTCAAAGGAGTTAGGAACATCCTAGGCCTATGGAAAAATATTATCTCTATTAGACAACTTGATAAGGAAGGCTATGGAACAACAATTTCAAATGGATTATTGAAAGTGACTCAATGATCTAAGTTTGATTCACAAGGAGTAAAGGATGGGATGTTGTGTTTTACCAAAAGCACATATGAGATTAAAATGGTCAGTACCACATCATCATAAGATATGGAGGTTTATCATTGTAGGATTGATCATCTCATTGAGAAGAATATGAATATTTTGATGGATAAAGGTGTACTAAATCTTGATCACATGGAAATTAGAAGGTGTGAAATTTGTGTATTGAGGAAATAAAGAAGGGTTTCCTTCAACTTAGATAGATATAATCTCATATCTTGGAAGTTGAAACTTATTCACTCAAATATTTGGGGGATTTCCCTTTTTTGGACCCATAGAGGTTACAACTACCTTATAAATTTAATTGATAGTGCCACTAGAAAATTATGGGTTTACATTTTTAAGCATAAGTCTTATGTTTTTTATAATTTCACTCAATGTAAATCCATGGTTGAATGAAAATGCATCCAAAATTTGAAGTGTCTTTGTACAGACAATGATGGTTAATATACCATATATAACTTTTGAAACTTCTATTAGATTAAGGATATAAGACATGAGAAAAAAAGTACTTTGAATTATATAATAGAATAGAATGTATGAAATAATGAATCAAACCTTGAAAATAAGGCTTTAAGTGTGTAACTACACTCTAGAATGTATAAAGGAATTTTGGTGGAGGCAGTCAACATAGTAGAATATATTTTCAATAGGATTCTAGCATCTATAGTTAGACATGAACTTATGAAAGAATCATGGTTTAGTAAATGACTGGAATTTGTACATATTAATGTTTTCAAAATTTTGGTGTATGTTCATGTAGATGAAAAGGGAAAGGGGAAGATTGATTCTAAGTATAAAGAATGTTTTTTCATTGGGTATAGTGATGAGAACTTTAGTTTCCAACTATAGGGTAATGAAAATAGGAAATTCATTAGGAGATAATATGTTCACTTTAAAAATGGGTTCTGTGGAAAGACCATAATTTGATAGTGATAGAGTTTTAAGGAAAATAATAAACTATCGAGGTCCAAGTTGATCTAATTGGGAGTACATGATGGAATCAAGTTCAAGATAATGTAGATGAATATTTCATAAATATAAAGGTGAGGACATTGTAATATATTCCAAAAATTTCAAGAATTATTGAATCTCGAGTGGGAGAATAGGAAATTATGGATATAGAAGATAGAGTGGGGTTGAGAAGTATAGGTCAGCTAATTTAGTTAAAGAGGTCAACTAAATTTATAAGATTATTTTAAAAGTTCAGGGCTGACATGAACTTTATACACTTAATGGATGTAGGGGAACTTGAATTATGGAAATAAGTGAAAACACTTAGTGACTCAAAATAATGTAAGTTAGAAATGAATGAATAAATGTCTTCATTTAAGTCCATAAAAACTTCATATCTTATTGTCTTGATGGAAGGTAAATAACTACTTGAGAATAAGTGGGTTTACCATTTGAATTAATTGACTGGTTATAATAAGCGATTCAAGGCATGGATGGTGGTAAAAGGTATTTCAATAAAAATAATCTATTTATTTCTCCAAAATATTCTCATCAATAGTTAAATATGTAACTATATGTATAGTGTTAAGTATATTAGTATCAAAATTTATGTACTCATAAAAAATGAATATAAAGATAACCTTTCTTCGTCATGATTTAGAGGAAGAAACTTTCATCAATGAGCCAATGGGTTTTATGAAATAAGGGAACTAGAATTTGGTTTATAAATTAAATCAAATTCTTTATGGAATAAAGCAATAACCAAGATAATGGAATTAAAATTTTGATGCATTTATATCAGAATAATGATTTGAACAGTGAAACATAGATCATTGTTGTTACCAAAAGTAATGGAATAATGGTACATTCATCATAGTACTCTTGTATGTCTATGATATGTTATTGGTGGGTCTGAAGGTTTCATGGATTCAAGAGCTAAATATTAATTTGTTCGGAAGATTTGAGATGAAGGATCTTGGAAATTCCAAGAAAATATTAATGATGGGTATTGAAAGGGATATAAAGGTCAACACTTTGGTGTTATATTATATATAATACATTTCAAAGATCATAAAAATGTTTATAATTATAGGATTCAATCCCATTTCAACCCATATTACTAGAAACTTTATGTTGTCTAAGGCACAGGCACTAGTAATGAAAGAAGGGTCTTGGTACATAGAGAAAGGTTCATTTTCATTAGCTTTTGGAAGTTTGATGTATGAAATGATTTTTTCTTAGTAGGACATTGATTTTGTAGTGGGATTTGTAAATCACTTTATATAGAACCCTATAAGGGAATATTATGAAGTCTTCAAGTATATTATCTAATACTTGAAAGGATAAAAATATTTTCTCCTATTTTTTGAAGAGGAAGATTTGTTATGTGAATTTTTGGATTCAGATTTCACTAGACACTTAAACACCAAGAAGAGCATGACTTATTTTTTGTTCACCTATGGAGGGGAAATGATCATTTTTATTTCATAGATATAGATGATTTCCACTTTAAATACAATGGAAGAAAAGTATATAGATATAAAGGAAGAAGTTAAGGAGTTGGTTTAGTTGAATTGTTTTCTAAAGAAACTTGGAAGAAGTCAAGAAGGATGAATTTTCTATGATAATAAAAATGTTATTCACATGGATCAAAATATGGTGTTCCATAAAAGGATATAACACATTTACCTAAAGTAACACTTTATCATAAACATTATAGAGGAAAAAATATTAGATCTGTGGAAGATAACAAAAATCCAAAGTTCTGCAAACATGTTCACTAAGGAATTAGTTCAAGAAAGTTTCAAAAAACATCATTCCTCAATGGTACTTGGGAGAATGGATGGAGAATGGATAACACTACAAGATATAAAATAGAAATTATGTTTTTTTGATTTTCCGAATTTATGGAGAGTTTTCAACATTTATCTAAAACAAGTCTTTAAGTGGAGTATTATTGGTGTGTGAATTATGGTTTTAGTTCACTAGATTTTTCATCCATTGTAAGTTGTATTAGTGTGGTTTTCATATAATGGAAGAAAAACCTCTCCAAGTGGAATTGGAACCGAAAAAAGTTCATATATTCTAATGGAACCATAGAGGACCAAAAAATGGGTGAAGTTGATGGGTCATTGGTTTGGTATACCGATTGTGGCAGTCATGTTGGGTTGACCATGATTTCATGGGAGCAATTTTAACTGGTTTACTGGATGACTGATACTATATAAATGAGTGGGTACTTAGTAATAAGTGTATAGTTGTAGTGAATTAATTGTGTAAATATGAGAACTTTTTTCTAAAAAAAATTTAGGGTAATATTTTTTGTAATCTATTTTACTTTTGATGATAATGAAATTAGTAATAGTGTTTCTCCCACGAACATAGGACTCATTGTCTGAAGCATGTTAATACCTTATTTTCCTTCCTATTATTTTTTATTTTTATTGGTTTTAATTTAAATTTTTATGTTATATTTTTTGGGTGTGTAAGGATCAAATTTTTATGGTGTGTGGGGTGCATAGACTTAATACATCTGATAGACCTTTTCAAGTGAAGTTTTGGAGGTTTGATTTCTATTGCATGGAACTTCTAATTTGAATACTTTGATTAGATTTAAGATCTTGCTTCCAGTGGTAACATGGACATCTATTTCCCAAAAAATTTGTGTTGGGAACTTATAAATAGATCCAAAAATCTTAACTGAGCTAGAGGTTCAAATAAAAAAAGGGGTAAAATCATAAGTTTGAATAAATATTTAAAATTGGTTTAGGTAGATTCACCCTAATTAGTGTGACTAAAGAATCAACTAGGTACTTCAATTAGTATCATAGCCCAAGATTTATACTGAGTGGATATATATTTTTTATACCAATTATTTTTAACTACTTGACATGAAGTTTATATTTTCAAAAGTTATCAAGATGCCTCTATCAAAAAAAATTAAAGTTATTCTTGTTGATGCCAACTTATAGGTTTTAGATACAAATCTAAAAAAATAAGGGGGTGAAAAGAATTTAAGGAATTTAACTTCTCAAAATCAATAGGTGGATGAGACACCACTATTTTAATGTCACATACATGACTTATTTTAAAGTTGAATTTCATTTAATTTCCATTATTTCTTTGTTGTGGGGGCCTCCCATGAATATTTGGAGGAAAGGGTGAGTTTTCATGATTTGGGCCAAACCGTGAGCCCATTTCCAGATTTAAAAACAAATTTTGTTTCCTTTATAACTCTTTATTTTTTCAAAAAAAATCATTCATTCCACTTCCAAAATGGCCTCCGCTGACCTATTAACACCACCATATCAATTTGGACTCTTTATCAATCCATAATCATGGTGGATTTGGGTTTTTATTTAAGGAATTGGGTGAGCCCATAATCTCATTTCCAGTTTAAAAAAATATATTTAATATCTTATTCAATTTTTATAATTTTTCGATGATTCTAACTCTCACCCAAGCCCACTAACCCTAGGAACGCTACCATTATCTTTTCCCCCTATTTGGAGCCCATATGAATCAAGAATTAGGGTTTAACTTCTTAGGATTTCTCAAATCGTCCAGATTTGAAGAGGTAAATTGTTTTCTTCAAAACTCCTTCAATTTTTACTATTTTTCCCACATTTCAGTTCTCACATGACCTTCTCAGCCTTATTAGAACCTCACTTTCATTTTTATCTGTTTCTAAATTCATCTTATAGTTTATTTAGGGATATTTTTTCAAGATACCTCAAATAAGTGGGTCTCCTTCCTTCTTACTCCCATTTGCTTTGGGTTTCTTCCATTTTATTAGGGTATATTCCATTTATTATTGAAGTTCCTAATGTATAGAAAGTGGGTACTCGAACCTAGGTATTTATCTTGGGTTTATTGGTATAATATTGTGGTTTCAGGCTTGATCTAAGTCCCTTGTGGTGCGGTGGTGGTGTGGTTGAACTTTGAAGAAAGATTCAAGGGTTTTGACACTTATGGTAGGTGATCCCATGTGTAATCACTGCTATATGAATTAGATTTTTTTAATTTCCATTTTTATCACACTTATTCTTCATTATCTTTGCTGTGTAATTTAGTTTTGGTGATGTTTGTTAAGCAAATGATTTTTAGGTACCAATTTTGTGTTAAATTGGGTGTTTTACATGTCTATTATATGTTATGAGAATTGGGGTTGTTTTATAACTCTTGAAATGGATTTATAAAAAAATTAGTGCTAAAAATTTTGTTTTGGTGAATATGGGTATGCACATAGTGTTAAAAGTGGGGTTTTTAATGTATTTTGTGTGCAAAACATTGTTAATTTTGTGAAGTTATTCTTTTGAAATTCTAAAGGTTTTATTGAGTGATGTAAGCGGTGAAAAGAATGTGTAGATACTATTTTGATTTGATTATGATCATAACATATGTTTTTATGTACTAATTTCTTTTTGTAACATGTGAAAATGGTTTGATCACAACAGGGGAAACCCGGGTATCTATGAGGGCGGATATGTACTAGTACGCTAGTGATCCGAAGCGGTTTTATCCCTGTTTCACTGAGAAAAATGGATAACAAAAACACTAAAAAATTATATTTATGATTTTTGGGGACCACTAGGTTATAGTTATGTTCCCTACTAGTGGATCGTGCATGAGAACTGATTTTTATATGGTTACTTTACATTGAGATATGATGTACATGGGGCTCGAGACTAACTAGTGCCTAGGGGTGTTCCCGAGATTAGTGCTCATTGAATCTTTTTAATTTATCTTTGTAATATGGTGGTTTTTTATGGAAAATAAAGTATATTACATGTTTTATTAAAATTTTATCACTCATGGAAAATTCACTTTTAAAGCTGTTTACATTTAAAAGTTTCATTCTTTAGAAATTATTTCCACTACTTATTACTTATCAAAACTGGCATGATTTTTATATTTTATTGCTTACTATATATAATATCATGATGGTATCATATTGGTATTAGGGTCACACCCTACATACACCCCTTGGGTGTAAGTAGACTTGATCATGTTTGACACAGGTAAAGGCAAGGCCTTGGGTGATAGTTGTTCGGGTTGTTAGTTCACTTCCATGGTGCGGTGTTCTGGAGATGGCTTGTGGGTGATGACCCCTTAAATGTTTGGAGTCATTGGGTATGTTTTTATGATACTTTTATGTGTATTTGGATATCTTGTTTTATGTTTAAATATATGTATTGAGTTCTAGATTTTTTTTAAAGCTTGTTTGTCATGAATTTTCAGATTCAGTTTATCGATTGTTTTTTATGATTTATGTATCCATACTCGGGTAAATCGTTCCCAAAAAAAAATCTATGATACCTGGTCACTTTTTCCAACCCATGGGGATAGGGAATTCCCTTCATGAATTTTAAAGGGTGGTGTTTGGTGTTAGTTTTTATGGAGAATAGATTTTTTTCGTGACAAAATGGTATCAGAGCAAGTTAATGTTTTTGGGTTATATTATTATTTTGGGACGAGTCGAGCTAGAAAAGAGCTAGGACTATCAGAACTTGGAGTATTGGTCATGCGTAGTGTTCTTATACTGCACATCTCTTATAAAAACTCTCAAGTCACCATGGTACATTGGAATTATTTGTTTGAATTCACTTCTAGGTGAGATGTGTGGGTTGCAGACTACACATGGACATCAGGTGGGGGTGCGGTAGTTGTTTCTTTTATCATTGTAATGTGTTTGTATTATTTATATTTGATTTTTTTATGAAATTTTTATAATTATTGTACTTATTTTTGTTCTTGCCACTATTGTCTTTTGTAGCAAAATGTCTCCCCGGAAATCTTCCATGCACCTATGGGAGGAAGCCAGAGAGAGTTCTCCCTCATTGCTTGATCAAAGGCTAGTATAGGTTGTGGTTCAGGCTTTCCAGACTCTAGGACATGGATCAGATCCTGTTCCAAATCCTATTAGAGAAGATGATACTAGTACTAGGAAGTATAAGGCTTAGGAGTTCCTGAAAAACAAGCCTTATACTTTCCAAGGTAGCATAGAACCCCAGGAAGCAAAGGAATGGATCGAAAAGATCAAGTGCATGTTTCAGATCTTGGACACACCCGAGGAGTTCAGGGTAAAGTGTGCCTATTTTTTGTTGGAGGTTACCAGCCACAAGTGGTGGGAATCTGTACTTCAAAATGGAAATAATGAGCATATGCGTTGAGGATATTTCAAGGTTTTCTTCAATGAAAAGCACTGCCCTAAAGTCTTGGCATATGCTAGATCCTGAGAGTTCATGGATCTTGTTCATGGAGATCTTTTTATGATAGAGTATTCCAATCATTTTGTTGATCTAGTTCAGTATGCTCCTGAAATCATCTCTAATGAGCAAGCAAATTCCCAGAGGTTTGATAAAGGCTTGCAGTCAGAGATATACTTAGAGATTTTCTTGTTTAAGCTGAGGACCAATGCGGAGGTGGTTGACTGGGAATGTATGTTGGAGATTGACCGAAAAGGGAGGGATGTTTTCTCTGGGACAATATTAGTAGTGGTCAGTGCCATCTCTTTAGAGAAGAAAATGAAGCCAGAGGAGCAAGGTAAGAAGGGAGGTGGTAGTTCAGTCCACTCTTCCAGGAAGTTTTTATTTGTGGCTGATAATGCGAGATCCATCATCTGCCACCAGTGTGGGAGGTCAGGGAACATCCGACCAGAATTCCCATTTCCTCTGAATTCCCTTTATCAATGTGAAGTTATGGGTCACTTTTAGCACTTTTGCAGGGTGGAATGTCCACTTCAGAGTGGGTCAGGATCAGCGGCTTCAAGAGTAGTTTCAACTCATTCAAAGCCATTGAGAATGGGTGGATCTCGATTTGTTGGTTGTGGTGGTAGGGTTTGGTCATCTTCTGAGAAGATCTAGTGTAGGTCATAGCCATAGACTAGTGATCATCCTCAGGAAGAGACCAGACATATCCATGTGGTGGATCAGGCACCAGCAGGATTAGAGGTGGTATTTTTGATAGTTTGAGGTATCTTTTTGATTTAATCTTCTATAGATACTACTATTTTTTATACTGGTGCATCTGTTTCATTCATTTCTTCCTGTTTTTTGAATATGATAAATTTTTCAACTGAGGTTTTTTCCTTTACGATGGAGTTGGTGATGCCGCTAGGAAAGAAGGAGCAGGGTCTTAGGTACCCGTCGTGTTCACTTTTTGTGTCAGGGGTTGATATGGAGTGGGACCTCCTGGTCTTAGATATGTATCTATTTGACATGATACTTGGCATGGATTGGATGGTACACTTTTAGGCACACATCGATTTCTATAGGTGGCGGGTTAGTTTCACGGAACTTGATGGGAGTCGTCAGGTTTTTCGTGGGGAATGGGACCCTTGGTTGAGTTGTGTGAGACCTCCACTCCCGTATTTGGGAGATATTTTTTCAGTTATTATCACTTTCTATATAGTAAAATGGTCATTCTCCTGATGGTGTACTACCACATGTAGTGTGTGTGTTTTCGAAGGTATTTCCAGATGATTTTTCAGGTTTTCCCCCAGATCGGGATGTGGAGTTCTCGATTGATCTAGCACCGGGAACATAGATGATATCTCTTCCATCATATTACATGGACCCCACTGAGCTGAGGGAATTAAATATATAGTTGGATGACTTAGAATCCAAAGGATTCATTTTTCTGAGTGTCTCTCCTTGGGCCTCTCCTGTGTTGTTTGAGAAAATGATGACGGATCCCTTCGGTTGTGCATTGACTACCATAAGATGAATAAGGTAACAATTGAGAACCAATATCCTTTGCCCTGAATATATTACTTGTTTGATAATTTTAAGGGACAAAGGTTGTTTTCTAAAATAGACTTGAGTTCGGTATATCATCAAATCTGGGTGAAAGAGGCATATATCCCAAAGACAGCCTTCCAAAGCCGGTATAACCACTTCGAGTACTTAGTCATTCCCTTCAGATTGACCAATGCTCTAGCAGTCTTTATGTCACTCATGAATATGGTGTTCCATCAGTATATTGATTATTATTTTGTGTTATTTTTGAATGAAATATTATTTTATTCAAGATCCGAGGAGGAACTTGAGCATCACTTGCGGATCATTATGGTACTTTGCGAGAGCATTGCCTTTATGAAAAGTTGTCCAAGTTCACTTTCTGGATCAGGGAGGTGAAATTTCTAGGGAATGTGATCTTAGAGCAGGGGGTTTTAGTGGACCCCAAGAAGATCAATGCAGTTATTTTATGGGAGTACCCAAAGAATGTGTTTGAGATCATGAGTTTCCTCATCCTGGCTAGTTATTACAGGCAGTTCGTTTGGGATTTCTCTCGTCTTGCTTCACTGATGACTACACTCTCCCAGAAAGGGGTAAAGTTTTTATGGGGACCAAAATGTTAGGAATCCTTTGAGTAGATGAAGAGGAGGTTGATTTCCACCCCTATTCTGATTTTTTCAGAGGTTGTAAAGGGGTATGTAGTGTATTGCGACGCTTCAGGTATGGGTCTCAGATGTGTGTTTATGCAGGATGATCGTGTGGTGGTGTATGGATCTCACCAACTCCAACCACAATAAAAGAATTACCTGACCCATGACTTGGAGTTAGAATTTTTGATTCATGCTTTGACGATTTGGTGTCACTATCTTTTTGGGGAGAAGTTTTTGGTCTACTCTGATCACAAAATATTGGCCTATATCTTCTCACATAGGGACCTCAAATTGAGGCAGTGTCATTGGATCAAATACTTTCAAGGGTTTGACTTTGACATTTTATATACCCCAGTAAAGGGTAACGTGGTGGCCAACTCCTTAAGTATAAGAGTTTCAGTGCATGCTTTGAGGAATTCCAGTAATAAGTGGACTTTGATGGAACTCTTTGTTCAGATGCATGTGGAGACCAAGGAGAAAAATGGGGGTGAGTTCTTGGTAAGATTTTAGTTGAATCCTTCTTTGGTGGAGCTAATTCAGTGGGAAAATCCCAGTGATAATATTTTTCAGTGGTTAGTTTATTCATGGTGGGGATATGTCTTCTTATTGTTCATTGTCTCTAGAGGGAATCTTGTGCTTCAAGGGATGTTCAGTAGTGTCATTATCTCTGTGGAAGGTGGTGATGTAATATATCCACTAGTATCAATGGGATTTACATACAGGTTCCACAAAGATGTATTATGATTTCCATCGGTAGTTCTGGTGGCCTGGTATAAGACGAGACATCACGGACTTTGTGTCGAGATGCTACACATGCCAATAAGTGAAAACGAAGCATCAAAGGCCCTCTGGTTTTCTCCATCCGTTACCCATTTCTACCTAGAAGTGGGATGAGGTCACTATGGACTTCTTTATTTTCTTTCCTCATACAACTCAGGGTAAGAATTCTATTTGGGTGGTGATTGATCACCTGACCAAATCATCCCACTTTATTCTGATCAGAGATACAGCTAAAGTGGTTGAGTTGGACCGTTTGTATCTTCAGGAGGTGGTAAGGCTCCATGGTGGGTCATTAGTAGTTATCTCAGATAGAGACCCCCATTTCACTTCTCAGTTTTTGGAAGTCCTTCAGAAGGCCTTGGGGTCTCAGATTAAGATGAGCATGGAACACCATCCTCAAATGGATGGTTAGACAGAGCGATAAAATCAATTTTTGGAGGACATGCTCCATGCATGTGTTCTGGACTTTGGAGGTTCCTCAGACATCCATTTTGTATTGGTTGAGTTTTCTTATAATAACAGTTACCAATAATTGATTTGAATGGATCCTTTCAAGGTGCTCTATAGTTGGCATTATCAGTCCCCCCTGTGTTGGGATGAGGTAAGTGAGACCTCGCTACTAGGGCCGAGGCTAGTGCAGCAGACGTTTGATAAGTTCAATTTGATTAGGTAGCACTTATTGACATCTTAGAGTCTCCATAAATCATATGATGATAAGAGGCATAAAGACCTATAGTTTTCTGTGGGTGATAGGGTATTCCTAAAATTGTCCCCTCGTCTGGGCCATCATCGATTGGGAAAGCAAGGGAAGCTGACGTCGCGGTATGTCGGACCTTTTGAGATCACCGAGTGTATTGGGAATGTGGAATATATTTTGGCCTTACCTTTTCAGTTTACATCCATCCATGAAATCTTCTATGTCTCCCAGTTGAAGAAATACAACCCAGATCCATCCCATGTACTGAATTAGGAGGAGTTGGATATAGAGCCTAATTTATCTCTTTTAGAGTGGATGGTGTGAATAGTGGAATTTTAAGAAAATATGCTTTGAGGAAATTCTATTCCATTGGTCTAGGTTTTTTGGAATCATGAGAATGATACACATGAGACTTGGGAGTATAAGTTGTGGGTTGAGAAGGAGTACCCATTCTTATTTTCCGATCAAGCTTCAAATTGACTTTTTGGGGTGGGAATTCTTTCATGGTGGGGAGAATTATCACATCCAAGACTTATTTTAAAGTTACATTTCATTTAATTTCCATTATTGTTTTTTTTTTGTTTTCCCATGAATTTTTTGAAGAAAATGAGAGTTTTCATGATTTGGGCCAAACGATGAGCTCATTTCTGGATTTAAAAACCAATTTTTTTTCTTTTATAACTCTTTAATTTTTCAAAAAAATTCACCCATTACACTCCCAAAATGGCATAACATGATCTATTAACACCACCATATCAATTTGGACCCTTTAGGAATCCATAATCATGGTGGATTTTGGTTTTTATTTAAGGAATTGGGCCAGCCTGTAATCCCATTTCCAGTTTAAAAAAAATTATTTAATATCTTATTCAATTTTTATGATTTTTTGGTGATTTTAACTTTCACCCATCCCACTGACCCTAGGCGCTCCCCCAATTTATTTTACCCCTCTGTGGAGCCTATATGCATCACAAATTAGGGAATAACTTATTAGGCTTTATCAAATCTTCCATATTTGAAAGGTAACCTGTTTCCTTCATAACTCCTTCAATTTTTACTATTTATCCCATTTTAGTTCTCAAATGACCTAATAATCATTATTAGAACCTCACTTTAATTTTTGGATGTTTTTAAATTCATATACTGGTTTATTTTTAGCGATTTATTCAATATCCCTCAAGTAAGTGTGTCTCCTTCCTTATTCCTCCAATTTACTTAGGGTTCCTACCATTTTATTAGGGTTTCTTCCATTTCTTATTAAATTTACTAATGTCCAAAAAGTTTGGATTCAAACCTAGGCTTTGATCTTGGGTTTCTTGGTCTAATATTGTGGTTTTAATATTGATCTAAGTCCCTTGTGATGCGGTGGTGGTGTGGTTGAACTTTCGAATAAAGATTCAAGGGTTTTGACACTTTTGGTAGGTGATTCCAAGTTTAAGCACTACTGTATGAGTTATATTTTCTTAATTTCTATTTTTATCACACTTATCCTTCATTATCCATTCTTTAAAATTTGGTTTTGGTGACGTTTTTTATGTAAATTATTTTTAGGTGCCAATTTTGTGTTAAATTGGGTGTTTTACATGTCTATTCTATGTTATACCAATTGGGGTTGTTTTATAAATCTTGTAATGGATTTATAAAAAATGTTTTAGTACTGAAAATTCTGTTTTGGTGAATATTGGTATGCACATAGTTTTCAGAGTGGGGTTTTTAATCGGTTTTTTGTGCAAAACATTGTTAAATTTTGTGAAGTTATTCTATTGAAATTTTAAAGGTTTTATTGAGTGATGTAAGTGGTGAAAAGCATGTGTACTATTTTTTTGAGTTTATTATGACCATAAATTATGTTTTTATATGATAATGGATTTTTTTAATATGATAAAATGTTTTTAGCATAAAGGGGGAAACCTAGGTATCTAGGAGGGTTGATATGTACTAGTACGCTAGTGATCTGAAGTGGTTTTATCCTTGTTTCACTGAGAAAAATGGATAAATACAACACTAAAAAACTATATTTATGATGTTTGGGGAAAACTAGATTATGGGTATGTTCCCTAATAGTGGATGATGGATTTTTCTATGGTTATTTTTCACCGAGATATGATGTACATGGGGACTAAGACAAACTAGTTCCTAGGGGTGTTCTCTAGATTAGTTCTCATTGAATCTTGTATTTATTTTTTGAATATGGTGGTTTTGGATGTAAAATACAGTAGATTACATGTTTTATTGAAATGTTCTCACTCATGTAAAATTCCCTTTGAAAGTAATTTACATTTAAAAGTTTCATTCTTTATAAATTATTTCCACCACTTCTTGCTTACCAAAATTGGCATACTTTTTATCTTGTATTGCTTAATCTATGGAATATCTTGGTGGAATCATATTGGTATTAATATCACACCCTACTTACATGCCTTGTGTGTTAGTAGACTTTATCATGTTTTACACAGGTAAAGTCAAGGCCTTGGGTGATGGCGGTTCGGGTCGTTAGTTCCCTTCCATGGTGCGGTGTTATAAAGACGGCTTATGGGTGATAACCCCTTGTCATGTGAAGACCTTGGGGATGTTTTTATGATAATTTTATTTGTATTTGGACCTATTGTTTTATTTTTTAAACCTATTTACTCAGTTATTTTTTTTTAAATCTTGTTTGGCCTGAATTTTCATATTCGGTTTATCGATTTTTTTTTATGTTTTATGTATCCACACTCGAGTAAATCATTCCCAAACCAAAATCTATGATACTTGGGCACTTGTTCCTACCCGTGGAGATAGTAAATGCCCTTCTATCCTTGTCAAGTGCTGATTTTGGTGTTGGTTTTTATGGTAACCAGATTCGGTTCGTGACATTGAAGGTAACCAAAGTGGTAATTGTTCATATGTTAAATCCTTGATTTTGATCCTCTAGGAGAATCTAGTTCGAGCTATGAAGAGTATAAGGAAAGTAATACTATTAAATCTACTAAATATATCTACCTTGAATCCATGAATTATGTAACACACTAATATTTAGTGTATATTTTAATTTAAATAAATACTTTTTTAAGAATCTTGTATCATGTGCAACATCAAACTAAAACTAACTGAGATATACATTTATTATAATACAAGGTAAACATTAATACATTATGAGTATATAATGTGAAAAATCATTATAAAAATTACAATAAGTATAAAAACTCAAGTAAATGAAAAGATAATAAAATTATTTATTATAAAAAACATATATTTTAATTCTATAGATAATGTTATTATTATTTTATGTGTTATAAATATCAATTAATTGATTAAAATTTAATAATTATATGATAAATAATTAGTGGGATTTGATTGGAAACATTTAATTTTAAAAAGGGATATCTTTTAAAGAACTATTTTTAAATTTTGTTTATGTTAATAAATTAAATTGATCATTTTTAAAATATAATTACATGTAATGTGTAAACTAAAATATTAACAGTAAATTAATTATAAATTGATATGAAATAATATT
Organism: Viscum album; assembly: GCA_963277665.1. NCBI lineage: Eukaryota > Viridiplantae > Streptophyta > Magnoliopsida > Santalales > Viscaceae > Viscum > Viscum album. Next base: position 467,818,675 of record OY728142.1, on the reverse strand, counting down.
AAGAACAATTGAAGCTTAAAAGTGTTATTTTATATAAAATTATTTTTTATTTATATTTTTAAATTTTATTAAAAAGATAAATTTATGAATTTTATAATTTTAATTTGATTAAATGAATTTCATTTTTTAATTTAGCATGTCAAAATTAGCTTAGGGTGAATTTTTAAGATTTTTCTGAAATGATTTATTACTAGGTGAATAGTAAAAATATAGTTTTTACAAATACTATCATTTTTATGACATTATTATAATATAATAAGGAATTTTATTTTTTTTAAACCTTTTTTATTTACTAAATATGTATTTAGGAGTAAAATAAATCATTAAAAACTATTATGTTGAATTTGGAAACTCGTGATTGACTTTTTGGAGCCTAAGTTACATTTATGTATTCATAATGATCTATTTGGGTTTTTATTACTTTAAAATTTATAAAACTATTATTTTTTTCATATAATACAATAGATTCCATGAGAATAAATTCAATATATGATTTTTGTGTAATTTTATTTTTATGCTTAAAAGGGGTTTTTTCTAAAAACTATTTTTCATTGTAATATTAAAAGTAATTGTTACCACCTGCAGAGATTAAATCTTATAAAATGGTTTTCTTATTTTGAATCATCATATTTAAATTATTAAATAAGGTCTATTTTATTTTTATTCATAAAAATCAGTTACCTAGATAGAAAATTATTCATTATAGTTAATGTTAAATGTGGTAAATGGATAAATAGAGAGATAAGGCCACAAATATCACTAAAAATTTCTTATATTTTATTATATGAGTTAATTTTTACCCTAAATTATCCTATATTTTTAAATTTTTACATTTGGTTCCAATTTACTTGGATAATTATTTTTATATTATTTTAATTTAAAAGTGTTTACAAAAATGTCACTCTTTATCACTTAATATTTTAAATATATTGTCATGATAATGAATAAAAACAAGTAAATGATTTTAAAAACATTATAAGTGATCAGGTCTGAATAAATTATGGTATTATGTGAATTTTATATATAATTGTTAAGAATAAATTATTATTTAAGTTTTTATATTCTAACTCCATTGGTATCTTGATTTTTTTTAAGTCAAATTATATTAATAGTCCAGAAATGACTTTAAGGATATTTAATTTTAAAAAAAGTAATAATTGATTAAAGAACACAAAATTTTTAAAATAGGATATTTGTGATTTTTAATTCTTAATATTACATCCATGGTCCATTTTTGAGGAACTTAAAATCTTATAATTATAATATTGACCCTTAAAAATTAATTATTTGCAAAAAGGCCATTAAATTGTACCAGTAAAAAGAGACTTAATATAACCTTTCTATAGACACATATGAGTTCAGTTTTATTTCAAATAAATTCTCAAATTCTTCTCTAAAATTATATTATCGCACCCCTAATCCTTTTTTTACCAAAATCTTCTTGTCTAAAGGCATTAAGCTCAATTGTAAGGTGTAAACTCTCATATTGAGGTAAAGGTTTTCAAGCCTCTTTCTCCTTTATTAATTATGAATCATTATATTGAAACCATATTGAAATTTCACTTATTTTACTACCATTATTCCATTACTATGTTATTTGAATCCATTTGATCAAATGATAGTAGGGTATCACTTTTTACCTCTCATAAAACTCTTTTCCATAAGTCATTACTATGTCAAAATATGGGATTTTTTAAATACTATCTTTTCATTTCAATTATCATTTTACTCATTAAATGATGAAAGTAATGATAAAAAGTTGTCCCAAACTAGTTTTTTAATTAAAATATAATATATTCTATAAAACTCAAATATTTAATAATTTTACCTTTCATTTAAACACTTGAAAAGCATTGCTCACCGTGGTGGTTTTACGCAACCAACGTGAACGATTATGTTTTCATGAATTTAAGTTTCTAAAGGGTATTATTAAAAATAAATTTTATGATTGAAAATAACATTAATATTAAATTAAGTTTATTATTATTATTATGTAATGTTTATATGTATATTTTTATTCACTAATAAAATTAATTCTTTTTATGGAATCGAAATTTCTAGAAAATGGTACTTTTAAGATTTACATGGGAATCAGCACCATGAGTTATATAAAGTCAAAATGAAACTCAAAAATATATTAAAAATATACTATATAACTTTATTAACATTCTACATATTATGAAACCAAGACCATGGTACAAGGACTAGAACCGCTGAATCAAAACATGCATGGAAAACTAAATAGTTAACATGAAAATATTGATTTAAACAAAGAATTATTACTAAGTGGATAATAAGAAATTATAAGTGAATGTTATCTATTAATATAAATATAAATATGTTTATTATATGGTTTTATAATATATCTAAATTTATTATGCAAGAAGTTAGATCACATCTGACTAAGAAGTAATCCAAGGTAAGGGGATTATTAACTCAATTTCCTTTCATTAAGTTATATTACTTCTCCATTGACTATGCTATACCAATATTATATTCATTATTACCTATTTTTTTATGTTTTATTAAAAAAATTATTTTTATATATTTTTTTTCACATAATTAATTCAATCATTGATCCTTACTTCAAAATTTTATAATCTTTATAGGGGTTCCTCATTTCAAACTTCCTTCTTTAAGACATGTTTTAAATTACGTAACTATTTCCACTATATGTTGTTTATGATGCCACTTTGAAATATTAAATCATGATTTAATATTTAATCATGGTAATTAAATTTTCACATCATTTTTTATTATTCAATAGGTTTTTTTTCAAGTGTTGTAAAATCTGTAAGGGTTCTTGGTCACAATTTCAACTATTTGAGACATGTTTCATGTTGTGCACCATGATTTCTTTAATATAGTGTACTCACTAACCCATTAATATATTTTGAAATATTATTTCATGTAATTAATTTTATTTATATAGTCTTATAATGTTATAACTTTCATTGTTTTTTCATTCAAAAGTTAACAAAGTTGCAAGGGTTTCTTTTATAATCTCACTTTTTATTGGGATTATTTAAGTTTTAATTATCATCGGGGAAATTTTATGTTATTTATCTCCTAAAACACATATATTTTATTATATTATGTTTATTTTTGGATTTTTTAGTTATTCTTTCCATTTTCATCTCTTTGGTACTCAAACCCTCTGAGAGAATGTTTATAAGAAAAGCATCGCTTATTTATATTTTTTGGTCAGGAATATTTCTCTTCGATATCCATATTCATTATGATATTTCAAAAAAGTTCTTTTCTAGAATTAGATGATTTTTAAAATTTCAATTTATATAAATTCTTAATTTTCATTAAAAAATTTCAATTTAATCTTTTTAACTATTTTCAAACAAGTCATTTTTGACTTTCTTTATAATGGTGTGAAAAGAATCTCTTTTTTAAAATTTTCCACATGAATAGTTTTTCCTTAAATCATGATCATTATTAATTATTGAGCTTCCTTACTATTTTTTTATTTTCTAAATTATTGTAAATTCCCCTTATTCTATGAATTTTTTAAAATAAATGGATACTATTTTATTAAAAGTTTTGAAAAGGTATTTCACTCCACTTATGTATATTTTTATCTTCCACTACACATTTTCTTACTTATATATAATATATTTTTAATATTTATTTATTATAAATTATTTTAAAAGTAATGTTTTAAAATTATTCTTAGAATCTCATGAAAAAGAATTTTGTAAGTTACTTTTACCCCCATTTTTTTAAACAATTTATAAAAGTTTAAAGAAAGTGTTTTAAAAGTTCAACTTCTGTTTTCCTCTATATATTCCAAAAGATGTGAATTTAATTCAAATACTCTATTTGTGATGAATTTATGGTATACTTAATTCCCATGTTATTTATCATTGTGAATGTATTCTACATAACTTCTAGTATTGACTTAGTTTCGTACCCATTACTCTATATGGTGAAAACACATTATTTTACATAAATCAGATTGGGGGTGTTTAGAAACAAAGAGATCTCATTATGCACTATGTAAATATTTAAATTTCATATTCTAGTTTTTTAGTGTGAATGTTTATTACTAAACCATGTTGACTATGCATTGTATTCCTTACTCGTTCATTATATATGATGAATACATAGACTTATTTATTGAAGGGTGGGGATCAAAATTGGATAGCCCCTCAATGAATTGGTAGGTCTCATGCGACAAAAAATATTTGGTATTTAGTGTATGTATACCCAATTAATTATGATTTCTTGGTTGATGCCTTGATGGTATGTATGATTTATTGGATGTGTCATTGATGGTAAGATTATGATTTTCGGTATTATGCATTCAATAACTATGAAATTAGTCATTGATGTTTATGTGATTGTTTATATTATTATACAATGATATGTTTCAATATTATAAAATTAGTTATATGGAATTGTTTGATTATCTTTTAATATTATAATATTATTTACACCTTTATTATTCTATGATATATTCCAATGAACACTACCCCTTACAGATCATTTTAGATCACCTTTATTATATTTCAATTACCTCAGGTTATAAATAATAGTAATATATATGATATATCTAGAAGGGTATCATGTGTGGAAATTTTGTAATAGAAGTTGAATACTTATTATGGAATGATAAAATCATTGTATAATGGGAAATATGTTCATTGGATGAGAAAGGTATGGGTTTTGATAAGTAGTTGTTTTCTCAATTCTCTAAATCTATAAACCTAAAAAGGTCTTGGGTATGTAACTGAATCAATATTTTATTTAGATGTTTTAATTATAGATGCTTAAAATTGGGTCTCTTGAGTTGGTATCAAAGCCAATATGAAAATATTGTGTTTTTAACACTATATTCGGGTATACGGGTCTGGGGCGTCTCAATTGCAGTTAGAGTAGGTTTTGGATAAATTTAAATATTATAATGTTATCAGTTAATGATAATTTAAGAGTTATAAATATCATAAAAATTTTATTAGTTTAAGTTTTAGCGTAAGGTAAAAGGTATATATACCCATTGGAGGTTGTATATGACTATATTTTGAAAGGATTAACATTTTTTTAGTCATTTATGGGGTTTTACAAGGGCTAAATGATTAAGTTAGATATAACCCTTGGGTTTAGTATGTGAATTAGTATTTAAGTTATTTGATAAGAACTTTATTTTTGGGGAAAATTTGAAGTTATCGATAACCATTGGGGTTAATATGTGAATTTAAGTCAAAATAATTATGGTTATTTGAGGAAAAAGGGTTATCATATTTTTTTTAGAACATAAATATATCCTTTATGATTGAAATGTACTTTGATGACAAAGTGATTCAGAAATATGCATACTATATTTAGGGATTATGGTATATATTGGATAGTGTGTAAGTGGATGATATTATTTTAGGGATAATTATAGAGTTAATTTTTAGAAACATACAGTTTTATTACATGGTTATTAAAGTTATATTATGAGATTATTAACATATTTTTAGGTTTATGAAATCATAAATAAGTGGTTTGGTGATATTTAAAATTCAATAATTTTTAGGATAAAATTTAAGTTGATTTTATAAGAATATTTGATATAATATTTATGATTTTTTGGTTTTTAATTTCATCAAGAATGTGTTAAAGATTTATAGGGTTTAGTTATTTGTGTAATGATTTAAGTTAAACTTTGGGTATTATTATTTTGGTTATGGAGATTAATGCACTAATTATTCATATGAAGGTTTATTAATATTAAGTATTTTTTTCAAATTGTTCTAACCATTTTGGTTTTATTAAATTCCTAGTGATAGGAGGAATAATTTTTTATTCTTTTATGGATATTATGATTCATTATAAGTTTATTTTAGTGATTTGGGCAAGAAAAAGTCATAATGGTTATTTTTCATTTAGAATATGAGATTAAGTAGAGGTAGAAAACTAATTCAAACACAACCAAATAATGAAGTTATGCTTATAGGATGAAAATAAATCAAGTAATTATATTTTATCATATTATTTATGTAATATCCCAAGATTTTAGAAGAAAATACTATGTTTTATAGCATACAAGATACACAACACCAAGCTAAAATAAACAACAAAAAATTATTATTTAAATGTGACTGTTATAACCTAGTATTTAAATTAGTAGGAATTAATAGTATTAACTAAATTAAAAAATATATAATGTTCCCACTCATGTAACAACCCAACACATCATATCCTACCTAGCCGGAATAAAGTTAGGTCGCCACAACCCCAAGCCCACCTCTATGAGAAAGGGGTGGGAAACAAGCGTTGAGAATGAATAACATAAATGGGAGGCCTTTTTCTAGTGTTCTTGTATGTATGTATCCAACCATATCCAAAAAATAGTAAAGAGGAATAATAATAAAAATAAAGTAACATTTAGAGTAAAATCATGAATATAATAACCTATAGGGAATACATCAGAGTATGAAATAATAAAGACAAATTGTAAAGGGGAAAAATACAAACCCAACCAGAAATAAAGTCTCCACCTAACAATAATTGGAATAAAGGAAAGTTGGGAGAGCTTGTCTCCTGATCTCTAAGCCTGACCACCATACATGGTCTATACACCTGACTACCCCTATGCTCCACTAAAAATACTGTCAATCTATATGTCATCTACATATGACATGACACGTGCGGGCAAAGCTCATGCAGGGGTGACTATATACATACCCATTAGGACGACCCAAAAATGGAAGAGATATAAATAAAAGATAGAATAGAAGTAGTTAGCTCAAACCAAAGTAAAAGGGATATGAAACACAATAACCATAGTTATGATCATAAAATAAACCTAGATGAAAGATAAAGGATATCTCCATATCAAATCCTAGCCTAGGTTGATGAGTCTACCAACAAATCCAAAGGGTTCCAACTCTGATGCCCACCATCTCGTGTATTTTTTGAGGTAACTGTGTGGAGGACCCACACCTATCCATTGTACCACATAGTCAAGGGGGGGAAATCTTAAATAGAGGACCAAAAACCTAGTGTGTTAGGGGATTCCACTCAGTAGATAGAGGACCCACATCCTAGAAAGTTAAGGGGGTGGCACTCAGTAGATATCGAGAGAAGACCCATACCCTAATGCAGTAGGGGGTTTTAACTCAAAGTATGGAGGACCTACTTCCTAATGTGTTAAGGGGTGCCACTTAGTAGTTAGATTACCCACACTATAGTTCGACAGGGGGGTTCCACTTAGTAAGTAGACGACCCACACCTTAGTCTGTCGGGGGGTGCCACTTATTAGGTAGAGGGACCATACCCTAATACATTAGGGGGTTCCACTCAAACTAGTGTAAGGATTATGGGGGACCCACACCCTGATACAACAGGGGGTTCCCAACCCCAACATCTCTCAGATGATCCCGTCTGGTCGATGCCATCATCAAGAATCACCTAAAGAAGTGTTACACTCTGAACATTCCATGTCATATCTTGAAATCTACTAAAAATACTACCATCATGTTAGACATAAAAAACTGATCAGGATAGGCTACTTGTGGGCCAAAATTTGAGTCCATACAAAGGATATATGCAAGATGAAAGTTTCTCATAGGGGTACACAGCATGTAGTCCTGCTCCCCTTCCTAGACATGTTTTACTTTGGACATGACTCAGAGTCCATTTCACCATACATGGAATCTAATGGTCCCACACAATGTGTTTCAACCACCCAAGTCGTACCCATGTGCTATTGGCCATGCATGTGTTCATCGGGTCATGCTTGTATACCTGTCTATGTTCTTGGCCATGATCAAGTATTGACCTATGCCCATGTACTTCTAGAGTACATAGAGTTTCCTCCCACACAAGGTCCTGATCATGTGCATCTAGCACATGGATTATCTACCTAGGGAGGGTCACATGGTGTGTGGGACCACCACACAGTTTTTTATCCTTATCTTTCCCAAAACCCTGGTTTCCACGATTGGGTGGAGCTACATGTCTTGTTTTCTTAAACCACACACTATGTAATCAATTTTGTTAGAGAGTCTAGATCTTCATGTAGTTCTCTAGATCAAATCCCACCATTTGACTACCCAGAACTAGTGGGATTTGCCGCTAGTTATCGATTTCATCACTTCAATGGATTGAAATTGAAAACCTATCATTCACACGAATCCCTCATGCTATCCAACGCCATCCACTTCTTGATCCCATCATCATCTAGATCTTGGATCTATGGAGCATCACCCACAACCTACGATCCATTCTGATCCATCCTAAATTTTCTAATCCATTCATTTCATGCAAAAACTACTGTAAATCCAAGGGCTCAATTGTGCTCAAACACACCTTGGAAAAGTCAAACTTTTACCCCATAGTCCAATGGTGAATAACGTGAAGAACATATGGGGATGAACCACATAAAAAATTGAATCTATCATTGGCCAAGATTTATTTTCCAATTATCATAAATCATGGATTACCATGGGTGATAACATTTTCAACAAGGGAAGAATTATATTGGATCAATATAATCAATAAATTGTAGGGCTCATGATAAGAATAATGATCGCATATCAAAATAAAATAAAAACCATGCTCAATATTTTAATAAAAAGGGTAAGAAATAGAAATTGATGATCCCTACCTTGATTATGGATTGATTTTTTATGAAGAACGTGTACGCCAATGATAAGGATGCTTTGTTGTGTTAACTGTCTGTCGATACACCTTGATCCAATCATTGTTCATCATCTCATCCCAATCGACCAATGAAGAATGTTCTAAACCACCTCTCAAATATTCCCAGGGTTATGGGGATAACCCTATATATTTTTCAAAATAGGGTATTTATAGAGGATTTATATTAGGTCATTTAAAATAAAATAAATAAAATTATTTCTTTATTTTAATTAAACACACCACCATCAGATGCCTTATCTGAACATTTGGTTTCGAACAACTTTAGGTCATTTCTAGGGTAAACCCCACACTCTAGATTCAACAGTGGTCTTGAATTTTCAATCAAAGTATTTTTTTGGAAATTATTCAATTTTTTTATGAAAACTGCATGAGTGTGATGTTAATATATTATATATTTTTATAATATCAATTTTAGACTCATCGGGCCTTAGAATATCAAACTTTCTCATCGCCTGGATCCAAAAATATTCCTTAATATATTTCAAAGTTTTACAGGGAAAAAACATGGTCACTTAATCATTCACCCCATTAAGGCTTTTCATCCCCAAAAAGAACAAGCTAAAAAATGGTGGGGATACTAAACTTACATCTAACTCTCCCACACCTAGGAGATCTCCCTCATGCTCTCATACTCCTATAGTACACAAAAGAATTGAATGGTCCATCCTCATATGATCATCTCTTACTGATCCTTAATCATTATCTGGTACTATGTAAAGGTGGCTCCATACTCAATGTTCAGGTCTCTCTAGTCAATGATGTGCATAGAATCATGCACGTATCATCTTAGCTGAAACACATGGATGATGTCATTCACCTGATCCAACTTTGGGGGTAATTCTAGGTAGGGAGAAACCTCTCTAACCCTCTATAAGATATTAAATGGCCTGGTGAAACTCAGGTATAGCTTACCACCCCAGGGAAGCCTCTACAATCCTCATTTTGGGGTGAATATCAGGAAAACACGGTCACCCTATTTGAACTCCAAGGCATATGATGTCGATGTACATAAGATTTATGTCACCTCTAGGTAGTCTTGATATGCTTATGGATCACCTGAACTTTCTCCATGATTTCCCACACCATCTCTGGTCCAATAAGAGATGTCTCACCAACCTCAGTCCAATACAAGGGTGACTTGTAGGGTCTCCCATACAAGGCCTCGAAAGGTTTCATGTTAATCATAGAGTGATATTTTTTATTATAAAAAAACTCTAAAAATGGAAATTAATCCTCCCAAATCCGGCTAAATTATAACACAAATACTCTCAGCATATCCTTCAACACCTTGATAGTGTTCTTGGTATGCCCATCCTTCTGGGGGTGGAATGCTATACTCATCCACAAATAGGTCCTAAATGCCTCTTATAGGACTCTCCACAACTGTGAAGTAAACTATGCATCATAGTTGAAGATAATCGTTGAGGATTACTCATGGAGTCAGATGATCTCCCTCATGTACAAATGTCTTAATCTCTCCACTAAACTTTTCTCGCTGATGGAAAAGAAATGCATCGACTTCATGAGTCATTCAAAAATCACCCAGATGGAGTTGTGGCCTCTCACTACCCATGTAATCCCTATCACAAAGTCCATGGATATTTCATCTCATTCCCACTATAGTTTCTCAAGAGGTTGTGTCAAACCTGCCAGAACCCGGTGCTCAGCCTTCACCTACTAACATATGAGACACTGAGAGACAAACTCAGAAGCACTCTTCGTCATACCAGCCCACTAAAACTACTAGTGAAGGTTTTTTACATATTATCTACATAGGGATATATATCTAAAGGATAAGTTTGAAACTCTCTCATAACCTCCTCTCTCAATATTACTAAAATCATCACCTAACCCTGGAAAAGTTTGATGTGATCCCCCTCCTTTAGAAAATACATCTGATGAATCTTCTAAGGATATATAGTTATAAAGAACCTCATAATTGATGTCTCCCAACTGGAACTCTCTCACACACTGGAGAAGAAGAGGAGTCAACATCATCAACTGAAGATAAGATTCACCTCTATCCTTTACTAGGGTTAGTGAAAAAGATGCCAAATACTCAGATGCATCCTCCACCAGACATGAATGGGACTTCTTGCTAAGGGAATTTTCCACCATGTTTCCCTTACCAAGAAAATAAACTATCTAGAAGTTATAGTCCTGTGATAACACTAACTAGCACCTATATCTCATGTTCATATCTCTCTATATAAGGATATACTTGAGACTTTGATGGTTTGAGTAAACAAAAAAGTTCTCTCCCAAAAGATAGTGCCTTCACATATTCAGAGTGAAGACAACCACTACCAACTCTAGGATTTGATTCATGTAGTTCTTCTCGTGGAGTGTCAACTACCTTGACCCATATGTGATCACTTATTATCTCTAAATCAACATATAGACGAGCTCAGCTCTATAAACATCATAATACACTATGTAATGTACACCCTCCTCTAGTAGTCTCAACATAAGAGCAGCGGTCAACCTCGGCCTCAAATGCTAGAAGGATCTATTATACTAGTCGTTCTAGGTAAATGGTATCCCTTTTCATGTCAAGTTATTAAAAGGGGATTAAATCCTAGATAAGTATTCCAAAAACCTCCAGTAGTAACCCTCCAATACAAGAAAACCTTGAACCTCTTTCATTCTCTTAGTTGGCTCCCAAGAAAGCATTGTATTAATCTTCATTGGGTACACATCAAAAATTCACTTAGAAATGACATGCCCTAAAAGGTAAACCTCACAAATCCAAAATTGTAACTTTGAGATATTTACATAAATCTTATGATCCAAAAGTAAGTCTAGAACCATACTCAAGTGCTCTTCATGCTCATCCTATGATTCATAGTATATGAGTATGTCATTAATGAAGACAACCAAAAATTGGTCCAAGTATGGATGGAATATCTAGTTCATCAAATCTATAAACATAATAGGGTAATTCATCACACTAAAAGGAATCAACAATAAATCAGTGTTCATATAGACATTGAAATGTTAGATTTATAATATTCGCCTTGTGAACCATCAAATGGTGGTATCCAAACCTAAGATCGATCTTTGAGAACTAAATCATACCTCGTAACTGGTAAAAGAGGTCATCGATCCTCAGTAGGGGGTACTTTTTCTTTATCATTACCCAGTTTAGGAAATTATAATCCACATAAATCCTTAAGATCTCATCCTCATTTTTCATGAAAAAAATCTTAGATTCTCAGGGGGACACATTGGAATTGAGAAAACCTTTCACAAAACGATCCTCCAACTACACCCTTAGCTCCTGGAGCTCAGTAGGGTCTATCAGATGTGCTGCTTAAGATATAGGTGTGGTCCAAGGGTGCAAGTCGATGCAAAATTCCATCTCCCACCTTGGAGGTAGTCCCATAACTTTCTCAAAAAATATGTACATAAATTCCTCCACTACTAAAGGAATCTATATTATAAAATAGAATGTTGTTCCAAGGGATAAACTCACCAATTTATGGGTGATGGGATATGTCCTCCTCCTCACAAGACCCACTCACTCAGCCATGAGATATATCTCACCTGTAAAGGAGAATATCATCCCATATATCCAAAGGAATCTAATACACCTATGATGATGATTGATATAGACTCAAACCATGGAAAAATATTCCATTACCAAGATGACATCATAAGGTTTCATCGTGATGACTAAAAGTTCCCATGTGAAACTCTCTCCACCAAATGATAGCTCGCACTACCAGAAGATAAGAGATATTGAAGAATCGCACCCATTCAAAACCTATAGAAAAAGTTGTTATGATAAGGTCTCAATATATAGGTATATTTATCACACAAGGGATATATAAACAAATTATTAACTCACACCTATGTCTATAAGTACTAGATAAAGTGTATAATAAACACATATCACACCTTATATCAGGTCATGAGTTGTTGGGTCATAAGCCTCCATGGCCTGAAGCTACCCATGGCCCCGTCTGTTGGCTCTCTGGGCCTAGAAAGGGTCACCTGGTGGTGATGGTGGAAGTATCTCATAGTTTCACCCTCTACTAGAATCTCATCCTCTAGGATCCCCTTCTACTCTTATACAGGCTCTGCCACCCTAGGGGCCACCCTAGCCATGCTTGGGAGAGCCCTAATCACGATGTTGTCTCTACCATGGCAGTCCATCCATTGTATTCCTACCCTTATCAACACTTCGGTTTGGGAAATCATGTTCCATGTGACCATTACCATCACATGAATATCATAAACCCTCTTTAAGATGACCTAATCCTCTGTGTGAACTCTTCATTACATGTCCACATGACTAAGACTGGTCATAGGAAGATATCCTATGTTGAGATCCTATTGACTGGTGCCTTCTAGATACTGTAGATGAATCAAACCCATGATTCCCACTTCTAACTCCAGCTTCCAAGAATCCTAAAGATAAGAATCTCTCTATCACCAGTGCCCGCTCTAATACTCCAACATACGTGATAATGAATAGGTTAACCACACTAACAAGGTTGTCTCTACAAATACCCTGCTTAAACTTCCATGCCCATAAGTAACCATCTCGCACCATGTCGAGGGAGTACCACATAAGGTCAATAAACCACATGGCATACTCAACAATTATCATGATACCCTGCTGCATCTCTATAAGCTCCTAAAATTGAACTGAGTACAATCATGAGGGGTAATATTCCTCACAAAATAGTTATTGGAATTTAGTCTATGAGAGTGTAAAATCATAATGAATATATATGACTAGACTCCACTAGTGCCCTAATTCATTGTGGAAAATACTGACTTACAATGAAACCATCAGATTGGTTAGGGTCCGAACGATCTTGAAGAGTCCGATCACTAACTCAATCCAATATTCCACTGCCTGGGGATCTAGCTCACCATGGAACCTCAGTGGCCTATGGTGTTGGGACTAATAGAGTACACTAATCCTACAAGAACCCTCAACCTTCCCTAATAGTACAATATGTTTCTCAATAGGTGGTGATTCCACTATCTTCCCACCTAAAGAAAAGATCTCATGAGATGGTCTATGAACTGAGGCCTCATCTCTCATCACATATTCATCATGGTCCTAAATCGATAACCTGGATAGATACCTTTTTTAAGGAATCATAAAATTGATTAAGATATATCATGGTAATATGGGAATATATATATATATATATGGGGACATGACTCAAGAAGGATAGTTAAAGGACTCAAACATATTTGATTTGTGTACCATTGATCCATGCAACCAATGTCTCAGTATATCGAGTTGACAAGAAGGTAGTCAGAGTCCTAAGGAATGGATACATCAGTCTCTACACAAACACTGGGTTCCTTGGACATAAAGACACACTCAAGACACTTTGAAACTATTTCCCTAAGTCCTAACCAATCCTCATAGGGGAAAACTCCAAACACTATCCCAAGGAATGAACTGCTCTCATACCTCTCTATAATGACCCGACCCACTAGGGATCACCTAGTTAGAAGAAGTCTGGGCTGCCACAACCCTAAGAACACCTCTATAGTCCAAAGGCTAGAAACAAGGTCTGAGAATGCATAACATAAATGGGATGCATTTTCCTAGTGTACCTGTATGCACACACCCAACCATCTCCATGAAACTGTGTAGAGAAATAAAAATAAGGTTGTGATGTCTAGATTAAAACCATGCATGCAATAACCTTTAGGGAATACATTAGAGTTTGACAGAATAAATATAAATTGAAAAGGGTAAAAATATATGTCCAACTAGAAATAAAGTCCCAACCTGAAAATAACTAGAATAAAAGAAATTTGAGAGAGTCTAGATCCAAATATCCAAGACTGACCACCGTATATGGTTTATACACCTGAGTACCCCTATGATCCACCAAAATCACCATCTATTTTTCAGTCATCTTCATAAGAAACTACACGTGTGGGAAAATCCCATGTAGGGTTGATTATATATATACCCATTAGGATGCCCTGAAAACTAAAGTGGGAGCAATAGAAGATACGATAGAAGTAGTATTCTCAAACCAAATCAAGAGGGACATGAAACTCAACAACACACACACCAACACACACACACACATATATATATATATATATCTGTGTGTGGGTGTGTGTGTTTTCTAATAAAAGAAACCCAAATGAGAGATAAAGGGGATCTCGATCTCACAACCCAGCCCAAGTTGATGAGTCTGCCAACAACTCTAAAGGGATCCAACTCTGATGCCCATAATCTCATGTATCCATCGAGGTAACTGTAATGACCTGAAATTTTGAATAATATTTGTTTCCAAAATTTGTGTGTTATTTAATTTTATACTCAAAAAAACTATATCCTTTAATTAATGAAGTCAGTATAATTAAAATGAGATTTTTGGGTTTTGACTGTTATATGACTGTTGGCCAATATGACTGTTAGAAACTAAACTCTTAACGTTACGATTATTGTATATAAATACAAGTGATATTGGTTAATTAATATAGAAATAAGAGTCGATAGCCTCATCTAGTAGACTTGGGTTGTACGAAGCCCATCTGTCGGAGCTTGGGAAGGAGGTAATATCACTAGGCTTTGCTCTAGACCAAGCCCAACTAGAACTTCAACATGTGAAGCTTGAATTGAATCGCCTGAAGGAGAAGTTCAAGAAGATAGAAACCAGCACTTGGTAAATGTTCTCCAATCCGCCCCAAGATTCTATCACCATAGAACACCTTACACTTAGGTCCTATGCAGGTGTTATAAGGGGATATGTAACGAGGCCTTAGATACATTTTGTAATCCCTTGGTATAAATAAAATTTTTATTTCTTATTATGGTAAAATTTGTGATTTTCAAATGTCCAAAAAAATATAGGATGAATATTATTGATGAATTTTGGAAAAAGGGTATTTTAAAATATTCATGTAAACTTTAAATAATTAATAATGTGAAATGATTTTCAAAAAATGGTCTTCTACAGTTGTGATCAGTAAGAAATTTAGAGTCTAATAAGATCAACCTGATTTTTAGTAAATAGTAAGGTATGAATAGTAACATACCCTTATGAATAGTAATGAATAGTAAATCGGCTAAAAAATATAAACTTCACCCATGAATTTACAAATACAATTTAGACATCTTAAAAGTGAAAAAAAAGATCATAGTATAAGTTTTGTTATTTTTGTATGTCATAAATATTTTATTTGCAATTTTATAATTAATTTAATAATTTAAAATGGAAATTTATTTTCATAAAATTTAATCATAAATTGTTAATTTATTTTCTTATGGTTATACGATAATTTTATGGGACCTTGATTACTTTTTCAAGGTATTACAAAATGAGTTATAGTTTTCAAGTTGTTTATTTAGAATAAATAATGATTTTATTTAAAAATTAAATAAAAATTATTTAGAAAATTATTTTCATATAATGAATTTCATTTTTGAATTCATAATGTTTATGTTAGGTTATGGTGAATTTATGAGATTTTTATAAAATGTTTTGTTTTTTGGTGAATAGTGAAAATACAGTTTTGAGTTTTGATGTGTTTAATGACATCATTAATGATGTAATAATGATGTAATCATTCTGGTCATCTTTTAAATAGTTATATATTCTATGAGGTGTCCCAATTTTCCAATACCATGGGAAAATACAATGGTAAAATACCATGGGCAAGCCCATGGTTTGCAAATACCACTGATGAGGTGTCCCTTGGAAATTAATTAAACATTCCCTCACTTTTTCTATAAATACCAAGACATTCCCTCATTAATTTCATTCCAAAATCCTCATAAACTAAGTTATAGTATTTTTACCTCCCAAGGAGTCCTCCCAAGGTTCCCTCAATCCCCCCAAGGTCCCAACCTTCAAGCTTTCTAAGTTACTCTTCAAGGTAAGGGAACATTCCACCCTCCTCTTTTAGTCATGATTTCCTTTAAGTTATGTCTTCCAGTTTCCAAATTCTTATGTGGGGTTATGTTATTATATATTCTTATTACTTTATATTTCATTTCCAAATGATGAGAGACCCTTTCTTCTCTCATCAATTTATTTTATAAATTTTTAAGTGACGTTGTTAGGCTGCCAAATTTTCGTAAAAGAAATCGCATTTTCTCTTTTCTTTCAAGTTTCTTTTTCATGTGGTATTTCATTCCACACCATGATATTATTTATATTTTTTCCCACTACTGTAAAATTATTAATTTATTTATTGGTGACCCTTTTCCCCTCTCTTTTTATTGTTTTTTAAAACCATGTTATATAGTCGTTATGCTGCAGAATTTTCGTTTCAAAATCTCTCTCTTTTTCACAAAAAATTCTCTTATATTATTTATGTGAATACCCAAATCTATTTTCATTTCCAGGGGTATTCATAAATACATTAAATTGATCTATTTTATTCTATTATTGACATACATATAACCCTCACTCCTTTTCCATGGGTTATAAATGACATAATGATCAAGTTTTTAAGAACATTTAAAACGTCGTGATTTTGAAATGAAACCCATTTATTTTATTCTCTTTGGGTTATTTATGAAATTTTTTATTATTATCTATGTGAATCACATGAAAATAAATACATATTAAGGGTTCACCTTTATAGATCTCCAATTCATTGGGTAAAGAATTTAATCTCTAGAGATGATAAGTTTCATGATACCTTGGTGAATAACCTTGGTTATTTTTATGACACCTTGGGGATGAACCTTGGTGATCTGTTCAAGAATGTATAAATTAAATTTTGTATCCACATATTCATGTTATGGTTTAAGTTCTTTTCATTGTGAAATTCCTCTACTTCCATTGATCATGTCTTTATGTTTTTCATCAAGTTCTTATTGATATCACAAGTAAACTGATTCTCTTTCTTTCCTTACTGGGTTTTCTGCTCACCCTTTCCTTTGATGTATGTCTCTAGGTTATGAGATGCAGTAGTTGTAAATAGGATGAAATTTTCAAGAGGATTTTCAAGGGTATTTAAAATATTATTTTAAGTTTTTATATATTTTGTTTCTGATTTCCAAGACACTAGACTTTAAAGGTCCTCTGTTTGTAAAATGTAAATAAAAGTTGTTAAAAAGGAAGAATGCCATAGTAACCATGAGGAGGACCCACACATCACCAATATGCCACAAACTCTAGGGGTAAAATTCTCCAATAGATTACCAATGCCCAAATGTGTTATGGGGGTGACACCCAATAGATAGAGGACACATGCCTTAGTGTGTCAGGGGGTGAAACTAAATAGATATTGATAGTGGAACCACACCCTAATGTGTCAAGGGGTGCCACTCAAATTATGTAGGACCCATACCCTAGTGAATTTGGGTTGTCACTCAATAGGTAAAGGGTCCATGGCCTAGTATTTTAGGGGGTTCCACTTAGTTGGTAAATGACCCACACCCTAGTCTGTTAGGGGGTGACACTCAGTAGGTACATGACCCACACCCTGGTACGTTAAGAGGGTGAAACTCAAACTAGTATAAGGAGTATCAAGGACCCATGCCCAAATGAAATAGGGGGTTTCCAACCTTGAACTCTCTTTGATAATCCCACCTTATCATTGTTATCATCAAGAATCACCTAAAGAAGCGTCATTCTTGGAAAATTTCACATAATATCTCAAAAAACACGATGAAGGATTAAATCATATTCTAATTGAAAAAATGATCAGGATAGGCTACTCATGATCCAAATTAAAAGTTCATATAAAGAAGATATGCAATGTGGAAGTTTCTCATAGGGGTATGTAGTGTGTATGGGGACAACACAACATGTTGTCCCGCTCTACTTCCTGGTTGTGTTCTCCTTTGGACATGGTTTTGAGGTTGTTTCACCATAAATAGTGAGTAAGGGGACCACGTGATGTGTGTGAGCCACTCGGGGCCTACTTTTGTGCTTCTATTTATGCCCATGTTCATTGTGTCATGCCCATGTACCTGTCCATGCCTAGGTACCGACATATGTCTAGGCACTCCCAGAGTACATGATGTGTCCTCTCGCATGGGGTCCTAGCTATGTGCATCTGGAACACGAATTAGCCACCCAAGGGGTCACACAGTGGGTACCCACCAAATGGTGTGTGATCCTTATATTCCCAAAAACACAAGCCATCACAGCTCGGTGGGGCTAAACAGTGTGTATTCTTCGACTACATGTCATGTAGTCAAATTTTCCTCAGAATGTTCAGATCTTCAAATGGTTCTCCAGATCTGTACCCATCAATGAGAATACCACTATTTGACCACCCAAAACTGGTGGGATTTTCCTCCAACCATTGATTATGGAAATCCAATGGTCAAAAATTAGAAACCCATCATTCACATGAAGCTCTCACACCACCCAACAATATCTGCCACTCAATCCCATCAACACTTTATATCTTAGATCCATAGTGCATCACCCACAACCTACGATCTATCACAATACATCCATGGTTTTCTAATCCATTCATTTCACACACGACTTTCCTTGAATACAAGGGTTCGATCATGCTTGAACTCACCTAATAAAAGTCGAACCGTGACGCCATAGGCCATCGGTGAAGAATGTGAAGAATGGGGGGATGAAGCACATAAATGAAGTGAATCTATAATTGGAAAATTTTTATTAGAAAATAATAATAAATCAGGGGTTACCAAGGGTGATAACATGTGCAACAAGGGAATAATTATACTAGATTAATATAATCAATAAATTACGGGGCTCATGATAAGAACAATTATCACATATCAAAAGTAGATAAAAACCATGCTCGATATTTTAATAAATAGGGACCAAATCCATAATTGATGAAACCTAACTCAATCATTGATCAATCATTGGTGAATAATGTGTTCTCTGGTGATGAGGATAATCTTTTGCATTCGCTACCTATTTATCCACCTCGATCTGATCGTTGTTCGTCATTTGATTGTGATCCGTCAATGAAGAACACTCTAAAACTTCTCTCAAATACTCCCAGGGATATGTGGCTAACCCTACCAATTTTTCATAAGAGGGTATTTATAGAGTATTTAGATTGGGTAATTTAGAATAAAATAAATTTATTTATTTATTTATTTTAATTAAATGCATCACCAACAATTTTCTTATCTGGATATCTGGTGCCAACCAACTTTAGGTTACACATAGGGTAAACCCCACATTCTAAATTCAACCATGGTCTTGTATTTCCAATTTGAGGCTCTGTTTGAATTTATTCTACTTTTTTTTAGGAAAACTTCATGTGCATGATATAAATATATTTAATATTTTTATAATATCAATTCTGGACTCATCAGGCCTCAAAATCTCGCATTGTCTCAACGCCTTGCTCGGAAATTATTCTTTAATATATTTTAAAGTATTACAAGGAAAAAAGGTCCACTAAACATTGATAAGGTACTAATTAAATATTTTTAAAAAATTAATCAATTTTTAGTAAAGTCATTTTATTCTTCAAAAATATGTTTTCTTCAAAAATGGTTTTTTTCTTATGAGTGAATATTATAATTAATTTATCAAAATTTTATAAAATTTGTTTTAAAAAATGAATTTAATTTTTGAATTCATCATGTCAATATTATCTCAAGAATAATTTTTGATAATTTTCAAAAAAGGTTAACTTTTCAATGAATAGTGAAAATACTGATTTTTAATTGAAAACTGTATTTTTTTTAAAATATTTATCAAATAAAATTCAATTTTGATTTAGTTTTAAAATTTAATTTTTTCCTTTTTATTTAAAATTATCTAGTTATGGTTTTTGAAATTAATTTTATACTTGAATTTAGTATAAAAACATTTTATATTTAAAAAGGTAATTTTTCTAAAAAATTGTTTTTCATTACATTTTAGCTGATTTGATTTTAAATTAAATTATACCAATTATGTGTTTTGAATTTTTAAAAATAGATTCCATATTTTGAATCAGTAGTTTCAAATTTGTTATATAGGTCCCTTTTATTTTTTATTAATATGAATAGTAACCATAGTAATTTTGTTTCCACGGTAAAGGGTAAATCGAGTAATTAAGGGTTAAAAATAATATTGTAAGGACTAAAAAATGACCTTAACACTTGACCTAATTCTATTTTATGATTCCATTTAATCCATAATCATCCATTATTCAGTTTTATGGACTTTTTTCCATTTGGATGTGATTATAACCTTTATAATATTTTATTTAAAGAAAAGTCAAAAATGTCACACTTGTTTTTAATAACTATAATATTTTTAATATAAGGTTATCATAAGGCTATGTTCAGTTATAAATATTATTTTTAAATATAAATTATTTATATTCATCATGTTAATTTATTTTTAATTTTTAGTGAAGGAATAATTACCTCAAAAACTTACACAACTCTGACATGGTAATTATTCAATTAAAGGGAAAATCAAATAAATGGTATTTAAAATATTAAAATAAATATAATTTGAGATAATTAATATTATATATAAATTTTATATATTAAAATTTTATTTTAGTGACATAATAAAATATTTTTCTAATTTTAATTATTTTCTTGATGTTATTAAATCAAAGTAATGAATGGTTATAAAAATGGACTTTAATGATATATTATAATAAATAATATTTTATTAAATAATAAAAAATTCATAAGGATATTATATTATACCAAGTGATTAAAATATTATTTATAATATTAAAAATTATTTATTTATGGGTTTTTTCCATTTATAGTAACTATATTAACCCGTAAAGAGTAAAAATCCTTACTGTCACTGAAAGTGTGAAAGGGGTTAATGAGGGGTTAAAGTAAAATGATAGGGGTAAAAATGTGATAAAAAATTATCTAAATTTTATTATATGAGTTTAATTATACCAATAATAATCGTATATTTTAAATAAATCATTTTTGTGTTATTTGGAATTGAAAATTAATTTATATTAATTTAATATTTTGAGGAATTCCAAGTGTGCCCCTCCCCCCTCTTATAAAATGGAACCAATTATTATCATTTATTCACACTTAAAAACCTATTTTGTTCAGCCAATATCTACCCAAATACCTTCCTATAATCCCTCACCTTATTATAGAGTATTTTTTAGTCATAACACCAACCTTAGTGGTTTTAAGGTGTTATTAAAAAAGGTTGTTCAAAAAGAGGTATCATTTTTAATCGAGTGCTTCAGTTTTATTTCTTCTTACACCTCCTTAAAATATTTTTAAACTATTAAAAAATATATCATACATATACTAATATTTTATTATGTTAATATCATAACCTATATCCATCTCATCTTTCATCAAATGGGAAACAAAACCATTATTTGTGTGTACGGCAGACTACCGCCTCATGAACTGATGTAATTTGTTTTCCATAAACATATCTCATGGATGGATTATAATGATTTAATTAATATTTATATATGATATTCATGACATATTTAACATTATTAAAATATAATATATCATTTACCTTCTTACATTTACTTTCACTGAAAAATGATAACGTCGTTCGTACGTATGTGTGGACTACCACCTCCATGAAGCAATGTGGTTTACTTTTCATCACCACATCACATGGATGATATATATATGAGTATATTTAAAGTATTAATATTATATTTATAATATTACTATCATTATATAAATATAAAATAATACTTTCCTTCTTTACATACTGATCATTGAAAAAATTAAATGTTACTCATGCATTCGTATGGCCTACCATCTCCATGATCGTAACACAGTTCATTTTTCATAACCATATTCCATGATTAGATTCAAATTTATACTTTATGTATAAATTTGATAAATATTATATGATTATTATTCTGTAGATTATGGAATACTAACCTCTTTGACCATAGTCAACCTACCAAATCCATTTTGGATTTATGAAATGAATATCATCAAAACATATGATGTGAATTTAATTAATTAAATAATAAAATATAGCATGGTAAGAGATAAAATAAAAGGAATAATAATTTTGAAAATTTTCTTAATAAATTAAATAATTAACCTATTTTTATTATTCAGGAATATAAAGAATGTATGTGACAAGTCGGACTCGAGCTAAGGGACTTTATTTTTAAAATATTCTTTAAAGTTTCCCTTAAAAATATTTTTTTATTTCATATCCATATTATTGTTTTATAAAAATAATTTAAATAATATTTTTACTATTCTTATCTATTTTTTTAAAGGCATTTTTACTCATTTTTAACTTTTTACAAAATGGTTTTAAAAGAATCTTTTTTTCATTTTCCAAATATGGTACTTTGTGACTTTTTCGTCAAAAATATGGAAATAATATTTTTTAACTTATACGACATGAAATTATATTCCTATAATCATGTATAATTTTTTATTTAAATAATAATTTAAAATTTTACATGTTTTTTCCAAGGAAAATGTTTTTTTATATGTGTAAAGTTTTTTTAAATAAGTTATTTCAAATGGAAAACTTATTTTCCTCATGAATGTTGTAATGGTATTTAATGCTATTTCTATTCATCAAAGACAGAAAGTCTTGATTCCACTTAATTTTTATGATTAAATTCAATATATATGTACTTTATTTATGTTATGTTTCTTATAAATTTTTTATGGGGATGGGTGGTTCCATTATAAACCAAAGGCAAGTGAGCCCGTTATAGATATCCAATGCATTGGGTAAAGGGACAGAGTTAACCAATTAGGTTTCTCATAAGAGAATATGTAAATATACTATAATGGTTATTCTAAATATGGGAATGATTTAACTAATTAAGTTCCTCCTAAGAGATTATGGGAATATACTATGATGGTTATTCTAATTATAATCATGATGGACATTTCAAGTGTAATTGAGATGGCTACCCTAAGAATAATCATGATGGTCCATGTGTAAGTAAGAATGATGCCTCAAGTTACCTACATGATTTATCTATGCTTGATATGGGTTTTATGTAAATATTGTTATTTCATAAGGTAAAGAAAATTATATGGTACTTTATAATATTGAAAATTATAACTTTTTGAAAAAAGTTATTATGAGTTTTTCATGTTTTCAAAAGAACCTTATGAGTTTTATTTTGAATTTAATATTTCTTATAAAATGTTTTATAAAAATATTTGGGTATATAAGTTGATTTTTTGGGGAATAAAATATTTATTTTGATCCCAAAGTTAAGTTTGAAAAGAAAAATTTTTTTATAAGTATTCATGGATTAAGGGTTACTTTCTTTTTATGTCTCTTATAAAGATTTTTGTGCTCATACCAAGTTTGAAAATGTTTTTCATAAGGATTAATGATGTTTAAGGGAAAGGAATAAGTCAATTTGAAATTCTTAAATATTTATCATGAAAAGAAATCATGTTTTACTTTAAAAGTTTTATATTGTGAAAAAATGGATGCTAAGTAGAAGTGTCCTCTTTGTAATGTACGAGATTATTATGTAATATTTATAACATAAATCTCTAAAAATCCAAACCTAAAAGATTTTTGGGGATTTAATAAAACTAAATCTAGTCTAAATACACTAAAATAAGTAATTTTTAATTTTGGGTCCTTACAGTTGGTATCAAAGTAGGGTTTAGATAACTTTGTATATTATAATGTTTTCATTATAGGTTATCTTAAGAGTTATGGATACCATCATGGGTTTATAAGTTTAAGGTTGAATATATATTCAAATGTGTATACACCCCTTTTTTATTTTTAAATTGATGATATTTTAAGGTGATTAATGATATTTTGGGAGACATTTTATTGGGTTGAAGTATATATAACCCTTAGGTTTAATGTGGACGATTATTTCAGAATATTTCTATAAATTTTGGGGAATGTAAACAAAAAAACTTTGATGTTAAACATTATTTAATATTAAATTTATAAAGGAAATTTTTTAAGGTTAAAGTATTATAAAATTTCTATGGGTATTTTTTATGGAGGACTATTTTCATTTTAACATGAATTTTATGTTTTAATAATGTTCTTATATATAAATTAAATATCATTTATCAATATGGAAGGAAAAGGATCTCACACAACCTTATTATCCCTTCCATATGAATTAATCTTCACTATCATGGAAAAATATTGTTATATGATCTTGAAATCTTTTTAAGAATCCAAATCACATGCAAGAAACTATTTTATCTATCCAATAGTTTTTCATTTATCCAAAATTTCTATGGATCACGATATCTCACTTATTTGATTTCAAAGTCTCAACTCATACATCTCATTCAGTAAGAGAAATATAACCAAGGTATTGATTATTTCTATTCTAAAGATATGGTATACATGTTGTAATATAAAGGGGACATCAATAGCATAAAGGAAGACCATGATGCCTAGATTTAAGGCATAAATTATTTTCTTATGATCTAAGTATGAATCATGATTGAGTAATGTTGAATAATCATAAGTAAATATTTCATATCATTGAATAATAATATAAATCATGGTTAAGGGTTTAATAAATGAGTTTAATGAAGTTTTTATTAATGATATTATGATATTGAAACATTTTATAGTAGATTTTGTTTTCAAAATTTGGAAATGTAAGTAGAGGAAATCGATACCTTTGAAAAGTGATGTAGAAATAAGGTGATAATTTTAGAGACACTCATTTAAGTAAATATGATAAATGTATAAATAAGACTTTGGGTAAATATGTTCTTGATGATAGATTATTTTATTTTTTGGAAAATGAGATATATAGAAAACTCTAGAGGCTAAAAAGTGATTTGTTTTTGGTTTTCATTATTATTTTTGGAATATATGTTTTATCATAGAGATAACCATGAGATTGAAAAATTAATTTAGTGATTAGGATATTGATGTTATTTTGTAATATTTACACTATTTTGGAAACATTATATGATTAAGGTAAACTGAACATTATGGGATTTTAATTTAGGATTAAAGTTTGAATTATATTTTGGTGGTACATATTATTTTTATGTGGATTTATGGTGATTCAGGTTATTTATAGAAATGATTAGAATATTTTTTAGATTATATGATTATGTTATATATATTTTGGTATGAGACATTAAGATTTATTGATGTTATATTAGATGAATATGTAATCAAATCCTTATACTCTATGGGCTTCAATCTTAGTCTAAAATATTTTAATGAATTTTCAGGTTAGCTATTTATCTAATAATATAATTTAAACATTTTTTGTTATTATTGATAATTTAGAGATTAAAGTTTTATTTCTTCATATGAAGGATTATTCATTTGTGGAATTATAATATCATTTTCTAACCATTTTTTTGTTGGTTAATTTCTAAAGATAAGTGGAATTTCTTATTATCCTTTTTGAGGATTATGTGATCAATTAGAATTTGATTTCAGTGCATCAAGCAGGAAAAATTCATCTTGAAAATTTGTCGTTTAGAGAAATAGATGAGATTGTGGTGAAAATTTATTAAAGGATGAAATTTAACTTTTTCAAGTAAATATATTTCCTTATACTTTTAGATGATAAAGGAATTCCTCAACTCTAGGAAAAGAATCTTGAAATAAAAATGTTATCCGTTCAATTTTCTTACTAAGAAATCAACAGCCTTTTAACCCATCACAGATTTATAGTTTTTTTATTATTATCTTTATCATGATCATGTTATATATCACTATATATTAATCCTTAGGTGTTATTTTTCTATTCCATGTCTATATCTTCACTTCCCACAAATGTTCTCTTATTTTTAAACCTAGTATGTGTTATCCTAGATGACCTCCATACTTATCTTTCTTTTTTTCAAGAGGAGGTTTTAATATACATTTTTACGATGTGGGATGTGATTAGGAAATATAAATACATATGTTAATTACATTTTAATGGTATTAAATGTTCATTTTTGATCTTATGGGCCTGAGTTAGTGGATTTTAATTTTGAACATCCATTCTCACCATTTATGCATTTCATGCCTAATGTACACCAATTTAGGCCCAATGATTCATATGATTTTAAAGAATTTAATTGTCCATATTTTAATTTGATATTTTTGTAAATGTATCTAAACATAAATATGAACATTTTTCATTCAGGGATCAATGGAGTATTCATAAAGTATGATGGAAATATTTGGCGATGAAAGGAAATAATTCTGGAGAAGGCAGATTAGACACCAGCCCACTGATGAAAATGTGGGGCCCACAATACAGACCCAATGAAGCCCAAATTTAGTGGTATTATATAATAAATATATATGAACATATAATTCTTCATTATATAGTGATAATTATGCCTCCATTGTGATTATTCGAGCGACCCAAGTTAGAGATAAAATTCTGGACCAGATTCTGCGGCCCAGAAAAACTGCCCACCAATTTAATCATATCTTGGAAATCACAAATTACTTTGGGATAAAATTTTACATAGATCTATAATAAATCCTGAGATTAAATTTTTTTCTTATATGTCCCACTCTAATGTTTCCATCTAGAAGGCCATCTAGGCGAGTCTGTTCGGTATATGCAAGTTGTCTGCCACTTCGAGTCAAAGATAAAGAAGTCCAATCTCCCTTACTTTACACCACCATATTCCTACCATAATCAAGTGGGATGCTTTGTAATGTTGGAGGATAGACCCAAGGCTCCAAAAATTCCTATTTAAGGAAGTGGTGTTGAATGATTTAATCATCTTTGGTGCTTGGTTTCATTGTAGTGTTATGTTGTCATTTTGTGTTTGTAATCGCATTTCTTTCTCATGTCAGTTGTTCAATTAACCTTAGTTTCTTAATAAAAGTTATTCCTTTACTCTTATTATATTCTTCTAAATATAACATTGATATTGTTTCCTAAAATTGTGAATTTATTCACACCATAATTTGTGATATTTATCACACAACGGTGGAGTGATCAATGTTTATTATTGTTTTTACTTCTTAAATTCCACCCTCATAAGTCTACTTCTCGCTTCCGTTGAGGATATGTCATCAATGGAGGGATAAATATTTTATGGTTTGATATAAGGGAGTAGAAATGGGATGGATTGAATGTTATTTATCACTCTCTAAATGTTTATTAATTTCTTTTATTTGAGTTTCTTTTATTCAATGATTTTCTCTCTTCTTCTTCCATATTGAATTTAATCACCCCACTTTTATGTGATAATAAGATCCTTTACCTTGGAGTGCTCATGAAAATGATCCTAAAATTTTATAGGTTATTATAATGTGTTTTTTAAGGTGTTTAACCAGTGGTTTATGAGGTTAGTTTGAATTTATTGAATGAATCCTTCTTGAGTTAATGAAATTAAAATCATTAAAATATGAATTTATCCAATCCACCCCTTGTAATAACCTAGGATCAACCCTTATCATAATTTGAATTAACTTAATAATTTTAGGGTTTACTTAAACCCATCTAAAATCAACCCAAATTTGGACACTTAATATCCAAAAACAGTCAATAGAATGTATTTTTCTGTAGGTTACATCTTAGGTCTCTGTGGAATCGACAACTCAAGCTAAACTACAAGTGACCGCTTAACCCTAAAATCTTGGGTAAATTTGGGAGAGACCAAATTTTGGCACCGTTTCTGAGGACCCAAGTAATTAATCTAAAACACCCATTCTATTCTCCCTCATTTCTTCTATTCTCATAAAAATTCTGTTATCTTTTCCCTTTCTCATTTTTTTTTCTTTTAGTGCATGTCCGCCTACACCCATGACCTATCAAACTGTCTAGTTAAGGTGGATAGTCTTGGTGTTGGAAAGTCAAGTACACCAATGGAACTATTTACATTAGATCCTAATCTTACTAATACTATAGAGTCAAAAATTGAGCCCATTTTAATCTAAGGTCATCAAATAAACCAAATTATAAACCCGGGTGGAAACCAAAATGGAAATCCAAATGAGGCAGCCCCAAACTTGGGGGATGCAGTTGATCAAAACATGAATGACTACCTCACATATACTTGGACCAATGACCCCTCATTAATTAGACACAACTACCTAGGATATTCCAACTACATATTTAAACCCCATGTCCTAAACCATCTTCCCACATTCCATGGAATGGAGTCTGTGATGTCATACCTTCACATTAAGAAGTTCAATGACATTGTTGAAACCATGTGCCCCCCACATTAACTAGAATAAGATAAGATGAGGGTGTTTCCTTTTTATTTAAAGGATCGAGCTAAAAATTGGATAAAAATTTTGAGACCATCATCCATAAACTCTTGGGACCAATTACAAAGAGAATTCTAAAAAAATACTTTCCCCATCACAAAATAATTTCACTTAAAAAGAGCATCCAAAAAAAATTTGAAAAAAAGGGAGAGTAATTCTATGAAATGTGGGAGAGGTTCAAAGACACCATAAACATGGTTTCACACAATGGTTTTTCTATTCCTGAACAATTTAGAATTTACTATAAAGGGTTGGGCCCAGGGAACAAACAATTAATTGACATGATGTGTAATGGGGACTTTAAAAACAAATCCCCAATTGATGTTTACGAGTATCTAGAAATCCTTGCTGAACAAAACCAAACATGGGGAACATCACCTTATTATGAAAAGCCACAAAGAACTATTGGAATTCATACACTTAGAGAAGAGGAAAGCCTCTGGGCTAAAATCTCATCACTCACTAGAAAGGTTGAAGAGATAGACCTTAGAAAAATCCATGAAATCCAAATTGTATACCCTGTTTGCACAATTTGTGACAAACATGACCACAAAACAAACAATTGACCAACCATTCCATCCATAAATTATGTTCTTCTAGGAGGAACACCTACTAAATTCAATGCCCTAAACTTTCAAAAGATTCAATACCAAAACACCTTTAACCCAAGGTATAATGACCACCCAGATTTTTGCTGGAAAGATAACCAACAACCTAGCCAACCACAAGGACCAAACCCCTACCCTACAAAAAAATTTCAAAACTATAACCAATTACAACCACAACCAATCCAATACCAACATCCTCATATCCAATACCAACAACCCATCCAACAACCAAAGTATCCTCCTAGGATAAACCAACCAACACAAGCCCTCACCCAATCTGTCCCTCTTCCAATCCTTGAACAGTTGTTTAAACAAATGGAGAAAATGAACTCAGAAGTATCTTTCCTTAAACAAGAACTTCAAACCATCAAAATTGGGAAGGAACCCATGCCCACACAGGCCATTACACAACAAAAATCAAGGGTAGAGTCAAGTTTCACTCAAACAACACATGAACAACTAAAGGTTGTGACAGTTTTAAGAAGTGGGAAATCAATTGAGAAACCTAAACAAATAATTCATAAACCATCTGAAGATTCAAAATATAATGAAAATTCAAGTGAACCACATTATCAAACTGAGAAAACTGATAACAATGTGAAATAAAAAACTCTCCAACAAATAATCCCACAACCTGCACCATTTCCACAACGCATGAGGGGGAAAACCAAGTCTGAATTGAGTAAAAAATTGAAGGAAATATTCTCACAAGTCATGTTGAACATTCCACTCCTCAATTATATTCAAACCATTTCTAAATACTCAAAATACATAAAGGACCTCTACAAATTTTAAAAGGAAATTATCACATAAGAACCAAGTCCTTCTGGCAGCAAATGTTAGTACAACAATCTAAGGAACCCTTCCCCTAAAGATGAAAGACCCATGATTCCCTTACATCAATGTTGAACTAGGAGAGAACAAAGTTGTCAAAGACTTGTGTGACCTAGGTGTCGGTGTCAATATCATTCCCTATGTTGTGTACTGCCAGTTAGGCCAGGAAGAGATCCAACCCACATCTGTCACACTTCAACTTATTGATCATAGCATTAGGGTTCCAAAAGAGATTTTAAAGGATGTTCTGGTAAAAGTAGACAACTTTATTTAACCTACTGAATTCATTGTACTTGAAAACAATCCTAACTTAAGCAATAAGGAACAAACCCCAATAATCCTTTCTCATCCCTTCCTTGCAACAATAAAATCTGTTATCTGAGTCCTAAATGGAAACATGACCATCACCTTTAGAAACATGAGTCTAGACTTGAACATCTATAATGAAAGCTCAAAAATAGGGGATGATGAGGATATTCATGAAGTAAACATGATGGAATGCATTGATAATGAATCCCAAGAATATCAAGGAATGTTTAAGGAATGTTTAAGTCAGTAAGAGATTAATTTTCTTTGTTCACATGAAGGATGTTTATCCCCTTGGATAGAATCACTTTCTGATTTCTCCTTCGATGAAATATCAAGACCAACAATTAGTGAAATATTTTAGGAAACCACATTCATTGAGACCACTCCAACTCCCTTCCATGACACTAATCAACCCAATCTAGTAGCTGAAACTTCTACACATGGGGAATCAAACCTACCTGAAACTCTAAAAAAATAAATTGATCTTGATCCAATGTCCCAATTTTCTACTAAAATTTTGAACAAACATGATCTTGAATTGAAATAACTTCCTTTCTCACTTAAGTATGTCTTCCTAGGAGAAAATGGAACACATAATATTATCATTTCTTCTTCTCTTGAATCCAATCATGAGAGGATGCTTCTAGATGACCTTAGGAAACATAAGAAAGCCATTGGTTGGACCCTGTCTAATATTTTTGAGATTATCCCACATATCGGGACTCATAGGATTGTTCTGAAATCTGATTCAAAGCCATGTTTTCAAAATCAATGGCAACTCAATACTAATATCATGGAAGTAGTGAGAAAAGAACTTCTAAAATTGTTAAAATCT
Source organism: Viscum album (assembly GCA_963277665.1). Classification (NCBI taxonomy): domain Eukaryota; kingdom Viridiplantae; phylum Streptophyta; class Magnoliopsida; order Santalales; family Viscaceae; genus Viscum; species Viscum album. The sequence goes on along the minus strand of OY728142.1, from coordinate 467,787,347 downwards.
GGTACCATCTATACCATAGGTGAGAGTGAGTGGGTGATCCCAATCCAAGTGGTTCCAAAAAAGGCTCGAATCACAGTGATAACTAATGAGGTTGGAGATATTCTTCCAACAAGGGTGAGTAATGGCTGGATAGTTTGTATCAACTATAGGAAACTAAACTCATTTACCAAGAAGGACCATTTCCCCTTACCATTCATTGAAAAAGTCCTTGAGAGAGTGGCAGGCCATGCCTTATATTGTTTCTTAGATGGGTAATCAGGGTATAATCAAATTGAGTTATCCCTAGAGGATCAAGGGAATACTACATTCACATGTTCATTCGGAACCTTTGCTTTCAAACTTATGCCCTTAGGGTTATGAAATTCCCTTGGAACCTTCCAGTGGTGCATAATGGGAATATTCTCAGACATGTTAGGGGGTTTTCTTGAGGTCTTCATGGATGAATTATCTATATTTGGGGATACATTTGAAGGATATATTAGGAATGTGGAGAGAGTTTTGTCCAGATGTGAAGAAACGAATCTGGTCCTAAACTGGGAAAAATTCCATTTCATGGTTAAACAGAGTCCTTGGCCATATAGTCTCGGGTAGGGGGATTGAAGTTGATAAAGCAAAGGTTGACATCATTCTTCACCTTCCATCACCCATAACTGTTAAGGAAATGAGGTCTTTATTAGGTCATGTTGGTTTCAATAGAAGATTCATCAAGGACTTTAGTTCAATATCTAGTCCCCTTTGTGCTCTCCTAGTAAAGGATGCTCCATTTGTTTTGACAGAAAGCTGCGAGGGTTCATTCTAAACCCTCAAATCCTCTCTCACCTCTCCTCCCATTATAAAATCTCTAAATTGGAACCATCATTTCGAAATTATGTGTGATGCTAGTGGATTTAATGTAGGATCTGTGTTAGGAAAACATTGTGATAAAACTCCTTATGTCATTTCTTATGCAAGAAAATACATAAATGATTCCCAAATCAACTACACCAAAAATGAAAAGGAGTTACTTGATATTGTGTTTTCCTTAGATAATTTAGGTTCTGCCTCTTAGGATCCCCCATCATTGTGTTCACTAACCATTCTGCACTAAAATACCTCTTTCAAAAACAATATGCCAAGTCTAGACTGATTAGGTGGGTCCTTATCTTACAAGAATTTGACCTCACAATCAAGGACAAAAAGGGTGTTGAAAATGTTGTAGCTGATCATATCTCTAGTATGGAATTAAAAGACAACTCAAATCACCTTTCTTTGTCTAATTCATTTCTTGATGAACACCTATACTCTATGAGTGACTGCCCTTGGTATGCCAATATAGAAAATTTATTATTCATATGAGTCATTCCAAAATTCTTAGGGACTCAAGCTTGAAGGAAATTCCTTTCTAATGTTAGGAACTATGTGTTTGTTTTTCCATACCTCTATAAGTTCTGCCCAGACCAAGTCATTAAGAGGTGTGTCATAGAATCTGAACAAGAGTCCATCCTTAAATTCTGTCATAGTGAGGCATGTGGAGGTCACTTTTCCTCTAAGAAAACATCTGTTAAGATTATTCAGTGTGGTCTCTTCTATCCGACCCTCTCAAGGTACTCCTACACATTTTGTCAAAGCTGTCCTAGGTGTCAACAAGTAGGGTCCATCACAAAAAGTAATCAAATTTCACTCACTCCCATCTTAGTGGTGGAAATATTTTACTATTGGGGAATTGATTTCATGGGTCCCTTCCCAAAATCTAGGGGATATATTTACATTATATTAGCAATTGATTATGTCTCAAAATGGGTTGAGGCCATTCCCAAAAAATCCAATGATCATCAAACTTTGATTATATTCCCAAAAGAAAACATCTTCTCAAGATTCGGAATTCCTAGGGATATCATTAGTGATCGTGGAACTCATTTTTGCAATCGTCCATTCTCATCACTCATGGAAAAGTATGGAATTTCTCACAAAGTGTCCACTACTTACCACCCACAAAACAATGGTCAAGCTGAGTTAGCCAATCGAGAAATCAAACAAATTCTTAAGAAAACTATTAATCCATTGAGGAAAGATTGTTTGAGCAAACTCTTAGATTCTATTTGGGCCTATCGAACCCATATAAAACCATTTTAAGAATATCCCCATATAGGTTGGTTTATGGTAAATCATGCCATTTTCTAGTGGATATTTAATATAAATCTTTTTGGGAAATTAATAAAATGAATTATGACCTCTCATTAGCTGAAAAAAAAAATTAAATTACATCTCAATTAACTTAAGGAACATAGGATGGATGCTTATGAAAATTCAAGGATCAATAAAGCTAAAGTACAATCCTACAAATCACGAAATCTTAAAACCAAACAAATTGTACCAGGTAAACCAATTATTTTGTATAGTTCTAAGCTTCATTTACACCCAGGAAAGTTGAGGTCTAGATGGTTAGGTCCAGACATAGTGCATAAGGTGTACCCTCATGGAGCTGTTGACATTCAAGATCCCACCAATGGTAAAAAAATTAAATTTAATGATCATAGAGTCAAACCATTCATAGAACCATTCCAAAAACATCAAGTTGATTAAGAATTGTGTGAACCTACCTTAGATGATGAAAATAATTAATCAATTAGGGGTCCAAGTCGAGCTAACAACGTTAAACAAAGCATTGCATGGGAGGCAACCCATAGTTTTCAAGTTTCTAATCATTTTTTTGTTTTAATCAACTTTATATTTTAAATAGGATTAATGAATCATTTTGATATTTAAAAATAAAATAAAAAAATAGATTGTTGACATGTTCTTCTATTATGAGTATGTATGGGTATGAAAGAGGAGGTCCATATTCATCTGTGTCACGTGGTGTGATCCTTGAGTAATACCTTACCCAGAAATTTAAAAATAAGACAATGTATCATCAGTTCATTTTTTTTTATGTGTTTGTAGGTTAAAAAAATAATGATAATAATAAAAAATTAAAAGGACACATCGTAGGTCATGGGGAAAACCCCGTCACAACCGGTGAAGCCACGAGGACTCAAACCCGAGACCGAAGGGAGACGGGAGCGCGCGATTACCACTAACCTATGGCTTATAGTGCTTCCTTATTCTATAATTTTTGTATATATACTTATATTTTTATTTTTTTTATTATATGAATAAATATATATATCTATATATATATATATAATTTTTTTTGTTTTTTTTTTCTTCCACTAGGGAATTCTCAGAGTGACATGAAGATCAAGGGATTAAAAGGGAGCAGCAAGAATTTCAACTTCAACCACTAGGTGAATTCATTCCATGATCCTCATTTTCAATTTTATTTTTGAACTCCAATTATCTACCTCTACCCCCTTCTAATTTTTTTCTTTAAACACTAAGGATGGTGTTATTTTAAGTTGGGGGAGATAAAAAAATATTGCTTTTGTGTCAAAAAAATGAATGATTTGAAAAAAAAAGTGTGCATTAATGGAAGGAAATTTTTATTTAACCTTGAACATGATAATAGACATTGTACACTTTGAAACTGAATATCAAATAATTTAGCATGCCTGGATTCTTATTTTAATCCATGTATATTTCATGAGCATAGATTTTGGAAAGTGTGGTTGTCTAATGTGATATTTCATTGTCTATATTTTCATCTAAAAAAAAGAATCACAATGCACATCCTTTGGATAGTGGGGTATTAGTTTGAGTTCATGGGGTCTCCCAAATAAATAGCATAGGTTTGGTGATCATTTTAGTTTTAATATGAGTATTCAAAAAACAATAAATGTGTGTGTAGAGCAATGAAATGACATAATGCGTGGATTTCGGAACTTGGGGATCGTGACTCCATAGTTGTATGGACTAGAATTAGTAATTGTATCTCTATTTATGGTAATTTTAATTTGTTTTTGACTAAGTTAACTCGAAATTATGCCCGAGTATGTGGTATTCACTTGGTTTTGTAAGGTCTTTGAGCCTGGGATTCATCGGCAAAGTCTCGCTACAGGGGTTGACTCTTTTGAGTGCAATTTCAATTACTATGGAAAAATTACAAAGAAACAAAAAAAATACAATAAAAAAAATTAATAATCATTTTAATATTGAAATGTGATTCCACCTAGCGCTTCCATAATTTCCCCCTTGAATAAAGATGAACCCCCATGTCTAATGTGATGCACAACACATCATCACTCATAAATGATATTGGATAAAATATGGAGATGAATTTGAACAAAGGAATGGGATTGGGATTAGGATATACTTATAAAACTATCTTGTATTAAAATATTTTTATGGGTTTCATGATTTTTTGGTATAAGGGTTTTTGGTGATCATTGTGTATTAAAATGTTTTTCGAAAAGAGAATTCGAATTTCATATTGTTGAGATACATTTTGCTTGGGACTAGAAAATCTCAAGTTGGGGGGTGTGATTAGAAAATAAAAATACATATATTAATTAAATTTTAATGGTATTAAATGTTCATTTTTGATCTTATGGGCTTGATTTAGTGGATTTTAATTTTGAACATCCATTCTCATCATTTGTGCACTTCATAGCTAATGTACACCAATTTAGGCCCAATGATTCATCTGATTTTAAGGAATATAATTATCCATATTTCAATTTTATATTTTTTTTAAATGTATATACACTTAAATATGAACATTTTTCATTTAGGGATCAATGGAGTATTCATAAAGGATGATGGGAATATTTGGCGATGAAAGGAAACAATTCTGGAGAAGGTATATTGGACACCAGCCCACTGATGAGAATGTGGGGCCCACAATACAGACCCACTTAAGCCCAAATTTCGTGGTATTATAGAAGAAATATATAGGAACATATAATTATTTATTATCAAGTTCTAATTAGGCCTTCATTGTGATTATTCAGGCAGACCAATTTAGAGATAAAATTATGGGCTAGATTCTGTGGCCCAGAAAAACAGCCCATCAATTTAATCATATCTCAGCAACCACAAATTCATTTGGGATAAAATTTTATAGATATATAGAATACATCTGGAGATTCACTTTTTTATTCTATGGACCACTATAATTTATCCATCTAGAAGGACATCTAGGCACGTCTGTTCGGTGAAATGCAAGTTGGCTGCCACTTCGAGTCAAAGCTAAAGAAGTCCACTCTCTCTTACTTTACACCACCCTAGGCCTACCATAATCAAGTGGGATGATTTGTAATGTTGGAGTCTCAACCCAAGGATCCCAAAATTCTTATTTAAGTATGTTTTTTTTTAAGGATAAATCATATTTGGTGCTTGGTTTCATTGTAGTGTTATGCTGTCTCTTTGTGTTTGTAATCGCATTTCTTTCTCATGTAAGTTGTTCAATTCACCTTAGTTTCTTAATAAAATTTATTCCTTTACTATTATTATGTTCTTCTACATATCACGTTGATACCGTTTCCTAAAATTTTTAATTTATTCACACCATACTTTGTGAGATTTATCACACAACGGTGGAGTGATTGATTTTTGTTGTTGTTTTTACTTCTTCAATTCCACCCTCGTAAGTCTATTTCCTGCTTCTATTGAGGTCATGTCATCAATGTAGGGATAACTTTTTTATGTGTTGATCCAAGAGAGTAGAAAGGGTTTGGATTTAATGTTATTTCTCACTCTCTAAATGTTTATTAATTTCTTTTATTTGAGTTTTTTTATTTAATTATTTCCTCTCTTCCTCTTCCATATTGAATTCAATCACCACACTTTTATGTGCTAATAATATCCTTTACCTTGGAGTGCTCATGAAAATGATCCTACAAGTGTATAGGTTATTATCATGTGTTTTTTAATGTGTTTAACCAGTAGGTGATGAGGTTAGTTTGAATTCATTGAATGAATCATTCTCGTGTTAATGAAATTGAAATCATTAAAAAAGGAATTCATCCAATCCACCCCTTGTAATAACCTAGGATCAACCCTTCTCATAATTTGAATTCACTTAAGACTTTAAGTGTTCACTTAAACCCATATAAAATCAACCCAAAGTTGGCCAATTAATAGCCAAAAATAGTCTATAGAATTTATGTGTCTGAAGGTTACTTCATAGGTATCTGAGGAATCGACAACCCAAGCTAAACTACAAGCGACCGATTAACCCTAAAATCTTGGTTAAATTTGGGTGAGACCAGTATGTTAACAAAAGTATTTTGAAATGTCAAATTTTTTATTACTGATATTGAGTTCAAAATTTCTAGGATGCAATTTGTTAAAGGGGTAGAATGTAATATATCAATATTTTAAACGGAAAGACTATGTTTAATAGCATGTAAGATACGCAACACCAAGCTAAAATAAACAACAATATATTATTATTTAAATATTACTATTATAACATAGCTATTAAATTGGAAGTCATGAATAGCATTAACTACATTATGAAATATATAAGTCCTACTCATTTCTAAGGTATTAATCAATGATTTGTAAATAAGTAATCAATTTTTAATAAAGTAATTTTATTCTTAAAAAATAAATTTTCTTTAAAAATGGTGTTTTTCTTATGATTTAATATTATAATTAATTTATGGAAATTTTAGAAAATGTATTTGACAAAATTAATTTCATTTTAAATTGAAATATCTATTTTCTTTTAAATTATTTATAATGTAAAATTATATTTTGATTTAGTGTTAAAATTTTATTTGTTCCTTTTTATTTAAAATCATAAAATTAAGGTTTTTTAAATAAATTTTATACTTGAATTTAGTATAAAAATATTTTATAATTAAAAAGGAAATTTTTCTGAAAAACCGTTTTTCATCACATTTTTTTATTTTATTTTAAATTAAATTATAAAACTTATGTATTTTTAATTTTGAAAAATATATTTCAAATCTTTCATTAGTAGGCCCAAATTTTATATACAACTCCCTTTTATTTTTTGTCAATATGAATAGTAACTGTGGTAATTTTGTTACTACGGTAAAGGGTCAATCTGGTAATTAAGGGTTAAAAATAATATTATAAGGACTATAAAATGACCCTAAAACTTGAATTAATTTTATTGGATAAGTCCATTTTATCCATAATCATCCTATATTTGGTTATATATCCTTTTTTCTATTTGTATGTGATTATAACCATTATAATATTTTAATTATAAAAAAAGTAAAAAATGTCACTCTTGTTTTTAATAACTATAATGTATTTAACATAAGGTAAAACTGAGTCTATGTTCAGTTATAAATATTATTTTTAAATATAAATTATTTATTTTTACCATGGTAGTTTATTTTTAATTTTTATTGAAGAAATAATCATCTTAAAAAATTACACAAAGCTGACACGGTAATTATTCAATTAACGGAAGAATTAGATAAATTATATTAAAAATATTAAAATAAATATAATTTAAGATAATTAATATGATCCAAAAAATTATATTAATATTACATGATATTTATTTGATAAAATACTTAGTTTAATTTTACTTATTGTATTGATGTTATTAAAATCAAAGTAATGAGTAGTTCTAAAAATTAACATTAATGATATATTATAATAAATAATATTTTATTAAATGATATAAAATTACTAAAAACATATATTTAGACAAGGTATTATTATATGATTTTTAATATCCAAAATTATTCATTTATGGGTCGTTTTTATATTTTTAATAACTATATTTACCCTCAAAGAGTAAAAAACCGTGTCATCGCGGTAAGTGTGAAAGGGGTTAACGAGGGGTTAAAAAAAGATAAGGGTAAAAATTTCATCAAAACTTGTCTAAATTTTATTGGATTAGGTTATTTTGACCCATAATCATCCTTTCTTCTAAATAAAATATTTTTTATCCATTTTAATTGGAAATAAATTTATATTAATTTAATATTTTGAGGAATTCCAAGAGTGCCTCTCCCCTCTATTATAAAAGGGAACCACTTCTTCTCATTTATTAACACTTTAAAACCAATTTTTTCATCCAATAAATACCCAAATCATTTATTATAATCTCTACCATCATTATATAGCTCTCCTTTTATGAATAACATCAACCTTAGTTGTCTTAAGTTGTTGAACAAAGGAGGTTGTTCGAAGAAGAGGTGTCATTTTTAATCGAGCATTTCTATTTTATTTTTTCTTACAACTCATTAAAATCTTATTAAAACATAATAAAATAATAATAAAATTATCCTATATATACTTATATTTTATTATATTAATATTATAACCTATATCCATATTTTCTCTCATCAAATAGGAAAAAACCATCATTCATGTGTATGGCAGATTGCCGCCTTACGAACCGACGTAATTTATTTTCCATAACTATATCTCATGGATGGATTATAATGATGGAATTAATGTTTTTATATTATATTAATAACATATTTATTATTTTTAAAATATAATATATCATTTACCTTCCTACCTTTCCATTCACTGAAAAATGATAACGTTATTTATGCATACGTGTGGACTACCACCTCCACAAAGCGATGTGATTCATTTTTCATCACCTCATCACATGGATGATATATATAAGTATATTTAAAGGAGTAATATTATGTTTAATATATTATTATAATTATTGAAAGTTAAAATAATGTTTAACTTCTCTCTATAATGATCGTTGAAAAATGGAAATGTTATTCATGTACATACGATCTACCATCTCTATGATCGTAACATAGTTCATTTTTCATAAAAAATATTCCATGATTAATTTTAAAGGTATAATTTATGTATAAATATGATCTATATTTTATGATTATTATTCCATAGATTATGGAATACTAACCTCTTTGACCATATTCGACTTACCAAAACCATTTTGGACTTATGAAACAAATATTCTAAAAAAATCCAACATGAATTTAATTAATTAAATAAATAAATATGGCATGCTAAGATATAAAATAAAATGAATAATAATACATAAAATTTTTATTAATAAATTAATTAATTATCCTAATTTTATTATTGAGGAATATAAAGAACATATGTGATGAGTCGGACTCGAGGTAAGGGACTTTCTTATAAAACTCTTCTTTAAATTTTCCTTTAAAACTCTATTTTTATTCCATATCCATATGATTTTTTTATAAAAATTATTTAAAGAATGATTTTACTATTCTTATATGATTTTTTAAATTCATTTCTACCCATGTTTGAATTTTTACAAAATGTTTTGAAAGGAATACTTTTATCGCTTTCCAAATGTGGTACTTTGTAACTTTTCCAACAAAAACATAGAAAGAATTTTTTATTAACTTTTAATTCATGAACATATTTTACTGATTTAATGTATAATTTTTTCCTTGAATATTTCTTTATAATATTACATGGTTATTTTCAAAGAAAATATTTTCTTTTATATGGGCATAGTTTTTTTAAATAATTGATTTCAAATGGAAATGTTATTTTCTCTTTGAATGTTGTAATGATATTTAATGGTATTTATATTCATCAAAGACAAAAACCCTTCATTAAAATTATATTTTATAATGAAATTAAATCTCTATATACTATATTTATGTTATGGTTCTTGGTTATTGTTTATGAGGATGGGTGGTTCTATTATAAACCAAAGGCGGGTGAGCCTGTGATAGCTCTCCAATGAATTAGGGAAAGGGATAGAGTTAACCGATTAGGTTTCTCCTAGGAGAATATAAGAATATACTATGATGTCAATTCTAAATATGGGATAGAATTAACTGATTACTTTTCTCCTAAGGGATTATGGGAATATACTATGACGGTTGTTCCAAGTATAACCATGATGGTTATTTCAACAGTAACTCTGATGGATAGCACTTCAACTTACCAAAATAATTTATATATACTTGGGTTTTATAGAAATATTATGATTTAATAAGGTAAAAGATAGTATATTGTACTTCATAATGTTGAATATTATAACTTTATGAAAGATTTATTATTAATTTTTCATGATTTCAAAAGAAAAATTATTGAGTTTTTTTCTTTAAGATTTATTATATAATTTTTTATTAAAATATTTCAGGAGAGAAGTTGATTTATTGGGTAAGAAAATGTTTATTTTGAGTCTAAAAACTTATGGAATTCCGGGCTATACCAATAGTTCATAACTATTAGAATAGGCTGGAGAACTTTTGGTATAGATTATAACAATGGTTCTCCCAATCGTTGGTTAATATGTTATTTGGAAAGGCTTATACCAATGGTTTTCATTGAACCATTGGTATAAGGTTAATAGAATTTTATATTACCTAGGTTTTTTGTGAAACATTTATAGAGGTCTATACCAGTGGTACTCAAAAAACTATTGGTATAAACCCCCCCCCCCCCAAATTCCCTAAGCTACAGCACCCCCACCCTACCCAAACAGCCACTAGAACCTTCCCAAACAGGCACTAGAACCCACAGTAGCACCCCAACTTGGTAAATTACCTATAAGAAAACATCACCAACCAATATACAAACAATGATAACATAATTAACTAATTAATTCATTTAAACAATGATAACACACATTCCCAACATCACATATATTCATTCAAAACTAATCATCAAACATCAAATGTCCTAAATATCAGTAAAAAATGTAAAGTATCATTTTTTCTTTCATCACCATCACCATAACTATTAACATCTTCACAATCATCCTCATCTTCATTCTCATCATCATCCTCATCATCATCCTCACCATCATCCTCACCCTCATACTTTCCATTTTCATCGCTATAAACGTCATCATCTTGACCACCATTAGAACCAATTCCTGGTGCACTATATAACATATGAATCATAGATATATATGTACCACAAGTCATGGTGGTATCTGGTGGAAGTGATGGAAATAAGACTGCAATAAATTTCATAAATTCATTATTGGAACTTTGACTCTATTCATGATCTTTTATGACCATTTTTTTGGGCCTCTTCTACCTAGGATTGAGCCTTTTATTCCCATGAATTATCTTTTTCCAACTTTGTGCTACTAAAACTAGCACCTGAAGTGGGAAAAAATCTATTCAGGACAATACTCTTCCTCGGTTGACAATATACTCTTCCATGGTGCTCATCTCCCAAAACCTTATGTAAGTGATTATTTGACCCAAATTTTCCAACTTCCTACTCATCAAGGGCCTCCAAATTACACTGTTTAAAATATAAATGAACTATTTAGTTATAAAATAGATATTAAAATTTTAAATCAACAAAGTAAAACATACAATCTACTTCTATGTTGGTTCATTTACCACACTTTCATATTTCTTCTTTCTGATCGAGAAAAACAATTTTACTCAAGGCACACATCCTTCAATATTCAAAACCTCTCTCTAGAATGATATTTCATGTACAAAACTATAATTCAAAAAATGTTATTAATAATTAATTTCATAACTAAAATCAAATGGATATACTCAATGATGCAATATCATTTTCTATAATGATTGATTACTATGTGCTAGTGTGATATGAGTTGGTTAACAAAAGAAATTTTATATAATAAATTAGGAGAATTGATAATATTATTAAATAATGATTTTATAAATTAAATTTGAATTTAAGGATTATATATTATTTCTATGAATATAAGGGAAATATAATTATGGAATAATGGAAATGAAATTTCTTTATTGAAAAAAACTAATCAAGATTAAATACATGTATAATATGCTAAAATAAAAATGTGAAATGTATGTTCGATGTGTTGATATTTGGTTTTATATGTTTTTATGATTTAATTTGAAAAATGTTAAAATAGGTAGAAGTAAGGTAAATTTTTCATTGATAGATATTGATGGCAGTATATAGTCAATATTGGTGTTTGTCTTTGTTAAAAAGACACATGAAATAATAGGATTTATTATTTATTTTGTTAAAGAATGTTAATGTTTAGTTAGCATGAGAGTATGTAAAGTCATCTTGGTTTTGATCCATATTTTTTCTATTCATTTTTTCACGGTATAATTTTATTTAGTTATTTTTAATTAAATTTTGTAAGTAGGGTTCAATTCAATTTAGTTTGGTTTAATTATATTAAATTTTTATTAATTACGTATGATTTCATTATGTTCGGATTATTTTCTAATATTAATTTAGTTTGGTTTAAACTGGATGAGATTTATTTATTTTTATTCACCTATATTTTTTTATAACTTTTCATTTCAATTTGATTAATTTTGTTCATCCCTTATATGATTCAGTTTGGTATATGTTACTTTATATTCATTTAGTTAATTTATATTTCATTTTATTTATTTCAATTCAATTCAATTCAATTTTATTTGTTTTGGTATGATTTATTTTATATTTTATTCACTTTTTTGGATCATGTTTAGACTAGTACATTTAGGTTTTTTATTTTTCATGTTGGTTTTGGTTCTAGTTAGGTGGGTCCAATTTCATCAAATTCTAGTCATTTCAGTTTGGCATTATTAAAAAAATTCATTATTGTTTTATTTATGTTTTGTATCATTTGGTTCATCATGAATTGATTTGGTTTTTTGCCTTCATTATTGGTTTTTTTAGTTTTGTATTCATTCAATTCTAGTTGATTTATGGCTAGTTAAGTCATCTTTATTTAGTTTTTCTTGATTAAACTTATGATAGTTATTTTTTATTTTCTTTGTATAACATTGAAACTTTTTATTATGTTTAACTTAATTTAATTATTTATTTATGGATTATATTTTTTTGGTACAATTTGGGTTGGGTTTTCTGGGCCTATTTAGTTTAATTCAATACAATTAAATTATATTCTAGTGGAATTTGTTTGGTTTTTTTATTTCGGTTTGGTTTGTTTCCGTTAAATTTTTGTCAACTTGGTTTGTCTTGGTTGGTTTCTATTTGATTCACTTTGTATTGGTCATTGTAAGTTTTGTTTAATTTATAGGGGTTTTTGTGGTATTTTAGGTTTGGGTTAGTTTCTATATTTTTTGTTTTATTATCATCCATTCACTTTATACTAGTGGATACAATAATATCATACACTTCTTTTGAGTTTGAAGAATCTTTTTTTTTTGAAATTTTTTCTAATTTTTGAGTTTTTTTAAAATATGGGTAATTTTATGTCTAAAATTTTATGAATAATTTTATGTTATAGAATTTATCTTGGAATAGGTGATAAAGTTGTTCTTGAAGTAAAATTGAGGTAGAAGAAGTTTTTTATAAACTGGTGGTTTGGAAGTTGATTCTTGTGGTGGATGTGTAAGTTGTGTGTTCTATATGTTTTATATTCCATAAATATAAAATCAATATTTTTTTAGAAGAATTTATTATCAATTAAGAGTTTGAGAATTATTTTGGAAGGTAATTTTGAAGATGTTTGGGGAAGTATGAGATGGTTTGAATATGTTTAGATATGGATGAGAGGGGTTTCTATCTGGATGTTTTGGATTTACAGATTTTAGGTATTTGGAAAATCCTTGATATATAAAAGTAACAAATAAAATATATAAGGTTAATCTAGTATAGTACATAAATGTTTATAGATATTCATAGTTTTTCAATGTTATGATATGTAAAGGTAACTATGACAATACATAAGAGTCGTTCAGAACAATATGTAAAGGTTACCAATATTCTTAATGTTGTAGAATTAGAAAATTCCCATGCATAAGGGTATATAGAATAGCATATATAATGTTTGATCTAAACATTAAATTTGGAAAATAAAATCATTCAATGTGATATGTAATGGTACTCTTAAGTGATGTGTAAGATTCTCTTTTTTCCAAGCAAACTAAGTGTGAGTAAAATGGATAATTCATAATATGTAATGGTGACCATGCCATATTTTGAAAAATGGAAAAGTGTCGTACTATACTAAAATACATAATAGTACATTAAAGCATAAATAGAAGTAATTGTATCAGATAAACAAATACATATGATTAAATTGTGTTATCAAATATAAAATAATGTTTATAATATAGCAAACCATGAAATATAAGATAAAGTGATGTTCTCTATTTAAATTTCTTAATAAATATTTTGTTTAGGAGAAAAGTGAATTCAGTTATTTTTTATTATTTTATGGTTATTAAGTAGTTATATCATTTTTAGAGGAATAATAACATTCATAATAAAGTTCAAGTTTATCTTCTAGGTTGTGTTATGTTCACTTTCTATGTTTTTAGATTGGATATTAAAAAAATAAATAGAATAAACTTATTTTGACAATGAATAATGTGTAATCCTAAATTCAAAACTAGTTCACAGTTGTTTTATTTTACCTATTCATATAACATTCTAATTTAAAACATTTTATTTCATGATCCTTTCACATATTGCAAATAAATCCCCTTAATTATTCAAAAAATAAATAAGGAACAAAAATAAAAGTAAAATTAGAGATTAGTTGTAACCTCCATGAGAGTCAACCATATGGACATCTATCACTATATTTTAAGGGGAAAAACATGAATATACATTCACAAAAAAATTATACCTTTCAACCAAAAAATTAAAAAATATGACATGATTTTAGGGGGATAACATCTTATTATAATTTGAACATAGTTTACTTATATAAAATGTTTAATATGTTAAAGAAATATTATGACAGTTATGAACATTTGAAACATTATGTTGAAGAATACACTATATTTATTCAAATTAAGTTGAGTCAAATAAAACCGTTAAAGCTTATTTCAAAGAACATATAGAATAATAGGCTAACCATGAGAAAATCATCTCATATATATTCCATCACCACCCACCTAGTGGGTGAGTGGTAGAGATGGGAGTTGGACGTTACCTACCCGGGTAAAGTCTTAGGGATATTTTATTTCTTATGTCATGTTCCATAGTGGTGGATGTAACCATATATTATTATTATTATTATTGATTTGATTATCATCCATTCACTTCTAATAAATCCATATAATTTACAATTTAAGAAATTTTGTATCCCTAATTTATTTAAATATAAAAAGTATAAATGAGTGTCGTACTTGCTTCCTCTCATGGTTCATCATTGTAGTCTGCCCCAAAGTGTGGAGGTATTTTTTAGAATCCTTGTTTTTTTATTTCTTCTTAAAAAGTATTTTTAATAATACAAGAATAATTATTAATTCAAATCATTGTAATTTTCATTCAAAAACCTCAAATTTGATTAATACCTTGAACTCGATAGTCATCAAATAAGAAATAATTTTCTGATAATATGATAATGGATACTCATTCATGATAGGTGTGGCTTCTAAATCCATACCAACTGTAGCATGCTAGACACTATACAACTCATGCTTATGTTCTCTCCACAAATCACCTAATTACATGAGTTCTTCTGTCCTTACATCCTCACAATCAATAAAATTAAAACAAATTTTTCACTAAAATATTAATTCATATAAATACAATAATAATATTACATTAAATCCATTGAATTTTCTTACCCATATTTTTCCTCAAGCATTATCCTTTAATTCACTTGGAAGGTGTCTCTATGAGAGTGTCCTAATAAGAATGATCTAAAAGTATTTGGCAAGTATCTCCATAAAACTTCTACATTCTCACCCTATTTTTTCAATCATTTTATTATCCTCATTGTACTCCACCATCAGTTATGTGTGGCGGTTTTACACCACACGCATGCATGTACGCCCATGACTCCAAGTGGCATATCTATATTTTAAATATAAAAAACAAATATTAT
Source organism: Viscum album (assembly GCA_963277665.1). NCBI lineage: Eukaryota > Viridiplantae > Streptophyta > Magnoliopsida > Santalales > Viscaceae > Viscum > Viscum album. The sequence goes on along the minus strand of OY728142.1, from coordinate 467,771,755 downwards.
ATCAATACATATTATAATGAAAATAAATTATGGTCAAAACAATTTACTAGGGTATCATAAATATACCTAAGCCACTCTGATCAGTGGGTGTTACTAGATCCCTAAGATCTAAAGGAATTTCAACCTATATAGATGGAGTGGGACCCAATGTATTCTCTGGAGGCTTAGAATGTGTCAGAGTATAAGTAGAAAGAGAATGAATATAGAATATTGGGGAGAAGGAAGTAGAAGAAAAAGAAGATGGAATAGACGTATGTGGAAATTCATAATTTGGATGGGGGTAGGATTAATCATTGTATAAGGGAAAGATAGGTGAGGAGGATCTGATACAAATGGTGGTGAAAATATAGGTGGCATAAATATCTTGGGTGCCTCTAACGACACTATGGGATCATAAGGTGTTCTATATGGTATGTTAGAGGAAGGGACAGGGTGTGATCGGGTATGCCGAGTGGTGCAAATAGCTCTACCCCCCCCCCCTCATATCATCTGGCTGAGTAATGGTACCACTAGTCTAGTCAGATAATAACTATCTCTTAGGTGGTGGATCCTGATTAAAATTTAAAAAAATTAATCACATGACATTATATGTTATTGATATATATATATATATGAAGTAAAATACTCATAACATACACCAAAAGAGGGAAACCTATCTCTCTCAATCAATGATTATTATCTTTCATCTATTTTATTCATATATCTTTAATGTTTTCCATTTCCTACATTTGAAAACAAATTTGGAATTGATTATAAATCCAAAAAAAAATTGTAAGAAGAACAATAAAGAAGATGATACATGACTTAATTAAGGAATACCAGTTTCAAAACCAAATAAAGGATACATAGTGATATAACAAAATCATTTTATTGAGAAGAATATAAAAACATAAAAGATATGTCATAGAAAAATCAATACGTTCAAATTTTCATGTTTAGAATGGTTATGATATAGTTTTATTCTATTTTCAATTCAATATAATTCAGTTTTGGTTAGGTCATTTGGTTTATTTTGGTCAATAAATTAGGACATTTTTTCATTTTTATTTGGCTTGGGCCCTTTGGTTCATATTTTGGGTTGGTTAATTTTTTCAAATTTTTTTGTTAGGTCATTATTTTCATTGGTTTTATTTTCATTTTAATTAGTTTAATATGTTTCAATTCAATTCATCTTATTTTTTGTTCCAATTTAATTGTTTCAATTTTGTTTGGTTTGGTAGGTTCTAATACCGTTTAATTCAATATTAGAAAATGAAACTCAAATAAAAATGCAACCAGTATATATTTAAAATGAAAATAAATCTCAAGTTGGATGAAAAATATTTATAATAAATGGTAAATCAATTTAAATAGTACCAACCTTAACAACCCAAGTCAATCTAAACCTAAAGAACTGGCAATATAGATAGATGATTCTATATATTTGCTGTCATAACTTCAAGTTCACAATAAACTCTGAAAATTAAACTATTGGAGTCATTATAAGAAATAAATTGATTATGGATAATGGGAGAAGGGATATTTTCAATTCCATCATCACCATCATCAAAAATATATCTTGTTATTACTTTAATAATGACACCAAATTCAGGTCGTAGATGATATTTTACATAAAAAACTTGTTTTTTCATTGATGAAAATATATATGGCTCATCAGTAGTAAGATTGTGAGTCATGTTAATAACTCAAAATCCATAATCATCAATAAATGTTCCATGCATCTTCATCAAATAAAACAACATTCATTTCATCATAGTGACTCCACCATGAGAGTAATAATTCAATATTAGTATTTTCTCAATTTCTCTATAATAAGAATTATTTTCAAATCAAGGTATATTATCTGATGCACTGGTATAACAGACTATTTTGTCAGTTACCATAACACCATCATGTTGTGTTCTCATGTTCATTTCTTGTTCAGTGATAATAAATCTATACTCATTGGTCATAATTGATTTTCATTCACAAACCATGGAATTATAACCAAAATCCAAAGATCTTATTTCCTCAGAGATGGAGTCAATAGGAAAACTCAATACCTAAAATATAAATAAATATTAAAATTAATTAAATATTAGTTTTATTAATTAATTATAGTAATACTTATATCTTCAATTTCTACCAAGTAGAAAACTATTTGTTATGAAAACTATCTATCCTTATCAAATATAATGATATATGCTTTCTATTTATCATTTTTTTATGTTCCCTACTAAAAAAATAGAAATGGTTTAATAGATATGTACAATTACATGAGATTAAATAAAATATACATGTTCAATTTACTTAATTGATGTAGTCATCAAACAAATCATAGTTAAAAAAATTGTGTTATGTTCCATATCCTACTCTTCAAAGATTGATGTGGTCGATGTATATGATATGGTAATTCCCCCAATTTGGGTAAGTGATGGAAAACTATATTCAATTTTATTATACTATTCTTCTTCATTTTTCATTGGTTTGTTCCATCTTGTAGTCACATCAGACAAATACATTGAACATAAACCCATACATTCTTGAGCCAAGTAACATTTCATGATAGAACCTTTAGGATTATTCATGTCCCAGACATAATAATTCCATGTGTATATATTTATTTCAGTTGGATACATCTAATGAAAATCAATAGGTCCTCTAAGAAGTATTTTGGTTAGAAGATGGACAGTTAGATGCAACATGCATGTGAAAAATGATAGAGAAAAATATTTTCTATAACTCAAACAAAATTAATGGTGCCTATACCAATTTTTTTTTCAATAAATACTTGGAAAACTTCTTAGCATAATGATATCCATAAAAATAGCACAACTGAATAACTGACTCCCTTACATTATTGGAAAGAAGATGACAGATTGTTATTAGAATCAACTTATGCAGAAGGATGTAATAATCATGAGTCTTCAAAGATTTCAGCTTCAACTCTCCTATATTTAACCATTTTGATATGTTTCTTGAATATCAATAGGTAAAATTAATAGTCTCTTGTACTTCTAGAAATTTATTTTTTTCTGTAGGTTTAATTACATAAAAAACACATATAACTTTTCATTTAATTTCACTAATACACAAAGGATAAAATTATGATCCGATACCCTAATCCACCAAGTCATTTCGAGATCATAAATCATATTTTTTATTTTCCTTGAAATTTAGAATAATTTAAAGCAACATTTCACATATATTTTTTTCAATATGCATTACGTCAAATTAATGATGTAAAAAATCGGTTGACCAATAAGGCAACTCAAAGAAGATACTTTTCTTCTTCCAATTGTAACTAGTTTCAATGGAAACATCATTCCTATTTCTAGATTTCATCTAACCCTTCCCGATTGAAAAACTAAAATATTTCAATTCATTAAGAACATAAATTCCATACATACACTGTGGTGTACTGTCAGTCTCCATGGTATTATCAAACTTTTTATGATTATTCTTATATAGATCATCATTTTGAAAGAATCTTTGATGTCCCATAAAACTGAAACTACAATGATATTTAAGTCTTCTAGGTCATGTATTCTTAATATAAATAGGAAATGATATTTTTCCCTTCATTCTCCATCCATACATCATTTCATAAGAAATAAAATCATTTATCATCCACATAAGCACAGCATGCATATGAAATATATCTTTAGAATATGCATTGTATGTGCACAAACCCACATTCCAAATATTTTTAAACTATTTTATTAAAGGTTTCATGTATACATCTATATAATTTCTAGGATTAGAAGGTCCAGATATGATTATACTCATGAAATTGAAATGTCTCTTCATATACATCAATGGAGGAAGGTTATAAATGTGTATGAAAACCATCCATGTGTTGTGAAAAGTAAGAATCTTACCAAGTGGATTAAAACTATCACATGATAGACCCAACCTCACATTACCAATGTTAGATACAAAATAAGGATAATGTTCTCTATGAAAATTCATCTACGGGATGAACAAACACATCATTATCCTTATTTATCTTGGTAATTTTTCATTTCATTTTTATTGATATTTCATAATATATGAAAATATTATGGAGTTTGGGAATCAATGGAAATTTACAAATTACTTTTTATGGAACAAATAATGGTGTTCCATTAGTATTTGGATTCTATCGGGATGTTTCACATTTTATACAATCATTTCATTTAGTAGTTTCCTCCTAGAATAAGTTGTAATCTTTTAGGAAGTCATGAATTTTATTTTTAGAAAATACAATTTCCTCAACTAACTTCCATGAAATATAATGGTTTGAGGGAATATCTTCATCATCTGGAAGTAATTCCTTAAAAAAGGTAATAATATAATTAATGTAAGTATTAAAAATCCCATACATGGTTTTCCCATGAAATAGTCAGATTAAAAATATCAACTTTTTCATTTTACCACATTACTGATATACTGGAGTCGTGGAAGCATCATCCAATTTTTTCAACTTATTAATATCATCATTTTCATTACATTCATCATGTGTGATCCTATTTAAGACTTATTGGGTTTGAATCCTTTCCTTATTATGATGACAAATAAATAGAAACTGGTCATCTAATAAACTCTCTAATCCATCCTTCTTATTCAGATCATAAGAATTTTGAGATTACATTTTATCCATATTGTAATACCACACATAGTAGTTTTTTCTAAACCCACATTTAGTTATATTATATCTAACTTCTTCATTACTTAACCAATGTCTTCAAACACAATTATAAAATGGGAAGTGTATATGACCACTATCCAAAGCATTGTTAAATGAAAAATCTAAAAATCTCTTAAATTTGTTTTGAAAATCATTTGAGATCCAATCAGTTTCATACATCCAACTTCTATCTATTCTATAAAAAATATTATATTTCGTGTCAAAAAAAGTAATGAAATAATATTGAAGTTAAATCAAAAATATATTTAAGGAAACAAGAATTGTTCACATTATATGAAACCATAACTAAAACATTAGTTTATATGAGAATAATAATATAAAAGACAAAAAAATATTATATATATATAAAATACTATAAATAAAAAACCATGATATTGAATTTAATTATATCAATGAGTAATAACTATGCATAATACTACACAAAATTCTATTTATAATTGATGTTTTTATTTTTTCTCTAATTCAATTCACTTTTTAACTAATATTATTATTATTCTATAAATTCATGTATAAAAGATTACTATTTATAGGAAACCATCTTTAGAATCACACATAAATTATGAATTTAGGTTGGATAAATCCATAATTAGTGGTTTCTCATATTGAGGGATATTAAAGTGAATCCTTACTCGCCTTGAGATCAATGAAAGAAAGGTTCTTTTATATATGTTGTAGTAATGATTATTCCTTGTATTTATAGGAGGAATAAAACTTCAGTGGAAGTACCTTTATATCAATGATCGTTTTGAGGAAAGCATAATTTGGATTCTTAACTATATAGACTTTTTCTTTTGTGGTTTTTAATGGGATGGTTGATGATGACTCTAAATTTGTAGATGTAAGTTAGATAAAGTGTGGGTTGATATTGTGGATTATAGAACATTTCTATTGTGGTGGTTGTGTATGCAGTAGACTTTTTAATGAGTGATAGATTCAATTTTAAAGAGGAGTGCTGGGGAATTTTTAAGAGGAGTGTTGAGGAATTCAAAGTGGGTTAGTTTAGTTCAAAAAAGTTCTATTTAGTTTGGTTTGAATCAATTCTATTTGGTTTTTTTTTTTGTGTTATTTGATACGGTTTAGTTAAATTTGGTACAATTTGATTCTATTCAATTTGGGTCATTTTGGTAAGGCACTACAAATAAATTTCTCATAAAACACTAATAAATTTCTTATTATTTCATTATATAACTAAATCCCTAAAATAAAAAATATTTTCTCAAAAATAGTTTCCCAATAATTTTATAAAAATATTTAAGAAAATAAAATTTTAAAAATCAAACACATGAATGAATATTTCATGTAGACATATATACCAAATATAATGTCTGAAAAAATGAAAAAACACTATACTTAAATGGACTACAACTAATTCCCAATTTCCACTAGTATGTACTTGTGATATTCAACCCAAAATCTTACTCATCTCTATGATGCCTTTAGAATATTTGAACAACACTAATAACTTAACCTTCAACTATTAATAGCTTGACCAAATAGCATTATGGGTTACTTTTCATGTCTCAAAACCATCATATTTTATATCTATAAAGTACCTAGAATCCCAAAAAAATACAAGAATACCACATTAAAATGGACTATCTTGAATCTTCCATGGACTTAAATTAGACTACCATATACCCCATGTGTGTTCCCCCATTCACAAGGGGCTAAATACTATCACCAATAGTTTGGGTTTATCGTTAGGGAAAATTTTACTAGTTTCTAATGACATTCAAGATGAATGATTAATTCTATTAAAAATTAGGCATCATATATCTTTATCTCAATAATTTCCTAAAATGAAATATCCACCTATATGATAGGTAGTTCCCAATAATCATTGATAATAGTTTAAAGAAAAAATTAATATATATCCTATATATATAACAAAATAATCTCAACATATAATTTAAAAATATATTATTGACATTATATAATAGTAGAAATCACAAACATAATTAAACTATAATGTCATATAGATTTTCCAAAAACTCCACCTATTAATTACATAAACCAGTACTCTATGTATTAATAGAGTATAACCTACTAAAAATATTTACCATAACCCATGAAACATCTCAGTATTAATTCTTTTATACATTCTTATATATGAAATTATATAATTAAAACTACATAAACATAGAGATTCATATGCAGGGTGAGACTATGTAACTCAAAATGAAACCACTAATAATTCCCCTATCAAAGTACTTTATAAATATGAGTTTACCATTAATATGAGATGCACTAGTATCTTAAAATATTAGCTTAATAAGACCTGAATCGAATAAAATTGGACTAAACTAAATGAAACCAAACAAAACCAAAATGAAGAAAAACAAATGATAATGAACCAATCCAAATTGAAATGAACGAACACAAACTGAACTAAACAGGTCTAAACTAACCCAAACAAACATGAAATGAATATAGAAAATCCTAAATTAAACTAGATTAATTAGGATCAAAAGAAATTAAATGTTGAAAAAGAAAATAATATATCGTAGTGTTTTAGACCTAGAAGAAAAATGAAAATAATGGTTGATATAATACCTAAAGTATTTGTAAGTCATAGATTTATTATCCAATAAAAACGAAATTAAACCAAGAGAAGATGATAGATTGAAATGAGTATCGAAGAAACCAGAATACCGAATGTTGCTGCTAGCATTATCTAGATGAGATCTAGATGGGAGGAGGGATGCCTACATGGGAATATTTTGGGAAGGTTTATCCCAATATATTTTTAAAACTTTTGGTATATCTGCCTCTATAACAATGGTTTTAAACACCCATTGGTATATATTAAACCATCCTAATGGTTTCTTCAAACCATTGGTATAGTCTTAATATAAAAAGCATATCCCCATGGTTATTATGAACTGTTAGGATAGGCACACTTATACCAATGGTTTCTGTAATTCATTGGTATAGGGGTGTGGGTATATCCCACCATTCTAGTAGTGAAATTTTATTTTGAAAAAGGAAAATTTTTTGTAAGTATTCATGGACTAATGGTTCTTTTATTTCTTTTTATGTCCCTTATTAAGATTTTTTTTCTCATCCCATATTTTAAAATGTTTCTCATAGGGATTAAGGATGGGTATAGGAAAGGAAGAAGTCAATTTTAAAGTTGTTAATGTTTATCATGAAAACAAATCATGTTCTATTTTAAAAGTTTTAAATTTTGAAAAAAAATGGATACTGAGTAGAAGTTTCCTTTATGTAATGTATGGGGTTATTATGTAAGAGTTATGACCTGACTCTCTAAAACTATAAACCTAAAAGATATTTGGGAATTAAATAAAATTAAATCTATTATAAAGGTTGTAAAGACCTGAAAATTCCATGTAAATTTTTTTTTAAATTATATGGAAATATTTGAGTCCGCAAAAATTGACGGCGCGTGATTCCGAGGCCCAGTGTGCCTGGAATGAATTTCTGAACTTTTTTTAAGTACGTTCAGTAAACGTGCGAGCAAGTTTTTTTTAACTTTTTAATTGGTGATCAAAATTGAAATCTGATGGAACTGTTGAACTCACAATTCTGATATTCGCTTAAGGAGACCTTCACCTAAACTGTAGTAGTATGAGGGTGAAAGTTAGTTTTTCATTTTTTTGTGGAAGAAGAAAAATAAAATAATTAACATTTTCTTTTTCTTTTTTGAAACCTCTATTTTTGAATTATAGAGGTGGGGACCACCTGAGCTGGAAATCCTCCCAATTTGAATTTTGTGGTGGGGACCACCTGAACCCCTCTTAATGTGGGAAAACCTTTCAACTCTCCATGGTTAATTGTGCCAACTTCAATTAATTAATTATGCCAACTTCAATTAATTAATTGTTCTAACTTCAATTAATTAATTATGACAACTTTAATTAATTAATAGACTTTTTTTATTTTGTTGGATCCTCATTTCCTTGGGGAAAATTGTTGGAAAATAAGGGTTGGGAAAACTGTGGAGAATTGGGAAGAACTTACTCCAATGAAGAACTCTTCTCCTTCGACGAACTTTTATCCAATGAAGAACTCCGTAAAAGGATCTCCAACGAGGAATGTCTTCAATGATGATGAACCGATAACCATCTCTCCCACTCCTCACTGACGTCAATGAATCTTTGAGGTAGGGATTGTTGTTTCGAATACCCCTTACCCCGTTCTTGTCGTTCTTCTTGAATCAAGAACAATTATGTCGCTTACTACCATTCTAACGCGGAGGGTGTGGAAAAAATGAACATGGACCAACCCCTCTGCAACCTTTGTGGACTTTGGTGGTCTTGAATTGATGGTGACATCCTGAGATGAGTGCGGGAGTCTTCGGAATGAAGATCGGGCCACCGGGGTACACCTGGTGACCCGAGGAACGTCGTTGGCGACCATGTCGGCGACAGGAACCGGTGGGACACGGGAGCAGTGGCCGGAACTCCGGCCAGCCACAAAGATAGCAGTGGAGTGATCGCACCTTTGAAGAAGGGTCATGGCCCATCAGCCACAGCAGATCAAGGGCAGCGGCAAGCGCATGGTCGGACGCGTGAAGGGGGTGGTGACGCGTGTCCACACCACCAGTGTCCAGGGGTCGCGGTACGAGGCTGCGGCGGTGAAGGAGGGGTGGTCGGCTCGCTGTCGGCTGCTGGTGGGGGCGTGGTGTATGACCGTGCAGCAGAGGAGGGTTGGCCATTCATCCATCGGAGGAGCCGAGTAGGACCTCGGGTCCCGCGTTCCAGGAGTCGGTTCCACGTGGCGTCGGTCGGTCGGCCTCCCAACCCGAACGGCCCAACCATTCGGGATACCCAAGGGGAGCCTCCCCCTTGGGTGGCAGCTAGGGCAGACCCCACCATGAGGCTACCCAGTTGCGGGTCAGCCGCGGGCTGCCCAGTGCAGGCCGCCCAGTGCAGGCCGCCCAGCTCGGGCCGCATCGTGGACCGCCCATCATGGGTCGTTTCACCGGCTGCATCGTGGACCGCCCATCGTGGGTCGTATCACGGGTCGCCCGACGGGCCGGGACCCCTGATGGGCCAGGAAACGCCGGCTAGACGGGTCAGGTCGGACCCAGGGATGAACCCGGGTCGACCCGAACTGGGTCGGGTCAGCCCATGCCGGGTTGGGCCGGGTCGGACTAGACCTGGACCAGGTTCAACCCCTTTCCACTCTTTCAGCCATAACTTGAACTACGGGCGTCCGTTTGACAAATCGTCTGTGGAACCAGAAACCTTGGATCGAGACAGTCCTTTTGGTATACCCCACTTGAGTTTTGGATAAATTTGTGGTATATCTAGGTTGGATCAAACATGAATCCAACCAATCCCTTGGGACTAAAAGGCCAATAACTTACCAACCAGGTGTCTGATTGACGCACCGTCTATTGCGTTGAGACCCCTATTACGTGTCAATCCGTTGGGATACTTATTCGTGGGAATTCCTGGCATTTGGAGTATCGAGCTATGGATTGAGGATCATACCCTTCCGAAATCAACCGATCTTAGTGCAGGAACCCTGTGGCTGGCTGTAACATGAGAAAGTGATCATATGTGGGTCTATGCCTTGGGATCCTATGTGGGTCTGTTTTTGAGAATCCCACATGGATCTTCTCTAGGAATCCATGTGGGGCTACTCTAGGATCCTACGTGGGTCTGCTGTACTAGGATCCTACGTGGGTCTGATGATTTAGGATCCTACGTGGGTCTTCCTCTCAACAGAGTAAGATGATTTAGTAGTTACATATAATCATCTTTACTACCATACCTATGTTATACCTGGTGTGAGCTAAGTCCTTACATATGTGGTGATACCTTTGTGGTATTCTTCTATGTGGTGATACCTTAGTGGTACTTACATTCGTGGTGATACCTTTGTCGTATACTTCTATGTGGCTTTACCTTTGTGGTACTTACCTTTGGGGTGTTAGCTTCATGGTAATATTTCCTCCATGGAATAGTTGAGCTTTGGGATTTTGAGTTGGGCCTTGTGTTTCCTCATGAATGAGATGGGTATACTTGATAACTTAGGTATATGTATGGGGATATACCTAAGTAGGGTTGACTGTTGTTTCCATGCTTTTTGGTTTATCCTTTGTGGATTTTGTGAGACCTTTGAGGGTCTTGGGGTCCCTACTAAGTATCGTTATACTCACCCCTATACGGGTTATGCCCGCACCTTGTTGTGTCTTGTGCAGACGACGGACAGCGCTGACGGAGGATGAGAGTACAAGACTGGAGGTAGCTTGGAGGTGTACATTATACGAGGCGTACCATAGGGACGACCATTTGAGATCTATACCTACCCTTCAGGTAGGATCCTTGGCGGGTGTCCACTGAAGCTGTTTTATTTTTACCTGTACGTTTCAGTTTACTTGTACTTTTCAGTTGGACTTGTATTCTGCCCCCTTTTTCTTTTTGTACACACCCTATTTACTATATAGTTTCACTTTTTGCTTGTATACTACTTTGTGCTTTGTTGTGTGAGTTTACAGGTTATAAAGACAATGTCTTCCCAGTTTTAGGGAATATGTCTTTCGGTGCTGGTCGCCAGCCCCTGGCCTATGGAAGGCGGGCTTGGCGTAGTCACGGCACGGGCCCTGGGGGATGGGTCATGACAAATTGGTATCATAGGAGTCGGGTCTACCGTATAACATCGAACTCTGATATTTTAATGGCAATATTGTTAAGTTTTATGAGTATGGTTATCAGTTTAGGGAATCTAGTGTTGGTGCGGCAGCCGACATATCCATACACCAGGACCCTAACTTCTGATTTCTGACTCAGTGCATGAAAACACTGATTGCGTGTGTGTTTTTAAAAGATTTCTTTATAATCTGTTTGATTCAGCTCACCAGGTATAACTTATTGATCGTGGAGCGCCTTTTTCTTTTCAGGATTCCTCCACGTAGAAAGTCATCCAGGGTTCCATGTATAGTACGTGATGGTAGCCCACTGAGCGATGAGGCCTCGGTGCAGGGCCCTCTTTCAGTAGAGGCACCAGTGAAGGCACCAGCGGTACCATTACCCATTGGGCCACCGATGCCACAAGCCCCAGTAATATAGAGTGCACGCCAATTGAGCACGTTGCATGATTTCCAGCTCTAGAAGCCACCCAGGTTTAGGGGTGAGATGGACCCACAGGCATATGAGGATTGGCTGGAGGCCGTGGTGAGAGTCTTTCGACGGGTATGGACACCAGCTGATCTCATGGTGATCCTTGCTGCCAATCTTCTATAGGCAGTAGTAGGCAGAAGGTGGATCTTGATGCTCCAGGTTCACGATGAGGTGACACTTCTCTGGGCAGACTCTGAGAGCCTATTTCGGGCAGATTTTGTCCTAGCGACCCTTCGCGCAGTGCGCATATAGGAGCTTCTTCATCTACAGCAGGGCAACATGACTGTGGATCAGTACTATGCGAGGTTCAACAACCTCTCACGTTACTCCATTGATATGGTATGGGACCCATTCTTCAAGGCCTGAACCTTCAACCAGGGACTTAGGCAGGAGATTAGGGCTTCAATGATTTCTATCATCATCCCGTATAGGCGGGGGTGTTAGAGCGAGCCCTCTTAGTGGATAGTTTTTTTGCTGAGCAGTCACCAGCAGTGAGACCCACCATCGGGCATCATGTAGCGGAGTCTTCCACATATGGCAGTAGACAGATGTCACAGAGGTCCAAGAGGACTAGACCTATAGGTGGACGACCGCAGGATTCAGGGTTGGTTGTGTGGGTCACCCAAGACAGAGCCAGTCATGTGAGGAGCAGGCAGTGTTATTCATGCAGAGAGAAGGTTCACATGTCTCGTGACTACCTGACCCTCCATACGGATGATCAGAAGATGGTCGAAGGACCTCCCAGGCAGAGACAGAGGTTCAACCGAGGAGGTCCGTAGGGAGCAGGAAAACGTGGCAAAGGAGTTGGTCATGCAGTTGGCGGTGGGTGACGATTTAAGGTGTTACCGCCACCACCACCAGGTGGTCCACCCCGACCACAGAGAGTTGGTGGACAGGGGTGAGCTCAGCTCCAGGTAGCTGAGGCCTACGACCATGGCACTCCAGAGATGATACGAGGTACGATCTGTGTCTACTCCACCTTAGTTGCAGTACTTATAGACACAGGTTCTAGTCATTCTTTTATTACCACTACCCTCGTTCAGAGCTCGTAGATTTTAGTGGAGTCATTGGATTTATCCTTACGGCTAAAGAATCCTACGGGAGAGGATTTGAAGATTAGACACTGGTTCTTGTAGTGTGAGATTAATCTAGGAGGTGAGAGCTTCGGTTGGGATCTCCTAGTAGCGGTGTCAAGGCCTTACGGCGTCATCTTGGGTATGCACTGGTTATCTACAGTCCATGCTCATATTGACTGTATGAGGTGCAAAGTGAGGTGTGTCCATATGGATGGGACTAGGTTTACCTTCACCAGCGAGAAGGGAGCCTTTACAGCATAGGATGGATGTACCCGAAGGAGAGTGCAGTCGATCACTCATTAGTTGGCTAGCCTTACCCTTGGGGAGGTTTATGTGGAGAGTCTGAGCTATCCTGTAGTGGTGGACCAGTACGCGGATGTCTTCCCTAATGATTTTTCGAATCTACCTCCTCACATAGATGTGGACTTTTACATTGACGTGTACCCCAAGACGGAACCGATATCTACACCAGTGTATTAAATGAATCCCGCAGAGCTTCGTGAGCTGCAGGTACAGCTGGAGGACTTACAGGGGAAGGGGTTTATCCATCACAGTGTTTCTCCTTGGGTAGCCTCGATTTTGTTCACCAAGAAGTTGTATATGAGATTGAGACTTTTTGTTTACTATTAACACCTGAACTAGGTGACCGTGAAGAATAAGTACCCACTCCCGAGGATTGACGACATCTTTGATCAGCTGAAGGGAGCACGGTGGTTCTTGAAGATTGACCTTAGATCAGGCTATCACCAGCTCAGAGTATGAGATGAGGATGTGCAGAAGACGACTTTCAGATGTCGTTATGTCCACTAAGAGTTCTTGGTTATGACATTCGGCATGAAAAACACTCTAGTTGTGTTCATGGGACTCATGAATAGGATCTTTCAGCCATATCTTGATCGCTTTGTAGTAGTATTCATCAATGACATTCTGATCTACTCGGCTACCAAGGAGGAGCATGCTTATCATTTGCAGGTAGTTCTGGACATACTCCGAGAGAAACATCTTTATGGTAATCTCTCTAACTGCTAGTTCTAGATCTGAGAGGTTCGCTTTCTGATACATGTCATCTCGGAGGCTGGAGTTCTGGTGGATCCAGCGAAGATTGTGGTAGTACTTTCTTGGGAGCCACCCAGGAGTGTGACGGAGGTACGAAGTTTCCTGCGTTTGGCCGGATACTACTATAGATTTGTGCCACATTTATCTAGAGTTGCAAAACCTTTATCAGCATTGACGAAGAAGGGGAAACCCTTCGTGTGGTCGGAGATATGCCAGCGGAGTTTTCAGGAGCTGAGGTAGAGGTTGACTAGTGCCCCCATCTTGAGGATTCCAGAGGAGGGTGATGGGTACATAGTCTACTGAGATGCATCAGGGACCGGTATCAGATGTGTACTGATGTAGGAGAGAGTAGTTATCGCATATGGTTCTTGACAGCTGAGACAACATGAGCATAACTACACTACCCATGACCTTGAGTTGTCAGCAGTGGTCTTCGCTTTAAAGAAGTGGCAACACTATCTGATGGGTGAATGATTTACAGTCTACTCTGATCACTAGAGTCTCAGGTATATCATCTCCTAGAAGGACCTGGACCTGAGACAGCGATGTTGGATTGAGTTCCTCTAGGACTATGACTTTGAGATAGTATATACTCCTAGGAAGGGAAACATTGTAGCAGATGCACTCAGTAAGAGATCTGGTATATTGTTTCTAGGTGAGGCGACGGAGCAGCTGGCCTCTTTACAGATATCCTTTGTGGATTGAGATGGAGTATCTTTTCTTCAGCCTCTTACAGTCACTCCCCCACTTCTTTAGTGAGTCATGGAGGCGCAGCGTGGGGACACTGACTGCGAGGCTCGGTGTGTTTAGATATCCATAGGGTAGGCACCTGATAGATTTTCTGAAGATGGGGAGCATGTCATCCTCTTTAGAGGACATACCATGGTACTAATGCTACTTCGGGAGGAAGTTTTGAGGGAGTTCTATACATCCCCTCTAGTGGTACATCTAGGAGTGGAAAAGATATATCAGGACCTCATATGATAGCACTAGTGGTCGATAATGAAGAAAGTAGTAGCAGAGTTTGTCTCTCGGTGTCTCACTTGTCAGTAAGTGAAGGCGAAGCATTACATACCAGCAGGCTTAATTCATCCTTTAGAGGTCCCAGAGTGGAATTGGGATGGGATATCCATGTACTTTGTGACAGTACTTCCATGTACATCCAGGGGTCGTGATTCCGAGGCCCGATGTTCCCGGAATGAATTTTTAAACTTTTTTTTAAGTACGTTCAATAAACGTGCAAGCGGGTTTTTTGTAACTTTCGAACCGGTGATCAAAATTGAAATCTGAGGGTGTCGTTGAACTCGAAGTGTCGATATTCACTTAAGGAGACCTTCACCTCGACTGCAGTAGTATGAGGGTGGAAGTTAGATTTTTAGTTTTTCATGGAAGAAGAAAAATAAAATAATTAACATTTTATTTTTATTTTTTGAAACCTCTCTTTTTGAATTATGGAGGTGGGGACCACCCGAGCTATAAATCCTCCCAATTTGAATTTTGTGGTTGGGACCACCCAAACCCCTCTTAATGTTGTAAAACCTTTCAACTCTCCATGGTTAATTGTGCCAACTTCAATTAATTAATTGTTCCAACTTCAATTAATTAATTGTGCCAACTTCAATTAATTAATTGTGCCAGCTTTAATTAATTGAAAGAATTATTTTTATTATGTTGTCTCCTCATTTCCTTGGGGAAAATATTTGTAAAAGGATGGTTGGAAGAACCATGGAGAACCGGAAAGAACTTTCTCCAACGAAGAACTCTTCTCCTTCAATGAACTTTTCTCCAACTAAGAACTCTGTCGAAGGATCTCCAATGAGGAATGTCTTCAATGATGACGATCCTACGACTGTCTCTCCCACTCCTCACCAACGTCAATGAATCTTTGAGGTAGGGATTATTGTTTCGAATACCCCTTATCTTGTTCTTGTCATTCTTCTTGAATCAAGAACAACTATGCTACTTGTTATTGTTCTAACGCGGGTGTGGGCCAAACGAACACGGCCCAAACCCTCCATAACCTTTTGTAGATTTTGGTGGTCTTGAATTGATGTATAAGTCCCAAGACGAGTGTGGGAGTCTTCGAAATAAAGATCGGGCCACTGGGGAACACCTGATGCCCCGAGGAACGTCGCCGACGACCGTGCCAACGACCGGCACCAGTGGGACTCGGGAGCGGCAGTCGGCACTCCGATCGGCCGCGACAACAGCGGTGGGGTGACCGTGCTGCCGGAGAATGGTCATGTCCCTTTGGCCATGGCAGAGCAAGGGCGGCGGCCAGCACACGGCCGGCCGTGTGAAGGGGCTGGCAGAGCGCGTCCGTGCCTCCGGCGTGCAGGGGCCGCGGCATGAGGCAGCGGCAGAAAAGGAGGGGTGGTCGGCTCACTGCCGGCCACAGGTGGTGGCACAGCGTGCGACCGCACCACGGAGGAGGGTTGGTTGTCCGGCCATCCAGGGAGCCAAGCGGGACCCCGGGTCCCGCGTGCCAGTTTTCGGCACCACTTGGCACTGGCCGGTCAGCCGCCCAACCTGAATGGCCCAGCCATTTGGGATACCCAAGGGTGACTCCCCGTTAGGCGGTGGCTAGGGCAGACCCCACCGCGAGGCCACCCAACCGTGGGCCTCCCAGTGCGGTTCGCCCAGTGGGCAGGGCCGTGTCGGTGGGTCGGGCCGCGCCGGAAGGCCGAGCCAGACCCAGTGGGCCAGGCCGGACCCAGCGGTCCGGGTCGGACCTCGGGCCAAACCCGGGTTGGGTTGGGTCAGATCCAGGGCCAATCCCGGGTCGGTCCAGGTCGGGCCGACCGGGTCGGACCAAACCCGGACTAGCTTCGACTCCTTTTCAGTCTTTTGGCCATAACATGAGTTATGGGCGTCCATTTGAGGACCTATATATGGTGCCAGAAACCTTGGATTGAGACGGTCCTTTTGGTATACTCCACTTGAGTTTTGGATAAAGTTGGGGTACGGTCGGGTTGGATCGAACATGAATCCAACTGGGCCCTCTGGACTAAAAGGCCGATAACTTACAAACTGGGCGTCTGATTGACGCACCGTCTATTGTGTTGATACCCCTATTACGAGGCCGTCATTTGGGATAATTATTCTTGGGACATCATGGAAGTTGGAGTATTGACCTGTGGCTTAAGGAGCGAACCCTTTTAGAATCAAACGATCTTAGTGCGGGAATGTAACGCCCCAACCCCAGTTACCCAAATTTGGTTCATTATTACATAACATTGGCATGATAAAAAAAGATCAAGTCTCAAAAGAACGATTAGTTTAGTAGCCTTGGAATCACTAGATAAATTCATAAGTCTTACATTACAACATAAAGTGAAAAAAACTACAACACATCTTGTCTTCATATCCCCTCATGCATTCCCTGTAGGTCATTCATAAAATAATTCTTCACATCCTGGGAAAAATTAAAACATTGAAAGGGGTGAGCTCAAATTCCTAGTAAGGATAACAATATAGCAGAAGCTTTCATAAATAAGCATAAACATTTAAGACAATGTATAACTAAAACAAAAGCCTTTTAAACTTGAACTTCAGCATAATATGGAAAAAATAAAATGAAATAATGTCATTTACTTATTCACATGGATATTCTACTAGTCGAATAATCACATTCAATATCAATAACCACTTTCATAATGATGGAATGCATAATGCCAGACTATCATAACCATGTAACCAAGGCCTCGTGCCAAGACTACAAATAAGATTTTGTCAAGGCCTCGTACCAAGACACTAGTTTGTCTCATGAGACCTACCGATGCATCGAAGAGCTATAGCGGGCTCCACCTATCACTTACTAAGTCCAATGTATTCCCATATGAAAAGGTTTAAACATAACATAAACATTCATATTAAAACTAGCATATGAAATGTAAATACTTTATCTATAAACCGTGAATGGTATAAAAATAACACATCCACAGTCAAAAATATCACAAAACCTTCAATACAATATGGAAGTTTTGTATCATAATAAATCAACTTAAAATAAGCTTAAAATACATCAAAGGATATTGGCATAGATTAAATCAAAACTATTTGAGAGAAATATGTATTTTTTTTAATCATTTAAAAGTCACATAATTATAAAATAAAACATTTACTTTTCAAATATTCTTATAAGATTGTAAGGGAATCTTCAGTGATTTTATAATGGAAAAAAATAGCCACACCCACCATATAAGTTAAAAAAATACATTCTTACCTTAATTCTGTCGAAAAGGTTAAAAAGGACCTTGTTTTGAAAACGACGGAAAGATTCCCTTATAAACTTCTTATAAAAAAGTCAAACAAGGGTATAAATTACTTTAACCCATATTCTGTAAAATAGTAATAATTTTTTGAAATACATTTTTAAGAATCATGGATGTGGATGATAAAGAGGTCCCAGTAGATAATTATGTATAAACAACCTCGGATAATGAAGAGATTGTGAAAAAAACCCTTACCTTATACTTTTCCCTTGGTTGAGGGTAGGTTAACCTCCTGTATGAGGGTGAAATAATTGTTATTAAATTATAAAATAATCATATACATTAATATGATATCATATATGATCGTTTAACATTTCTTTGTTAATAATATCTTAGCATTATCGTCGTTTCGGGTGTTAACTTACTCGTTTTATTTTATATGTTTTGTTAGATAAGACGTGTTTTTTATGGATAGGTTGTATCTTATTCATATAAATAATGATATAAAGTCCATAAACATTATTTTTAATCATAAAATGAGAATTATACTTGAATGTATACGATAGGGAATGAATCTCATCGCGTTCGTGGAGACAGTGGTCTGTACGTACGCACGAGCGACAATATCACTCTTTTGATATTAAAATAATATATAATTGGATAGTATATAATATATACAGAATCATTATCATTTCATATTTATTATTTACATGAATTATACATCATTATTATACTCATCCAAATAATAATGTTTTGAATAACAATTACACCACGACGTGGAGACGGTAAGCCGTACGTACACACGTATGGTGACATGTCATTCAAAGGATGGATAGAATACTGAATATGGTTGTACCATATTTATAATAACATTACAGTATATAGAATATATTGGAGTTATTATTTTAGAATGGGAATAACAAAGAAATAAAAAGTTGAAGAAGAAAGGAACTTGAAAGAGGGAGGTGAAAACATTACCTCTTCTTCGGGTTCTTCCTTTTGATTTGATCCAAAGGGATCCTTAGGTTGGCTTTCTAATCAAACTAAGGCCTCTAGGTAGAATTTAGTATATTTTATAGAATAATTGGTTAGGTTTTGGCCGAACCAAAAGGATTTTAAGGTGTGAATAATTGGTTATAAGTGGTGTCCTTTTATAAGGGGGAGGAGGGGCTCTTTAAGAAATACTTAAAGTATTATTTTATCATAAATTCATATTCAGTTTCTAATGGCTAAAAAGTGTATTATTCAAAGTATAAGGTGGTTATGGGTCGAAATACTTTCAAACAATATATTTCAAACAGGTTTGGGTCATTATATTAACCTTATCTTTTAATTTTAACTCTTAGTTAATTAGTTTGACATTTACCATGTCACATTGTATTTTTATATTATATAGTTAATAAACTTACTATATACATCCAAGAGACCCCCAAGTGGTCCATTAATGATACACCTATCATTATATAAGTTATTTTTCCTAACTTTATATTTTTAGGAATATAATATCAATTAATAATATAATACTTGTTTTAAAAACTCATTTATGTCAATTTTGACAATATTTAATAATTAATTTATGTTAAAGTATTAAAAACATTATTAATGCGAACTAAATTAATTTTAGAAAAACTAACATGTCATATTAACCAATAAAATTAGTTTATGGCATCAAAACATTCAAATTATCTTTATTTTAACTTTTATAATACCAATTATTTGATTCTTTCATTAATAAGGAAAATAATCCATCATTATTGTCTCATAAATAAATATAATTATTAAATGTCTAAAAATTATAAATAAAATACCATTATGTAGGAAATACTTTTATATTTCTAATTAATATTTATAGTCGAAAATATAATATATATAACCCTATGTAAAAATTGTTTTGTTAAAAGATATATGCTTATGTCATTTTTGTATTTTCTTTAACTTAATTAATATAAAGTGTCATTATCACTTACAAGTGGCTCCATGGGATCCCAAAATCGACCCAAATATTCCCATGGTCGGAACTGTATCAACCAATAGGGTAAGGATACGTTTTAGTGTAATTTAGTATTATTAGAATATTATTTTTTACCCTTATTTACCGGATTTACCCTTTAACCATGGTAAATAAAATATTTACCGAAGTAATTATTCAAAATGTCTAAAGATAATAGTTACATATTTACACAATTTGGACCTCCTCATTCTAAATATGGAATCCATTTTTCCAAATTCAAAACACAGAAGTGGCAGAAATTAATTTAAAATTAATTCCCGCTGTCAAAACAAAAAGCGTGTTTTTAAGAAATAATAACTATCATAAGATTGACACTTATTTATGTCCGGTTTAAATGTTAAATTATGTACAATGACCAAAATTTTATTAAATGGTAAAAATATATTCTAATTATACTTTAAAATCACTCAAATTCATAATTTATCACTATTAATTATTTCGATTAAAAAAGTTGTTTTTAATTAAAATTTAGTAATTTTCACTATTCATCAAAATATGAAAGTTATCCGAAAAGTACCAAAAATTCACCCTAAGATAATTTTGATATTATGAATCCAAAAATGAAGTCCATTTTGAAATATAAATTGTATAAAATTTAAAAAAGTGGGTATTACTATTCATAACGGCTAGTTTGATTGGTCATGGTGTGTTAGAATCTCGAAGTTGCATACAATGCAACCTATTGAATTATTCAAAGGGAAACGTACTGTGGAAGTTTATGGTGTTACATTCTCCCCTCCTTCAAATAATTTCGTCCTCTAAATTTCTAGAATATTATTCCATAAAAAGACTCAGGTGGTTCTTCATCATAAGTTCCTCGGGTTCCTACGTTGCATCTTCCATCTTATGGTTTCTCTATAAAACTTTTACCAGACGAGTTGTTCGGTTTCTGAGCACTTGTTCTCTAGTATAAAGAATCCTGATGGGCTCTTCTCAATAAGATAGATCAGGTTCCAGTTCTAATTCCTCATTAGTGAGTACATGCATTGGGTCAGGCATGTATTTTCTCAACAGTGATACATGGAACACATCGTGAACTTTGGAGAGATTTGGAAACATTGCCAAATGGTATGCTACAGCCCCAATTAGTTCTAGAATTTCAAAAGGTCACATGTACCTGGGACTCAATTTACCTTTCTTACCGAAACGTATAACTCCCTTCCATGGAGAAACCTTCAAGAAAACATGATCTCCTACATGAAATTCCAAATCTTTCCTTCGATTATCGGCATAGATCTTCTACCTACTTTGAGATACTTTGATGTGGTTTTGGATTACCTTTACCTTTTCCATTGTTTCCTCCACCAGTTCTGGGCCTACGAGTTTTTTTTCACCAACGTCATCCCAACAGGTTGGTGTGCGACATCTCTTTTCGTACAACGCTTCATATGGTGTCATCCGAATACTTGAATGGAATCTATTGTTATAGGAAAATTCCACCAGAGGTAAATATTGACCCCACATACCCTGAAAGTCAAGTGAGCATGATCTCAACATGTCTTATAAGGTTTTAATAGTATGTTCTGATTGTCCATCTATTTGAGGGTGGTAGGCGGTGCTCAAATGAAGTTCAGTATCCAAGGCCATTTGAAGACTCTTCCAGAATCTTGAAGTAAAACGGGGATCACGATCAAAAACAATCGATAGGGGTACTACATGAAGTCTCAAAACTTCATTAATATATAGTATTTCTAGATGTTATAGTGGTAGATCTTCTCTTATAGCAAGAAAATGTGCTAACTTGATAAGACGATCAACAATAACCCGTATTCCATCATTCCTTCTAGGAGTCTTTGGTAGTCCCATGACAAAGTCCATCGTGATGTTATCCCATTTCCACTCAGGTATGGGAAGAGGTTGAATGACTCCTCCAGGCTGTTGCCTTCTAGCTTTCAATTGTTGACAAACCATACATCTTGACACAAAATTAGAAATCTCCCTCTTCAAGTTTTCCCACCAAAAATGTTCCTTCAAATCCATATACATTTTGGTGCTCCCATGGTGTATAGATAAATTGGAACTATGAGCGTCATCCAACAATTTCCTTTTTAGATCAGGTATATTGTGAACACAAAGTCTCTTCCTGAATTTCAAAATTCTATCTTCATACACAAAGTCACTCAATCTCCCATCATTCACACCTTTAATCTTCTTTTTAAATTCTGCATCATCGGTCTGAGAACTCTTTATCCTTTCTAGTAAATATGGTTTGGAAACCCTTTGAAAAAGTATCGATGTTTCACCTTCCATGGTAATTCCCATATCCATCTTCACTATATCCATGAAAATAAGATCCTTTTCAATTCTCATCACGTTCAAAACTCCATGATCATTTCTGCTCAAAGCATCTGCCACCTTATTTTCCTTCCCCAGGTGGTAGTGTATCATGCAATAATAATCTTTGAGTAGTTCAAGCCATCTCCTTTGCCTCATGTTGAGTTATTTCTGTGGGAAAATATACTTCAAACTCTTGTGATCGGTATATATCCCACATTTTTCACCATAGAGATAATGTCTCCATATCTTCAAAGAAAATATTACAGCAGCTAACTCAAGATCATGAGTAGGATAGTTTTACACATGAATTTTTAGTTGTCGTGATGCATAGGCAATAACCCTATCATTCTGCATAAGGACACAACCAAGTATGTAACGCCCCGACCCCAGTTACCCAGAGTCGATGCATTATTACATAACATTGGCATGATCAAAAAAGATCAATTATCGAAAAACCGATTAGTTTAGTAGCCTTGGAATCACTAGATATATTCATAAGTATTACATTACATCATAAAGTGAAAAAAACTACAACACATCTTGTCTTCATATCCCCTCATACTTTCCCTGCAGGTCATTCATAAAATACATCTTCACATCTTGGGAAAAATTAAAACATTGAAAGGGGTGAGCTCAAATGCCCATTAAGGATAACAATATAGTGGAAACTTTTATAAATAAGCATAAAAATTTAAGCTAATGTATAACTAAAACAAAAGCCTTTTAAACTTGAACTTCAGAATAATATGGCAAAAATAAAATGAAATAATGCCATTTACTTATTCACATGGATATTCTACTAGTCAAATAATCACATGCAATATCAATAACCACTTTCATAATGATAGAATGCATAATTCCAGACTATCATAACCACGTAGCCAAGGCCTCGTGCCAAGACTACAAATAAGATTTTTTCAAGGCCTTGTTCCAAGACACTAGTTTGTCTCATGATACCTACCGATGCATCTAGGAGTTATAGTGGGCTCCACCCATCACTTACTAATTCCAATGCATTCCTATATGAAAAGGTTTAAACATAAAATAAACATTCATATTAAAACTAGCATAAAAAATGTAAATACTTTATCCATAAACCATGAATGGTATAGAAATAACACATCCATAGTCAAACATATCACAAAACCTTCAATACAATATGGAAGTTTTGTATCATAATAAATTAACTTCAAATAAGCTTAAAATCAATCAAAGGATGTTGACATAGAGAAATCAAAACTATTTAAGAGAAATATATTTTTTTTTGAAATCATTTAAAAGTCACATAATTATAAAACAAAACATTTACTTTGAAAATATTCTTATAATCTTGTCAGGGAAGCTTCGGAGATTTTATAAAGGTGGAAAATAGTTGCACCCGCCGTATAAGTTAAAAAAATACATTCTTACGTTAATTTTGTCGAAAAGGTTAAAAAGGACCTTGTTTGGAAAACGATGGAAAGATTCCTTTATAAACTTATTATAAAAAGTCAAACAAGGGTATAAATGAATTTAACCCATATTTTTTAAAATACTAAGAATCTTTTGAAATACATTTTTAAGAAACATGGATGTTTATGATAAAGAGGTCCCAGTAGATAATAATGTATAAACAACCTTGGATAATGAAGAGATTGTGAAATAAACCATTACCTTGTACTTTTCCTTGATTGAGGGTAGGTTAACCTCTTGTATAATGGTGAAATAATTGTTATTAAATTATATAAGAATTATATACATTAATATGAGATCATATATGATATTTTAACATTGCTTTGTTAATAATATCTTAGTATTATCGTCGTTTCGGGTGTTAACTTACTCGTTTTCTTTTATATGTTTTGTTACATAAGTCATGTTTGTTATGGATAGGTTGTATCTTATTCATATCCAGAATGATATAAAGTCCTTAAAAATTATTTTTAATCATAAAATGAGAATTAGACTTGAATGGATATGATGGGGAATGAATCTCATCGCGTTCATGGAGACGGTGGTCTGTACGTACGCACGAGTGACAATATCACTCTTTTGATATTAAAATAATATATAATTGGATAGTATGTAATATATAAAGAATAATTATCATTTTATATTTATTATTTACATGAATTAAACATCATTATTATACTCATCCAAATAATAATGTTTTGAATAACAATTACACCACAACGTGGAGACGGTAAGTCGTACGTACACACGTATGGTGACATGTCATTCAAAGGATGGATAGAATACTAAATATGGTTGTACCATATTTATAATAACATCACAGTATATAGAAGATACTGGATTTATTATTTTATAATGGGAATAACAAAGAAAGAAGAAGTTGAAGAAGAAAGGAACTTGAAAGAGGGTGGTGAAAACATTACCTCTTCTTCGGGTTCTTCCTTTTGATTTGATAAAAAAGGGATACTTAGGTTGTCTTTATGATAAAACTAAGGCATCTAGGTAGAAGGGAAGATAGTTGAGAGAATAAGTGTGCAGGGTTTGGCCGAACCAAAAGGCTTTAAAGGTGTGAAGAATTGGTTAGAAGTGGTGTCCTTTTATAAGGGGGAGGAGGGGCTCTTTAGAAAAAACTTAAAATATTATTTTATAATAAATTCATATTCAGTTTCTAATGGCTCCAAAGTGGATTATTAAAAGTATAAGGTGGTTATGGGTATAAATCCTTTCAAAAAATAGATTTCAGAAAGGTTTGGGTCATTATATTAACCTTATCTTTTAGTTTTAACTCTTAGTTAATTAGTTTGACATTTACCATGTCACTTTGTATTTTTATATTATATAGTTAATTAACTTACTATATACATCCAAGAGACCCCCAAGTGGTCCATTAATGATACACCTATCATTATATAAGTACTTTGGCCTAACCTTAGATTTTTAGAAATAGAATATCAATTAATAATATAAACTTGTTTTAAAAACTCATTTATGTCAATTTTGACAATATTTAATAATTGATTTTTGTTAAAGTCTTAAAAACTTTATTAATTAGAAATAAATTAATTTTAGCAATACTAACATGTCATATTAACCAATAAAATTAGTGGATGTCATAAAAACTTTCAAATTATATTTATTTTAACTTTTATAATATCAATTATTTGATTATTTCATTAATAAGGAAAATATTGCATCATTATTGTGTCATACATAAATATAATTATTAAATATCTAAAAATTATAAATAAAATACCATTATGTAGGAAATATTTTTAGTTTTATAATGAATATTTATAGTTGAAAATATAATATATATAACCCTATGTAAAAAAAATTTGTTAAAAGATATATGCTTATGTCATTTTTATATTTTCTTTAACTTAATTAATATAAAGTGTCATTATCACTTACAAGTGGCTCCATGGGGTCCCAAAATAGACCCAAATATGCCCATGGTCGGAAATGTATCAACCAATAGGTTTAGGACACATTTTAGGGCAATTTAGTATTATTATAATATTATTTGTTACCCTTATTTACCGGATTTACCCTTTAACCATGGTAAATAAAATATTTACCGAAGTAATTATTCAAAATGTCTAAAAATAAAAGTTACCTATTTACACAAATTGGATCTTATGATTCTAAATATGGAATCCATTTTTCCAAATTCAAAAAACAGAAGTGGCAGAAATTAATTTAAAATTAATTCCCGTTGTCAAAACAAAAAGCGTGTTTTTAAGAAATAATAACTATCAAAAGATTGACACTTGTTTATGTCCTGTTTAAATGTGAAATTATGTCCAGTGACCAAAATTATATTAAATGGTAAAAATATATTCTAAATATACTTTAAAATCACTCAAATCCATAATTTATCACTTTTAATTATTTCTATTTAAGAAGTTGTTTTTAATTAAAATTTAAAAAAATTCACTATTCATCAAAATATGAAAGTTATCCGAAAAGTACCAAAAATTCACCCTAAGATAATTTCGATATTACGAATAAAAAATGAAGTCCATTTTTAAAGATAAATTGTATAAAATTTTAAAAAGTGGGTATTACTGTTCATAACGGCTAGTTTGATTGGTCAAGGTGTGTTAGAATCTCGAAGTTGCGTACAATGCAAGCTATTGCATTATTCAAAGGGAAACGTACCGTGGAAGCTTGGGGTGTTACATTCTACCCTCATTAAAATAATTTCATCCTTGAAATTTCTAGAATATTATTGCATAAAAAGACTTGGGTGGTTCTTCATCATAAGTTCATCGGGTTCCCACGTTGCATCTTTCATCTTATGGTTTCTCCATAAAACTTTTACAAAACGAGTCGTCCGGTTTCTCAGCACTTGTTCTCTGGTATCAAGAATCCTGATGGGATATTCGCAATAAGATAGATTAGGTTTCAGTTCTAATTCCTCATAGGTGAGTACATGTGTTGGGTTAGGTATGTATTTTCTCAACAGTGATACGTGGAACACATCATGAACTTTGGAGAGATTTGGAGGCATTTCCAAACGGTATGCTACAACCCCAATTCGTTCTAAAATTTCGAAAGGTCTGATGTACCTGGGACTCAATTTACCTTTCTTACTGAAACGTATAACTCCCTTACATGGAGATACCTTCAAGAAAACATGATCTCCTACATGAAATTCCAAATCCTTCCTTCGATTATCGATATAGCTCTTCTGCCTACTTTGAGCTGATTTGATGTGGTTTTGGATTACCTTTACCTTTTCCGTCGTTTCCTCCACCAGTTCTGGGCCTACGAGTTTTCTTTCACCAACTTCATCCCAACAGGTTGGTGTGCAACATCTCTTTATGTACAACGCTTCATATGGTGCCATTCGAATACTTGAATGGAAGCTATTGTTATAGGAAAATTTCACCAAAGGTAAATATTGATCCCACATACCCTGAAAGTCAAGTGATCATGATCTCAACATGTCTTCTAAGGTTTGAATAGTCCATTCTGATTGTCCATCTGTTTGAGGGTGGTAGGAAGTGCTCAAACGAAGTTCAGTATCCAAGGCCTTTTGAAGACTCTTCCAGAATCTTGAAGTAAAATGGGGATCATGATCAGAAACAATCGATAGGGGTACTGCATGAAGTCTCACAACTTCATTAATATATAGTCTTGTTAGACGTTCCAATGGTAGATTTTCTCTTATAGCAGGAAAATGTGATGACTTGGTAAGATGATCAACAATAACCCATATTGCATCGTTCATTCTAGGAGTCTTTGGTAGTCCCATGACAAAGTCCATCGTGATTTTATCCCATTTCCACTTAGGTATGGGAAGATGTTGCATGACTCCTCCAATCCGTTGCCTTCCAGCTTTAACTTGTTGACAAACCATACATCTTGACACAAAATCAACAATCTCCCTCTTCATGTTGTCCCACCAAAAATGTTCCTTCAAATCCCTATACATTTTGGTGCTCCCAGGGTGTATAGAGAAATTGGAACTATGAGCATTGTCCAACAATTCCCTTTTTAGATCAGGTATATTGAGAACACAAAGTCTCTTCCCAAATTTCAAAATTTCATCTTCATACACAAAGTCACTGAATCTCCCATCATTCACACCTTTAATATTCATTTGAAATTATTCATCATAGGCCTGAGAACTCTTTATCCTTTCTAGTAAATATGGTTTGGAAACCATTTGAAAAAGTATCGATGTTTCACCTTCCAGGGTAATTCCCATATCCATCTTCACTAGATCTATGAAAATAGGATCCCTTTCAATTCTCATCACGTTCAAAACTCCATGATCCTTTCTTCTCAAAGCATATTCCACCTTATTTTCCTTCCCTGGGTGGTAGTGTATCGTACAATCATAATCCTTGAGTATTTCAAGCCATCTCCTTTGCCTCATGTTGAGTTCTTTCTGTGATAAAATATACTTCAAACTCTTGTGATCGGTATATATCTCACATTTTTCACCATAGAGATAATGTCTCCATATATTCAAAGAAAAGATTACACCAGCTAACTCAAGATCATGAGTAGGATAGTTTTTCTCATGAATTTTTAGTTGTCGTGACGCATAGGCAATAACCCTATCATTCTACATAAGGACACAATCAAGTCCTTTCTTTGATGCATCACTATAAATAATGAACCCATTATTCCCTGATGGAAGTGTAAATATAGGAGGATTGACTAATCTTCTCTTAAGTTCTTCAAAACATTCTTCACACTCTTTTTTCCAAACAAATTTAACCCCTTTACGTGTGAGCTTTGTTAATGGGCTAGCCAATCGGGAAAATTTCTAGACGAAACGTTGATAATAACATGCTGAACCAAAAAAACTAAGTACCTCTGTTATACTCATTGGTGCTGGCCATTATTGGATTGCTCTTGTCTTAAACGAGTCAATAGATATTCCATCCTTAGAGACAATATGGCCAAGAAAAGAGATCTCCTGAAGCTAGAATTCACACTTGCTAAACTTCCCATATAATTCATGTCTTCTCAGAGTCTTCAGAATAATGCGCAGGTGATTTTCATGATCTTAGTAGATTTTGGAGAATACCAAGATATCATCAATAAATACCACCAAAAAATCATCGAGATATTCTTTGAAAACTATGTTCATTAGATCCATGAAAACAGAGGGTGCATTAGTCAGTCCAAAAGGCATTACTGTAAACTTGTAATGCCCGTACCTGGTTCGAAATGTTGTCTTCTGAATGTCTTCCTTCTTCACACACAACTGATGATATCCAGATCGAAATTCAATCTTTGAAAAGTATTGAGCTCCATGCAGTTGGTCAAATAAATCATCAATGCGAGGTAGGGGATACTTGTTCTTTGTAGTTATAGCATTTATCTCCCTCTAGTCAATACATAACCTCATAGATCCATCTTTCTTTTTAACAAAAAGAACAGGGGTTTCCCATAGAGAAACACTAGGGAGAATAAATCTCATATTACTCAATTCCTCTAGTTGTTTGTTTAGTTCAACTAATTCCACAGTGGCCATTCTATAAGGGGTCTTCGATATAGGCCTTTATCTAGGAATTAAATCAATGAAAAACTCAACTTCTCGTTCTGGAGGATGTCCAGGTAAATCTTTTGGAAACACATCTACATATTCTTTCACAATAGGTACATCCTCTATTTGAATATTCCTTTCCTCACCCACAGTAAATTCATTGTCTTCCTCCCCAATAATTGAATTTAGTTGAGAAATTGGGGGTGGATCTAGATAAGGATTATGTGGTGACGATTCTGTTCTAAAGATAAGGTGTTCCTTATCATCATCATCAAAAATCGTAACCTCCTTCTTCTTACAATAAATATTCTCATCATGGTCTGAAAGCCAATCTATACCGAGGATTATATCAAACTCAATCATAGGTATGACGATGAGATCAGTGGATAAAGAACATTTATGTGCTCTAATGGGGACAAATTCACAAAACTTTGTTGCAATGATACTTCGCTTAGGAGTTTTAACTGAAAACTCCCTTGTTAAATCAAATTGTAAATATCTAATTTTCTTAGAAAACTGGGAAGATATGAAACAATGCGATGATCCAAAATCAAATAAAGCATTTTGTAAACTTGAGGAAACCATTAAATTACCTGTCACCACGTCTTTCGGAGCTTCTACCTCAGTAGTAGTGATAGAATAAGCTTGAGCTTGATCCCTTGTCCTTTTCTAAGGTATGTTCCCCTGATTCTTAGGACATTCATTTACATAATATCCCATATCTCTACAATTATAGCATTCCACATTGACAGCAACTCTCTTTCCCTTGCAATCATGAGCTTGGTGGCCTTTTTCACCACACTTGTAACAGACTCTCATTCCCTTCAAGAAAGTACCGGGGTGTTTCTTCCCACATTTACTACATGATGGTTAATCAACTTTTCCCTTTTTCCCTTTATTTCCATTTCCATATTGTTCAACAGATCTCTTCTTCTCTTGTTTTTCCTTAAAGTTGTAAGACTTAGAGAATTTTTTTTCTGTCTTGATAGCACATGAGACAATATCTTCGTACGAAGAGAAAAATTGTGAGACTAATGCTCGACGGAGAAATGGTTTTAACCCATCAAAGAAACAATCAATCTTACTCCTCAGGTTACGTATATAATCTGTTGCATGCCTCGCTATCCCTGTAAATTTAGCCTCATACTTCGCGACATTCCCGTCCTCCTTTTGTCTTAGACTCAGAAATTGCCTTTCCATATCTGTTCGATGGTCACGAGGAAATTATTTTTCTAAGAAAAGTTCTTTGAACTCCCTCTATTCAATATTTTATACTTCATCATCTTCCTTCGTGTTTTAAATTAATGACCACCATTGATCAGTATCTCCAGTGAGGCGGTAAACTGCCATGATAACTTTTTCCCTTTCACTACTCCCCATGGCATGGAATATTTTCTCTAAAGAATTTACCCATTTCTCAGCTACTAAGGGATTTTTACTCCCATTTAATGTTGGTGTTTGTTTCCTCATGAAGCGATCTAACATTGATCCTCCATGCTATGGATTAGGGTGCTCCATATGGGTAAGGTTATTATTCATAACCTGAGTGAGTTGTCCCAGTATGGTGATTAGTTGATCAGCACCAGTTTCATTACTAGCTCCACTATAATTATCTTGAGCAGGAGGGAAATCCCTACATGGAGTTTGTACATTGATACGGTTTCCATTCCTTCCATTATGCGCCATTTCTAAAGAATGGTATAAACTAGATCAGTTTATGAATCAAAATACATAATTCCATACTTGTAAAATACTTAACAAAAATTGAACTATTTATGGATATAATCCATAATCATAAAAAAAATGTTTTCTTTGAGGAAGTATATAATCATAAACCCTTCATAATGGTTTGTAAAGAAAATGAGAATTATCTTAATCATATCCCCCGGGAGTGTCGTAACCAAGAGTGCAGCAAGGCTCATTGTCGTGCACCAGTTCCTGTTCGAGTCTATCTCAAAGCGGTGTTTTTGGGTTTTACCCCAAGGTACAGTTGTGCCAGATCCGCCTCTACTTGCTCGTATCCAGACAGGGATGTATTTCTCATAAAACTCACAAAATATCTACAATACCAAAATTCTAGTAAGTTCTTATATATTAATCCTGAAAGTCCATCTTAGGTCTATGTGCTCTAATCAAAGTTTATCTAAATCTAGTTTCCAAGGTTTGTACTAAACTTCCTATGATACCAACTGTAATGCCCCGACCCTAGTTACCCAGAGTCGGTGCATTATTACATAACATTGGCATGATCAAAAAAGATCAAGTCTCGAAAGACTGATTAGTTTAGTAGTCTTGGAATCACTAGATACATTGATAATTCTTATATTACATCATAAAGTGAAAAAAAATACAACACATCTTGTCTTCATATCCCCTCATACATTCCCTGAAGGTCATTCATAAAATACTTCTTCACATCCTGGAAAAAATTAAAACATTGAAAGGGGTGAGCTCAAATGCCCAGTAAGGATAACAATATAGAGAAAACTTTCATAAATAAGCATAAACATTTAAGGAAATGTATAACTAAAACAAAAGCCTTTTAATCTTGAACTTCAGCATAATATGCCAAAAATAAAATGAAATAATGTCATTTACTTATTCACATGGATATTCTACTAGTCGAATAATCAAATGCAATATCAATAACCACTTTCATAATAATGGAATGCATAATTCCAGACTATCATAACCACGTAGCCAAGGCCTCATGCCAAGACTACAAATAATATTTTGTCAAGGCCTTGTTCCAAGATACTAGATTGTCTCATGAGACCTACTGATTCATCGAGGAGCTATAGCAGGCTCCACCCGTCACTTACTAAGTCCAATTCATTCCCATATAAAAAGGTTTAAACATAACATAAACATTCGTATTAAAACTAGTATATGAAATGTAAATACTTTATCCATAAACCATGAATGGTAGAAAAATAACACATCCATATTCAAACATATCACAAAACCTTCAATACAATATGGAAGTTTTGTATCATAATAAATCAACTTCAAATAAGCTTAAAATCCATCAAAGGATGTTGACATAGATGAAATCAAAACTATTTGAGAGAAATATCTCTTTTTTTAAATCATTTAAAATTAAAATAATTATAAAATAAAACATTTACTTTGAAAATATTATTATAAGCTTGTAAGGGAAGCTTCGGTGATTTTATAACGGTGGAAAATAGTCGCACCCGCCGTATAAGTTAAAAAAATATATTCTTACCTTAATTCTGTCGAAAAGGTTAAAAAGGACATTGTTTGGAAAATGACGGAAAGATTGCTTTATAAACTTATTATAAAAACTCTAACAAGGGTATAAATTACTTTAACCCATATTCTGTAAAATAGTAAGAATGTTTTGAAATACATTTTTATGAAACATGGATGTGGGTGATAAAGAGGTCCCAGTAGATAATTATGTATAAACAACCTCGGATAATGAAGAGATTGTGAAATAAACTCTTACCTTGTACTTTTCCTTGGTTGAGGGTAGGTTAAACTCCTGTATATTAGTGAAATAATTTTTATTAAATTATACAAGAATCATATACATTAATATGATATCATATATGATCTTTTAACATTTCTTTGTTAATAATATCTTAGTATTATCGTCATTTCGGGTGTCAACTTACTCGTTTTATTTTATATGTTTTGTTACATAAGTCGTGTTTGTTATGGATAGGTTGTATCTTATTCATATCCAGAATGATATAAAGTCCTTAAACGTTATTTTTATAATCAAATGATAATTATACTTGAATGGATACGATGGGGAATGAATCTCATCGCATTCATGGAGACGGTAGTCCGTACGTACGCACGAGCGACAATATCACTCTTTTGATATTAAAATAATATATAATTGGATAGTATATAATATATAAAGAATAATTATCATGTTATATTTATTATTTACATGAATTACACATCATTATTATACTCATCCAAATAATAATGTTTTGTATAACAATTACACCACGACGTGGAGACGGTAAGTCGTACGTACACATGTATGGTGACATGTCATTCAAAGGATGGATAGAATACTGAATATGTTTGTACCATATTTATAATAACATCACAGTATATAGAAGATACTATAGTTATTATTTTAGAATGGTAATAACAAAGAAATAATAAGTTGAAGAAGAAAGGAACTTGAAAGAGGGTGGTGAAAACATTACCTCTTCTTCAGGTTCTTCCTTTTGATTTGATAAAAAGGGATCCTTAGGTTGGATTTATGATCAAAATAAGGCCTCTAGGTAGAAGTTAGGATAGTTGAGAGAATAATTGGTTAGGGTTTGGCCGAACCAAAAGGCTTTGAAGGTGTGAAGAATTGGTTAGAAGTGGTGTCATTTTATAAGGGTGAGGAGGGGCTCTTTAGGAAAAACTTAAAGTATTATTTTATAATAAATTCATATTTGGTTTCTAATGGCTCCAAAGTTGATTATTAAAAGTATAAGGTGGATATGGGTCTAAATACTTTCAAACAATAGATTTCCGGTAGGTTTGGGTCATTATATTAACCTTATCTTTTAGTTTTAACTCTTAGTTAATTAGTTTGACATTTACCATGTCACTTTGTATTTTTATATTATATAGTTAATAAACTTACTATATACATCCAAGATACCCCCAAGTAGTCCATTAATGATACACCTATCATGATATAAGTCCTTTGGTCGAACCTTATATTTTTAGGAATAGAATATCAATTAATAATATAACACTTGTTTTAAAAACTCATTTATGTCAATTTTGAAAATATTTAATAATTTATTTTTGTTAAAGTCTTAAAAACTTTATTAATTAAAAATAAATTTATTTTAGAAATCCTAACATGTCATATTAACCAATAAAATTATTTTATGGCATAAAAACTTTCAAATTATATTTATTTTAACTTTTATAATACCAATTATTTGATTCTTTCATTAATAAGGAAAATACTGCATCATTATTGGGTCATAAATAAATATAATTAATAAATGTCTAAAAATTATAAATAAAATACCATTATGTAGAAAATATTTTTATATTTCTAATGAATATTTATAGTCAAAAATATAACATATATAACCCTATGTAAAAAAAATTGTTAAAAGATATATGCTTATGTCATTTTTTATTTTTCTTTAACTTAATTAATATAAAGTGTCATTATCACTTACAAGTGGCTCCATGGGGTCCCAAAATCTACCCAAAGATTCCCATGGTCGGACATGTATCAACCAGTAGGGTTAGGACAAGTTTTAGGGTAATTTAGTATTATTATAATATTATTTTTTACCCTTATTTACCGGATTTACCCTTTAACCATGGTAAATAAAATATTTACCAAAGTAATTATTCAAAATGGATAAAAATAAAAGTTACCTATTTACACAATTTGGACCTCCTAATTCTAAATATGGAATCCATTTTTCCAAATTCAAAACACAGAAGTGGCAGAAATTAATTTAAAATTAATTCCCGCTGTCAAAACAAAAAGCGTGTTTTTAAGAAATAATAACTATCAAAAGATTGACACTTGTTTATGTCCTGTTTAAATGTGAAATTATGTTCAATGACCAACATTTTATTAAATGGTAAAAATATATTATAAATATACTTTAAAATCACTCAAATTTATAATTTATCACTATTAATTATTTTGATTAAAAAAGTTGTTTTTAATTAAAATTTAGTAATTTTCACTATTCATCAAAATATGAAAGTTATCCGAAAAGTACCAAAAATTAACCCTAAGATAATTTCGATATTTTGAATCCAAAAATGAAGTCCATTTTGAAAGATAAATTGTATAAAATTTCAAAAAGTGGGTATTACTATTCATAACGGCTAGTTTTATTGGTCACGGTGTGTTAGAATCTCAAAGTTGTGTACAATGTAAGCTACTGCATTATTCAAAGGGAAACGTATCGTGGAAGCTTAGGGTGTTACAAAGTCCTTTCTTCGATGCATCACTGTAAATAATGAACCCATCATTCCCCGATGGCAGTGTCAATATAGGAGCATTGACTAATCTTCTCTTCAGTTCTTCAAAACATTTTTCACACTCTTTTGTCCAAACAAATTTAACCCCTTTACGTGTGAGCTTTGTTAATGGGTTAGCCAATCGGGAAAAATTCTGGAAAAAATGTTGATAATAACCTGCTAATCCAATAAAACTGCGTACCTCGGTTATACTCGTTGGTGCTGACCATCTTTGGATTTCTCTTGTCTTAGAAGGATCAACAGAGATTCCATCCTTAGAGACAATATGGCCAAGAAAAGAGATCTCCTGATGATAGAATTCACACTTTCTAAATCTCCCATATAATTCATGTCTTCTCAGAGTCTTCAGGATAATGCGCAGGTGATTTTCATGATCTTCATAGATTTTGGAGTATACCAAGATATCATCAATAAATACCACCACAAAATCATCCAGATATTCCTTGAAAATTCTGTTCATTAGATCCATGAAAACAGAGGGTGCATTAGTCATCCCAAAAGGCATTACTATAAACTTGTAATGCCTGTACCTGGTTCAAATGTTGTCTTCGTAATGTTTTCCTTCTTCACACACAACTGATGATATCCAGATCAAAGGTCAATCTTTGAAAAGTATTGAGCTCCATGCAGTTGGTCAAATAAACCATCAATGTGAGCTAGGGGATACTTTTTCTTTATTGTTATAGCATTGATCTCCTTGTAGTCGATACATAACCTCATAGATCCATCTTTCTTTTTAACAAAAAGAAAAGCGAATCCCCATGGCGAAACACTAGGGCGAATAAATCCCTTATTACTCAATTCCTATAGTTGTTTCTTTAGTTCAACTAATTCTATAGTGGCCATTCTATAAGGGGTCTTCGATATAGGCCTTGATCTAGGAATTAAATCAATGGAAAACTCAACTTATCATTCTGAAGGATGTCCAGGTAAATCTTCTGGAAACACATCTACATATTCTTTCATAATAGGTATATCCTCTATTTGAACATTCCTTTCCTCACCCACAGTCATTTCATTCTCTTCCTCCCCAATAATTTAATTTAGTTGAGCTACTGGGGGTGGATCTAGATAAGAATTAGGTGGTGGTGATTCTGCTCTAAAGATAAGGTGTTCCTTATCATTATCATCAAAAATCATAACCTAATTCTTCTTACAATAAATATTCGCATCATGGTCTGAAATCCAATCCATACCGAGGATTATATCAAACTCAATCATAGGTATGACGACGAGATCAGCAGATAAATAACATTTATGTGCTCTATTGGGGACTGATTCACAAAACTTTATTACAATGATACTTCCCTTAAGAGTTTTAACTGACAACTCCCTGGTTAAATCAAATTGAAAATATCTAATTTTCTTAGCAAACTAGGAAGATGTGAAACAATGCGATGATCCAGAATCAAATAAATCATTTTCTAAACTTGAGGAAACCATTAAATTACCTTCCACCGCGTCATTCGGAGCTTCTACCTCAACAGTAGTGATAGAATAAGATTCTCCCTAATCCCTTGGCCTTTTCTGAGTTAATTTCCCCTAACACTTAGTACATTCATGTTCATAATGTCTCATCTCTCTACAATTATAGCATTCCACGTTGACAGTAACTCTATTTCCCTCACAATCATGAGCTTGGTGGCCTTTTTCACCACACTTGTAACAGACTCCCATTCCCTTCAAGAAAGTATCGGGGTGTTTCTTACTAGATTTTCTACAGGATGGATAATAAACTTTTCCCTTCTTCCCTTTATTTCCATTTCCAGAGTGGTCATCAGATCTCTTCTTCTC
The DNA here is from genome assembly GCA_963277665.1 of Viscum album. Taxonomy (NCBI): domain Eukaryota; kingdom Viridiplantae; phylum Streptophyta; class Magnoliopsida; order Santalales; family Viscaceae; genus Viscum; species Viscum album. The sequence goes on along the minus strand of OY728142.1, from coordinate 467,734,600 downwards.
TTTCTTTTCCTTAAAGTCATAAGATTTAGAGAATTTCTTTTCTGTCTTGATAGCACATGAGACAATATCTTCGTATGATGAGAAGGATTGTGAGACTAATGATTGACGAAAAAATGGTTTTAATCCATCAAATAAATGATCAATCTTACTCCTTGGGTTATGTATATAATCTGTTCATGCCTTACTAACCTTGTAAAGTTAGCCTCATACTTCGCGACATTCTCATCCTCCTTTTGTCTCAGACTCAGAAATTGCCTTTCCATATCTGCTCGATGGTCATGAGGAAAGTATTTTTCTAATAAAAGTTCTTTGAACTCCCTCCATTCCATATTTGATACTTCATCATCTTCCTTCGTGTTTTGAATCAATGACCACCATTGATCAGCATCTCCAGTGAGGTGGTAAACTGTCATGATAACTTTTTCCTTTTCACTACTCCCAAAGGCATGGAATATTTTCTCTAAGTAATTTACCCATTGCTCAGCTACTAAGGAATTTGTACTCCCATTGAATGTTGGTGGTTTTTTCCTCATGAAGCGATCTAACATTGATCCTCCACACTGTGAATCAGGGTGCTTCATACGAGTAAGGTTATTATTCATAACCTGAGTGAGTTTTCCCAGTATGGTGATTAGTTGATCAGCATTAGTTGCATTACTAGCTCTACTATAATTATCTTGAGCAGGAGGGCAATCCCTACATGGAGTGCATGCATTTATATGGTTTTCATTCCTTCCACTAGGTTCCATTTCTAAACAATGGAATAAATTAGATCAGTTTATGAATCAAGATACATAATTCCGTACTTGTAAAATACTTAACATAAATTGAACTATTTATGGATATAATCCATAATCATAAAAAAATATTTTCTTTGAAGAAGTATATACTCATTAACCCTTCATAATGGTTTGTAAATAAAATGAGAATTATCCTAATCATATCCCCTGGGAGTGTCGTAACAAAGATTACATCAAGGCACATTGTCGTGCACCAGTTCTCATTCGAGTCTAGCTCAAAGTAGTGTTTTTGGGTTTTACCCCTAGGTACATCTATTCCAGAGACGCCTCTACCTGCTCGTATCCAGAAAGGGATGTATTTCTCAAAAAACTCACAAAATCTCTACAATAACAAAATTCTAGTAAGTTCTTCTATACAAATCCTCAAAGTCCATCTTAGGTCTATGTGCTCTAATCCGAGTTTATCTAAATCTAGTTTCCAAGGTTTGTACTAAACTTCATGTGATACCAACTGTAACGCCTCGACCCCAGTTACCCAGAGTCGGTGCATTATTACATAACATTGGCATGATCACAAAAGATCAAGTCTCAAAATACCGATTAGTTTAGTATCCTTGGAATCACTAGATACATTCATAAGTATTACATTACAACATAAAGTGAAAAAAAAACTACAACACGTCTTTTCTTCATATCCCCTCATACATTACTTGTAGATCATTCATAAAATACTTCTTCATATCCTAGGAAAAATTAAAACATTGAAAGGGGTGAGCTCAAATGCCCAGTAAGGATAATAATATAGCGGAAACTTTCATAAATAAGCATAAATATTTAAGGCAATGTATAACTAAAACAAAAGCCTTTTAAACTTGAAATTCAGAATAATATGGAAAAAATAAAATGAAATAATGCCATTTACTTATTCTCATGGATATTCTACTAGTCTAATAATCACATGCAATATCAATAACCACTTTCATAATGATGGAATGCATAATGCCAGACTATCAAAACCACGTAGCCAAGGCCTCGTGCCAAGACTACAAATAAGATTTTGTCAAGGTCTCGTGCCAAGACACTAGTTTGTCTCATGAGACCTTTTGATGCATCGATGAGCTATAGGGGGCTCCACCCGTCACTTACTAAGCTCAATGCATTCCCATATAAAAAGTTTTAAACATAACATAAACATTCGTATTAAAACTAGTATACAAAATGTAAATACTTTATCCATAAACCATGAATGGTATAAAAATAACACATCCACAGTCAAACATATCACAAAACCTTCAATACAATATGTAAGTTTTTTATCATAATAAATCAACTTCAAATAAGCTTAAAATCCATCAAAGGATGTTGACATAGATGAAATGAAAACTATTTGAGAGAAATATCTCTTTTTTGAAATCATTTAAAAGTCACATAATTATAAAAGAAAAAATTTACTTTGAAAATATTCTTATAAGATTATAAGGGCAGATTAAGAGATTTTATAATGGCGGAAAATAGCCGCACCCGCTGTATAAGTTAAAAAAAGACATTCTTACCTTAATTCTATCAAAAAGGTTAAAAAGGACCTTGTTTGGAAAACGATGGAAATATTCCTTTATAAACTTTTTATAAAAAGTAAAACAAGGGTATAAATGAATTTAACCCATATTCTGTAAAATAGTAAGAATGTTTTGAAATACATTTTTAAGAAACATGGATGTGGATGATAAAGAGGTCCCAGTAGATAATTATGTATAAACAACCTTAGATAATGAAGAGATTGTGAAATAAACCCTTAACATGAAATTTTCCTTGGTTGAGGGTAGTTTAACCTCCTTTATAATGGTAAAATAATTGTTATTAAATTATACAATAATCATCTACATTAATATGATATCATATATGATCTTTTAACATTGCTTTGTTAATAATATCTTAGTATTATCGTCGTTTCGGGGTGTTAACTTACTCGTTTTCTTTTATATGTTTTGTTACATAAGTCGTGTTTGTTATGGATAGGTTGTATATTATTTATATCCAGAATGATATAAAGTCCTTAAACATTATTTTTAATCATCAAATGAGAATTATACTTGAATGGATAGGATGGGGAATGAATCTCATCTCGTTCGTGGAGACGGTAGTCTGTACGTAAGCACGGGCGACAATATCACTCTTTTGATATTAAAATAATATATAATTGGATAGTATATAATATATATAGAATCATTATCATGTTATATTTATTATTTACATTAATTACACATCATTATTATACCCATCCAAATAATAATGTTTTGAATAACAATTACACCACGATGTGGAGACGGTAAGTCGTACGTACACACGTATGGTGACATGTCATTCAAAGAACGGATAGAATAATTAATATGGTTGTACCATATTTGTAATAACATCACAGTATATATAAGATACTGGATTTATTATTTTAGAATGGGAATAACAAATAAAGAAGAAGTTGAAGAAGAAAGGAACTTGAAAGAGGGTGGTGAGAACATTACCTCTTCTTCGGGTTCTTCCTTTTGATTTGATCAAAAGGGATCTTTAGGTTGGATTTCTGATCAAACTAAGGCCTCTAGGTCAAAGGGAGGATAGTTTAGAGAATAATTGGGTAGGGTTTGGCCGAACCAAAAGGCTTTTAAGGTGTGAATAATTGGTTAGAAGTGGTGTCCTTTTATAAGGGGGAGGAGGGGCTCTTTAGGAAAAACTTAAAGTGGTATTTTATATTAAATTCGTATTCAGTTTCTAATTGATCCAAAGTGGATTATTCAAACTATAAGGTGGGTATGGGTCCAAATCCTTTCAAAAAATAGATTTCAGACAGGTTTGGTTTATTATATTAACCTTATCTTTTAGTTTTAACTCTTAGTTAATTAGTTTGAAATTTACCACGTCACTTTGTATTTTTATATTATATAGTTAATAAACTTACTATATACATCCAAGAGACCCCCAAGTGGTCCATTAATGATACACCTATCATGATATAAGTCCTTTGGCCGAACCTTAGATTTTTAGGAATAGAATATCGATTAATATAATACTTGTTTTAAAAACTCATTTATGTCAATTTTGACAATATTTAATAATTGATTTTTGTTAAAGTCTTAAAAAATTTATTAATTAGAACTAAATTAATTTTAGAAATAATAACATGTCATATTAACCAATAAAATTCGGGTATGGCATCAAAATTTTCAAATTATATTTATTTTAACTTTTAAAATACCACTTATTTGATTCTTTCATTAATAAGGAAAATACTGCATCATTATTGTGTCATAAATAAATATAATTATTAAATGTCTAAAAATTATAAATAAAATACCATTATTTAGGAAATATTTTTATATTTCTAATTAATATTTATATTCTAAAATATAACATATATAACCCTATGTAAAAAAAATTGTTAAAAGATATATGCTTATGTCATTTTTGTATTTTCTTTAACGTAATTAATATAAAGTGTCATTATCACTTGCAAGTGGCTCCATGGGGTCCCAAAATCAACCCAAAGATTCCCATGGTCGTACATGTATCAACCAATAGGTTTAGAACACGTTTTAGGGTAATTTAGTATTATTATAATATTATTTGTTACCCTTATTTACTGGATTTACCCTTTACCAATGGTAAATAAAATATTTACCGAAGTAATTATTCAAAATGTCTAAAAATAATAGTTACCTATTTACACAATTTTGAACTTCTGATTATAAATATTGAATCCATTTTTTCAAATTCAAAACATAGAAGTGGCAGAAATTAATTTAAAATTAATCGCCGCTGTCAAAACAAAAAGCGTGTTTTTAAGAAATAATAACTATCAAAAGATTGACAGTTGTTTATGTCCGGTTTGAATGTGAAATTATGTCCAATGACCAACATTGTATTAAATGGTAAAAATATATTCTAAATATACTTTAAAATCACTCAAATTCATAATTTATCACTATTAATTATTTCGATTAAAAAAGTTGTTTTAATTAAAATTTAGTAATTTTCACTATTCATCAAAATATGAAAGTTATCTGAAAAGTACCACAAATTCACCCTAAGATAATTTTTATATTACAAATCCAAAAATGAAGTCCATTTTGAAAGATAAAATGTATAAAATTTCAAAAATTGGTTTATTACTATTCATAACGGCTAGTTTGATTGGTCACGGTGTGTTAGAATCTCGAAGTTGCGTACAATGAAAGCTATTGCATTATTCAAAGGGAAACATACTGTGGAAGCTTGGGGTGTTACAGGGAACCCTGTGGATGGCTATAACATGAGAAATGGATCCTATATGAGTCTTTGCATTGGGATCTTATGTGGGTCTGTGTTCGAGGATCCCACATGGATCCGCTCTAGGAGTCCACATGGGACTACTCTAGGATCCTAAGTGGGTTTGGTGTACTAGGATCCTACATGGGTCTAATTATTTAGGATCCTATGTGGGTTTGCCTATCAATATTGTAAGATGATTTAGTAGTTACATCTAGTCATCTTTACTACCATTCCTAAGTTATACCTGGAGTGAACTAAGTCCTTAAATTTGTGGTGATACCTTTGTGGTATTATTCTATGTGGATATACCTTAGTGGTACTTACCTTCATGGTGATACCTTTATGGTATACTTATGTGTGGATTTACCTTTTTGGTACTTACCTTTGGGGTGTTACCTTCGTGGTAATCTTTCCTCTGTGAAATAGTTGAGCTTTTGTATTTTGAGTTGGGCCTTGTATTTCCTCATGAATGATATGGGTATACATGATAACTTAGGTATATTTGTGGTCATATACCTAATTAAGGTTTATTGTTGTTTCCATGCTTTTTGGTTTATCCTTTGTGGATTTTGTGAGACCTTTGAGGGTCTCGGGGTCCCTACTGAGTATCGTTTTACTCACCCCTGCATGGGATACGCCTGCACCTTGTTGTGTCTTTTGCAGACGAGGGAAAGTGTTGACGGAGGACAAGGGTACCACGACTAGAGGTAGCTCGGAGTTGTAGATTAGACAAGGTGTATTGAAAGGATGACCATTCGAGAGCTTTACCTACCCTTCAGGTAGGATCCTTGGTGGATGTCCAATGGAGTTGTTTCAGTTTTACCTGTACTTTTCAGTTTACTTTTACTTTTCAGTTGGGCTTGTATTCTAGCCCCTTTTTCTTTCTGTACACACCCTTTTTACTATATAGTTTCACTTTTTTCTTGTATCCTTCTTTGTGCTTAGTTGTGTGAGTTTATAGGTTATAAAGGCAATTCCTTCTCAATTTTAGGGAATACATCTTTAGGTGCTAGTCTCCAACCCATGGCCTATAGAAGGCGGGCTTGGGGTAGTCACGGCATAGGCCCTGGGGGACGAGTCATGACAAAGGCACTATATTAATTAATGTTTAAGTCTAGGTCATTTCGGTTGGTATCAGAGAAGGGTTTAGACAACTTTATAAATTAGGATGTTTTCATGAAATTTTATCTTAAGAGTTATGGATGCCATCATGGGTTTATAAGTTTAAGGTTGATTATATGTTCAAAGGTGTAGACACAACCTTTTGAGGTTTTAAGTGATGATATTTTATGGTGATTAATTATATTTTGGGAGGTTTTTTATTGGGTTGAAGTATATATAACCCTTAGGTTTAACGTGAAAGATTATTTCAAAATAATGTTGTTACTTTTTGGGAATGTAAAAAGAAATCCTTTTATGTTAAAACATTATTTAATATTGAATTTATTAAGGGTATTTTTGAAGGTTAAAGTATTATATAATTTCTATGGTTATTATTTTTATAAGGAACATTTTCATTTTAGCATGAATTTTATGTTTTAATAATCTTAGTCTCTACAGATAAAAGATAATTTATCAAGATAGAAGGAAAAGGATCTCACACAACCTTCTTATCCCTTATTGATTATTTATCTATAACCATCACGTAAAAATATTTTTTATATTATATTGAAAGATTTTTTAGCATCCAAATGACATGAAATAATCTATTTGATCTATTCGACACTTTTTTAGTACTCTAATATTTATATGAATCATGGTATTCCCCTTATTTAATTTCAAATTCTTAACTCATCCACCTCATTCAAAGAGAAAAATACCACCAAGTACTTGACTATTTCTTTTCTAGATATATATTATACATGCTAAAAGATAAGGGGGCATCAATAGCATAAAGAAAGACCCTGATGTCTGGATTTAAGGTATGAATTATTTTCTTATGATCTAAGTATGAATCATGATTGATTGATATTGATGAATCATATGGACATATTTTATATCATTAGATAAGATGAAAAATCATGGTTAAGAATTTAATAAAGGAGTTAAATGAACTTTTTATCAATGATATTCTGATATTGAAACATTTTATAGTAGATTTCGTTTTTAAAATTTAGAAACATAAGTAGAAGAAATTGATACCCTTGAAAATTGATATAGAAAAAAGGTGATAATTTTGGAGACACTCATTTAAGTAAATTTGATAAAGGGATAAATAAACCTTTAGTTTAATATGTGCTTGATTATAGATTATTTGATTTTGGAAAAAATGAGCTGTATAGAAAACCCTTGATTTTAAAAAGTGTTATTTTTTAGGGTGTTCATTATATTTTTAGGAATATATGTTTTATCATAGAGATAACCATGAGATTGAAATGTGATTTGGCGATTAGGAGATTAATTTTATTTTAGAAGATTTCTGCTATTTTGGGAATCTTATATGATTAAGGTAAATATAACATTATGGGATTTTCAGTAAGGATTAAAGTTTGAATTATCTTTTGGAGGTATAAATGATTTTAATGTGCCTCTATGGTGATTTGGGTTATTTATGTAAATGATTAGAATATCTTGGAGATTATATGATTATGATATATACGTTTTTTGTAAGAGATGTTAAGAGTGATTGATATTACCTTGGAAGAATATGTGATCAAATCCTTATAATCTTTGGGTTTTAATCTTAGTCTAAAATATTTTAATGAATTTTAAGGTTAGATATTTATCAAATAATCTAAGTTAGTATTTGGGTGTTATTGTTGATACTTTTGTGATTAATATTGTATTTCTTCATATGAAAGATTATTCATTTTGGGAATTATGATATAATTTTCTATAAATTTTGGTTTTGGTTAATGTTTAAAGATAGTAAGGATAGCTTTTTATCCTATTTAAGGATTATGTGATCTATTGTAATTTGATTCTAGTGCATCATGAATGAAAATTCATCTTGAATACCCATTATTTGGAGCAAGAGATGAGATTGTAGTGAAAATTGATTAAAGGATGAAATTTAACTTTTCCAAGTAAGTATATTTCTTTATGATTTTATATGATAAAGGAATTTCCCAAATCTAAGAAATGATATTAAAATAAAAATATTATCTGTTCACTTTTCTTACTAATAAATTTAATGTCCCTTTAACCCATCATATATTTATGATTTTGTGATGGTTAACTTTTTCATGAACATGTTCTCTATCACTATATATTAATCCTTGGGTATTAGTTTCCTATTTCGTGTACATATCTTCACTTCTCAATAATGTTGTCCTATTTTTAAACCTAGTATGTGTTATCCTAGATTACCTTCATGCTTCATTTTCTCTTCTTTCAAGAGGAATTTTTAATATCCCTTTTTATGATGTGGGGTCTCAATAATAGTATTTTAAAATGTCAGTTTTTTTATTATAGAGATCAAGTTCAAAATTGTGAGGATGAAATTTCTTAAAAGGAGAATAATGTAATATCTGAAGATTTTAAAAGGAAATACTATGTTTGATAGTGTATAATATACTCAACACCGAGCTAAAATGAACAATGAAATATTATTATTTAAATGTGACTATTATAACCTAGCCATTAAATTGGAAGGAATGAATAATATTAACCATATTAAAAAATATATAATTTTCTTACTCATTTAAAAGGTATTAATTCATTATTTTTAAATAAGTACTCAATTTTTAATTAAGTCATTTTATTCTTCAAAAATTGTTTTTTCTTTTGAGTGGATGTTATAATTAATTTATGGAAATTTTAGAAAATTTATTTGAAAAAAATAATTTAAATTTTTAATTCATCATGTAAATATTATCTTAGGATTATTTTTTATAATTTTATAAAAAGATTTATTTTTCAATGAATAATGAAAAATAATTATTTTTAATTGAAAACTGTATTTTCTTTTAATGTATTTATAAAGAAAAAGTATATTTTGATTTAGTTTTAAAAATTAATTTATTCATTTTTATTTAAAATGATAAAATTATGGTTTTTTAAAATTAATTTTATAATTTAATTAATATAAAAACATTTTATATTTAAAAATGACATTTTTCTAAAAAATTGTTTTTCATCGTGTTTTGTTGATTTGATTTTAAATTAAATTTTGAAACTTATGTATTTTAAATTTTGAAAAATTTATTCTATATTTTGAATTAGAAAGTAAAAATTATTTATGAAAGTCCTTTTATTTTTTGTCAATATGAATAGTAACCATAGTAATTTTATTACCACGGTAAAGGGTAAATTAGGTAATTAAGGGTTAAAAATAATATTATAAGCTCTATAAAATGACCCTAACACTTGAATTAATTTTATTGAATGATTCTATTTCATATATACTCATCCATTATTTGGTTATATAGTATTTTTCCATTTTGATGTGATTATAACCATTATAATATTTTATTTAACGAAAAGTCAAAAATATCACACTCTTGTTTTTAATAACTATAATATTTTTAACAAAAGTTTAACCTAATTTTATGTTCATTTATAAATATTATTTTAAAATATAAATTATTTATCTTCATCATGGTAATTTATTTTTATTTTTTAGTGAATAAATAATTATTATAAAAATTTACAGAACACTAACATAATAATTATTCAATTAATAGAAGAATCAAATAAATGATATAAAAAATATTAAAAGAAATATAATTTGAGATAATTCATATTATCCATGTATTTTTTAGATTAAAATTAAATTTTAGGGATATAATAAAATATTTTTCCTAATTTTACTTATTTTATTAATGTTATTAAAATCAAAGTAATGAATAGTTCTAAAAATTGACATTAATGATATATTATAATAAATAATATTTTATTAAATTATATAAATTTACTAAAAATTTTATATTCATCCAATTTATTATTACATGGGTAATAATATCAAAAATGGTTCATTTATGTGCCTTTTCTTCTATTTATAGTCACTATATTCACCCTCAAAAAGTAAAAAACCTTATCGTCATGATAAGTGTGAAAGCGGTTAACGAAGGGTTAAAACAAAAAGATAAGGGTAAAAATGTGATAAAAACTTCTCTAAATTTTATTATATTAGTATATTTATACCCATAATCATCCTATATTCTAAACAAATCATTTTTATCCATTTCTTAATTTAAATTTAATTTATATAAATTTAATATTTTGAGGGATTCTAAGAGTGTCCCTCCCCTCTCTTATAAAAGGGAGTTATTTCTTATCATTAATTAACAGTTAAAATCCCATTAGATTATTCAAATACCTACTAAAATATTTTACTATAATCTACCCCCTCATTCTAGAGGTATTTTTTAGGTATAACACCACCCTTAGTTTTCTTATAGTGTAAAGAAAAGGAGGTTGTTAGAAGAATAGGTGTTATTTTTAATCAGAAATTTTTATTTTATTTCTTCTTCCACCTCCTTAAAATATCATTAAACTATGATAAAATAATAACACTGGTATACTCCATAAAATTAGATGTTATTATGTTAATATCATAACCTATATCAATCTCCTCTTCTATCAAATGGGAAATGAATCTATTGTTTGTGTGTACGGTGGACTATCGCCTCACGAACCGATGTAATTAATTTTTGATTACAATCTCTCATGGATGGATTATAATGATAGAATTAATGTTTATATATTATATTAATAACATATTTATCATTATTAAAATATAATATATCATTTAACTTTTTACATTTCCTTTCACTGAAAAATGATGATGTTGTTCTTGCATGCGTGTAGACTACCACCTCCACGAAGCGATATTATTCATTTTTCATCATCACATCACATGGATGATATATATAATTATATTTAAAGTATTAATATGATATTTATTATATTATTATAATTATTTAAAGATAAAATAATACTTAGATTTTCCATAATGATACTTGAAAAATGGAAACGTTACTCATGCGTACATACAGTCTACCGTCTCTATGATCATAACGTTGTTCATTTTTCATAAACATATTCCATTATTGGTTTAAAAGGTATAATTTATGTATAAAAGTGATAAATATTTAATTATTATTATTCTATTTATGATGTAATACTGACCTCTTAGACCATAGTTGACTTACCAAATCCATTTTGGAATTATGAAACAAATATCATCAAAACATTTGACATAAATTTAATTAATTAAATGATTAAATATATAATGGTAAGATATAAAATAAAATGAATAATAATATTGTAAAATTTTCTTAATAAATTAAATAATTAACCTAAGTTTATTATTCCGAAATATAAATAATGTACATGACGATTTAGACTCGAGGTAAGTGACTTTATTTTAAAAAAATTCTCTAAAGTTTCTCTTAAAATTCTCTTTTTCTTCCATATCCATGTAATTGTTTTATAAAAATGATTTAAATAAGTTTTATAATATTATTATATGTTTTTTTAAATTCATTTTTACTCATGTTTTACTTTTTAAAAAATGGTTTGAAAGGAATCTTTTTTTTTTGTTTTACAAATGTGGTACTTTGTTTATTTTCCAACAAAAATATGGAAAGAATGTTTTTTTAACTTATACGACATGAACATATTTTCCCTATATAATATATAATTTTTTATTTGAATATTACATTACAAGTTTACATGTTTCTTTTAAAATGAAATGTTTTCCTTTATGTATGCATGGTTTTTTTAATAAGTGATTTCAAATTGAAAGGTTAATTTCCTCAAGAATGTTTTAAATATTCTTAATGGTATTTATATTCATTAAATACAAAAAACCTTGATTTAAATTATGTTTTATGATGAAATTAAATCATTATGTACTTTATTTATGTTATGGTTCTTGGAAATTTTTTATGAGGATGGGTGATTCTATTATAAACCAAAGGCATTTGAGTCTATTATATATCTCCAATGCATTGGGTAAAGGGATAGAGTTAATCGAATAGGTTTCTCCTAAGAGAATATATGGATATACTATGATTGTTATTCCAAATATGGGATAGAGTTAACCAATTATGTTTCTCCTAAGAGATTATGGGAATATACTATAATGTTTATTCCAAGTATAACCATGATGGTTATTTCAAGTGTAATTGTGATGGTTACTCCAAGTATAACTACGATGGTTATTCCATGTGTATGTAATAATGATGCCTCGAGTTACCTAAAAGATTTATCTATTATTTAAATGGGTTTTATTTAAATATTATGACTTCACAAGGTAAAGTAAAGTGTATGGTACTTCTTGATGCTGAAAATTATAACTTTGTGAAAAAGTTATTATGAGTTTTTCCGGATTTCAAAGGAAACTTTATGAGTTTTATTTTTCCTATAAGATTTATTATAAAAAAATTTATTAAAATCATCGGTCCAAGAAGTTGATTTCTTGGGTAATAAAATATTTATTTTTATCCCAAAATTTTATTTTGAAAAAGTAAAATATTTAAGTATTCATGGATTAATAATTCATTTCTTTCATTTTATATCCCTTACTAAGCATTATGTGTTAATTATAACGACCCATAATTTACATACATTATTATTACTTCAAAATTGAAGCAAACTTATTACAACATATAACAAAACCATGAAAGGACCGTATACATATAGAGTCTTTAGAAACTATGAGACATAAATAACTGGTTCAAAAAGCATCTACATTGTCTCCCATTTATTTCATCATATATAGAGTCCCTTTTGGCATATCCTACTTAATAACCTTCTTCCTGGCCTAGGGAAAGAAAACATACAAAAGGGTGAGCTCAAATGCTCAGTATGGGTAAACAAAAGAAATATCAATCACATCATATTCATAAGAACATAACATTTTGAAAATCTTAACCTGCAAAAAAGATCATAATTTCATAACATGGGATAAATCATAGTAGTGAAATTTAATCCCAATAATCATAACTTAAAACATGAAACTTTGTGTCATACACACATAATCATAGAGAATCATTTCTTAGTAGTCAAAACTCATATCCAAGACTATCTTAGCGGACAAAGTCCATTTCTGAACCGAGTTCACTCCTCGTTTCAGTCCTGTTTTACTGAACCAGATTAACCTGCCGTTCCAGCCATGTCTATCTCAAGAGATATAAATCTTTACCTAATTAATTGGAGGGAGATATAGGTCTCACCCATCTCATAATGATACCATTCTTATGTGTGCCACAAAATCATAAACCATACATCATAGCATAACCCATGTAATAAAAATGGGAATCTTAAACATCATGCCATCATAACATAATCCATATAAGATAAAAGGACATAATAAAAATAATTCCATCATAACAATATCAAATCAATGTAAAAAAATAGGGATAGAAACAGAACCCTATATTATCTTATATGGAAAATAATTTTGATAAAACACTTGAACTCTATTCTTGAGAAAAATATCCGTTCTACTTCAAAAACATTTTCCTTTCTTAAAATGTCATATAATTTTAAACTAAAAGAATTTGATTAAAAATAAAATTGAAAACTCGTAAATCAATCTTCTTGGAAATAATGTTTTAAAAATCCATTCATGCCGTATAAGTTAAAAAAACATTCTTCTCGTACTTATGTAGGAAAAGTCAAAAAGTACCTCGTACGAAAAACGACAAAAGATTCCTTTCATATCTTTTACTAAAAACTCACCGAAGGGTAAAATTGGATTTAAAAAGTTGTAGGTGGATGTAAATAATATTACATATTGAGGAAACATTTATGTGGATGTAAATATTCCCCAGTAAATTATGAAGTATAAACAATCTCGGATAAAAATGAGATTGTGAGATTTTCCCTTACCTTAGGTCTGATTTGCTTCGTAAGTGTCCGAACATCTTGTATAATGATTTAAATAATGTTATTGACTTATTAAAAATCATAATTATTTTTATGATATCATATATGGTCATATTCTTAGCTTCTTATTAGTAATATTTCATTTTTACTTGTTATTCAGGTGTTTATTGCTTTTTGTTCTTATGCGTGTTTTATCGAATAAATTCTTATTCTTCTTTTTAGGTTATAGATAACTCATTTACATAATGTTATTAGTGTATTACATATCATATTTATTCACTCATTTCATTTATGTAATCATTATGCAATGAAAATCATGTAGAACGAGTCGCATCACATCGTGGAGACGGTATTCCGTACGTACGCACGAGCGATGATATCATTCCCATGATCATGGAATTATATTGGAGTGTATGTATACTATTTCATAATTAAAATCACTTTAAAATAATCATATATTGTTATTATTTACACCATTATACCTATCCAAGTAAGGTGGTGGTGGAAAATATATTACACCACGGCGTGGAGACGGTATTCCGTACGTACGCACGCGCGGTGATTTTGTTTTCCGTAGGATGGATAGATGGTGAAATAGGGTTGTTTCATAATTATAATAATATATTAGTAAATTAGTGATACTTATTTTATTACTTCATAATGAAACAACTAAAGAATAATAAGTGGAAGAAGAAATAAAGTTGAAAGAATCGGTAACGGACATTACCTCTTCTTTGACGCGCCTCTTTGAGACCTCCTCTTAGGGCACTAAAATTGGTCTTTGAAGAAAAACAGGACCTCAAGGATGTTTATATGTAAGTGGAGAAGAGAATTTGTCAGGTTTTGGCCGAGCTTTAAGGCTCAAAGTGGTGTGAGAAAGAGAGGGAGGAGGTTCCCTTTTATAAGGGAGGCAAGGGGCACCTTTGGAAAAACTAAAAATATTATTTTATTATAAAGTCATATTCGGTTTTTAATAGCTCCAAAATGATTTATTTAGAATATAAGGTGGGTATGGGTCTAAATAATCTCATCCAATAGAATTTAGACAAGTTTAGGTATCTATTTTAACCTTATCATTTAGATTTAACTTTAAGTTAGATAATTTAACTTTTACCGTGTCTTCTTTTTTTTCTTACACTATAAGGTTAATAAACTTCCTATAACAAGCCAAACGAACCCCAAGTTGTTTATTATTAATATATATAACCTTATCTAAGTCATTTGGCCGAACCTTAGATTTTTAGGAATAAAATAACAATTAATAATATAATATTTGTTTTAAAAACTATTTTATGTCAATTTTGACACTATTTGGTAATTGACTTTTGTGAAAATCATAACAGAAATATTAGTTCGAAAAAAGTTAATTAAATCAATACTAACATGTCATATTAACATATAAAATTATTGTAATTCATAAAAAGTCTGAAATTACATTTATTTGGGTATTTATAACATCAATTATGTCAATATTTCATTAATAATATAATTACTGTATCATCATTGTATCATAAATAAATTAAATTATTTAAAGTATAAAAATTACAAATAAAATACCATTATGTATTAAATATTTTTATATTTCTAATGAATATTTATAGTCTAATTTATCTTATGTATAACCCTATATTAAAAATGATTTAGTTATTAAACTTTGATTTTAACTATTTTAACCCTTCTTTAAATAAATTAATAATAAATGTCCTAATCTAATCCAAGTGGGCCTAAATGGTCATAATTTATTCCTAAGGTTGTTTTTGGTCTAATTAAACTTATCCAATATAATTAGGACATGTTTTAGAGTAATAATAATATCATTTTTACCCTTAATTACCCTATTTACTTTTAACCGTGGTAAAAAAAGAAAAAAGTTACTATTCACCAAAAATTATTTTCAACTCATTGAACCACATTTTAGTCCTTGATATTAATCTTGTCTCTCGTATTTTCTAAATTCCACTCACAGAAGTGGTAAAATTAAATTTTATGTGAATTTGGAAATTCTCCTAGGAGGTGGGTAAAAGACGGTGAAAAGTTCAATAAAATTTTTATATATCTAAAATTATTATAAAATGAATCCAATGAATTGAATTGAACTTATATAAGTATTATGTATCAATTTTGACCTAAAATAAATTTAAATAAAATAAATAATTATTTAAATAAAAAGTTGGATTTTAAATAGTAACCCAGTGTTTTCACTATTCATCAAAAATTGAAAGTTTTCAGAAAAATACCAAAATTTCACCCTAGGATAATTTCGATATTCCGAATCCAAAAATGAAGTCCATTTTGAAAGATAAAATTTAAAAAAATTCAAAAATTGGTTATTACTATTCATAACGGCTAGTTTTAATAATATTTTAATAGCATATCGTTGTTTAGTGAAACTCGGTATTGCGTACGACGCAAGCTATCGAGGAAGGCCGTGGTTGTGTGTAAAGCAAGCCAAGATAGTGTTGTGTGTAGTGAAAGATTCCTTTGATGATTTATATGACATAAAAACAAAATATTTCTCATAAAAGTCTCGGGTGTTACATTCTACCCCCCTTAAAATGAATTTCTCCCTCGAAATTAGTCACTTTGTAACAAACAGATTAGGATACCTATCCCTCATAATATCCTCAAGCTCCCATGTAGCTTCTTATAATTGGTTATTCTTCCATAAAACTTTCACCAAGCGAGTGGTCTTGTTCCGTAGGACTTTTTCGCTATGATCCAGAATCTCTATCGGTTGTTCTTCATAAGAAATATCTTGCTCCAGCGGTACAACTTCTGAGCTGAGTACATGTGAAGGATCAGGTGTGTACTTTCTCAGGATAGATACATGGAACACATAGTGAACTTGAGAGAGATTCGGTGGAAGCGTCTATCGGTAAGCAACCTTCCCAACATGATCCAGTATTTCGAAAGGACCGATATACCTAGGGCTCAGCTTTCCCTTCTTTCCAAATCTCATTACTCTCTTCCAAAGAGATATTCGTAAGAACACTTTATCACCCACTTCAAACTCTAGGTCTTTTCTTCGGTTATCGACATAAATGTTTTGTCGACTCTGAGCATCTCTTATGTGTTGTTGAATAGATCTGACCTTTTCAGCCATCTCATCAACAAGATCATGTCCTAATAGCTTTATTTCCCCAACTTCCTCCCAGCAAGTTGGAGTCCTGCATTTCTTTCCATAGAGATATTCATAATGGTCCATCTGAATACTGGAGTGAAAGCTATTATTATAAGAAAATTCCACCAAAGGTAGGTGTTGATCCCAAACACCTTTGAAATCCATAGATCAAGCTCTCAACATATCTTCTAGAGTTTGAATTGTCCTCTCAGACTGACCATCTGTATGAGGATGATAAGCAGTGATGAAACTCAACTCTGTATCTAGAGTATGCTGAAGACTTCGCCAGAACTTTGAGGTAATCCTTGGATCCCGATCAGATATAATAGAAAGTGGTACTCCATGCAATCTTACCACTTCCTTCACATATATCCTGGCAAACTGATCTAGAGATAAATCCTCTCTAATAGCGATGAAGTGTGCTGACTTTGTAAGATGATCAACTATGACCTAGATATCATTATTGCCTTTGGATTTTTTAGGAAGTCCAGTGACAAAGTCCATAGTGATGTTTTCCCATTTCCATTCTGGTATGGGTAATGGTTGTAACATCCCCTTAGACTTCTGTCTCTCATCTTTAACTTGCTGACAAACCAAGCATCGAGAGACATATTCAGCAACATCTCTTTTCATGCCATCCCACCAGAAGTACTCTTTCAGATCCCTATACATCTTCGTGCCTCCAGGATGAATAGAGAATGAAGAACTATGATCCTCATCCAGAAACTCCTTCTTTAATTCTGGGATGGGAGGAACACAAACCCGATTCCTGAAACTTATTATTCCATCACAATCAAGGTTGAATTCATGAACACTTCTCACCTTCTTTTGTAACTCTAAATCTTCTTTCAGTGCCTCTTTAATCTTCACATGTATAGATGGTTGAACATTCATTTGAGAAAGATACGATTTTTCCCCATCCATTATAATTCCAAGATCCATCCTTTGTAAATCCATAAATATTGGATCTTTTGTGATCCTCATCATGGATAAGCTAGCATGGTCTTGTCGACTTAATGCATCTTCCACCTTGTTTGCTTTCCCAGGGTGGTAATGAATTGAGCATTCGTAATCTTTAATCAGCTCCAACCATCTTGTTTGGCGCATATTCATCTCCTTTTGTGTGAAAACATACTTTAAACTTTTATGATCAGTATAAATATCACATCTTTCACAATAATGATAATGCCTCCAAATATTTAATGCAAAGATTTCCGCATCTAACTCCAAATCACGAGTTGGGTAATTTTTCTCATGTATTTTCAACTGTCGTGAAGCATAAGCTATCACCATATCATTTTGCATGAGAACACACCCCAATCCCTTCTTGGATTCATCACTATAGATCACAAACCTTTCTCCACTACAAGGCATTGTGAGCACAGGTGCACTGGATAACCTTATTTTTAACTCCTTGAAATTCTCTTCACATTCCTCCATCCAAACAAACTTAACTCCTTTCTGAGTCAACTTGGTGAGTGGATTAGATAATCATGAAAAATCTTTCACAAAATGTTGATAATATCCAGCCAAACCAAGAAAACTTCGGATCTCAGTTACTGTTGTTGGTCTCGACCATCTTTCGATAACCTCTGTTTTTGCTGGATCCACAGATATCCCCTCTTTTGAGATTATGTGACCCAAAAATGCAACTTTTTTAAGCCAAAATTCACACTTGGTAAATTTGGCATAAAGCTTCTCCTTTTTCAGGGTCTTTAATAAAATTCTCAAGTGATCTTCATGTTCTTCCTTGCTCTTTGAATAGACAAGAATATCGTCTATAAAGACTACCACAAACTGATCAAGACAGTCTCTAAAGACTCTATTCATCATATCCATGAAGATAGCAGGGGCATTAGTAAGACCAAATGGCATCACTATAAATTCATAGTGTCCATACCTTGTACGGAAAGTCGTATTTGGTATATCCTCCCTTTTTTCCCTTAATTGATGATACCCTGAACGAAGATCAATCTTGGAAAAGTATTGAGCTCCGCGTAGTTGGTCAAATAAGTCATCAATGCGCGAGAGAGGATATTTGTTCTTGATAGTGATCTTGTTAGGTTCTTGATAATCAATGCAGATTCTCATTGATCTATCTTTCTTCTTAACATATAGAACAGGTGCTCCCCAAGGTGACGCACTAGGGCGTATAAATCCCTTATCAAGATTCTCTTGGAGTTTCTTCTTCAATTCCTGCAACTCAATTGGGGCCATTCTATAAGGTGTCTTTGAAATAGGCAAAGCACCTGGTACGAGTTCTATTGAAAACTCGACTTCACGATTTGGTGGAAGATCCAGAAATTCCTCTGGAAAGACATCATCAAACTCCCGTACAATGGTCATATTCTTAATCATGAGTTTCTCTCCAACCATTTGAGATAAATAACCTTCATTTAGTGGAATCAAGACCCATAAGATAGAAGAAATTTCCACTGGAAGGTTATGTTCATCATTGCATCGATAGACGATCATAGATTGATATAGAATATGAAATATGACTTCCCTACTTTGGAAATTGATATGAGCTCCATATAGAGAAAGCCAATCCATGCCAAGAATCACATCAAATTCCACTATAGGAAGGATCACAAGATTTTCAGGAAGCACTTTCCCACAAACTTCAATCAGAGAAGAATAATAAACTTTTGATGCGATTGTTGTGCCATTAGGGGTTGTCACAGCTAACTCAGCATCTAATTGTTGAGTTAATACGGTGATACCCTTAGAAAATTATTCAGAAATAAAAGAGTGGGTGGATCCAGAATCAAATAAAACATTTGCTACTTTAGAGTGGATGGTAAGTGTACCTTTCACCACTTCGTTATCATACTCCAAATTGCTGATAGAAATTGCATGTGACTTTCCTTTGTCTTTAGCCTTAAGAGTTTATTGACGTTGATCATCATCAACAACCCTTGGATTAGGGAATTGATTAGCATAATGCCCCATTTCCTTGCACTTGTAACATTTAAGTTTAGGAGGTGCAATCTGTGTATCCTTTTCTTTATTCTCATCACTAGACATATTCTTCCCATCATTGCAGCATTAAAATTACCAATGACCTTCCTTTCCACATTTGAAACATTTACTTGTCCCTTTAAGACAACTCCATCCATGTTTCTTTCCACACTTTGAGCATAAGGGAAAACTCATCTTCTTTTCAGTGTGCTCTTTAGATTTTCCTTTGAATTCCATTTTCCTCTTCTTAACAAACCCATATGACTGATGGGTTACACCAATATCCATCTCAACTTTGAGATCACATCGAACGATTTCCTCGTATCTATTAAAGTCCCTTATGGATAACGCCCTTCGAAGACTTGGTTTTAAGCCACTAAAGAATTGATCGATCTTACTCTCAGGTTGGATAATAATACCAGAAGCGTACCTTGCAAGTCTTGTAAAATTTGCTTCATAGGTACTAACAGATTCATCAACCTTTTTCTTCAGTTCAAGAAACTCCTTCTCCATATTTTTTTGAAGAATACGAGGGAAGTACTTATTGAAAAATAAGTTCTTGAACTCATCCCATTCCATGGACTCAATTTCATCCCTTTGCCTAGTATTCTTAATAAGATTCCACCATTAATCAGCATATCCTTCCAAACGATACACTACTAAGATGACTTTATCATGTTTAGAACATTGAAGAACTGAAAATATCTTTTCAGTGGTACTGATCCATTGTTCAGCCACTAATGGATCATTAGACCCGCTCAATGAGGGTGGAAGCTGCCTCATGAAGGATTCAACAGAATGTTTCTCCTTCCTTTTCTCATTTGGAAGTCATGCATGATTCATAGCTTGAGAAAGTTGTGTGAGAATGGCTACAAGATTTTTCATTCTAGCTCCCATAACGTTTGGTTGCTCAGGAGGACAATCATTGCATTGCTCGTCGCATTCCTCATTAACATGGTTCCTTCAGGTTCCATCCATTGACTAAAACCAAGAAGAATAGTGTGAGAAACACTAATTATAATAGGAAAACCACATAATCAAGAATAAAATTTTACACTTAAGGTCTTATCATAGGTTTTTCATGGCCATTTTTAAAACACTAAGATTCTGTTCTATGCTTAAAATTATCCTTAGGGTTCGTCGGCTACTGTCTCGCCTCATGTCGATGTTGGCTGGTGTTGGATCTAGATGGCCCTGCTTCGGTTTTGGCTCGTCAGCGGCTTCTTCGCACCCTGTAGCCTCAAGTTCCTGCCTTGATTCCGGTATGTTCGTAGACCGTTCTGGTGCCTCGGGATCTCAGAACGTCTGCGGCGTGTAATGGCCTTGGTGTTCCGGGCTTCGGGGTTTTGGATCGGAGTCGACTTCGCTCCTCCTAGATTCGTGTTCTTTTCGCGGATTTGGGTGCTCCGAGTTGCAGGCGGCTTGCTTGGAGTTGGCAGAGGGGTGCCTACGGCCTCGGGATCTCTCCGTGGCGTCGGCATCCTGTCTTCGATTCAGATGTGCTCACTGTCGGCTGCGAGGGTTGTCGTGGTCCATTGCGGCTTCTCTTCGTGGTGGCTCCGGTGCTCGCAGCGTCTGCCATGGCGGCCTCCCGGTGCAGGGCCTTTTGCCTGGATTCACTCAGGATCCTCGTCGTTGTGCGACCTGGTGTGTCCGAGGTCAGATCCAGGGTTTCGGAGGAGGGGGGGCTTGTGTTCTGGCATGATTGTTTTGGTTCCGTTTGTTGATTTGGATTGGTTTATTCCTATTGATTCTGGGTTTGATCTTGTTTTGATGTTGGATGTGCTATTGGTGAAAGGAGGTGAGAATCTGTGGAGCAGGTTTGAGTTTGTTTTGATGATGGATGTGTTGTTGGTGAATGGAGGTGCGAATCTGTGGAGCAGGTTGCGGCGTCAGCATGGCTGGACTACCTTGATCTGGATGCTTTGTTGCCATTAGTGGATGTGTTCTTGGACCATCTCACGTCGCTGGTTGGTTTGGGTGGACTCTTACCGGAGTTCGCCGCTGGGTTGGTGGATTTGGAGGCGGTGTCGATGGTCGCACCGTTGGCGTTCAACGTGTCCATTTCTGAGGTTTGTTCATGCTTTTCTAATGTTGTGCACCTTGGTCCATGGTTTGAATGTTTGAGTGGATTAATTCTGTTAGTTTTTTTACCGATGTTTGACGGTCGTATGTCATGAAGTCATGTATGGTTTCCCACTTTTCCCTTAAAAGTGTTTGATGGTTTCCAACTTTTGGATAATAAAAAAATTAATTTTCAGTCAGTTCATCATATCTAGAGTCCCTTTTGGCATATCCTACTTAATAAACTTCTTCCTGACCTGGGGAAAGAAAACATACAAAAGGGTGATCTCAAATTCTCAGTAAGGGTAAACAAAAGAAATATCAATCACATCATATTCATAAGAACATAACATTTTGGAAATCTTAACCTGAAAAAGAGATCATAATTTCACAACATGGGATAAATCATAGTAGTGAAATGTAATCCCAATAATCATAACTTAAAATATGAAACTTTGTGGAATACACACATAATCATACAGAATCATTTCTTAGTAGTCAAAACTCATAGCCAAGACTATCTTAGCGGACAAATTCCATTTCTGAATCGAGTTCACTCCTCGTTTCAGTCCTATTTCACTGAACCGGATTAACCTGTCATTCCAGCCACATCTATCTCATGAGATATAAATATTTACCCAATGCATTGGAGGGAGATATAGGTCCCACCCATCTCATAATGATACCATTATTATGTGTGCCACAAAATCATAAACCATACATTATAGCATAACCCATGTAATAAAAATGGGAATATTAAACATCATGCCATCATAACATAATCCATATAAGATAAAAGGACATCATAAAAATAATTCCATCATAACATAATCAAATAAATGTAAAAAATAGGTATAGAAACATAACCCTATATTATCTTATATGGAAAATGATTTTGATAAAACACTTGAACTCCATTCTTGAGGAAAATATCCTTTCTACTTCAAAAACATTTTCATTTCTTAAAATGTCATATAATTTTAAAATAAAAGAATTTGATTAAAAATAAACTTGAAAAATTGTAAAGGAAGATTCTTGGAAATAATGTTTTAAAAATCCATTCATGCTGTATAAGTTAAAAAAACATTCTTCTCGTACTTATGTCGGAAAAGTCAAAAAGTACATCGTACAAAAAACGACAAAAGATTCCTTTCATATCTTTTAATAAAAACTCACCGAAGGGTAAAATTGGATTTAAACAATTGTATTTGGATGGAAATAATATTACATATTGAGGAAACATGGATGTGGATGCAAATATTCCCCAGTAAATTATGAAGTATAAACAATCTCGGATAAAAATGAGATTGTGAGATTTTCCCTTAACTTAGATCTGATTTGCTTCGTAAGTGTTCGAAACTCCTATATAATGATTTAAATATTGTTATTGACTTATTCCAGAATCATACTTATTTTTATGATATCATATATGGTCATATTCTTAGCTTCTTATTAGTAATATTTCATTGTTACTTGTTATTCGGGTGTTTATTGCTTTTTGTTCTTATGCGTGTTTTATCGAATAAATTCTTATTATTCTTTTTAGGTTATAGATACCTCATTTACAGAATGGTATTAGTGTAATAAATATCATATTTATTCACTCAATTCATTTATTTAATCATTATGAAATGAAAATCATGTAAAACGAGTCGCATCACATCGTGGAGACGGTATTCCGTACGTACGCACGAGCGATGATATCGTTTCCATGATCGTGGAATTATATTGGAGTATATGTATACTATTTCAGAATAAATATCAATTTACAATAATAATATATAGTTATTATTTACACCATTATACCCATCCCAGTAAGGTGGTGGTGGAAAATAGATTACACCACGGCGTGGAGACGGTATTCCGTACGTACGCACGCGCGGTGATTTCGTTTTCCGTAGGATGGATAGATGGTGAAATAGGGTTGTTTCATACTTATAATAAAATATCAGTATATTAGTGATACTTATGTTATTACTTCATAATGAAACAACTAAAGAAGAAGAATTGGAAGAAGAAATAAAGTTGAAATAATTGGTAACGGACATTACCTCTTCTTTGAAGCGCCTCTTTGAGACCTCCTCTTATGGTACTAAAATTGGTCTTTGAAGAAAATAAGGACCTCTAGGATGTTTCTAGGGAAGTTTAGAAGAGAATTTTTCATGTGTTGGCCGAGATTTAAGGCTCAAAGTGTTGTGAGGAAGAGAGGGAGGATGTGCCCTTTTATAAGGGAGGAGCGGGGCACCTTTGGAAAAACTAAAAATATTATTTTATTATAAAGTAATATTCGGTTTTTAATAGCTCCAAATTGATTTATTTATAAGATAAGGTGAGGATGGGTCAAAATAACCTCATCCAATATAATTTAGACAATTTTAGGTATCTATTTTAACCTTATCATTTATATTTAACTTTAAGTTAGATAATTTAACTTTTACCGTGTCTTCTTATTTTCTTACACTATAAGGTTAATAAACTTACTATAACAAGCCAAACGAACCCCAAGTTGTTTATTATTAATATATATAATCTTATCTAAGTCATTTGGCCAAAACTTAGATTTTTAGGAATAAAATAACAATTAATAATATAATATTTGTTTTAAAAACTATTTTATGTCAATTTTGACACTATTTGCTAATTGATTTTTGTGAAAATCATAACAGAAAGATTAGTTCTAAAAAAGTTAATTAAATCAATATTAACATGTCATATTAACATATAAAATTATTGTAATTCATAAAAAGTCTCAAATTACATTTATTTGGGTATTTATAACATCAATTATGTCAATATTTCATTAATAATATAATTAATGCATCATCATTGTGTCATAAATAAATTAAATTATTTAAAGTCTAAAAATTAAAAATAAAATACCATTATGTAGGAAATAGTTTTATATTTCTAATGAATATTTATAGTCTAATTTATCTAATGTATAACCCTATATTAAAAATGATTTAGTTATTAAACTTTGATTTTAACTATTTTAACCCTTCTTTAAATAAATGAATAATAAATGTCCTAATCTAATCCAAGTGGGCCTAAATGGTCATATTTTATTCCTAAGGTTGTTTTTGGTCGAATTACCCTTATCCAATATAATTAGTACCTGTGTTAGGATAATAATAATATCATTTTTACCCTTAATTACCTTATTTACTTTTAACCGTGGTAAAAAAAAAGTAAAAAGTTACTATTCACCAAAAATTATTTTCATCTCATTGAACCACATTTTAGTCCTTGATATTAACCATGTCTCTTGGAGTTTCGAAATTCCACTCACAGAAGTGGTAAAATTAAGTTTTATGTGAATTCGGAAATTCTCCTAGGAGGTGGGTAAAAGATGGTGAAAAGTTCAATAAAATTTTTATATATCTAAAATTATTATAAAATGACTCCAATGAATTACATTAAACTTATATAGGTATTATGTATCAATTTTTACCTAAAATAAATTTAAATAAAATAAATAATTATTTAAATAAAAAGTCAGTTTTTAAATAGTAACCCAGTGTTTTCACTATTCATCAAAAATTGAAAGTTTTCAGAAAAATACCAAAATTTCACCATAGGCTAATTTAGATATTCCAAATCCAAAAATGAAGTCCATTTTGAAAGATGAAATTTAAAAAAATTCAAAAGGTGGTTATTACTATTCATAACGGCTAGTTTTAATAATATTTTAATAGCATATCGTTGTTTAGTGAAACTCGGTATTGCGTACGACGCAAGCTATCGAAGAAGGCCGCGGTTGCGTGTAAAGCAATACAATCTAGTGCTGTGTGTAGTGAAATATTCCTTTGATGATTTATATAACATAAAAACAAAATATTTCTCATAAAATTCTCGGGTGTTACATTCATCCCATGTTTTAAAATGTTTTTCATAGGGATTAAAGATGTGAATGGGAAAGTAATAAGTGAAGTTTAAATTCATGAATATTTATCATGAAAAGAAATAATTTTTTACTTTAAAAGTTTTATATTGTGAAAAAAATGGATACTGAGTAGAAGTTTCCTCTTTTTAATTTATGGGATTATTATGTAAGAGTTATGACCTAACTCTCTAAAAATATGAATATAAAGGATCTTTAGGAAAGAAATAAAATGAAATCTAGTATAAATACACTAGATTAAGTAATGTTTAAGTCTGGTTCCTTACACTTTATATCGATGGTAAAATAATTATTTAAACAAAATCAAGAGGAATATAAATCTATCAAGTCTTATTTGGAAAATATCAATTAGCTATCAAGGTATGATTTTGGAAACCTATTCACAAGTATGAGACTTATAATGGTACATACATGGTTTTAGAAATATTTAATTAATAAATACTAAGTTTAATAGTAGTAACTTATAAGTTACTTATCATGATAAAATTTACATCTGTAATTATATCAATGTACATTCATTTTGATAATGAAAAATTAAAATTGTAAGGATGCAATTTAATTAAGGGAGGATAATGTAGAACACTTAAATTTTTGTATATATTTTACTTTAAATAAATAATTTTTTAGGTATCTTATATATCATGAAACACTAAACTAAAAATAATTGAGATATACTATGTTATAATTCAAGTTAGACATTAATACATTATTACTATATAATGTGAAACATCATTAAGAAAATTACAATAAGTATAAAACCTCAAGTAAATTAAAAGATAATAAAATGATTTATTATAAAAAATTTATATTTTAATTACTTACATATTTTTATTATTTTTTGATATGATCAAAATAATAATTAATTGATTAAAATTTAATGGTTAGAAGATAAATAATTAATGGGATGTGATTAAAGCCATTTAATTTTAAAAATGGATATTTTTCAAAAAAAATATTTTAAAATGTTGTGTGTGTTAATTAATTAAATTGATCGATTTTAAAATATGATGATGTGTAATATATAAACTAATATATAAACACTAAATTAATTGTAAATTAATATGAAATAATATTAAGAACAATTGAAGTTTAAAAGGGACATTTTTCTATAAAATTAGTTTTTTTATGTTTTTTATTTTTATTTAAAAGATAATTTTATGAATTTTATAATTTTTATTTTTTTAAATTAATTTAATTTTTAAATATATAATGTAAAAATTATCATAGGGTTGATTTTTTGAATTTTTCTGAAATGGTTGATTTTTGGGTGAATAATGAAAAATATAGTTTTTACAAATATTGTCACTTTTATGACATCGTCATAATATAAGGAATTTTAAGTTTGTGAAACCTTTTTTATAGAAAAAATATATATTTAAGGATTAAAATAAATAATTTAAAATTATAATGTTGAATTTTTAAACTCATTCTTTATTTTTAGAACCTAAGTTATATTTTATTATGATAAGAAACTATTTTGTATGAGCTTATTTATACCCTCCCTTATCCTATATTTTCCATTTGGTACCACTTTTCTTTGATAATGATATTTATATTATTTTAATTTAAGAGTATTTACAAAAATGTCACTCTCTCATACTTAATATTTTAAATATGTTCTCATGATAATGATAATGATAAAATGAATTATGAAATGATATAGATAATTATATTTATTATTAATAAAAAAAATATTTATTTTATTAATTTATTTTTAATTTTAGATAATATTATAATTACCTATAATTATTACACAGTAAAGACAGAGTGCTTGTACAAGCTAGAGAAAAATCAAGTAAATGAATTTAAAAGAATTAAAAGAAATAAGGTTTGGATTAATTATGGTTTTACATATATTTTTAGATACTTATTAAGGATAATTTATTATTTAAGTTTTTATATTCAAACTCCATTAATATATTTATTTTTTTAAGATCAAATTATGTAAATAGTTGTGAAAATGACTTCAAGGATATTTAATGTTAAAAAATATTTTATTAATTGATTTTAAAATAATAAAAAAATTGTGATGGGGAAATTGGGATGTTAAATGGTCTAAAATTTCATCCATGGTCTATTTTTGAGCCACTTTACATATTATAATTTTAATATTAACCCTTAAAGACTAAGTATTTTCAAAAACACCATTAAATTTCACCTGTAAAAAGAAACTTAATATAACCTTTCCAAATACACATATGATTTTAGTTTTATTTCAAACCTATACCCAGATACCTATATAAACTTCCATTCTCTCATCCCTAATCCTATATCATGATAAAAATCATCTTCTCTAAAGGCCTTAATCTAAGATGAAAGGTGGTGATTCAGAGATCTAGGTAAGGGTTTCCAAATCTCTTTCACCTTTATTAATTATGATTCATTATCCTAAAACCATATTGAACCTTTACTTTTTTTACTATCATGATTCCATTAATATTTTAGTGTAATTAATTTTATCAACTAATTTTGGGGTATCATTTGATACCTCTCACCAAACTCTTTTCCATAAGTCGTCATAACTTCAAAATACAAGGTTTTTCTTAAGATTGTCTTTTCATTTCAGTTATCCTATTACTCTTTAAATAATGAAATTAATAATCAAAATTTATCCTAAATCATTGTTTTATTTATAATATAATTTATTTTATAAACTCAAATATTTACTAATTCTACCTTTCCTAAAAAAAATTGAAAAATGCTTCTCACTGTGGTAGTTTTACACACAACATGCGTGAATAATGGTGTTTTCATGAATTTAAGTTTCTCATGGGTATTCTTAAAAATTAATTTTATTATTTAATATAACATTAATATTAAATTAATTATATTTTTATTATTCTAGAATATTTTTATGAATATTTTTATTCATTGATAAAATTAATTTTTTTATGGAATAGAAATTTCTAAAAAAAATTAATCTTTGCAGGAAAATCATCACCTTGGGTTAAATAAAGTGAAAATTTAACTCTATAAATATATCAAAAACATATCATACACCTTTATTAACATTATATATATATAACTAAACCATGACCAAGGTTCAAGGATCATAACCACCTAACTAAAACATGCATGGAAAACTAAATAGTTAACACAAAAATATTGGTTTTAACAAAGAATTATTATAAAGTGGCTAATGAGAAATTATAAGTGAATGGTATATAGTAATATAAATATAAATATATTTATTATATAGTTTTATAATATATCTAAATTTATTATACAGTAAGTTATATCATGTTCGACTAAGCATAAATCCACGGTAAGGGGATTCTTAAGTCAACTTCCTTTTATTGGGTTATATCACTTATCAATTGACTATGTTATGCCAATATTATATGTTTTATGACCTATGAATTTTTATACTGTATTTATAAATTTTTATGTGTATATATATTTTTTATATGATTTCTACATTTATCGATTCTTACATTAAAATATTATGATCTTTATAAGGGTTTCTCATCTCAAGCTTCCTTCTTTGATACATGTTTTGAATTACACACCAATTTCCATTATATGTTGTTTATAATGTCTATTTTAAATATTATATCATGATTCACTCTTTAATCATGTTAATTAGTGTTTTATTTCAAGTTATCTCTTTCAAGTAGTTTTTATTCAAGTGTTATAAAATTTATAAGGGTTGTTGGTCTCAATTTCAACTCATTGAGATGTGTTTCATGTTGTGCACCATGATTTATTTTATATAGTGTACCTAATAAAACATGAATATATTTTGACATATTATTTAATTTAATTCAAGTTATTTACATAACTATATCATGTTTTAAATTTTTTTGGCTTTTGATTTGAAAGTTACCAAATCCATAAGAATTTAATTTACAATCTCACTTTTTATCAAGATTGTTTATGTTTCAATTGACATTGGGGGTATTATATGTTATTTCACTCATGAAACCCATATATTTTGTAATAATATGGTTATTTTTGTATTTTTTAATTATTCTTTACATCTTTTCTCTCTTTTTACTCAAAAAAACCAAGATAATGTTTTTAAGAAAAGATGGCCTTATTTCTCCTTTTTTGTTGTAAATTTTTCTATTCTATATCCATATTATTTATATTGTTTCAAAAAATTTATTTTATATACTTAAATTATTTATAAAGGTATATTTATTTAAACTTTGTCTTTATTTTCAAAATTTTAAAATGAATATTTTTTATTATTTTTTAAACATGTATTTTTTTACTTTCATTACAAAGGTATGAAAAGAATATCTTTTTTAATGTTTTCTGCATGAAAAGTTTTTTCCACCATCATGAACATTCTCCATTACTTATTTTACTTTCCATGTTTTTATGGTTTTTCAATGTATTATATATTCTCATTATTTAATTAATTTTTCAAAAAAATTATATTATTTTCTTAAAATTTTTGAAAGGGATTTTACTCCACTTATGTATATTTTTATCTTTCACTCCACATTTTCTTACTTAATTATGGTTTATTTTCAAGATTACATTACTATAAATTATTTTAAAAATAATTTTTTAAATTTTTTATCGACATCTCATGAAAAAAGTTTTGAAAGTTACTTTTAACTCCATTTTTTAACAATGTTACAAAAGTTTTTAGAAATTTATTTCCAAATTTTCACTTAAATTTTCCTATCTATATTCCAAAATACTTGAATTTACTTTAAATCCTTAATTTTTAATGAATTTATGGTCTCCTTCATGTCTATATTCTTTATTTTTATATATTTATTTTGAATCATTTATATTATTGACTTAGTCATATACCCATTACTTCATATGGTGTAAAAACCTTATTTTACTTAAATTATATTAGGTGTGTTAACCAAGAAAGATATCACATTATGTGTAGGGAAAATATTGACATTTCATATGTTAGTTTTTTAATATGAATGCTTATTACTAAGTTATATTGATTATGTATTTCATTGTTTACCTATTCATTTCATATAATGAATATATTGAAATTATTTAGTGATGGGTGGGGGAAAAATTAGATATCCCCCCAATGAATTGGTAGGTCTCATGAGATAAACTACAAAGGGTATTCAGTGTATGTATTGCTAATTATTTATGATTTCTTTCCTAAGGCCTTGATAGTATGTATGGTGTCTTTATTGAGGCCTCGATGGTATGATTATGATATTTGACATTATGCATTACATCACCATAAAATCATTCAATGATGTCCATGTTATTGTTTATATTATTATCCATGGATATATTTCAAGGTTATTTGATTAGTTATATTGCATTATTTGAATATCATTTATTCTTGTTATATTATTCATGCCTAGTTTATTATATTATATATTTCAATAAATTATACACCTTATTTAGTGTTTAATATCACCCTTATTATGATTACATTTCCCTAAGTTATGAAGAAAATCAATGCATATGATATATCTATAATCATATCATGTGTATAGAATTTTATTGGGAATTATGAAGACTTATTATAAAATAAAAAAATATGGGTATAATGAGAAACAAATTCTATTAGATGAGAAATATATGGGTTTTGATAAGTATTGGTTTTCCTAATACTTTAAATATCTAAACCTAAAAAGGTATTGTGTATGTGAGTGAATCTATAATTTCTTTTAATGTTAAAATTATATATGGTTAAAATTTGGTCACTTGAGTTGGTATTAAAGCCAGTGTGTAAAGATTATGTTTTTAGCACCAAATTTGGGAGTACAAGTTATAGGTATTACAAATTATATAAATAAAGACCATTTAGATGTTATCATTTATATATTTGAATTTATCTGAGTCTTACATGATAAGAAAACAAGGATGGAATTAGAATCTAATAAAATGGAGAATGAATTGGCTAAAAAGTTACATAAGTGTAACACTCTCACAAAACTCATTGAATCTAAAAATAAATATATATTTCTTTTCAATTAAAGGTTTTCCTTCTTTGAATAGTATTTTAAAAGTATTTTTTGTGAGAAATTTTTATTTTATAAAGTTCTTGAAGAAGAGATCTATGCATTAGAATATCACATAAAACTATATTTGATGTTAAGAACTATCAGTTGGATATCAAGGATAAAAGAGTGATGATTCTTGAAAATTCCTTACAAGAGGAGTGTAATTTGTATGAAGATCATATTTGTAAGATAAAGAAATAATGGGAAGAGTGAATAAAATCTAATGAGATTGATGAAAATACCCTCAGCTGAAAAATGTTGTGAAATTGAAGTTAAAATGAAAAATCTAAAAGTAGTTCAACCTAAAACTTCCTAATAAGGTGAAAGAATAATCACTACTATGAAAGTTACTAAGAAGATCCTTACTCCAGATAATACTCATTCTAGTATAAAGAGGATCATAAAAGTATTACAAGTTAAATTTTATGAAAGATTATAGAAATAGGTAACTCTAATTTCTAGAAATTTTATATAATATAATTCAGATTCTATGAATATTGTAGGTTATAATTCAACTTCTATAATCAATTAGGTGAAAAATAATAGTGATAAACCCACAACATACTTAAATCTAGAAAAAAATAAATTAATTAATAAGCAGTTCTCCACTTAGTGTCTCTAAGGAATGAGGTTCTATTCTAAGGAAATAAGGTGATAAGGTTGACCCAATTGAAAATAAAAGGAAGAAATAAAGATTCATCATATGTTTTTTATTCTATGAAAAATTCATAAACATGTCAATTGAATGTTCTTTTAACATGTCAATCAATAAAAGACACAAATGGTCGACATTAAGGGAGATAAAAACAAAAGTTGGGAAAATATATACTGGTATGAGGAAATCTATATAGAAAAAGGATAATATGCTCACTTATAATAAATTTAATTACCTTGAGACATTATATGGAAGTTTTAATGAAATTTTTCATTGTTATGAAGTTGGTGAATGAAAATAAGATATAACCATGAAATACATGTGCTACAAAAGTTGATGTGAAGAAGAAATATTCACACAAGGAGAAACTTGAATATATTCTTAAATTTTTCATGATTATTTGGCCTAATAAATTGGAATAATAAAGGAAGATAGAAGGAATTAAAAATAATTCATGTGATTTTATAGTATAAATGAAAAAAACTTCCACACAAAGAGAAAGTTAAAAGTAATAAAAAGTATATACTTCCTATAGAAGTTTAAGTTTTTAAAATTAAAAAGTAATCATTATAAAGAGTTATCATGATTCTAGAGCTAAATTTAAAGGATTTTATAGGTTGAGAAATATATCTCAACCTTTTTTAACTAACTAAGTATTAAAGAAGAAACTATCTTATTACCATATATATTGTGGTTGTTTTCATTGTGAAGGTAATTGAAGGTAATTCAAATATTCAAGGGGAGATAAAAAGTAATTAGTGTTGTGAAAGTATTAAAACACCCAGGAATATATCCATCAGGAAGTAATTTATTTCAGGTAAAATCATGTTTAATCCTCACAAAAATTCAATTTTTATCATCCATGATGAAGAAGATAGATAGATCTTACCCCTTAAGGGGGAGTCGAGATTAAAAATATTCTAGATAATTATATCTCATGGATATTTGAAATTATATAGGCGTTGGTACCGATGTTTCTAAAAAATTAATAAGTTTAGATTAAAGAGATTAAATTTCAAGCAACCAAAAGTTTAAGATCTTTTACATTACAAGTTTTGGGTGTTGGAGATTCTAGTTGCAGAGGTTTCAGATGATAATGAAATTCTATAAATTAGAAATTTCATGAGGATTAAGGTATTTTGATTTCATTATATTATCCTTATAATAAAGATAAATTATAAATCTAAATGGTTTATATTGATTATTTTATGATAAATAAAATGATAACTTGAAAGGGGAGAAACCTACCTTGTAACACCCTAAGTTTTTAAAAAGGAAAACTATTCTTGATAGCATATGCGACACCCAACACCGAGCCTAAATGAACCATGATTATTTATAACTCTTATAACCTAGATTTTAAATTAGTGGGTATGAATAGTATTAAATAATATATGAAATATATATAAATTTCTTAATTGATATAAATTTATTGATAAATTCACTCAATTTTTTTAATGAAGACATTTTATTCTTCAAAAAAATATGTTTTCTTCAAAAATGATTTTTATCCTTTTTTGATAAAAAATTTTACAATTAACTTCTTATAAATTTAGAAATGTTATTTTATAAAATTAACATCATTTTTAAATCATAATATAGAAATTAACTTAAGGATAAATTTTATTAATTTTCTAAAATGATTGATTTTTTTGTAAATAGTGAAAATTATCGATTTTTCAAATATTGTCATTTCTTTTAATAAAATAAAGTAATTTAAAAGTTACATTATATATTTTATTTTATCTTAAAGTTACATATTAACCATTTTATTTATAATAATATAATAAATTCTATTTTAATCATCAATTTTCATGATTTTGTTAAAAGATTATTTTTATGCTTAAAATCTGTTTTCTACAAACTATTTTTAAGTGTATAAATTTGATCAATTTTAATTAAGTTAAATAAACCCTATTAAAGAAATATTTAAATTAATTTATAGATTATATATATTTATATTAATTTAAACTTATATATTGATTATTACTAGTTATATAGTTAATGTAAATCATCTTATTCTAAAAAAAATACATTTATTGAAAAACCATTTTTTGACACATTTTGTGGGTTTGATTTTAAATTAAATTTTAAAAATTATGTGAATTTAATTTGATAAAATGGATTAAATATTTTTAATAATAATAATTAATATTATATAATAATTTAAACTTATTTATTGTTCATAATGAATAGTAAAAATTGTAAAAATATTTTAGGAAAATTAATGTAAAAACTGCTTTATCGAGAGTTTAAACTAAAGTGGTAAAGGTAGTAAAATGTTTAAATCATGTTAATTTTTTATTTTTGGAGGTTTTGATCGACCATATTACCCCCCCCCCCACAATATATTATTTATCATTTTTTGAGGCACTTTTCTTGATATTGATATCCCATTATTGAATTGTTTTGGGTATTTACAAAAATGTCACTCCCACTCACTTATAAAAGGAAACCTCCTCTTATCCCCATTACACACTTAAAAAGAATTTTTTTTATCCAATATTTACCCTAATACCTTTATTACTTCCCTACCCACATCCTATAATCCTTATTTTGATTATAAATCCAATCAAAATAAGATTTAGGTATAATCCTAAAGAGGTGGTCTGAAGAAGAGGTATCATTCTTAACCGAACATATTTGTTTTATTCCTTATTTTACCTCCTTAAAATATTAATAACTCATTATGATATAATAACATCAGTATCTTCCATATAATAATATGTTATTATTTTAATATAATAACCTAAATCCATCTCCACTTCCATAAAATGGGAAATGAAACTATCGTTTGTGTGTACAACGGACTATCACCTCGCTAACTGATGTAATTTGTTTTCCATAATCACCTATAATGGATTTTAATGATGATTTATTTAATTTTTATATATTATATTAATTAAATATTAATCATTCTTTAAAATTAATATATCATACACCTTCTTACCTTACCACCCATTGAAAAATGATACCACCATTCATGTGCACGGTGGATTATCTCCTCGTAAAGTGATGTGACTCATTTTTTATTACTGTGTCAAATGGATGGTATATTTAAGTGTATTTAAATAAATATTATGATATTTATTATATTATTATCATTATTAAAAGATAAAATAACACTTACCTTATTTCCATTATGGTTATTGAAAAATGGAAACATTACTCATGCGTACGTACGATCTATCGTCTCCATGATTATAACATGGTTCATTTTTAATAACCATACTTTATGATTGATTTTAAAAGTATAATTGATGTATAAAAATTATAATCATTATTATTATTCTATATATGATGAAATAATAATCTCTTTTACCTTAGTTAACCTTCCATAGTGATTTTAGACATATGAGTCGAACATCATCAAAACTTATGACTTGAAACTAAATTAATAAGTTATTAAATATAACATGATAATAAATTAAATAAAAGTAATAATAAACTTGAAAAAAAATTAAAAAATTAAAATAAATTTATTATTCAAAAATATTGATAACACATGTGACGAATCAGGCTCAAGGTAAGGAGTCTCTCTAAACCACTCTTTCCTTT
This sequence comes from Viscum album, assembly GCA_963277665.1. Classification (NCBI taxonomy): domain Eukaryota; kingdom Viridiplantae; phylum Streptophyta; class Magnoliopsida; order Santalales; family Viscaceae; genus Viscum; species Viscum album. Next base: position 467,698,578 of record OY728142.1, on the reverse strand, counting down.
GAGTTATGACCATTATCTCTCTAACTCACTTTATATCTCTATTTAATGTTATTTAATTCTTATAAATTATATATATATATGTCTCTCACATACATACCTGCCTTTTTATTCCTTCCTTTTATGGTGTAATACATGTCTTATTCCCATTTCTCAAATGCCTTTATTATGAAATTTCTTTTGATTATGGTATGAGGCAAGATTGTATAACCCATTTTATTTCTATGTATAATTATTATTTTATTATTTATGATTGATTTATTTTATATGACATGCACAAATCATGAAAATTTTATGATGTTTGTTCCTAAATAACACTCTAATTCATTGGGTAAAGCTTCAGTCTCATGAGGCATCATGTATGGGATTAGGGAGTAAACCTAATCCATTATGATACTTTGTCCACCATGTTATATTGTCTAGTAAGTTATCCTTAACTCATGTTTATATCATATTATGTGTTTTTTTACATTTCCTATGTTACCATGATCTTATGATACTGTGTTCATTATGTTATGCTTCCATGTGATTACTCGTGAGCCTTCTCTTTTATGATATCATGTTATACCTTTTACTCACACTTTATGTTTCCTTATAATGTTTAAAAATCATGAGATAATATGTGTAAAAGTATTGGGTTTCTATAGTTGGTATCATAGAAAAGTTTAGTTAAACTTTGGAAACTAAGATAAGAAAACATTAGTTAGAACCATAGGTATAAGTCTAATTATAATTCTAAGTATAGGAAAATATCTAGTAATGTTGGTAAAGGATAGAGTGAGTGATTTTTTAGTAATTTCATCCCTATCTAGATACTATAAGTGGATGTGCCTCTAGAATAGTTTTACTTAGGGTTAATAACTCCAAAATGGTCACATTAAGTAGTACTCAATCATCTCTTGATGCATGACAATGGGCCTTATTGTACACTTGGTTTAACACTCCTTAGGGGTTATCTTTGGAAATTCACAAACTCTTTATGAATCATTATGAAGAACATGAACAAATTGTCATGTTAGAAAACCTAATAGGAAATATTACCATGTATAACCTAGATTTAAACCTAGATACTCATAAGTCATTATATAATTATTATTTATAATTTATTCCTTATAAGTTTATAAGTTTCCCTTTTGTATGTTAATGCATTATCATTTTGTTTTTTTTTCTTTTTAGTTAATAGCTAGAAAAAGGAGAAACCATGCCAATAGCCAACATGATAGGAAATGTGATGATTTCCCTAATGATGTGTCTAACATTAAGGTAGAGGTATTTTTTTAACTTTATGATATTAATGGCTCAAATAACTCAAAATATTAATAATAACTTGAATAATACGGAACACACTCCTACTCCTAAGAAGGATCAAGTTACAGTCGAGTCTTTATGTGATAAAGGCCCCCTACCCTTAGTAAATATTTTTATCATCACATTACTGAGTAATGAATTAACTACATTGAGAAGATATTTTTTTCCTCCAATTTATAACGTGAGAGAAATTTATGTTAGTCATTTATTGCATTGTGGGAGAAGTCGATCAGTGGTGGAAACTGATCAAGAACACAAAGTACAAAGAGGGTATTGATTCCATGGAATGGGAAGAATTAAAGAAAATATTTTTCAATAAATATTTTCCCCAAACTCTCTATCTTAAAATGGATAGGGTGTTCCTCTTTCTGATGCAAAATAAAATGAGTCTATCGGGGTGTGTGAGGAAAAATTCAAAATTCTTGCACGATACAACTTCGGTTTTGTCATCAACACCCAAAGTAAGGTGGACCATTTATTTAGTGTGTTAAATCTAAGTCTATAAAAATCATTAGTGATTTAGGAATTTGATATCTATGAAGAGATTTTATGTCATTCCCTCAAAGTTGATATGGAGATCAGTGACTCCCAATGGTCTCATGGGATTGGAGAGTGTATTGTTTCAACTATAAGGAATATGGGAATTATGAAATTCAATACCCTAATACAATAGTTGTCAAAGAAAATCAATGACAACAACCTTAATGTCCTGGAGAGAAAGGAATAGCATGTGATATCACTACTATTTCAGGGGATCCCAATAATGATGTGGTGATAGGTATACTAGTTATTCATTTAAGAATACTGAATTTACTATTTGATTCTAGTTCTATGCATTCTTTAATATCTTTCTAGTTTAGTATAACTATTCAAGCATCACCTCAAAACATGGGGTTAAGCTATCTTTGAGGATATAAAATGGATCAATGGTTTCATCCCATGTATATAACTCCTCCCCAATCAATGTTTGTGGACATAATTTTCCAAAAAATATCATCTTACTTTATTTAGTGGAGTTTGATACTATATTATCCATGGATTGGTTATCCTTATATAAATACAATACCAACTGTAAGGAGAGAGATATCACTCTTCACATCCCAATTTATCCTTTAATTCTATACAAGTGTAATTAGGAGGATGAATCTCTCATGGAATCTTATGTTCAAGAAAAGATATTATTGCCTTATAAGTAGCATATCTATCCCAAATGATTGATACAAAGGAGATAATCATGCTTGAAGACATGTCCATTATGAGGAATTATAATAATGTATTCCCCAAAGAGTTTTCTAGTTTTCCTCCTAACCAAGAGGTTGAATTATCAATAGAAATTATACTAATATCTCTACCCATATCAAAGACTCCATATAGAATGGAAACGATTGAGTTAGAAGAGCTGAAGAATAAATTATAAGAGAATTTGGAAAATGTTTTTATACACCCAAGTGCTTCACCATGGGGTGTTATGGTCATATTCATCAAGAAAAAATGATGGTTTAATACACCACTACATTGATTATCGTAAACTCAACAAAATCTCCATAAATAACAAGTATTCCCTCCCCTAGATTGAAAATTTGTTTGATCAACTACACGGAGCCTAGTGTTTCTCTAAGGTGGACCTCTGGTCGAGATATCACTGGTTAAAGGTGAAGAAGGAAGATATTCCCAAAACTGTCTTTTGAATGATATATAGACACTATGAGTTTATAGTGATACCTTTAATAATCACTAATTCTCTAGAAATATTTATGGACTTGATGAATAGAGTCTTTAGAGATTACCTCAACAAATTTGTAGTAGTATTTACAGATGATATTTCAATTTAATCCAAAATCAAGGAGGAGTATGAGGAGCATTTGAATAATATTCTAAACGATTTGATAAAGGAGAAGTCATATGAAAAGTATAGTAAATGTAATTTCTATATGAAGGAAGTATAATTATTGGGGTATATTATCACTAGTGAAGGGATATCTGTGGACCCTTCTAAGAAAAAGGTAATTGAAGAATGTCCTAGACTATCATCTGTAACAGATATCAGTAGTTTACATGGACTAGCTGGGTATTACTGAGGTTTTTTGAGAAAATTATCATGATTTCAAAACCGACAAACCAAGATAACAAGGGAGTAAATTTGTTTTAGACCAGTGAATATAAATAGAGCTTTAAAGAGTTAAAAAGGGGGCTCATTACTGCACTAGTACTCATGATTCCCCCAAGTGGGGAACTTTTTTAGTATATAGTGATGCTTCAAATAAGGTTTTGGGTTGTTTACTGATGAATAATTATAAAGTGATATTCTATGCCTTAAGAAAGTTGAAAGTTCATGAGTAGAACTATTCCACACATGATCTGGAGTTGGTCACAATGATATTTGCTTTTAAAATCTAGTGTCATTATTTATATGGGGATAAGTATGAAATATATATAGACCATGAGAACCTCAAATATATAGTCACGCAAAATTATATTAATATGTGATAGTGAATATAGTTATAGTTAATCAAGGATTATGACTACTAAATCCATTGCCATTTTAGGAAAGCAAATAAGGTGTCAAATTCTCTAAGTATAAAGGATCTAGAAAATTTATCATTGATGAGAATCGAGAAGGATCCTGTCTTTTTATACTTGAAAAGGATAGAAATGGGAATCATGTAACACCCCAAGCTTCCATAGTACATTTCCCTTTGAATAATACAATAGCTTGTGTTGTACGCAACTTTGAGTTCAAACACACCACAACCAATCAAACTAGCCGTTATGAATTGTAATACCCACTTTTTGAAATTTTATAAATTTTATCTTTTAAAATGGACTTCATTTTTGGATTCAGAATATCGAAATTATCTTAGGGTGAATGTTTGGTATTTTTCTGAAAACTTTCCATTTTTAATGAATAGTGAAAAACATTAAGTTATTGTTTAAAACTGACTTTTTATTTAAATAATTATTTATTTTATTTAAATTAATTTTAGGTAAAAATATATATATAATAACTATATAAGTTCAATGTAATTCATTGGAGTAATTTTATAATGAGTTTAGATATATAAAAAATTTATTGAACTTTTTACCGTCTTTTACCCACCTCCTAGAAGCATTTGCAAATTTGTATAAAACTAAATTTTACCACTTCTGTGAGTTGAATTTCAAAAATCCTAGAGACATGGTTAATATCAGTAAGTAAAATTTGGTTCAATAAGATGAATATAATTTTTTTGGTGAATAGTAACTTTTGACTTTTATTTACCATGGTTAAAAGTAAATAGGGTAATTAAGGGTAAAAATGATATCATGATTACCATAACACATGTACTAATTCTATTGTATAAGTATAATTCGACCAAAAACAACCTTAGAAATAAAATATGATCCCCTTTGATCCACTTGGATTAGATTAGGACATTTATTATTATTTTATTTAAAGAAGAGTTAAAAGAGTTAAAATCAAAGTTTAATAACTAAACCATTTTTAATATAGGGTTATAAATAAGATAAATTAGACTATAAAAATTCATTATAAAGATAAAAATATTTCCTACATAATTTTATTTTATTTATAAATTTTATACATTAAATAATTAAATTTATTTATGACACAATGATGATGTAGTAATTGCCTTATTAATGAAAGATTAAAATAATTGATATTATAAATATCCAAATAAATATAATTTGAGACTTTTAATTAATTACACTAATTTTATGGGTTAATATTACATGTTAGGGTTGATTAAATGTTTTTTTAAGTAATAATGCTATTATGAATTTAACAAAAATAAAATACCAAATAGTGTCAAAATTGAAAAAAAAAGATTTTTTAAACCAAATATTATATTAGTAATTGATATTATATTCCTAAAAATTTAAGGTTCGGACAAAGGGATTAAATAATATTATATATATCATTAATTAACCAATTTAGGTTCACTTGGAAGTTTATATTAAGTTTATTAACCATATAATATAAAAATACAAAGAGACATGGTAAATATCAAACTATTTAACTAAGAGTTAAATATAAAAGATAAGGTTAATATAGTAACCCAAACCTATCTAAAAACTATTGTTTGACTATTTTTTGAACCATCCCCACCATATCCTTGAAATAAATCATTTTTTGAGCCATTATAAACTGAAAATTATTTTATTATAAAATAATATTTCAATCTTTTCCTAAGGTGCCCCTCACCCCTCTTATAAAAGGGCACTTACCCTTATCTCATATTCACACCTTCAAATCCATTTGGCTCATCAAAAACCTGCCCAAATATCCTCTAAACTATATTATCTTCATCCTAGAGGCATTAATTTAGTCATAAAGACAACCTAAGTATCCCTTTTGATCAAATCAAAAGGAATAACTCGAAGAAGAGGTAAATATTTCATCACCTCTTTCAAGTTATTTTCTTCTTCCACTTCCTCTTTCTTTGTTGTTTACATACCAAAATAATAAATCCAGTACCTTATACATACTGTGATGTTATTATAAATATGATAAAACCATATTCATTATTCTATCCATCCTACAAATGACAAAGTCACCATGCGTGCATACGTATGGCTTACCGTCTCCATGTCGTGGTGTAGTTTTTTATTCAAACACATCATTATTTGGATGGGTATAATAATGAGTATAACTGATGTAAATAATAAATAAAACATGTTAATTATTCTTTATATATGATATAATATCCAATTACATATTATGTCTCCATCAATATTATGATATTGTCGCTCGTGCGTACGTACGGATTACCATCTCCATGAACGCGATGAGATTCATTCCCCATCTTAATTATTCAAGAATAATTTTCATTTTATGATTAAAAATAACATTTATGAACATAATATAATTCTTTATATGAATCAAATACATCCTATTCATAACAATCATGGCTTATGTAACCAATCATATAAAGGAAAAAAAGAATCATTTAACACCAGAAACGATGATACTACTAAAATATCATTAACAAAGCAATATTAGAAGATCATATATGATATCATATTTACATATATGGTTATTTTATAATTTAATAACAATTATTTAACTATTATACAGGAGGTTAACTTACCCTTGACCAAGGAAAAGTATAAGGTAAAGGTTAACTTCGCAATCTCTTTATTATCCGAGGTTGTTTTTACGTAAGTATCTACTGGGACCTCTTTATCATCCACATTTGTGTTTTCTTAAAAAATGTATTTCAAAACATTTTTAATATTTACTAGACAATTGTTTAAAGTCATTTATACCCTTATTTTACCTTATATGTTTTTAAAGTAATTTTTCCATCATTTTCCAAACAAGGTACTTTATGACCTTTTCGACAAAATTAAGGTAAGAATGTTTTTTTACTTATACGGTGGGTGCAGCTATTTCCCACCATTATAACATCATCGAAGATTTCCTTACAATATTATAAAAATATTTTCAAAATAAATGTTTTATTTTATAATTATATTACTTTTAAATGATTTCAAAATAGAAAGATATATTTCTCTAAAAAAAATTTTGATTTCATCTATGTCAATATCCTTTGATGGATTTTAAGCTTATTTGAAGTTGATTTATTATGATACAAAACTTCCATATTGTATTGAAGGTTTTGTGATATGTTTGACTATGGATGTTTTATTTTTACACCATTCATGGTTTATAGATAAAGTATTGACATTTCATATGCTAGTTTTAATATGATTTTTTATGTTATGTTTAAACCTTTTCATATGAGGAATGAATTGGACTTATTAAGTGACGGGTGGAGCCCATTATAGATCCTCGATGCATTGGTAGGTATCATAAGACAAACTAGTGTCTTGGAACAAGGCCTTGACAAAATATTATTTTTATTCTTGGCACAAGGCCTTGACTATGTGGTTATGAAGTCTGGCATTATGCATTCCATCATTATGAAAGTGGCTATTGATATTGCATGTTATTATTTGACTAGTAGAATATTCATTTGAATAATTAAATGGAATTATTTGATTTTATCTTTTCTATATTATGATTAATTTTAAGTTTAAAAGGATTTTGTTTTAGTCTTATACATTGCCTTAAATGTTTAGGCTTATTTATGAAAGTTTCCGCTATATTGTTATCCTTACTGAGCATCTAAGCTCACCCATTTCTATGTTTTATTTTTCCCAGGATGTGAAGAAGTATATTATGACTAACCTTTTGGGATAGTCTAAGGGATATGATTGTGTTCTATGGAGACTATGTTGTTGTAGTTTTTCATTTTATAATGTAATGTAAAACTTATGAATGTATCTAGTATTTCCCAGGTAACTAAACTAATTGGTCTTTAGAGACTTGATCTTTTGTGATCATGATAATATTATGTAATAATGCACTGACTCTAAGTAACTAGGGTCGGGGTGTTATAGTTGGTATCAGAGTAAGTTTAGTACAAACCTTGGAATCCAGATTTAGAAAATCTCTGATTAGAGCACATTACCCTAAGATAGACTTTGAGAATTAGTATAGAGGAACTTCCTAGAATTTTTGTATTGTAAATATTTTGTGATTTTTCCAAGCAATACATCCCTATCTGGATACGAGCAGGAAGAGGTGGCTCTGGCACAGATGTAGCTAGGGGTAAAATCCGAAAACACCGCTTTGAGCTAGACTCGAACGGGAACTGGTGCACAACAATGGGCCTTGATGCACTCTTGGTTACAACACTCCTGGGGGATATGCTTAGGATAATTATCATTTTCTTTACAAAACATTATGATGATTTTATGAGTATATACTTAATAAAAGAAAACATTTTTATGATTATGTATTATATCTATAAACTGTTCAATTTATGTTAACTATTTTACAAGTTTTGAATTATGTATTGTGATTCATAAACTAATCTAGTGTATGCCATTATTTAGAAATATATCCTAGTGGAAGAAATGGAAACTATATCAATGCATTTAATCCATGTAGGGATTTCCCTCCTACTCAAGATAATTATAGTGGAGCTGGTGAAGAAACTGGTGCTGATCAGCTTATCACAATACTGGGACAACTCACTCAATTTATGAATAATAACCTTACCTGTATAAAGCACCCTGATCCACAACGTGGAGGATCAATGTTAGTCCGATTCATGAGGCAACAACCACCAACATTAAATGGAACTAAAAATCCATTTGTAGATGAGTAATGGATAAGTTCCTTAGAGAAAATATTTCACGCTTTGGGGAGTAGCGAAAGGGAAAAAGTTGTCATGGCAGTTTATCGCCTCACGGGAGATACAGATCAATGGTGGTCATTGATTCAAAATACAAATGAAGATGATGAAGTATCAAATATAGAATGGAGGGATTTTAAAGATATTTTCTTTGAAAAATATTTTCCTCGTGTCCATCGAGCGGATATGAAAAGGAAACTTTTGAGTCTGAGACAAAAGGAGGATGAGAATGTCGAAAAATACAAGGCTCTCTTTACAAGGTTAGCAAGGAATGCTACAGATTATATATATAACCCAAGAAGTAATATTGATCATTTATTTTATTGGTTAAAACCATTTATCTATCAATCATTAGTCTCACAATCATTCTCATCATATGAAGATATTTTCTCATGTGCTATCAAGACAGAAAAGGAATTATCTAAGTCTTACAACTTCAAAGCAAAGCAAGAGAAGAAGAGATCTGTTGAACACTCTGGAAATGGAAATAAGGGGAATAAGGGAAAAGTTTAATATCCATATGGTAGTAAATGTAGGAAGAAACACCCCAGTACTTGCCTAAATGGAATAGGAGTCTGTTACAAGTGTGGTGAAAAAGGTCACCAAGCTTGTGATTGCAAGGGGAAGAAAGAAGCTATCAATGTTGAATACTACAATTGTAGAAAAAGGGGTAATTATGAAAATGAATTTCCTAAGTGACAAGGAAACTTACCTTAGAAAAGGCCAAGGGATCAAGGACAAGTTTATGCTATCACTACTACTGAGGTTGAAGCTCCAAAATATGTGGTGGCAGGTAATTTAATGGTTTCCTCAAGTATAGAAAATTCTTTATTTGATTCTAGATCATCTCATTTTTTCATATATTCCTAGTTTTCTAAGAAAATAAATATTTCCAATTTGATTTAACAAGGGAGTTTTCAGTAAAAACTCCTAAGGGAAGTATCATTGTAACAAAGTTTTGTGAATCAGTTCCCATTAAGGCATATAAATGTTATTTATCTGTTGATCTCATCGTCATACCCATTATTTAATTTGATATAATCCTTAGTATGGATTGGATTTCAAACCATGATGCGAAAATTTATTATAAGAATAAGGAGATTACAATTTTCTATGATGATAAGAAGTACCTCATCTTTAGAGAAGAAACTTCACCATCTGATTCTTATCTCGATCCACCCCTAGTAGATCAACTAAATTCAATTATTGGGGAGAAAGAGAATGAAATAACTGTGGGTGAGGCAAGGAATGTTCAAATATAGGAAGTAATTATTGTGAAAGAATATTTTGGTGTGTTTCCAAAATATTTACTTGGACATCCTCCAGAACGATAAATTGAGTTTTCAATTGATTTAATTCCTAGTTCAAGGCCCATATCGAAGACCCCTTATAGAATGGACACTGTGGAATTAGTGGAACTAAAGAAACAACTAAATGAATTGATTAATAAGGGATTTATTCGCCCTAGTGTTTCTCCATGGGGATCCCATGTCCTTTTTTAAAAAAATAAAGACGGATCTATGAGGTTGTGTATTGACTACAGGGAGATCAATGCTATAATAATAAAGAACAAGTATATCCTACCTCGCATTGATGATTTATTTGACCAAATTAAGGGATCTCAATAGTTTTCAAAGATTGACCTACGATATGAATATCATCAATTGTGTGTAAAGAAGGAAGACATTCCGAAAACAGCATTTCGAACTAGGTACGGGCATTATGAGTTTATAGTAATGCCTTTTTGGTTGACTAATGCACCCTCTGTCTTCATGGATCTAATGAATAGAGTTTTAAAAGAATATCTTGATGAATTTTTAGTGGTATATATTGATGATATCTTGGTATACTCCAAAAGCTACGAAGATCATGAAAATCACTTGCACATTATTCTAAAGACTCTTAGAAGAAATGAATTATATGAGAAATTTAGCAAGTGTGAATTCTAGATTAAAGAGATTTCTTTTCTTGGCCATATTGTCTCTAAGGATAAAATCTCTATTGATCCTTCAAAGACCAAGGCAATCCAAGAATGGCCAGCACCAATGAGTATAACTGAGGTATGCAGTTTTATTGGTTTAGGAGGTTATTATTGACATTTCGTCCAGAATTTTTCCCGGTTGGCTAACCCATTAACAAATCTCACACGTAAAGGGGTTAAATTTGTTTGGAAAAAAGAGTGTGAAGAATTTTTTGAATAACTGAACAGAAGATTAGTCAATGCTCCTATCTTGAATCTACCATTAGAAAACGATGGGTTTGTTATTTATAGTGATGTTTCAAATAAATGGATTGGTTGTGTCCTTATGAAAAATGATAGAGTTATTTTCTATGAATCAAGACAGCTAAAAATTCATAATCAAAATTATCCTTCTCGTTATCTTGATTTAGCAGCTGTAATATTTTCTTTGAATATATAGAGACATTATCTCTATGATGAAAAATGTGAGATATATACCGATCACAATAGTTTGAAGTATATTTTCTCACAGAAAGAACTCAACATGAGGCAAAGTAGATGGATTGAACTACTCAAGGATAATTATTGTGCAATACACTACCACCTGGGGAAGGCAAATAATGTGGAAGATGCTTTGAGCAGAAAGGATCATAGAGTTTTGAACAAGATGAGAGTTGAAAGAGATCCTATTTTCATAGATCTAGTGAAAATGGATATGGGAATAATCATGGAAGGTGAAACATCAACACTTTTTCAAATGGTTTCCAACCCATGTTTACTATAAAGGATAAAAAGTTCTTAGGCTGATGATGAGGAGTTTCAAAATAAAATAAAATTTGTGAATGATGGGAGATTGATTGAATTCATATATGAAGATGTGATTTTGAAATTTGGGAAGAGACTTTGTGTTCCCAATATACCTGATCTGAAAAGGGAATTGTTAGATGATTCTCATAGCTTCAATTTCTTTATACACCCTGGTAGCACCAAGATGTATAGATATTTGAAAGAACATTTTTTATGGGACAACATGAAGAGAGAGATTGTTGATTTTGTGTCGAGGTTTATGGTTTGTCAATAAGTGAAAGCTGGAAGGCACGAGCATAGAGGAGTTATGAAACCTCTTCCCATACCTGAGTGGAAATGGGATAATATTATGATGTACTTTATCATGGGGCTACCAAATACACCTAGAAGGAAGGATGCAATATGGTTCATTGTTGATCTTCTTACCAATTCAGAACATTTTCTTTCTATAATATAAGATTTACCACTTGAACGTTTAGCAAGACTATATATTAATGAAGTTGTAAGACTTCATGGAGTACTCCTGTCAATTTTTTCTTATCGTGATCCCAATTTTACATCAAGATTCTGTAAAATTGTTCATAAGGCCCTAGATACTGAACTTCGTTTGAGCACTGCCTACCACCCTCAAACTGATGTACAATCAGAACGAACTATTAAAAGCTTAGAAGACATGTTAAGATCTTGGTCACTTGACTTTCAAGGTACGTGGGATCAATATTTACCTCTGGTATAATTTTCCTATAATAATAGCTTCCATTCAAGTATTCATATGGCACCATATGAAGTTGTTGGTCAGAGTAGATTACTCAAGGAGGGTGAATTGAGTATCTATAAAAATTTCTGATTAAAAAGTATTTCTAAAATGTTTCCCCAAAATATTGAATACATCCCAGTTAATCAAGGTTATACTGTTATAAGAGTTTGACTATTTGAATAACTTCTTAAAAGATTGATTAGTTCTCAGTAATCTTAATATCAGTTATTAATATTACTTTTGAAGCTATTCTACTAAGGAAAGACAATTATAACTTCCTTCCAAGGGTAACTATCAAAGTGAATTTAGAGATTTCTAAATTATACAATAAATCAGTAAAACAGAGAAGACTAAATTAAGCATCACAGCGGATATGAAACAAGTAGTTTAGTCTCAAGCTGAGACCTAATCCACTCCACTTGGTGATCACCTACCACCAAGTAGTTTATATAAATAAACTTGATCCACAACCTAGATCAGGGTTAATAACAGTACACAGTACTATCCAGGCCACACAGGGACCTCTTCCACAGTTTTTCGTGGGTACAAACAACCAGTCCACACAAGGACCTCTTACACACTTATTTGTGGGTATACACAAGATTAAAAGAATGTTTGAGTAAGTATATCTTGATCCTTCAGTTTAATACAGGAGACAGAGCGTGTTGCTATATAGATACACACTCTGCTCAAAAATTCATAAAATGATACACAACAGAGCAGTAATATTGAGATAGGTTTAAAAGTGCTTTGAGTGTTGGTCTTTGTAGATCTAGAATTCTGATATGAGGCAGATGCAAAACTCAAATACTCATATGGAAAACAGAGTTTCATAAGTTAGACAGATTCGGCTTGTGTTCTTTGTGGTGTTTTACAGTGCGAATATGTTCTCTGGATTCCATTAAGCTTCGTGTGTTCTTCAGTGGAGTCAAGTTGCATGAGCCAATTCTCTAAAATGTATTCTTTTTTCACGCTCATACCCACCATCTTGTTCTTTAGTATCGTGCTACTTCTTTCTTTTTTTGGGCCTCATTACTCTTTTATCTTGGAGTGCATGTGTTGGGGCCAACAGGTTGCATGTATTCTGCACCTCATACATCATATTGTCCGATGACATGTCTAAAAAGAAACATTAATTATGTCAGTGCATTAAAATCTTCAAATATGACTGTTAGAGATTAAATTGAGATATGACAAAATATATTAGGAAACGGTGTCACAGTATGTCATGGAAATGGTGTCGCCTTCACACGGTGTCTGGATTGGTCATGGTGTCTCACAATCATGGTGTCTCGCGGTCACGATGTCTCGCAGTCATAGTGTCTCATGGTCACGGTGTCTCATTGTCATGGTGTCTCATAGTCATGGTGTATGTTTATTCACAGTGTCTCATTCACGGTGTCTTGTTCACGATATCACGGTGTCTGCTTGTCATGGTGTCTCGTTCACAGTGTCTTGTTCATGGTGTCTGGATATCACGGTGTCTGCTTGTTCACGGTGTCTCATGGATTAGGAAAATATATGTATTCAAACTTAAGCAGTAGTATTTATGAAATGAATTAAACTTAATCATTTGTCAGAGAAATCATTATAAAGTGAATCAAGAGAAAGTGCATACTAACCAAACTGAGTGTACAGCACCGAAGAACTTTGGATAACTTTTACTAAGCTACTGAACATTTGATGTGAGATATATTACATAGAGTTAACATGGTTTGTAAACTAAATAGGATTTTTTATCATTAAAACATGATTAATACATGAGGAGTCTAACAATCTCCCCCTTTTTTATGATCACAAATCATGTAACTTTAGAGTGTACATTTGTTCTAATAACATAGTTAAAATGATCATATAACATATATAGAATGATTTATATCTCCCATATATTTCTCATATAAGTTTCATATATACATGTCTCGTATATTTCTCCCCCTTTTGGGATTATCAAAAAGTAGCAGGAAGAAAGAAAAAAAAGAGACAAGAGACAAGAAAAGTGCATAATGTATTAGATAAATAGAGAGGCATTACAAAATGTGAAACAAATGAAACAATATTCCCATAAAAATAGATTAAACATTTTCCTTATTTTATTGACCGGTCTTATCTTTTCCCTTAGCAGTAGCAGAAATAGAAGAGGAAGCCATAGGAGCAGAAGTGGAGGTGGAAGAAGAGAGTGAGCTGGTTGATAGAGAAGGTAAAGGAAGACCTTTGAAGATAGAGGGATCCAGAGTAGGTGTAGTAGAATACCAAGGCAGTTGTTGATCAAGGATCATAGGCCTAATCTGACTCAGTTCCTGGCTAATAGACATAGAATTGGAGGTTATGGTAGAGGTGAATGTTGGAAGACCAAGTCTCAGAGGGGAATTCGCAGGAGTAACAATGGTTGTACTATGTACATGAAGATAGGGCCTCAGAATCTTGATAAAATCCTCAATGATCTCTCCACCATACTGTATAGCTTTCTTAAAGTCATCCTTGTTTTCCATAAACTTATCCAATAGACGAGTGAACTTTGTGAGCTTTTGAACTTGGGTCTTGAAATCTTGAGTAACATGAGGAATACTCAAATTTTCTACAATATATTTAAATTTATTTGTCATGTCAGTCTTTGATAAGATTTATTTGAAGTAGAAATCCAATTTCTTGTAAATTTCTTGTTGAGAATCATTAGCAATTTTCAAATGGATTTGGACCAGATCAAGAACTCTATCACTGTTCTTGATAACTTCATTTAGAGAATCTTTATTGATGCCACTAAGCACAGTCTAAAGTTCTTCTTTGACCACTGTTCTAAGTAGGTCACTGTCTAAGGAAGGTTGAGATGATTGTTCAGATGCCTTAGAATCATTGACAACTGTAGTTAGATATTTTAGTTGGTTTAGCACCTTTTGAAGACACCTCTTATATTCATTAGTGAGCTTGTTAAGATTAAAAACTAGCTCTCTAATCTCCTTCATAATCTGTTTGTTCCTTTCAGCGACCTTTTCAGCTAAGTAAGCTAAATGAGGTTGAATATGGGATACAACATTATGTGGGGTTTGATGAACAATAAGCTCTATAGGATGAGAAGAAAGCTCTGATCTCAAATGCATTTCTTTTTGCATTTCTTCAATCATACCTTTTAGAGTCTTCACTTCATCACTAAGCAGTTTATTTTCAACTCTAACTTCCTGAATCTCATGAAGCATTTTGGGTTGAATCTACCAAATAACCTTTTCCAATAACAGCGAGGCATCTTTATCACTCAAATGTGTCACAAGAGTAGCTTGGGAATTGAGGACTTTTTCAACACCAGATAAAAGAGTAGCTCTAAATTCTTTCAAATCACCTTTATATATCAAGGATGGTTGTTCTGATGAAGGTTCAGAAATAGGGATAGATACAGGCTCAAGTTCCTTCTCAAGAGTAAGATTAGAGACAGATTTCAGTTGGAACATGGTAGAAAGGTCAAGGACTTTTACTAAAACTTGTGTAGAGTCATCCACATCATAAAAACTGGGAAATTTATACTGAGTGTCTATAGGGCTTGAAACAATTGGGTTTGGTACTTCAGTAGATTCTATATTTGGGGTTTTCTCCCCCTCAACAGTTACATCCTTATTAGTACTAAGAAGCTTAGGGTCTTAATCTAATTCCACAAACTCATCTCTTAGTTCCTCACCCATTTCTTGCCTAGCTAGCTAAAAATCCAACTCCATCCTTTCCTCAACTGAAGGAATGACTTCAGGAATAGATTGTTCCACCGGGAGTTCTTCAAGGTCAGCTTCTTGTATAACAGGTAATTCTCCTTCTATAAGTTCTTCCACAGAATTCTTCTCAGTCTCTTTGACAATAGATTCTGTTTCAACCTCAGGTTGATCTTCCAGATTAACAACTTCTTTTGATGCAGGGACTTCCTTTTCACTTACAACATGAGGGACAGGAGTATTGTCTTCCTCAACAGAAACAGTTTCCCTAGAGGGAATCTTAGCCTCTTCTTCTTATTCTTTAGAATACTCAATAACCTCATCTGGTTCCAAAACAGGATAAGAAATATCTCTTGGTCTTGTGGGATGTTCCACAGAATTGAATTTTTCATAAATTCTATCATTGTCTTCCACCCATGCCTTTTTCCACGGATTCCAATTTATTTTCATTCTCTTGATAGCGAATTTTGAAATTCAGTACTCACAATCATTGATAACTTCTTCATTAGGTCCAACCATACCTTTGGCATGAAGCATGGTAGAGATAAGCCGAGAGTAAACTAGGGAGGTTGACTTGGATGTGGCTTTGATCAGTTCACATATATGGTGTATGATATAATTAAAAAGGTTGATCTTATGCCCATTTTTCATAATATAAATCAAAAACACATCCTGATATTTCAGTACAAAAAAATCACCTTTTCCTGGACTAATCTGGTTCTGTATAAACTTAAACAAAATCCTTGATTCTCCATCTAGTTCAGCAGCAATGGTTTTTCTCTTAGTGCCATTTCCAGTCAAGGTTTTTAGAGTATCTTCCAAGACAAATAATTCACTAGAAGGTGGAGGTCCTCTCTGATAGTCCTCACAGATGCCTTCATGAGGTATCCTAAGGCATGTAGCCCATAACCTCGAAGAGAATGAGAATTTTTGCTCATTGATCTAGCTTCTCACAACATATCCATCTTCAGAATCAAAAGAGAACTGAACATATTGATAGAACTGAGCCACTAAATTAGGGTATATAGGTCTATATTCCTTATAAAACCACTATAACCAGCCTTTATCCTTTAAAACTTTCAGAACCAGAGACTTACTTGATAGGATCCATTTGGTGAAAACTTCTTTCTCAAGTACTACAACTTGTTTTACCATATTTTGGTTTAGGGGACCTTCAGGTGTTAACTTGGGTGCGATTTTCTTCTTCTTTGAGCTACATTTCTCAGGAGTCAACGATGAACAGCGTTTTATCCTAGGCATTCACTGAAGGTTCGATAGAGAGAAAGGTTGAAGGGTTGAGGAAGGGTTAAAAATTGAGTGAATAGAAGAAATATTGAGTGAAGGACAAGTGATACTTCATTTATTTTATCATTTAGGAATACCAAACATCGCAAAAGTAAAAATGAAGGAAAAATAAAGAGGTGAAATGAATAATTACCATGATACGGTTTTTAATTCATAACTAAAAATCATTAAAAAAAACTTTACAGTGAGACCATATCGGGTCTTTATGATGAGACAGAGAATGAATGTTAAGGTGAGATAGTAACTGATCGTTATGGTGTGACAGTGAACGAACTTCACGGTGAGACAGTAAACAAACTTCACGGTGAGACAGTAAATGAGCGTTACGGTGAGACAGTAACTGTCAGACTGTAATCAAGAAATAATAATTGTGAGACCATAAACATGAAATAGTAAGATATAAAACAGTAATATATTTACTTAAGATTTATCATGCCTAATTCATGTATGATGTAGTCTATTCTTTCAGAATTTAGTGGTTTGGTGAATATATCAGCAAGCTGATACTCAGTACCAATGAATTCCAAAGTGATATCACCCTTTTGATAATGATATCTCAAAAAGTGATGTCTTACATCAATATGATTTATCCTAGAATGTGAAACAAGATTTTTAGATATGTTAATAGCACTTGTGTTGTCACAATTTATAGGTACATGCCTGAATTGATATCCATAATCTTGTAATGTGTGTTTCATCCACAAGATTTGTGCACAAAAGCTGCCAGCAGCTATGTATTCAGCTTCTGCAGTAGATAATGAAACAGAGTTTTGTTTCTTACTACACCATGATACTAGTGACTTGCCTAAAAAGTGACATGTTCCAGAGGTGATTTTTCTATCTAACTTACAACCACCGAAGTTATCATTAGAATAACTAACTAATTCAAATTATTTTCCTCTAGGATAGAATAGTCCTAGATTGGGTGTATGCTTGAGGTATTTGAAAATTATATTTACAGCATTTAAATGAGATTCCTTAGGATTTTCTTGAAAATGAGCACACATACACACACTAAACATAATTTCAGTTTAACTAGCAGTTAAGTAGAGTAAACTTATAATCATTCCTCTATAAGTGGTTTGATCAATAGATTTTTCATCTTCATCAAGATCCAACTTACAAGTGGTACTGATGGGAGTGTTACTACTTTTAGTGTTATCCAATCCAAAACATTTTAGAATATCTCTAGTATATTTACTTTGAGTTAAGATAATACCATCATTATTTTGAAAGATTTGAAATCCAAGAAAGAATTTTAGTTTACCCATTAAACTCATTTCAAATTCATTTTGCATCATTTTAGAAAAATCAACACATAAAGAATTTCTTGAAGATCCAAAGATAATGTCATATACATAGATTTGAACAACTAAAACATCATTTGAAATTCATTTTATAAAAAGAGTAGGATCAGCTATTCCTTTTGTAAAACCTTTGGAAATAATAAAAGTACTCAATCGATCATACTAGGCACTTAGAGCTTGTTTCAAACCATATAGAGATTTTGATAATTTAAAAATATGATTTGGAAAATGAGTATTTGTAAAACCAGGGGGTTGTTCTACAAAGACATACTTAGATATATACCTGTTTAAGAATGTACTCTTAACATCCATTTGATATAGTTTGAAATTTAGATGTGTAGCATAATCAAGTAGGATTTTGATGGCCTCAAGTCTAGAAACTAGTGCAAAGGTATCCTCATAATCAATTCCTAATTTTGGACTATATCCCTGTGCAACTAATCTAGCCTTGTTTCTAACTATGTTACTGGTCTCATCTACCTTATTTCTAAACACCCATTTAGTTCCTATGGTGAATGTGTCCTTAGGTCTTTCAACAAGTTTCCAAACTTTGTTCCTTTCAAACTGATTAAGTTCTTCATGCATAGTCATCACCCAAAATTCATCATTGATAGCATCATTAATGTTTTTAAGTTCAAGTTGTGACAAGAAGACTTGATGTTCAACCTGATTTCTAAGAGAAGATCTATTTTTGTATTCCTTTGTCTAGGTCTCCTACAATAGCATCTAAAGGATGGTTTTTAATAGTTCTAACAGTTCTATAAAAGGAGGGACTAGTGATTTTAGGTTCATCAACAGGTTCAGGTTCATTATGGCTTGAGTCTAAGGAATTTCCAGAATTGGAAGTTGTTGACCTCGCCTGTTTTTGATAATCTCAATTATGTTTTAATATGTGTTTATAATCCTATCTATATGTTAAATTATGTTGAAAAAAAATATCAAAATAATCAATGGAATGTGTTAATCAATTTTTATCTATGTTTATACATGATTTTAAATAATTATAACTCAATCTGGAAATCATTTGCATAGAACAGATAAGTGTTAAGCTTGTGAGTCACTGATACAGACCTACCGGTACATAGACTACCGATAAGTAAAGGAAACTGATAGACCAAGCTTCATGTGACACATGGTCACTGGTACATAGTTACCGATAGACATCTACCAATACAAGTCTACTGATACAGACAGAACAGCTACCGATATGAAGTCTACCGTTATGGAAAGGGTCACCAGTATGTAGACAGTTACCGTTACAACTGAGCTACCGATAGAATAAGTCTAACGGTATGAACAAGTCGACCGATATAGAGTAACCACCACCTTTATGAAGTCCACCATTACAAGCTCACTGGTATGGTTCACTGATACATAAAGTTTACCGATAGAAGGAGCTACCGATAGAAGGAGATATCGATAGAAGGAGCTACTGATTCAAGCGAGCTACCGTTATAGAGACTAATAGTTACTAATGCAAGACCTACCATTACACATCTACCACTAAAATCTCACTGATACAAAGAGCTACTGATGAAAACCAGTCACTGTTTCTCTAAACCCTATTTCTATTTGTTTATTTAGCAACGGTCATATTTGATGTTTTTAATGAATATGATATTAATTAATGATAGTTTTTGTCATGTCAGGAAACCATCCCTCGTACCTGTAAAAAGGTAATCATTCCCATTACCAGAGCTAAAGCTATTTAAGGGAACCTCAAACTACTAAAGAAAATGATGGTCTATCATCCTTCACATGCACATACGAGACAATCTTCTAAAGATACTCAAGGACTTACATGCATAGAAGAATAAGGAAGAATATATACTGAATCTGTATTTCTTGAACATTCAAGGAGTAAAGAGCTTCAAAAATTTCAACTGCACTCAAGCTGATCAGACTAATCAACCTGGACCTGGAAGTCAGATACAAAAAACGACACTATGTTTCTTGAAAAAAACTAGAGAAGGACTCAAAGTTTCATCTACATCAATCCAAGGAGTCTAGAGCTTCACTCAAAACACATAGAGCATTCTAAACTTATCTCTATTTGTTTAGCCCTATTTTGTTTCGTTTATTTACATTTTGAGCAGTGTGTGTGCTCTGTATATTTAGGCACACACTGTCTCCTGTGCTAAACTGGAGGATATCTAATATCCTCACTCAATCTTTCTAAATATTTTGATTCCCACTATGGATAGTGGTAGAGGTCAAGTGTGACCTGAATAGCCAGTGTGCTATTGTTTTTGGTTTTTCCCACGTATAACTATGGTAGAGGTCTTATGAACTAGACAGTATGAGTACTTTTGTAAACCCCGATCCAGGGTTTGGATCATAGTTTATATAAAACTATTTGAGAGGACTAAATCTAGGCTTGAGACTGAACCTCTTGGTTAAAACTATTGATCATGTTTATTTTAGTTAAAACTATATTGAATATTCCACTGCCAATTACTTTAAATACAAATCTATTTTGAATTAACTCTGATAGTTAAACTAGAAAGTGTTTATAACTTTTTTGAACCAGTAAGTTAGTTTCAAAAGCTAACATAATCTTCAGATTAAGTTAACTGATAAGTAATCAATCTTTGAGGAACTGATTGAACATTTAAAATCTTTATAAATTCACTACAGTTTAACTTGTTCTATAATTTGGGGGATTTTAATCATAAAGTTTTTAATATACATTTTAATTGGAACTCAATTCACCCCCCCTCTTGAGTATCCTCTCTGACCAACATTTGGTATCAAAGGATTGTTATTAATAAAGGATTTATAAATACTCTGTTTTTTAACTATGATTTTAGTTGTATCGTAAATATATTAAATTTCCATTAGTTCTAAATTTTATCTCTTTAAATATATTTGCTAAAATCTAATTATGGATAATAAACTAGAAGGTTCTGATACCAACAGGCCTCCTTTATTTAATGGTGTAAATTATGCCCAATGGAAACTGAAAATGAAAATTCATTTAGAAAGTATAGGATTTGACATTTGGTCAGCTATAGAGTCTGAGTATGAAATTCCAAAAACTTCTAGAGATACTTGGGATGATGCTAAAAAATATGATTACAGCAATAATTATAAAGCAATGAATGCTTTGTATTGTGCTTTAGGAGATGAAGAATTTAATATAATATCTTCTTGTAAAACTACTTATGAAATCTGGGATACTTTGGCTATTTCCCATGAGGGAACAACCAATGTTAAGGAAATGAGATTGAATACCTATACTATAAAATATGATAATTTTAAAATGAATCTTGATGAATCTATTTCTAAAATGTATCTTAGGTTTAATGGGATTGTTAACACTATGATCTCGCTGGGAAAAGTTGTTCCAGAAAAAGAGCAAATCATGAGATTACTAAGATGTCTGAAAAAAAGATGGAGAGGCACATCAGTTTCAATAAGAGAATCATGTGACATAATTTTAATACCTGTAAAGAAGATAATTGGTAAGTTTATGATGTATGAAGAAGAACTAAAGGTAAACAAAGGAGAAGATGATGAACCAAAGAGTAAGTCAGTGGCATTTAAGTCTACTTCCACAAAGAGAAAGGACAAGGAGAAAGTTCACATACCTACTGAAATCTCAACAAGTGGAGGTTCAGATTCTGATAGTGATGAAGAGATGGCTCAAATAGCCAGGAGATTCAAGAAATTCTATAGTAAGAAGAAATTTTTCAAAAAACCAAATTATAAGGGTAAGTATGACCAATGAGGTGATTGGAAGAAATATTGGAAGAAAGCTGATAAGGATGATGAGATAGTGTGTTATGAATACAAAAGGAAATGACACATTAAGGCTGACTATCCAAAATTGAAGTTCAAGAAGAAATATGGTTATAAGGACAAAAAATATAAGAAATATATGAAGGCAACATGGAGTGCTTCAGAAGACAGCATAAGTGAGTCTGAGACTTCTGATTCTGAAAATAATAATGCCAACATGTGTTTCATGACTAATACTTTTGAGGTACCTGTTTCCCCTATGCTGAATTATTATTATTCTGGGAATGAAAGTGATTAAAATAGTGATAACAATATGACTAAATCTGAATTATTTTAATACTTTAATATGTTAGAAGATTCTTGCAATGAGCTGAAGTATAAGTACAAATCATTAAAGAAACAGTATGCCTTGTCCAGTACTGTTAAATCTGATCTTAGTATAGAAAAGGAAAAGAATGATCAACTGTTAAAGGAGAATACTCATCTTAAATTGTCCAATAAGAAAATTAGAATATATTTTGAGAAGTTCAAAAATGGAAATAATACTCTTACACAAATTCTAGGAAAACAAGTAGCACCAAAATATATTACTGGTTTAGGCTATCAGCCTGGACAGAGACAGATTACAAAGAATAGATTTATTCTTAAATCTGGACAGTATGCTGCTAGTTTAAGTTTTGGAAATTCCTATACCTAAACTAGCTATCCACATAGTAATAGATCAAACAAAGTTTATCTTTTAAAATATTTTGAATCTATTGGTTGTATGAAACCCATTAGACAAATATGGGTACCAAAATTTTTTCTTTCTAACCTGTCTAGACCCAAGAAAATCTGGGCACAAAAATCATTTTCTGTTTAAACTTGTTTTATAGGAGACTTGCTTGAAGAGTTCCTGTAGGAAGACATGGTACTTGGATAGTGGATTTTCAAGGAATATTACTGGAGATTACTCATGCTTTAAGAGCTTAGTCAAAGTTTATGGAGGACATGTCACCTTTGGTGATAATTCAAAAGGAAAAATCATCGGCTTAGTCCAGATTGGTAACACTGATTCAGTTTTAATTTCTAAAGTATTATTTGTTGATAGATTAAAATACAATCTGTTAATTATTTATCAGTTGTGTAATGATGGATTTAATGTTAAGTTTGAAAATGATGCTTGAAATGTATTTGATTTTAAAAATGTTTTGGTATTTACTGCCTTAAGAAATTAAAATATATATGTTGTAGATTTGAATTATTTAGCTAAGCAGAATATTACTTGTTTAAATGATTTTCATAAAGAGTCTTGGCTATGGCACAGAATATTAGGACACTGCAATGTTCACTCACTTAGGAAACTAACTAAGAAAAATTTATTTAGAGACCTACCTCAACTAAAATTCCCATCAGACAAATTTTGTACTCCCTGTCAAAAGGGAAAGCAACATAAAGTTTCATTCAAATTAAAGAAAGAAGTTTCAACTTCTCAACCTCTCTAGTTGGTTCACATGGACTTGTTTGGACCTTCTAGAGTTTCTAGTTTAAATAGGAAGCACTATGTCTATTTCTTAGTAGATGAATTTTCTAGATATACTTGGGTATATTTTCTTGCTCACAAAATTGAAGCCTGTTCCTATTTTGTTAAGTACTCCAAGTCTGTAGAGAACCTTGGTGGACTTAAGATTAAGACCCTGAGAAGTGATCATGGTCGTGAGTTTGAAAATCATGATTTTGAAACCTATTTCTCACATAATGGCTACAATAATAATTTCTCTGCCCCTAGGACACCTCAATAGAATGGTGTAGTAGAAAGAAGGAATAGAACCCTTCAAGAAATTGCAAGAACTATGCTTAATGAGTATGACCTACCTGTTTACTGCTGGGTAGAAGCTATGAATATAGCTTGTTATATTATAAATAGAGTCTTGATTAGATTTGTTCTTAAGAATACCCCTTATGAACTTTGGAATAATAGGAAGCTGAAAGTTAGTTACTTTAGAGTTTTTTGTTGCAAAGTATTTATTCTCAATACTAAGGATAATCTTGAAAAAATTTCTTCTAAAAGTGATGAGTGAATCTTTCTAGGTTACTCTATAACCAGTAAGTCTTATAGAGTCTTTAACAAAAGAAACAAATGTGTGTAAGAATCTATTCACATCAAATTTGATGAAACTAATCCACACGAACTTAAGTCTTCTCTTGAAAATATTGAACAAGATTTGTCTATTCTGGACCTTAATGATAAAAGCAGTGAACCTGTTGTAAAGACAACCAGTTATGGAAATATTCTAGAATCTGCTTCTGGTGAACCCGAGCATAGAGAAGAACCTGAAATTTCTAGTCCTAACTTTACTAGATCAACTAGTATTCTAAAGAATCATCCTTTAGATGTTGTTATAGGAAATCTTGATAGAGGAACACGGAATAGAGCTTCTCTAAGAAATCAGGTTGAACATCAAGCCTTTCTTTCACAGTTCGAACCTAAAAATATCAATGATGCAATCAATGATGAATTTTGGGTAATGGATATGCAAGAAGAATTAAATCAATTTGAAAGAAAAAAAGTCTTGGAATTAGTTGATAGACCTAAGGACACTTTGACCATAGGCACTAAATGGTTCTTTAGGAATAAAGTTGATGAATCAGGAAATATAGTTAGAAACAAAGTAAGGCTAGTTGCATAAGGGTATAGCCAAGAGGAAGGAATAGACTATGAGGAAACCTTTGCCCCTATATCTAGATTAGAAGCTATTAGGATTCTACTTGCCTATGTTGTTTGTCTGAATTTTAAGTTATATCAAACGGATGTTAAAAGTGATTTTTTAAATGGTTTTATAATTGAAGATGTTTTTGTTGAACAACCACCTGGATTTACTAATCCTCATTTTCCAAATCGAGTTTTTAAGCTTTATAAAGCCTTATATGGTTTAAAACAAGCCCCATGAGTTTAGTATGATAGACTTAGTATTTTTATTATTTCAAAAGGTTTTTATAAAAGGATTGCTGATCCAACTCTCTTTATTAAAAGAATTTCCAAAGATTTTTTGATAGTTCAAATCTATGTTGATGATATTATTTTTGGATCTTCTAAAAATACTTTGTGTATTAATTTTTCAAAGAGTATGAAAAATGAATTTGAAATGAGTTTAATTGGAGAACTTAAATATTTTCTTAAATTTCAAGTTTTTCAAAATAAAAATGGTATTATTTTAAATCAAAGTAAATATAAAAAGGATCTTTTAAAACATTTTGGTTTAGATAGTATTAAGGAAACTGATACACCTATGAGTACTATTTGTAAGTTGGATGCTGATGAAACTGGAAAACCAATGGATCAAACCAACTACATAGGTATGATTGGAAGTTTACTTTATCTTACTGTTAGTCGACCAGATATTATTTTTAGTGTGTGTATGTGTGCAAGATTTCAAGCTAATCCAAAAGAGTCACACTTGCTTGATATTGAAAGAATTTTCAAATATCTTAAACATACTACTAAATTAGGATTATTTTATCCAAAAGGAAAATAATTTGATTTAATAAGTTATTAAGATGCTGACTTTTCTGGTTACAATTTAAGTAGAAAGATCACTTCTGGAACATGTCATATTCTAGGTAAGTCCCTGATATCTTGGTGTAGTAAAAAGCAGAACTTTGTTGCATTGTCTACTGCTGAAGCAGAATATATTGCTACTGGTAGTTTCTATGCACAAATTTTGTGGATGAAAAATACATTATTGGACTATGGATATCAGTTTAGACATGTATCTATAAACTGTGATAACACTAGTGAGATTAACATATCTAAGAATTCCGCATCTCACTCTAGGACCAAACACATTGATATAAGGCACCACTTTTTGAGAGATCATTACCAAAAGGGTGATATTAATCTTGAATTTATAGGTACTGAATATCAATTATCTAACATATTCACCAAGACTTTAAGTTCAGATAGGCTAAGTTACATTAGACATGAGTTAGGAATGATAGACTTTGTAGAGCCAAATCCTCACCGTTAGCCAGAACCTCACTATTATACCTCACTGGTATGAACCTCACTGTTATACCTCACTGGTATGAACCTCACTGTTATACCTTACTGGTATGAACATCATTGTTATACCTCACTGGTATGAACCTCACTATTATACCTCACTGATATGAACCTCACCGCTATACCTCACCATTAGGAATCCTCACCGGTATGTATTACCGTTAGGTTTGCGCTGTTTTTTTAAAAACTTCGTATCTTTAGCCACCAGAATCTGTATCGTCTGTACTATACTCATTATGATTTATTTATTTATTTATTGATTTCTAAATGATAAAACATAAGTCTTGACCTCATCTCAATCCACCTCAAACCCTTTACCTTCAAGCCTTAGCTCCCAAACCTTCTTTTCTCTCGAACCCTAAGCCTTGTGATTCGCAGAATGGCAAGAGTGAAGAGACTATCAGTTAGCGAAAAGAATGATGAACCGAATGCCAAGAGACTCAAAGGAGAGTCTAGTAGTGGCAGTAAAGTGAAAAACCTACAAATCCACATTTCATTCAAAGGTAAATAGTATTTGAGAAAGAGCTTTGCGTGGAATGGTTGATGACCAGTAAGTCTTTAGTTCTGGAAATGCTGGAAGAGCAGAAATGGGTAGAGTGATTCTCGAATAATAATGGCCCTTATTATCTGGAGCTGGTAAAAGAATTCTATGAGTTTTTTTGTTTTGAGAAATCATAAGTTGATAACATAATGATATTAGTAGTGAATGGAAGTACAATATCCTTTTCTTATATTGAGTGGGCTGAGTGCCTGAGAGTTCCATAAGAAGGAGAATTTGGGTATTTCTCAAAATCAGTACCTTATACTAGTAACATCTTTGAATATGAAGCCGCCTTGGAATAATTAACAGGAGATGGCACACCAAGAAAAGTAGTTGCTACAGAAATGGATGGAGAGAACTGGTTACTGTTCAAGTTCATCCAACATGTGTTGAGTCCAAGAAGAGGGGACTTTGCAAATCTGAAATACAAAGATATTTATTTGTTGAATTTTCTGAGGCATGGTGTCAAGGTAAATTTGGGCAGGCTTCTGATGATTCAAATTGAAGATATGACCAGGACAAAGTCAAAAACTAATTCTCTATCTTTGCAAAGCTGATTTCTTTGATGATTAAGGTAAGAGGTGTGGCTAAGTCTCAGGATGATACTGTGGTTATGAAAGACAACTTTTTTATTACCAAAAATGTTTGTAAATATATGAAGATAAATTAGAATCTATGGAAAAGAGAATGGGTCAGTGATGAAGGAAAGCTGTATGATAAGTTTAATCATGTGGATCATCCTTCTAGGCCTAAGGATGTGAAGGATCTAGGTCTAGGACCTGATGAAGAAGAACCTCAGCATAATGATGATACTGATGAATAGGATACCTCTGTAGCTGATGGAGGGGATCTGGACTTGCCTCCAAGTCATGTTGCTGAATTTGTATCATATAGAAAGGAAACAGTGTTGGGAGTAAGCAATGAAGAAGCCCATATTGATGAGGAAGACCAGCCTGCTTCATAGAATGAGGAAGAAGAAGAATCTGAAAATGAAGCATTTTTTCTGCTTGCTTGAGTCTCAGTCTACTGATTGGGCACTCCTCAATTCCTACTGAGGAAATTGTTGAAGTAGACAGACCTGCACCTATTCCTGATGAACCTTCTGCTATTGAATTAGAGATAGTTGTGGAGGATTCTTTTGAGGAATACCGAGATGCTGAGGGTTCTATTGCTATACAGGAGAATGCACACATTAAGGGGGAGCATCCTACCATATTTGGAAATGTTTCAGTTTCTCATGAGATTGAATACTGGGAAAAAGATCTAGGTTTTATAGTTTGTGGGTTGGACTATCCTGATTTTGAAGATGAGACACCCATCAATAGACCACAAGTTAACTATAATCTCCTTTCTGAAACTTTACCTGAGGACATAGTAAGAAAAACTGATTTAACCCAGTTGAAGTCTGATCTCCAGGACATTTTTGTGGAATAAATGAAAAGAATTTAAACCTCTTTAATATCTTCTATTCAATCTGTGATGACTGAATCGGTATCTGGTGTTTTAGATGAAGTCAAGACCTTCTAGAATCAAGTTTCAATCTTGGAATAGAATATTGAATCTCTAAAGAAATCATGTCTCTATGGATTCTTATATGAGCTCTAAATCTCAAGCAGACAAATACTTGGCTTTTGTGAAGAGTGTAGTTGGCTAGATGGTATCAGTTTTTGAGGAATTTAAGACTTCCATGGAACAGCATTTCAGCACCCAGGACTCTCTTGTGAAAAATCTCATAAGTGGGCAGACTAAATCCTTTAAGGAAATAGTTTCCTTTACTATTTCACCTCTGAGTACTACCAGGCCTTCTTTGGATATTGATCATATTCGAGCTGTGATGAGATAAGAGATTGGATATTCTTCTACCGGTGTCTCTGTAGACTCTGATTCTTTGACCCAAGTGGTGACTACCACTAGGGATATAGGGAAAATTGTTTAGAATTTTATGAGAGAGGCCACTGCTTCTCAAAAAGAGGTCAAAGACAAAGTGTATTTCTATTTCCAAAGGATCTACACTAAGAATCAGTTGAACAGTCATTTCAAGCTTCTGTTAGAAAACCTGAAACTGCCCCCAGTCTCTCAGGCTTTCAAAGAACAAGTAAGCAAGCTCAGGGAGTTGACTCCAACTTTAGACAAGTTTATAGAGAACAAGGATGACTTTATCTCTACTATGGAAAGAGGAGGAGGGATCATAATAGACTTTAGGAATCTTTTGCTGCCATTTTTTCATGTGGACAGTACACCTATCATTGCACCTCAAGCTCTGCCTGCATCTGCTCAGTCTGCCTCCATTCCTCAGATGACACTGGATCAAGCTATCAGAAGCTTTACACCATTGATTACTCCAAGGAGTACCCACTATAGGCCAGAAACTGTCTATGTTGCTCAACCTCTAGTGGTTCTTTCTAGAGTTCCCAAGCCTGAGTCTACCTCTGATCCCAAAGCCAAATCCAAAGTGGACATTCAGGAGGTGGATTACATAGTGGCTAAGACATTTGATAGGAATCCCTTGTACTCTTTTTGTCTCAATTTTGTATTTATCTGTATCATTTTTGCCCCAAGAAATACATATGATCTTATTCTCTTTTACCTTCTATTACTTCTCTCATCCTTGGTTTCCTACTTTTTTCTAATCACAAAGGGGGAGAAATATGAGAAATATGAGAAATATGAGAAATATGGGCATAATATATAAAGGGGGAGAGATAATATAAAGGGGGATAAATATGAGAAATATGATAAATATGATCATAATATATATATGAGCTTAAAATATTCTACCTCTGGTACATTTGTTTTCTAATTATACCTCTAATACAGTTGTTTCATACCTCTGATACATTTGAATGTAATACTCTATTCTATGATACATTTGAAAATGTCATTACTCGCACTGAGAAGTGAGACTCAATGTATTTTATACTGATATATTAATGATTATTTTGGATTATAATACCATAATTTGTGATTATCAAAAAGGGGGAGATTTTTGACCTCACCTGTTTTTGATAATCTCAATTATGTTTTAATGTGTGTTTATAATACTATCTATATGTTAAATTATGTTGACAAAAAATATCAAAATAATCATTGGAATATGTTAATCGATGTTTATCTATGTTTATACATGATTTGAAATAATTCTAACTTAATCTGGATATGATTCACATAGAATAGATAAGTGTTAAGCTTGTGAGTCACTGATACAGACCTATCGGTACATAGTCTACCGATAATTAAAGGTCACTGATAGACCAAGCTTCATGTGACACAAGGTCACTGGTACATAGTTACCAATAGATAGCTACTGATACAAGTCTGCTGATACAGACAAAACAGCTACCGATATGAAGTCTACCGTTATGGAAAAGGTCACCTGTATGTAGACAATTACCATTACAACTGAGCTACCGATAGAATAAGTCTACCGGTATGCACAAGTCGACTGATACAGAGTAACCACCACCTTTATGAAGTCCATCATTACAAGCTCACCGGTATGGGTCACTGATATATAAATTTTACCGACAGAAGGAGATATCGATAGAAGGAGCTATTGATTCAAGCGAGCTACCATTACAGAGACTAACAGTTACTGATGAAAGACCAACCATTACACGTCTACCGCTACAATCTCAATGATACAAAGAGCTACTGATGAAAACCAGTCACTGTTTCTCTAAACCCTATTTCTATTTGTTTATTTAGAAACGGTCATATTTGATGTTTTTAATGTATCTGCTATTAATTAATGATAGTTTTTGGCATGTCAGGAAACCGTACCTCGTACCTGTAAAAAGTTAGTCATTCCCATTTCTTGAGCTAAATCTATTTAAGGTAAGGTCGAACTACTAAAGAAAATGATGGTCTGTCAGCCTTCACATGAAAATACAAGACAATCTTCTGGAGATACTCAAGGACTTACATGCATAGAAGAAGAAGGAAGAATACATACTGAATCTGTATTTCTTTAAAATTCAAGGAGTAAAGAGATTCAATGATTTCAATTGCACTCAAGCTAATCAGACTGATCAACCTGGACCTAGAAGTCAAATACAAAAAAACGACACTTTATTTCTTCACAAAAACCAGATAAGGACTCAAAGCTTCATTTAAATAAATCCAAGGAGTCCAGAGCTTCACTCAAAACACATAGAGCATTCTAAACATATCTCTATTTTTTTTATCTCTATTGTGTTTCATTTATTTACATTTTGAGCAGTGTGTGTGCTTTGTATATTTAGGCACACACTGTCTCTTGTGCTGAACTGGAGGATATCTAATATCCTCACTCAATCTTTCTAAATATTTTGATTCCCACTGTAGATAGTGGTAGAGGTAAAGTGTGATTTGAATAGCCAGTGTGCTATTGTTTTTGGTTTTTCCCACATATAATTGTGGTAGAGGTCTTAATACCTGGACAGTCTGAGTACTATTGTAAACCCCGATCCAGGGTGTGGATCATAGTTTATATAAAACTATTTGAGAGGAATAAGTCTCGGCTTGAGACTGAACCTCTTGGTTAAAACTATTGTGCATGTTATTTTAGTTAAAACTATATTGAATATTTCACTGCTAATTACTTTAAATACAAATCTATTTTGAAGTAACTTTGATAGTTAAACTATAAAGTTTTTATAACTTTTGTGAACCAGTAAGTTAGTTTCAAAAGCTAACTTAATCTTCAGATTAAGTTAACTGAGAAGTAATCAATATTTGAGGAACTGATTGAACATTTATAATCTTTATAAATTCACTACAGTTTAACTTGTTCTATAATTTGGGGTATTTTAATCATAAAGTTTTTAACATAAATTTTAATTGGAACTCAATTCACCACCCTCTTGAGTATCCACTCCGACCAACAGAAGTTTTCACAGATTCTTTCACAGAATGGTTTGAGGATTTTGGATTAATGTTAAGATTCGATAGATCATCCTCTAGGTTCTCTAGAATTGTTTTAGGCTCATGTGGATCTATTTCATCAAATTTTAAATGAAAATATTCTTCCACACATTTAGTTCTTTTATTGAACACTCTATAGGCCTTACTGGATATGGAATATCCTAAAAATATACCTTCATCACTCTTGGATGAAAATTTGTCAAGATTGTCCTTAGTATTAAGAATAAAGACTTTGTAGCCAAAAACTTTTAATTAGTTAACCCTGGATTTTCTATTGTTCCATAACTCATAAGGAGTCCTCTTAATAATAGGTATTATTAACACTCTATTGATTATGTAGAATGCTTTATTGACAGCTTAAGCCCAAAAATAAATAGGTAGGTCATATTCATTAAGCATTATTATAGAAATCTCTTGCATGGTTCTATTTCTTCTTTCTACAACTCCATTTTGTTGAGGTGTTATAGGGGAATAGAAATTGTGACTATAACCATTTTGTAAGAAAAAGGATTCAAACTCTTGATTTTGAAACTCACAGCCATGATAACTTCTTAAGGATTTGATTCTAAGTCCACTAAGATTTTCCACAGACTTGGCATAATTAGTAAAATAAAATAAGGCTTCACTTTTGTGTGCCAGAAAGAAGGTCCAAGTATATCTAGAAAATTAATCAATAATAACATAAACATAGTGCTTACCATTTAAACTAGAAACTCTATATGGTCCAAATAAATCCATGTGAACCAGTTCGAGAGGTTGAGAATTTGACACTTCTTTATTTGGTTTGAAGGAAATTTTGTGTTGTTTTCCCTTTTGATAGGGATTACATACTTTGTCATTTGGAAACTCAAGTTTGGGTAAGTCTTTAACTAAGATTTTTTCTAGTTAGTTTTATAAGGGAATGAATATTACAGTGTCCTAGTATCATATGCCAGAGCCAAGACTCTTTGTGAAATACACTTAAACATGAATCATTTTGAGAAGCTAAGGAATCTAAGTTAATAGAGTAACCATTTTCATTTCTTAAAGAAGAAAACACTAGTTCATCTTTATAATTAAAGACATTGCAAGCATAATTTTCAAATATAACATGAAATCCATCATCTCATAATTGTGAGATACTAAGCAAATTATATTTTAATCCATCAACAAACAGTACTTTAGAAATTAAAATTGAGTTAGAGTTACCGATTTGGTTGAGGCCAATGATCATTCCTTTGGCATTGTCACCAAATGTGACATTTCCTACATATATTTTTATTAGATTCTTGAATCATGGGTAGTCTCATGTTATGTGTCTTGAACATCCACTGTCCAAGTACCATACACTTTTACAAGAACTCTTTAAGAAGCTTTCCTACAAAAAGATTAAGAAAAAACAGATTTTGGTAACCATACTTGTTTAGGTCTAGTAATATTAGTAATAAGTGCTTTAGGAACCCATATCTACCTCATATGTTTCCTATAATCATTAAGTAAATTCTTTGAAAAATAAACTCTATTCGGTCTAGAAGAACTTGACACAGTAGAAAATGTATTATGAATTGAATTAGTTGATTTGTGTCCAGAACTGGGAGTAAAACTATATGTCCCAGATTTGGAAAAAAATTGTTCTACCAAGATTTCTTTTTCCAGGTTGATAGCCAATTTCAGTGTTGTATTTAGGGGAAATTTGTTTTCCTAGAATTTTTGTAAGAGTATTTTTCCCATTGGTAAACTTTTCCAGGTCATTCTTCAATTTCTCATTATGCATTTTTAATTCGTTGTTCTCTTTGAGCAGTTGAGCATTTTTCTCTTTTTCGATTGTGAGTTTAGATTTAACTTCCATAGTAAGAGCATATTGTTTCTTCAATGATTTATATTTATCTTTTAGTACATTGCATGTTTCTTCAAGCATGTTACAGTATTCAAAAATTTCCTCATTAGTCATATTTTCAGAGTCACTCTCATTTTCAGAATAGTATGAATTATGTACAGGAGAGTCCAGTGTTACCTCAGATGTGTTTTTCATAAAACACATATTGGATTTTTTTTATTGTTCGTCATGTGATGTTTCTAAGTCACTTGAACTATCCTCATAAGCACTCCAGGTTGCTTTCATGGCCTTTTTATACTTTCTTTCCTTGTCCTCATATCTCTTTTTGTACTTGAGTTTTGGATAGTCTACCTTGATATTTCCTTTGCACTTACATTCATAGCATAAAATATCATCAGCCTTGTCATTTCTTTTCTGGTCCTTCTTCCAATTTCCTTTTTGGTCATATTTTCCCTTGAAGTTAGGCTTTCAGAAAAATTTCTTCTTGTAAAATTTCTTGAATCTTATGGATAATTGATCCATCTCCTCCTCAATATCAGGTGATGATTGTTCACTATTAGAACTTTCTACATAAGCTTCCAATTTCCCTTTGTCTTTGTGCTTAGAGGTGGTGGTCTTGAATGCAACAGATTTCCTCTTTGGTTCATCCTCCTCTTCCTTGTTGAATTTCAGTTCTTCTTCATACATCATCAGTTTCCCAATGAGTTATTTTACAGGTAGCTTGCTAATGTCACATAATTCTTTAATAGAGACAGAGGTTCCTCTCTATCTATCAGACATACGTCTAAGAATTCTCATGATTTGTTCTTTGGTAGTGACTTCTCTTCCAAGAGAAATCATTGTGTTAAAAATCTCATTGAACCTAATATACATTTCATAGATAGGCTCATCATGTTTCATTTTAAATTTAATATATTTAATAGTATAAGTATTAAGTCTCATTTTTTTTACACTAGATGTTCCTTCATGTGAGACATATAGGGTATCCCAAATTTCATGGGCAGTTTTACAAGCAGAAATTCTATTGAATTATTCATCTCCTAAATAGAAGTATAAAGCATTCATAGCTTTGCAATTGTTATTGTAGGAAGTTTTGATAGGCTCATCCCATGTGATTCTATCAGTAGTAGGAATCTTATTTTCATCTATAATGGAAGACCAAATTTAAAAACCCATACTCTCTAAATGCATTTTCATTTTAATTTTCCATTTAGCATAGTTGGTTCCATTAAAAATGGTGGTTTGTTGGTTGTAGAACCTTCTAATATATTATCCATAATACAGAAATTTTTTGAAAGATCTATAAATTTATAATTAACAGAAATTTACAGATCTTTAAAGTACAACTACAATCATAGTTGAAGTAGGTTAAACAAAGTCTTAATAAACACCCCTTGATACCAAATGTTGGTCGGAGTAGATTACTCAAGGGGGGTGAATTGAGTGTCTATAAAAATTTCTGATTAAAAGGTATTTCTAAAATGTTTCCCAAAAAGATTGAATACAGCCCAGTTAATCAAGGTTATACTGTTATAAGAGTTTGACTGTTTGAATAACTTCTTAGAAGATTGATTAGTTCTCAGTAATATTAATATTAGTTATTAATATTACTTTTGAAGCTATTATACTAAGGAAAGACAATTATAACTTCTTTCCAAGAGTAACTATCAAATTGAATTTAGATAATTCTAAATTATACAGTAAAGTAGTAAAACAGAGAAGACAAAATTAAACAGCACAACGGATATGAAACAAGTGGTTCAGTCTCAAGTCGAGACCTAATCCACTCCACTTGGTGATCACCTTCCACCAAGCAGTTTATATAAATAAACTTGATCCACACCCTAGATCGGGGTTAACAATAGTACACAGTATTGTCCAGGCCACACAAGGACCTCTTCCATATTTCTTCGTGGGTACAAACAATTAGGACACACCAGTACCTCTTCCACACTTATCTATGGGTATACACAAGATTAAAAGAATGTTTGAGTAAGGATATCTTGTATCCTTCAGTTCAATGCAGGGGACAGAGCGTGTTGCTATATAGATACAAACTCTAATCAAAAATTAATAAAATTATACACAACATTATTGTAATATTGAGATAGGTTTATAAGTGCTCTGAGTGTTGGTCTTTGCAGCTCTGGACTTTTGAGATGAGGCAGATGTAGAACTCAAGTACTCATATGGAAAAAAGAGTGCCGCAAGTTAGACATATTTGGCTTATGTTCTTCGTGGTGTTTTACAATGCGAATATGTTCTTGGGATTCCAGTAAGCTTCTTGTGTTCTTCAGCGGAGTCGAGTTGCATGATCCAATTCTCTAAAATGTATTATGTTGTCACGCTCACGCCAACCATCTTGTTCTTTAGTATCATGCTACTTCTTTCTTTTTCTGAGCCACATTACTCTTTTATCATGGAGTACATGTGTTGGGGCCAACAGGTTGCATGTATTCTGCACCTTGTATCTCGTATTGTTCGATGAAATGTCTAAAAATAAACATTAATTATGTCAGTGCATTAAAATCTTCAAATATTACTGTTAGAGATTAAATTGAAATATGAAGAAATATATTAGGAAACGGTGTCAGAGTATGTCATGGAAACTGTGTCTCCTTCACACGGTGTCTGGATTGTTCACGGTGTCTTGCAGTCACAGTGTCTCGCGGTCAAGGTGTCTCGCGGTCACAGTGTCTCATGGTCATGGTGTCTCATGGTCATGGTGTCTCATGGTCACGGTGTCTGCTTGTTCACGGTGTCTCGTTCACGGTGTCTTGTTCACAGTGTCTAGATATCACGGTGTATTCTTGTTCATGGTGTCTCATGGCTTAGGAAAATATCTATATTCAGACTTAAGCAGTAGTATTTATGAAATTAATTAAACTTAATCATTTTTCATAGAAATCATTATAAAGTGAATCAAGAGAAAGTGCATAGTAACCAAACTGAGTGTAGAGCACTTAAGAACTTTGGATAGCTTTTACTAAGCTAGTGAACATTTTATATGAGATAGATTACATAGAGTTAACATGGTTTGTAAAGTAAATAGAATTTTTGATCATTAAAACATGATTAATACATGAGGAGTGTCATGAACCAGGCCGGTCTCCACCTGACCCGATGCTCGACCCGGTCCACGACA
Source organism: Viscum album (assembly GCA_963277665.1). Taxonomy (NCBI): domain Eukaryota; kingdom Viridiplantae; phylum Streptophyta; class Magnoliopsida; order Santalales; family Viscaceae; genus Viscum; species Viscum album. The sequence goes on along the minus strand of OY728142.1, from coordinate 467,662,059 downwards.
AGGCCCGAAGGGCGTTCCCGATCCCCACAGGCTGGCACAAGTGCCCGGGTATCAAAATGAAACTTGGGAATGATTTATCCGAATAGATAGACATAAAACAACAATAATATGAATAATTTAAAACTAAAAACAGACAACCAAACAGGACCTTAATCTACAGTCAAAATTTAAGTTTACAACTTGAACCAAAAACCCAAAAGTAACGGGCAATAAAGGAAAAACTAAAAACACTAAATCAAACCTCCAAGCACCATGGGGTGCAACCACCTCAGGCTACATTCACCAAACCAACACGAGGACTCCGCTGACAACCCAAACCACCAATGTTGTGCACGATGCCTCAACCTGGAATACAAAAGAAACAGGATCTACATACACCCGAAGGTGTATGTAGGGTGTGAGCTAAAATCCCAGTAGGATGCCACCAAGAAAAGGTTCCACATATAATTATTAAATGACAAATATGTTTGCAATTTAAAAGAATAAAAATAAATAAGTGCTTAAACAGTTTTAATGACAACAGTTTTAAGGAAATCTACTTTAAAGAAAAACAACTTAAATTAAAACACACACACACAGTCACACACACACTTCCTTGGTAACCCCAATGTCACACCATGTGCCGACGGTGAGTATAAAACAAAAGAGGAGCACAAAACATGGGAGAGTCCCTAAAGATACTAGCGAGAAGTGGGACCCTAGAACATCGCGTCTCGGTTAACAATGGTATAGAAACACAACAATATACATTCTCATGCACGATCCACTAGTAGGGAAACACATCCATAACCTAGTGGTCTCCAAAAATCGTCCAAAAGTTTAGTTAGTGTTGTAGTCTTCAATCCATATAAGTGAAATCGGTATGATGCCACTTTCGTATCACTATCACGCTATTCCTAGTCCTCCCACCTAGTACACAGGCTTCCCGTTTGTGATAAAGTGATTCAAAGTTCAAGTCGTATGTCATAATCACATACTCAAACCAAACAAGACACTACACATGCCAAAACCACCATTTGCACACAAAAAATCCATTTGAAATAAGAAGCACACTAAAAATATTCCAAAACTAAATCTGCATCACTTACACAACCAATTAAAATGACTACACAGTCAAAGAATCAATTTTATCGTCAGGCACACCATTAAAAGTCTTTATTAAACAATTTCAACACACGTCGTGTGACATTAAACTCCAAAAACTATTTCACAACTCAACCAAAACAATTTTTTACCATTAATAATTATTTAAATAAACATTTAAAATTTTCATAAATAAATTTTAAGGAGCATGACACTACTTTACTCACCAAACCAACCCACAGTTAAAAAAAAGGGTCATTTCTATGGTTAAACCATCCGTCAGAAAAATTTACCAAACCATTTCAAAATACGCAACCGTAATTTAAACACCAAAAATCTACTGAAATGATCATTTATGACACGACTCATATAGACGCTAATCCAAAACACCACTCTCACCCTTTGAACATTCTAAAAAATAATTTTCACAATTTATAAAACACTATGAAATAGTTCAGCATGTGTTTTCCATAAAAATAATTACCCACATACAACATAAAAATGTTACTACCAAATCAAATGTGCATTAGATCCCAAAAAAACCAAATTTGCAGTAGGAAAACTAATAAATAAATGTGCTAAACTAACCAAAATTTCAAATTAATTCGTCAAACAATAAATATACATGGAACCACCTACCACGGTGTAGACCAACTACACAAATTTGATGTGAAACTCCTGCCGAACAACAATCACACCGCAAATAAAATTAATCCTTAAAATCAAAAAAAATAATTGGATCAATCACACCGAAAACAATCCAAATTCAAAAACAAAAACCCCATCGATAACCCTATACAAGGTGGGATGAAATTACCGGTGGGAGGCACATGCACTAGAGGAGGTCGGGACGTTGGTGAGGAGGTATAGCCGTTGAAGGGGGGCGCACGACGGTCTCGACCGGAAGGGAGGGCTATGCGTGTTGGTATGGTGCACCGGAGGAGGTCGGGATAACGTTGGTCGAGAGCAGGAGGGATGCTGCTCAAAGGTGGTTTGGCTGGAAGGCTGGGCGTGCGACGACGGTGCACCGAAGGAGGCCAACGGGGCGGCAACACAGCTCGGTGGTAGCTGGTATGGTGAGGAGGTGAAGGGAAAGGGTAGCGTGCAACTAGGGTTAGAGGGTGGAGTTATTGTGCGATGGAAACAAGATAGGGGGAGGGAGAAGAGAGAAAAAAATAAAGAAAACGAAATAAAAAAAGAGAAAAATAAAAATAAAAAGTAACCTAAATAAAATCTCTAAACTAATTTTGAATAATAATATTGGTTGTAAAAAAAATAGATGTGATTTTAATTAATTTTTTTTTAACAATGACTTGATGAAAATAAACACAACCTCATTAAAATATTAATGAAATTAATAATAATATTAATAACGCGATGATAATGTTATAACCATTATAATAATTTAATATTATATAACTAATTAAAATATTAACTGAAGTAATAATAATAATAATAACCTAATTGAAACATTAACTTAAATAATAATAATACTAGTAATAAAACTAGAATAATAAAACCAACTACAAAGTAATTTCATTAACTATTGAGTCTGGTCACCGCGCACAGATGCGTGCATGGTCGGGACATAGTCGCACACCCAAACAATAAAACATTTAGTAATAAAACATTCTCTAATTAAGGATGGTTACTACACACGATCGTGCGTACGGCCGCACACCCATGTATGACACCAAATTTTCTTTAAAATGGAACCGGTTCAGACCACAACTCAAAAGTGAGCCCCAAAATAATTAAAATAAAATAAAGCATTGTCGGGGCGCATATCGCTTTAGTGAAGTGACGTGGCTTTGACCAAGCCATGCATGTGTGTCGACCGCTGTTAAACCAAACATTCATTTATCAATAAAATGAAAAAACTCTCGTCGTGCCCAGTATGAACCTCAACAAAACAATTAAATCAAATAAAATTACCAGATAAAGGTAAAAATTAAAATCATTACCGATGTGTGAAGTCAGGGTGTGATAAGGAGTCCAATAGAAACCTTATATGGAAAGAGATGTCTCACACCAACTTGTTGGGATGATTTTGGTGAAAGAAAACTCGTAGGCCCGGAACTTGTTGAGGAAATGATGGAAAAGGTGAAGGTTATCCAAACACACATCAAAGAAGCACAAAGTAGGCAGAAGAGATATTCCGATAACCAAAGGAAGGATTTGGAATTTCAGGTAGGAGATCATGTTTTCTTGAAGGTATCTCCATGGAAGGGAGTTATAATATTCGGTAAGAAGTGTAAATTTAGTCCCAGGTACATCGGACCTTTCGAAGTTCTAGAATGAATTGGGGTTGTAGCTTACAGTTTGTCAATGCCGACAAGTCTCTCCAAAGTTCACGATGTGTTCCACGTATCACTGTTGAGAAAATACATGTCTGACCCAATACATGTACTCACCTATGAGGAAATTGAACTCAAACCAGATCTGTCTTATTGTGAAGAGCCTATCAAAATTCTTTATACTAGAGAACAAGTGCTGAGAAACTGGACGACTCATCTGGTAAAAGTTCTATGGAGAAACCATAAGATGGAAGAGGCAATGTGGGAACCCGAGGAACTTACGATGAAGAACCACCCGAATATTTGTATGCAGTAATATTCTAGAAATTTCGAGGATGAAATTATTTTAAGGAGGAAAGAATGTAACACCCCAAGCTTCCACGGTATATTTCCCTTTAAATAATACAATAGCTTGTGTTGCGCGCAACTTCAAGTTCAAACACACCACAACCAATCAAACTAGTCGTTATGAATAGTAATACCTACTTTTTGAAATTTTATAAATTTGATCTTTCAAAATGGACTTCATTTTTGTATTTGGAATATTGAAATTAGCTTAGGGTGAAGTTTTTGTATTTTTCTCAAAACTTTCAATTTTTGATGAATAGTGAAAAATACTAAATTATTCTTTAAAACCGACTTTTTATTTAAATAATTATTTATTTTATTTAAATTTATTTTAGGTCAAAATATATACATAATACCTATATAAGTTCAATTTAATTCATTTGAGTCATTTTATAATGAGTTTAGATATATAAAAATTTTATTGAACTTTTTACCGTCTTTTACCCACCTCCTAGAAGCATTTACAAATTTGTATAAAACTTAATTTTACTAATTCTGTGAGTTGAATTTCAAAAATATGAGTGACACGGTTAATATTAGTAAGTAAAATGTGTTTCAATAAGATGAAAATAATTTTTTGGTGAATAGTAACTTTTGACTTTTATTTACCATTGTTAAAAGTAAATAGGGTAATTAAGGGTAAAATGATATCATAATTACCCTAAAACATGTCCTAATTCTATTGGATAAGTATAATTCGACCAAAAACAACCTTATGAATAAAATATTATCCCCTTTGGTCCACTTGGATTAGATTAGGACATTTATTATTATTTTATTTAAAGAAGAGTTAAAAGAGTTAAAATCAAAGTTTAATAACTAAACTATTTTTAATATAGGGTTATACATAAGATAAATTTGACTATAAATATTCACTAGAAATATAAAAATATTTCATATATAATGGTATTTTATTTATAATTTTTAGACATTAAATAATTAAATATATTTATGACACAATGATGATGCAGTAATTACCTTATTAATGAAAGATTAAAATAATTGATATTATAAATATCCAAATAAATATAATTTGAGACTTTTAATGAATTAAAATAATTTTATATGTTAATATTAAATGTTAGGGTTGATTAAATAATTTTTTTTGAAGTAATAATGTTGTTATGAATTTAACAAAAACAAAATACCAAATAGTGTCAAAATTGACATAAAAGAGTTTTTAAAACAAATATTATATTATTAATTGATATTATTTTTCTAAAAATCTAAGGTTCAGCCAAAAGGATTAAATAATATTATATATGTCATTAATGAACCACTTGATGTTCTCTTTGAAGTTTATATTAAGTTTATTAACCATATAATATAAAAATACAAAGAGACATGGTAAATGTTAAACTATTTAACTAAGAGTTAAATCTAAAAGATAAGGTTAATATAGTGACCCAAACCTATCTAAAACCTATTGGTTGAGTGGTTTTTGACCCATACCCACCTTATCCTTGAAATAAATCATTTTTGAGCCATTATAAACCGAAAATAATTTTATTATAAAATAATATTTCAATCTTTTCCTAAGGTGCCCCTCACCCCTCTTATAAAAGGGAACTTCCCCTTCTCTCAAATTCACACCTTCAAAACCATTTGGATCGGCCAACCCCTGACCAAATATCCTATAAATTGTACTCCATTCATACTAGAGGCCTTCCTTTAGTCAGAAATCCAACCTAAAGAGCCCTTTTGATCAAATCAAAAGGAAGAACTTGAAGAAGAGGTAAATATTTTATCACCTATTTCAAGTTCTTTTCTTATTCCACTTCATTTTTCTTTGTTGTTTCCATACCAAAATAATAAATCCAGTACCTTATACATACTATTATGTTATTATAAATATTTTATAACCATATTCATTATTCTATCCATCCTACAAATGACAAATTCACCATACGTGCGTACGTACGGCTTACCGTCTCCACGTCGTGGTGTAGTTTGTTATTCAAACACTTAATTATTTGGATGGGTATAATAATGAGTATAACTGATGTAAATAATAAATATAACATGTTAATTATTCTTTATATATGATATACCATCCAATTACATATGATTTTTCCATCAATATAATGATATTGTCGCTCGTGCATACGTACGGATTACCGTCTCCACGAACGCGATGAGATTCATTCCCCATCGTAATCATTCAAGAATAATTGTCATTTTATGATTCAAAATAACATTTATGAACATAATATCATTATTTATATGAATCAAATAAATCCTATTCATAACAAACATGGCTTATGTAACTAAGCATATAAAGTAAAACGAATCAGTTAACACCTGAAACGATGATACTACTAAAATATTATTAACAAAACAATATTAGAAGATCATATATGATATCATATTTACGTATATGGTTATTTTATAATTTAATAACAATTATTTAACTATTATACAGGAGTTTAACGTACCATAGACAATTGAAAAGTACAAGGTAAGGGTTAATTTTACAATCTCTTTATTATCTAAGGCTGTTTTTACGTGAGTATCTATTGGGACCTCTTTATCATCCACATCCGTGTTTTCTTAAAAAATGTATTTCAAAACATTTTTACTATTTAATAGACAATGGGTTAAAGTAATTTAAACCCTTATTTGACCTTATATGTTTTGAAAGGAATCTTTCTTTCATTTACCAAACAAGGTATTTTATGACCTTTTCGACAAAATTAAGGTAAGAATGTTTTTTTTAACTTATACGACGGGTGTGGCTATTTTCCTCTGTTATAAAATCATTGAAGCTTCCCTTACAAGCTTATAAGAATATTTTTAAAATAAATGTTTTCTTTTATAATTATATAACTTTTAAATTATTTCAAAATAGAAAGAGATATTTCTCTAAAAAAAGTTTTGATTTTATCTATGTTAATATCCTTTGATATATTTTAAGCTTATTTGAAGTTGATTTATTATGATACAAAACTTCCATATTGTATTGACAGTTTTGTGATATGTTTGATTGTGAATGTGTTATTTTTAAACCATTCATGGTTTATGGATAAATTATTGACATTTTGTATGCTAGTTTTAATTCTAATGTTTATGTTATGTTTAAACCTTTTCATATGAGGAATGCATTGGACTTAGTAAGTGACGGGTGGAGCCCACTATAACTCCTCGATGTATCAGTATCTATCATGAGACAAACTAGTGTCTTGGCATAAGGCCTTGAAAAAATCTTATTTTTAGTCTTGGTACAAGGCCTTGACTATGTGGTTATGAAGTCTGGAATTATGCATTCCATCATTATGAAAGTGGCTATTGATATTGCATGTGATTATTCGACTAGTAGAATATCCATGTGAATAAGTAAATGGAATTATTTGATTTTATATTTTCCATATTATGATAAATTTAAAGTTTAAAAGGATTTTGTTTTAGTCTTATACATTGCCTTAAATATTTATACTTATTTATGAAAGTTTATGCTATATTGTTATCCTTACTGAGCATCTAAAGTCACCCCTTTCTATGTTTTATTTTTCCCAGGATGCGAAGAAGTATATTATGACTGACCTGCAGGGATGGTCTAAGGGATATGAGTATGGCCTATGGAGACTATGTTGTTTAGTTTTTCATTTTATAATGTAATGTAAAACTTATGAATGTATCTAGTATTTCCAAGGCTACTAAACTAATCGGTCTTTCGAGACTTGATCTTTTGTGATCATGCCAATATTATGTAATAATGAACTGACTCTGGGTAACTAGGATTGGGGCGTTACAAATCATGAATTAAGTAAAATCATCATTCATTTCTCAAATTATTTCTCAACTATCCCTTTTGGAGAAGATAAATGATGCTCAAAGAGATGATGTGGAAATTTAGAAGAAGGTGGAAGCTATAAAAAATGGAAATCATTAGAGTTAAAAATTAATGAATAAGGAGTTGTAAGATTTGGTTTATGAATTTGTGTACCATCAAATCTGGAGATAAAGAAAGAGCTATTGAATTATGTACAAAGCTCGACCTTCTCCATCCACCTACAAAGCACGAATATGTATCGAGATCTCTAAGATAAATATTGGTGGGAAAATATGAATAATTTTATCACTGAATATACATCAAAGTGTCTGGTCTATCAATAAGTGAAAGATCAAAGGAAAAATTCTAAGTGGATGATGCAACCATTACCCATAACAACATGGAAATGGGAAAACATTTCCATTAACTTTATCACCGGTCTTATAAAGAAATCAAGAGGAAATAATTCTATATGGGTTGTTGTGGATAGTCTTACAAATACTTTTCAATTCATTGAAACTCAATAGGACTTCTTACTTGATCATCTTGTAAGTCTATACATCATAGAGGTGGTGAGGCTGCATGGAACACCACTATCGATTGTATTAGGATAGGATTCGAGATTTACCTATAAGTTCTGAAAGAGTCTCTAACATGATCTAAATACTAAGTTGAACTTTAGTATGTATTATCACCCCCAAATTGATGTCCAATCTGAGTGGACTATTCATAAATTGGAATAAATTTTGAGAAATTACTTGATGGACATTGAAGGAGGATGGTAACAATATCTTCCTTGGGTCGAGTTCTCATGCAATTATAGTTTCCACTCAAGCATCCAAATGGATCCATATGAATCACTTTATGGGAAGATAGGTATAACACCTATTTTTTTGGATAAAATCGATGAATGCAAGCTGTTGGGACCTGAAATGGTTGAGGAGATGTTAGAAAAGGTCAAGACCATTCAGTACTGCATCAAGACTACTCAGAGTCAACAAAAGAGTTATATTGGCATCCCTTGATGGGACCTGGTGTTTAAGGTTTGGGATAAAGTGTTTCTCTATATATATCCATGGAAGTGAGACATGAAATTTGGGAATAAGGGAAATATAAGCTTCGAGTATATCAAACCCTTTGAGATTCTCAATCACATCAGAGTTGTGGCTTATCAACTGGAACTCCCACCAACCCTTTCTCAAGTACACAATGTATTTCATCTATCCATATTGAGGAAGTGCATACTAAATACCTAACATGTGCTAAATTAAGAGGTGGTATAGTTGGAAAGTGATCTTTATTATGAGGAGTAGCTAGGGAAGATCTTGGACCATAGATATAAAGCTCTACACAACAAGACAGCTCACATGGTCAAAGTGCTATGGTGGAACCATAAATACCAAGAAGCGGCCTAGGAACCAGAGGAAGTCATGAAGTAGAATTACCCTCACCTGTTTTCACCATAGTATGTAATATGAAATTTTTAGGGTTAAATTATTTAAAAGGTAAAAATTCAACACCCTGAGTTTTTAAAAAGGAAAACTATTCTTGATAGTGTATGCGACATGCAACATCAAGCCTAAACAAACCATGATTATTTATGACCATTATAACCTAGCCGTTAAATTGGAAGGTAATAATAGTATTAAATAATTTATTAAATATATATAAAGTTCCTAATTGATATAAATTTATTGATAAATACACTCAATTTTTTTAATGAAGACATTTTATTCTTCAAAAACATACATTTTCTTCAAAAATAATTTTTATTGCTTTTTGAGAGAAAATATTACAATTAATTACTTAAAATTTTAGAAATGTTATCTTATAAAATGAAAATAATTTTTTAAACCAACATATCAAAATTTACTTAGGGTGAAATTTTGGGTTTTTCCTGAAATGGTTGATTTTTCAGTAAATAATGAAAATTACCGATTTTTCAAATACTGTTATTTATTTTAATTAAATTAAGTAATTTAAAAGTTAAATTATTTTTTTGATTTTGTATAAATGTTAATAATTAAATTAATTTCATTTAAATCTTTAATTTTCATGATTTTGGTAAAAGATTATTTTTATACTTAAAAACATAGTTTTTTGTAAATTGTTTTTTAAGTGCATAAAGTCTATCTATTTTAATTAATTAAAATAACCCTTATTTATGAAAGATTTAAATGACATTTATAGATTATATATCTATTTATATTAATTTAAACTCATATATTAATGATTACTATTCATATAGTTAATGTAAGATCATCTTATACTTGAAAAATACATTTCTTAACACTACGGGAAAAACTGGTTTTTGCGACGGGTTATTTGCGATGGCAGAATCAACCCGTTGCAAATAATTAGTTATTTGTGATGGAACTCGGGGTCCCGTCGCAAAAATTTATGTGCGGTTTGGCGCGGTTTGCATGCTAAATTGCGCGGAAGAGTATTTGTGACAGGGAGGCACCTTCTGTCGCAAATACCGGGAGGCGGTAAATACAATTTGTGACGGGGGAATTCCCCCGTCGCAAATAGTGCATCCGTCAGAGGGTATTTGCGACGGGACCCATTGCAAATACCCAGTGGCGGTAAATACTATTTGCGATGGGATGTTGTCCCGTCACAAAAAGTGTGTTGGCAGGTCACTTTTTGTGACGGGACTCGTCACAAACACTCTTTTAACCGCCAACAGTAATTAATGCGGTCAAGGGTATTTGCGACGGGTCCCGGCACAAAAAAAAATACTATTTGTGATGGGTATCTCGTCGCAAATATTCTCGTCGCAAATATTCTCATCGCAACTAATCTATCCTATATATACCCTCCATCCGTTTTTTCTTTCCTTCCACTCAATTCCTACTTTCTCTGTCTCTCTAAACTCTAATTTTAGAGTGGAAATTTTTCTGAGTTAGTTTTTTTTACGAAGAAGTTGTGAAGTCGTCTACAATTATAAGAGATCAAGTTTAAAGATATTTATGTTTTATTTAATTTAGTATTTATTTAATTTTTCATATTAATTTTCATTATTGTTGATTAGTTGTAATTAAATTAGATTTAAATTGTTTTGTCATCAGTATTTATTTGTAATAATAAATTGAAATTATTAGTACTAATTCTTAGTAATTAGTATTAATTATTAATTATTAGCTATAATTAGTAATGTATATAAATAATTAGCGAAAATTAGTAATTAGTGGCTAAAATTTGAAGTAATTAAAAGTAATTAACCCAAATTAGTAATAATTAAGAAAAAATATTAATAATTAGGAAAAAATAGTAATAATTAGGAAAAAATAGTAATAAATAGTTACAATTAGTAATAAATATTTACAATTAGTAATAAATACTAATAATTAGTAATAAATACTAATAATTAGTAATAAATAGTAATAACTAGTAATAAATAGTAATAATTGGTAATAAATAGTAATAAATAGTAATAAATAGTAATAATTAGTAATAAATAGTAATGAATAGTAATAAATAGTAATAAATAGAAATCATTAGTAATAATTTGTAATAATTAGTAATAATTAGTAATAAGTAGTAATAATTAGTAATAAATAGTAATAAATAGGAATAAATAGTAATAAATAGTAATAATTAGTAATAATTAGTAATAATTAGTAATAAATACTAATAATTAGTAATAAATATTAATAATTAGTAATAAATACTAATAATTAGTAATAATTAATAATAAATGGTAATAAATAGAAATAAATAGGAATAAATAGTAATAAATAGTAATAATTAGGAATAATTCGGAATAATTAGGAATAATTGGTAATAATTAGTAATAATTCCTAATAATTGGTAATAATTAGTAATAAATAGTAATAATTAGTAATAAATGGTAATAATAGTAATAAATAGTAATAATTAGTAATAATTAGTAATAATTAGTAATAATTAGTAATAAATAGCAATAAATAGTAATAAATAGGAATAAATAAGAATAAATAGGAATAATTGGGAATAATTAGGAATAATTAGGAATAATTAAGAATAATTAGGAATAATTAGGAATAATTAGGAATAATTAGGAATAATTAGGAATAATTAGTAATAATTAGTAATAATTAGTAATAATTAGAAATAATTAGTAATAATTAGTAATAATTAGTAATAATTAGTAATAATTAGTAATAAATAGTAATAAATAGTAATAATTAGTAATAATTAGTAATAATTAGTAAAAATTAGTAATAAAGAGTAATAAATCGTAATAAATTGTAATAATTGGTAATAATTAGTAGTAATTAGTAATAATTAGTAATAATTAGTAATAATTAGTAATAATTAGTAATAATTAGTAATAATTAGTAATAATTTGCAATAATTTGTAATAATTTGTAATAATTTGTAATAATTAGTAATAATTAGTAATAATTAGTAATAATTAGTAATAATCAATAATAATGAGTAATAAATAGTAATAATTAGTAATAATTAGTAATAAATAGTAATTGTCATGACCCTTACCCTGGGGTCTGTGCCGTGACTACCCCAAGTCCGCCTTCTATAGGCCAGGGGCTGGCGACTAGAACCGAAAGGCGTAATCCCTAAAACTGGGAAGGCATTTCCATTATAAACTGTAAACACACATGACCAAGCACACAACAAGATACGAACACAAGTAAACTATATAGTAAAAAGAGTGTGTACAATAAGAAAAAGGGGCCAGAATACATGCCCAACTGGAAAGTACATGAAAACTGAAAAGTACAAGTAAAAACTAGGAACAGCTTATAAGAACACCCACTAAGGATCCTACCTGAAGGGTAGGTACAACCCTCGAACGGTCATCTCTATGGTACGCTTTTTCTAATGTCCACCTCTGAGCTACCTCCAGTCCTAGTACTCTCGTCCTCAGTCAGTATTGCTCATCATCTACACCAAACACAACAAGGTGTGGGCATAGCCCGTGTAGGGGTGAGTATAACGATACTCAGTAGGGACCCCAAGACCCTCTAAGGTCTCACAAAATCCACAAAGGATAAACCACAAAGTATGAAAACAATAGAAAACCCTACTTAGGTATATGCCCATACATATACCTAAGTTATCAAGTATACTCATCTCATTCATGAGGAAACACAGGGTCCAACTCAAAAGCCCCAAGCTCAACTGTTCCACAAAGGAAAAAATAGCATGAAGGTAACACCACAAAGATAAGTACCACCAAGGTAAATCCACATAGAAGAATTCCACAAAGGCATTACCAAAAAGGTATATACCACAAAGGTATTTCCACACAGAAGAATACCACAAAGGTATCACCATGAATGTAAGTACCACAAAGGTATCACCACAAATGTAAGGTTTTAGCACACACCGGTTATAAATTAGGTATGGTACCAAAGATGATTATATGTAACTACTGAATCATCTTACTATATTAAGAGGAAGACCCACGTAGGATCCTAAATCATGAGACCCACGTAGGATTCTAAATCGTCAGACCCACGTAGGATCCTAATACAGCAGACCCACGTAGGATCCTAGAGTAGTCCCATGTGGATTCCTAGAGCAGATCTAGGTGATACTCTCGAACACATACCCATGTAAGATCCCAGCGCACAGACCCACATAGGATCCCTACCTCATGTTACAGCCAGCTACAGGGTTCCCGCACTAAGCTCGCTTGATTCCGGGAGGGTCTGATCCTTAAGAAACTTATCGATACTCAAACTGCCACGAAGTCCCATGGAGAAGTATCCCAAAGGACCACCATGTAATAGGGGTCTCAACACAATAGATGTTGTGTCAATCGGACGCCCGGTCTGTATGTTATTGGCCTTTTAGTCCCAAGGTCTCAGTTGGATTTGTGTTAGATCCAACCCGTCTGTACCCCAAATTTATCCAAAACCCAAGTGGGGTATACTAAAATGACCATCTCGATCCAAGGTTTTCGGTGCTTTAGACGTTTTGTCAAACAGACGCTCGTAACTCAAGATATGTCCAAAAGAGTGGAAAGGGTCGAAACTGGTCTGAGTCTGGTCTGACTCGGTCTCACCCAGCCTGGGATGACCCGACCTGGGTTTGAACCTAGGTCCGACCCGGCCTGCTGGGTCTGGCCCGGCCCGCTAGGTCTAGCCTGGCCTACTGGGTGGCCCGTTCTAGGCAGCCCGCTCGGCTCCCCGGCTGGCCGGACGGCCAACCTCCTCCGCGAGGCGCGATCGTGCGCCGCGCCATCACCAGCGGCCGACAGTGAGTCGACTGCCCTGCCTTCGCATCTGCGGCCTTGTGTATTGGCTCCCGCATGCCCCGTGGAACAGACACGCGCTGCCGCCTCCCCTTCGCACGGTCAGCCGTGCACCGGCCGCTGCCTCTGCTCCACCGTGGCCGACAGGCCACATCCCTTCTCTGGCAGTGCGGTCATGCCACCGTCGTCATCATGGCTGATCGGAGTGTCGGTCGCCGTTCTTGAGCCCCATCGGTGTCGGTCGCCGGCACAGTCACCGGCGACATTCTTCAGGTCAGCGGGCGTGCCCTGGTGTCTCTTTCTTCATTCCGTAGACATCCGCACTCATCTCGGGATGTCTCTATTGATTTAAAACCACCACAATCCACAAAGGTTTCGGAGAGGTCGGGCCGTGTTCGTTTGGCCTGAACCCTCTGTGTTATAATGGTATCAAGTGGCTTATTTGTTCTTGAATCATGAAGAACATCAAGGATGGGTAAGGGGTATTAAAAACAACAATAAACTCTATCTCAATTGCTCGTTGGAAGATGTCGCGAGGAAGAAGACGAAGTCATTGGGGATGGTGAAGTCGGCGTTCGTCACTTCTGCAAGATGCTTCTGATCCGGGCTCAAGTGTCATCCTTGTTATTCGATTCTGGAGTATGTTCTCCGTTGGAGAGGGAATTCTTCATTTGGAGGAAATGTTTCTCCAAAGTTCTCCAAGGCTCTCTCCCAATTCTCCTTTACCAACCAATCCTCTCAAAGGTAAAGAGAAGCCAATATAAATTAAAATAGGTTTACCAATTTAATTCCACATTGGCACAATTAAAGCTGACACATTTAATTAATTGTTGTTTGCTTAATTAATTAAATGGAGAGTTGAAAGGTTTTCCCCCATTAAGAGGGGTTTGGGTGGTCCCCACCACCAAGATTCAAAATGGGGGTTTTCTATCCCGGGTGGTCCCCACCTCCATAACTCTAAAAGAGAGGTTTCAAAAAATAAAAAAAAAGTTTGATCTTTATTTTATTTTTTTATTTACACAAAAAACACAAAAACTAACTTTCACCCTCATCCTATTGTGGTTGAGGTGAAAGTATCCTTAAGTGAATATTGGGGTTGCGAGTTCAACGGTGCCCTCTGATTTCAATTCTGAGCACCGGTTCAAAAGTTACAAAAACTCGCTCGCACGTTTATTGAACGTACTTAAAAAAAGTTCATGAATTCATTCCAGGCACACCGAGCCTTAGAATCACGAGCCGTTAATTTTTGCGGACTCGTAAAATTCCCATATAATTAAAAAAAATTACATGGAAATTTCCAGGTCTTTACATTCTCCCCACCTGAGGAATTTTCATCCCCAAAATCCACATCACAAAAACAAGGAAAACAAGTGGGGGTACTGAGTACGAATCTGAGCCTCCCGCTCCCACATGCTCTCCTGGAGGTTCCCGTGCTGCCAACATACACATACTAAAGGTATCGACTTCCCATGAAGGACTCGCTCCTATCTATCCTCAATCTCCACTGGAACCTCCATAAACGTCGCCCCATCGTCGATGTACAGCTCGCCATGGTCGATGACTTGAGATGGGTCATGCATGTTTCTCATCAACTGGGATACGTGAAAAACAGTGTGCACCCGGTGCAACTGAGGTGGAAGAGCTAAGCGGTAATCCACCTCGCCAACTCTATTGAGGACCTGAAAGGGTCTGATGAACCTCATAGATAACTTACCACCCCAGCCAAATCTCCACAAACCTCCTCGGGGTGAGACCCATAGAAAGACGTGGTCACCATCCTCAAACTCCAGAGGTCTCCATCTCCTGTCATCATAGGACTTTTTCCTACTCTATGTAGTCTCTATCCACTCCTAGATGATCTGTACCTTCTCCGTGGTAGCTCGTACCATATCTGGTCTTATAAGTGCTAACTCCCCTGGATCAGTCCAGCACAAAGGTGATCTACAAGGTCGGTCGTACAACACCTCGAAAGGTGTCATCCCAATGGTAGAGTGATAGTTGTTGTTGTATTCAAACTCTACCAAGGGAAAGTGATCCTACCAGCTACGACCGAAGTCGAGGATGCAAGCATGCAGCATGTCCTTGAGGGTCAGAATGGTCCGATCAATCTGGCCATCCATCTAAGGATGGAAGACGGTGCTCAAATGAAGTTGTGTCCTGAAAGCCTCCTGCAACCCCTTCCATAGCCAGGAAGTGAAACATGCATCATGATTAGAGACAATCGTCGAGGGTACTCCATGTAGTTTCACAATCTTCTGCACATAGAGGCATCCCAATATCTCTACTAAACCCTGCTCTCTAATCGGTAGTAAGTGGGAAAACTTGGTGAATCCTTCTAAGATCACCCAGATAGAATCATGGCCCCTGAATATACATGGAATTCATGTCACAAAGTCCATGAATATCCCATCCCACTTCCACTCTGGGACCTCTAAAGGATAAACTAAGACTGTCGGTACCTGATGCTCCACTTTTACTTGCTAACAAGTGAGGCACCGAGAGACAAACTCTGCTACTTCTTTCTTCATTCCTGGCCACCAGTGCTGTCTTTGGAGATCCTGGTACATATTGCCACTCCTGGATATACCGCTAGAGGGGATGTGTGCAACTCACTCAACACTTCCTCCCGAAGTGACATTGGTACCATGGTACGTCCTCTGAAGAGGATGATGTGCTCCCCACTTTCAGAAAATCCATCAGGTGTCTGTCCTATGGATATATTTGCACGTCGAGCCTCACAGTTAGTGTCCCCATGCTGCGCCTCCCTGACTCACTGAAGAAGTGGGGGAGTGACTATAAGAGACTGAAGAAAGGCTGCTCTATCTTGTTCCGCAAAGGATACCCGTAAAGCGGCCAGCTGCTCTGTCACCTCACCTAGCAACTGTATACCAGATCTCCTGCTGAGTTCATCTGCTACAACGTTCCCCTTCCCAAGAGTATAGACTATCTCGAAGTCATAGTCATGGAATAACTCAAGCCAAAGCCACTACCTTAGGTTCAGGTCCTTCTCAGAGAAGATATACTTGAGACTCTTGTGATCAGAGTAAACCGTAAAGTGCTCGCCCAACAAGTAATCTCGCCACATCTTCAAGGTAAAGACCACTACTTCTAACTCCATGTCATGGGTAGTGTATTTTTTCTCATGATATCTCAGCTGACAAGAACCATATGTGATAACTACTCAATCCTGAATCAAGACACATCTGAGCCTGGTCCCTGATGTGTTGCAGTAGAATACATACCCAATTCCCTCCTCCGGAAGCCTCAAGATGGGGGCATTGGTCAGCCTATACCTCAGCTCCTGAAAACTCTGATGGCATCTATCCGACCACATGAAGGGTTTCCCCTTCTTCATCAATGATGATAAAGGTTATGAAACTCTAGAGAAATCTATCACAAACCTCCAGTAGTATCCGACCAAACCCAGGAAACTTTGTACCATCGTCACACTCCTCGGTGGCTCCCAAGAAAGTACCTCCTCAATCTTCATTGGATCCACCACAACTCCAACCTTCAAGATGACATGTCCCAAGAATTGAACCTCTCAGATCCATAATTTGTACTTCAAGAGTTTACCATAAATCTAGTCCTCTCAGAGTGTGTCCAAAACTATCTATAAATGACAGGCATGCTCTTCCTCGGTGGTTGAGTAGATTAGAATGTTGTCGATGAAGACTACTACAAAGCGATCAAGGTATGGCTGAAAGATCATGTTCATGTGTCCCATGAACACTGCTGAAGTGTTGGTCACACCGAATGGCATAACCAAGAACTCGTAGTGGCCATACCGACATCTGAAAGTCGTCTTATACACATCCTTATCTCGTACTCTGAGCTGGTGATAGCCTGATCTGGGGTTTATCTTTGAGAACCACCGTGCTCCCTTCAGCTGATCAAAGAGGTTGTCAATCCTAGGGAGTAGGTACTTGTTCTTCACGGTCACCTGGTTTAGGAACCGATAGTCAACATAAATTCTCAAGCTCCCATCCGCCTTCTTGGCGAACAAAATCTGGGCTACCCAAGGAGAAACACTAGGCCGGATGAATCTCTTCCCCTATAAGTCCTCCAGCTATACCTGCAGCTCAAGAAGCTCTGCGGGATCCATCTGATATGCTGGTGTAGATATTGGTGTCATCCCGGGGTATAAGTCAATGTAAAATTCTATCTCTTTGCGTGGAGGTAGACCCGGAACAACATCAGGGAAGACATTCATGTACTGGTCCACCACCATAGGATAGCTCAGACTCTCAACATCAACCGCTTCGGGGGTAAGGCCAGCCAACTAATGAGTGATCGGTTGCACTCTCCTCCAGGTAAGTCCATCCTATGCTGCAAAGGCTCCCTTCTCACTGGTGAAGGTAAACCTGGTCTCATCCATGCAGACACACCGTACTTTGCACCTAATACAATCAATC
Source organism: Viscum album (assembly GCA_963277665.1). Classification (NCBI taxonomy): domain Eukaryota; kingdom Viridiplantae; phylum Streptophyta; class Magnoliopsida; order Santalales; family Viscaceae; genus Viscum; species Viscum album. Next base: position 467,643,942 of record OY728142.1, on the reverse strand, counting down.
TGAGCATAGACTGTAGATAACCAGTCCATACCCAAGATGACGTCATAAGGCATCGATGCCACTACTAGGAGATCCCAGCCGAATCTCTCGCCTCCTAGAGTAAGCTCGCACTACCGGAACCTGTGTGTAATCGTTGAATCCTCTCTCGTAGGAGTCTCTATCCTTAAGGATCGAGACAACAGCTCCACCAGAATCTCCGAGCTCTGAATGAGGGTAGTGGCAATAAAAGAATGACTAGAACATGTGTATATAAGTACAACAGCTAAGGTGGAGTAGACACAGATCGTACCTCGTATCATCTCCAGATCACCATGGTCATAGGCCTCAGCTTCCTGGAGCTGAGCTCGCCCCTGTCCACCTGCTTCATGTGGTCAGGGTGGACCACCTGGTAGTGTTGGCAGTAACACCTGGAATCATCTCTCATCGCCAGTTGCACGACCAACTCCTCTGCCACATCCTCCTGCTCCCTAAGGACCTCCTCGATCGAATCTTTTTCTCTGCCTGAGCGGTCCTTTGACCATCTTCTGATCATTCGTACGGCGGGTCGGGCAGTCATGAGCCATGTGACCCTGCTCGTCGCATGCGTAACATTGCCTGCTCCTCGCATGACTGGCTCTGTCTCCGGTGCCCCGCACAATTGACCCTGAATCCTGCAGTTGTCCACCTGTAAGTCTCGTCCTCTTGGACCTATATGAAATTAGGCTACTACCATCTGCGTAAGACTCCACTACGTGATGCTCGGTGGTGGTTCTCTCTGCTTGTGATTGCTCATCAATAAAACTCTTCACTAACAGGGATCGCTCTAACACCCCTACTTGTGTCAGGATGCAGAGAGAAATCATCGAAGCCTTGATCTCCCGCCTGAGTCCCTGCTTGAAGGTCTGAGCCCTGAAGAATGGGTCCCGCACCATATCAGTAAAGTAGCGTGAGAGTTCGGTGAACCTCGCTGAGTACTGAGCCACAGTCATGTTGCCCTGCTTTAGATGAAGAAGCTATTGTATGTGCATTTCACGAAGGGTCACTGGGACAAACTCTGTCCGAAACAGGATATCAAAGTTTGCCCAGAGAAGTATTGCCTCGTTGTGAACCTAGAGTATCAAGCTCCACCATCTGTCTATTACTGCCTCTAGAAGACTGGCGGAAAGGATCACCATGAGATCAAATGGTGTCCCTACCAGTTGGAAGACTCTCACCACAGCCTCCAACCAATCCTCAGCCGCCTATGGGTCCATCTCTCCCCTGAACCTAGGTGGCCTCTGATGCTGGAACTCGTGCAACATGCTCAAGTGGTGTGCACCCTCTGCTGCTGGGGCTGGTTGCATCAGTGGCCCAACAGGTAATGGTACTGTTGGTGCCCCTACTGATAAAGGGCCCTACACTGAGGCCTCGTCACTCAGTGGGCTATCATCGTGTACTATACCCGATACCCTAGCCGGCTGTCTGTGTGGAGGCATCCCGAAAAGAAACAGGTGTGTCACGGTCAATAAGTTATACCTGGTGGGCTGACTCAAAAATATCATAAAGAAAACTTTTCGAAACACACACGCAATCAATTTTTTTGCGCACTGAGTAAGAAATCAGAAGTCGGGGTCCTAGTATATAGATACGTCATCTGCTGCACCAACACCGGATTCCCTAAACTAATAACCACACTCACTACACTTAACACTATTGCCATTAAAATATTAGAGTCCAATGTTCTATGGTAGAACCGACTCCTCTGATACCAATTTGTCACAACTCTTCCCCTGGGGTCCATGTCGTGACTACCCCAAGTCTGCCTTCCATAGGCCAGGGGCTAGCAACTAGCATTGAAAGGCGTAATCCCTAAAACCAGGAAGGCATTGCCTTTATAACATGTAAGCACACATGACCAAGAACATAGAAATATACGAACACAAGTAAATTGTATAGTAAAAATAGTGTGTATAGTAAGAAAAAGGGGCGAGAATACAAGCCCAACTGTAAAGTACAAGAAAACTAAAAAGTATAAGTAAAAACTAGGAATAGGTCCTGTGAACACCCACCAAGGATCCTACCTGAAGGGTAGGTACAGCTCTCGAACAGTCGTCTATGCGGTACACTTCGTCTAATGTCCACCTTCGAGCTACCTCCAGTCTTGGTACTCTCATCCTCAGTCAGCGCTTCCCATCGTCTGCACCAAACACAACAAGGTGCGGGCATATCCCGTGCAGGGGTGAGTATAACAATACTCATTAGGGACCCCAAGACCCTCAAAGGTCTCACAAAATCCATGAAGGATAAACCACAAAGCATAAAAACAACAGACAACCCTACTTAGGTATATGCCCATACATATACCTAAGTTATCAAGTATACCCATCTCATTCATGAAGAAACACAAGGTCCAACTCAAAATCCCAAAGCTCAACTATTCCACAAAGGAAGGAATACCACGAAGGTAACACCACAAATATCAGTACCACAAAGGTAAATCCACACAGAATAATTCCACAAAGGTATCACCGTGAAGGTATGTACCACAAAGGTATCGTCACACAAAAGAATACCACAAAGGTATCACCACGAATGTAAGTACCACAAAGGTAACGCCACACAGAAGAATACCAAAAAGGTATCACCAAAAATGTAAGGTTTTATATCACACCAGGTATAACTTAAGTATGGTAGAAAAGATGACTAGATGTAACTACTGAATCATCTTACTCTATTAAGAGGTAGACCCACATAGGATCCTAAATCATCAGACCCACGTAGGATCCTAAATCATCAGACCCACGTAGGATCCTAATATAACAGACCCACGTAGGATCCTAGAGTAGTCCCACATGGATTCCTAGATCAGATCTAGGTGAGACTCTCGAACACAGACCCATGTAGGATCCCAAAGCAGAGACCCACATAGGATCCCTATCTCATGTTACAGCCAGCTATAGGGTTCCCACACTAAGCTCACTTAATTCCAGGAGAGTCCGCTCCTCAATATATAGTTTGATACTCCAAATGCCAAAAATTCCCATGAATAATTATCCTAAAGGACCGCTATGTAATAGGGGTCTCAACACGACATACGGTGCGTCAATCGGACGCCCGGTCTGTAAGTTATTGGTCTTTTAGTCCCAAGGGCCTGGTTGGATTCATGTTCAATCCAACCTGTTTGTACCCCAACTTTATCCAAAACTCAATTTAGGTATCCCAAAAGGACTGTCTCAATCCAAGGTTTCCAACTTCATAGACGGTTCGTCAAACGGACGCTCGTAGCTCAAGATATGGCCAAAAGAGTGGAAAGGTTTGAAACTAGTCCGGGTCCGGTCCGACCCGGCCTGCTGGGTCCGGTCCGACCCAGCCTGCTGGGTCCGGCCTGACCCGTTGGGTCCCACCTGCGATGGTGGCCTGCTTGGCTCCCCGGCTGGACAGATAGTCAGCCTCCTCCGTGCAGCGCGGTCGTGTTTCGCGCCAGCACCGATAGCCGGCAACGAGCCGACCACCCTACCTTCGTCGTCGAGGCCTTGTTTCACGGCTCTCGCATGCCCGATGGTGCGGACGCGTGTCGTTACCTCCCCTTTGCGTGACCGGTCATGCGCCGACTGCTACCTCTGCTCCACCGCAGTCGATGGGCTACAGCCCTTCTCTGGTGGCACGGTCGCGTCGCCGCCACCGTCGTGGCCGACCGGAGTGTCAGCCGCCGTTCCCGAGCCCCACCAGTGTCGGTCACCGACACGGTCGCCGGTGACATTCTTCGAGTCACCGGGCGCACTCCGGTGGGTTGTTCTTCATTCATTAGACATCCGCACTTTTCTCGGGATGTCTCCATTGATTTAAAACCACCACAATTCACAAAGGTTGTGGAGAGGTCAGGTCGTGTTCGTTTGGCCCGAACCCTCCGTGTTAGAACGGTAGCAAGCGGCTTATTTGTTCTTCAATCATGAAAAACATCAAGGACGGGTAAGGGGTATTCAAAACAACAATAAAACCTACCTTGATTACTTGTCGGAAAATGTCGCGAGGAAGAAGATGAAGTCATTGGGGATGGTGACGTCAGCGTTCGTTGCTTCCGCAAGATGCTTCTGATCCGGGCTCAAGCGTTGTCCTCGTTCTTCGCTTCCAGAGTATGTTCTTCGTTGGAGAGGGCGTTCTTCTTTTGGAGGAAATGTTTGTCCAAAGTTCTCCAAGGCTCTCTCTTAATTCTCCTTTGCCAACCGATTCTCTCAAAGGTAAAGAGGAGCCAATATAAATTAAAATAGGTTTATCAATTTAATTCCACGTTGGCACAATTAAAGCTGACACATTTAATTAATTGTAGTTGGCTCAATTAATTAAATGGAGAGTTGAAAGGTTTTCCCCCATTAAAAGGGGTTTGGGTGTTTCCCACCACCAAGATTCAAAATGGGGGTTTTCTAGCCCGGGTTGTCCCCGCCTCCATAACTCTAAAAGATAGGTTTCAAAAAAAATTGATCTTTATTGTATTTTTTTTATTTACACGAAAAACACAAAAACTAACTTTCACCCTCGTCCTACTGCGGTCAAGGTGAAAGTCTCCTTAAGCGAATATCAGCGTTGCGAGTTCAACAATGCCCTTAGATTTCAATTCTGAGCACCGATTCAAAAGTTACAAAAACTCGCTTGCACGTTTACTGAACGTACCTAAAAAAAGTTCAGAAATTCATTCCGGGCAAACCGGGTCTTGGAATCACGCGCCGTTAATTTTTGCGGACTCATAAAATTCCCATATAATTAAAAAAAAATGCATGGAAATTTCCAGGTCTTTACAGTAATAATTAGGAATAATTAGTAATAATTAATAATAATTAGTAATAATTAGTAATAATTAGTAATAATTAGTAATAATTAGTAATAATTAGTAATAATTAGTAATAATTAGTTATAATTAGTAATAATTAGTAATAATTAGTAATAATTATTCATTATTAGTGATAAATAGTAATAATTAGTAATAATTAGTAATAATTAGTAATAATTAGAAATAATTAGAAATAATTAGTAATAATTAGTAATAATTAGGAATAATTTGGAATAATTAGTAATATTTAGTAATAATTAGGAATAATTAGGAATAATTTAGAATATTTTTGAATAATTTGGAATAATTTTGAATAATTAGGAATAATTAGGAATAATTAGAAATAATTATAAACAATTATGAATAAAATAAATTGTAATAAATTATAATAAATTGTAATAACTTGGAACAGTTTTCAGTGGATTGGCGGCACTCCTTTTGCTCAATGACTCTTCTCCTTTCAACTCTCACTGACTCAAAACATTATGAAAAATATGCTTCTACATATGCATATCCATTCTCATATGCACGAGTTTGGATATGCATTCATAGGACCACATTTTTTATAATGTTTTCAGGCAGTGACAGTTGCAAGAAGATGATTCATCAATGAAAAGGGGGCTATTTTGTCTAATGACTCATTTACTTGCATCTTTATCACACTGAAATTACAATGAAGAATCTGATCGGAGGTACACTTATACATTCTCATATGCACAAGAATTGATATGAATACCTCTGAGCAGATTCTTCATTGTGATTTCAGTATGAGAAAGTTTCAAGTAAATGAGACGTCGGACAAAAGAGTAGTCATCAATCCACTAAAAATTGTGTCATCCGTAATTAATGGTTATTATTAAGAAGTAGTTTTAATTATTTATCTTCTTTTTTTATAGTGTTTTTCTAATTTCAAATTATTCAAAAATAGTAATGATTTTATATTTTGTAGAAAAATATAGAACAAGAAAGTAAACAGCAGTCATTATTAGATGATCGTGCTTTAATAAATTAGCACATAAATCTAAATGGTTCTGGTTTAAATCTTGTATATATTGTGGGTGTTGAAGCTTTCTTATCATTTGCATCATCAAAACTAGAATTTTTTTCAAAAGGCACAATTAAGTTTCCTTATAAAAAATGTGCTCTGAGAACATTTGACACATTTGAAAAGGTTGGGGGACATCTCTTGATTTTTGGTTTTCAACTAGATTATGTTTTTTGGTATCAACATGGTGAACACAGTTCTGGATAAGATACTAATAATTTGATTCTAGATCCATCATGGTTTCAAAATTTAGTACATGATGTTGCAGGTCCATTTGTTCGACAAACTGAAACTCAGGATGATATTGATTTAACTCATGATTTGGCACCATCTGAATTTTATGAGTTGTTGAGGTCTACTGAGGATGCATTATATCCTGGTTGTAAGATAAAAAAATTAGAATTGGTTGCAAAATTTGTGTCTATTAAATCAGATAATGCAATGTCAAACAACTATTTTGATCAGATATTTTCTTTGGTTAGAACATTGTTACCTAAAGGAAATGTGTTGCCTATAAATTACTATGAGATAAAGAGGTTGGTTCATAATCTAGGCCTTAATTATTAGAAGATTCATGCATTTTCAAATGATTGCATCTTATATTCTGGTGAAAATGAATTAGTGTATAGTTGTCCCATGTGTGGACAATCGAGGTATAAAGAAGCTCAATTGGGGAAGGATCGATTCCTGTAAAACTGTTGAGATGTTTCCCTCTTACACCTAGGTTGCAGCATTTATTTATGTCTCAGAACACAACGTCAATAATGTCATGGCACAAAACCAATATTTCAACCAGTAAAAGCTTGATTCGTCCATCTGATGGTTATTCATGGAAACATTTTGACTGACTGCATCCGTCTTTTGCTTTAGAAGCCCGGAACATGTGATTGGGTCTTTCTATTGATAGTTTCTATCTATTTGGTTCTTATGATAGTCAGTATTCATGTTGTCCTATCTTTATAACTCCGTATAATTTACCTCCATAGATGTTGATGAAGGATCCCTATATCTTTTTTACCTTATTAATCCCAAGGCATCTGGAAAAAAAATATTGATATTTATTTGAAACCATTGATTGATGAGTTAAATTCATTGTGGAATAATAGTGTTATTATATATGATGTTGCTACAAAACAAAATTTCATATTAAAAGATGCATTGATGTGAACAATTAGTGACTTACTAGCATATGGCATGTTATCTGGCTGAAGTACACATAGTCTGAAATCATGTCCTTACTATATAAAAGACAATAACGAATTTATGCTTGTTAACGTAAAAAAACCTTACTATTTTGACTGTCATCATAGATTTCTTTCAACTAATCATCCTTTTTAGAGGAATAAATCTTATTTCAGAAAAGGCACAATTGAAAGGGATGAACCTCCAAAAATGATCTTAGGTACAGAGTTAAAATTAGTCATATTTTCATTACCTCCTATCACATTTGGGACAATAATAAACTAATAAAAAAATTCATGGATTTGGGAAAGAATACAATTGGATAAAATAGATCATTTTTTGGGATCTTCCATATTGGTATGATTTGTTGTTCCGTCACAAGTTGGATGTCATGCATATTGAGAAGAACTATTTTGATAATTTATTTCATACAGTTTTGGATACACTAAGTAAGACCAAAGATAATGTAAAGGCATGATTAGATATTGCCCAAATTTGTAGGCGATCGGAACTTGAACTGTTTCAAAATGTCAGATCACAGAGTTTGTTGAAGCCAAAAGCAGCTTATACACTATCCAAATAGAGTCTCTTATTATTTTTTCAGTGAATTGCATATTTGAGACTTTCAGATGGCTAGGATTCCAATTTGGGTCGATGTGTTAAGAATGGTCATATTACCATATTAAAAAGTCATGATTGTCATGTTATAATGGAAATACTTATGCCAATTTAATTTAGAGGTTTGTTGAATTCTATTATTTGGGATTCGATAATAGACATATCATATTTTTTTGAGACATTTGTGCGGCGACAACAGACTACAATGAACTAAGAAAACTGGAAGAAGATGTTGTTGTAATTATATGTAAACTAGAAAAAATCTTCCCACCGTATTTCTTTGACTCAATAGAATATCTGATATTACATTTTCCACATGAAGCTAAATGTGGAGGTCCGGTACAGTTTTGATGGATATATCCATTCAAGAGATGCATGCAGAAATTGAAGAAAAAGGTACATAAAAAAGTATCAGTTGAAGGCTCAATTGTTGAAGCTTATTTTCAAGAAGAAATTGATTTTTTATGCTCTCGTTATTTTGAATCTTAATATCCCTCAAAACACAACCACATGGGATGGAATGAGGGGAATTTTGATGATGAAATGGAAAATCAATTATTAGTTTTTAATCAGCCAAATCTTGGTTTCGGTGGATATCATGAACGATGGATTTCAGATGATGAGCATCACATAGCTCATACATTTGTTCTTCTCAGCTATGAAGAAATCACATCATTTGTATCGTGAGTGCTTCTATCACTTATTCTATAATTTATATTACAGTAATTAAACTTATTTTATTTGTAGGTTATATGATAATCATATCAATAAACAGCTTCCGCAAATTATAGCATCTGCTCTTGAAGAAATCCGACAAAAAAAATTCTCAATGGTTTCAAAAACTGGTAACATAAATTATTAATGGTTTAACATATCAATTCAGTTTATTATTTATTATATTGATAATTGTTTTAAAATTTTCAGGTGTCTCAACATGCTGATAAAATTGATAAGTGATTGTGTATATTGAGTAACTCACCATCAAAAATGGTTAAATCTTATAATGCATATGTGGTGAATGGTTTTCGATTTCATACACGTGCATATGAGGAATAAAAAAAATGAATAGTGGAGTTTTCTTGAGAGGATCACATCATAGAGAAACTGAAGTTGACTTTTATGACATGCTGGAGGAAATTATTGAACTATGTTATCTAGGGAAAAATTACATAAAAATGTTTAAATGTCAGTGGTTAGATACTAAGAGAGGCTTGTGTGTTCATCTGATTCATGGAATCATCGATTATAAATATAAAATTCTTCTTGTAGTAAATAAACCATTTTTACTAGCTCAACAATCACATCAAATATATTACGCAAAGTATGTGCTGCTTCAAGAGACCTGAGTGATTGGTGGATCATAATAAAAATGAAATCTCAGGAAAATCAGTTTACTCAAAATGAATGTGGTTCCACTAAAGTGTAAGGAATTGAAATTTTTCAAGAGACTACTCAAAATCCATCATTTTCATAAAGAGACATTAATATCGATGATGACACCCCAAAATTAAGGGTCGATGGTGGCGATGATGTTACAAATTAATTTGAAATGACAAGAGATGGTGAAACTAAAACTCATATGGATATTGATGATACTAAGGATGAATATGAAGACATTGACATCATCGGATATGAAGATGATGATGAAGGTGAACATTGACACAGTTAAATGCTAGTTATAATTATAACTAATATATATCTATATGTAATAGTTATTTTCAACTATCTACTAACAATAATCATTTTGTGTTTTATATGGACCATGATCTACTTTATGAGTTGCAAGAGGCTGAGCTACCTTTGGATGAGGAGGATTTGGGATCATCTAACCCTCAGCCTACTAGCGGTTCAGGGGGTACGTAGAGGGGGCATGATCTTACGTGACTGATGATTCTTGACCCTATCCTTGAGCAACGTCTACGTCCTGGCTTCAATCCACGCATGTGAAGGTATGGTAACCTGTGTATTTTAGTTAGCTTTCATTAATTTATTTATATACTAATTTTTGGATTATTTATTCTTTTTTCACAGTTTTTCACATGTAGTTGTTGGACAAGGGAGTGCTATCTTGCGCAATTATTTTTCTCAGCCATGGAACACATGGGAACAGATTCCCATTGATGTGTAGATCAGCATGTTTAATCATTGACTGGTACGTAAATAAATAATATTTATTTTGAAATTTATTTAAATAATAACTTGATATTATAAATTATTTGTAGGGTTTATGGTATCCCATCGATGATAGCATGCATGATGCTATCCACGCGGCATGGGATGTGTCTATGCGTGAACGTTTTCATCAGTTTTTGCACAATTTGAGAAGGATGAACATTAAGAAAGTAGGAGTGGTGGTATTTGATAAGTCATGTAGATCCCACCAACCAAAGTACATTTCATCTCACATTTAGGATGGATTATGTTCACACTAGTTGAGTGGTGGATTTTAGAGGAGGTCTTCATTGGGCCGATAGAATTGGTGGAGATAGGAGGTGACACATCAAGCTGGTATCCATACATTTAGTACGCATAGAGAGCACCTAGTAAGTATCTTTTTTAAATATTTTATATAAAATTAAATATAAATAGTTTATTTTATATTCATATAGGCAGTCGAGCAGCCCGATATTATGGAGTACGACATTTTTTTAGAGGATGTATAGTGAACCAACCACTAGAGAGATTAGAGGTGATCTCCAACGTCGGATTATGATCAGTATTATTTCTTTTTCAGTTTGAAAATTAATTGCATATAATATTTTCACTATTTTAATTTCAAATTGGAACTAAAGGAGTCATATGAGGCCACGGCCTCTCAGACACAGGCTAAGAGTCAGGCCGAGATGGCTAATCAGACTAGTGCCCACCATTTCGATGAGGCGACATGGATGCATGTGACCCAGTATACCTTCGATAAGGGCCAAGTAGTTGGTATCGGCTTTCATTTGACTCTTGGGACTTATTATGGTACTTTTGTGATGTCGGAGCCCATCTCGAGAGGAGCTCATGGAGAGACATCTTCTTCTGGATCACAGTATCCAAAGCAGTTGCGAGCTCAGATGAGCTTATAGAGAGTTTTTAGAAGTAGCAAGAAGAGATACATCAGCAGCAGCAGCAGAAACAGTACGAGGAGAACATGTGTCGATGGCAGCAACAACAGCATCACAAGGAGGAGATGCATCAATAGCAGTAGCTGCAGCACAAGCAGATAGAGTACATGCATCATCTGACTCGTAGTTTAAGGATGAAGTTTCTTCTACCATCTCCTCCAGCTCCTTCACCTCCTCCAGAAGACTATCCCCCTAGTGATTTTTTTTGTTATGTTAAAAACATTTGAATTCAAAATTTGTTGTAATATGAACTATTTATAGTTTTGTCTTTTATATTGGTGCGAATATTGCATAATTTAATTTTTTTTACTATTTTTTTAATTTTTATTATTTTATTATTTATTATTTATTATTATTATTATATTTTTTAATGTTTGTTTATTTTACTAATAATAATAATAATAACAATATTTTGTGATTTTTTTATTTTTATTTTTGAATATTAAGAACTTTAATATGTTTTATTTTTTTTATTATTTTAATAATATTAATATTATTTTTTCATTAATCGTAATTTTATTAAATATTTTTTTTATTTAGTATTTTCAATTAGACCTTTTACGATGGGGTCCTGTCACATATAGTTTATATATATCTTTTTGAAAAAGGTATTTGCGACGATAAAAGGACTCGTCGCAAATATTTTTTTGCGACGAGCCCGTCACAAAAGGTTTAGGTATATATAACATATATAAATGGATAACTATTTATGATGGGGCGACGAGTCCGTCGCAAATAATTTTTGTAATGGTCCCATCGCAATAAGTTTTTATATATATAATGTATATAATCAGAGATCTATTTGTGATGGGATAGTTTCCCATTGCAAATAGTATTTTTTTTTACGACGGGCTCATCGCAAAAAATACTATTTGCGATGTTGTTTTATGCAACAGGCTATTTGCGACAGGACCCCGTCGCAAAAGCTCATTTGCGATGAGATCTCGTCGTAAATATCCCATTTCAAATAACTTAAATTCCAGTAGTGTAAAAAGCTGCTTTCTACATGTTTTGTGGGTTTAATTTTAAATTAAATTTTTATACTTATATGAATTTGATTTGATAAAATTGACTCCATATTTTTAATCTATTTTATTAATATTATATAATAATTTCAACTTATTTTTTAGTCATAATGGATAATAAAAACAGAAAAAATATGTTACCACGGTTAATATTAAAACCGGTTTATCGGGGAGTTAAACTAAAGAGGTAAAGGGAGGAGCATGTTTAAAATATGTTTATTTTTAAATATTTTAGGTTTTTATCAATAATATCACCCCTAAATTCCATTATTTATCAATTTTTTAGCCACTTATAATTAGAGTGACATCTCATTATTTAATAGTTGTGGGTATTTACAAAAATGTCACTCTCTCTCACATATAAAAGGGAACCTCCTCTCCTTCCCTTTACATGCTTCAAAATCATTATGGTTTAGACAATAACTAACTAAATACCTTACTTTATTCCCTCCCCACATCCTAGAATACTTTTTTTATCATAAATCCAATCTAGTAAGGCGTTAGATATAATCCTAAAGAGGTGATATAAAGAAGATGTATCATTATTAACTAAGCATCTTTGTTTTATTCCTTCTTCCACCTCCTTAAAATATTACTCAATTGTGATGATATAAAAAAATAAGTATCTCACATATACTAATATGTTATTATGTTAATTGAATAACCTAAATCCTTCTCTACTTCCATCAAATGGGAAATGTAACTATCATTTGTGTGTACGGTGGACTACCACCTCACGAACTGATATAATTCATTTTCCATAATCACCTCTCATGGTTTTTCATAATGATGGATTTAATGTTTATATATGATATTAATTTAATATTAATAATTCTATAAAATTTATATATCATACTTCTTCTTACCTTACCATCCATTGAAAAATGATAACGTTGTTCATGTGTACGGTGGACTATCGCCTCGAGAAGCAATGTGATTCATTATTTATTTAAGAGTCACATGGATGGTATATTGTATTTAAATAAATGGTATTATATTTATGATATAATTATAATTATATAGAGATAAAATAACACTTACCTTCTTTCCATCAAGATCATTGAAAAATGGAAACATTACTCATGTAAACTTATGGTCTACCATCTCCATGATTGTAACATAGTTCGTTTTTAATAACCATCCTTCACGGTTGATTTTAAAAGTATAATTGATGTAAAAATATGATAATAATGATTATTATTATTGATATTATTAAATAATAATCTCTTTAACCTTAGTTAAATTTCCAAAGTGATTTTGGATATAGGATTCAAACATCATCAAAACGTCTGACATAAACCTAAATGATTAAGTAATTGAATATAACATGATAATAAATAAAATAAAAGGAATAATAAACTTTAAAACATTTATTAAGTAAATAATTAACATTCATTTATTATTTAGGAATATAAATAACATACGTGGTGAATTGGGTTCGGGGTAAGAGATATCTCTAAACCACCCTTTCCTTTAGGTTATGACCATTATCTCTCTAACTCACTTTATATCTCTATTTAATATTATGTAATTATTTTAAATTCTATACAGATGTCTCTAACATATATAACTAGATTATTATTCCTTACTTTTATATGGTAATACATGCCTTATTCTCATTTCTCAAATGCCTTCATTATGATATTTCCATTGAATATAGTATGAGGTAAGTATATGAAACCCATTCTCTTTCTAGGGGTAATTATTATGTTATGATTTATGATTGATTTCCTTTATGTGAAAAAAATAAACCATAATCATGTTATGATGGGTGTACCTAGATAGTGCTTCAAAGCATTAGGTAAAGATTTACTCTCATGAGGTGTCATATATGGGATTAGAGAGTAAACTTAATCCATTAAGGGACTTTGTCCACCATGTGATATTGTCTAGGTAGTTAGTCTTGACTCATGTTTATGTTATGTTATATGTTATTGCCACATTTTCTATGTTACCATGATATTATTATACCATATTCTTTATATTATTCTTCTATGTGATTACTCATGAGTCTTCTCTTTTATGATATCACGTTGTACCTTTGACTCACATGTTATATTTCCTTATCATGTTTATTCCCTTACTGGGATTTTTTATCACCCCTTTCTTTGATGTATTCCCTATGTTATCCTATATAATTTTAGAATATCAAATAGATTTAGGATCTCATTATTAAGAATAAAATGAGGAAATCATGTTTTAGTTTCCTTTCAATGTATTGTGAACCTAGTCTCTAGACCTCATGATCTTTGGGTTATAATTAATGGATGTTTATGTTAAAAATCATGTGATAATATGTGTAAAAGGCTTGGATTTATATATTTATTGGGTTTGAATATTTTTAATTTGTTTTTTGAGATGTATATAGGAGATAAATTGAATAATTTTTTTATGAAATACCCCTAGAAGTATATTTCTAAGTTGGTATCACAGAATTAATTATTTATGGATAAATTTGATATCTAAGTTAGTCACTCTTGTTTTCTATACTGATAATTTCTCACATAGACTTATATTTGGTTAATATATGAATCATTTCATTAATAAGTGTGATGTTATCCTTATCTAATGGAAATTAGGTTTTACTTCCAGTACAAATGAGGATAGAGGGAGAAGATGAAATGTGATAAAGCATAGGATGAGTTTGTGTTACCCTTACTAGTGAACCTTCAAATTTATTATCTATAAGGGGGTAAAAAAACATAAAATAAACTTGTAATATTATATATATAAACATGTGAAGATAAATATAAACATGGTGTGATTTTATTTACATAAGTTTGTATTGATTATCGATAGGTTTTAACAATAAATCCAAAGGGGGGGATTGAATAACCCGATGGATCGTGATGATGATGATTAGTGTTATGTTTATTTTCAATATTTTAAGAACCCAATGGATGTTTAGTAAAGTAAAAAAATTAAGGAAAGGTAAGGATTAGAGATGAATAAGTATATGCCTATAGATGTTCTAGAAGTTAGCATTCCGGAAGTTAACACTCTAGGTTATAAGAAGAGTCAAGATCTATATCTAAAAATAAAAAATGAAGTATTCTAGATGGTTTATTTCGATGATGGAAGGGAATATGTTTCTATAAGTATTAAAGTCATGTAATATTACTTCCAAGTAGAGATGGACATTTTAGTATGTGGTACATATATTGATTTTTGAGATGAACTTGAGTGTGAATATATAAAAAGTGTTGAAGTTGATGAAAGTACTATCAAATACATGTTCTAACTAGAGTTTCTGAGAATACATCAGGGTGTTTAAAAATTATGTAAACTGATGTTGAAAGTTTAACTACACTTGGATAAAGCCTATTCCAAAGTTACAAGATATACTTCTAGAAGATAAGTTATCTATACAACAAACTCATGAATGATGAATTGAAAATGATAACAATTAGTGTTTGGAATATAATGAAGTTTCAAGTCATACGTAAGATAATAAATAGAGCAAGAATAATATTTAGAAAATTTACTAAAGTATATAAGGCAAGAAAATTAAATACCAAAAGAAGAGTCATATATTCAAGGTGAAATTCATCTAGAAGGTAGCTGATAAAGGAATATAAGTATTCATAAGTTGTGAGTGGGAGATATGATTAGTATTCTTCTATGTTTGGATTTTATAAGGATCAAATAAGTTGTAGTATCTGGAAGTTAATATTTTTTATAAAATAAGTAGAAACTGATGAATTAAAGGATATTATGTTGATACATATGATAATTGACATGTGAAATATATTTTCCAAAGAAAATTATGTTTGTGCATGTGAATATTTCCTTTAATTTGATTTCATTTGATTTTGTTTGATTACTTTTCCTCTGTATTTTGATGATATATTAATTTATTTTATTTGGATTTTTTTTATTCTTATCACGTTGGAAAGATAATAAATTTATCTATATTTTATTAGTTAATGTGAAAGTTTGAAAATGCTTATCTATTTCTCTAAAAATTCAATGAAGTTGCTACTATGTTTTTAGAAACTCTACATTTCACTGTTTTAAAACATTTATGTATTTATTTTACTGCAACTTCTATAGTTATCCGATTTGCATGAAAATTGATTCTATGGAAATATAAAATGTTTATATTGATTTCATTAGTTTAAATAAAAGTCTAAAAATATCTTTTGAATGGACTTTTAATAACATGAAGTTATGATATGCTGTTTTCTTGTAGCAGTTTTTTCAGAATTGTTTTGCTTCTGTTTTTTAATGATTCCGGGACCTGTAGATGTTGGTTTTAATTGATTATTTTTTTTTGGAAAGATAATAAGTTTTTCTACAAATCATTAGTTTTGAATAAAGTCTTAATCGGCTGTTAATATCCTTTAAAAATTTGTTGAAGTTTTTCAAAACATTCTGTCCAGATTTTTATCTCAAAAGTATGGTTCATTTTTTTCTTACAAAAGTATGGTTCATTTTTTTCTTACAAAAGTATGGTTCATTTTTTTTCTTACAAAGGTATAGTTCATTTTTTTTCTTACAAAAGTATGGTTAATTTTTTTTCTTACAAAATTATGGTTCATTTTTTCTTACAAAAGTATGGTTCATTTTTATCTCAAAAGTATGGTTCATTGTTTATCTTACGAAAGTATGGTTTACTGTTCATACCCTACGTTACTGTTCATACCTTACTTTACTGTTCATACCCTATGTTACTATTCATACCCTATGTTACTGTTCATACCTTACTTTACAGTTCATACCCTACATTACTTTTCATACCTTACTTTACTGTTCATACCCTACGTTACTTTATTGTTCATACCCTACGTTACTTTACTGTTCATACCTTACATTAGGTTACTGTTCACTCCGAAGTTATTGTTTATTCCGAAGTTATTGTTTATTCCAAAGTTACTATTAATTCTGAAGTTACTGTTCACTCTGAAGTTACTGTTAATTCTGAAGTTAATGTTCACTCTGAAGTTATTGTTCATTCTGAAGTTACTATTCATTCTGGGCAATTTTTTTAAAAAAGATTTTTTGCAAATATATGGATTATTTTTTAACAATTTTTTTTGTAAAATCCTCATTAAATATAAGGATCGTAATGAAAGATTTTTTAATATTTTTGGTGCTATATTGAGAGAGAAATTAATAACATTCTTCAATGTCTTTTACAAATAAATTTGGACGTTTCAAGATTGTTTAAATTTAAATGTTTGAATTTAATTTCAGAATTTGCTGCTAGTTTTCAGGAACTATTTTGACTTCGTTTAAATCATTTTAAATGGATTTAAAATTCTGTTTTGAATAATTTAATGCTTTTATTATTTTGGAGATTTTATTGGAAGACTTATTCAAAATATTTTGAATTCCTTTATTAGATATTTATTCTACGGGAATAAAGAAGCAACAGAGCTTCTATTTTTAGGGAGATATTTATGGGATATTTTGACTCAATTAGTTTTGAATATCCTAAGGAAGCAGAGTTGTTGCACCTTCTAGATATTTTTATTCTCTATATATATCTTTCTCTCTTGCAAAAAAAAAAGGAAAACACAATACAAAGAGAAAGTGCTCTGAACTTTGAATTTGTTGTGCATTTGCAATGTCCCATGTCACTCTACTTCACCACCTGCTCGTTCTCTCAAGCGCTGAATTAATTCTGCTATGACTACAATTGCATGGATGAGATGTTTTGATCTAAACCTCAAGAACCAATACATGTGCTTTAATTCTTATCTTCTCTTTCATCTGGTTCCGAGTCTGTAACACTACTTCCCATCTTTCACACGCACTCTACTTTTCTATTTATTCTTTTGCACACAAAATCATTCTTTGTTATTCTTTTTCCTCAGGTTGTGACTCTTGGATTCTAAATTCAGTATCTTAGGGTTGTGACTCCGTGTATCTAAAGTCAATATTGTTTGGGTTGTGACTCCCAGTATCTAAAGTCAGGTTGTAAGGGTTGTGACTCCCCACACAAAAGTCAGTGTTGTGGTTATCCCTCCACTAGAAAAGGATTTTGTAATTGGGTTATGATTTCCTTTAAAAATAATTTTTAGTGCACACGTATCTCTCACCGAGTAGAGAGGTATAAGAGTATAGTAGGCCCACTTTGGACTGAACTACTATAAAAAACATCCTTGCGTTATTTCACTTTTTCCTCTTCTTATTAACCTTAATAATTAACTTTGATAATTAATTTATTTGATTAAAAATTTTAATCTGGTCTATTCACCCCCCTCTAGACCATCTGTCATTACCTTGTCCAACATAAAAAATTGTAGATTTGATAAAGGCATGGATATATTCCTTATATATCTAAGAATAAATAATTCTTACATAAAATTCATGTTCACTGGAAATAGGAAAAGTATTGAGCCTCACAAGATTACGTAAGAGTAACTATTTCTTACATAAAATTCAGTAGGGAGAAGAGAGTCTACCATTTAGCTAAATTCTAGGAGCTAAAGGTATTCTAAAATATATTCCCAAAGTTAAGTCAGATGATGATATGTTTATCTTTTAATGAGACAAACATCTTGGTGGTTAGAGAATCAATTGTGATTCAAGCTAAGTTAAGTTAAAAAATCTAAAGGGGGAGTGAGAAGACAGATACTAAGAATTTTGAAACTTATGAAGGAAAAAGTATCAAAATGTGATATTTAGAGTGTTTGGAAGATATATCTAGAATTTTTAGTAATTTAAGTTAATAAGTCTAGTGGTGGGAACCGAATTTTATAGTAGTCAATGCTGAAAAAGTTTAGCCATGCATAATTTATAGTGATTGGAAGATAAAGATGATCAGATACAAAGATGAGTAGAAGTAATGAATATTTAAAATTATGAGGCTAGTTTATGTGTAAGATAAGATGTCAAAAACTAAATTTTGAATGATATGAAGGAGCAACATAAGTTATAATACTATAATCTCATGATATTTTTTAGAATTAGTTCAAACATGAAAAGGCTGCGAGACTTTGAGTAGTGAAAAGATAAAGGTAGAACCAAAATCTGAAGTGGAGTGAATTCAAAAAATGTTTAAAACCCATGATATTATAATAATATTTCATATATAATTTATGATAAGTGAAGGTTAAGGTGATTATGTTATGTTCGATGTAAAATATACAAGTTCATGAAGTTGTAATGGTGATCCCACCCAAGATTTTTGGAAGACTTGAAGTTGGTTGATGTTAAGATTTATGAGAGACTTTGAAAAATTCAAATTCTAATATCTTCAAAGTTATTGAATACAATTGACTGAGATTTGGAGAAAGTGGAAGATGTTGATATCAAAGATTTTATTTGTCGTAGCAAGGTTGGTTATATAATTACTAGGTTAATTCAGAGCTTGTTGTTGTTGATGATATTGAGATTTATAGAGAAAAGGGGGAGAAATCTAACTATAAATTATGAAGATCATTCGGTGCAAAGAGTTTAAGGATATGGAACTTGAAGTTTTGAAGCACTGGTTATAAATTTCATGAAGTTAAGAAATCAGAATTTACTGAGTAAGACTAATGTTTAAAAACAACCAATAGAATATGTGAGCATTAAAGTACTTAGAGAAGAGGAAGTTATGGAACATATGTTATAGAATATATTGGTTAAGTAAAATATCCCATATCCTGCATAAGGTGTGAAATTTAGACTACATGGAGTTACTAAGAAAGACCAATATTCAGTGATAGCCTAAATAAGTTTTGAACATTGGAGTACTTGAAGAAGTGGAGGTTCTAAAATAAGTTTTTTGGAGATATATAATAAGACCAACATGAATATAGTTGTAGTTAATTATTCACTCATAGTTGAAGACTTGTGTTAAGTAAGAAGATGTTATATCTAATTAAGTTTCATCCCATAACCGAAGGAGGGTTTTTTTAAAGAGTTCTCAAGGAGGACTAGGGAATACTAGAGTAATCCATTGTAATAATATTCATACCATTCAGGAGACTAAAGAGCTATCAAGATATAGTTTATTTGTATTCACTTATGAAATATAGTGAATATTGGGTAAAGGATTATACCTAACCACACCACTTGTAATTATTGTTAATCATGGTAGAAAATATGTGTCTCTAATTGGACCCAAACATAGAAAGGGGTGGATTCTCACATTGGGGTTTAACCTTATAAAAACATTGTGTATTATGATCCATTGAAATTTTGTTATTACATGTGGTGTGAATGTGTGTTGGGAACCCATAAACAGGTCCATAAATCTTAATAGATATAGTGGCTCAGATAACAAAAAGGGGTTAAATGTTTAAGTTTGAATAAATCAATAAAATTAGTTTTCACTGATTGACCACCCCCCCACACACACACACTTAGTGTGGTTGCACAATCCATTGGGAAATTCAAATTCATAAATGGATTCCATGTACTAAAACCAAGCCTGTATTTTAGAAGAACTTCTAGTTGATGTAAATCCTATTATGTCTATATGGATGTTCAAGAAATATTTGGGCATGGATGGTAAATTTAATACAAAAAAAAGTAATATTGGTTGTTAAAAGTTTTATGATAAGTCAAAATATTGACTATAATAAAATCTTTTCCACTGATAGAAATGTTGAAATCCATTTGAATTCAAATTTTCATAATAATTTACCATGATTATTATATATTTTGATTGAATGCTAAAAATACATTCCTAAATGGAAACTTATGAAAATATTAATTAGATATGACCGAAAGGGTTTGTGTCATCAAAGGTACCCAATATATTATGAAAACAATAAGGAAATGTTTATGGACCAAATCAGATATCAAATCATGAGATGATTATTTTTCCTCATATTTAAAAGTTTTTAGTGGGAGTTTCATGGTTTTCCAAGCTATATGTGTTAATAACACATGGAAAACAAATAATATCCTTATAGTTAGTTAAGACTTAGTTGAAAATATTTCTCTATGAATGACTTAATATAGCAACCTAAGTTCTGAGGATCAAAATATATATATATTGATCTATGGTTTATTTAGACTAATTCATAGTACATAAATTAACATGGTATTAAAAAAACAATTTGAATAAATCAAGAGAGAATTTTTGTTTATGTATCATGGAATAAACCCTACCAAGATGATGTGTTTAAGACATAAGAGGAGATTAAGGAACTAAGTAGAACTCTATATGCCCTGATGATGGTATTTTTTATATATGTCATGTTATATACTATATTATATATTACCTATTCATAAATCATGGATGGAAAATATCAGACAAACCTAGGAAAGATGCACTATGAAGAAATTATAACTACCTAGAAGTGCCTAAGAAGTACAAGGAATATATTCCTGGTATCTGGAGAACAATGGGAGCTAGTTATTACTGGTACATAAAAATTTACCTTTTAAAATGATTAATTTGATCTAGTATCATGATTAGGCTAAATAAATGAGAAATAGAAGCTCATTGTAGCTATTGGTAGCTAAATTTATTGAATTTGGGTATGTTGTGGCTTTTAATATTGCTAAAGAAGTGGTACAAATATGAATCATTATCCCAAATCATGGATTATACAAATAAACTGTAATATTATCACAATGCAGATTGTGATAATATTATAGTGATAGTACTCACTAATAAGTCTAAGTTATGATAAAGTATAAAAAGGTATATACTTCAAAAATATCATCTCTTAAGGGACTTTATTTAAAAATGTAAAATCATAGTTTACAAAGAATCCACAAAGGATAACATGTTAGACCTGATGTCTAAATCCATATCACAATAGAAGCATGTTTTTATTATGATAGCTAAAAAGTTATGAAAATTTAGTAAGTTAGCTCATGTGAAAGTGAGACTATTATGAGAGTGGGTGTCATATACCTAACCAAAATTTGTATTTTTTTATTATCATATCATGCATATAGTATGATACATGAATTATTTAAACTTACCATGATGGTAACATAAAATCTGCATGCACTATATATAGTAATATTCTTAGATTACATGTCGTAACAAAAGGTTGTAGGAAATTCTAGTAATAATGAGAACCTTATAATGCTATGATAATAGACTTTAACATATGATCCATGGTCAAGATACGTCAATATGAAGAGACATGGATGATGTTTCAGTATTAGGTGTTAGGTTTATTATAAAAATTGAGGTTTTATCTTATGAACTTCACACTTGGTGATCTTAAGTATAAGAGATCGTGAGAACTAATCTTCTAATAGGAACATCACATTTTTTGGGTGACATTGGATATTCATATCTAAGAGAATTTGTATTGGTATATCAACTTGTGATCATTGTAATTGTATATCAATGATCATGTACTTTTATAAAGGATGAGAACTATAATAGTTTATGTTTTTGGTGAGGCATCTTTCATTGGGTACGTTATTAATGGTATAACATTGATTAAATGTTCAAGACAATATTTGTCACTTTCATGTATAGGATGGAGATATATATAACCCTTTGACTTGGTTGTTATTTCCTTGATTAAATATATGGCCATTATGAATGAAGTAAAGACCATCCAATATTATTAAAGAAATAATAAATAAATCATATAAAGATGATAACACATGGTATTCATCCTGCTTTATAACATATCACTTAATATAGATATTATTTTACATGGTTAATGTTCATATGAGGTTGTCGTAACTATGACTTATTTTTATCACTTTATGGGCCATGATGTGTTGTTATATACTAATTTTTATCTTTGAGTATAATTCATTTATATTAAGATAAGGGTGTAGAGAGCTACACTCAAAGTGTATCCATAAGTTCCACCAATTCAGATGAATCAGTGTTTAAAATGAAGTGGGCCCTACATATCTGGGTTAGTGAATGTATGAGTGTAAATGATTTTAGATAAATTAATAAATAAATTTAATTATAAGTTATTCAAGTTTAAAATAATAATTATTGAATGTATATATCAAGGTATTCATAGGTTATTTTAGTTTAAATAAATGAATATAAGAAAATAGTTTTAAAATAAATATTTATTATTTGGGGTTTATTGAGAATATTTGGGAGAAACAAACCAAGTTAATGATTTTAATTTCATCATGAGACATATGAGAGTGTTATATATGAGTGATGAAATGTTCATGATATTTATGATAAGTTAAACTAGTCGAAAGTGTTTTTTTTTTGTGTTTATGAAGGTTAAGTTTCCCCAAGGACCTAAATACAATTTAAGAAAACTTAAAACTAAATATAAAAACATATTTTTAGCTAAAAAATAGGAGATTAAACCCTTGGAATTAATTCCCTCTCATCCCTCTCATTCCCTCACATTCCAAATAAAGTGAAGAAATGAACACAAATGATCTAATTTTTTCTTTATGAATTGTGTTCGTTGTGTTTTGGTGATCATACGGGCATTGAAAAACACTTTTTTATTTCATGTTAGCACATAAATATTGTAAATTGAAAAACTAAGGAACTTGTGTGTGTGTGTGTGGATGATATAGAGAGATTTTAACTTGAATCCTTCGAGCTAATACAATCTAACATCGAGTGAAGAATGTCAGGATTACACGAAAGAATGAGGTATTGTTTCATTTTAATATATTAATATTTTAATATTATCATACATAATATGTTGAGAAATATGAGAAATGGTATACCAAATCTTCTATTGTGAGATAGATCCAGTTGATTTTTTTTAAAAAAATATAAGTGTTGAACCCTTAATGTTATTCCCAAAATCCTTTAATCAATAATCGATGAGAATCATTATAGTTGTACTCATGGTCATGATTTACACCAAAGTATCCTCTCATTTTGTAGTCCTCGCAGAATTCATTGGATCTCCCATATGCGCACTCACATCCAAAACTTTTTTTAGTAATTTTTTTATCTTAGGATTTAAAATCATTCAATGAAGGGAACTATCACGATCTGCTCATGAAATTGAGAAAATAGGCACCCTTGATATTTTTACAGCTCGTACTGCTATCAATATTGATGACCAACATTTTTAAAATACCAAAAACACCCTCTATGTGACCTCTGTTGACCTAAAAAATATCACCATCATGATATACATGGGAAAATGAGGGATATTGACTACTTATCATATTTGGATATCATAGTGAGTATATGTTAATTGATACACACACATATATCTACACTAACACACACATGCATGCATGCACACATATTATAAATTATTATAATAATTATTATATTTTTATACATAAAAATGAATTATATAATGAGACCCTAGTGTTAGGATTGTTCCCTTTCTCATTATTCGACCATAAGGTCAGGCTCCCTTATCTCAATAATCATCGACCTTGCATGGGCTGGTATGCACACTCATCGCCTGAGCCAGGTGAGCCAAACTCTTTCCTTAATATCTACGATCATCTGGTTGTGGTTATCTATAGTTCAATCATCTATTTATATGGATTATATTATCAACACCCCCCCACACACACACACATACACACACACTCACATCCAATAACATGGGGTCTTCTTCCTCAACCAACTCTAGTCCCTTCTAGGGTTCTTCGACCTGCTGACACACACCTTGGATAACCCCCTTACCTAAACCTTGTTTCCACATAGATCATTCCACCATCTAAATCTACTAATCATCCAAACTAAGTCTCCACTACCACATTAGGCTTTCACTTTTCCCCATGTCTCCACCAATTATAGCGCCACTTGCCGCATCGAGATCTCTCCTCAACTTGTTTCCCCCGTCGACACCATGCATCGCCACACTTAACTATATTATCAACTATTTATTGCACATAAAATTAGTCACTCATCATAAACCCTCCAATATCCACCACCATTTTACTGATGAATCATGACACCTCTCTAATACCCACAGCTCGACCAAACTTCCCTCCTTACTGAAACCACACCACAATGCCTCCACCATCATCCTTGAGTAAATCAATGTTTGTCTCATGCACCTCAACCACTGCTACATTACTCAATGCGATATCACATACATTGGCCTCTATTATAGCGATTGTTACTTCCTCTTCCTCACAAAGAAAACTTGAACCACTTCTGACCACACTAAAGGTTGGAAAGTCTTTATCCTCCTCTCCCAGAATCGAATGAAGTCGCGACCAATGGGTCACAATTATTGGAATCATCCGGTCATCAGTATAATAACAAAAATAATGAAGATAATAACAATAATAATAACAACAACATTGACATCAACAACATGGAATATATATCATAATTAAACTATAATTTACTAAAATGAATAAACAATCACTAATACAGATTATGTCTTTATCAGCATGAAAAAAAAGATTTTATCTGCTTTAAAAAGACATTGATTTTGTAAGAATCCTTAAAAGATTGTATCTTTTATCAGTATTAGTTTTATGAGCACTTTTTTAGCATTGATTACCCCACTCTTTATCAACACTATAAACAATGATAAAACAAGGATTTATCATGGCTAAATAAATGTTTTTTCAACTATCACCACCCACCACCACCTTTATCATCACTCACACACCCCATGCCCTTGCTCACGTGCAATTCCCAATAAATCTATATCATCACTCACCCCACCCCTACCTAGCCACCCGCACGTGCCTCTGTCAGGATTCGAACTTGGGACTGCCACTTATGCGCATTTGTACCCTTTCCACTCCTCTGTGTTGATTTCTTCTCTTTTTTATGATATATATCTTTATTTATATATATATATAGAATATCTTTTTTATTCATGTATTTATATATATTTATATAATTATTTTTAGATACATTTATAAAAAATGTTTGTGTATGTGTGTATTTGTGTGTGTGTGTGTTTATATATATATACATGTGTGTGTGTCTATGTATATAAATATATTTATTTATTTTACATATATTTTATATTAATATTTATTTGCATATTGTTAGAATACATGCATGAATATATATGTGTTTATTAATACAGACATGTGCGAACATATATATATTTAATTATAAACATTATATGTACGTTTGTATGGGTATATACATATTCACACATTTTTATTTTAAATAAATGGATAATGATTATTTCTATATATTTTATATATTTAAAAATATATTTTATATGTAAATATGTTTAAATATGTGTTTATGCAATTGAATTTGTATATGTAAATATATACAAATATTCATATATATATAATTATAAATAACTCTATAATATGAAAAAATGATAAATTTTGAATATCATAATATCCACATGAAATTAATCCCTGTGAATAAATTCAGTCTTCAAAAAAAAATACAAAAAGACCCTTTTAAACAAAGTTGAAATTCCCCCAAATATTAAAAAATTAGGGTATCCACTACTACAGATCACGTGATATTCAGATTTACCCTTTATAAGTGATGGTTAAAAGTACTAATAAAGGGGTATCTTTATCGACCCTAAAAAAAGCACAGATAAAGTTTACCTTTATCAATACTAAAAAAAACTCATAAAGGCTTCCACTTTATCAGTGCTTTTTTATAGTACTGATAAAGGGTGACCTTTACCAACACTAATAAAAGTGCTAGAAAATTTTATATTTCATAAAAAATTATATTATTAAAAATAATATATTAATAAATAAATGTATTTATATTGATATAAATATAATATATTTTATTAAATAAAAAATATATAAGACTAAATATACATTTGAACTTAATATATATGATATTTAGTGAAAAATGGATTATATGATAATTTTTAAAAAATATATATATTATTAAAAAACATATTTAATATAGAAATATATTTATATTGATATATATATATATATATATATATATATATATATATAATTTTAGTATATATGATTTATATAAAACTAAATATAAAAATGAATTATTTATAAATCATATTTAATATAGAAATATATTTATATTAATATGTCACATATTTGGTGAAAATGGTTTATAAATTAATTAAAAACAATATTAACTAAACATATTGATTAAACAATATTAATAGACATTTAATAACATTTCGTTTTATCAATGTCATTTATTTTTTCAATTTGACATATATATCAAATAATAAATATTTAATTATTAATTAAAAAAATTGACTAGATGTGTTATACTTAATATGTCATTCAATAATTTCACACGTACATATACAAAATTAATTCAATTTTATAAAGACAAACATACACAAATAAGAAATTATCAATATTATCATTTTCGATTTTTATTTATTAATATTTAATATTTAATATATTATGCTTTTAATTATTAAATTTTATTCATTTTTTATATTTTTACTTAATATATACTATTTATTAATTTTTAATATATATATATATATATATATATTTGTGTGTATTAAATTTATTCATTTTATTATTATTTATTTCATTAATTAATTTTTTAATATTACTATAATTTATTCTTTTTTAATTTTTTTTAATTTAATTTTTTTAATTTTATTCATTTTTAATATTTATTTATATTTATTTATTAAAATTTTATGTTTTTAATATGGTTTTAATTTACATAATCAATATATGTATTCATTTACATTTTAATGTGTATTTATTTTTAGATTTTTTAAATTCATATAATTAATTACTCTTATTCATTTTTTTAATATTTTTTCAATATATTTATCTTTTAATTAAATTTCGCTCATTTTTAACATTCAATAATTTAATATTACTTATTCATTAATAATGTTAAGTGTTCTTTACTTTTTTTACAATTTATTCATTTTAAATATTTATTTATTTAATATTTTTGTAATTTATTCATTTTAATGAATTTTTATACATAATTATTCATTAATACATTTAATATTTTTAATATAAAAATATATTCATATTGATATATATATATCTGTATATTTAAATATATATATTATTTTCTTAAATATGATTTATATAATACAAAATATGTATTTACATTTAATAAGTCATATATTTAGTGAAAATGGTTTATAATTAAAATTTAATATTAATTAAAAACATTGACTAATTAGTATCGAGTAATGGACATTTAATAAAATGTTATTTGTTTTTTCAATTTAACATATATCAAACTTATGGTATATTAATTTCACACACACACATACGTAAATAATGTAATTTTATATGGAAACACACACACGTAATATTTCTATAATTTATTCAATTTTTAATATTCATTTTAAAATTTTATTTATTAACATAATATATTTAATATATATTATGTTTTTAATTTCTCAAATTTTATTCATTTTTTATTTTTTTATTCAAAATATACTATTTATTAATTTTAATTTTTTTTCCAAAATTATTCATTTTTAATATTATTTATTCATTTATAATATTAATTATTTTTTTGATATTTTTTTAAAAAATAATTTTTAAATTTTATTTGTTTAATATCTTTTTTAATTTTATTCATTTTAAATATTTATTTATACATATTTATTTATTAATGTTTAGTATTTTTAGTATGGTTGTAATTTATATAATTAATATGTATTCATTTTTAATTTAACATATATTCATTTTTAATTTTTTTAATAAGAAAAAGGCCTATCAAGAAGCCAAATCTTCTAACCTTTTATTAAAGATAAAAGAAAAAAGAACAAGAAAATAAGAAAATGAAATGGGGTCATACAAGGAGACATGCCCTCATTAAGAAAAGAAAACTAGGTATCAAAAAAAGTTAGTTCATTTCCATATTCATAGTCAGAATCATTAGCATCATCAGCAGCCTCCCACTCCGATTATGAATTACCTTGATTGAAAATCACAATAATCCTCTCTTTGGAATTTTCCTACTTCGAGGTGAGTTTGACCTTTGAATCCTTGGAGGAAGATCTAGTAGACACATTCCTTGTCAGATTGGAATAATCCTTTTGTGGTCTTCTCTTTGAAGGAATTAGAGTTACATCACCACTCCTTCCTTTTCCATTAATGACAACATCCTTAAAAGAAACAACACCACCAGTGCTTGAAGGGCTAATATGATTATTGTTCAAAAAAATCAATTGCTTCCCCTCACTTTCATCATCAGAGACATTACCCCATTTCCAAATTCTTGAGGAACAATATGCATTCTGAATCTCTTGAGAATAATTATGTTGAGAATCAAATTTATCATCTTTATGTGTATCATTCCATGAGAAATCCATTTCTAATGGCTACACAATGCAGCCTTGTCCTTCTGACTATAAAGGAGCATCCTCAAGTGTGGTAGACTGGACAAGAGCCACATCTGCAGACACATGTGGCTCCTCACCTTACTGAAAGGTAGTTCTTGTGTGCTGCTACCCAGAACATTGGTTAACAACCAAAATCGAATTACAATTATCATCATCCATAATCTGCTGACCAGAGCCCAGAGGAGAACCATCAACCATATCCTATTGCCCAGAACCTAGATGAGCACCATCCATTCCATTAGAGGGACCAACTCGATCATAAGAAGTGTTTTCATTACCACATACTGGAACCTCAACAAACTTTTTACCAATAACACGTATTCTGTATTTATCCACATTGTGCCCTTTCAGAGAGCATGAAGAATAGACTAACTCCCTTTGTCACTTCTTCAAGTGTCCAAGCATCTTGTAACCAATAAAGAAGGAAATATGGTTATCATAAATGATCATGAGATCAAGATCATAATACTGAGTCAAGAACACAATTTTTTCATTAAGGATAGAAGAGAAATCAACTTCAATAAGAATCCAAGAAAAGTGACCAAACTAGTCATTCGTGGTCACTTTTTCCATCTTAATAGGAACATAAATTGTAGATGCAATGTCAAACAAAATCCTTGGATGCCAGAGGACCCATTTCAAACCAAAAACATGAATCCAAACTTGTAATCTATTATTGCAAATAGAAAATAGATTAAAATTTGAAACCCACTCTTGTATACAGAGCATACCTAGATGTGAGGCTAATGAACCAAACCCCCAATCACTCCTTTTTATATCATCAAAAAGAAATAGAATATGAAAAAAACCATGACCAAGTGGGATAATCCTCCAATCATCAGAACCCCAAACCTTAACAAGCTGATCTCAAAGATCCTCTAGCCTCCATATATGCAAACCCGATGGTAAAACAATCCTCACAATAATCAAAAACTTACAAAGGTTGATCTATTCAATGATAACCTCCTAATTTGAATGGATGTGGATATTCAAACCCCTCCAAATGATGTGATCAGATACCCCATCCTTAACATAGGTGGAACGATGATTCACATCGCCTTTGTCTGCAACTTCCTTCAAATAAGAAACATCGGCGGCCTTCATCTCCACCATCGGAACCGGTCTACATGCATCATTCTCTACCACTGAAGATAGATCTAGTATTTGTAGATCATTCATCACTACAATATCCAGATCTATCCTTCATGCATCATTCACCACCACACCATCTAGCCTTGCAACAAACCTCTGAGCACCAGACAGATCTGATGAAATTGCATCAATCACTCGATTCACAACCTCCAAAGATTGACGATTTTCACCTTCTCGGATCAAAAACACACCATCCCTCTGGGAAGAATCCCCTTCACCAATGGGAGGTTGGGAGCGCTCATGAACCACCGATGAGGATGAAAGAAGCACTACCACAACCTTTGAGATGTTTGTATTAGAAGGACACCAAGAGATCTGTTGGACTGCCGACAAAGATAGATAAGACGTCGAAGCAGATCTACAGCGAGGAAGAAGATCGAAGCCAAAGTAGTACAAAATCTCTATGAACAAACCCTAATCACCATCATCGAGAGAGGGAACTCCCACAACCATCATCGCCTTTTCATTTAATTTTGTTAATAATCTATATGATTAATAACACTTATTCATTTTTTTTAAATATTTTTTCAATCTATTGATTTATAATTATTATATTTCACTCTTTTTTAACATTAATTCATTTAATATTATTCAATATTATCTATTCACTAATAATGTTAATTATTGTTTAATTTTTCTATAATTTATTCATTTTTAATATTTATTCATTTAATATTTTTTGTAATTTATTCATTTTTAATATTTATTTTTATATATTTATTAATTAACATTTAATTTTTTTAATATGGTTGTAATGTACATATTTGTTATGTATTCATATTCATTTTAATATATATTTATTTTAATTTTTTTAATAATTTATATAACTAATACAAATTATTCATTTTTTTAATATTTTTGAAGTCTATTCATTTTTAGTTATTAAATTTCACTCATTTATAAAATTAATGCATTTGAGATTATTTGTTCATTAATAATGTTAATTATTTTTTACTTTTTTTATAATTTATTCATTTTTAATATATATTCATTTAATATTTTTTTAATTTATTTTAAATAGTTTTTATCGATGCTTTCCAAAAAGATTTGATAAAACCCTTCTGATATTTTAAATATAACTCTAATAGTGAACCTCACTCACTCACTTTATTCAATCTCTCATAGAACTCAACCTTTATCGCTAGTTATAAGGACTAAGACTTAAACATTAAATAATCTTGAGTTTTAAGTTAAGAATTTACTCCCTTACATTCGAGGGTCTTTATGGTTTTTATTTTTAGAGAATTAGGTCATCACCCTTATATAAATAAATATTGCATCCCAAGGTGGAAACTTCAACCTATTATCCATTTTTTACACAATACAAAACTTTTAAGATATAACAAGTTTTCTTTTCATTACATATCTTCATAATTTTCATCTTAACCTCATCCTTGTCCTTACTCTTCCTTAAAACCCTATTAAAAATATTTTTAATTGTGGGATGGGTACAAAAAGCTCATTAAGGGACATATAAAAATAAATAAAGAAACTCATTAGTCTATAAACACTCATAAAAATTTGTATTTTCAAAATAAACTTTGGGCTCAAAAAAACATTTTCTTACATAAGAAATTAACCTCACTACCTAAAAATCATAAAAAATTTCATAAGAAATATTAATGTCAAAATAAAATCAAAAATATTTCTTTTAAATCATAAAAAACTCAAGAAAACTTTTTCAAAAAGTTATACATTTCACCCTTAAGAAGTAGCATATACTTTCCTTTAAAAATATACATGTTAGAATACTTTATGAAATTATGAAATTTATGTAAAAATCTATAGAAATAATAGATAAATTATATAGGTAACATGGGACATTATCTTCATAGAATCCTTATAAGTGGAATAACCAATATGGTCAACTTCCAATATAATTATCCAGAGAACATAATCATTTCCCAATGCATTGGAGAGAAATAACGGACCAACCCATCATTGGTTTATAAAGAAACCACATGTCCTTGGTTTATAACTAAACCACCCATCCATGGTTTATAATGGAACCACATGTTATTATAAATAATATCTAAGAACCATAACATAATCATAACATGTGAAATATTTCAAAAAAATATTCTTTTCACCTATAAGAAAAACATTTCTGGATATCGAAATATCCATTCCATTTAAAAAACTTTTTAAAAATACTCAAAACAAATAGAAAGAGGATTTATATTTGAATAATACATAAAATATTATAATGGAATACAAACATAAAATAGTAGTTGCAGTGACATAAAAAGTTTTTGATGTTATGTATGTTAAAATAGAACATTCTTTTTTCCTTTTGTAAAGAAATCCAAAACATCATATAAAATATGTAAAAATATCGATTTTGAAAACCTTTGAAATAAAGTCAAAAGAGACATAAAATTTATTTTTTAATTCATTTATGTTCATATAAATAAGTATAAAAATTATTTTTAGGAATATGGAAGAAAAATATTTAGAAAATAAATCTTTAAGACATTTTAAACAAGGTTTTTAAAGTAAAGTGTCTCTTACCTCAAGTTTGACTCGTCATGTGTGTTCTTTATCTTACTATTTAATAAAATTATGTTAATTATTTAATTTTTTAATAACTTTTTACATTTTTATTATTTATTTTATTTATTAACATGTTATATACAATTATTTAATCAATTAAGTTCTCACTGGATGTTTTGACAATATTCGACTCATATGTCCAAAATGACTTCGGTAAGTTTACTATGGTCAATGAGGTAATTATTCAATAATATCTAGAATAATAATAAAGAAATAATTATAATTTCTATAAATAAATTATAATTTTAAAACCAATCATGAATTATGGTTATGAAAAACAAATTACATTACAATCATGGAGATGGTAGGTCGTACGTAAGTATGAGTAACATTTCCAATTTTCAACGAACATAATGGAAAGAAAGTAAGTATTATTATATATTTTAATAATTATGATTATATAATAAATATAATATTATTTATTTAAATAAACTTATATATATAATCCATGTGATGTGGTAGTGAAAAACGAATCACATCGCTTTGTGGAGGTGGTACTCCATAGGTACGCACGAATGACGTTGTCATTTTTCAATGGATTAAAAGGTAAGAAAATAAATGATGTTATATCTTTAAAAAAATTAATTATTTAATTAATATCATATATACACTTTATAACCATTCATGATATGTAGTTATGGAAATTGAATTACATCGGTTCATGAGACAGTAGTCTATTTTACACACGAATGATGGTTTCATTTCCCATTTGAAGAAATATGAGATGGATATAAATTATTCCATTAACATAAAAATATATACATATATAGAAGATAATTTTTTTATTATTTAAACATGGTTGAAGAAAATTTTATTGATATAAAAGAATAAATAAAATGAAAATTCTCAGTTAAGAACTATACATCTTCTTCAGACAACTTCTTTAGGTTTATACCTAAAGCCTTACTAGATTAGATTAATGATAAAAAAATGGCCTCTAGGATTTGGGGATAGATGTGAGAAAGTTTTTTTTTTGAAGGTATTTTCTAAGATATAGTGATCCATAGGTGTTAGTAATAGAGGTGAGAAGGTACACTTTTTCAAATGAGGGGAGAGACACTCTTGAGTTTACTTAAAGTATTAAAGTAATATAAATTAATTTTCATGGAAAAATAGCTCCAAATTGATATAATTAGAATATAGTATGAGTATGATTCAAAATAATCTCATATAATAAAATTTATACAATTTTATATTATGTTTTAACATTTATCTCTTTATTTTAACCATATGTTAACCCTTTTGACAATTACCACAATATCAAGTTTTTTTACACTTTAGGAATCAAAAGAGTTACTATAAATAGAAAAATGAGCCATAAATGGTCCATGATTGATATTTTAAACTATATACCATTAAACTGTATGAAGATATATTTTTTAGTAATTTTTAATTTTTAATAAAATATTGTTTATTATAAAATATCATTAATGTCATTTTTTGAACTATTCATTTAATTTGACTTTGAAAACAAGATGAAAATAATGTAATTAGAATATAATTAATTAACGCATACCTAGTATGTCGTGTTTGTCTATAAAATTATTTTTACATTAAAAATCACCCAAAAAATATTACTTTCAGTGCTTTTAAAAATTATTTACTTAATTTTTCTACTGCTTGCACAAGCACTATGTCGGTGTTGTGTAAGCATTTAAGGTAATTATTTCACCACAAAAAATTAAAAATAAATTACTATGATATAAAAAAATAATTTATATTTTAATAACCATTTATAACTGAGTATAATTTTTTTATCCCTGTCTAAAAATTTATAGATATTAAAATGAAGAGTGTGACATTTTTTACTTTATATTGACATAAAATAATATATAAGTCATTTTCAAAGAAAAATGACATAATATTACCATAAATTCTAATATTGGATGATTATTGTCAAAAATAACTCATAAAATAGATTAAAGAAAAGTTTTAAGGTTATTTTTAATTCTTATCATATTATTTTTAACCTTAATTACCCTATTTACCCCTACTAAGGTGAGAAATATTTACTATGTTTACTATTTATAATGATAAAAAAAGAGATATATTTACCAAATTTAAAACTATTAATTCCAAACTTGGAATTAATTTTTCAAGATTCAATTTATATAAGTGTCATAAATTAATTTAAGATTAAAATGTAAAACGCAATGAAAAACAATTTTTAGAAAAATTTGTTTTTAAGCCCAAAAAATGAACTTATAAAAAAATCAGGTATAATGGTGATTCATATGTAATTAATTAGATTATTTATAATTTAATTATACTTATGTTACTTTAATATCAAATGGTACTTTTAAATTACTTTATTTAATGAAAAATAATAACAATTTTACAAAAATCGGTATTTTCACTATTCACTAAAAAATCAATCTTTTTAGAAAAATATAAAAATTTCACCCTAATATAATTTTGATATAATGATTTAAAAAATGAATTTAATTTTTTAAAATTAAAATTATCTAATTTTAAAATCAATATTTTAAATAAAACCATATAATTCATGAAAAGTCAATTTGTTTAGAAATAAAGCCTTTTCCCTTTTTGACTGAAAATTTACCTAAGATTATTATAATGAATATAAATATATAAAATATAATTAATTAATATTAATAATACATGAAAATAATTTATTCTAACATTACCTGGTCATTACACCACTCTCCCCTGATCTTTTTGGATGAATCAACCCTTTCAAAACTGAAGGTATATGATTCTTTCGACTTCTTTTTAGTCAATATTGTATTTTTTCACCATTTTTAGTTATTATTTACCCATGTACCATAATAATATCATTCCCCTTATCCTATGGGTACTATAGTGGATTTCTCATGGTCCATATGACCACAATTTTCAATTTCCAAAGGTTTTGGATACTCAATGTTTGGGTGTTTTTAATTTTTGAAGTTTGGAAGTGGATATTAACATTTCATTGGTATAAATTTCTATTAATGTTTATTGTAACCCATGGAATAGTTTATAAAAAATAAAAATTCAATCATGAATTTAATTTTTTTTAAAAAATTGATAAGAAAAAAATCCAATAATGAGATCACATATATGTATTGTATTTCTATTTTGATTTAATTTTTTGATATTATATGCATGTATAAAATATATATATGGGAACTCACATGCAAATATGAAATATAATTATATATATATACATATATATATATATATATATTTGTAGTATATGTGGTTAGGGGTTTGGAACGGTTGTGTATCTTGGACCTAGGCCAGTTCATTCTAATTACAGGTTTATATAGAGTCCATAAGGATTGATATAAGTTAGTTGTATTCTAATCAATTGGAAATATCTCTATATGATTTTCTATTATATGTGTATTATACTTTCCATTAATTTTGATATCTTCACATGGTATAAGAGTGTGAAAAGAGTATACTATTAACATGTTACCCAGTGAATACACACACATATATCTATATATATTATTAACATGTGATTTCTTCACATGATTTCTTAATATTATTAATATGATTTATAAAGGGTTTGGATAATCAAAACATTTTTTACTTAATAATTCAATATAGTTTTCCTAAGTTATCTCTCAAAAAGGTTGTGAATTGAGTTCTTTTTCACTTAAAATATAAATTGATTCAAAATGAAAAGAATTGGATTTATTGGAAACAAATTTATGATGTAATTAAAAATTGTGATTTTTATTTAAAATGAATGTAGAAATAGTGGGTTTTGAAGAATTAAAAACAAATGAAAGAGTGACATAGGGTTGAAAAGGGAAGAATTCATATTTTGAGGAAAGTAAGAACTAGATTTAGAGTAATGGACATAAAAATGTTCAAACTATGTAAACATTCCCAAAATAGATCATTCATATACTCAAATTCTGATACAATGTTTACATATAAATGTATATATATATTATATGCATGACTTATGAGTATTTATTTATATTTTATACAAAATTAATACTATTGAACCTAATAGGATGGATATGAATCAAAAATGGATAGATGTTAATCATATGAAAAAAGAGTGTGAGGATGGAGTTAAAGAGTTCATCAAGTTTGAAATAGAGCATACATATAACTATTATCAAATCCTTTATCCATGTTTACATTATTTTTAGTCAAGATAAATTCATCCAAAATAGTTGTAATAACATTTTATTTTTTATTCAATATATCTAAGCTATAAATTTTGGGTTAAACATGGGGAAAACTAAATTTACATGCTGATTGGGGCGATACTGCGATTTATAGATCATTTGATATGAATATTGGTGTAAATGATTATGGGTGTCATATGGGATAAATGAAAATGAAAATTTAAGATTACCCTCGTGATTATAAAAATTTGTTTGAGAAGTTAAATAATTATGCAAAGAGACCATTGTGTGTCAGTTTTACTAAATATACAACATTGTTAGTAGTATTGAAGTTATATAATTTGAAAGCCAACATTGGATAAAGATATACCCATTTTATAGAACTACTTGGTCTTTTAAATGATATGCTACTAGAAGAAAATGAGATTCCCTGTCAATCATATAACTCTAAGTAAACACTATGGTCAATGGGTATGATCTCTAAAAAATAATCATATATCCAAATGATTGTATACTGTTTTGAAAGAACCGTGAATTACTTGAAAAAATCCATCAGTGTGGCACAGATCGATACAAGAAATATGAATTAAGTACCTTGAAATTTTTATGGTACTTTCCTGTTATTCCAAGGTTTAGAAAAATATATGGATGTTAGGAAACCGCTAGACAATTGACGTGGCATGCAGATACAAGAATTGAAGATGGGAAATTGTGTCACCCAAATGACTCTCCTCGGTAGAATAAAATTTATTATGAGTATCTTGAAGTTGGAAACAAACCAAGAAACCTTTATATTGTGTTATCTATAGATGAAATAAATCCTTTTAGTGCACAAATTATTACTCACAGTACATTGTCAGATATATTTTTAAATTATAACTTATCACCATGGTTATGCTTGAAGCACAAATACAACATGTTTCTCTACTTATACCTATACTAAAAATCGATAATGATATTGATGTCTATTTTTATCCATTAATAAAAGATCTAAAATTGATGTGGGATAAAGGGGTTACATTGTATGATACTCATATAAGTAAAGAGTTCACATTGAGATCCATGTTGTATGAGATGATAAATGAATTTATTGCTTATTTAAATTTTTCAATATATAGAATTAAAGGAATTTTGGGGTGTATCATTTGTAAAAAAAGTATACATTCATTAGGTTAAAACATTCCTCAAATACTATTTTTTTAATACATCATAAATTTTTACCCTAAAAACATAAATACTGGTCATGAATGACATCATTCGATGGAAATACATAATAAGGTACAACGCTGTCTCCACCAGTGGGTGATCAACTATTTGAGAAATTAAAAGATGTTTATATTGATTATGGTAAACCTTTTTTAAAATCTTATGAAATAAGGTTAGAAAAATAGAACAATTTTCTTTGAATTATTGTACTGTAATTATTTGTACGTTATACATTTTCTTGATGTCATGCATATAGAAAAAAAATATGTGATAGTATTATTAGCACGTTACTAAATGAACTAGAAAAAAAGATGGTATTAAGGCTAGGTTGGACATGATTGACATGGGGATAAGGGAAGAGTTGACACCGGTGAAGGGTGAAATATGAACTTTTCTTCCTCCAGTAGCTTACACTCTATCTATACAAGGAAATTTTTAATTTTTTAACTTTATTAATGATGTAAAATTTTTAGAGGGATAATCATAAAATATCAAAAATGTTGTGTTAATGAATAATTTGAAGTTACAGGGTCTAAAATCACACAACTATCATGTTTTGATGCAAGATTTAATGCATATAACTTTACATTGAATTCTTCCTAAAAATTTATAACATACATTAACCTGACTTTTCTTCTTTTTCAAATCCATACGTAGTAAATTTATAGACCTGATTAAGTTTTCAATCATGAATAAGGAAATTGTATCCATAATATGTGAATTTAATATGTTTTTCTGACCACTATTCTTTGATATAATGTTCCACTTGATATTTCACTTGGTTAGAGATATTCAACTATTTGGACTTATACATTACATATGGATTTACCCCATTGAATGGTATATGAAGATTTTAAAAGGGTACATCAAGAATCAAAGTCATCCAGAAGGTTGTATTGTAAAGTGATATATTGTTAAAGAAGTTGTTAAATTTAGTATCAATTACCTATCAAATGTTTATAGCATTCATCTCCCAAAATCTTATTATAGTGAACACCTTATTGGCGAAGAGATTTTCAGAAGAGATGTTATTACAATTACTCTTATAGATAAGGAGTAATCTCACCCTTACATTTTACATAATATTGCAGATGTTTATCCATATGTTGAAGCCCACAAAGTAATTATTATACATTTAAATACTTCAAGGGCAGTAGATGGATATCAAATACCCATAATCAATAGTTTATAGGATGGTTTTTAGATCATATTTATAATGAGTTACCTACAAATATGAATTCAATTACCGAATAAATTTAATGGATTTCTAGGGGATCGAATATAAATGTTATATCTTACAATGGTTTTGTAATTAATGGTTATATGTTCCATGTTAATAAATAATATAAACACAGTATGATGAAAAATAGTGGAATTATTCTTGTGGTGGAAGCAAATCATGTATCTAGTTCTAAGGATAGAAATCTAATTTATGTGAATATGTCATATTTCAGCATCATCGAACATATACATAAGTTGGATTATACAACATTTCAAGTGCCAATTTTCCATTCCAAATGGGTTTAAAATAGGAGTGCAGCTAAAGACGATGAATTTTTCTTTGTGAAGGTGAATTTTATTATGGAAGGGTATAAGGATGAACCATTCACAATGACATCACAGGCAGTGCAAGTGGTTTATGTCCCGGGTCCAACAAACAAGAAATGGTCAATTATTCAATTGTTGACTAAAAAAACTATAGGTTTGAATGGAAATTCAATTGATGATGACCCTTTCATTGGGATATCACAATCATTTCACAGTGGTTCCAATATTGACAGTGTATTATATGTTAGAGGGGACTACAAGGAGGGGATTTGGATACTCGATAGAGGAGCCAAATCCCTTCAACCTTTAAAGAAAGGAGAGAGAGTCTAATTAATAGATTAATGTTTTTTAATATATTATATTTTTTATCATAATATTATGTGTTCTCTACTGCATTTATGTAATCTAAATTAAATCTTTGATTGCTCATGTAGATAATGAATTCTCCACAGGTTGATGTTACCAATCCTAAGAAAGAACACATGATCAATGCTAAAATTTTGAAATTATTAGGGGATCAACAACATGTGGATCAAAAAAAAGAATGGTGTAGCATCATTATGTTAACTAAATTTATCAAATAAATAAGAAAAGTTATAAAATTTTAGGTTGGCTAAAATCAATGTGGTCAACCTATTTACCTCAATAATTCAATGTCCATTAGTTACATTAGGGTCACAATGAAAATTCATGCTCTAATTGATATAAAAACATGGAAAATGTAATTATTATATTAAATACAACCATTTGGAAAGATATTAGGGTAATTTTATGATATACTTTATCTTTTTACTGAAAAATTATATAATGAAACATTGATTTAATTTTCATTATCCCTTACAGAGTTCGTTTATTTTATATGATTACTTTAATAAATTTGTATTAATGGTCACTAGAAAATCTCATAGATCATTCCAGATACTTATGAAAAGGTAGCATCCAAGGGATGAAAATTGGAAAATAAACCCCCACATTCCAGCTACATATGCACACATTATAAATTAAGAAACATGAAAAACTTTCATTAGTTGTTGCAATGAGGAATCATTTTAGGTGAATTTTAATCGATAATATTTTATTTGAAATTATTTGTTTTATTCAATTTGATTCGAAATTGTTAATTTATGAAACAGTAAATGAGTTTTGAAAATAATAAATGTACATCAAAACCAATATACCCCTACCGTAAAGCAAGGATGGGGTACACTTCACTTAAAAAGAAAATAGTATGTATTTTGAATCTATAGTAAAGGTTTTCTATGATATGAAATAACATATATTCCTTTGTTTATATTCATATTGATGAATCAAAATCAAAATCCACTTCTATCCCACTTCATGCATTATAAAAGGAGGATCGTGTAAATAAAGAGGGAAAACTAGTAAATGAAAACACACAAGCAGTATGAAAATTCATGTGTAAGTATAAAAAAATAGAAATTCTCTATGCTTTATAATAGTATTACAAAATAATGTCTATTTATTTTTGTATATTGTTTATATAATTTATACATAATAATCATCAATAACTATACCTGAAGAATAACAACTTTCAGTAGCTTTGAAGTGTCCATAATAATATGGTTGCGTTAGAGGTGCGGGTTTTGGAGTGTCACCTAGAACATATTTGAAGAATACAAATTCGCAAGGAGATGTATATGAGATGATGAAAGGAATTCAGGCATATATAGATTCTTTAAAATCTATTATTGTATATTCTAGTTTGGTGAAACAATATATGTGAAAGGATTAAAGTGGAATAGTAGTATAATAATGATCGGTGCATGAATAACCACATAAACTCACTAGATTTGAGTCTAGTCATTCCCCTAAACTATGTGTCTTTCCCAAGTTAATTAGTTTTGTCATAATTTTTTATCCTAAATTTGAATCAAAAAACTTCTAAAAACTTTTTATTATTAAAATTCTACATGGTGAAATTATATGTGATTTATATCTATCAGCACCCACTTATCACCTTGTTGTGTGTGGTACGGTGTACAATATACAAGGTGACATGCTAAACAATAATATACTCCCAAATGATCATGATATAGTGGGTATTTAAGTATAACATGAGATGGTCACTAAGTTTCATATTTTGTTTGATGATATGGATGTCACCATAGTCAATAATGTTATTGGAACTTTTGTATCATGGTTGTTTAATCTTATAAAGATACATGGGGTATGTATTTAACAAATTTTTCAAATTAAAAACCTTTAATAGTTGATGAAAAAAGGCCTCAAATGTGGTATGGTATTCCATATATACAAAAATAAGGAGAATTGGAAGTTTGGATTAAGACAATCTAGTGGATTAACCAAGAAATCAAAAGGACCTTCGAAGAGTACCACCATTCCACCAGTTCCGTTATTTCATATATTAAAATTATAAGTCC
Organism: Viscum album; assembly: GCA_963277665.1. Taxonomy (NCBI): domain Eukaryota; kingdom Viridiplantae; phylum Streptophyta; class Magnoliopsida; order Santalales; family Viscaceae; genus Viscum; species Viscum album. The sequence goes on along the minus strand of OY728142.1, from coordinate 467,602,137 downwards.
ATGTGGATACAACATTCAAATATTTAAATATGTTCTATATTGAATATGAAGAATAAATATTTGTAAAGACCATTACATATGTGATTGTTCTCGATGGTATAAATGAAATTATCAAGTTTTAATGGTTGGGAGTCTTAGTTGTGAATGCATATATGAGGTACATTTTCATAACCTATATAACACCATAACCTTTTATTTCATGTATGTTCTTTATTTTGTGATTTTTTCTTTTGGTTTTGGAAGTGTTGAAGGTGATTTGTAAATTCCATAGTTTTTAAATGATCTTTAGAACCCATTTTTAGTTTTATTTTATAAGTCCTTTGAATGGAAATTAAATAAATTTTAACTTATTTTTTATTATTATGCGTGGAATAGGGTATACATAAGGTTAAGTGACTCATACCTTTACAAAGTATGGTATTTTAGAAGTTTCATATGGGTAAATCCTTATTTTCATAAGTTTTTTAAGGGTAGGATAGAGATTCTATAGATTGTGTTAGGGTAAGGCCTTGTTTATATGAGTTGCGTAAAGGTGAGTGGAGTTTTCACTTAGCTGCATAAAGTTAAGTCCTTAATTTCATACATTGTATAAGGGTATCCTTGTATTTATAAAGGATGTTTAAGGGTACCTTAAGCACTGCATAAAGGTAATCCAGAGTTCTTAAAGTTTTTGTAAGGGTAACTTTTGAATGTTACATAAGGATAGTCTCTTGTTTTCAAAGACTATGTAAAGGTACCTAAGGCGTGATGTAAAGGTAAGGTGGGCTATGTAAGGGTAACCCTGACACTACTTAAAGGTAACTTTGTTTTTCTAAAGGTTACGTAAGGGTAGCTTCAAGCTTTCAAAGGTTGTGTAAAAGTAATCTCACTCTTCCAAAGGTTATGTAAGTGTAACCTAGCTACCACGTGAGGGTGGGATGAGTTGTGTAAGGGTAGTTACTTGGTTTAAAAGGATGTTTAAGGGTAACCCAGTACCCTTATGTGACACCTAAGAGTTGTGTAAGGGTGAAACCATTTTACCCTTACACGTCTCTCTTTTTGGTAGAAAAATAAATAAAAACTTTGTTTTTTATTTATTATTCTCCAAAACGACCATATAACACCTTTTATCCATTTTAAAGGTTATAAACCATGGGAATTTAATACTTTTATCTTGTTAAAGGTGGTAACTCCTATTTTAAAATAATTTAATCCTTATTCATTCAAGATTTATGTGAAATGGAAAATTAATTAGCATTCTTAATTTTGGGGTTTTAATACTACTATGATCAGTGTATTTATTTAAAAATATCCAAATTTTTGATACCCTCAATTTTATGGTGTCCTATTGAGAAGAGTTCTAGATGTTCATATACTATAGAAGAATATTTAGTTCCTTTGTCCCAATTTTTATTCTTCTCTAATGTGGAATCAATGGGAAGGGATAAAGGTTGTTTTTTCATAACAATTAAAGCCTCTACTCTTCATCAGAGGTTTTCATGTGAAGAAATCACTGACCTTGTTTGAGGAAAGTGTCTTTATACATTGGTTCTATCCCATGAAATACTGGATGTTTTTTTATAATATATTTGGTTCTATTTAAGAAATTAATTTGTTGATTTTTCCTTTACATAAAAAGGAGTTTTTAAAGGAGTTTTTATTTAAAATATATTTGTGAATTTCTTGTGTTTTATAAAAATCCTCAATAATGGATTTATTTCTAAAATGGATTTTCAAAGAATGGAAGTATTTATGCTTCACTGTGAAAATTATTAGTAAAGTTTTGAGCATGTTTTATGTTTTTGGTTGTGAAAAAATGGAACATAGGGACATTTGGGAACCTTGGGTGTAGACATATACAAATTTTAGTTTGTGTAACACTACTAGGTATTTTAAATAGGTGTTCATGAGGTTGTAGTAGTAAATGGGTAACCTGATATCAAAAGATTGTGGTAGGTCTCAATATCATGAGGATTCACTTGTCATCTTAATTTCCTTTCATATCTTAGTTATGTATTACAATTGGCTAAAGCCCAATAATGTTTCATGTATAATGTTTTCATCTACATAACATGTTTTACATGCTCAATTGGTTATATTCTATGTAATGATTACTTCTATTATTTCCATCCATATTGTCTCCCATGTTCATCATATAGTTTTGGGCCCATGGACATGGCCCTCCTAAACCAGATTGTTTTATCTTGGTAACTTTTGTGTACCATACTTTATATTCTCACCATGTTATCTTTTGATATATGTTTATTTTAACCTTCTTGTTTATATTAATATTATTATGGATTTGGATATGGAATATTTTTAAAATAAACTAAAGGATTTTTTACAAAAATGGTTTTTGTTTTGAAATTGATTTATAAACTGGTTCATTTTAAAGCTAGAGCTAATGGTTTCATAGTGATGGAAATTGTATATATTTCTTGTTGGTATTATGCTGAGCTTTAATGTTCACACCCTATTTTTTCCTTTGGGCGTTTATAGACTTGGTTTTTCAGGACTCGAGTAAATGGAAGGGAGTTATGTGGTATGGTGGATTCTCTTGTTTGATATCACATTCTTAGTAGATTGGGATGGTGGTGAAGGTTAGTAATAAGGAGGCTTGGTTTTTTTCTTACTTGGTTTTTCTTTTAGGTTATACCTCTTTGGATTGACCTTGTATGTCTCATAAATGTGTATTATTCTTCCCCATTTTACTTTTATTTTTTATCTTATTTTTGGTATACATGATAGATGTTATGTTATCTTTCAGGTTAAAATCATTCCCATGGTTTTATATGTTGATACCTAGGTATTTTACACAAACCTGTGGTGATCAGGAGCATGCTTCGAGTCTTGTGTCAAGCTATCTTGGGTGACGTGTTAGGTTGACCTGGGTTGGTTCCTTATAAAATGGTATCATAGCAATTCCCAACTAGAAGTGTTATTAAACTGCTTAGGTTTGGTGTGGGGTTTGGTAGATTAGAGCTAAGAATTATTGAGGCTCAATTTGTAAATAGCGAGTAGGTGATTGATCGCCATCTTTTATGATGCCACTTGATTTACCATGGGTGGTCGGTATTTATTTTTTGTTTGATTTTTTCCAAGAGTTGTGGTTTGGTGTGGTGACTTATGATCCTCATTGGAATGTGTTGGTTTCCTTAGGGGTTATCCTAAATTTGGGGTGTAAAACAAAAGAGGAGTTAATCCTTGAAGTCATATTGGATGGATTGAAAACCCATTCAATGACTAAACACTTGGTTCTGGAATCATTAATGGGGTTATGGAATTCTTATCACATGGTTTTCAACTACATGGCTAGGTCGAGCATGACACTGCATCCCTTTACTATTATTATCTAAAACCCATTATTCTTGGATTATTTGAGTCATTATCATTAATGGTAAAAGAATAGAGGTGGTTCTTAGGATATGTTGATATCAATAATTAGTTGACTAATAGTTATGGCGTGATTTTGTTGTTCAGGGATAGTACAACTAGTATATTATGTGAAAATGGATTTCATGAAAATTATTTTTTGAAAGTGAAGAATTATAGCTTACCTATGAATTGATTCTTAGTTTCTAGATTATGTTTTTATAAATGATTGTTTATTCATGATAACATATAAAATGTATTGGTTTAAAAACTAGTTAAATATTTTTCATAAAATAATTTCACACCTTTGAATAATGTTTTCAATAAGTTTTAAATATTTTGAAAGGAATGGTAGTTTACCATGAAGTTGTGAAGGGTGGGATTTTGGTTTTATGAAGAAAAAAATATGTGGTTCTTTTCAACTGGTAATATAGAAAAGTAAATAGTTTTTGAAAGTGAAATGATAAATTAAAATAAGATTCTGTATTTTAAGGAAATCCAATCTTATAACTTGGTTGGTGGTTCTTTTTTAGAAGAACTTCAATCATGGACAATGTAATTCAATATGGTCATGAATCATGATTAATTTTTTGGCTTGAAAAGGATGTAATGTTTCAACATGTAATTGTGGAATGTTTATCTTTTGAATTATTTTATAAAGTAATGGAAGATATTTACTTATGAAACCTATTTTTTTAGAACTCATTTTCAAGTGATGTTTGGAGGTTTTCAAAATAAATAGTTTTTTAAAGAAGTTTTTTCTCCTCAGATGGGTTTTTTTAAAACCTCTCTGAAAGTGTTTACTTGCTTTGATGACTTGTATGTTTTCCCCAGCCCTTTTATTGTGTGTAGGGGTTATCTTATATGCTCTAAAGGACATGCCCAGATGGATTTCACCTCTTGTGTGGGTTGAGTGAGTCTTCCAGGGAGGTCTTAAGTTAGATTGTGATTCTTTCCTCAAGAGTAGTCCTTTTTACTCATATCTTTAGTCTTTCCTAGACTTTGAATGTAGTGGTAAGAGTTTTTTTCATTTTCATGTTCTAATGATGGAATTACTTAAGGTAAATAAAAATGATTTCATTTTTTGGACTAACCATGGGTCTTTTTAAGTTTGGTTGGGTAGATGGGTGCTCAAGGATTGGTTTTCCTGGTTTTTTTATGTTCTTTACGAAGAGTGTAATCTCAGGTGTATTCTGTAATTTCTGTGTTAATCCCTTTGATTTCATACTCTCTGGTTTCATAGTGTTTGTAGTTTTGGGATAGCCTTGTTTATGTGTGATCTTTGATGTCTTCCTTGGGTTGATCCGTTGAGAGCAGTGGACATTCTATTTTTCTTCATGTCTCACTATTCATTTCGATCTGTGAACTTTGTTCCATGAGTTATATTTGTTGAAAAAGCTATGACATGGGTTTAGTCTTAGTGCCCTAAACTTGGTGAACCTTGGGTATGGAATGGGTGACAGGATTTGGTTTCATGACTAGTTTGGATGAGAGATCCATTGGTGATATGTTATTATCAGTTTGATAGTGGGGACCAACAGGTTGATATTTCTAAACTTGAGTTATCATAAATTCAGTTTCATAACCCAAGACTGGATCTAGGTCTTTTCTTGTTGAGGCATGTCTTTGTTTGAATCATCTCTTGGTTATGTGAGATGTGGTAAATATGGTGTTCTAACTTATGCCTTCCTAATGAACTTTGAGGTTGTTATTTTGGATGTTTATTGGGGATGGTTTCTTTTTATATTCCTGACCTAGTATTCCCTTGGTTGGTTACACCTTGTGAGATTAGGTTTGTTTCCCTTGGTTAAGAATGGAGATCTTGGGGGTTTCCTTTTTTTGAAATATGAAACCCAAATTTTCTTGTTTATGATATCTTGTGTTGATGTATTCACTTGTTTTTTCACCATTTTAGATTGAATATAAATGGTGCAGGGACCTATGGTAGGTATTTTTTTCCCTTAGAGCCTTGTGTTAGATAATTTATAACCTAAGACTCTTATATCTCTATTTTATATTCATATTGTCATGTGTTTTTATATGTGTTTGAGTGGAATATTAATTGATTAAAGTTGAGTTTCATAGAATATATTAGTGTTTTGTGTATTCTTATGCGGTGATTCATCTAGAATACATCCTTAAATCCTCCTATATAATCAAATTAGATATTTATATGAAACTAGAACCGCACTAACTATAAAGGCATAGTATGGTGGAAGAACGAGGTTGATCCCATAGAGAGTGGGTAACACAACGATGAAAACTCTTGATCAAAGGTCAGGTTATCCAAATTTTAATTGATTTTATTTTATTAAACTAATTAAATGATGAAAACTGAATAATTGAAATGCAGACAGAAAAGTAGAAGAGAGGGGAACCGGTTTCCATGGGCATTTTTTCTAAAAATAAATCATGACCACACTCACAAAACAATAATACTCATTGGTTGTGCAATAAATCAATTGTAATTGATAGGATATATTATCAAACCTTATAAATCTACCCTATAATATCACTTCATGGTGTTCAAATGAATTAAAATAACCAAAGTTCATTAAGATTAGATTTTAATTGTAGAAGAATAATCACATTCAATGGTCATGAATTAATTATCTTAATCATATTGGGTTTCATCCACTATTAAACACACTTGATCCATGATTTAATAACATATATAATATAATTTAATTAGAACACAATACCAATTGAACAAAATCATTGCACAAGTGAAAAATGAAATAGAATAATTTGATAAGCACCCATTTCGATTGATTCCACTCTCCCCTATGGGTTTATTCAATCATCGTTGGGTGAATTCCAATGATAAATAAACCATATTCCATAGGTAATAGATTAGAAGAGAAATAATGAGAAGAATTAAAATTAAAGAAACTAGAATTAAACTATTAAAAATCCAATGTTACATGAAATGAGGTAAAAGAAAATAACAAAGCAAAGAGAAAAACTATATATGCAAAACTCTAGGTTGGAACCCTATGACTTCCACATGAAATGTGACTCCCCTATAGTGGTGATTTGGGTTATCTTCCCAGAACTCCCTTTACCATTTTATAATCCTTCTATTTTGAGGATATTATGGAATCTCATTGGTAGATTTTTGTGTGCCGACTTTAGAACTAGAGCTCTCTGCCAACCAGTTTATCCCCGAAGCCATGTGGAAATCGATGTCTCCATAATACCTCCTAAGTTTGTGTGGATTATAGAGGAGGGATTTCTGACACAAACAACTAGTGTTTTTGATTCATGGTTTGATTTTTGTTTATAATGTAAAAAATTGGGCTATCCAGTGGTGGCCTGTAGACGTGGGAAGAAGGATCTTACTCATCAGAAGGCAGCGGATTTAGGAGGTTGTGGCAGGGGGCTGGTTATTGATGAAGGTCTATCTAGTAATAGACAATTATCTATTCCAAAGGGTGTTAAGGAGGTGAAATTGGGGTTATAGTGGGGGAAAACCTTTGGTGGATGATGTTTTCAAACATTTTCATAAGGACCTGGGTGATATGAAGGATCATGTGTATGATACTTCAGAGCATGAGGGCTCTGATGTGATGATGAAAGGGGGTGTTTTTTCCTCTTTAGATGGTAAATCTTTGGAAATTCTACTAGGAGGATTTTTGTAATGTGACATTGGTAACATACTAGAAGTTGAGACAGTGAAGGATTTTGATGTAGGCTATAGGCCTTCCATGGCCTCTTCTTATGCAGAGGCAGTGCGCACAGGAAATGGATCTAGTGGAAGAGGTGGATCTCAGATGACTGGAAGAGAGGTAGATTTATTAGGTGGAAAGGGACTGTAGTAGGACATAGAGAGTGGTATTTTGATTAGATCCAATCTAAGGAGGGAGTTTCCAGCTATTAAGCTGGGCAACCGCTTTGAAGGGTTGGTGAATGAAGATCTAGTTTAAGAAATTATTGCAGCTCATACTGATGAAAAGGGGGTGTCCAATGATGAGTCTATTAATGTTTCATCTAGTGATACTTCTAATGAATTACAATATAGAGGGCCACTCATCCCAAGTAGGAAGAAAAGTATAAAGGGCGATAGGAAAGGGTGAAAGGACTATTCATATTTATCTCTTCTAATGGAAACAAGGTTTGCCAAAAAGTTGAAGGACATGATGATTTAAGGTGACATCAATGCCTCTATTTCCCAATTAGAGCCTATGGAACATGGGGTTTCAACCCTTCATGATACTCTATTTAAGTAGTGGTAGGTAGGTGTGGACCATGGGAAATCCTTAGAGCTTCTTTTACATTCAGATGAAGAGATGGTGGAAAGTTTTTTGGTGATTAATACCACTGATGAGGAAGCTAACAGGATGATGGGAAGGCCATTAAATTTGGTTTCTAATAAAGATCAGAGTGCATAGATTGAAAATCAATACCTTATACTGATAAGGGGATTCAACTAAGGGGATATTAATCAAGAGGAGTACATGTAGATTTGGGACAAGCTGGCATTTCATTTTGAAGACCTCTTATATGATGTTCCTGAAACTCGGGTATCCTCTCTCTTAGAAACTTTTTAGGGATAATATTTCTAGCAGGCTAAAGTTTCTTTTCAATGGATCTGTAATTTCTTATGGTTCTTGAACTAGGTGGTTTCTAAATTTTTCCTTAAAAGTGTTTTTGAAAATAAAAAATTTACTTTTCAGTCAAACTCCTTCGTGAGTATGGAAGTGAAGTTAATTTCAAATCCAGTTTTGATTCATTCTAAACCTAATTGGGTCTTGTATTTTTCACTATAAAGCCCCAATAATGGATTTGTGATATATTGATGTTGTAAAATGGGCGATAGCTTAAGTATTTCACCATTTATTCCCTCATGAAAAGAAATTATCTCACTATGACCTTGAGTTGATAGTAGTTGTACATTCCCTTAGAACTTGGTGAAACTACCACATAAGAGAGAAGTTTATGAAATATTAGGATCATAGAAGCCTAAAGTTTATTTTTACCCAAAGGAATATAATCCTATGATATAAATGTTGGGTTGATTGATTTCATATCTTTGATTTTGATACTGGGTAAACTCTTGGAGTAGTAGTTGTGGTCATAAACACTTTGAGAAAGGTTTTACCAACATAGGTTATGATGAATCAAAGGAGGATGGATCATTATGGAACATTTTTTTATAAATTTGCATGGTTGTTTTTTAGGATCTCATGTTCTTGTTTTTCTATATTTTGAAAAAACTAGTTTCCTTGTGAAAATATTTTTGGCCCGAGCAAGAATTAGACATTAATTGGCAGTATTTTTTATAAAACCTTTTATGGTGGGGAGACCATGAGTTTCTAGTTTCGATCTCCTAATGGTTTCTTTGCCTTTGAAGGTAGTTGGTTGTTCTGGTTGATCTGAGACAAGATTTTATGGATCATTATCTTAGGTCTAGTTGTTCTATGCACTTTGGGGTTATCGTGATGTGTCATGATTTGAGAAATCAATATTAGAATCCAAAGTAATCCAGTCAATTGCAAACTTTATGTCATGATACACTTCCTACTAGAAAAGTGAAGTGGAACACTACAAAGAAATCTAGTTTGATGTGGCCTTATCCATTCCATTACAGAGGTTGGATGAAGGGTCCATGTACTTCATAACTATACTACCGCAAACTCATAGCGAGGAAGAAGATACAATTTGGGTGATCACAAATTGATTCGAAAATTGGATCATGTCTTTCCTGTCAAGGAAATGGTTGTGGTATAAGAGATTGAACATATATATGTTTTATGGGATGTGAAGCTCTATGGTGGGACTGCAACCACCATTTTTGGTAGATACCCATGATATCATCTTAGTTTTGGAAGGGGTTATTAAATTCAATGAGTTCTAGGTCAAAGTTGAGCATGTGACTTTATCTTAATATGGTTAGTTGGATCAGATGAATCATCCAATTCTTAAAGATATGATTCAGGTATACATGCTTGATTCTAGTGGCTTTTGGGTTTCATATCATCATTGGTCTTCAATTAAAGAGGTGCACTTTGAATTTTCATATGGGCGACCATTTGGATCTCCTTGATTTCAAGAAATGGTAGATTAACGGTCATTGATAAGACTGGGTCTTATTTAGAGGTGATGTAGATGGTGTGGTTAACTTGGTAAATGTTAGAATTAGTAGCCTTATCTCTTTGTGATTTTAGAATATTGACCACTTTCTGGGTACATAAGTCATTATATTGGGGAGAATTATAACACCTATACCTTTTATTTTAGGTACATTTTTTGTTATTAATGTTTTATTTTGGTTTTGGAAGTTTTGAAGATGATTTTTAACTTACATGGTTTTTAAATGATCTTTATAAACCCTTTTAGTTTTAATTTATAAGTCCTTTGGATGTAAATTAAATAATTTTTAACTTAATTTGTACCCTTACATGTGGTATAGGGTCTATGTAAGGGTAAGTGCCTCCTACCTTTATGCAGGGTGGTTTTTAAGAGTTTTTTAAGTGTAAATCCTTATTTTCATAAGTTTTGTAAGGGTAGGATAGAGATTATATGGACTATGTAAGGGTAAGGACCTGTTTATATGAGTTGTGTAAAGTTAAGTGGAGTTTTACCTTAGCTTCATAAAGGTAAGTCCTTTGTTCCATATGTTTCTATATAAGGGTACCCTTGTATTTCAAAAGGATTTATAAGGGTACCTCAGACACTATGTAAAGGTAATCCAGAGTTTCTAAAGGTTCTGTAAGGGTAAATCCTAGATGATTCATAAGGGTAAGTTCTTGTTTTTAAAAACTGCACAAGGGTACCTAAGGCATAGTGTAAAGGTAAGGTGAGCTACGTAAGGGTAACCCTGGTGCTATTAAAGTTAACCTAGATTTTTTAAAGGTTACATAAGTGTAAACTCTCAATATGTAAGGGTATCTTCAAGATTTTAAAGACTACATAAAGTTAACCTTTCTTTTCCAAAGGTTGCATAAGGGTAACCACCCACCGTATAAGGGTAGGATAAGCTAGGTAAGGGTATTTACTCAATTTAAAAGGATGTGTGAGGATAACCCAATACCCTTAAATGACACCTAAGAGACGCATAAGGTTAAACCATGTTACCCTTACGCAATTCACTTTTTGGGAGAAAAATAAATAAAACTTTTTTTTCATTTCTTCTTCTCTAGAATGACCCTGCAACACCTTTTAGCCATTAAAGGTTGTAAACCATGATAATTTAATCCTTATATCTCATTAAATGTGTTAGATCCTATTTTAGAATAATTTGAACCTCCTGTATTCAAGATTCGTGTAAAATGGTAAATTAATTGGCATTCTGAATTTTGGGGTTATAATGATGTTATTCCTAGTGTATTTATTTAAAAATATCCAAACCTTCACTTCCCTCAATTTTTTGGTATCCTCTTGAGAATATTTTTAGGTTTTTGGATACCATAGAAGAAGATATGGTTCCTTTTGATCATTTTTAATTTTTATCCATTGGGGAATCAGCGGGAAGGGATATAAGTTATTTTTCCTTGAACATTCAAGCCTCGGCTCTCCATCAGAGGTTTTCATGTCAAGAAACTATCAAACTTATTTGAGTTAGGTGTCTCCGTACATTATCACTAACCCATAAAATATTGGATGTTTTTTATAATTTATATGGTTCAATTCAATAAATTAATTAATTAATTTCACCTTTTCATAAAAAATAGTTTTAAAGGGTTTTTTCTTTAAAATGGATTTTTTTATTTCTTATGTTTTATGAAATGCCTCAATGGAGGATTTATTTATAAAATGAATTTTCAAAGAATGAGAGTATTTATAATTTTCTTATGAAAACGTTTAATAAAATTATGAGTATGGTTTATGTTTATTTTTATGAAAAATTGGCACATATAAAAATTTGGGAACCTTGGGAATGACATATACAAACCTTAGTGTGTGTAACACCACTAGGAATTTTAAATAGGTGCTCATGAGGTTGTGGCAGTAAATGGGTTGCATGATATCAATAGACTATGGAAAGACTCAATATCATTGGGATTAACTTGTTGTCTTAGTGTCATTTTCTCTGTCCTAGTTATGTATCCTCGTAGGGTAGAGTTGTAATGACCCTGACCCTAGTAGCCCAAAGTTGGTGCCATAATTTATTACATTCGACTAGATACAAGATTAAAATCCCAAAGGATCGAACAATTTATTAGTTTTGGAAAACCAAATTACACACATGATACCCATTTTACATTGGGAATAGAAAATGAAAAAAAAAACACATAAAAAAACAAAATGATCAGCATCCTTGAAAACTCATTCAAAGGATTCCTCTTTATAACCTGGAGAAAGAAAACAAAATAAGGGTGATCTCAAATGATAAGTAATGGTTAAATACAGAAGAATATATCATTAATCAATAATCATAATCAACATGGAAAGGTAGATAACTGAACACATGTTCCACATAAATATTTGGATAAGGCATTATCAATATGGCAAGGTAAATAACTGAAACACGTGTCATTTAATCAATAAACTGATAATGAAATTCATCCATAGATAATGTCATAGAAAAAATATCTTGGATAATAATAATAAATGAATTATAAATGAATAAAATTATTAAATATTGGATTTTTTGTTTCCCAAGAACATGTAACATTTACAGTCAAGACCTTTCATAAGATGGTTTAAAACATACCAGGTAGAAACCCATCTGATTTGGCCAACTGATTAATCTCATGAGACTATTGATGCATCAAGGGGATTATATTAAATGGTACCTAACCCATGTCATATGAGTACAAATAATTCCTAGTATATCTAATAATCAATTTAACTCATAAACCAAATGCCTTATAAAATATCCTTATTGAGTAAAGGATAGTGATTTATCAATATTTCCTCAATTGATCAATATCTTTCAAGGTAAACACTATATGTAAAAATGGTATATAGTTTAGGAAATAATAATATCAATTATATGAGAATATATAAATTCAACAAAAAAAGTAATATATAATTAAAAATGGTTACAATAAATTGATTGTTTTAATATAAAGTTAACAATCACAAAAGAAAGTTAGATTTCACAATAACTTTTACCACTTGGTAATTTTCAATTCAAATCCACTTGAGTGAGATAAATCAAATTGAAACTTAAAATATCATGAAGAATAAATTATTCATGATATTAAATTTTAAAGGGGTAGTATATACACTATATAAAAGTTAATTGGTGTGTAATAACCAATAAGTCTCAATGGAATGTAAATTGAGACAAAATCTATTACTTTATGCTTCCTTTTGGTTGAATTCTATTTAACCTCATATATAATGGTTTTAAGAATGTTATTAAATTAAAAAATATCCATATTAATATTTATAATATCATATATAATTATTTTATAAAATATTATCACTCATTTTTTAATAATCTTTCATTATTTTCACTGTTTCGGGTGTTAATTACCTTATTTTTCGATTGTGTTTTGACTTGTTATTTTTTTCCTATTACTTCGATCATGATTTCATCACCTATAGAATTTAAATCATAATTTAAATATCATATATATTCATTTTATATGTATTTATATTAATTCATAAAATTTAGTGATAGGAAATGAAATGCACCGTTCATAGAGACGGTAGGTTGGACGTACGCATGAACATTGCTTCCATTTTCTTGTCTTATTAAAGAAAGAAAATTATGTGATAAATATGTATATTATCATTATATTATCATATTTATGTCAAATATATCACATATTTTTATTAAAATCATCCTTAATACATTCCATGTAAAGTGTGAATGAATCACATTGCTTCGCGAGTCGGTAGTCTGTTGTATACACGAACAGCGTTATCGTATTCCCATAAAATGGAAAGTATGAAGGTATATATTATATAATAATTAAAGAATAATAAATACATCATAATTATAATAAATATCATATATAAATATTATTTATATAATTATTCCCAATCTTTAAAGGTGGTAATGGAAAAACGAATGACATCAGTTCATGAGGCAGTAGTCCGCCGTACGCACAAATGATGATTTCGTAACCCATTTGATGGAAGTGTGTGAATTTTTAGGTCATGAACTTAACATAAAAATATATAACTATATTTAAGATACTGATTTTATTATATAATCATGATATAAAAATAATTTAAGGAGGCGGAGGATGAAATAAAATAAAAATGCTTTTAGAAAAACATTACCTCTTCTTCGGGTATCCTACTTAGGTTTGCACTAATGCCTTCATAAGATGGTTTTATGACCAAGATAATGATTATAGAATGAGTTTAGGTAATTTGGGTAGTGATTTAGGTATCTATTTTCTGAACCTAAGTGGTTTTAAAGGTGTGAATAGAGGAAGAGAGGGGTGGACTTTTATAAGTGGGGGAGAGGACACACTTGGCATTTTTTTAAAATAAGTTAGGTGTGTCCATGTTTTTACCTAAAACAGGATCTAACAATGGAAAAAAATATCCTATAAGGTATATGGTATAAATATGGCCTAAAATTTGTTTTTTAAAATTTTTGGATCATTCTTACACCTTATATTCTAAGTTTAACCACTAAGTAAACTCGTTTTTACCTTAATTGTTGTAATTAATTTTAATTATTTTCACTGATTACTTTGGTCAAAAATTAAGTTAAAATTATTATAAATTATAAATTATTATGATTAAAAATATTAAATCTATTTTTTCAAATTCAATTCACATAATTTTCAAAAATTAATTTAAAATTAATCACATAGACTGAACAAGAAAGCATATTTTTAAAGTGAAAATATTCAACATTTTACTAAGTTTTTATTTCAAATAACCTAAATTGGATTAATAGATTTATAATTTATCTAATTTTACTTTAAAACTAATTTAAAATATAATTCAACATTATAAATTATTTATATGAAAAGTCATTTTTCAATTAAAATTCAGTATTTTTCACTGTTCATCAAAAAATGAAACTTCTTAGAAAAATACCAAAAATTTACCCTAAGATAATTTTGACATTCCAATTTCAAAAATTAAGTTTATTTTTTCAAATAAAATTTATTAAAGTGTTAAAATTCGGTTGTAAAATAAGTGTGTCATTAAAAGGTGGAAAACTTCCTTTAAAAAAATACAACTTGTTATACGTAAAATTAGATTTGTTATTATCTTATGCCCTTAAAATCTATTAGATTAATTTCAAAAAAAGATTATTGAATATATAATATATAAACTTCATAAATATAATTCAATAATAGTAATTAATTTAATTTATTATGATAAAATTCCTTTGGCGCATAAAATATATTTTTTATAAAAACATTTCCTTTATATTCAATTTGTTTTTATATTAATTTATAATTAATTAGTAACAATTGAATTCAACCATATATTTTCATAATTTATTTAATAATATTTATAACCTAAAATTTAATATCTATGATATAATTTTCATTTTAAATAATAATATTAATAGTATATTGTTGTTCAGTAAAACTCGATATTACTTATAACACAAGCTATCAAAGGAACTCATTATTGCATGTAACACAAGCTAAAATCAACGTTGCGTATAACATAAACTAAAATCAATGTTTCTTTTAATGAAAGATAAACTCATAATTATGTGTAATGCAAGATAACTCAATATTGTGGGTAACATACACTATCGAGTCATATATTATTCTTTTAAAAAATTTGGGATGTAACATTCTCCTCACCTTAAATAAATTGCATCCTCGCAATTTATACTTGATATCATTATTCAAGGGTTTGGAATTTGTAAATAACATTGTTGAAAAACCCACATGGTAAAAGTGTTAATAATATATCCTCTTAATAAGAGATAAAAGGAAGTATGAAATTCATCTAGAATAACACATAACTAGGTTTCTCAATAGGAGAATATTGGTGGCAAGTGAATATATGGACATGGAGGAAAAGCATAAATATTTATAGAGAGTGATTAAGTTAATTGATCATAAGAAGGTGATTAATCAATGTAAAGTTAAGGTCCTTAAATCCATAAATCTAATAGGTGTGAAAAGGTCATTAATATCATCAAAAATGATGGTAATGGGATAGCATTTTATTTCAAGATCTTTTTTTCTAAATTTGAGTAATTATTTTATTGCCTAAGAATATAAGGAAATATACTTACTTGATATATTTATATTTTATTAACATAATTTCATCATTTTTTTATGCTTAAATCAATTTCTAGTTCATCCCCTATTCTAAGAAATGAATATCCAAAAAATGATTTTTTTATACCTGAATCACTAAAAATTACTTTTAATGGATCATAAGATCCATAAAGAGTGAAAAGTATTTCCATATATCTCTAAATATTTTCCAAAACCAATATGGTTAATACATTAATCTCTAAACCTCAAAACTAATAATATTGTTTCATCATTAATATTTATTCATTAAATTGTTTAACTAAAAACAATAACATATCAACCAGGACATTACATAGGCCAGTGGTAAGAGCGAAACCCTTATCGTCCTTTGGTCATGGGTTCATGCCCCATCACCTTCTTGGATGCGATGACTTATCACCCTGCATAAGGGTTTTCCATTTTATAAACTATATTGATATAATTACTATAACATTCCTAAAAAAATATGATAGATATCCTTGAAATAAAATTAATCATTAAATAACCTTTTTACTAAGGTTTTCAATAAAACCTTTTTTTAATTTTAATGATATTATTTAATTATTATTACAATGTCATTAATTATCATATTAACCCAAAAGGTTATTGATGCCTTTAAACTTATGTCAATAAAATGTAACATAATTACTCCTCAAATAACTTTTTCACTGAAACATATACTTTCCATAAATTTCTCCAAAATGATTTTAATCTTGGTTAACTCTCATCACATAAAATCTAAAAGGTTTTTTAAGTCATTGATCTTATTTTCAATCTTAAACTCATTAACCCATAATGGTATCCATAACTCTTATGTTAATGAATACACAATTACTTCTAAAATTTAACAGAATCCTTAGATGTTTCATGATTCTTGTAACCCAAATACTATTGGTAAAATGCTTTTTTTAATCCTAATACATGAATAATTCTTCCATTTTATTTCCAAAAAGATCCTTCCTTGGTCAAGGGCTTATCCTAGGTCATTCATTGTCATTATATATTTTGTCACGTACCAACCCAGGTCAACCCCAAACCGGTCACCCGAGTTAGCCCATGTCAAGGCATGATCCTGATCTTTCCAGGCTGGCAACAAGAACCAAGGGAATCAACAAGAACTAAAGGGAATGATTTCACCCAAAAAATAAATAAATTGAAATAGAATAAATAAATAGAGTATACCAAAATAAATTCAATTTATAAACTAAAAATAATTTATACATAGACTGAAAAAAATACAATAAGTCACAAAAAAAACTGAACTTGATGACCACTAAGTCTACATGTGACCCTAAGGATCACTCTATAATCCCAAAACGCAACATTGGAGATCGAAACTAAGCTGGAACCTACACCAGAATCTAAAAACAAGAAAAAAGCTATAGGCTTGAGTATTAAAACTCAGTCAGTGTGCCCGAACAAAACTATTCCAAATATATTTCCTTTTAAAAAAATAATGATCAATTATAGATTTGAAATACAATATATAAAACTAGGTTTTCACACAATTTACTCTTAAAAAAACATGATCCATTGCCCTTTTTCATTCAAAACCATATTCTTTTCCAAGAAGAAGTTGTTAGAATTTTAGAGGAGAAGGATGATGTTTTCACTTAAAAAGGGGAAAATAAGGTGTAAAACATTTTCAAAATGATTTACATAAACATTTGAAAACCAACACATCACTTTTAACCAAGAATTACATCATACAAGAGAGCAGAAGTAATGAACACATATCAAGGGAAATAGAATATATCACATATGAGTAACCAACCAACAATGAATCTCAATTAACCGTCATAGACAACTAAACATTGAAGAACATGGGAGAACCTAGGATCTCATTAGATAATCTATAACATACTAAAAAACTGAATCATCTCATAAGAATTCCTCACCTGATGGCATCAATTCACCCACATTCTCAGTTCATTCCCTACTTGGCCTAACTAAGGGGCATTATCCCAAAGTAGAGCAAGGTCCATACTAAGGGTCACTATCCAAATTGGAATCCTAAGATAATTTAGCAATAATTCATTGAAAATATGCTATCTATTCCAGGTTCTCATGTTAAGACTAAAGTGGGGTGATCCAATCAAACTAAACAAGCAACCAACCATATATACATATATCACCACACAAGAATCACCCTGACTCACCCCAAGGAATAATCTCTTGTCATTCAACCAATATATCACAAAGGATTCCAACACCAAGGACCTCCCATACCATTCAACATAACCAAGGAAATAGGATCATCCAAGTTTTCAAGAGAACCAATTTTATAAAAGTTCCAAATGGGCCTTACATAACCTTCACATGTCAAACCATTTCTTAAAGAACCAAATAGATACCACTTTCAAAACCAAAAATCCACTTGAAACCCCATTTGATAGATTCAAACCACCATTTTAGAAACCAATTACATTTAAAAATCCAAAACCACACTTTAGGGACCATGAATCATGTATAAAATCCAAATGGTTATTTCAACAAACACTTGGTGTGCATAACTTAACAAAACAATCCCAAGTACTTCAAAACAAGAAGGAAATCACCTCATTTCTTATCAAACAATTATTCTAAAAATTATACATCACAAATTAATATCAAATGAAGGTGTGAAAATCAAGAAATCAATGATTCTTCAATTTAAAGGCAAAGTGCAAAGGGAAACCTACCTCAAATCACAAGCGCTTCAAAAATGCCCAACCGAAACTACCACGTAATGTCCCAAGAAGAAAATAATATCCAAGAGGAACCTTAAAAACACAAAACCCCAAATTTAAACACAACAGAACATGAAACCTAGATTTAAGATACCATGTAAGAAGAGAAACCACAAAGAAAATGGAAGGATAAAGAAGAAGAAGAAGAAGAGAGAAGGATATTACCTTGAAGATTAGACCCAAAACTTGAATAAATCACTTGGATCTACCCTTGGGATAGAAGATGAGGATTGGAGAGGAAGGGAGGATCTCCCCCTAGGTCTCATGAGCTAGGAGAGGTAAGGAGAGGGAATTTGAGGTTAAAAAATCGAGAGGGTATAAAGGTAATTTTAAAATTTTAAAACACCTAGGCATTGTGCACGGTTAGGTCGCACGGTTTCCCAAACCTTGTGCCAACCGTGAACCCCTTACAATATGCATTGGGTACCTGAACGGTTTGGCCACACAGTTTAAGAAACCATGTGCCAACCATGCGGCATGGTTCTGTCAAAAATTGTAGAACCATGTACATGCCTTCTACACAGTTTGGCTAACTATGCTTGAGTCGTACACCCTCGACTAGAGATGCCCAAAGACTCGCATAGTTTCTCCTTAGATCTAAATGGTTTGGATCAAACCATGTTGAAGTCATGAAACTAAAACCATACAAGTTCAAAATTAACTAAGAAGAGACCCATCCTCAGGAGGATTCATAGTTACCTCTTAATTGTGCACTTAAACCGTGCAACTGAAGAAAAACAGCTTGAAACAAAAAATTTAAATCTGAAACACCCTAAACTCAAGAGGGAAACTAAGGAAAAAAAAGATAATCTGAAATAAAAGAAGAAAATAAAAACCAAGTTGTTAAAATTCTCCCCACCATTATGATTTCTACCCCTAGAAATCTACAACATCTCCAGTTGATTGATCAAAGACCAAGGTTTACACACCGACACGATCTGATTCCTCAAACCAAAAAGCACCTTGATAACCACTGAGATGAAAACATGCACTTCTACCCAAAATAAACTAATGAACTTAAACCTATTTTCTAAAAATGATAAAAAACTCAAACTAAAAACCCCAAAACCTTACCACAAATATAATTGTTGGCGTACACCAAAATCTCAGTATCCACCTAGATGGGAAAGAAACAAAACCAGACAACTCTGAAGGAAACCACCAATTTACAATCCAAAACCATAGACCAAACTAGATCACTAACACAAGAGGATATAATGGACTCCCCACCATTTTAGAGTCCCAACCATATGCCCAACCAACATCACCCGCCAACCACCGATTCTCTAAACCAAAACAAATGCACACAACCACCAGGAAGAACCAAACAAATACAACACACCACAAGACTCGCTTCACTCCAAAAAGGGATTTACACCAGAAAAGGGACTTAGGGTATACACACACCTCACCATATTTCACCCAAAACAAAAATCATCATGAAGAGGGCACATAATGGAACATACCTCCACCCAAGATGGAAAAAATTAGAATTTAAAAAACGCGCGTATTCATTAAAATAGAGGTTATCCAATGATTAAAACATCCTTTACTACTATAATAAAAATAAAATACTACCAAACACGACCATAAAAATGAAAAGAGCGCTCAAATGGAAAGAGACCTCAAACTAAACCAAAACTAGCACCTTGTTCCTGCAAACAAGCAGGGGTGTTTTTTGAAGGGGAAGATCTGGCTCCACATCGCTTCTTGGAAACACCCCGAAAAAACGATTTCAAATAACCTAGGATTTTATAGGAACAATAGTTCTTCAGAGCACTTGGACACAATGGTTTCTTATACCCAGGATTTCCACACTGATGACACACCAGGATATTATACCTAGAAGAAGTTGATGAAAGATCTAAAGGCCACTTAATTCTTCCACCAGCACCAGCAACTTTAGACAGATTTATGATATCTTCTCTAAAATTCCCTTCAGTTATTCCATATATTAAAGGAGGATTGGACACCTCAAGCACTACTTCTAACATAACTTTAACCAAAACATCTTGCCTTATCACATTGGAAAGAAAGGTTAAGCATAATTTTGACACCTTCGACTGTAGATCAGGATGAAGCTCATTCTCAAAATTTCAAGATTTTATAGAATAATCCTTGAACCACTTAGGAAGATATAGAACTAGATCCTAAAAATTAAAAACAAACTCCAACACCAACCCATCACCCTGGTGAAGATAGCATATCTACATCACATTCCTCACCTTCACAAACTCAAAGAAATATTGTCGAATGAACAAAGCCTTGAATAATTACTATATAAGGCTTTATTGAGGCTTGGTTCACATTACTGACTTCCACCACTTCCAACTTAGACCTTAGAGCATAAAGGTAGAAAATTTAACCTTTATAGACTCAGGAAAATCAAGGGAACCAAATATACTTTGGATTTTACACATCCACTATTCTACTTCAAAAGGATCCACTTGACCATAAAAGTGAGGAGGGTTCAGCTTCTGAATCTCAAGGAGAAAATATTTAGGTTGATCAACTGGAAAATATACTAATGGTGAACCACCCATAGATGCACCTTGAATACCCATTAAATCTTTAGTGGGGGCATACACTAAACAATAAAAAACAATAACTCAGTCAAAACCAATTCACCAACAAGAACCCAAACCTGAAACATTGCTTGAAAAAATATTCCCAATCACAAGAAAATGCACTACACAACTACCGATTATCAAGACATTACAATTTTTTCCCTCTTAAAATCATATATGAAAATAAAAACAAACTTGATAGGTTTCATGCTCACAAATGGTATTCTATAGAGCCTCACACATGTATATTCTTATGCCATATCAGGAACTCATCCACTCATGCCGCCAATAATCCACTTCCTTGCACACATCCTCACTTGTGAGTGCTCATGGGAACACCAATGATCAAAAAAATACTTTTCCATTTTCAAAACAAATCATTCAACCCAAGTTTGATGTTCTCAATCTACTTCCCATTTTCAATTTCATAATACTTTTTCAAATGATCACTAACCGCTAAGTCAAAAACCATCTTCAATGTATACAATTCAATACATTTTATTCTTAACAAGAATAAAATACCATGAATTCCATCTAAAAACCTAATTCATCCCATTCAAAACATTTCCATATATTTAACAAACCTAATTCCATCAAAAATAATTTGATTGAAAACTCATTTGATCAAACCTTCTCATTTAAAACAGATTTCCAAAACCCTCTTTACAATAAATCTAAAAACTCATTTTTCGTTTTCCAAAAACCCAACCATTACCACTAAAAAACTAGTTTTCACAATTTTATAACAAGGTTCTTCAAAACATATTAAAAATTAAGAAGGACCCAAAACAACTCACAAGTGGAAACTAGTATAGATGGGTGACTTGGCCACATGGTTGGCGGCCATATTCCAATCACACCACCATTATAGAGAATCTTCCAGGACCATGTATTTGGATTTAGATGGTTTTACAGGACTTACGAGCTCATGGAGACCACTAGCCCAACTCTCGTTTCATTTTATTAAACACAAAACAACCTAAAAGAACCAAATAAACCAAGTAAAACCTGACTTCCCATGGTAACCCAAGGTTTGACATGAAGAGTGTTGGTTGGACACTCCCCTAAACCTATACCCCAAGCCCCAACAATCCTACTTCATCTATATTGACACCCCAAATAACATAGGGTGCTTTGAAAACTAGGTTCTATAAAGAACCAACCTACTCTAATACCACTTTTTCATGAACCAACTCGAGTCAACCCCAAACCAGACACCCAAGTCAGCTTGAAACAAGGCCCAAGAGGCATTACCAATCCTTCAAGGTTAGAAACAAGTGATAAGGTCATCAATGAGAACCAAAGGGAATTATCTCACCCAAAAATAAATAAATTGAAACAATATAAATAAATAGAGAAGCCCAAAATAAATTCAATTTCCAAACTAAATATCATTGATACATAGACTAAAAAAATACAACAAGTCGCACAACAAAACCCAAACTAAACCTAAAAACCACTAAGTCTCCATGTGACCTCAAGGGCCACTCTCCAATCCCAAAACCCAATATCACCCATGGTGATCAAAACCAAGCTGGATCCTACACATAGGTTAAAAACAAGAAATAAGCTATAGGTGTGAGTATTAAAACTCAATAGGCATGCCCGAACAAAACTATTCCCAATGAATTTACTTTAAACAAAAGAATGATTAGTT
This sequence comes from Viscum album, assembly GCA_963277665.1. Lineage (NCBI taxonomy): Eukaryota > Viridiplantae > Streptophyta > Magnoliopsida > Santalales > Viscaceae > Viscum > Viscum album. Next base: position 467,579,705 of record OY728142.1, on the reverse strand, counting down.
CTATGTTTGAAATTCAATATATAAAAATAGATTTTCACACAATTTCCTCTTTAAAAAAAACACGGTTCATTTCCCTTTTTCATTCAAAACCAGATTCTTTTCCAAGAAGGATACATTAACATTTTAGAGGAGAAGGATAATTTTTTCACTTAAAAAGGGATAAATAAGGTGTAGAACATTTTCAAAAAAAATCCCATAAACATTTGAAGACCAAAACTTAACTTTTAACCAAGAAGTACATCATACAAGAGAGCAAAAGTAATGATCACATACTAAGGACAATGAAATATAGTGCATATGAGTAACCAACCAACAATGCATCTCAATCATCCACCATAAGCAATGAAGTGTCAAAGAACATGGGAAAACCTAGGATATAAGTGGATAATCTAGAACATACTAAACATTTGACTCATCTCATAGGTATGCCTCACCCAATGAAATCAATTTTCCCACACGCTTAGTTCTTTCCCTACATGGCCTAACTGAGGGACATTATCCCAACGCAGAGCAAGGTATGTACTAAGGGCCACTAGCTAGAGCAGAATCCTAATCTAGTGAAATAACCATTCACTAAAAATCTGCTAGATATGATAGGTTCCTATGTTAAGACTAAAGTGGGGTGATCCAATCAAACCAAACAAGCAACCAACCACATATACATATATCACCACACAAGAATCACACACAAGCATCACCCTGAATCACCCTAAGGAAAAATCTATTGCCTTTAAACCAATAGATCGTGAAGGAGTTCAACAACAAGGACCTCCCATCCCATTCAACATAAGTAAGGCAAGAGTATTATACAAGGTGATTTTTCAAGAGAACCAATTTTATACAGGTTCCAAATGGGCCTTACATAACCTTCACATTTCAAACTATTTATTAAAGAACCAAACACACGCCACTTTCAAAACAAAAAATCCACTTGAAACCCCATTTGATAGATCTAAAACACCATTTTAGAAACCAATTACATTTAAAAATCCAAAACCACACTTTAGGAACCATGAATCATGTATAAAATCCAAATTGGCATTTCAACAAACACTTGGTGTGCATAGATTAACAAAACAATCTCATATACTTCAAAAAAAAGGAAATTGCCTCATTTATTATCAAAAAATTATTCTAAAAAACATACTTCATAAATTAATATCTAAGGAAGGAGAGGAAAAAAATCAATCAATGATTCTTCAATTTAAAGGTAAAGTGCAAAGGGAGACATACCTCAAACCATAAGCACTTTAACAATGCCCAACCAAAACTACCACACAAGGGTCCAAGAAGAAAAGAACATCCAATAAGAACCTTAACAACATAAAACCCCCAATTTAAACACAAAGGAACATGAAACCTATATACAAGTGACAATATAAGAAGATAAACCACAAAGAAGAAACTCAAACCATGCTGAAGTCACGCAACTCAAACCATGAAGATTTAAAATGTATTGAGAAGAAACTCAAACTTATAAGGTCACATGATTATACCTTAACCATGAACCTAAACCATAAAATAGAAGAAAAACATCCTAAAACTCAAAATTTAAATCTAGAACACACTAAAATCAAGAGGGAAACCAAGGACAAAAGATAATCCAAAATAAAAGAAGAAAATAAAAACTAGGGTGTGATATATTTAAATCCTTCATAATGGTTTATAAAGAAAATATGAATTGTCCTGATCATATTCACTAGGAGTGTCAAACCAAGTGTGCGGTAAGACCCATTTTAATGTATCAGGTTGTGCTTGAGTTGACCCCGATGATATTTTTTCAAAGTTATTACCCCTAGGTACATCTATTTTAGAACTATGTCCACTTGTAGTGTCCATATAGGGATATATTTCAATGAAAACCCACATAATCTCTATCTTACCAAAACTTTAGGATATTATTTTATAATTATACTAAAATTATATCATAGATTTATGTTACCTAATATATGTTTTCATAAATATAAATCTCAAGGTTTCTACAAAACTTGATCTGATGCCAACTATAATGACCCTGACCTAAGTAGCCTAGAGCTGGTGCCATACTTTATTACATTAGCATATATGTAAGATTAAAATTCAAAAGGACCAAATAGTTTAGTAGTTTTGAAAAACTAGATTACATACATGATACCCATTTTACATTAGGAATATAAAATGAAACATAATATATAAGAAAATAAAATTCTCAGCACCCTTGAAAACTTATTCAAAGGATTCCTCTTCATAACCTGAGGAAAGAAAAAAAATAAGGGTGAGATCAAATGATCAGTAAGGGTTATGTACAAAAGAAGATATCATGAATCAATAATCATAATAAACATGTCAAGTTAGATAATTGAACACATGTACCACTTAAATGTCTAGATAAGGCATAATCAATATGGAAAAGTAAATAATTGAAACATGTGTTATTTAATCAATAAATTGATAATGAAATGCATCTATAGATAATGTCATAGTAGAAATAGTGTGGATAATAATAATAATTGAATTATAAAAGAAGTAAATTCTTAAATATTGGACACCATGTTTCCTAGTAACATGAAACCTTTATCATTAAGACCTTTCATAAGATGGTTTAAAATATACTGGGTAGAAACCTATCTAATTTGGTCAACTGATTTATCTCATGAGACTACCGATGCATTGAGAGGATTACTTTAAATGGTCTCCAACTCATGTAATAATAGTCCAAATCATTATTCATATATCTAATAATAAATTTAATTCATAAATAATGTTCCTTATCAAATATCTATATTGAGTAAAGGATACAGATTTATTAATATTTCCCCAATTAATCAATATCTTTCAAGGTAAACACTATATATAAATATGGTATACGGTTTAAGAAATAATCATATTTATTACACAAGAATATGGATATTTAAGATAAATATAATTTCTAATGAAAAAATATTACAGTAAAGTGATTTTTTAAGATAAAGTTAATAATCACAAAAGAAAGTGAGATTTCACAATAACTTTTACCACATGGTAATTTTCAAGTTAAATCCCCTTGGGTGAGATAATTCAAATTGAAACTTAAAATACCATGAAGAATAAATTATTAATGAAATTAAATGTAAAGGGGAATTATATACACCACATAAAATTGATTTGGTGTATAATAACAAATAAGTCTCAATGGAATGTAAATTGAGACAAAATATCTTATCTTACACTTCTTTTTGGTTGAATGCTATTTAACCTCATTTATAATGGTTTTAAGAATTTTATTAACTTAAAACATAACCATATTAATATTTATAATATCATATATTATTATTTTATAAAATCTTATCACTTTTTTGTTAATAATATTTCATTATTTTCACTGTTTCGAGTGTTAATTGTCTAGTTTTTCGACTATGTTTTGACTTGTTATTTTTTGTTCCTCTTATGTAAATCATGATTTTATAACATATAGAATGTAAATAATGATTTAAATATAATATATATTCATTATTTATTTATTTATATTAATTTATAAAATTTATTGATAGGAAATGAAATGCACCATTCATGGAGACGGCAGGTCGTACATACGCATGAACGCTGCTTCCATTTTCTTATCTTATTAAAAAAAGAAAAGTAAATAATACATATGTATATTATCATTAAATTATCATATTTATGTCATATATATAACATATGTTTATTAAAATCATTATTAATACATTTTATTTAAAGTGTGAATGAATCACATCGCTTCGTGAGGCAGTAGTCTGCCTTACACACGAATGACATTATCGTATTCCCACAAAATGGAAAGTATGAAGGTATGTGTTATATAAAAATTAAATAAACATAAATACATAATCATAATCATAAATATAATATATAAATATTATTACCATCATTATTCCCAGCCTTAAAAGGTGGTAATGGAAAAACTAACGACATCGGTTCGTGAGACGGTAGTCCACCGTACACACAAACGATGATTTTGTAACTCATTTGATGGAAGTGTGTGAAGTTTTAGGTAATAAAATTAGCCTAAAAAATCTCATTATATTTAATATACTTAGTTTAATATATAATAATGATATAAAAAGAATTTAATGAGGTTTAGGGGGAAATAAAATAAAAATGATTTTATAAAAACATTACCTCTTCTTCGGGTATCCTCTTTAGGTTTATACTAATGCCTTCCTAAGTTGGATTTTTACCCAAGATAAGTCTTTTAGTATGAGGGGAGTAAAGTTTTAGAGTTATTTTGGTAGTTATTTTCTTAACCTAAATGGTTTTAAAGGTCTTAATAAAAGAGGGGAGGGGTGGCCTTTTATAAGTTGGGGAGAGGACACACTTGGTATTTTTTAAAATAAGTTAGGTGTACCCACATTTTTACCTAACACCAGACCCTAATAATGTAAAAAACTATATCATATAAGTTATAAGGTCAAAATATTTCCATTAAATTGGTTTTGGACAAGTTTTTGGTCATTATTACACCTTATATTTTAAGTTTAACCACTAAGTAAACTTGCTTTTACCTTAATCACTATAATTAATTTTAACTTTTTTCACTAATAACTTTGGAAAAAAATTAATTTTACACTGTTAAAAATTATAAATTATTCTTATTAAAAATATGGAATCCATTTTTCCAAATTAAATTCATATAAGTGATGAAAATTAATTTAAAATTAATCTCATAGACGGAACGAGAAAGCATGTTTTTAAAGTGAAAAATGTTCAAAAGTTTACCAAGTTTTTATATCTAAAATCAATATAAAAATGATTAAAATTACATAAATTGGATTAATATATTTATAATTTATTTAATTTTACTTTAAAACCAATTTAAAATATAATTTAACATTATGAATTATTTAGATGAAAATTCATTTTTCAATTAAAATTCAGTATTTTTCATTATTCATCAAAAAATGAAACTTCTTAGAAAATTACCAAAAATTGAATCTAAGATAATTTTTACATTACACTTCCAAAAATAAATTTTATTTTTTCAAATAAAATCTATAAAAGTTAAAAAAAAGTGTGCCATTATAAGGTGGCAAAACTGCCTTTAGAAAAATACAACTTTTATGCATAAAATTGGATTTATTCTTATCTTATGCTCGTAAAATATATTGGATGAATTTAAAAACATTTTATTGAATATATAATATATAAATTTTATTAATATCATTCACTAATAATAATTAATTTAATTTATTATGTAAAAACGCCTTTGGTGTATAAAAATAGTTTTTATAGAAGCATTTCCTTTATATTCAATTAGTTTTTATATCCATTTCTAATTAATTGGTAACCAATGAATTCAACCATATATTTTTATAAGTTAATTAATCATATTTATAACTGTCGATTTAACATCTAGAAGATAATTTTCATTTTAAATAATAATATTAATAGTATATTATTGTTCGGTAAAACTCGGTATTGCGTATAACGCAAGCTATCGAATGAACTCGTTGTTGCATGTAACACAAGCTAAAATCAATGTTACGTATAATGAAATCTAAAATTAGCATTGTGTGTAATTCAAGCTAACACAATATTGTGTTTAACATACACTATCGAATAAAATTTTATTCTTTTAAAAATTTTAGGGTGTTACAAGAGCCCAATAAAGGTTTGTTCATGATGTTTCCATCTATGTGACATGTTTTACATGCTTAATTAGTTATCTTATGTGTAATGACTACTTTTATTATTTCCCTTTATATTATTGCTCATTTTAATTGTACGGTTTTTGAATCATAGACATAAATCTCCCGATATGGATTGTATTATCTTGGTTACTTTTGTAAGGTGATGGACATTTTATAGATTCTTTAGTGGTATCCTACTGAGATTTAGTGCTCATACCCTACTTTTTCCTTTGGGAATTTTTAGCTTTTGTTTTGTAGGACTCAGATAAAGTTAAGGGCGTCATGTGGCATAGTATCTTCTCTAGGTTTATATTTCCTTCATAGTGGATTGGAATGGTGGTGACGGTTATTCACAAGGAGGCTTAGTTTTGTTATTTTTATGTTTTACTTTCAAGTTATGCCTTTTGTATTGACCTTGAATGTCACATGGATGTGTATTATTATTATGCATTATACTCTGGTTTTTTATCTTATTTTTGGTATACATGATACATTTTGTGTTGTCTTGTATGGTAAAATTGTTCCCATGGTTTTATATGTGGATACTCAGGTGCTAGTTTCCAACCCATGGTGATCAAGAATGTGCTTTAGATCTTGGTTCGGTCTAGCTCGGGTGATGTATTGGGTTGACCTAGTTTGGTTTGTTATAATTTTTTTATCCAAAAAATGATCTACTATGTTCATTATAGTTAATAACTATTCATATTTTCTATAGGCATATATATTACTACTATATAAAGGGAAAACCCTATGAAGTCATATTTGGACTCATTAATCTAGCTATCATTTCAATAGATAAAACTCATTTGTAAATGGAATAAATTGAAAAGAAAAAATATGAGCTAAGCACAATGTTTGAAAATAAAATAACAAATGACAGACTTCTCTTGATTCCTATTATACAGGGGTAAAACTCTATAATCTAACCATATAAAATATATATTTTTTTATAACTTATTTGTTTTTATTTTTTTAGGAAGCATTGTATGTTCATCGCACTCAATTTGGATAACCCAAATATTAATTTTTAGATTCAAAGCATGGATTTACAAAAAATTCAATCACACATGATGTATATTTTGAATTTATAATTCACTACTGATGCACGCCTATCGTAGGGCGTGGAAAAACCAAATTTATTTTCTTAATGCAGCATAGTAGCTAACCAGGGTTGTCTCACTTGAGGAACATCATAATCAATTCAATCACTGATTATAGTTCACCTATTCTAATTATTTTTGTTTGTTTTTATAATTTAATAAAAATTATGGTTTTAGGGGTTTTGGAAAATAGTGAAATTAAAATAATGAAATGAGAAATTTAAATCTAAATGTAGATGCAGATGCAGACAAAATGAAATTAGGGAAGAAAGAACTTGGTTCTAGGGTTGGATAACATGAGTTCATTAATTAATTATTTATTTATTTAAATTAAATTTGATAATACATTTATTGAAACCTCATTAATGAATTATTTTCCTTTGATTTAAATAGTGGGTGATTTTAGTATGAATCTGGCACACCAAACCACATCTCCTCCAATAATCAAGTAGGATAACACCTCAAATGAGAATGTTATTCCTAAAAGACCCGACTCTAAAGTATGGCATTTCATCCCTTTAGAAAACTCTAACTCCATCATATGAAGGGTTTTTTCAAGATAAAGGGGGGATAATGAATAAATATAAAGGAATGGATTTTGAAATAGTGTCGTGGTGGACGACCGCTGCACCCATGCAATACTCCTCCATCCACCACAAATAAATTTAAAACATTTTAAATTGAAGATCAATAAAAAAGAACACCATGAAACCTCCCCCAGGTACAAACCTAATATTATTCACTTACCATGTAAAAGTGAAAAGAGATCATGATTGAAAGATGGAAGAGAAAGAATGATATTGAGATTTGAAGAAAAAAGGGGTGGAAGAAGAAATGGGAACACTTTAATATAAAAAAGATTAATGCATTACATTAGAAAATAAAACTAAAAAGAAAAAGAAAATAAAGGAATAAAAAAATATAAATGTACCTTGGCCTCCTCTACTTGGTGCCTCGGATAGTATGGGGATGGGAAGGAATGATTTGAGAGGTAGGAGTTCTTCTCCTTTTATAGGCATATTTATATCCTCTGAAAGTTGACGCATTTTGGACTCATTAAATTGACAATTTACGCATGGTCCCCTTCATTAAAGTTGTTCCCAATTTTCTTTTTCTTATGCTCTCAAAATTTTAGCTCATTTTTTCATCTTATGTTAGAGTTATTATTTTTTGACTGAGTGTCGTTTTTTCTGGATGAAGATTCCAGGAAGCATCCCCCAAAAATATAACATCTAATGGAAACCTTAATGACTTCTAAACTCCATAAAATTAATTATATAAACACACAAATGTTTCCTAATTCTTTTCTAGGTAAAATCACCTCCATTGGAGGTGTGTAGGCCGATATGAGATTCTGTTACAGTGGCAGGGTCCACGTTGTCCGCCCGGAAAATGTTTCAACTTCATTGATTTTTAAGGCCTCTAGATGCTCGAATCATCACATGTTCCAGAAGACAAAGTTGAAGGAAATAAAATAAGGATTCTACAAAAATCACTCAATTTTAAATTATATTTTTCAATAAATGACTAAAATATCCTTGATGTAAAAATCAGTCAAAAATCCAGAATTAATCACTTTTCACCATTTTTCTCAAAACACGTCATAAATCCAAAATTGATACATATAATCTCAAATTGATAATTTGGGAGGGTTAAAACAATTAAAATTCATACAAAAATGTAGAAAGTATTATCTCTATCAATTCCCCTGCACTTAAACCATGCTTTCCCTCAAGTATAAAATATCAACATTAAATCAAATAATTTTCAATGCCAAATAAAATTTTCAAAAATTCACATGAAGTATCAATTTAATTTCTCATTTTTTAAAGAAAAAATCAATTAATATATTTTACTTTTACCCTTTTAAGAATGATTAAACTTATCCTTTCATTCATTCAAGCTTCTTAATTCATTATTATTAAACATGCTAAATCATGATTTACCTCACCTTTGAATCTTTCCTCTCATATATCATGATAAAAATCAAGTATATTTATGCTCATATCATGATAACATTCTCCTTATCCATAATCTTGTAAAATAACTACTTTATTAACTTTTTAAAGATAAAAGGCATGTAAAATCATGAGGACTTGCAGTAAAAGTTCAAATGAATCTGAGGCTTAAGGTTGGTAGGATTTTATGATTTAAAAATTAAGTATCAAGGTGTTGGATAATATCTTAATTATAATTCATGATATAAAAATTAAAAGTGTAATTAAGTTCTCCTCTTTAATTTATCAACACCTACTTCTCCAAAAACTCAAAGTATGGTCATGATCAAGTAAGCATAATGAATGATTTGTGCACCCTCTTGATTTTTTTTATTTTTTATTTTTTTATTTTTTTCAAAAGTTATGATTAAATCAAACCTCATATTAATCACCTAACCACATACGATAAAAGGATCATCGGTTTAGAAAATGGTGATTTTTGGTTTTTCCAAATCACAACCCATTTTTCTCATTTTTTTGGTTTTTTTTTGTCATTTTGTCATTTTTTTTAATTCAAGAGGGGAAAAAAATTAAGTACAATGAATAATTCCACAACCTATTACAATTACCATAATATCACCCCCACACTTTTTCCTTAAAATTTATAACATCCCTTCCACCATGATTCTCTTCACCCCCACACTTTATTTTTAAAATATCATGCAAATACCACAAGTAGGGTAGAAATAGATAAAAATGGCTTGAAACATGGACCATCCCTATAACGGTCATTAATGGTCTCTATGGGATAAAAGAAGTATTGATGTAAATGTGTTCTTTAAGGATAAGGGCTTTTCAAAATATTCCTTAATCATTTTAAATATGTTTTTGCACATTCATAGCTTCGACAAGTTCAAATGCAAGTTCTGGTCGGTGACATGTCCCAATATCACTCAAGAAATATACTAAAGAATAAATAGGAAGTACTTAGTCTAGAAATCCTCTAGATAATGAGACATATTATATTGTAAAATCACTCAAGGCATGATTAATAATAACAAATCAATTCACATGAATTTCAGAAATTCAAAGCATGAAAAATGGTGGGGAAATTTCATTTACATAAATCAACTAATTCCATTAAATCATGAGTCATAATTTCAATATCCATGATTCACTTTAAACATTCAATTTTACATTTTACTCATTCAATCTCATTAACATTGAAATTTAAAACATTAAGTCATAGGATTCCTAAGAAACTCTTGTCTTCTAGATAATTCAAGTAAAGAAATAATTAAAATGTGGGCATGTAATTCTTATCATTAAAGTTCAAAACATGTTTTGGACAAAAATTTAAGGAGTTTAATAGTTAAAAATTAAAATTTAACTCCCTTTTGTAATAAATCTTCAGTACTCTTCCACCAATGTTTGGGGATTCCTTTTACCATCATGATCCTATAAAAGAAAATTACTCAATTAATCACAAGGATAATTTCATTCAAGCTCAAAATGAAAATATGGAGTGGTCCGCATGATGGACTAATCTAAAAAGGAAATTTAAATTTAAATTCATAGAAATCATTTAAAGATAAATATTGGTATGATCCCCCAAGTGGGACCTAAATTTTTACTGCCTCCAGTGGGCAGTACTAGCTGTTATCCAAAGTCTGATGGTGGATGGAGTTTCTTTGATTTGAACCACCACATATGGATTTTTCCAACTTGTAGTTCTTTGTTCTTGTTGAGGATAACTCCATGGATAGAGTATGTTGAATCTACCCCCTTCACAATGTGGTACATCTTGCATGGCTGGGGTAGGATGAAGTATGGAACCTCTTCCTCCTTTGTTGCTACTTTTCCAACATTCTCTTTCTCTTCTTATACTCCCTCTAGTGAATATTCAATGTCTTTTGAGAGATTTAGGTGTTCCTCAACAGGTGCATTTTCATTTTCATCATCTTCCTCCAGGGCATTATACAATTTGGATGAATCTAAAAATTTAAAATTATTAGGGGTGATACTCAAATTAGTTTTAATAAAATGTGAAGTGTTTGAGTTAAATATTATATCATCTACCTGATGTGATTCAGCTCGAATCTCTTCTTCAATGGAAAGTTCCTCTTGGAGTCAATCTTTACTGGATGGAGGTAGGTAGTCAGGCTCCTCCACCTCGATTTTGGCCTCTACTTCTTGGATGTCTTTGGTGAAATCAGTGAAAACTAGGGGCACTTCTTTCTTGGCCTTGAATCATTGCAAGTCAGTTTGGAGTTCTTCAATCATGATCATCAAAACTTGTGGTGAGATACATATCTCTTGTCCTTATTTAAACTATTTGAACATTATCATAATATATTACCCCCTTCATTGGAGTTCCTCCTCATTATAATCTATTTCATGTTCTTACACCTGTGAGTAATCGTTCTCTGAATTGAAAAGATCGTCATTTTAAAACATCATGGGAAAAGATTTTTTTTAGATTTTTTTCAATAAAAAAAACAAAGAAAAATATTTTAAAAAAATTGAATTTTGAAAAGGTTATTGAGATAACTACTTATCTCCCTAAAAATGGCACTAGTTTTGATGTACGTCTGTCATAGGGTGTGGAAAAAGCAAATTTATTTTCCTAATGCAGCACAGTAGCTGACCAGGGTCGTCTCACTTTAGGAGCATCAAAATTAGTTCAATCACTGATACTAGTTCACCTATTCTAATTTTTTTTGTTTGTTTTTATAATTTACTGAAAATGATGGTTTTATGGGTTTTGGAAAATAGTGAAATTAAAATAATGAAATGATAAATTTAAATCTAAATGCAGATGTAGATGTAGACAAAATGAAATTAGGGAAGAAAGAACATGGTCCTAGTTTTGGATAACATGAGTTCATTAATTATTTTAGTATGTGTTTGGCACACTAAAATCACACACTCATTAATGAATTAATTTACTTTGATTTAAATAGTGTGTGATTTTAGTATGCCTTTGGCACACCAAACCAAACCTCCTCTAATAATCAAGTAGGGTAACACCTCAATCAAGAATGTTATTTCTAAAAGACTCGACTCCAACGTATGTCGTTTCATCCCTTTAGGAAACTCAAAATCCATCGTATGAAGGGTTTTCTCAAGAGAATGGAGGAAAAAATAATGAACCAATGAAAAGGAATGGATTTTGAAATAGTGTCATGGTGGACGAACGTCGCACCCGTGAAATACTCCTCCATCCACCATAAATGAATTTAAAACATTTTAAATTGAAGCTCAATATCAAAGAACACCATGAAACCTTCCCCAAGGACAAGCCTCAAATTATTCACTTTCCATGGAAAAGTGAAAAGATATCACAAGGAAATATGGAAGATAGAGAATGAGATTGAGATTGGAAGAAAAAAGGGGTGGAAGAATAAAGGGGGACACTTTAATATAAAAAATATTAATGCATTACATGAGAAAATAAAACTAAAAATAAAAAGAAAATAAAGTAATAAAAAAATATAAATGGACCTTGGACTCCTCTCCTTGGTGCCTTAGATGTTGTAGGGATGGTAAGGAATGATTTGAGAGGTATAAGATCCTATCCTTTTATATGAAAATTTTTTTCCTCCAAAAGTTGATGTGTTTTGGACCCATTAAATGGACAATTTACACATGGTACCCTTCATTAAAGATATTTCCCATTTTCTTTCACGTCTCCTCTCAAAACTTCATCTCATTTGGCCATATTATGTTGGAGGTATGAATTTTTTATTGATGTTTATTTTTCTAGATGAAGGTTTCAAGAAGCTTCCCCCAAAATTATAACATTCATTAGAAACCTTAATGACTTCCAAACTCCATAAAATTAATTTTAAAAATGCTCCAATTTGTCCTTGTTCTTTTCTAAGTAGAATAACCTACATTGGAGGTATGTATGTTGATATGGGATTCTGTTACAGTGGTGGGGTTTACTTTATTTGCCCGGAAAATGTTTCAACTTCATTGATTTGTTAAGGTCTCTATATGCTCGAATCATCCCCTGGTACAGAATAAAAAATTGAAGGAATTAAAATAAGTATTTTGACAGAAAAATAATCACTCAATTTGGAATTATATTTTTCAAGAAATGAATAAAACACCTTTGATGTAAAAATATATCAAAAATATAGAATTAAGCACTTTTCACCATTTTTATCAAAACACATCATCAACCCAAAATTGATACATATAAGCTCAAATTGATAATTTGGGACAAAATGTGTAAAATGTTAGATCTATAAACTGCAATAAATATTTTATAATTAAAATTAAAATTATACGTTCTAGTTTGTGTTTTAATGAAAAAAATTTATGATAGGGTGGTCTATAAATATCATCTAAATCATGCTATGAGGTCGGTGATTAAACACAAGAAGCCTAAGTATTTATTCAAATAAAGATAGATTAAGGTATATATAGTTATATTTAACTACCAAAACATATTTGAAAACAATTTTATTATTTTGTTCAATGTTTCTGTAGTTTTTGAAATAAGATAATGAAAAAAATTATGAAAATTATGTTTAAAAATTTATGAAAGATATCATATATCATCTGTAAGGACCCGTGTTTTTTCAGACTATAATTTTGAGCAGAAATTTAATTTTTTTTTCTTTTAGATGCTTGTAGGGGGTAAAATGGTAGTTTTTACCCTATAACATGATCTCAGATAATTTTTCTGACCACTCTGTTGGTCCTAGAATAAGGTGTTTACCCTTATACAAGAGTTTGATAGAATTTTAAGCCATTCAAATTTTAGCAGAATATTTAATATTTAATATTTAATTAATTAGATGTTAATTTATTCATGTAGGTTCATTCGGTCATATATTTTTAATGGATAATTGTATTGATATTTAATCTCCATCATTGAGTTTGGAATGGGGAGTTTTTCTTAGGTGGGGCATAAACTCAAGTCGAGCATTGGGGCTAGGTCATGGGCCCTTTTTCTTTTTCTTTTCTTTTTCTTTTCTTTTTCTTCCTTTTATTTTCATTTTTCTTTTCTTCGTTATCCCTTTGGATTCTCACATACACACCCTTGTGGGCTTCCTTCACTATGAAATTGAGATAGGATAAGAAGAGGGAGAGGGGAAGAGAGGTACTGTCACGGCGCTCGAGAGGAGCTTCATCATCGTACGGTAGTTGTGGATCATGGAAATGAGTGAAGATTCAGTAGATTCCACCCAAGGGTGGGTCGTTTTTTAGTTTTGTTGTAAATCCCTATATATTTACTGTTTTCAAGTTTTATACCACTATTATGACTACTTAGTACCCCTTGTTGGTCGATCTATTACTTTTGGGGGAAATTAGGGTTTCGAGTTATTTGAGGGGTTTCCCATTCAAAAATCCTGATCACGCAACATATAAATTCAGCAACACACATTGTGTGTTCTTCTTGTTCAGGTATGATGATCTTTTTAGAAGTACACATCATGTATGGGGTACACACGTCGTGTATTGGTACTTGGTCGTGTAGTCAAGTTCCTAGCCAAACAGCCCATATAGGGGCACATGGTTGTGTAGAGTACACAACCAAACCTCATGTGGGTTACACCCCATGTAAAGGTACACGGCCAGGAGAAGTACATGGCTAGCCCATGTTAGGTACATGAACAGGTACCTCGTGTAGTTTACATGTCGTGTGCATGATTAACACACCATGTACTTGGGATTTTTCATGCCAAGTTTGGTTGGAATACACGCCCAGGTGGGGATTTGTGAGTATATGTTGTGTACTAGGGTATGTACATTGTGTACTTCCCCTTACTGCCCTTTTGAGGGTTTTGAATATCTTTATGCCTAAGAGTTAGAATTGGGCCCGTGAGTAGTTCATTCTGAGTATCTTTCCACATAGATCGTGATGGTGAAACCCTTGGGGTGATTTGAAGACTCCTAGGTGGTATTTTGGGATTTTTATTAAATTGAGAGGTTCTTCCTCCAGTAATTGAATCTGGTTATCTCCTAAAAGTGATACCCCTTGACCTGAGATGATCCATGATTTATCTCTCTAAACTAATACCTTTTTCTCTTTCCCATTGAGGACACCTCCCTTATGAGATGTGTTATTATGTCCTAGGAGGTCATGAGTTAGTTGTTTTTTAGGATCCCTTGTAGGATGCCTCAGCTTACGTTTCGACCTAGAGGATCCCTTGTCGGATGAATATATCTTCTTATTGTTATCGAGGGTTCCATGCGGGATACCTTTTCTCACATGCTAACCTAGGTAATCCCTTATAGGATCCCTTTTACCAGGTTACCATTTTGAGGATCTCATGTAAGATGCCTCTACTTATTACACTACTCATGAGGGTCCCATGTTAGATTCCATTTTCCTATGTACCATTCTAAGGATCCTGAGTAGGATTCCTATGTTTACGTACCACCGAGGATCCCATGCAGGATTCCTCCTTTTACCTTCACAACTGAGGATCCCGAGTAGTATGCCTTTGCTTATGTGTAGACTTCGAGGATCCCAAGAAGGATGCCTCTCCTGTGTTTGATCTGAGGGGCCTAGTGGGTGCCCTAAGGTTTAACCGTCCCTGATATAGTACATCGGGTTTGGGTATAGATGGTAGTGGGTTTCAGCTTAGAACCCATGTTGTATTTTTAATCATGTGAGGTTGTGGCATTAGTAGTGGGTTTAGTCATTCATCCACCCTAGCTCTTTTATTTGTACATTCACTCGTTTACTTCTGATGCAATGATGTTTTCTAGAGGTGATACCTGGTTCTCAGTCGATGGGTTTAACATAATGTACTATGTGTTTGAGATTTCTATACATACTTCTTGGAATCCCACCTTGAGTGATACTTGGCTTCCCATGTAATAATTCCTTAGATGGACTCATAGGTGGAGTTTTTTATATACACCTTGAGTGATACTTGGATTCACATGTAGGAATTCCTTGGACAAACTCATAGGGTGATTTTTTTATCTATGCCTTGAGTGATACTTAGATTCTCATGTAGGAATTCCTTGGACGAACTCATAGGGATAATTGTTTATATATGCCTTGAGTGATACTTGGATTCCCATGTAGTAATTCCTTGGGTGGACTCATAGGGTGAGTTGTTTATATACACCTTGAGTGATGCTTTGATTCCCATGTAGTAATTTCTCAGAATTACTCATAGGGAAATTTGTTTATATACGCCTTAAGTGATACTTAGATTCCTATGTAGGAATTAGTTGGATGGAATCATTAGGATATATATTTATATTATTATTGGAGTGTTAATTGGATTACCATGTAGTAATTCCTTGGATGGACTCATAGGGAGAGATCCTTATATTATGTCTGGAGTGATACTTGGATTCCCTTGTAGGAATCCCTTAGATGGACTCAGTGGGTGTATCTTTATATTATGCCAAGAGTGATAATTGGATTCCCTTGTAGGAATTTCTTAGATGGACTTAGTGGTAAGATGAATTATATTATGCCAAGAGTGATACTTGGATTCCCTTATAGGAATTCCTTGGATGGACTCATAGGGAAAACGAATTAATTTTTTCTTGTTTATCTTTATACTTGGATGCCTTGGTTACGTACCCAGGGTCCCTGTTTTATTTATATGAGTTAAAAGTGCCTTATTTATAGTATGTCCTAATTTTACCTGTAATCCTTTCTTATAGTGATTGGAGGTGAGTGCTTGTGAGCCCAAGGTCTAGACATGTATCCCCCTATAGTGGCATAGCAT
Source organism: Viscum album (assembly GCA_963277665.1). Classification (NCBI taxonomy): domain Eukaryota; kingdom Viridiplantae; phylum Streptophyta; class Magnoliopsida; order Santalales; family Viscaceae; genus Viscum; species Viscum album. The sequence continues at coordinate 467,563,332 of OY728142.1, read as the reverse complement.
GCTCAGAGACATTTCTAATGTTGGTTGAATCATGTATTGTCGATTGGGATTATAGACCCAAGGATCGACTATTGTTGATTTATGTTATTTTTCACTATACTCATGTATATACATATTTATGTGTGTGTTTGAGTGTATATTTATGGGAATGTATATATATACACATAAATATATATATATATATATACACACGCACACATGATGGCACATTTCCTAGTTAATTGGGATTATGGACCCATGGATTGATTGTGGTTTCACATTATTTATTCTATTTATCATTTCATTTGTGTCTCGGCCAGGCTGAGCATATTACATGAGCATGCACTTATGATAGCATATTTATAGGTTCATTGTTAGGGTGACATATTGAGATTATTTATCACCCATGTATGTGCACCTCGGTGTGCGTTTAGACCTTGTGTATTCTTTTAAGATTAATTGTAGATGCATGATAGATAGGACTGAGGCCCAAAGCTGCATGATCGAGTAGAGCTGCTCATGTGGTTTCTTTTGATCGGGCTGGAGTATCTTGGTAGTATCTTGGAGACTGGGTATGTGGTCTAGCTCAAATTTATTAGTAGAGCCATGTATTTTATTTTAATTTCTTTTATATACTCCAACATGTATGGTCAATCTATTTAGTGACCAATGTTATATGTATGACATGGTTGTTTGGGATTTTATATCATTTCATTTATTATTACATCAAATTCTATTTCAGTTATTTATTGTTTCCACGCTCTTTTTATTACTGTTATGAATGATATCTAGTTATTTACATTGTGTTACTCTCGTATGAGGGTATAGTCTCCCCAATGTACCACCTTTAGACCCTCGTTACTAGTCGGAAACCTCTGTTGTATGGGGAGATGTGCTTGAAGCCTTGTGGAAAACTGACTTACGGCACCAATTTAGTGGCACCAGGTTCGAGTCGTTACAAATTGGTATTAGAGTTATTTCTTTACTAATTATTTATTATTTTGGATATGGTATAAATGAGTATTAGGAATGTGTTAGAACATGTGATGGATATCAAATTAGTGAATCAAGAAAACCTATTTTGATAAGAAGTCCTGGTTACTGGGGGTATGGGATTATTGTTATGATATTAAATTTTATAGTTGTATATGATTTTCACTTTGAGCAATGCACATGTTGTGTGGATGTTATGATTTATTATAGATTTCTAGATCTTGTCCATTTTTCAAGAGTTTAGGGGTGGATTTTGACTCTTGGCCGACAAAAGTACGAGGTATCTCATGCATCATATTTGGAATATAGGATTCACATGTTATAGGTCTACTAGTGTGTGATTTTACTAATAATAGAGGTCAATTATTTAAAGTGTCAACAAAAACCAAAATGGTGTTTTCCCATAAAGTTTTTTGGGGGAATTCTACTCAATTGTTCAAACTTTCATATATATTTTCTTCTGATAGTAGGTAATGTAGATCTATAGTGATATGTTTAGTGGTGAGGCTAATGAATCGGTCCTCATGCATGGGAGGTGCGGTGACCCTAATAGGTCAATAAGGCATATTATTCCCATGTGTTTAACCCCTTGTAGTGTTTTTTTCTTAGTTTTGGTTATTTAAAGTTTCAGAAACAAACTATACAGTGTTTTTCTGCATAGTTTGGAGTGAAATTTTACTTAACTAACCTTTGTTTATGGTTATCTAGTTGGATCGCTGAGTAAGATGTTGATAGATACCAATACATTTCTCTGAACTAGACCTCAAGGGGGTATTACTATATACAAATGCTCGATGAGTGTCAGTTCAGTATCTCTTTAACATTGGTACCATGACCTCCAGGTAGCAGTTTCTTATGAGGATGCTCGGAGAGGATCAGATCCCTAGTAGGTCGATGTTGATAGTTTTGACCCTCATAGGTCAGTGTTATCTTTACCTACCTTGGAGAGGTTTGATATTTTGGACTAGGTGGTTAGACCGTGTGACCTAGTTGTGATTCTTGATCGGTAGGGCTGGGTGGGAAACCTAAAGGCCCTTAGTTTTGACTTAGACCCTTACAGGTCGATGTTCATTTTGATCAAGGAAAACCTATGGGTAGGTTTGTCCTGAGTTTATGGATGCCTTTTTCAAGAAATGATCTTGGTTTTATGATTGTTTGAGAATAATGCACAGTTAATTCTTGGATTTTTTTATATAGGAATTTTGATGCCTTTATATTTTGAAAAATCAATTTGGTTGCTTGGGTATCAAGACTGGATTCGATGAGTATAACTATTCGGGTGTTTGACCCTATTGACCAGTGTTGTCATTGTGGTTAATGTTATTATAGCATGGGTGGACGCTCGTGACTAGAATGATGTCGGGCGATGGGTGGTCATGAAATATATTGTGGAATAGGTGAGGTGCTTGATTTTGAAGAGGAGTTTCAAGGGATATTTAGGAATGTTTAGACTGATGATCCATATAGTACAGTCATATTATCCTTTTGATGGTCAACTCACGGGAATATGAGTCAAGTGATAAAGGTACACGCTGGTTGTGTGTGGTGTTGTTTAAATTGTAAATCGGTGAGTGGTCGTGTGCGATCCAAGGACCGATGTTTTCAATACTTTTCATGGTAAAGGATGTGAGGGAGTTGTGATAAATGACGAATGTCCCTCTGTGGTAGAGGATACATCAAAAATAAATTAGGTTTTATAAGATGGTTGACTCATGGATGGACCTAGACACGCATTGTCGAGAGACATGGTGTCAAGAGTTGGTTAAATGAAAGTATAGCCAATTTGATGTTAGTGTGGATTGGGAGAGATATGCACGACTTTCGATGGAATCTTAGTGTACTCATAGTTAGAGATGATAATACTTTATCTTGACATAGTCTTGAGTATGTTGAGAGAGCATTATCTCTACACTAAGCTTCTTTTCTCTTAAATACCTTTCTTGGTTGATAATGAAACTGGTTTAGGTTGCATTATAGGAGTGGTATATGGTAATCTATATGGTGGGGAGTGCACCATTGGTCATTTGAGGGTGGGTAACCTCATTTTCAGTTGAAATTTGGAATTTTCCATGAGTCGTTGAGCATAGAGTTTGGTTATGATATGATGATAAGGGTATTTCTATATTGGGGAGTACTAGATCGATTGTAGCTAAATGTCTCCCATATAGGATATGGTTGTTAATTCTATGAGATTAGTCATTAGATAGTCAAGATAGCATGTTTGTATAGATTCTCAGGTTAATATCATGGATGCTAGTTTTTATACTAAGGATTCTTAGGTATTAGAAGGTTTATAGTGGGGAGATTGTAAGGACCCATGTTTTCTAGACTAGAATTTTGAGCAGATTTTTGAATTTTTGCTTTTAGATGCTTGTAAAGGGTAAAATGGTAATTTTTCCTCTAATGGGTGATCTTGGATAATTTTTATAACCACTCTATTGGTCCTGTAATAGGTTTTACCCTAGTAAAAGAGTTTGGTATAATTCTTAATCGTTCGAATTTTAGTGGAATAATTAATATTTAATATTTAATTAATTAAATATCAATTTATTCGCACAGGTTCGTTCAGTCATATCCTTTGAATGGAATTCCAAATTGTGATTTTTTTTATTCCATTGAGTCTTGAATAGGTATTTTTTATTAAGTGGGGCATAAACTCAGGTTTAACGTCGAGGTCGAGCTGGGGGCCCTTTTTCTTTTTCTTTTCTTTGTCTACCTTTTCTTTTTCTTTTTTTCTTCATTCTCCCTTTGGATTCTTTCATATGCCCCCCCCCATGTGGGATTCCTTAATTGTGTTATCTAGATAGAATAGGTATAGTAAGAGATAGAGAAATAGGGAAAGGGGAAGAGAGGTACCACCGTGGAGCCCAGGAGGAGTCTGATCATCGTGCGACACCTGTGGATAGCAGAAATGGGTGAAGCTTCAGTGGATTCCTCCAAAAGGTAGGTCGTTTTAAGTTTTTTTGTAAATCCTCATAGATTTATCATTTTCATGTTTTATACCCCTATTATGACTGCTTAGGACCCCTTGTGGGTCAATTTATTGCTTTTTGGGGGGAACAGGGGTTTCAGGCGATTTGAGGGGTTTCCCATTTGAAAATCTCGATCACACGGTGTATAAATTCAGGAACACATGTTGTGTGATATTCTTGTTTGGGGAAGATGATCTTTTAGAAGTACTCACTTTATATGGGGTATACATGTTATGCACTGGGACTCGGTCGTGTAGCTGAGTACTCAGTTAGATGGCATGTGTAAGGGAACATGGCCATGTAGAGTACACAACCAGACCTCATGCGTGTTGTGCTCTGTATTGAGGTATATGACCAGGTGAAGTACATGGTCCGGCCATGTGAGGTACACTAGTAGGTACCCTATGTAGGTTAAATACCATGTACATGATTAACATGTCGTGTACTTGGGATTTTACATGCCAAGTCTGTCTAGATTACGCGCTCAGGTGGGGATTTGGGAGTACACTCCATGTACTAGGGTATACATGTCGTGTACTACCCCTTGCTACCATTTTGAGGCATTTTCATATATTTATGACCAAGAGTTGTAATTGGACCCATGAGTAGTCCATTCTGAGTATCTTTCTGCATAGATCATGATGGTGAAACCCTTGAGGTGATTTGAGGACTCTTAGGTGACATTTTAGGATTTTACCTAAATGGAGGGGTTCTTCCTCCGGTAATTGAATCTGGATATCTCCTGAGAGTGATAACCCTTGACCTAATATGATCCATTAGATATATATTTATACCATTTCCTTTGTATATTTCCCCTTGAGGACGTCTCCCTTACGAGATGTGCCCTTCTGAACTATGAGGTCATGAGTTATTTGTTTTTGAGGATCCCCTATTGGATGCCTCAACTTACGTTTCGACCTATAGGATCATGTATATGATTCCTCTATCTTCATATGGTTATCGAGGGTTCCATGTGGGATACCTTTTCTTGTATGTTAATCTAGGGAATCCCTTGTAGGGTCCCTTTTACTAGTATATCATTCCAAGTATACCATGTAAGATGTATCTGCTTATTACGTTGCTCTTGAGGGTCTCATGTCAGACACCTTTTCCTATATACCATTTTGAGGATCACGATTAGGATGCCTCTGTTTACATACTATCGAGGATCCCATGTAGTATTTCTCCTTTTACCTTCACAGTTGAGGATCCTGAGTAGGATATCTTCACTTATGTATAGGCTTCGAGGATCCCAAGAAGGATGTCTCTCTTATGTTTGATCTAAGGGACCCAGTGGGTGCCTCAAGGTTTGACTGACCCCAAGCTAGTATGTTGGGTTTGGGTAGAGATGGTAGTGATTTTCACCTTAGAACTCATGCCAAACTTATAATTATTTGAGTCTGTGGCAGTAGTTGGGGGTTTAGGTGTTCATCCACCCTTACTCTTTTATTTGTATATTCACTTGTTTACTGCTGATGTAGTGATGTTTTCAATAGGTGTTACCTAGTTCTTGTCCAATGTTCCTGACGTGATGTATTGTGTGTTTGGGATTTCCATATGTACTTCCTGGAATCCTTCCTTGAGTGATACTTAGATTCCCATGGAGGAATTCCTTGGATAGACTCATAGGGCAAGTTATTTATATAAGCCTTGAGTGATACTTGGATTAATATGTAGGAATTACTTGAATGGACTCATAGGGGGAGTTTTTTATATACACCTTGAGTGATAATTAGATTACCATGTAGGAATTACTTGGGCAGACTCATAGGGTGAGTTGTTTATATACACCTTGAGTGATAGTTGGATTCCTATGTAGGAATTACTTGGATGGACTCATGGGGTGAGTTGTTTATATACGCCTTGAGTGATACTTGGATTTCCATGTAGGAATTCATTATATGGACTCATAGGGCGATTTGTTTATATATGCATCGAGTGATACTTGGATTACCATATAATAATTCCTTGGACGGACTAATAGGGTGAGTTATTTATATGTGCCTTGAGTAATAATTGGATTCCCATGTAGGAATTCCTTATAAATACTCATTGGGTGAGATATTAATATTATTCTAGTAGTGATACTTGGATTCCCAAATAGAAATTCCTTGTAAGGACTCATAAGGTGAGATTCTTATATCATTCCAGGAGTGATACTTGGATTCTCATGTAAGAATTTCTTGGACAGACTCAGTAGGCATATCTTTATATTATTCCAGGAGTGATTCTTGGATTCCCTTATAGCAATTCCTTAGATTAACACATTGGGAAGATCAATTATATTATGCCAAGAGTGATACTTAGATTCCCTTGTAGGGATTCCTTGGATGGACTCATGGGGAAAATGAATTATTTTATGCTTGTTATTTTTATACATGTATGCCTTGGTTACATACCTTAGGTCCCAATTTTATTTATATGAGGTAAAATTTACTTATTTATAGGATGTCTAGATTTTACCTGGAATCCTTCCTTATAGTGATTGGAGTCGAGTGCTTGTGAGCCTAGGGTTCAAACATGTATCCCCCTATGGTAATGTAGCATGATCAGAGACATTTTCATCACTGAATGAAATAGGTATTGTTGATTGGGATTATGGACCCAAGGATCGACCGCTATTGATTTAAGTTATTTTTTACCTTACTCATGTATATACATATTTATTTATATATATATGTGTGTGTGGTAATATGTGTATACATACAAATATCTATATACATATACATGATGACACATTTCCCAATTGATCGGGATTACAGACCTAGGGATCGACTGTGGTTTCACATTATTTATTTTATTTATCATTTCACTTATGTCTCGGTTAGGCTTGGAATATTACATGAAGCATGCACTTATGGTGGCATATTTATAGGTTCATCATTGGGGTGTCCTACTAATATTATTTCTCACCCTTGTACATGAACCTCGGTGTGCATACAGACCTTATGTCTACTTTTCAGGTTGAACACAAATGCATTATGGATAGGGATGAGGCCTAGAGTTGCATGATCGAGTGGATCCTCTCATGTGGTTTCTTTTGATTGGGTTGGAGAATCTCGACGGTGTATTGGAGACCAGGTATGTGGTCTATCTTGGAGTTAGTAGTAGAGCCTTTTATATATTATTTTAATTTCTTTTATGTACTCCTACGTGTATTTTCGTCCCATTAGGTGACCATTGTTATATGCATAACATAGTTGTTCAAGATTTTATAGCATTTCATTTATTATTAAAACATGTTCTATTCCAGTTATTTATTTCTCTTGCACTCTATTTATTACTGTTATAGATGATATATAGTTATTTTTGTTGTGTTACTTTGATATGAGGGTATAGTCTCCCCACTATGCCACCTTTATGTTGGATTTGGTTCCCTAGAAACCAACTTCTTAGTACTTTATGATAAAATAATTATTCATTAGATGAATATTAATAAACTCTTTATCACATCATGATTATTCTTCTGCGTGACATAGTATGTAATAATGTCCTAAGAATAGTTGTCTCACTAAAAGGTCATAGTGGATCTCTGCTATTATGAGAACCTAGAAGTTCCATGACACGATTCTTGAATATATTTTCTATGCCAAATGATATCATTTGAAGGGACACAAATGATACAGTCTATCAAGGGTGGAGACTCATGAAAATTTGAGGCACCTTCTCATGGTGTGCGCCCTTGGTAATATCCTGTAAGATATTATGAGAACAAGACTCGCTAATAGAAAATTCACATTCATAAGTGTCATTGGATCTTCTTATCTGCAGATGTGTATATTGGTCCTTATAATTTAAGATTATTATTAATGGGTATTATGACTCATGCACTTAGATGTATTGATGAAAACTGTGACGACAGATGTTCGCAGTGAGGTAGGATATGTTGGGTGCATCATGAGTAATACTGCATTAATGAATAATGCGAGAAAGGATTTTTCACCTATAAAAAATTAGATATATCAAGCCCTTTTATGGAAATGGTATAGCCTAACTGAATCCATGGTCATGGTGTTCTCTAGGCAAGTTCAATTTTAGGAAGTCAAAGAATGAGAAATTGAGCACATGGTTTGATGACACTTGCATACAACCCACTTGATTAAAGATATCAGGACAAAGGGATTATATTACATGGTAAGTGTTCGTATGAGTTGACATGTTTTTGCAACATCAACTTCTTTCTCTTGGGTGCCTTGACCCGTTGCTGAATAGTAATATTGAACTTTAGGCAAGTTCACCTAATGCCAACGAGAAAGAGGCCTATAGGATCACACACTAAGTGTGGCCGGTATCTCAATTAAACAATTTATTTATTTAACAAGTTGAATAAATGTTATTCTCAATTGTGGATTAATCATTATTCAAGTATGTTTGATCGTATTTATTTCGTCTCTAGTTATTCAAGATAATATATTGTGGATGAAATATTTATTTATCGGCGAAAAATGCAGTTATATTTATTTAATAAATAAATAGTCATTATTTAAGGCTTGGTAAATATTGAGGAGGATTGGCGGACCAAGTTATGGGTCCGGTGAGAAATAATATTAAGTAGTATTTGGTTAAATAATATTTAAATATAACGTGCAAGTTAAGCACATATCATGGAAATAATAGCATTGTTATTATTATTTGGCATGGGGTTTTCACATGGAATAATAAATTAAGTAATGGTATATGTGCTAATTATTTATTATTACCTGGTGAATTAAATTCATTAAGCACATGTCATGGAAATAATATCATTGTTATTATTATTTAACATGGGGTTTTTCACATTGAATAATAAATTAAGTAACAACACATGTGCTAATTATTTATTATTACCTAGTGAATTAAATTTCTCGTTATGATATCATTCTATATATAAGACAAGTAGTCATTCTACCAGCTAACCAATCGTTGTGTACACAACATCCTTAGAGAAAAGATCTCGATCCTAGAGAACTCTTCCCTCTCCAAGAATGCTCTCAAGAACGAGAGAGATCCTCCTCCACTGGATCAAGGAGAAAACTTTGGAAGTGATTCTCAAGGAGATCGAAGGTGGACATCGCAAGCACAAGGATCTTCCATTATAGTACCCATAGACTCCTTCGGTGACGTCCGGAGATACCTGGAGCATATGTGTATCACATCTATAGGATTATTATCCTTATATTCTACATCGTAATGAAGTTTCACCTCAGACCTTTGGTCGGACACATCAACGAAGAAAGAATCACCTTGGAGGTAATTCTATAATTTAATTAAATTAATTATAAAACAAAATATATTGATCCTATATTCTTGGTTCCGGGTTCTCTCCTTTGTCTTTTATCTTTGATTCAATTCTGTAGATACTAGATTTCATCGTTTTATTGATCCTGGATTAATCATCCATTATGGCAATTTGCAAAGAAGGGTACATGCCCATCCTGCGCTTCTGTTGCGCCCGAAACCTACACTTTAGACCATCACTTCTAGTTAGTAGCATATGGCATACGAGGAGGTGTTCTTGAGGCCTTGTGGTGAACTATCTTGGGGTACTGGTTTAGTGGCACATGGGTTGAGTCGTTACATCATAAAAAAAACTAGCATCCTCAAACATGTAATTTTCAAAGGTAATTACAATTTTATTTAAAGTATTTATTAATTGTTTGTTTATCTATATTTTCTCAGTACTACCAGGATTGTCAATAGTCTATGTACTCAAAAGAAGAAGTAAATTTGTTTAGAGATGATTGGGTAGAGTACATGGTGTTAAAATGTTTTTTGACATCAAGTTAAGGTGATTACCTATTATTTTTATGATATAGTACAAATCATGACCTTATAGATACATTTGGGATGTGAAGCACTATTATCATAATTCTTAGATATTTTTTTCCTAAAATAAAATTCATGTAGTATTGGAAATATGTTTGCTATATTTTTATTTTAATCCTATATTTTCAATTTTCATCCAACCATTTTTCTATATTTGATACTCCTATCATTCTAAAGGAATCTGGACCCCACCATAAATTTCTTTTCCCTCTTTATTGAGGCTACAAAGTTAATGATCCTCCCCCACTTTTGGTTTTTCCACCTGGTGGAAATAGTATGAAAGTTTTGAATGAGGGAATTGCATCTTAGAGTAATAGAAAAATCATCTTGATAATAAACCAAAACTTGATGGGAAATCATTTTAGATACATTCAAATTCACTTGTTTCTTTTACTTATGCAGTCTAGCCTTTCAAATACATTTACTAAACTCACATATCATGTGATTACTTTAATATTCCTATTGTTACTATAATTTTTAAATGCTTTAAGGGTATATGCTCATTCCCTAATTGACCATTCATTTCTTTTAAACTGTTCACTAATTTCCATCTTCTAGGGGTTAGAATGAGTTGCTATAAATTGCAAAATGTGTGGTGATGACCCTACAAAGCAGGAAAGCTCTGAGTTGTTTCTCAAGGAGAAGTATCATGGAGTGTTACACTCTATGGATTCTGGAAGAGCTAGTAACATGTTTTAAGATTCTCATTCTCATGATATATTGGACTTAGATGCTACAATTGATATAATGATGATAGGGAAATGGGTCAAGTATCCTTCTACCCACAAATATGAAGACATATTACCAACTATTGGGATGTAGTTCACCCTTTATAATACAATGGTGCATGCCTTAGTGTTTTTTTCTTCATTTTAGGCAAGGACTATTCCTTTTGTTTGTGTGTTTTTAATAATGTATTCAATGTGGTGTTCCCTTGTGTCCAAGCACTGTAGATTGACAAGGCTGAATATTCGGTAGTGAAGAAACCTTACCCAAAATGGGAGAAGTTTCAATGGTAGCCTTCTCCTATTTTATACAAGTGCTTTGATATTAGTGACCCTTATATGGGTAAGGTACTTCCATGCTCCTAGCCTCATCATTTTCATTATGTGTCTTGTTGTATTTTGATGAGTTTGTAAAAATGGTTTGGTCCCTATTACAATCACTTCCACCTCCACGATGGATTCCTTTACTTTCACATTTGATTCAACCAAATACATGATAATAAAGGATACTATAAATACTAATAGTGATTCTTGTCCTATATCCCGACCCAATGTTCAAAGTAGATTCAAGGAATTAACTATGAAGGAAGTTGAACCAGGGTTGGAAGTTGAAAATGTTGAGAGTTTAATTGATATTTATATGTCATTTTAGTCTAAAACAATTATCACATATCCAAAATTGATCAAACAAGATCGTATTGTTTTTAAACTTTATGACAACAATCCATAATTCATGTGTGATGTATAGGAATTGAACACACATCAATCTGACACATGATATGGTTGATATGACTCAAAGTTCGTGTTTTCAATATAAATGTCTATTTTGGTTTAAAACACACATCACTTTTTCAAAACCGATCAAATGAGATCGGATTATTTTCAAACTTTATTACAATGATCCATATATTTGTGAAATGTGGGAATAAACCATGCATGAATCTAACACACAATGTGGCTGGTATGACTCCAAGTGCATATTTTCAATATAAAAGTGTCATTTTAGTTTAAAAAGCACATACATTTTCAAAACATAGAAAAAACATCATATTATTTTCAAAAATTAATATAATGATCTATAATTAACTTGTGATGTTTAGGAATCGACCACACATCAATCTGATACACGATGTGTTCGGTATGACTCAAAGTGTGTGTTTTCAATATAAAAGTGTTGTTTTAGTCTAAAATGTGTATCACATTTCCAAAACTATGCAAATTAGATCATGTTGTCTTGAAGCATTAGAAAAATGATCTATAATTTATGTGTGATGTCTGGGAATTAACTACACATCAATCTGATACATGATGTGGCTAATATGACTCAAAGTGTGTGTTTTCAATATAAAAGTGTCATTTTAGTTTAAAACACATGAAACATAGCCAAAACAAAGAAAATAAGCTCGGATTATCTTGATACTTTAGGAAAATAATCCACAATTCATTGTGTCATATATTAATTGACTGCATATTAATATGACAGACGATGTGGCTAGTATGACTCAAAGCATGTGTTCTCACATTAAAAGTGTCATTTTAGTCTAAAATGTGTGTCACATATCCAAACTAAGGAAGCAAGATTGAATTGTCTTAAAACTTTAGAATAGTGATCCATAATTCATCTTGATGTTTAGGAATTGACCACACATCAACATGACACACGATGTGGCCGGTATGACTCAAAGTGTGTGTTTTCAATATAAAAGTGTCATTTTAGTTTAAAACCCACATCACGTAGCAAAAACCAAGAGAACAAGATCAAACTATTTTGATACTTTAAGAAAACGATCCATAATTCATTTTTAACGTGTGAGAATTGACTGTACATCAATCATACACATGATATGGCTGGTATGACTCAAAGTGTGTGTTTTCACATTAAAAATGTCATTTTAGTCTAAAATGTGCATCAAATAGCCAAAACCAAGCAAAAGAGCTCGGATTGTCTTAAAAATTTAGAAAAATGATTCATAATTTATGTGTGATGTGTAGAAATTGATTTCACATCAATCTGACACACAATGTGACTGGTATGACTCAAACTACATGTTTTAAATATAAAAGTGTTATTTTAGTTTAAAGCACGTGTCACATAGCCAAAATTGAGAAAACGATATTGTATTATCTTTGTGCTTTAAGAAAATGATCCGTGTAGGAATTGACCACACATCAATTTGACACACGATGTGGCTGATATGACTCAAAGTGTGTTTTTTCACATTAAAATGTTATTTTAGTTTAAAACACACATCATATGGCCAAAACTATGAAAAAAAACTCACATTGTCTTAAAACTTTATAACAATGATCCATAATTCATGTCTGGTGTGTAGGAATCAACCGCATGTTGATCTGACACATCATGTGACCAATATTACTCAAAATGCATGTTTTCAATATAAAAATGTCACGTTAGTTTGAAACATTTTTCGCATAGCTAAACTTGAGCAAACGATATAGGATTCTCTTGATACTTTAGTACAATGATCCATAATTCATTTGTGATGTGTAAGAATAGATTAAACGTTAATATGATAGATGATGTGGTTTGTATGACTCAAAGTGTGTGTTTTCACATTAAAAGTATTATTTTATTCAAAAACACACATCACATAACCAAACTAAGAAAATGAGCTCGAATTATCTTGAAACATCAGAAAAATGGTCCATAATTCATGTGTAATACGTAGAAATTGACTGAATGTCAATCTAACACATGATGTGTTCGGTGTGACTCAAATTTTATGTTTTCAATAAGTGTCATTTTAGTTTAAAACATGTGTCATGTTATCAAAACCAAGAAGACATAATCGAATTATTTTTAAACTTTAGGAAAATGATCCATAATTCATTTATGACATGCATAAATTGACTGCATGTCAATTTGACACACGATGCGGCCAGTATGACTTCAAGTGTGTATTTTCAATATAAAAGTGTCATTTTAGTTTAAACATGCATTACATCGTCAAAACCTAACAAACGAGCTTGGAATATCTGAAAATTTATAAAAATGATCCATAATTCATGCGTGATGTGTAGGAATTGACCGCACATCATCTGACACATGATGTGGTCGGTGTGATTCAAAGTACGTGTTTTCAATATTAAAGTGTCGTTTAGTTTAAAACACACGTCACATGGCCAAAACTGAGCAAATAATCTTGTACTGTCTTGATACTTTAGGAGAACGATTCAAAATTCATTTGTGATATATAGGAATTGACTGCACATCAATCTGACACATGATATGGTCAGTATGACTCAAAATGCGTGTTTTCACATTAAAAGTGTCATTTTACTCTAAAACACGTGTCACGTATCTAGAACCGAGTAAACAGGTTCAATAGTCCTAAAACTTTAAGAAGGTGGTACATAACTCATTTATGACATGTAGGAATCGAACGCACAACAATCTGACACATGATGTGACCGGTACAACTCAAAGTACGTGTTTTCAATATAAAAGTGTCATTTTAGTCTAAAACACATGTCACGTAGGCAAAACCAAGAAAAAAGTTCGGATTGTCTTGATATTTTAGGACAACGATCCGTAATTCATGTGTGATGGGAATTGACCGCACATCAGTCTGGCGCACGATGTAGCTGATATGACTACATGTACGTGTTTTCACATTAAAGGTGTCATTTTAGTTTAAAACACGCATCACATAGCTAAAGTCAAGCAAATGATCTCGGATTGTCTTGATACTTTTAAGACAACAATCCATAATTCATTTGTGACATGTATGTATTGACTGCGTGTTAATATGACGCGTGATGTGACCGATATGTCTCAAAGTGCATGTTTTCATGTCAAAATATCAATTTGGTTTAATGATATGATTATTAACAAATATTTAAGTGATTGTGATAATTAGTAATTGATAATATCAGTAATACATGCAATAACTAACAATATAATTTATATAGGTTATTGATTGACAATGTAATTAATAATTCATACTATAATTATTAATTAATAGTATAATTAATAATTAATATATAATTAACTATATAATCATTAATAATATAATTAATAGTATAACTGATAATATCATTAATATATTTAATAATCAACAATATAATTTATCACATGTGAATTATATGACATTAAAATTATAATTTGTTTATTTTTTTACGTACTATTCCTAAAATAAACATTGTTTTTACTACAGGGATAAACTTTTGTATATAGGTTCATCATTGTAAAAAGTTTGATATAAGAGTTTTGCTTTTGTATATTGAGTTGTAATTTTTTTGATTAATTGTAAATATTGCATCAATGTAAATATTTTGTATGTAAATTTTGAATTGAAATGATGGTGCAATTTAATATTTGTATTTCAACATGGTTTTATGTGATATTTGTATTTCAATCTCATTATTTGTATTCCAAATTGGTTTTCTAATCTATTTTCTATTATAGGGTTTTGCCAACGAACCTGTGCTCGAGTAGTAAAAACTCTTGCTTAGCATCCAGGAGGTCCTGGGATCAAGTCTCGTTGGACGCGAATACTATTACAATATTATGCAGACAGTGATGCAGATGGTGACGCGGGCAGGCGGTGACGCATGAATGGTGAAGGTCTAGTGATGCAGACAGGATGATGCAAGAATGACATTGTACTAGGCTTTCGGGCCATGTGATGGGTTTTATGTCCATTGGGGTTACGGGTCATGTACTAGATAAATAAGGTTTGATGAGTGGATTATCCCCCTAGAGAGGCTATAACTTGTCTTTTTTGGCTTGTGTATGTGGTGTGTATGTGTGTTTGGATGTAATTATACCCCCAAACATCTAATATATATATATATATATTATAGGGTTGTTGAGAGGTTGCAGTTTTGAAGCCTATGACCTTTATCAGTGCTGGAAAAAGTGTTGATAAAGACGACCTTTTGTCACCACTAAATATTGCATTGATAAATGAGGTATTATTTATCAATGCTAAAATAAAACGCTGATAAAGGTTGAGCGTTTTTAAGGATGCTCAACATGTTGGCGCTTTTTAGCACTAACAAACCACATTTCTAGCGCTATATGAGCGGTTTATGTGGTAGTTATCATAACTAAAAACTCAGTTATGGAGGTCTTTTGAGCTTTTTTTTACTGATAAAAAAGAGAAATCAAGGTCCAACCAATTAATATGACATAGATTTCTTCACAAGCTTCGATTTGACATCTTTTGGAGCCCAATCGTACGTCCATATCAAAAGTTACGGGTGTTTGAAGTTCAAGTCGTGTTTTCTAACTCATCTTAAGATATTAATTGATTTATTAATTTTTTCTATCATGAAATTATTGTTAAATGTCTATTACTCGATACTATTTAGCAGTTTATTAATTAATATGAATTTTTAATTATTTTGTAGACCATTTTTCACTGAATATATTATATATTAATTGTAAAAAAATATTTAGTATTATACAAATCACATTTAATCAAATATTATATATATATGTGTGTGTGTATCAATAGAAATATATTTTTATATTAAATATAATTTTTAGTGTTGTATGATTTTTGTTACGTATGTCATCTTTAACGTTGGTAAATGATGTGATTTTATCAACACTGACTAAAAATGCTGACAAATGATGACATTTATCACCTGATATGATACCGTATGCGAGTGCGTTATTCGTTGACAAAAATGCGGAAACACAAGCGAATAAAGAAGAGGGGAAGGGAAATTAAAATAAATTCAAGAGGAATAAAAGGGGAAGGGGATGATCAATTAGGACCCCAAGGATACTTTCCCCTTGAAACTCTAATTATAAAGCGCTATAAAGGTTGATTACTCCTTTGATGAGCCTTACTTGCATTCACCTAAGAACACAAGAAACACAAGCATAATAATGCTAGAAACTCTCAAATTCGAAATTAACCTTCAAGGGGTACAAGAGGTGGCTATTTATAGCCAAATGAGAGGAATACATGTCAAACTACCTATCTCACAAAAGTCTAAAGTCTATCCCACGAATTTGACTTTTTTTACACATGTCCATGGCTTTAGGGGACAAGATATCTCTAAAGAAGACTTTTAGGAACCACCCCAAAGACTTTGAAGATTCCCACCATAGATTTGGAGACAAGGGGCCCACCACTTTTGACATTGGAGATTTCCTTCATGAAAGTGGATTAAATTTCGTGGAAGCATATGGGTGGGCCTTTTAGGTTCACTTTTGGGCTTTAATAAGTGTGATTAAAGGTCCATTTTCTCCTCCCATGCATGCGTGTTGAGCCTCCTCTTGTAATTTCAAAATGAGGCCATGTAAAGCCTCTTTTATCCTCATCATTCTTCCTCTTTTCATTAGGCCACCAATCCCATGTAATGGGTCTTGTCCATTAATTCTCCTCCCACCATCAATGCCATGATCACCCTCAACTCCTTGCTGCATGTGTGCACCATGATCTGCATCATCCCCTCCCTCTTCAAAATGATTCATCCTCGAATCTGCATATTTAAAAGGAGAGAGATCAGAAATATTAAAGGTGGCACTCACATTTCCATACCTGTTGGGAAAGTCAATATTGTAGGCATTATCATTGATTCTTTCTAAAACTTGAAATGGACCATCTCCTCGTGATTGAAGTTTTGATTTTCTTTTCTCCGGGAACCTTTCCTTCCTCAAATGCACCCACACCCAATCTTCAGGTTCTAGTACAATCTCATGTCTACCCTTGTTTGCTTGCTTCGCATATTGTTCATTTCTTCTTTCAATGTTGGCTTTCACCTTGGCATGTAAATCCCGAACAAATTTGGCCTTCTCATCACCTGTAAGATCAACAACCTCATTAGTAGGCAATGAAAGAATATCTAATGGATTCATTGGGTTAAATCCATATACAATCTCAAAAGGTGAGAAGTTAGTAGTGGAATGCACTACTCTATTATATGCAAACTCTATGTGCGGCAAACATTTTTCTCAATTCTTTATATTTTTTTGAATTATTGCACGCAAGAGGGTAGAAAGAGTTCTATTCACTACTTCAGTTTGCCCATCAGTTTGAGGATGTGAAACTATTGAGAAAAATAATTTAGTTCCCAATTTATTCCACAAAGTCCTCCAAAAGTGGCTAAGGAATTTAACATCCCTATCACTTACAATGGTTTTGGGCAGTCCATGTAATCTCACAATTTCTTTGAAAAACAAATCTGCTGTATGTATAGCATCATTAGTTTTTGAGAATGCAATGAAATGGGCCATTTTGCTGAATCGGTCCACAAAAACAAAAATGATATCTCTTCCCGACTGGGATCGAGGCAATCCCAACACAAAATCCATAGAGATGTCGGTCCAAGGATGGGATGGAACGGGCAAGGGGGAATACAATCCATTTGGTTGAGCCTTGGACTTTGCATGCTTACAAGTGACACACCTAGCAAAAATTGCAATAACATCTTTTCTCATGCTTGGCCAATAAAAATGTTCATTCAGTTGCACTCTTCGGTGTGGGCCACTCCTGAATTGCTTTGCTCTTTACATCATCCACACAAATCCCTTCCGCCCCTACAATAAAGCCAAGAAACACAACAGAATCCATGAAAAAGGAACATTTTTGAAGATTGGCGTAAAGTTGGTTTTGTTTAAGGGTCTCACACACCAAACGCAAGTGTTCAACATGGTTGTCTAGAGATTTTCTATACACCAAGATATCATCAAAATAGACAACCATGAATTTTCCGATGAAAGAACGAAGGACATGGTTCATTAAGCTCATGAATGTACTTGGTGCATTAGTTAAACCAAATGGCATAACTAACCACTCATACAAAACGAACTTAGTTTTAAAAGCAGGTTTCCACTCATCTCCTTCTTTCATTCGAATTTGGTGGTATCCACTTTTAAGATCAATTTTTGAAAACAAAGAGTCCCCATGTAATTCATCAAGCATGTCATCAAGTCGAGGGATAGGATAACGGTACTTAAATGTTATTTTGTTGATGGCGCGACAATCCACACACATCCGCCATGTTCCATCTTTCTTGGGTACTAGGATCACTAGAACGGCGCATGGAATCATGATTTCCCTTACTAATCCTTTCTTTATGAGTTCTTCAACTTGACACTGGATCTCTCTAGTCTCTTTCGGATTAGCTCTATATGCTGGCCTATTTGGAATTGCGGCACCGGGTATGAAGTCAATCCTATGCTCAATGCCTCTTAAAGGGGGTAGTCCATTGGGTGTTTCTTCGAGAAACAAATCACCAAATTCCTGTAGTAAAGACACAACACAAGAAGGCAAAGAATGGTGAAGTTCATTAGTTGCAAGGTAAGCATCCTTACTAATGAGTAAGAATACTTTCCCGCTCAATAAAGCACTTTCACCTCAGTTTTTCTAGAAAATAAACTCACCTTTCTCTCAACACTCTTGTTTTCATCTCTTTGATTTCCCTCATTGCTTTTTATGCCACTCGACTCTCCTTTTTCACTCTTAATTTTTCCACTCTTTTCATTTTTTTATCTCATTTCCTTTTCCATCAACTCATCACTCTCGTTTTTATCACTCAAAATTTTATTTTTCCCACTTTCTTTTTCACTCATTTTTTTTTCTTTTTGTATTCTTTCTCTATCCTCACTTGATCTTCATATTCTTGTATGGGACTTAGAGGAGTCAAAACAATCTTTCGACCGCTGAAATGAAAAGAGAAGCGGTTAGCATAGCCATCATACATCACCCTCCTATCAAATTGCCATGGTCTCCCTAGTAGCAAATGTCCAGCTTGCATTGGAGCAACATCACATAACACCTCATCATGATATTTTCCAATGGAAAAAGAAACTATGTCTTGTTTTGTGACCCTCACTTCTCCACTATCATTCAACCATTGCAATCTATAGGGTCTAATATACCTTAGAGTAGGCAAACTCAACTTTTCCACCAACAAGGTACTCGCCACATTAGTACAACTTCCACTATCAATGATCATACTACATACCTTCTCCTTGATGTGGCATCTCGTATGAAAAATATGTTCTCGTTGCTCCTCATCATGATCATCTTTGGGTTGAATGTTTAAATCTCTTCTTGCCACCAATGCATCTCCATGTACGGGTTATTCAACTTCTACATCTGAACCCTCCTCCAAAGATGGAATCTCATCATCGCTAGAGTGCTCACTAAGGATGTCTCTATTATCCAAAATAATCATGGCCCTTTTATTTGGGCATTGAGATGCAATATGACCGTGTTCTTGACACTTAAAACACTTTATATCACGAGATTTAGAAGGGAAATTTGTGTCCATTTTTCCTTTTGAATCAGTGGGGAAGAACTTATTTTTGGCATCTTCTCTTTATTTTGGAACAAATTTAGAATCCCTTGGTTTCGTTTCATTCCACTTAGAAGTTGATTTTGGATCCTTCCGGTTATCCTTCCAAAAATTATGGGAACTTACTTGACTCCTCTGAGAATGTAGTTGTTTTTCGACCTTCACCGCCTTATGTAGAAACTCCTCCATGTCAATGTAGGTCTGTAGTTCCACCACATCTCTAATTGTTGGATTCAAGCCATTGATGAACCTTGCCATGGTAGCTTCGCGATCCTCCTCCAAATTGGCTCGAATCATTGATATCTCCATTTCCTTATAGTATTCCTCCACACACATGGAACCTTGCACAAGTTTTTGTAACTTCAAATGCAAATATCTATAGTAATGACTAGAATTGTACCTTTTGCACATTACTATCTTCATTTCTTCCCAAGTTTGAATTGGCCTTTCTCCATTTCGTCGTCGACTTACTTGTAATTAGTCCCACCAAATACTTGCATAGTCATTGAACTCAACCGCTGCCAATTTTACCTTCTTCTCCTCCGAGTAGTTGTGAAGTCCAAACACATGGTCAACCTTCCGCTCCCACTCCAAATAAAGTTCAGGGCCACTCTTCCCTTGAAAGGATAGAAGTGTCACTTTAATGCTTCCCAAGTCATTTTCTCTCCGAGCAGCACGTTGCCCTCGCCTAGGAATTGATTCTTCGAAATCGGAGTACTCATCATCACCTTCATGAATTTAGTGCCTTCTTGGAGCCTTTGAAGACGAGGAACTTTGCATGTCATCCAACCTAGCATTCAATCTTGTAAACTGTTCAGCGACTGCTTTCATGAATAATTTAATGTTGATCTCACTTCTTTCTCCCTAACTTGCCATTTTTTTTAAATTCCTCACACACTCTTTCTCTCTTTTTTTATCTCTCAAAAGGTTCCTCACACTTTCTAGCACAACAACTTGGTTCCTACAAGTGTTCTTAAATAGAATCAAGAAGACAACTAGTAGAAGCAATCAATTCATGGCAATCTTTAAAAATCAGAAATTTTAAAAGGGTTTGAATCAATGAGGTCCAATAAATATGGGGGGTAAATGGGAGAAATGGTTATAGAAGAAGGTTGGATATGGATGAAGGAAAGAAGATGATGGATAAGAAAATGCAATCAAATTTATAACTTATGAGCGAGCACAATGTTTCAAATGAGCAGCATCCTTTTGTTTATTTTTTATTTTTGATTTTTTTGATTTTTTTTCTACTCAATAAACAAGAATTGAGATACAAAGAGTGCGCTTTTTGTGCTCAAAGTACAAAAAATAAAAAATGTATTAATCTGATTGCAATGATGTAAATGGTTGAGATAACATGAACTTCAAACTCAAATGGAAATCCGCAATGGAGATTGTTAGATTTCACAAGGGTGAAATTCTAGCATGAATTGATTCGGCTATATCTCCAAATATACGTGTCGGATTTTAGTGTTTCCAAATCGAGGAGAAAGATGAGATTCTGAACTATTAAAATGACACATTATACGCCCAGAAACTCAAAGAAAAAGAAGACAAAAATATGGAAGAAAATTCCGTCCAGAATTGGTGATGGCAGAAAATGGAAGAAGGGGAAGAAAAAAAAAGATGGGAGAAATAGAAATGAAAGAACCTGGTTTCTGTTGCCTTCCTCTGATACCAAATGATATGATACCGTATGCGAGTGCGTTATTCGTTGGCAAAAATGCGGAAACACAAGCGAAGAAAGAAGAGGGGAAGAGAAATTAAAAGAAATGCAAGAGGAATAAAAGGGGAAGGAGATGATCAGTTAGGACTCCAAGGAGACTTGCCCCTTGAAACTCTAATTATAAAGCGCCACAAAGGTTGATCACTCCTTTGATGAGCCTTACTTGCATTCACCTAAGAACACAAGAAACACAAGCATAATAATGCTAGAAACTCTCAAATTCGAAATTAACCTTCAAGGGGTACAAGAGGTGGCTATTTTATAGCCAAATGAGAGGAATACATGTCAAACTACCTATCCCACAAAAGTCTAAAGCCTATCTCACGAATTTAACTTTGTTTACACATGTCCATGGCTTTAGGGGACAAGATATCTCTAAAGAAGACTTTTAGGAACCACCCCAAATACTTTGAAGATTCACACCATGGATTTGGAGACAAGGGCCCCACCACTTTTGACATTGGAGATTTCCTTCACGCAAGTGGATTAAATTTCGTGGAAGCATATGGGTGGGCCTTTTAGGTTCACTTTTGGGCTTTAATAAGTGTGATTAAAGGCTCATTTTCTCCTCTTATGCATGTGTGTTGGGTCTCCTCTTGTAATTTCAAAATGAGGCCATGTAAAGCCTCTTTCATTATCCTCATTCTTCCTCTTATCATTGGGCCACCAATCCCATGCAATGGGTCTTGTCCATTAATTCTCCTTCCACCATTAATGTCATGATCACCCTCAACTCCTTGCTGCATGTGTGCACCATGATCCGCATCATCACCACTAGAAAAATGCTAATAAATGTGTTAATTTATCGTCGTTTTTTTAGTGTTGATAATGGTAGTGTTAAATAAGCACAATTATGCAGTAGTGAAGTTTGAAAAGGATATTTGCATCCCAACGTTAGGCGATCACCATAACCTCCCATTGGATCATGAATACTGATTTTGTGTGCAATTAAGTGATCAAAGGAGGTAATCACTGGTTGCAGAAAATAGGCCTTCAACGATCTGGAGCTCATGATCATTTCATGCCAGCCTTAAATGAAACACCATGACCCAAACAACACTGCGTTGATAAAATTTAAATATGTGATAGAGTTTGCAAGTTATCTTTGTTGTCGCGGGAACTCAGTTAAATACACCACACACATTAAATAATTTAATTAATTATAGTTAATAAATGCGTTAAAAACTAAACATTATCTAATTCAGCTAAACTTTCACCAAAAGTAAACAAATGCATCATTAGCTAAATTGAACTATCAACAAATTTATCTGAGACTTGTTTACTAAATTGAAATCACCATTTTACGCATCAAGTGTGAAATTATCTAAATGCCCTTAACATTGGTTTGGGTGACAGGATGAAAGACTTGTGACATAACATTTTGTTTGGTATCTTTCATGCGGTGCGATGAAGTGATTATTAATGAAACGTGATTAAATATAAAAATATGAAATGAATGGTATTCAATGTTTCATTGTTTAGAAATTTCATGATAAAATGAGATAGCTTTATCCTATAATTATCTATAAAACAAATGAAATAAATTATCTTAATTTATAATTTTAAAACCATCATCATTATTTCTACTTGTATATATTTTGCAAAAAAAAAACTTATTTTTGATGTTTTTTGATTGTCGGTGTTTTGATTTGATGATAATCCAAATCAGGCGAGGAATTATGAATGAGGACTTGAACATACATTAATTGTTTTTCCACCATGGTTCCATAAAAAAATAAAAATAAAACTTTAAACAATGGAATCACATCATAACACTGTCCACCATTTTAAAATTCTCAAACGCCAAATCTCTCAAGTTTTGTCGATTCTTCTCCGCCCGTTGGTCCCGTTAGAATTTGAGTTCTGCCTTCGATTTGAACCGCAGAGGGTCAAGGAACGGGAAGCTTCGGAAATAGCAGGAGCAAAACGTCTCTGCGTCCAATGCGGTCGCCGTAGCTTCCACCTCCAGAAGAGTCGATGCGCCGCCTCTCTCCCCCTACAACCCTACCAGCCGACCGCTCCCACTCCCACTCCCACTGCATCGTCTCCCTCTTCCCTCCCCCCTTCATCGCTTTGCCCTAGTCCTCTCTGCCATCACCGACACAACCTTGTCTAGCCCTCATCATTGTTGTTGATGCCTGTTTTGTCTCATCCTCCCGTCCCCGGTGCTTCCAATCAGACAGGAAAGCTGCCCTGCCCCGCCACAACTCCATCCTTGTCCGGCGACGCAGACCTCTACACCGACTTCAACGGTGGGGTGGGGAATTCCACGACTCTGATGGCCTGAAGAAGCCCGCCGTCCTCCTGCTATTCCAGAACGGTAACTCATCTATTTTTGTTTACTTTTTTGACTTCGATCTGGATTTTCTGATCCTTCATTTGTCTGTTTCCCTTTCCTTTTCCGTGATGAATGTATAAAAACGTATACTGCAATTTTAGATTTGTTAGGGTCGGCCCTGTCCGTGCACTGCAATTTTAATTTTGTTTTGCATTTTAATATCATGTCAAAGGGTAACGTTTTCAATATTAGTCTTGGGCAACTACATCTTCAGGGCCGGCCCTGGCTGTTAACCCTATTACTATTTTCTGTAGTCTTTCCACTGATATGCTACTCCGTTTTCCCTTACTTTGACCCCCCCTCCCACATTACCACCAGTAAATTATACTAACCCCACTGTACTTTTTTTTTTGTTTCCTATTAAATTTGTGCGCAGACCTCTTCAATTTTGTGGTTTTGTTCATGATTTGAGCTTGGATTATCTATCCATTCTATTTCGCCTCATATATGTGATTTACCATCCTCAGGGATCAGACTACCCTTCTCGTTTCGTTAGCACATTTACATACCCTTCAAATTAAGGTAACCCCTGAGATTTTGGTCCATTCCATGATAGCCCTTATGGAATATGCTCGATAGCATACTAAATCTTCATAAAGGAATTTGTGTCTAGTAAACATGCGAAACAAAGGATAATTAAAGAATTAGCATAAATGTAGAGTAACCATCATGTGCTAATGTCCCTTAAACTGCAGAGGCTATATTTTTTTTTTTTTGCTTGAAGATGATTTTCTGATTTTTTTTGTATCACCTCCATTACTATAATTCTGAGCACAGAGCATGCTGCACATTGTTTTTATACCTACACATTACCCAATTATATTTTGTGCATATTGGAATTAATAAGCAAGGCTTTACTCTAGAAGTGGCAAGCTAGTGCTAAGTGTAATCTTAATTCCAAGGCTGCTGATTTGGCATCTCACTTGCCTCAAATTCCATTTACTAATTATTGTTTTCCCACCATTTTATTAAATGCAGGAATGTCTTCTAGTTTCACACTTCTGTTTTCTTCTTTTGCTGCCAACAGGCTTTGATTTTCATAATATACGAGAACTTTTTTAAATTTACTAATTCAATGCTTGTATTGTTATATCCACTGTGGTGGGAATTGCATTGTGAACCCATAACATTTTGTTTGTGGGGTTATTTTATGCCATGGTGCTTACCCATTTTCCTCTGTTATCCAATGGAGCATCTGGAAGAAAGTTGTGTTTGGAAAATACTTCATAATAAACTTAATAGAGAGAAGACATCAAATAATTTTAATTTATTTTCTTTCTATTTAGATGATAATTAAAAAAAATTAATGCAGTTCTCTGTTAGGGATTCAAACGTGCCAAGCCAAGCCGAGCCGAACATCTCAATGTTCAAGCTCGCGCTTGGTATTAAAAAATGCGCTCGAGCTTGTCGAGCCTGAAAATGTCAAGCTCAAGTTCGAGCTCGATTCAAGTTCAAGCTTAAATGAGCTTAAGCAAGCTTAAATGAGTTATATGTAATTTAATTCAAACTTTTAATTGATTATGTTATTCAAACCCGGGCTAGGGCTTTGTTCACAAACAAACCTAAACGATCTCAAAAAAATCTAAGCGAGCTCAAACAAGCCTTGGCGTGCTCATAATTTATGCCAATTATATAAATTATATTTTTATATTTAAGCTTGTTTTGGCTCGTGAACAGTTCGAGATGTGTATTAAAAAGCTCAAGCTCAACTCGTGAATCAATGGGGTTTGACTCGTTTAAATTCAAACTTTAATCGAGCTTTTTGCGAGCTGTTCTCAAGTTACTCAAGAACAACTGAACTCACTTGCACCCTTATAACCTTTGTGGTGTGATGCGTGCCACAGAGAGAAAGCACAGTGTGGTGGAAAGTGTTTTGAGAAGACTTGTTTGACAATCTCTATACGTCACAAGATATGAGTCAAAAACCATGCTGTTTTTTGAGGAAACTGAGCCACTTGAATCGAACCACGTCGCGGTGTTTGAAAAATTGTCATGGTGTCTATAAGGGCCCGATCCGTCTAGTCCAACCCTTTGCGTGTTTCTGAAGATCGTGCTCGGAAGAGGCCTTGAGCGGGCCTGGAAGCGTTTGGTTGCTAAAAGATGAAAGCAGTAAGAGTTTTACGTCGTGGAGCGGTTCACGGCTTGGGTGAGAGCCCGACTCATGGCTAGTCGAATAGACTGCGTGGATCGAATCGGCTACGTGAACAATCAGATACGTGGATCGACTATGTGAAAGAGATACGTTGTTGAAACGACTACGTGAGCATTGGCCACGTGAGCCAATCGACTACGTGAGCCATTCGACTTAGTGGGAATTCAGCTACGTGGGACTTTTGTCCACGTGGTGCTTTCGGCTACGAGGAATCGCCTATGTGGTGATTTTCGCCAGTTTCGTGAAAATGGCAATCCAGACCTTTTGGCGGCACAAATCAAGGGTCTTCAAAGGCCGTTTGTCAAAGATAATTATATCTTTGATTTTTGGTGATGATCGAGCCTGTAAATGCACCCTTTCGCATGAAGTTTAATGAGATCCGCAACAGTTTGAATTAAATCTTTTGCGATCTAGAAAATCCGATCGTCCCGTATTCGTCGACTCGAAAACGAAGGCCCCTCCCTTCGTTCCTTCCTGGTTGCCTTCTCTCGAGATCGGGCGTTCCAGAACCCTTCCCTTGAAGTCGTGGAACCCTTTCGCCGGTGGCTTGAGTTCTCCAGCGACAATCCTATCTTGCGCGCGCCCTCTGTTTTGGTGCAGCGAGTTGCGTGGGGCTTCTTTCTTCTAAGTAGGGGATTCGTTACTTCTATTTATTTACGTGTAATCGTAAAGTTGGCATGGTTTAACCCTTTGGATGATAATGGAATTAACCTAATAATTATTGAACCAGATTAATAAAGAATTGGTTAACGATCGCATGCTGATTTGCTTTATACCGTGATAACGGTTTGTCTCTTGATTTGCTAGATAGTGTGATATATATTCTATGCTTTGTTAGCGTGGTTACGTACTTTGGGTGAGGTGACGACTAATTGGGAAGCTATGATGATGCAAGTTCATTATGGAGGTCAGGAATATTCTCTAACAGGTGCTCATCGTAGATTTCAGTCAGTCTCCTCTTTAAACAACCGGCCCTACCACATTGGTTTTCCTGCTCACTAGCGGTTGTTGCTGGGACGCAAGGAGTGTCTAGAGACACTTATTTATGTCTGTTCAGCATCAACACAACGTGAACACTTTGTTACAGGAGTTTGATGATGTTTTTAGTGATCCTTCGGGGCTTCCACCTGCCCGCCATTGGGAGCACGAAATCCAGTTAGAACAGGGCCATGGACCTGTGGCAGTTCGCCCACATCGCTATCCTCATTTTCAAAAAAATGAGATTGAGAAGCAGGTCAATCTATGTTACAACTAGGAATTATCCGACCAAGTACCAGCGCCTTCTCAAGCCCAGTTTTGTTGGTAAAAAAAAAACGACAGAACCTGGAGATTATGTGTGGACTACAAGTCTCTCAATCGAGTAACCATTTCAGATAAATTTCTTATTTTGGTCGTTGAAGAATTACTTGATGAAGCGAGTGCTGCAAAGTATTTTTCTAAGTTGGACTGAAAGTCTGGGTATCATCAAATTAGAATGCAGGAGAGTGATATGGAGAAGACAACGCTTCGAACTCATAACAATCATTATGAATTTTTAGTCATGCCTTTTCCAACGCTCTGTCAACTTTTCAGGCAGCCATGAATGATTTGTTCCGCCCATTTCTCCGGAAATTTGTCCTGATTTTTTTTTGATGATATCCTCATTTACAGCGCAGACTGACAACATTTGCGACACCTTTGCCTGATTTTGCACTCACTCCGACTTCATCGCTTCTTTGCCAATCCCAAAAAATGTTTATTTGTGCAATCCCGGATTGAATATCTTGGTCATATTATTTCTCAGAATGACGTTTTCGTTGATTCTTCTAAAGTTCAGGCTGTTGTGGATTGACCACAACCTCTCTCCGTCAAGGGGGTGCGCGGGTTACTTGGCCTCACAGGTTATTACCGAAAGTTTATTCGGGGATCTGGTCAGATTGCTCAACTGCTTACGATTTTAATGCATAAAAACAGTTTTCTTTGAACCCTCGCATGCTTAACATGCTTTCGACCACTTAAAACTCCTTACAACAACTCCTGTGCTCGTTTTACCTGACTTTACCAAGCCTTTTGAGGTGGATTGTGATGCGTCGGGTCGTGGGGTGGGCGCGGTTCTTATGCAAGATCGTCACCCAATTGCTTATTTCAGTAAGGCCTATGCTGATAAAACGTTGACCAAGTCTTATGAGAACGAAGCTATGGTTTTGGTATTGGTCATTCAACATGGGCATCCTTATTTGTTAGGCAACACTTTCACTGTTTTTTCAAACCACTGCAACCTTCAGTTTCTACTTCAGCAGTGGGTTGTTTCGAGGGATCAACGGACTTGTATAGCAAAATTGTTAGGATATCGCTTTGATTTAAAATTCAAACTGGGCATCGCAAATTCTGCAGCATGTTCTTTATCATAGTTATTAATGGCGCGCGCCATGGCTAGCGCCAGACAGTGGTGTGCCGCGCCGCGCCATGGCTTCGCCATGACTCATATAAGATTGCTCACTGTGGCGTGCGCCATGACTCATATAAGATGGCTCACTGTGGCGTGCGCCATGTTGCGCTATGGCGTGCAGTGGTGCAATGCCCGCCATTGCGCTTTTTTGATTTTTTTTTGCATTTTTTTAACCTGCCAACTCGTACGCCTCGATTGAAAATACCTCTTTTGAGGTCAAACAACGACCTCTCCTTCCAACGCTACGCAACACTCTACTCTTCCCGTGAGCGCAGCTACCCAGCCGGTGTCGGACCACATCGACCGCGCAGTGGTGCAATGCCCGCCATTGCGCTTTTTTGATTTTTTTTTGCATTTTTTTAACCTGCCAACTCGTACGCCTCGATTGAAAATACCTCTTTTGAGGTCAAACAACGACCTCTCCTTCCAACGCTACGCAACACTGTACTCTTCCCGTGAGCGTAGCTACCCAACCGGTGTCGGACCACATCGACCGCCACGACCCAACCGAGATCCCTCGATCCCCGCAACCCAGCTGACCACGACCCAGCCGAGCTCCCTTGACCGCCGCGACTCAGATACGCGATGTTGTTCAGGGCAGACACACCTTCTGTGCGAACCATTAACTTTTTTTGTTCTTAATTCAATTTTATTTATGTTGCTCGCCCTTTTTTTTCGAGTTACTCTTGTTGTTATTTTTACTGCCATGTTTTCTTTCTGTTTTTTTTTTATGTTTTGTTTTTTTTTGTTTATTGTTTTTTTGAGATAAACAGTTTTTAATATTTAATTGTTTGTTTTGTATCTTTCAGGAATTGTGATTTATTTCAAAATGTTCATGGCAAACAAGGAAAAATCCAGTTTGGTTTTTTGAGATATATGGTTTTTAATATATTTTAAGAATTGAGATATATGATTTTTTGAGATATATGGTTTTTAATATTTAATTGTTGGTGTCATTGTTGGCTTCATTTGTTTTTTGATGTATGAAATATGAATTATTGACATAAATCTTTTATATTTATGTATATATTGTATAATTTATTATTTGTTATTGTTGATATATGTATATACCTCTTTTGTGTGCCACAATTTAATATTGTCACGCACCATGCGCCGCGCCGTGCGCCGCGCCATGCGCTTTTGCGCCGGGAGCCCTTATAGTCGTTCATGCGCCGTAAATAACTATGTTCTTTATCCCGTAGAGAGGACATGGTTGAATCTCGTCTCCTTCAGTCTTTTCCCGTGCGGGCTGATATCACCTCCCTCACTGTTGGGTTCTAGTCTAACCCGACGCTACAACAAATTATTCGGGCTCTTCAATTGGACCAGTCCTCTCGACTGGGTTTCACTTATTTCAATGGTATTCTCCGCTTCCATGGTTGTCTAGTTATTTTTGATTCTCCATGGGTGCCCCATCTTCTGGCTGAATTTCATGCCACGCCCTAAGGGGACATGCTGGATTTTATCGCACATATCGTTGGTTGGCCGTTAATTTTTACTGGATTGGTATGCGGTGTCAGGTGTTGGATTTTGTTCGACAATGCGACATCTGCCAACGTTTCAAATATTCAACTTTGGCCCCGACGGGATTATTGCAGCCCCTCGAACTTCCTACACTTATTTGGACTGATATTTCCATGGATTTTATCTCCGATTTACCAAAATCTTGTGACTATGATGTGATTCTAGTGGTGGTCGACACGTTATCCGAATATGCCCATTTTATTTCAATGAAACATCCATATACTGCCAAATCTGTGGCTTCAGTTTTTGTTCAAGAGGTGGTTCATGCTGGATTTTATCGCGCATATCGTTGGTTGGCAGCTAATTTATACTAGATTGGTATGCGGTGTCACGTGCTGGATTTCATTCGGCAATGCGACATCTGCCAACGTTTCAAATATTCAACTTTGGCCCCGACGGGATTATTGCAGCCCCTCGAACTTCCTACACTTATTTGGGCTGATATTTCCATGGATTTTATCTCCGATTTACCAAAATCTCGTGACTATGATGTGATTCTAGTGGTGGTTGACACGTTATCCGAATATGCCCATTTTATTTCAATGAAACATCCATATACTGCCAAATCCGTGGCTGTAGTTTTTGTTCAAGAGGTGGTTCGTTTGTATGGGGTGCTGACATCCATTGTGAGTGATTACGATCCCGTTTTCCTTAGTCATTTTATCTCCGCTGTTTTGCGGGTCAACAACCCAAATCATGGTCTCTTTGGTTACCTTGGGCATAATTCAACTACAACACCTCTTGACATTTGAACACGCAGCCGATTGTCGCCTATCGACCGGTCAAAGTTTCAGTGCTCTGCTAATGTGTATAGCAGCACTCAGGTCAAATCCTTGGCGATGATACTTTTTAATAGTCAAATGTTTTTAGTTGATTGTATTTTGATTGAGGGGTTTGTTTGTTTGCAGAATTTAATTGAAATGGTTGATTGATTAAAATTGATTTAACAATTTGATAAATATTGGGATGAGTTCATCATTAGGTAGTTAAGCTTGTGATATCTTTGAGTTTTGCTTTATATTGCATTAAATTAACACCCATGTCACAAGTTGACGTTGATTGAAATTCCTAAGTGTTAAAGCTTTAATCTAAGCTTTAACTTAACTAGGATTCTAATCTCAATCAGTACTTGATTGTGGTAGTGTATTTATGGTTCCAATAATCCATGAAATCCATACGTTAAACAAAACAAGTCATTAATCCATGACATGTTAAGTCCAAGATACACAATGTTAATTTAAAGAATATTCATTGAGCAAAAGCTCTCAATCACTTAACATACCTAAAATATAACTCATCCCAATTAGAGATTTACTCAGCCATTGAAATGATTAGTAATCTGGTTATAATGATTATGATAATAAATTAAGAAGATAAGAAAAAGAAAGGGATGAGAAAAGAGTGGTGCGTCAAACACACACACAAACGATGAGGGGAATTAAATACTGACTTTAGATTGAATGAGAAAACAAAAGAAGGGAAGAGTTTTAACTTGATTTAAACTATTTTAAGAACATTAATATTAAGCTACAGAAGGTGGATGAGAATAAGAGATATTGAAGAAGAAACTTGCATTAAAACGAAATTACAAAAAAAAAAAGACTTACAAGATTACAACAATGAAGAATGCAAAAGTAAATGAAAACAAAGAGAGGAGGAAATGTCTCTCAAGTGAAAACTTGAGTATGACAGGCCCTCCCAAGCCTTTGGCAAGGCTTTGGTCGTGCCAATTGATGCTCCTCTCTTTTGAAACCCTTTTGAAAGGAGAGGTGATGATGTATTTATAGCCCAAGTTGGTGGGCTTTTTGCATTCCAAAACTACCCCTCTACTTAGCTTGATGATTTGGACATCCAGACAGCCGAATCTCGAGATATCCTCTTCTTCAAAGTTGTAGATATGTTGGCCGACTACTTTCAAAATTTGGAGGCATTTGGACTTATGGAGTCAAAGTTATGGTGGTTTTCATAACCAATGTTAAACTGTCTATTTCTATCCATGCTTTTTCGATGGCTAAAATGTGAATGGATTTTTGAATAGGAAGACGCCTTCAAATCCGAATGCTTTCTTCAACAAAGTTGGCCACCTATATCTCCTCTTTCACACTGCAAAATCTCAGCTTGATTTGATTACTAGATCAGGAGACATGTCATGAATACTGTACTGATTTTAATTCCCGTCCATAATGGTGGGCTGAGTTTAAATGAATCAGTTGGGCCCCTTGTCTTTGGAGTTGGGCCTTGAAATTTTTATCCAAGACTCCTTACATTGTCCCCCGAACATTGTAGGAGAATAAAGGAATTTGGAATTCTAGATTGGGCCCAGTAATTCAGTCTTCATAGCTGGTCCAGTTTCATCACAAATTCTTTGGGTCTTCTTGTGTGGTCCATATGACCCTTCAAATGGCAGAATTGACCCACGATCCCTTCTAATGAAATGTTGTATATTGAAAGAGGAATCCTACAAAACAAGAATCACACAATTTGGATCAGTAGGGTGATAGTTATAAATAAAATAGTAAACTGACTCAATTGGACTACTTCTAAAAATGCTCAAAAATTATATTTAGTATCAAAACATTAATATTTCACACAAATTATGCACATTTCATATAAAATCAGTAAAATGAGTGTATAATAAGTCATGAAAATATTAATAACATCAACTCCCCCACACTTAGTTTTGTTATTTCACACAAATTATGTACATTTCATATAAAACCAGTAAAGAGAGTATATAATAAGTCATGAAAATATTAATAACATCAACTCCCCCACACTTAGTCTTGTGCATGTCCTCATGTACAACAAATATAAAAAACATAACAAAATCATTTTTACTCGCAAACAAATATTAAAATTTTGTTTTCCCCAATCAGGGGAAGTTTAGACTATTTAACTCATCCATATTGAATTCCGCCACAAATTGTTACATAAAGAATATTCCAAAAAACAATTTATTTTTTCATGCTCAAATTTAGAAATGGAAAATGGTGGCACACAAAACTTACTTCTCTCAAGATGATAAAATTAATTTATGGAGTTTCACTCATTCACCAACCAAAAGTGAAAATCTTAAAGTTTGTAAGTGCTCTGAGCTTCCATTCCCTATCCTAAAGTGCTCAAAGACCAAGAGGTTTTTTAGGGGTTTTTCTGTGGCTATGGGACGGTAGGAAGATGATATCCAAAAGATAGGAAAGGGGGTAAAACATCAACATGGAAAAAACAATGTACAATTTTTTTGAAATGAAACATGGATGGAAACAAAAACACATATTTACAAGGGAATGATTGTGTGAAGAAAGACACAAGATAGGAAGAAAATTTGAAGGGGATGAGAAGATGAAATATTTACAAAACACAAAACTTCTCCCAATGACATAAGTGTTCTTGTTTGTTTTTTTTTTTTTGCATTTTTCGAAAGCTGAACTTGAAAAAGATCTCATACTCATATCCCAACCCATGATTGATCTTTTCACGACACTAATTGTAATAGTTATAACAAGATCAAAGGTTGAGGAAGAGTGATTTTTGTCCTACTTAAGACACAACCTGATTTTGTTTTTTTGATTTTTTTTGAACACTTGTCAGTAACATTTACAAAATTACATAAATGAAAGTACATTACATTCCCCAAAACTCACTGAATGACAACCTCTCCCTCCACACTAAAAATGGATGCTTGCCCTCAAGCATATGATAACTCGTTGAAAATCAATAAAAGGGCACCCAAAAAATGAAATTCATTCCCCTCCATACTTAAATTTCAATAAATAATGCAATGTAAATCCATGTAGATATTGGGTGAGATAAAGTATTGGGCTTGTAATGTGAATATCAAAGAAAAGGTTTTTATAGGCTCGAAGGGGCTTTCAAAAGGAGGATTAATGTATGGTTAATGAGAGACTATTTGACTATTATAATTCTCATGGGGTTTATAAAACGCCTCTATCATATTAATGCATACTAAAGTAGGAAATTCAGCTCGAAGGTCCACAAACTCAAGACTCACAAATAGGGGTGAAAAACACACATTTTGAAAATATGGCCATAGGTAGCCTTGTCATGAAAGCTAATGTCGTTCCTCACGGTTGGGGAAAATCATTTTTCAAATAAAAAATTAAGCATTCAAAATTTGTTGGTTTTGACACAATATTCTTTATCCAAATTTACGTAGAAACCACAAATTTTTTGAGATGAAACTATGTCTTTTGACTCCCCAAAATGGTTGGACAAAATTTGAAAATTGGAAGGTGAGTAATCACGACTCTTGATTTTTCATATTGTTTTTTTAAATTATTATTATTTTTGTTTTTTTTTAGTTTTTTAGGTTTTTTTTTTAGTTTTTTATAAAGACACACCCACACAAAAGAGGAAGAGTAAATAAAAAAAATGTGATGAGGAAAGTGGTAAAAAAAAAACAAAATGAGGAGGGAGAAAGAAGAAGAAAGAGAGAGAGAGAAGAGGAGTTAAAGGGAAAGAGGTGCCTCTGGTTTGGATTTGGTGGGTTGCCATCTCCATCCAGTGGTGGGTCAATTGCTGAAGTTGGGGATTCGATGGAAGTCGATGTGGTTCCAGGATTGTGTGTCCTCTCATGATGATGCTTTAACGATGTCCATTAACTGTGAATGTTCTTTTTGAAGAGGGGTTTTGGACTTGCACTGCACCAAATGGATAAACATGAGAAACAATAAAAGGACCTTCCCAACGAGAATTAAGCTTACCTGGGTGAAGACGAAATCGAGAGTTGAAAAGCAATACCTTTTCACCTTCATGAAATACCTTTCGTAAGATGTGTTTTTCATGGAGTGCCTTGGATTTTTCTTTGTAGAGATTAGAATTCTCATAAGAATCAAGTCGAAGCTCCTCCAGTTCAGCCAATTGCAACAATCTTTCTTCACCAGATTTTTCACAATCAAAATTATAGGTTTTCACAGCCCAAAAAGATTTATGTTGGATTTCAACTGGTAAATGACATGATTTACCAAAAACTAGCCTAAAAGGAGACATCTCAATGGGTGTTTTATAAGCAGTTCGATAAGCCCAAAGTGCTTAACCAAGTCTTTCAGGCCTGTCTTTTCTGGTGGGTTTTACAATTCTCTCAAGCACTCTTTTTTTCACTTCTTTATTAGAAAGTTCAGCCATGCCATTTGTCTGGGGGTGATAAGCAGTTGAAGTTTTATGTACAACCCCATTCTTTTTCAAAAGAGATTCCATGGTTCTATTACAAAAGTGGGTTCCTAAATCACTAATCAAGGCACGAGTGCCAAATCGGTGGAAGATGTGTGTCTTTAGGAACTCACTAACAGTATGTGAATCATCCTTTCTAGTGGGTTTGGCCTCGACCCACCTAGAAACATAATCGACTGCAAGAAGAATGTATAAGAATCCATTGGAAGGGGGGGGGGAATGGTCCCATGAAATCGATGCCCCAAACATCGAAGATCTCACAGAAGATTAAAGGCTTTTGGGGCATTTCATTTCTTTTGGAAATTGTGCAAAACTTTTGGCAAGTGAGACATGATTGACAGAACACATGTGAGTCCTTGAAGAGTGAAGGCCAGAAGAATCCAGAGTCTAGGACCTTTCGGGAGGTCCTTTGTGGTCCAAAGTGGCCACCTCCAGGAAGTGAGTGACAAAATTCTAAGATGGAGGAATGTTCATCTTCATCAACACATCTCCTAATTACCATGTCAGCCCCAGTTTTCCAAAGATTATCTTTCCAAAAATAGTATTTTGAATCACTTTTCAACTTCCTTTTTTGTTCTTTTGAAAATTTTTCAGGAAAAACACCAGAAACCAAGTAATTTACAATTGGGGCATACCATGGTATTTTTGGAGTGAGAGATGAAATGTGCTCAGTAGAGAATTCAGGATCAATGATTTTTGAAAGAGAAGAATTAGAAATTCTACTCGGGTGATCACCCACAGAGTTTTCTTTTCCTGGTCTATCTTTGATTTCAAGGTCAAACTCTTGGAGCATTAGGATCCATCTTATTAGCCTCGGTTTGGAATCACTTTTCTTGAGTAAGAACTTTATAGCAGAATGGTCTGTGAAGATGATGATTTTGACACCTAAGAGATAGGATCCGAATTTATTTAAGGCAAAAACCACGGTTAAAAGTTCCTTTTCAGTCAAAGTGTAGTGAGATTGGGTTTCATCCAATGTTTTGAGGCATAATAGATGACATGAGGAATTTTTTCTCTTTGACCAAGAACAACCCCAACAGCTCTATCAGAAGAATCACACATCAACTCAAAGGGTAAAGACCAATCTGGGGGTTGGATTATCGGGGTAGATGTAAGAGCAGTTTTTAGTTCAACGAAGACTCCCTTGCAAACCTCATCAAAATGGAAAGTGACATCATTTTAGAGCAACCGAGTGAGTGAGAGGGAAATCCTACTGAAGTTATGGATGAATAGAAACCAGCATGACCTAGGAAGGAACAAATGTCTCGAACAGATGTGGGTTCTGGAAGTGATTGGATCACTTCAATTTTGGCAGGATCGACTTCAATACCATCTTTTGAAACTATGTGCCCTAGAACAATTCCATTTGCAACCATGAAGTGACATTTTCAAAATTTAACACAAGGTTACACTAGACACACTATTGAAGGACTAGAGAGAGTGAATTCAAACAAGATTCAAATGACTCACCATAAATGGTAAAGTCATCCATGAAGACTTCCATGCAGTGTTCAATGAATTCAGAAAAGATACTCATCATACACTTCTGGAATGTTGCGCATTGCAAAGGCCAAAAGACATTCTCCTGCATATGTTTCAAAGGGGCATGTGAAAGTAGTCTTTTCTTAGTCCTGAGGTGTGATTGGGATTTCGAAGTAACCGGTGTATCATCAAGAAAGCAATAGTGTGACTTTTCGGCTAATCGTTTTAGCATTTGATCAAGGAATGGAAGAGGGTAGTGATCTTTTCGTGTTTCAACATTCAATTTTCAGTAATCAATGCACACATGTCATTTGTTCTTTACTCGAGTTGTGACTACCTCTCCATGTTCATTTGTGACAACAGTTATCTCACCTTTCATAGGTACAACTTGAATTGGACTAACCCATTCACTATCGGAAATTGGGTAGATAATACCAGCTTGAAGAAGCTTCGCGAGACGGTTATCCGTCGTACATACGAATGATGATTTCGTAACCATTTGATGGAAGTGGAGATGGTTGTAGGTTATGCCCTCAAAATAACATCTCAGATATGGAAGATACCGAGGTTATTATATAAGCATGGTATAATAAGAATTGAAGGGGTGAAGGAAGGAATAAAACAAAAAACGTTTGTTGATGAACATTACCTCTTCTTTGGGTATCCTTCTTAGGTTTGCACAAAAAGCCTTCCTAGGACGACTTTCTGCCCAAACCAAGGCTTCTAGGATGAGGAGAGGCAAGTTTATGAGTGATTTGGGCAGAACTTGGTCGAACCAAAGAAGTTTGATGGTGTGAGGAAGAAAGGAGAGGGGGAGAGAAAACACTTGATATTTTTAAAAAGAAATAAGTGATACATTTTTCATATGTCACGAGGTTTCCAATTAAGCAATTCTTGAATCTTAAGAGGTGGCATGGTTGAAATATGACAAGCCAATAGTTTTCAGATACGGGTATAGGTCATTTTTACTCTTATCTTTTTAGTTTAATCCCTCGGTAAATCTATTTTTACCTTAACTGCGGTAATTAATTTTTACTGCATTCACTATTCATTTTGGTAAAAAATTAAGTTGACCTTATCAGACATTATAAATTATGGTGATTCTAATTATGGAATCCATTTCGCCAAATCTATTCACAGAAGTGACAAAATTTAATTTAAAATTAATCCCGCAGACGCGATGAGAAAACATGTTTTTAAATAGAAAAAGTTCAAAAGTTCAAAATTTTTATATCAAAATTCAATCAATTCACCCTAAGATAACGAAGGAGGTGGGGTGCCGTTGGGGGCTGCTGGATCCGTCACGCGGGAGAAGGGGATGCTCCGCCGCATAGAGGTTGCACTATCTGAGGTAGCGCCTGGAGTAGGGGGTTGCTCGAAGATGGTGCGACGCCAAGAAGGGGTCGCTGATGGGGAGCAACGACCACATTAGGTATTGACTGAACAGTCGCGACTGGATCTAGGAACAGAGAGCCAAGCAGCAGATCTGGGTCGTTGGGGTAATAGGGGGCTGGAACGAGGGTGCCTCGGTGCCGAAGAGGACGACGCGCAGGGATGCTGAAGAGGACGTGCGTTCAGGCAAAGCCGTGCATTTAGGCGGCTCTGCGAATGGCGGGCGCACTCGTCGGGATCAGTCCGTAGTGGCTGTTTAGACGGGAGGGGAACCGACAACAGCGGTCTAGCTGCGGTGGAGGAAGCCCAGACAAGGGAGTCGACACTAGGGCGAGTGGCCAGATCCAGAGTCTGCGCGCAAAGAAGGATGGGGCTGGCGCGACTGGAAGCAGGGGGCGGCTCGAAAGGAGTCGGGCCGGTGAGGGATGCGCGACACGGAGGGGGCACCCGAAAGATGGCAGGGGGGATGCTGATGGTGGCTATGGGCCTGGGGCCGCCGCCCCCCAACGGGGGGAAATAGGTAGTGGTCTGCCGAGAATAAAAAACAGAGACTGGAGGGTGGGATAGGGTTAGAGAACCCGCTCTGATACCATATAAAATAATAGAGAGGTGGACCCAATACCCAAGATGCCTCTCTAAGGGAGGCTTTGGTGTCTATTTATAATGAATAATAAAGACGACAAAACACCGAAGTCCAATGCGGGACACTAACTCCAACAAGCCCCATAAAAGAATAACATAAAACGAAACTTAAAATATCATGAAGATGAATAAATTCATGATATTACATGTCAAAGAGGCTGTATATACACCCCGTGGAAGAATATAGGTGCATAACATAACATATGTCTCAAAGAAGGCAAATTGAGACAAAAATCCCTTACCTTAAGTCTTGACCTCCGTCGTACTCGTTCAAAGCTCCTGAATAATAAATATAAGTCTATTATACATCTATTACAGAACCATATTCGAATATATCATACCATATATGATTTGATTATGACATTTTACTACCCGTTTATTAACAATTCAATGTTAAAGTTATGTTTTAGGTAAAACCGTTTTGTTTTTCGCATATGTTTTGATTTGTTATATTTTTGGTCCTCTTACTTTGATCATGATTCCATCATCTCTAGAATGATAACCATGATATAAATATCATATATATTCAGTATATATGTATTTATAGTAATACATAAAATTTAGTGATAGAAAATAAAATACACTGTTTATGGAGACGGTAGACCGTACGTACGCATGACCGTTGTTTTTTCATTTTCTTGTTGGTTTGAAAGAAAGAAAAGTAAATCTAGCCTTAATACATTCCATGTAAAGCGTGAACGATCACATCGCTTCGCGAGACGGTATTCCGCTTTACATACGAGCGACTATGGTATTCCCACAAAATGGAAAGCATAAAGGTATGTGTGATATAACTGTTCTAGAATCATAATAACATCCTAAACATCATATATAAACAATGAATCCATCATTAAGTCCAACCGTGAGAGGTGGTAATGGAAAAACGAACAACATCGGTTCGCGAGACGGTAGTCCGCCGTACACATGAATGATGATTTCATAGCCCATTTGATGGGAATGAAGATGGTTGTAGATCACGCCCTTAACATAACATCTCAGTATATGGGCATGATATAATAAGAATTGAAGGAGGTGAAAGAAGGAATAAAAAAAGAACGTTCGTTGATGAACGTTACCTCTTATTCGGGTATTCTCCTTAGGTTTGCACTAAAAGCCTTCCTAGGACGACTTTTTGCCCAAAGAGGGAAGTTGAGAAGTGATTTGGGCAGGACTTGGCCGAACCAAAGAGGTTTGAAGGTGTGAGGAAAAGTGTGGGGGTGACCTTTTATAAATGAGGGAGATGACACACTTGGTATTTTTGAAAAAAAATAAGTGCCCCCACGTTTTTCATATGTTCCAAGGTTCCAAATTAGGCCATTCTCGAACCTTAGAGGTGGCATGGTTGAAATATGGCATCCAATAGTTTTAGACATGTGTATATGTCAGTTTTACTCTTATCTTTTTAGTTTAACCCCCTGATAAACCCATTTTCACCTTAACTGCGGTAATTAATTTTTACTGCGTTCATTATTCATTTTGGTAAAAAATTAAGTTAACCTTATTAGACATTACAAATTATGCTGATTTCAATTATGGAATCAATTTTGCCAAACTCTATTCACAGAAGTGACAAAATGTAATTTAAAATCAACCCTGCAGACGTGCTGAGTAAACGAGCTTTTAAAAAGAAAAAGTTTAAAAGTTTGAAATGTTTTTATATCAAAATTAAATATGAAATTTGTTCCAATGACCACCTACATTGGATTAATTGATGTACAATTGAACTAATGCTATTTTAAAACCAATTCAAAATATAATTTAACATTATAAATAATTTAAACGAAGACACTTTTCAATTAAAATTCAGTATTTTCACTGTTCATCAAAAAATGAAACAATCCAGAAAAATCTCAAAAATTCACTAATATTGACATTCTGATTTAAAAAATGAAATCTATTTTATCAAATTCATTTTCTAAGTGTCAAAAATTAATTTTATTATAAGTGCGCAAAAAGGCCACAAAACTGCAATTTAGAAAAATACAGTTTTTAAGCGTAAAATTGAATTAATCAACAATGATTTGGTTAATTTATTGATATAAAGCACACTTGTGTGCATAAAAATAGTTTTTCAGAGAAAGATTTTCTTTTATTTTCAAAAATGGTTTTATTTTCGTTTCTAATTAACTAGCCACCAAAGAATTCATTTTATATACATGTGTAAACTATATTTTCATAATTTAGTTAATCTTATTCATAATCGCCATTCCAATGGGTAGGTGACAACTATCATATTAAATAATAATATTTTAATAATATGTCATGTTTCATTTAAATTCAGTGTTGCGTGTAACGCAAACCAAACATAGTGTTGCATTTAAAGCTAAATCTAGCGTTGTGTGTAAAGAAAAATATCGAAAAAATTAAATTAATTTGAAAAAAAAATATTTCATAAAATCTCAGGGTGTTACAGGTGCGTGCTTTGTTTGATTCGAGAGCTACACACCTTTATATCACCTACTCTTGTCCATGCTTTGAGACTTGAGGTAGAGAGACTTCCATTGCCCTTGGCATTGACTATGCCGATTGGCGGTCGAGATGACTTATATGAGGTATTTAGAGACTGTGAGCTAGTGTTGAGGCAACACCGCTCTTGGGGAGATTTTCTATGTTTGTAGATACAACCACATGACATCATCCTCAGCATGAATTGGTTATATTCGGTGCAGGCTATCGTGGATTGCTTGAGGAGGCAGGTTGTGTTACGTTGATGATGGAGAGCCAGCGGTGTTTGTTGGCGAGTGAGACCCTCAGATGGGTTGGAGGCTCGTTCTATCCTTATCATCTTTGATGGCTAAGTTGATGTTGAGCTCGTCGGAGGTTCAACAGTCAGTGTTTCCTAGGGTTGTGGAAGAGTACCCTGATGTCTTTCTTGAGCAGGTTGTAGCGTTGCTCCCTCGACGAGAGATCGAGTTTGGGATCGAGCTACCGCCATGCGTGTCTCCCATCTCGATGTCTCCGTATAGAATGTCACCTTTTGAGTTGCGA
Source organism: Viscum album (assembly GCA_963277665.1). NCBI lineage: Eukaryota > Viridiplantae > Streptophyta > Magnoliopsida > Santalales > Viscaceae > Viscum > Viscum album. The sequence continues at coordinate 467,521,717 of OY728142.1, read as the reverse complement.
GAGCCGCGGGCACAACTCGATGATCTGTTGCAACGAGGTTTTGTTCGGCCGAGTGTGTCCCCTTGGGATGTAACGGTTTTGTTCGTGAAGTATACCGATGGCAGTTTGCGACTTTGTATCGATTATCGTCGCTTGAACCAGGTGACGGTGAAAAACCGCTATCCTCTTCAGCGGATTGATGATTTATTCGATCGGCTGAAGGGAGCAAGTTAGTTCTCGGAAATTGATTTGCGGTCAAAATATCATCAGATGCGTGTAAAGGATGATGATACCCCGAAAACTGCTTTCTGTTGTCGTCATGGATATTACGAGTTCGCTCCGATGTTGTTCGATGCGATGAATGCCCCAACTGTGTTCATGGGGTTGATGAATGCAGTGTTCAGAGAGTTCCTGGATAAGTTTGTGGTGATTTTCATCAACGACATCATTGGGTACTTCGCGTTTGAGTAGCTGTGGATCTCTCAAAGATTGAGACGATTGTTTTTTGGGCATCACCTAAAACAATGGCAAATGTGCGGAGTTTCCTTGGTCTCGCAAGCTATTACAGGAGGTTCGTAGTCAATTTCTCTCCGGTTGCGACTCCTTTGACAGCCTTGATCCGGAAGGATCAAACGTTCTTGTGGACTGACCAATGTCAGACAACTTTTGAGTACTTGGGGAAGTTGGTCAACGCTCTAGTCCTTTGTTTTCCCAGAGTTCAGTTTGAGGTTTTCTGTGCGTGTCTTGGCTTCGGCTGCGTTTTGATGCAGTAGAGAGTTCCTGGATAAGTTTGTGGTGGTTTTCATCAACGACATCATTGGGTACTTCGCGTCTGAGGAGCATGCAAAGCATTTGCGTGCTGTTTTGGGAGTTCTTCGTCGTGAGCAACTGTTGAGGAAGTTGTTGAAGTGTGAGTTCTGGGCTCGTGAAGTCCGTTTCTTGGGGCATGTTGTGTCCCAACAAAGAGTAGCTGTGGATCTCTCAAAGATTGAGACAATTGTTTTTTGGGCATCACCTAAAACAATGGCAAATGTGCGATGCCGTTAGCTGGTCTGAGGATGGACAAAACTGGGTGTTGTTCCAGGGAATACTTTTTGTTCCTTCGGCGATGCGTGAGATAGTTCTTTGTGAGTTCCATAGCTCGCCTTTGACGGTACATCCCAACGTGATAAAGATGTATCGAGCCTTGAGAGGTTAGTTTTGGTGGCCTGAGTTGAAGCGTGCAGTTGCAGAGTTTGTTTCTCGATGTTTGGTCTGCCAGAAGGTGAAGGCCGAGCACCGTGTTCCCGGTGGTTTGTTCCAGCCGTTAGTTGTCCCCCAGTGGAAGTGGGAGGACATCTCGATGGATTTTGTTACCAGTTTACCTCAAGCTCAGGGAGACTATGATGCTACATGGGTGATAGTTGATCGTTTGACGAAATCATCCCACTTTATAACGATTAGAGCGGACCATCTAGACCCTTGAAGACATGTTGCACTCTTGTGTCCTGAATTTTGAAGGTTCATGGATGAGACACCTTCCCGTGGTCGAGTTTTTTTACAATAATAGTTTCCACTCCACCATAGGTATGACGCCGTTTGAAGCTTTGTATGGCTGACCTTGCTATTCTTCATTGTGCTGGACTGGAGTCGGGGAGACAACAATTCTTGGGTTGGAACTAGTGCAGAATACAACCTAGATGGTTCAGGTAATTCGCGAGAGGATGAAGGCAGCGCAAGATCCTCAGAAATCCTATGCCGATCATAGGAGGAGACCTCTGGAGTTTGACGTTGGAGACCATTCCTCGAAGGTCGCATCATCGATTAAGGCAAGATCAATGTTAACGATGATGCGACCTTTGAGGAATGACCTGTGGAGATCCAAGACCGTCAGGAGAAGGTGTTGCTCGGGCATGCTATTCCCTTGGTTTGTGTCTTGTGGCGGCACGGTGGCGTGAAGGAGAGTGCCTGAGAACGTGAGTCGCAGATGCGCACTCAGTACCCCAAGCTGTTTGATGTTTAGCTTTCTCTTGGAACGTTGTTTCTTTTGTAATTGTTGACCTTTATGGTTTATGAGATGGTTCCCTCTTGTTGCTTGTTGGTAACCTTCCTCTAATTTGAGAGGCATCTCCCCCGAGAGAGTGTTTAGGAATTGGTTGTTGCTGCGTGATTTTGTGCTTGTTTCCTCTGATGAAGTGGTTGAGCTTATGTGATTGTGAGATCCTTGAGAGGTATCTCATAGGGTGACTGTTCGGCGACCCCTTTTTGTTTTCTCTCTGGGTTTGGTTTTGGATTCTTGAGGACGAGAATGTTTTGAGAGATATCTGATGTAAGAGCTCAAATCCGTTTATTTCGACCCTTTGCGTGTTTTCAAAGCCCGTGGTGCTTGAAGGAGGCCTAGAGCAGGTCTGGAGGCGTTTGGTTGCTAAAAGCTGGAAGCAGGAAGAGTTTCACGTCGTGAAGGAGTGGTTCACGACTTGGGTGAGAGCCCGACCCATGACCAGTCGAATCGGCTACGTGGAGAGAATTGACTACGTGAGCAATCAGATATGTGGATCAGTTGCGTGGTTGAAATGGCTACGTGAGCCAATCGACTACGTGAGCCAATCGGCTACGTGGGAATTCGGCTACGTGGGGAATTTGACTACGTGGAGCTTCTGGCTACGTAGGGAATTCGACTACGTGGGGCTTCCAACTACATGGGGAATTCAGCTTCGTGGGAATTCAGCTACATGGGGCTTTTGGCTACGTGGTGCTTTCAACCATGTGGAATCACTTACGTGGAGATTTCTGCCAGTTTAGTGAAAATGGCCATTCAGACCTTTCGACGACGCGAATCAAGGGTCTTCAAAGGCCGCTCGTCAAAGATAATTATAACTTTGATTTTCGTTGACGACTGAGCCTGCAAACTTGTCCTTGCACGTGGAGTTTGATGAGATCCGCAACAGTTTGAATTCAATCTTTTTCGATCTGGAAAATCCAATCGTCCCGTATTCGTCAACTCGAAAATGAAGGTCCCTCCCTTCGTTCCTTCCTGGTTGCGTTATCTCGAGACTCGGCATTCCAGAACCCTTCCCTTGGAGTTGTGGAACCCTTTTGCTGGTGGCTTGAGTTCTTCCGCGGCTATCCCATCTTGCGCGCTTCCCCTGTTTTGGTGCAGCGAGTCGCATGGGGCTTCTTTGTTTGAGGTTGGAGATTCGTTGATTCTCCTATTTATTTACGTGCAATCGTAAAGTTGACATGGTTCATCCCTTTGGATGACAATGAAATTAACCAAATAATTATTGAACCAGATTAATAAAGAATTGGTTAGCGATTGCATGCTGATTTGCTTTATGCCGTGATAACGGTTTGCCTCTTGATTTGCTGGATAGTGTGATATCTATGCTATGCTTTGTTAGCACGTTCTTATGCTTGGAGTAGCATGTTGAAATAGGTAAAGAACGTAAAGGTGGAATTAATTGATTAATTGGCTGAAGAATTAAAGAAGAGGCATGTTGTAATGAATCAAGTGTTTCTTATAATTTGATGGTAATCAAATTGATGCAATGCACATGCTTAATTAAATGTGTTCTTCTATGTTAAAGGAATTTATACCGAAGGTGATGCATGATAATGCTTGTTGAGAATGCTGATCATAAATAAAAGGCATGTTAAATGAGAATGGTACTTCTCAGAGTTTGATGGAACTGGTTTTATTGCTAAGAACATGTTTAGGTTTTGATAGTTTGTTATAGCTTATGCCTTAGGTTTCCTGTAGTTGGAACATGTGAATAATGAATCAGTTAATTCAGAATGGAATAAGAACCAATTGTGTGATAAAGATGATTGCTAGGGCCTGAGTTGCCCGTCTGCTTGAAGGCTGAGTGCCTTGTGTTTGGAGTCGTGAGAGCTCGTTTATGTGTGAAGATTAAATGCTTTGTTTTAGGGCCTAGATTGCGCTGTTGGCTATGCTCGTTTGTTTCCTGCTGCTTTTGTGATGTGCTTCGGATGTGAGCTTCGCTCTGCGATGTGATATGGGGCGAGGAGGTCCGGATGTGATATGAGCCTGGGACTTCTCAGAATGGAATAAGAACCAGTTGTGTGATAAAGATGATTGCTAGGGCCTGAGTTGCCCGTCTGCTTGTGAAGGCTGAGTGCCTTGTGTTTGGAGTCGTGAGAGCTCGTTTATGTGTGAAGATTAAATGCTTTGTTTTAGGGCCTAAATTGCACTGTTGGCTATGCTCGTTTGTTTCCTGCTGCTTTTGTGATGTGCTTCGGATGTGAGCTTCGCTATGCGATGTGATATGGGGCGAGGAGGTCCGAATGTGATATGAGCCTGGGACTGAGCCTGAGACGACTGATGTGATGGGGCCGGACGACCTTGATGATGTGACAGGAATGACATCAGAGATGTTGGAACGGATTGAAGCTGGGCTTACCCGTTGATATGATAAAGCTGAATGCTTGCTTGAATGAATCTGTTTAATGGCCGATGACCGGGTTGCTCATTTTATCTGCATTCCTTTCCCCACAGCTTGTGGCAGCTGGTCGTGCTTGGTTACATGTTTCCTCTTGGTAGTAGCTTAAGATGGTTTTCCTAGAGTTCCTGGTTTATGAAATAATGATGATAATAATGAATAAATATTTCTTAACCCACGTGGTTGGTAATGATAGAATGAAAATGCTGGAAAGATGTTAATCTTGAGAAACCGTTGACTCAGTTTGGATTATGCCTGGAGGGCATGAACTTGGCTTGATGGTTAAAGTAATGAAATTCTGATTAATGTTGTTGGTTAATTAATGGCTAATGAATTAATTAACGTAAAGTGAATTGTTTAATGAAAAGAAGTAATTAATTTAACATTTTAAATGGTTGTGTGCTTATAGGATATCTAATCCCAAGCAGTGACAACCAGGTGTTTGAGAGACGATAACCGTAGTTGAGCTTAGGGCTTGGTTATGCCCATAGCGTGGTTGTGAGCTATATTATATCCTGTATATTCTGTAATTCCATACGCTACCCAGTGGACTCTGGGAGGTTGTTTTTCTCAACATCCTGGCGGGAGGATGGATGATTGACTACCCCCTCTGACCCCACTCTTTTCTCTTGGTAGTTACATGTGCTGGTATGCACGACGGTTAGTTTCCCCATATACGTGTGTAGAGTGCTGTGATGACTTGTGGTTTTTCACACATGTATTACTGGATGTAGTATCTAAAGGATTATTATAGGTATGACGTGTATATACTGTGATGGTTTGTGGCACCTTACTTGGTGTATGGGCTGTAATGGCTTGAGGTATAATACCCAATATATGATACATGTCATATTGGCTGTGGTGGCTCCTGGAAACTACTTGGTTACTATATATGGTGATGTGATATAGGATGATGTGATGCACGAGATGCATGTTGTGATGCCTTGTCCAGGTGTCTTCAGATTGACTTATTTTGGAGAGAGATGACTCAGGACGTGCGGCATTGGGCAGAGCGACAAACTAGTGGGGAAGCGGGAGTGGGGTACCGTTGATGTTTCATTATTATATTATACGATCTCTTGTATACGATACTTGGTGAGAGTTAGACATGGTGAGATTGAGAACTTAGTATACTTGTTTAAGTGACGAATGAATTTCACTATTCACTTAGACATGGTGAGACTGAGAACTTAGTATACCTGTTTAAGTGACGAATGAATTTCACTGTTTACTATGTTTTGACATGCTTTCTTTATCTTTTGCACGAGAGGCTTCAGGGAGGATCTTACTGAGTATACTATTATGCTCACCCTATGTAAACTGTTTTTCAGGTCAGCCGGAGCAGGTTGGAGATCAGGCTGGATATTTCCAGCTCGTGGCTTTGAAGGAGCTGTTTGGGCTTCGTGGTTGCTGCTGTCTTTACTTTTTTTTTGGGTACTTCTAGTTCCTTTTTCAGTTGTTCCAGGATTGTATGACGTTGCATGTTGGCACTTGGGATTTCTTTATATATATGTCTGAGCAAGTGTTGATTGGTGTATCTGTCTTATCTCTCTCTTCCGTATGTTCTCTTAGAGGGTAATGCGTCCCATATGTATGCTTATTATACCATTTGTGCTAGTCGCCAACCCAAGGCCTATTGGACGCAGGACTCTGACAATCACCATCAGTCACCATCTCTCACCCCTCATTGCCGACCCAGGATGGGGGTGCATTTTGGGGGGAGGGGGTCGTGACAATGTCAATGGTAAAACAACATGAAGAAGGAAGTTATGGCATCTCATTGGTCGTGGAATTGGAGCAGAAGACTTGAGCTCTTGGAGTAATGAACGCCGCCATGGTTATTATGAAGTGGTCGTGGTGAGGATATTAAGCCTGTAGAATGATAAAAAGGGGTGAGACCCAATACCCACGGTACCTCTCTAAGGGAGGCCTTGAGGTTATTTTATAATGAATAATAAAGACCATATCATACCACAAGTCTGACGTGGGACGCAGACTCCAACACTCCCCCTCAAGCTAGGTGTACCTAGCTTGAACACAAGAAAAAGAAAACAAACCAAAGAAAACAATGTAAACGCAAAATACTGAGAACACTCCCCCTCAAGCTGGACATACCCAACTTGATTACAAAACAAGACAAAACACAATAAATCATCCGTGATCGCAGCTCCCCATTGAGATGAAAAATGATGAAAGATGTGCCAGATTACATCGGTGGCGCGACAAGTTTTCGGGGCCGGTCGACGGAGCGCCGGGAAAGGTGCATTGGCGGGCCGGACGACGAAGCGCCGGGAAATCCGCATAGGTGGGGCTGGACGATGGAGTGCTGGGAAAACCGCAGGAGGCGCTGCGCTGGAGATCAACGACGATCTGATGATGGAGGTGCGGAGGCGAGCCGTGAGGCTGTTCGGGAGGGGTGCTGCCCAGGGAACCGACAACGGCGATCTGGCTGCGGTGAAGGAGGCAACGGGAGGCGGGGATTCCGCAGGAGGGGCTGTGGATGGGATGCGGGGTTGCCTCGCAGAGAAACAGTTGATGGGTGTCGCACAAGGAGACTGACGCCCAGAACGTGGCGACTGGGAGGGTGCGATGCACAAGGACTCGTTCGGCAGGAAGGAGCGGCGTGCAGGGACTCGTCCGGTAGGGAGGGCCGTCGGGGGCTGCGCACCTGCTTGGAAAACTGCACCGGACAGCAGCGGCCGGCCGAGGGGGGGCTAGATCTATTCGACTGAGGTCCGGCGAAAGACGGCGACGCGACTGTGAGCCAGATCTGTCCAGATCTAGTTTGCAAGGGAGTCGGAGGGAACCGACGGCAGAACGATGTCGTATGAGGAGGCCGACGCCCAGAAAAGGGCGATCGGGAGGGAGTTGTTGCGGGAGCATCGACGAGAGGGAGGAGTCGCGCGCAAACGGAGGGATCCGTCGGGTAGCTGGATCCGACGGGAAGGGCGGGGTTGTTGCACCTGGAGGAGACCGTCGCACAGGAAGGGCGACGCGCAGGAGGCCCCCCCGCAAGGAGGGAAATGCCGACAGGGGGTGACGGCGGAGGACGTATGGCTCCCTGCCATGGAGGCCGCCACCCCCCAACGAGGGAATAACAAGAAAACCTAGACGAAAATAAACGGGAGAGAGGGGCTTGGGTTAGGATTAGACCTCCTTTAATACCATGTAAAATGATAAAAGGGGTGAGACCCAATACCCAAGGTACCTCTTTAAGGGAGACCTTGAAGTTATTTTATAATGAATAATAAAGACCAAATCAGACCACAAGTCTGATGTCAGACTCCAACAAAGCTGAATTTCAAAAGAAGGAAACAACCGAAATGCCAAAGTGATTCTTGACAAGCGACTCGGTTAGGGGAAGGGAGGCGAGGTGGGGGCTGACGCCACAGGAGAGGCGCCTTGGCTAGGGTTTGATTTGAATGCTTCACGAAGTGCTATTTTAATTTTAAAATCAAGCCGTTGGAGTTCTCTCCGCCCCACTGCTTTGGTCGTTGCATTTGCAGATCTTCATCTCTCTGCACTGGATATCTGCAAATGCATGCCACGTCTATTGTTCCATTATTTTTCTCCAAGCTCATCTATATGGGTCTATTTTATTGTCACAGAATTCCGTCTTGAATAATAGATTCCCTCTCTTTTGTTTCATATATCTGAACTTAATTTCTGGATTTAAGTCGTTGGATAATTGACCATCAAGTTTTTTGGTATCAGAGACATTGCTGGATACACATGAATCCTTTTTTCCGTAGTGTGGGGGCAGATTTTGGGGTGGGGATGGTGTTCTTGTTGTTTTATTTTCTTCTGCATTAACTATTGGGATTTTATCTGCAACCAAACAATATTAATGGGTTATGCCACTCTTACATTGCCCGTAGTTTTCAAAATTTATATAATTCGCAATTAATAATTTCAATTTAATATAGGGATTTATTCTTTTATTGTGATTTAATCATTTAATGTAAGCATTTCTAAATTTTATATCCTATATAAATGTTTTTGGTAATGTGTAAATGTAATGGGTGATTGTGATTTGAGATGTTAAACAGAGAACCATATTTCTGATTGTTTTTTTCTTTTGAATCATCAGTTAATTGTATTAGGGAAACATCTTGCTGGGAAAGCAGGTTTCTTGTGAGATTTTTACCAGTAAAAAATTTGGATGAGCAGCTCTGTTAGCTTCGTTACTGACCCCAAGGGTAATTGAAACCATAATCTTTGGATCACATGATTTCAGATTTGTCCTTAAATTAGCTAGAATAGCTCAGAATTGGAGTTGTCTGTTGGAGGCTTATTGTTATAATAGTCACTAAAATTTTCAGGACTGCTGCTTAATCTATTGGTGTTCTTGATTCTTGGTGTCCCTGCTTATTATTAAAACCTGAGGGACAAATGATTCACTTGTTCTTGGTCCTCTCTTAAGTAAATGATTCTTGGTGCCCCCCTGCTTACTATTAAAACTTGAGGGACAAATGGCTCACTTGGTCTCCGTTCTTTGTTAAGTTTAATGTTGCTGGCTAAGAGAAGTTGAAATGGTTTTTGTTCACTTGCTCATCCCAATTTTTTAAATTTCTACATCTCTGTTTTTTTTTCTTTTGTAAACATTAGCATTTTAAATCTATTTTTGATGTCTTTTTTTTTTTGAAGGGGTTATTCCCAGTGGAGACTGATCCTATGCCGGGCCCAGAATCCATTTCCCGGTTTGGCCCAGCGACCCTTTGTTAACTCCAGTGCAATCCCTGAAAGGTGCCGAAGAGCAGCCAGCGAGACTCGAACCTGGGATCTGGAGATTTGAGGCACTACAGCAGATTGTTGCGTACTACTCCGCCGCCGCTGCCCCATGGGCATTTATGTTTGATGTCAGCCTCTATTTAATATCAGAATTTTAAATCTATTTTTGATCTCAGCTTCTATTTCTATCCTGTTAGAAGGATGCTTATTCTTGCTCTTAGGGTGATTGATAATGATTGGGGCAACATATTCTGGGAAGACTTGCAGCCAACTTGGAATTGGGGTATGCAGCTTCGTATCTCAATCAAGAAATTATGGAAAGTGACAACACTGCCATTGGTCAGGATGGGGTCAGCAGCAGTTTACAGACGACGCGTTCTTCGCATGGGTAAATTTGGAATGTTGTTTTCTTTGGTATCAGTAGTTATTTGTTTTGCATGAACATGGGAGAGATAATATTTTAAACCGTTCTGTTGGATCCCTAATATTTTTTGCAAACCATCTAACTCTCACCCCTGTTCTCCTGCTAGCATCTTCTTTGTCTAAGAAAACATTGTGCTTGCATTTGGTATGCAAGTCATTGTATGGATTGTCTTGTAGGAGGACTAGTGGCCCTACGAGACGCTCCACAAAGGGACAATGGACCTCTGAAGAGGTAAACCGGTAGTCCTGTGTTTAAATGGTAGATAATTTTCTAGAGGTTCAAATGTATTTCTACTTTGATTTCTGATGCAAGTTTTGAGGCATCTTGATTTTGAGTGCGTTTTCTTGAAGACAAGATCTTGTGTGCACCCACGCAATGTTTTCCTGAATTAATAATCTAGTCAGTTTTGACTTTTTTTATGAGTTTTTTTGGCAGCCTTAGTCTTATTTTTGTTGTGATCACCATTTCTTCATGTCTGCATTTTTATTATATCCCATTGGAAGTATTGTCAATTTGTCATTGGGAGGGCTTCGCTGGTAAAAGAGGCTTGAAATAGGCTTTTGATGCATTGGCATGGCTGTTACAGCGAGTCGATATTTCATCATTTTTGGGAGCTATAATTTAACTTTGCAACTATGTTTTCTAGTGGCTTCATTTGATATTTTTATTTTGTCGTTCTCTTATGCAATGGTTATTTTTGACTACTTTTTCTCCAAGGCTTCACATGAATAACATATAAGGGAAATTCAATCACCTTAATGCTTTCAAATTCATTTTTGTGATCAGGATGAGATGCTGTACCGGGCTGTTCAGCAGTTTAATGGAAAGAACTGGAAGAAGATAGGTATTTTCAATTCTGCCTTATATCGGGAATGATATTTAGAGTGCTTATCAACTGTTACTTTTAGTTTGCTTGCTTTAATGCTTGAACGTGACACACAAGATTGACCATACGTGCTTCGACCGATGCCGGCGTCGAGTTTGTACATGACACATAAGGATACCAAGGGTTGGCAATACACCCAACTTTATCAGCCCGCAAAACCTTGGTTGGCAGTACACCCAACCTACCTCACAAAAACCCCAAGGTCGGCATTACACCGAACCATATCACAACCAATCCCCAAGGTTGGCATTACACCCAACCACATGGTGTCCAATCCTCCTAATTGGCATTACACCCAACCACATACCAATCAACACCCTGGGTTGGCATTACACCCAACTGTATCCCAAACAATATACCAGGTTGGCATTACACCCAACCGCACATATCCCTGGATTGACATTGCACCCAACCGCAAACCAAACATTGCCCCCCAATTGGCATCACACCCAACCACATACCAAACATAGCCCACGGTTGGCATTACACCCACCCGTACTCAAGTCAATATCCCCGGTTGCATTACACCCGACTGTATCCCAAACATGACAATCACATAATAGGTCAAGCATAAATAACCATATCGTAACCATCTCCTCTTACGATACAACAAAGACAATAAAGCATGCCACATAACAGATATACCTCACAAGGTTCAACATGGGTTGACATTTCGTCCAACACTATTTCACCTTCCATTAGGTTGACCTGCTCGCACAAAACCCCCTTTTCCCACTTGTCAATTCTATTCAAGCCTAACCCCATGTTAGGTCTACTTCGTTATGCTTTCCATCAACAAGAGTTAATCTAGGGCACCTATTAAGGTCCACTATGTTATAGCACATCCAAGGACACCCCTCACGGGTTCCCATTCCCACTTCCACAATTCTTACGGTCCTAACCATTTTATTTCATTTATTAAATACTAAGAAACCTCATGTGGTTTCATATCGGAGTGTTCGCTCATGCTTGGTGGGTTGCACACATCACGACACTCATGCAAACCCATATAAATGGGCAGTAAAGCTTAGGGACCACCTACCTCGTCTTAGTGGAGACCTTTCCATTGAATATCGTCGAACAATTCATCTTCAATCGAAAGGTTCCTCATAATCTGACATAAGCCCTAAAATTAGGGTTTTTTGGCGAAGAACGAGGAAACAACGAAAGAGAAGGAAGGCTAGACTTACCCGCGGTGATCTTGTGGGATAGGCGGCACGGGATTCCGACCACGATCAAGGGAGATCCAAGCTTGGGAGGAGAAGGGAGCAAAGAGAGAGGAGAGGGGCGGTCTGAACGGCTGGGGGAAACAAACGAGGAAAACCTCATTTTAACAAGTTCTATTATTTGAATCCATTTAATTTAAATCATAAAAAAACCCGCACACGAGGCTGTTGTGGCTTGACCACATGGGTCACGGTGTAGTGCTTCAGCCCTGGCTCACACTGCAGTGTGACCCCACCCCCTTCATAATGCAATGCTCCGTTCCAGAGCTGCACCAGAAAATCACGGCCAACGGATTGTGTTGTGATCAAGGGCTTCACGGTGCAACCCACCCTGTTGCGGCGTGACCCCCCTTGATCCCAGAATTTCAATCTTACGCAGTCCACGCCACGCTGCAACGCCCATGCTGCGGCATGGTCTTCTGCCTGCAGCAGAAATTCATCTCGCGCCAGCACCAACTCCTCAAATACCGACCCCGGCCTTCGCCAGCTCCTCTAACAGCCAAAAAACCACCGAAATAGAAATACACATAGTTTGGCAAAAATTTAATTCAATCCATACCTCGGGATATGCGCGGTGTTACAATTTTGAACTTGGATGAGGGGGACGACTTGTTTTAAATGCCTTGGAGTATTCCATGTTGGAGATGTTAAGATGCTTTAAACACCTATATGATTATGAATCACCATTGACATCTAGTTCATAACTTCTGACAACAGTATAAACTGTTGTGGAAAGCAAAATTTTGCTTGCGTTTTTCTCCACCATCATTGTACGTTATTGAAATTATGAACTTTTTATAACGGGCTTGAAGTATTTTTATCCAGAACATGGAGGAGCCTTGTTTGTTGGAGATTTCTATGATTTTTGTATATCTATATTTTTAGTACTTTGGATTAATGTCATAACGTTTGAAAACCATGTAGAATGTTTCTCTGATACTGACTGATGATAACGTTTGAAAACCATGTAGAATGTTGTTGGAAAATGTCTCTAAGCTGGTGTTTTTTCTTCACTACTGTGGTACAGATGTGAATGTTTTAGCTGCCTGCATGATGATGTTCAAGGTTTCTGTCCAGTCAGCCATGTCTGTCATATTGGTTCATGATATTTTTTAAGTTCATTTGATTTTTTTGAAGTGCTTTTCTAAGTTCATTTGATTATTCTTGTATGACAATAAACTATTTGATGAAAATATTGTTCCAAAGGCGCATTAGTCTTTGTACGTCAACCTTCAATGATTTAATTTCTTCTGGTTTCATTTCATTGGTATAGTGCTATCAAATTTTCTACCAGTGTCTTTTGATTAATTACTCAAGTACTACTGTGTCATATTTAGCTGAATGTTTCAAGGATCGGACCGACGTACAATGTCTGCACAGGTGGCAGAAGGTCTTGAATCCTGAACTGGTCAAGGGTCCTTGGTCGAAAGAGGTGAGCTGTTGCTTGTTTCTTTTTTCCCCGGATGTGACGCTTGTAGCCCTGTGTTAGAACATTTAGATCCTTTCAAAAAAATTCATGCATATTAATCAGCACCCCCCCCAAAAAAAAACATTTTATTGTATGATGGGATCTCTTTAAATGATCTGTACCTGTGTGATTTTGGGCCACACCTCACATAATTTATATGTGGCATGCCTCATTCTCGTTACTTGTTATGATACTATAACTGAACTGTTGACCATTGTAACATTAAAACAGGAGGATGAAATGATCGTTGAATTGGTGAGCAAATATGGACCAAAAAAATGGTCCACAATTGCTCAACATTTACCTGGTCGTATAGGGAAGCAGTGTCGGGAAAGGTACAATCTACTGCTTCTTTTGGTTGATTGGCTTGCATGTTACATTAAAGGATGCTGTTTTGATATTGCGTAACTGTTAAGCCTGTGGTAATTACAGAGTAGGTCAATATTATATTTCAAGAATCAAAACACCTCACACAGCCTGTTGCATGTTTTTCTCCTTATTTGATCCGAAACTTTCAATTTAATTAGCAGTGTTATGTATTTGTAACAGAATGATTACTCTTCCTCTGATAAGTATGAATGATGGGGGGAGGTTAGTGGGCTTAGGGTTGGTAGAATTGTTTTTTCCCTCAATTTACCCTATAAACTCATTGCAAACAAGTGGGGAGCGTTTTTTTTTGTGAAAAAAGGTCTGGATTTTTTGCTATTATTAAAATTATTATTTTGCTTTGGGTGAGAAAGGGATGGATCTTTGCCGTGCTCTTAGACCTGATTAAGTGAAGACGTAACTTGGTTTGAGGCGACGCAATATTAACAATAAATTTTGCACTTGCTAGAACCATACTGGTCTAGTGAGAGATACCGGGGGGGGGGGGGAATCAGGTTATGCCAACTTTGTCCAAATTAAAACAATTTCCTTCTTTAAACTCTCACTGCCCTGATCGATCTTGACCTTACACAATCTTTCTCTTAAACCAATATATTCAATGATTACTTAATCCCCAAAAGATTATATGATTTGTTGAAGATAGATAAAGCATGCACACAATTCACAAAGATTTTACTTGGTTCACCCGCACTGAGATGTTCAAGGAGAATCAAACAATGATACACTGATGTACAAAAATCCACTAAAACACTTTCAGTGCTGGTCAAGGTCACTCCAAGCCAAGGGTCACTCCCTTTACAAAGGTTTAGGGTTCGTTCACCACCTCCCTAGGGTCACTCCCTCTTTCCTCTCCTTTCGATCACCACTTGAGAGAGGAATAACTTGACACAAAGGTTTCTACAAGGATAAGAGCAATATCACCATTGTTTTTGCCCAGAGTAAGGTCACTCCAAACCAAGGGTCACTCCCTTTACAAAGGTTTAGGGTTGGTTCACCACCTCCCTAGGGTCACTCCCTCTTTCCTCTCCTTTCGATCACCACTTGAGAGAGGAATAACTTGACACAAAGGTTTCTACAAGGATAAGAGCAATATCACCATTGTTTTTGCCCAGAGTATGGGCACATGCTCGCACCAAGTATGGATAAGGTGCTTCTTAATCTCCTCGTGCTCCTCCTCCACAAATAGACTGTGAAAATCACTATGAAAACATCACTGTCCTCAAATAGATCTTCAATGCATCTTTATGGAATAGTCTTCTTCACCTTCGATTCAGATATGTCAATGAAGTTCTTACGACTCTCTCACCTCTCTTTCTTTTTGCTACACTTGATCTCCAATTTCTCAATATCAACTCTCTCCATTGCAACAATTTCTCTTTTTATAGGGATTTATTGTATCTCTATATCTTCCTTTGTCTTCTCTTTTCTTTCAATGGATCCTTCAAAAATGCCTCCAAAAATGTCTAGTCAGATATTCATCTCATGCCAATTAATCGATGATTATCCATTATTGACATAATAAATCTTGGTCAATAACAGATACAAAAAATGTGAATCTGTTATCCTTTTTTCCCTCTTCCACCAAGCCAACGTTCCGCCATGGTCAACTGCCCTAATAGATTCTCCCACAATTAATGCGTATTCTTTCTAAAATATCTCATTGATTTTCTCCAAATCAAACCAGGATGTGTCACCCTTTAACGGGTCTTCAAAACTGTCCAATATGGTTGAGTCAAATCTTCCATTAAAGATCCAAATGTTTTCATATTTGTAATATACACTAACATAAAAGATCCAAATGTTTCCATATTTGAAAGATGCACAAATCTGAAGAGACCGTGTAGATATCCTTAGAACCACTGCGTTGCCTCTCTAACTACATCGTGGTTTTTCAGTCAAAGTGTTGGCTCTGAAAACAACTGCCTTCAGTTCCTCATGCTCCTGATGATTTTTTACCAAATTGAAAAACGTATCTCGTTCAAACCATGGCGTGGTTTGTTCCCCTTCACAACATGGTATCTCCATGACGATTCCAGTAGCTTTCTCCAGTAATACGACTTCATAATCAGTCATAATTCCTTCACACCTAGTTTTTTAATTTCATGCAAGAACCTCGGGATAACCATAATGTGGTTTTCAGACATATTAGATGATAAATCCATCTGATAGTTTTCTAGTAACCACCATTTGAACTCCGTTTTCCCAAACCATGGGATTAACCACGACGTAATTAGTTTAACCACGATGTGGTTTGCCTCCTCATGACAGAAACTGACATTCACCTCCTTTCTGGAATACTTAATCAGAACCACGGCATTCATGCCTTCAAACACGATGTGGTTTTCTATGCTTCTACAAATCAGCTTCCATACCCAAAACTTCTCCCATACTTCTCTAACTTCATCCAATGCCTAAATAGGCCATAATGAACGCCCTCAAACACTCAAATCACCCATCAAATCCAGATTATTAATCATCACAAATGCTTGTCAATGGTTGATGAAGAGTTGACAACAAATCCAACACCTCATAGCACCAATGCTTATCGAGTGCTAACAGTATCTTATGTTTATATGTCATTTTTTGCAATGCAGCATGAAAATTCATCTTCTCTATTCAGCATGTTTCCCTATCCAGACTTCTATTTTTACATGCATGCATAAAGTGAAATTATATTTCATATTTCCTTGGTTGTAAGAAACTATGTTTTTGCAAGAGCTCTTATTGGTTGATACCGATTCAGGTGGCATAATCATCTTAACCCTGGCATAAACAAAGAGGCATGGACACAGGAAGAGGAATTGGCTTTAATTCGTGCTCATCAAATTTATGGGAACAAGTGGGCAGAATTAACCAAGTTCTTGCCTGGAAGGTATATTTCATTGTATTGCTGATTGATCTTTGAGTCAGTTTGGTTTGGTACCCAAATTCTAATTCCCTATTTCCTCCAATTGACGACTTGGTAAATTTTTTGTTCAGCCAGTACAAATCCAATTGCTCTGCATGACTTTATCCCTTGTTGAACATTTTTTTTCACAATTACTAGTATTGTGAGAACCAAACAAATAATGACCCACGTTAAAGGGGATGAAGCAGTGGGAGGCATTGAAACAAAGTGTTTGTGAGGGGCAAGAATGTAAAAATGGCCCAGGTCACTGACCATCTGGGTCGGTCCTGTCCTGACCAGGATGACCTGAAAACCCTGCCCATCGGGCTTCTGCCATCTTTACACCCTTAAGGTAGGAGTGAGAAAAGGATGAATAGAATGAGGCATAACAGGTGAATCTTTTATATCTAGGCCTTATCAAATCCCTTTGAATTGTGCCAGTTGTGCCTTGAGCTATCAATGTTATGCGATTTCAGCTCCATAATTTGCTTGTAATTTTTTTGTGGTGCTTGCACATGCGATACATTGTCTGTTTGGAAATAGGCTTTCAGTTTGTCCTCTCTTTATTGTGGTTTTATAAGCTGGAAGTTTGGAGAAACCCTAATGATTCAAACACAGTAGCCACTGGTCCCACTCATCTCATGACAATGTTGGTCAGTCGGTTCATGGGATGAAGATCCATGGCCAAGATCGTTCAACCAATATAGGTGGCTGGGGCCACTCCACCAGCCAGAGAATAACTTGTTTTTTTATAACAAAAATGATACTGAAAATTCATCATGATCAAGAATAATAAAATAACAGTAACTGATGGATTCATTGGGTAGCCGCAGCAAACAAATTCAGGCACCGAGTCCAAAACTTCCTGTCAAACCTCTGCATCATGAACAGCAGTATAGTTAGCTGGTTACTCCAATAAAATTATCGCAAGTGTTTTTTTATGAAAAAGAAAAACCTTACCCGAACAGAAAAAGGTTTATGAGCCCAGTCGAGAGTTAGGTGTCTGCTAACAATCGATACGGGAAGATTCGAGGTGGACCACTGCCGCTCTGAACACAGGTAGCCTAGCCAAGCGGTCAGCGAGAAAACGTAGAGCCGATGAGTTAATGGAAAGGATTCATCCAGAATCCCAATAGCTCCTAATTCGGCTTTGTAAACTACCCCTAGGAGCTTCGACCCCAACATTCCGGCGTAAGCCTTTTATAAAATTAGCACGCCCGCAACAGACACTGCTGGAAGGAAGATAACTTACTTATGGTGTCACTGGATATTTAGTTGATGCAGTGCCATCATGGACTCATGATACATAATTTTTTTAAAGGCAACCTCATTTGTGGCATATATTTATATTTATGTATATACGAATCAACCAATTTTCCAGTGCTACAAAAGCTTAGCATGTAATTAAAATGCATATGTTTATTATCATTTATCAAAGGATCTCTAGAAAGATGATAAGCCATTTTTGTTTCTTGTTTTTCAATATTTTTTCTTCCTCAGAGCTTTATTTGTATTTAGCTTGCAGACTGTTTTTTTTTCATCAGTACATTGTAATTGATGATTTTACAGGTCCAGTGTGTTTTGTCTCTTATGAACTGTTATCATGAGTTGGTTTTTCTAACATCAGTTTTCCAATTCCTGCTCTTGTGGCTTTCAGAACAGACAATGCCATAAAAAATCACTGGAACAGTTCCGTAAAAAAGAAATTGGACACTTACCTGGCTTCGGGTTTACTGGCACAATTTCAGGGACTTCCTTATGTTGGACAGCAAACAAATTCCATGGCTTCATCATCTCTGAAATTGCAGCAGAGCAGTGGAGAAGAAAGTGTTCCTAAAGACGGGGCAGATGCAGAAGAGATTTCAGAATGCAGTCATGGGTCAGGAATTGTTGGATATTCTCAATCAGGAAATGTGAGGGCTAGCGAGATGCTAGAGAAGAGGGAGGAATGCCGGATAAATGAAGAACCTTGTCAAGGGAACGAGCAATGCTCCAGTCCAACATCATGTTCTGAGCAGTATATAACTTCCACTGAAGAAATTAAATATTCCATTCCAGATATGTCTTGCAAATTGGATGGATCTCCAAAGTGCCCTACACAAAGTTTCTCCAATGATGTCAAAAACCCTGCATGCAGACTTTTCCAGCACGATTTGCACGAGTTGCCAGACAGTTTGCTGGAATTGGGGCAGGACTCCAGCTTGCCTACTATGTCTATGGATCCTGAGGAAAAACCCAAAGGGATGTTGCCCAAAGAGGACTGCTGTAATCTTAATTTTGTGGCGACAAGACCTGGTGCATGTTTAGCGTCTGAAAGTTTGATGAAACAATCAGATGTTGATTTGATTGAATGCACTGATTCCTTGCTTTATGGGCCGTCCAACTTTCAGATTTCTGATACTCCTGGAACTTCAGTTCCTGAACTGTACTGTCCTCTGAAATCATCTGGCATATCTCGACCGTCATGCTGTCAGTCTTTTGTGTCGGATTCTTCCTTATTTCCTGTTGATAATACTACAAATGCATATGCTGGAGACCGTGATTTGTTAAATGATCTTCCTGTTGGAGATCAAGCGCAAGATCATGGGAATTTACATGGTGGCTTTTTTTATTCTAATGAAACTGCTAATGATGGGAGAGAAGCTCCTGGACTGCAAGATTTTGTGGAGCATTCTTCAAAATTGGGTCATACAGGTACTTCGAAATTAGGATCAATGGAACAAGATGATGGTGGAGGCTTATGTTATGAGCCTCCTCGATTTCCAAGCATGGATCTTCCGTTTTTTAGCTGCGACCTAATACAATCCGGTTCTGACATCCAACAAGAGTATAGCCCACTTGGCATTCGACAACTAATGATGTCTTCTATGAACTGCCAGACTCCATTTAAGCTGTGGGACTCACCATCCAAGGATGATGGTCCTGATGCAGTGTTAAAGAGTGCGGCAAAAACATTTACCAGTACGCCTTCTATTCTCAAGAAGCGGCAGCGTGATGTATTGTCACCTTTGTCAGAAAGAAGAAGTGACAAAAAACTTGCGGATGATTTTTGCAAGGAGTTTTCAACAGCTAGTCTTGCAAGGGGTTTCTCCCATGTGGATGTTATTATCGATGGGACTGTCTCTCCCAAAGTGTCTCCTCGTTCGCTGGCTTGTAATGAGAAAAGAAAATTGGATGATCAGGATGAAGACAAAGAAAACATATGCCCTGAAGTGGGAAACAAGGAAGAAAAAGATGATGCTGCTAAAGCTGATGTGGATGCCCCAGCCGTGAGTTGTATTTTTTTCCTTTATTTTTCTTTTACAATATGAGTTATTGTCATAAAAGGAAATCCGTATCTTTAAAATGTGTTTTATTCTTCCTTTCTAGGATAGGATAGTTCTACTTAGCTCCACATGAATTCTTAGTGTTTGGATGATGAATGAGAATGCACATACTGCTTAAAATTACAAAGTGATGGTTAAGTAATTTTAATTGAAGTGTTTTGGTTGTTTTAATCACTTAGATGAATGTGCATTTCTGTAATCCATTATTTTTGTAAGCATGGATTGCCCTTTTAAGATATTTTTATAGTACAAGAGTGTAATCCATCAAGTAATTACATTTTTTCAAATCTTCTTAAATTGATTGCTATTTTGTTCATGATAATGTTTGTAAAGATGAGATAATTTTTTAATGCATTTGATGATCAATCTACTTTCAAATATGCACAGCTTAGTAGGTTTGATTTGCATAATTATTTAATTATGTGTTCATCTTTTTATAGGCCAAAATTATCTTCTCTTAGCACCAGTTTGGTTACTTAAACTAGCGAAACAGGAAAAAAATATTGCTTTTGTTAAGTCCACTGGGTTAGATACCCTGAGGGGGGGTGAATCAGGGTATGACAGATTAACACAATTTCCCCTATTGATCTTGTTTCGCTGTTAAGCAAAACTCTTTTCCCTCTTTCCTGTAGAAAAGTATAAATAGAAACTAAATCATGCACATGACACAACGATTTTTACTTGGTTCACCCTCACTGGGCTACGTCCAAGGAGCATACACCGACAATGTGTCGATGTACCAAATTCACTAAAAGTGCACTGCTGTTTAAAAAGTTTGGAGCGGACTCACTGTTCCTCCTGGTTTAAAACCACTCACAATATGAAAGCTCACTGCTCTCTCAACTGAAGTATGCTCACTGCTTCTTCAGAAGATCCACTCACAGTTTAAAGATTTGTAGGTGCCTTCATTATCACAAATGCATCTTTCTTTGCATGTAGATGTTCTGTTGAAGTTCCACTTTCATCCATTGATGAATATAACTTTACCACGGATGTAACGGGCAATATTCCAACTTTCCGCGCAACCTTAAGTGACCTGCGCGCTTCTCTATGTCTGGCGCGCTTCTCTAATACCTGACGTGCTTCTTCAAGCTTGACGCGCAAGTGTCACCAAACTACTTGCGCGACACCCCCTTCAACTCTGAACTTGGGCGACTCACGCCCTTTTACTCCCAAACAAATATTGGCGCGCAACCATCAACTGGCGCGCAACTTCTGAGTATCTTAATACTTGCTTGACCAAACCACCACTTGAGCGACCGAAACACCAGCGCGACTGGAGCTTTAATTTTCTCTAACCCTCGTTGATGAGGGGTAGCCCTCTATAGGCATTTTGGGTACCCTGAGCGCCGGTGCGCAAGTCTCCTCTCGGCGTGCAAGTCCACCCACCTGAGTCTCTGTCTCCCTAGCCACTTGCACGACCAAACCAAAACTTGGGCATCTTTCCTTTGCCATATTTTGATGTTCTGATCTTGAAAAACATATGGCGCGCAAGTTTCCAAGCTTCCAAGACACCGGCGCGCAAGTCCCTTTGCCAAAAACACTTTTCTCTATTTGTCGAAAACACTGGAAAACGACGCCACCTTGTATCTGCTCTTTTTGTACCGCATCCAGATCATTCATTCCTTTGTCGAGGTTCTTTAATCAAATATGGATAGCCAACAACATCTCTTGAACCTGACAAATCACCTTGTAAACCCCCTTTGTTAACAAATTCTACATTGTGGTCTGCTTTGTGAACAAACACAACACGAAGGCCCACATTGTCAACAAACACAATAACCTCAAAAATGCTTCAATGACACATTGAGGGATTTTTGCCCAACAACTTTTTGGAAACGTATCACTAATTGAGGCCCGTATCTCTTTATTTATCAAGAGAATAAAAATATACAAGATCCTAGATAGGCGGGAGATATAAATTTCAAATTGTTGGGATAAAAATTTGATCTTTATCCCCCAAACCTCTATTAAACACATCGGTCAATTGCTGTGTGGTTCGTACGGTAGCTAAAAGTAAGATTTTTCTTTTTATAATTTCCTTGAGCAAAGAGGCAGGTAATCTCAATATGCCCCCTCATGAAAAATAAGATTTGTATCAATCTTGATTGTTGTCGGATTATCACACCATATGTGTGTGGACTTTCGGATGGGATGACCAATCTCATGAAAGAGATGGTGCGCCTGTAAGATACCAGTTGTCACATGTGTCATGGCTTGATACTTTGATTCAATACCCGAGTGAGATACTATGGCTTGTTTCTTACTTCGCCAAGAAATGAGAATCCCGTCAATGAAAAGAGGCGTGCACGACTGTGGAGAACCGCAAGGCATGGCCGGGTGGTAGGAGGGGCGGTGATTGGAGGCGCGCCTAGCTGGGTCGACCGGGGCAGGGGGCTCTAATACCATGTTAGAATGGAAGAGTATATATTCCAATGCCCGGGATACCTCCTATGGGGAGGCCTTCATGTTTATTTATATTGAATAATAATGATGACATAATATCTAATATCTGATGTGGGGCTCACATCGTGTACCAATAGGCAACCTCTGATCATGCTTGGCAAGATGACACGACTCACAATCAAGATTTGAAAGGGGTCCTAACTTTGGATAAAGGCACCGGAGACTAGGCACAAGTGGATGACTATGTCAGAAGTGGAGCTTCTGAGCACGGGCTAAAAGAGATGGACAAACAAGGGATGGTGGTGAGTCAAACACATACACACCTCCATGCAGTTTGCCTCTACCAAGCACTCGATCCGTCAATAGCTTTTGTAAATTAACATTTGTTCACAATAACTCATGAGTAAACTTATCGATGGACAATAAATTAAATAGGCTATGTGGAACATAAGCCACGAAAGAAAACTTAATCTCAAATATTGCAAACCAAGTACTATCATCTTATTTCATTCGCTCTCATTTATTTTCCTTAAATTTATTTTTTGAAAAACAAACGATCCTCGACTTTTTTGACCATTGCTTACACAACTAATCCGAACATGGGATCATCAAGGAATACCAATTTACTATAATCTTGAAACCTGATCATCACTTCAAATTGATTGATGGAAGTTTGAGGTAACCCTTAGCTCTCAACAAACTTTACATTAATAAAATTCAAGGAAGAACCATAAGCTGTCAACAACCTTTACATTATAAAATTCAAGGAAGAACCATTGGCCTTTGTTTTCATTATTCTAGGCCTTGCCACAGTCACAAATGCATGAATGGATATTTGAGTCTTCCCTTTTAGGTTCTCCTTGTTCTTTATTAACTTCCTATTGCTCTTCTTCTTCTCTTCCCGCTTCATCCAATTAAGTGATATTTGATTCACAATGACCATTTTAACCTTTTTACATATTATGACGGTGACTTGCCTCCACTAGGTGTGCCTCTTCTAGACCATCTTAATGAGATTTCTTTATTCAAAATTTTTCTGTAGTAAAACTTGGAAGTCATTGCGAGTGATTTTCACTTGTTTAATAATGCCCTTTCTTTAATCTTGATTCAAACAATCTTCAAGGCTTTCATTAAAGTGTGAATCTTCCTAAGCTCATTGTTGATGATTCACTTTTCACTCCTTTCACAAATAACCCAGTAAGGGTTTTCTCCGATGATCCTTAACATTGCTCTTTTTGTAGTTGGGGCTCAGTATTGCTTGGCATCAATGACTCTGGTGGTGATAGAATCTTCAATATGCTTTATCTATAATTTATAAGTAACACACCTATCTCCTTGGTTACAATCCATGCCCTTCCTAGACAGAAACACTTCACTAATAAATCAGGAGCACAAATACAAGGAGCTTTCAGAGTTTCTAACACAGAAATCTTAGCTCGAAATGAGCTAATAAAGAAGATGATGCACTGTTCTACCAACTACACAAAAAGTCCGCGGGGCTTCAGTACCGTTGTCTTCAAAGTCCGCACTGTTACAGTGCCCTGTCAGTATCGCCGATCAATCTTGCTACAATGTCATGCCAAAGTCTGAACTGTTACAGTGCCCTGTCAGTGTCGTTTGGTCAGCTTTGCTATACTCAGTTGAAGTTCCTACAGTTCCCCAAAATTTGGGCTGAAGGCCTTCGGCCTCCAGACCCCCCGGATCAAGGGCGCGTTGCCCCCTGTGACCCTCAACGAGCTCACCGCAGAGCTCGACCTGCGAGAGTTGCGACCTGGTGCGCAGTATGAGATTTACGGGGTACGAGAGGGAGAGACAGAAACACTCCACTAAAAAATCAGGAGCGTAAATACAAGGAGCTTTCAGAGTTTCTAACATAGAAACCTTAGCTCGAAATGAGCTAATAAAGAAGACGATGCACTGTTCTACCAACTACACAAAAAGTCTGCGGGGCTTCAGTACTGTTGTCTTGAAAGTCCGCACTGCTACAGTGCCCTGTCAGTATTGCCGATCAATCCTGCTACAGTGTCATGCCAAAGTCCGAACTGCTAGAGTGCCCTGTTGGTGTCGTTTGGTCAGAGTTCCTACAGTTCCCCAAAATTTGGGCCGAAGGCCTTCGGCCTCCAGACCCCCCGGATCAGGGGCACGTTGCCCCCTGTGACCCCCAACGAGCTCACCGCGGAGCTCGACCTGCGAGAGTTGCGACCTGGTGTGCAGTATGGGCTGCAAGCATTCGGCCTAACATCATCCAAACGGATTGGGCTACACCAATCCAACTTGTCCTGCACTGTCAAGGTTTTAAATCATATAAGCGTGTAATTACGATCCCTAGTTTCTTTCTTTCGTTTCTGTCTCTTTGTTTATCTCCTCTATGTAGCTAGAAAAACCATTAAATGGGGTTCAGCTCTTCTCTCTGTTTGTGTATTGGCTTCTTCAAAATCATTTAATCCCCTCATGG
Organism: Viscum album; assembly: GCA_963277665.1. Classification (NCBI taxonomy): domain Eukaryota; kingdom Viridiplantae; phylum Streptophyta; class Magnoliopsida; order Santalales; family Viscaceae; genus Viscum; species Viscum album. The sequence goes on along the minus strand of OY728142.1, from coordinate 467,497,103 downwards.
TTATGGATTCCTCTCATATGACGCCTTTTTCATTCTTCTTTTGATCCAACAACTGATGGAACACTTCCTCGAATCTTTCAAATTGTTCATTGGTGGTGCAATGATGTGCTTATGTAAAGACTTTAAGCTTTGTTAATATTGTTTTTAGACTTATTAGTATTTTTTAATGTGTTTGTTTCTTAGAAAATAGGTTGTTTCTATTCTCAAGCAAGGATTAGAGTTTATTAGACTCTGAATTCATGTTACAGTATTAGGGCATATTCCTGCTAGAGTTGCATTTGTTTGCAATGTCTTGACTTTCGTCTTTTGCAATGATGTGCTTATGTAACGACTTTAAGCTGTGTTAATATTTTTTTTAGACTTATTAGTATTTTTTAATGTGTTTGTTTCTTAGAAAATAGGTCGTTTCTATTCTCAAGCAAGGATTAGAGTTTATTAGACTCTGAATTCATGTTACAGTATTAGGGCATATTCCTGCTAGAGTTGCATTTGTTTGCAGTGTCTTGACTTTCGTCTTTTGCATCTGGGGTATCCTGTAGAGTCATTTCTTTTCATTTGTTTTCTAGGCTTCATTTAAAATTCATTTATTTGTCCATATGTCTGTGGTATTTTGATTTTTCTTTCTTTAAATCACATGGTTTTAGCATTTCCTTACTATTTAGGATATTATTCATAAATGGTTGGAGTTGTCAAAACTTTACTGATCTCTGCCTGTCGGTTTCTCTTATTCATTTTATCTGGCTAGGTGGAGCAGTCTTCTGGGATCCTTCTTGAATATAACTTGAGTGATTTCTTATTTTTCTCTCCTGCTCGGTGTGAGTTAAAAACAGACAGATCTTCAGGTGGAAGTGATGAAACCTCTGGATATCAAGAGGGTAAAAAATCAGAAGCTTCTTTAAATCAAGCCCAAAATTCTCAGACTTCAGCTAGAAATGATGTTAGCTCCTCTACTGTTCATACAAAGGAGCATGAGAGTCATTTCCCCCTTGTACCACCCTTGGATTCTGCTCCTTCAACTGCCCTGGATTGCATTGTTGGGAACAGCAGAAGTGGTTGTGGTTTTGAAAACTTTAACATGTAAGTGTCAGCATCCTTCTCTGTCGTTTAGTTTGTGAAAATATAGGTGGGCTAGTGTATAATTTCTGTTTGGTTGTTAGGGTTTAATTTGTTAAAAGCAGAGACCTAAATAATCTCTTGATACTGGTCCCAAGCAATTGTAGGATAAGTTCAACAATGGTAGCGATAATGTATCTGTGAAATGCTTGTTTGTAATGATGGGAAGAAATAAAATTTAAAATTAAAATGTGATGCATAATAGAATGAGTGTTGGAATGAGTTTCACTATAAATTAAAGCTTATGATTTGAACAGGTATTGTAGTCTCTGTGAAGGATTGTTCATTATCTTGTTTTAGCTCTTTTTTTCATGATGATAATATTCATACAACTGTAAAAAGCAGTTAACCCATCAAATTTATTTCCTTTCATCCGATCTCATGTTATCACATTCAAAGAAGTTGAAATGGTTTTCAAGGCAATCCCCTCACTTGTTAGAAGATTTATACATCCAAAACCGTAGCTGGTTTGCTGCGGAAAAATAGTGTAGGGTTTTTATTGATGTAGCGAAAGTGGAAGATATCTCTATCCTTTCACTTGACGGAGAACCCAAAAACTGATAATTTCTCTGAAAACTGGCATTATTAATATTGCATATTGTTTTGTACAAAGTCCATCATGGATGTTTATCACTAATCCTATGGAAAATAAAAGGATACATAATAACTTAATTGAAGGAGAATAAAGACTAGAAAATGAAAATTACATAATAAATTAGCCAAATGTACATAAAAGCTAATTAAAAAGGAAACTGCATTTTAACTTGGTCAAAGGAGGATAAAGATTATGAAAGGCCAACTGCAGAAAAACTCTTTCAATAAGCAATTTGGTAACACTTAGTGATATAGTTTCATGAGCAGTTATCGATAATTGTTGTCAAACTGACCCTTGAGCATCTGAATGTGTCTTGTTGTCAAACTGACCCTTGAGCATCTGAATGTGTCCATTCCGACAACCGCAGCAACTCAAAAGGAGTATTGATCCCAATTTCTGCAGATTGTATTATCATTTATTTTCCGCACTTAATAATTCATAAATAAAAATTTCAGTATTGTAACAGACCCTTTGCATCTTTCAGTTTTATTGAATGATTTTTTTTTTGTTGGAGTGTAGGTTTGGTGATACACCTTTTAAAAGAGGCATTGAATCACCCTCGGCATGGAAGTCCCCTTGGTTGTTTAACCCATTTCTGCCAAGAGTCAATGGAGAGTTGAGCATTGAGGATTTTGGTTATTTGATGAGCCCCGGGGATCGGGGCCATGATGCCCTCGGGTTGATGAAACATTTGAGTGAGCACACCGCGGCTACATTTGCGAATGCGCAGGCAGTTTTGGGAAGTGAAACTCCTGAAAGGATGTTGAAGGACAGCCCCTCAAACCATCAGAGTTCAGACCAAGAAAACAATCATGCTGCCGCCCATGGTGATCTGCCAAACAGTCCTTGTGTGGCTCCGGATATCGTGGTATGGAATATGGTTTACAACGGGCTGGGATGCATTTATATGCTAACTATTAATTTAGCCAAACACGTCCTAAAAGAAGTGCATTTGATTGATTTTGCAGACAGAGCGCCGCGTCCTTGATTTCAGCGAGTGTGTAACGCCTGGGAATGCGAAGGAGAAGGGCAGATTGGGTTTGTCAAGTCCATCATCCTACTTGTTGAAGGGCTGCAGGTAACACTCTCAGCTCCTTTACCTTCCTTCACCCCATTTTTCTTTTTCTTTTTGTCTTTTGGCGTTTTTTAAATCATCGAGTCAAACTCTCTTCCCCCCCCCCACCCCCACCCCCACCCATACTCATATATAAATATAAATATAAATATATATATATTATTTTTGGTCACCTTGTAGATGTATCGGCTCATGTACCATATCAGATGAAAGCATCAAAGTTGAGTGCCATGTATTTCTTGGTTGAGTTTTCTATCTACTAATGCACTTTACAAATTTATGTTTTTTTTTTTAAAGTTAATGAAAAGGACGTATAAATGTTCTCAGTTCCTTTTGAAAACCTGTTTTGCGCATATATTTTTTTTATTTGTAAAAAAGTATAAAATGTTTGATACATTGTTTTTTTTTAACAAATTAAACCATGGTGTAAAATAACGTTCATTGAACGATGGATCAGCATTCTGCTGCCCCCAACTCTAGCTTTGACCGGATGTTATGTTGCAGGACACGATGTTGTGTTATTTGGTGTGTCGTGTTATTTGGCGTGTTGTGTAATTATTATTTTTCTGTCTTTTATAAAAAAATGCTTGTTCTATTTTTTCCTATTATTTTAAATGTCATACATAGAATTGATATTTAATTTAAGTCTTTAAATTGTCTCTTTAATGCTTTATTTTATGAGGATTGATATGTGGATTGGAAGATTAAGTGACTTTAATGGAGTATGAGTGAGAATTATTCAGTTGGATATGATTATCATTAAAAGGAAAAAAATTAAATATATTATAAGTATCATGACTGAACATATGTGTGTGGAAAAAATTTCTAAAATTTAGTGGCATTAATTTAGTACTTGTGTTTTTCAACTATCAAAAAATTTATTGACAGTAAATGTAGAACCTGTTGCAATTTAAGACGTCATATTTCTTTGTTTTTTTAAAAACTGAACATTGAGTTTATAGAATATATTTGTTGTATAAAATATAAATTTCACGGAATGTTACTGTTATTAATAATTATTTTACTAGCTTGAAGTTTATATATTTTAAAATTATATATTTAATTTTAAAAACACAATATATGTTCGATGATTAAAAAACTAAAGTTCTATTTTTAAAACAATTTAATGGTATATGTCTTGTTTTATTATATATTTAATTTTAAACACTTGTTTTATTAATGTTTTTTTTTGACTTTATATCACTTTTTAGAAAGAAACATATCATTTTTTTATATAGAACACATGTTTTGTGCTTAGAAAATTGAAAATTTAGTTAACACATTTGATTGTTTTTTTTGCTTTATGAATATTTTTTAATATCTTATAGTTTGCACACATTTTTTAGAATAAAAAATACTTCAATATTTAATTTTTATTACTTAGGACATGTTTTTATTTGGTTCATAAGCTTTATTAAACATAAAATAGAATTATTTTTATGCTTTGTTAAATACTAAAATCTATTTTATGCTTTAAACATATTTTATCTTATAGTTTATATATATTTTTCAAGAAAGCATATTTAAAAGTTAATTTTCAATACATATAACACAAGATCTATATTGAAAACACTTAATACAAATTTGGATATTGAATGGTAGGGCTATTGGTTAATATTGTTTCTTTACGGGTACTAGTAATCCCTAGTTTATATATGTTTTTTTAGGGGGAAAATTTAGAATTTGATTTTTTTGAACATTCAACATATGTTGTATGTTTAAAAAATTAATATACGATTTTAAAATATGGACAAAATATATGTTTTGTGAATTACTTTTTATTTTATTGTTATTTTTAATATATTTGTTTTTTTTATATTTATTGAAAATCATTTAGATATTTAATTTGGTAAACAAATAAGTTATGTGTTTAAAAAAACGAATATTGAATTTTTAAAACATATTTAACATTTTTTAGAATAATGAGCACCTGTTATGTAAGTTTTTTTTTTTTGCTATTAATATTTTATAGTAATTGATCTTTGACGACACACACATATATATCTGAAAAATGTTTAAATATTAAAAATCCCAAACACTGAACATTCTTTTTAATAAACTTTGTATTCCTGTTATATTTTTTGTGTATTTAAAATTTAAAATTTATTAGTTTTTGAAACTATATTTTTTAAAACAATAACAGATATTTTAAAAGAACAAAAAAAAGAAGATATAAACAAAAAAAGAGAAAAAGGGAATAATTGTTATAAATTATTATTTATGGCGTGGGTGTCATAAGTTAGAATTAATGAAGACTTTTCATTATCTAACAAAATCCTTCCTATGATCAAACATTTGATACTTATCCGTTGGATTTGATTCATAGAGATTAATCTTGACCATTGGATCAAGTTATATATACTCTATATATAAGGAGATATGTTAAGGAGTGAGTGGATTTTGATGGCCATTGAGTTGTTTTACTTTGCCGTCGCCACCCTGGACATTTGACGTCATTATAAACTCATCTTTACTTCGCATTTGATCGACGTTTTTGTGATTCATAACGTCTCTAATCGATTAGTTTCATAATATGTTATGTTGTTTTGCCAAGTAAAAAGTTTAGTTAGATTGGTAAGATAAATTTTCATGGTGAATATTGCGAATCGATTAGTTTTAAAACACGTTATGTTCTTTTGCCAAGTAAAAAAGTTTAGTCATATTGGTATGATAAATTTCTATGATGAATATTGGGAAATATGGATTTTTTCCTCTTGAAATTTTTGAGAAGAATTATTTGTTATGGACTTTGGATGTAGAGACACACTTTGATGCAAATGGCTTTGGCGAAACAATTAAAGCCAACAATCACGTCCTCGTTTAAGATTGTGTCCGGGCTCTAATATTCCTCCACCATCATCTCCACGAATATTTGAAGAACAAGTACCTCCTAATGAAGGATTTTTTGATGTTATGGCAAAATCTCAAAGAGCGATATGATCACCTTCGACTTTTAATACTACCATGAGCAATAGAGCAATATTTGAGTGGAGTCTCTTACGATTCCAAGACAAAATTATGCAGAGACATCATAACTGACATCGATATGTTGGAAAAAACCTATTCAACTTTTGTCTCAAACGTCATTCTATAACAATAATATTGCGAGGAAGGTTTTATAAAATACTTAGAATTACTTTATTGCTTTTTGTTACTGAACAAAATAATGAACCCCTGATGAATCATGAATCCCGACCTATTGGTGCAGCTCTATTCCCTGAAGTGAATGCAATTGCTTGTAATCAACTTTATGTAAAGAATCGATGCAATCGAGACCGTTGAAAGTCATCTGCTTGATGTGGTTATACACCAAATTAGAAGTGAAAAGGGCACCATCAGAAGTGGTTCAATAATGAACAACCACAACCGAAGAAAACAATGTGAAGGAAAAGCGTGCTGAAGTGAATTTTACTGACCAGACCTTGAAATATGATGATGATATTATGAACTTTGATATTTCTGATTATTTTGTACTTTTTGAAGGTGTTGAACATATAGATCATGCATGAATGCTCGTGGCGGAAATTAACTTTTGTTTTTGCAATGTTTTTAAAATGAATAGTGCTCATGTACGAGCTTACCACCAATATATACTTTCAACTCGTAAAATTTATGATTCCTCATCAATGTTTTAATTCTATACGGATTACCACGATCAACATAATACCTAAGAATTAAAATTCCCGATAGTTCACAATTAATCGAATGCTTTAGAAGAGCAAAAATATGCATACCTGGTGGTATAAAAATTATGATAAATAATGCTTTGTTCTCAACACAATTTACTAAGTTTTAAAGATATTTGTGACAATGGATATCACATCCTGACTATGGGTGAATGAGGTGTTGAATACCTTTATATAACAAGCATTGATAGTGAGCGTAAATTGATTCAATAGAAGCTTTCAAGACTTCCATTCGGATTGTACTTTGTCAATATTTGTACAATTGATTCAAATATGGTAAACCGGACGTTTACCGACCATGGTGCATTTATAGCATGACATGATCGTTTGAGTCATCCTGGATCAATAATGTTGAGGAAAATAATTAAATGTACACATTGATTTCTCATGCATTCCTTGTTCTCAAGGCAAATTAATTATTAGACCATCGCCATTGAAGATCAGGACAAAATCCCATATGTTCCTCGATCGAATTCATGGTGATATATGTGGACCAATTCATCCACCTTGTGGACCATTCAGATATTTTATGATCATGATTGATGTGTCAACTAGATGGTCTCATGTGTGTTTATTATCCATTTGCAACTTGATGCTTGCGAAATTAATTGCCAAAATAATAAGGCTAATGTCACGATCTGACCCAATGGAGCTTGAGACGCGACTCCCCAAGCCTGCCTTAAACAGGCCAGAGACTGGCGACTAGCGCCGAGTAGGCTATCACATACACCTCCATGCAACAATGCAAAGATATATATAAAAACTGAAAAGAAATGCATGCATACATCTAACCCACAACTAGAGTACAACGAAAAGTACCAAAGGGAAAATACATGGCCCACTAAAATAAAACTGCAAAAGCATCCAACCTGCTCAGAAGGAGGGGATCACTGTCAAAAGCACCCGCTGAAAAGCTCCTCGGTACAACTCCGGTAAACATCCCAGTCGGTCAAGCTCACTAAGCTCTGCCTGCTCCGGGTCCTCTTGGGACTCCGTCGAAAGGCCCGTGGTCTGCACAAGACACAAAACATGTGCGAACAAAGCCCGTGTAGGGGTGAGTATAAAGATATTCAGTAGACACCCCAAAAACCCCAAAATAAAAGAGAACAACTAAAATGCAACAGTCAGCTCATCCCAGCCAGAGGGAACCCAAACGAGAGAGAAACTCCATCTCAAGACCATCCTCGACAAAACACGTCTAGTCAGCCCAGCTTAGGTATATGCCCATACATATACCATGAACATTCAAATATACTCGTTTCAGGCACCAAGATGACACTCGTCCGAGAGATACACTCTATCGGGGCTCACTCCACCATCCCAGATGACCCATCCTAGAGAACACCCTCATCGAACATCATCACTAAGAACACTACACTGAAACAATGGAAACACCAAACTCTTCGGATAGGGGATCACTCCTAGGGTCCGCTAGAGGATACATGAACCCACTCTGGTAACTCCAAGATCTCACAGATAGAGGATCACTCCCAGGATCCGCTGGGGGTACCACAACCCGATCTGGCGGTCTACAGAACACATCACTCAGATAGAGGATCGTCGCCCGTGTAAAGGTGGTCATGACGATGCCGGAAACCCCATCTAGTATAACTTGCGAAGTAGGGGATCAAACCGACGATACCACAAACCCTATCGAAACCACGCACTAAGTAGGGGATCACATTACCGACGATACCGCAACCCTACGGAAAACCACACGTTGAGTAGGGGATCGTATACCCGACGATACCGCAACCCTACTAATACGACTCACTGCGTAGGGGATCATATTTCCGATGATGCCTCTAACCCTATGGGGTTGCCCTGCTAGATAGGGGATCGCCGCCCAATGGATAAGCGGTCACAACGATACCAAGAACCCGATCCAGGGAAGCAAAGCTAGAGGATCCTGCTCTGGACTCACCAGAGAGATGCCACAACTCTATCTAAAATTCATCCTATCGAGGGGATCACAAACCTATACTGAGGTTGTAATGCCAGACGAACCTTCATAGGAACGAACCAAGGGAGTTCTCACTTAATCGCTACTGGTCCAAACATCGCTAACCCAAGCAACCCGCAACATCGCCACACTGCGCACCTCCTAGGTCCAAATCAAGGCCACTATCACGTTATATGTGAAAAAACACGCATGATAGACTATTTACTTGCTCGGAACAGACAACCGGTGAAAACGATACTATTCACCATAACAAATCTGAGCGGGGCCCACAATACGATTCTGAAACTCATCAAGCAGATTACACTGTCATGGTCCCCTCGTAAAAATGCATGAGATTGACTACTCGTTCGTCCAAAACGGACACCAGACGAAAAAGTCACATTTGTCAATCAGACGCTCCGTGCAGAAGTTACGACGGGTCGAAGTTGAATAATAATAAAATATTATTATTATTCTCAACATTTCATGGCCCCGAGTTACGGACCTAACTCATAAAATTCCCGAAGTGAGCTCAAAAGGTTTGTCTCGACACAAGGAACCCGTCGCCGCAAACGACTCGCAAATCGGACTTCTGGTTTGCGAGTTACGGGGGTTTAAAGAACCCTCGGAAAATGTTGGCTAGACCACCACCTGTCTTGCTGGAAACCATCGCATCAGAGCCAGAAACTGACGCGCCGGAGCCGGAATCCGCAGCACCGGAGCCGAAAACCGCCTTGTCGCCGCCGCGCCACCGCCCTTGCCGGATTCCGCTATGGCTGCTGCCGGAATCTGGCCTTGCCGTCAGAAAGCTTCCAGGGACCACTGGGAGCACCTCGGTGCTCCAAATTTAGATCCGAAACATGTTTCGAAAAGCTTGGGACCCAAACTACACAACCTTTATGATGATTTAAAGAAAAACAACACATAAACGAGATCCAAGATTTTAAAACTCAAACCGCCTACCTTTTGGCGGAATGCCGACGCTTTGCACGCTCCGCTGCTGCCGCTGCTCGATCCAGGAGCGACTGCCGTCAAGATTCGAGACCGACGACGCTTCATTTCGACGATTTGGCCTTCGATTCGTTGGTTCTTTGTTGAAGAATGGAGGAGGTGGGGGTGAGGGTGCGCACGCCGGGGGGGGGGGGGAGGAAGATGAGGGGTTTATTATTGTTATTTTTAAATAAAAACTCCATCCTCCATTAAACGTTTCTGAGTGGAGGAGGAAGATGAGGGGTTTATTATTATTATTTTTAAATAAAAACTCCATCCTCCATTAAACGTTTTGGTGCAGACAAGTTTAGGTCGCCCCTAGGGTAAATGCGACATTCTGAACTCAACCGCGCACTTAGAATTTTGATCTGAGACTCCGTTCAGGAGTTATTCGAGCCGACGCCCATAAATAAATTATTCATTTATTTATGAAAACGCCACTGGTCACTTTTTTCTACAGCAGACCCGCACCCGTAAAGGTTACACCCCACCGAGGGTAAACTACACTCTTCGGATGCAGCCGTGCCCTTAGATTTTTGATCCGAGCTACCGTTTAGGAGATAACTCATCTTCGCCACATGCATAGTATAAAAATACTTAATATTTTTATAAAATTAATTCTGGGCACACCGGGACTCGGAATCGCACGATGCTTTCGCGCATAGCTCTGGAATTATTCGTAGGAATATTTCAAAGTCTGACAGGGCCAAAACCCGAGTTGCTACAGCTAAGGCCACAATTTCTAGATTATTCAATCAAGCATATTTGGTTTGATATTGGTGATGAGTATTCATCACATGCTTTTAATAATTATTGCATGTCACTAGGAATAAGCGTTGAATATCCTGCAACTCATGTTCATACCCAAAATGGTCTAGCTGAATCATTTATAAAGCAATTACAACTTATCACTAGACCAACACTTATGAAAACTAAATTACCCAGTTTTGCATGGGGACATGAAATTTTGCATGTAACATCACTACTTCAAATAAGGCTATCAAACTATCATGATTATCCCCCTTTGTAATTACCTTGTGACCATGAACCAAATATTTCACTCTTTAAGGATATTTGGTTGTACTGCATATGTGCTTGTAACATCCCCACAATGAATAAAAATGGGACTTCAAAGAAGATTGGAGATATATGTTGGTTTTGAATTTCTCTCGATCATTAAATATCTCGAGATTATGGCATGAAATGTATTCACAACCAGATTTACTAATTATCATTTTGATGAAAAATCATTTCCAAAATTAAAAAGGGAGAATTAATCGAATTCAAAAGAAATACCACGGAAGACGACTTCATTGTTATATCTTGATCCTCATACGAATAAGAGTGAATTTGAAGTTCAAAAGATCATTATTTTGTAAAATTCAGCGAATCAATTGCTTGATGCATTCAATGATTCAAAACGGGTTACAACATCACATATACCTGCTACAAATGCATCAATAAGAATAGATGTCCCTGAAAGATGATCTGATGTTATTACCAACAATGCTTCCAATCCACACACAAAGTGCGAGAGACCACTTGGTTCAAAAGATAAAAATCCTCATCAAAGAAAAGCGAAACAACCTATGTTGGTTGAAGATATAAATGAACCTGAAGAGAATGTAAATGTGTCAAAAGTACATGATCAAGATCAAGAGGAAATTTCAATAATTTTCATTGACACTAAAAGTTGTTGGAACTGAGTGGTGACCATTGTTGATAACACATTTTCATTTAATGTATCCCTTGAAATTATGGACGAGGATTGAGAAACTAAAACAATTAATGAATGTCGTGAAAGACTAGATTGAGATCAATGGAAAGTAGCAATCCAGTCTGAGCTCGACTCACTTGTTAAACGTGAGGTTTTGAATTATGTCTGATGGATGTTGTGACTGCATATCTTTACGGTGATATTGATAATGATATTTACATGAGAATCTCAAACATATTCAAATTGCTGAAAAAATATCCTGGATCTCAAGATCTTTATTCAGTTAAGTTGAATAAATCATTATACGGATTAAAGTAGTAAGGGCATATGTGGCGTTTGAGTAAATATTTGATGAAGGAAGGTTATAAAAATGATCCAATTTTCCCATGCGTCTTAATTAAGAGGATTGGATCTAAATTTTTGACCATTGTTGTATACATTGATGATTTACATATTATTAGGACTAATGATGAACTTTCTAAGATGATAGAATATTTGATGAAAGAATTTGAAATGAAAGACTTTGGAAAGACAAAATTTTCCCTTGGTTTACAGAACTTCTTAAGGATGAAATCTTTGTTCATCAATCACGATATACTACTAAAGTCCTACAAATATTTAGTATGAATAAATTGCTCCCATTAAGTACACCAATGGTTTTACGAGCTCTTGATCGAGATAATGATCCTTTTAAACCATGAGAGGACGATGAAGAACTAATTGGTCCTGAAATACCATATCTAAGTGCTATTGGAGCACCAATGTAGCTCACAAATAATATAAGGCTAGATATATTATTTTTAGTAAATTTATTGCCAAAGTATAATTTTTCTCATACTCATCAGCTTTGGAATGGTGTTAAACAAGTATTAAGATACCTTTAAGGATTTGAAGATCATTGGTTTCTTTATTCAAAATGTTCAGAACCAAAGTTGGTTGGTTATACTGATGTTGAATACATGCCCGATCCACATAAATCAAGATATCAGACTAAATATTTCTTTACATATGGTGGAACTTCTATTTTTTAGCGTTTGACAAAACAAACCATTTTCGCGACTTCTTCCAACCATGCTGAGTTGATTACTATTCATGAAGCAAGTCAAGAATATGTTTGGATGAGATCAGTTATTAATCATATTAGAATTAAATATGGATTTAATATGAATAATAATATTCCCACCATATTATATGAAGTTAATGTTGCTTGTATAGCACAGTTGAAGGATGAGTATATTAAAGGTGATTGAACAATGCATATATCAACAAAATTATTTTTCACTCATAACCTTCAAAAGAATGGTGAGATTGATATCCAATAAATAAGGTATTGTGATAATCTCGCAAATTTATTCACAAAGGCATTGCCAACTTCAATATTTGAGAAATTGATTTATAAAATTGGCACGTGACTTTATGAGAGAGAGTTGGGAACATTGTACTATTTTTCCCTTCATCATGTTTTCCCTACTGGGTTTTCCTAATAAGATTTTTAATGATGCCATATAACATGAAATCATATTAATTTGGATTCATTTATTTTTCTCACAGGGTTTTTTTAAGTGAATATTTTTATTAGATTCCATGAAATTATGACATCCAAGGGAGAGTGATATAAATTATCATTTATGATGTGGATGTCATAAGTTAGAATTAATGAATACTTTTCATTACCCAAAAAAACCCTTCATATGGATAAACTTCTGATATTCCCACTGTTGGATTTGATTTGTAGAGATTAATCTTGATCGTTGGATCAAGTCATATGCACTCTATATATACGATGATATGTTAATGAAAGTGGATGGATTTTGCTGGCCATACACTTGTGTACTTTCTCTCTTATTCTATTCTCTTATCATCGAGCCGTTTTACTTTTCCATCACCATCTCGAACATTCGATGTCATTATATGCTCGTCTTTGCTTCACATCCGATCGAAGTTTTCATGATTCATAACGCCTCCAATCGACAAGTTTCACAACAATGATTGATTTATAGATAAAATTTTCAATTAAATTGTATATATAAAATAAAACTAAATTCAATGGAACAAAGCACACCGATCAAAAAAAACTCTCGAATCTGGTCAAATAATTATACTAGAAAGCCCCAATCATCTTATGGTGTCAAGGTGTTGGTTTAAACATTTATGTTCCAAAATGAAGTTGAGAAGATCCTAAAATTCAAACAGTCACAATCTAAGTTATCAAATTAGTTTGAACAAAAATTTGAATTGTTGAATCTGATCATGCTAAAAATTTAGGTTATGAAATTAGGTTGAACCAAATGATTATGTCATTGAATCTGATTAACCTAGACCCTAAATTTTAATTGTCTACTTGAAAACCTAAACTATTAGACCATGATGTATAACCTGAGTTTCTAACTTGGGTTAAACAAGGTAAAAAACTCATGTTGTTGAAACATCGATAAAAAATCTCATTTTTTGAATTGAATATAATTGATCTGAACACCCAAGCTTCCAAAATCAAGAATCTGAGTAACCAAACTGGGTCATACTTTTCTGAAAACATTGATCATAAGATCAAATTGACCTGGTTTGGAAACCCAAATTGTTGAATTTGGTTGACTAAAAAATTCTAACCATCAAACCGAGTCGATTCTACTAAAAAACCCTTGCTGTCAGTCCAAGATGTATCGATCTGAAAACTCAAAAACTTATTTTTGTTGAATGAAAGTTAAATCAGACTGAAAGCTCGAATTGTTGGATACGGTTAATACGAAAATTCAATCAATCACATTAAGTTGAGTAAGCCTCAAAAACCCAATTTGTTGCACTAGGTCAAGTCAACTTGAAAACTCTGATCTCGGTTGGGCCAAATATAAGGATGGAAAGTCAAGATCCAATTATTTGGACAATTTTCTTTCATTTTTTGGTGTTTAATATGATTCATAAAGTTATTAAAATACTTTTAAAAAAAATTGTTTAGAAAAAATAATTTTTAAAACTGTATTAAAAAAATAAAAATAAAAATAAAAAACAATATCTTAACTGGTAATTTGGTTACCATTGGCTTCCAACACCCTAACTTTAACTTAGCTCAACATCATTCAAAATTAGAAAAATTTATCAAGGAATCCAAACATTGATTTGCCTGCTATCATGAACCAATTCTGGCATAACCCCATATAGGTTGGTGATGAATCAAAGTGTGAACCTCAAAGACCACCTTTAATAGGACACAAGTTGGTGACCAACCTCGAGGGTATGGATCTTACAAATGGGAGACATTATCCTCTAAGAACACAACAAATGTTTGTAAAAGAAATGTCATACAACATAATCAAAATGTACAAATAGTTACAATTGTGATAAAACAACCATTAAATATTGAAAATACAATAAAATCCAAACTTATATACTTCATTGGTATATGAAAAATTCCCTGAACACCAAAATATTACTATTTACCTCGTTCATTGAGCTAACACCACTCGACAGCTCCACTAACATGACTTTGTAACCTTTATGAAAAAGTAGGGATGCCTATATCCATATACTCAGTTGGTTATCCCCTAAGGATGAACAACATGCATAATAATCAAAGTAAAAAAAGCACGATTCATAACTGTATCCTCACCATCAACCATAACTAACCACCCAAGGGTAAACTAGATCAAACATCAATTAGTGAATTATCCCATCCTCAATTTTCACAAGATATTATGCACAAGTCTTTTTCATTCCAAAAGTCTCTGCGTAGTTAGCAATAAATATAGTTTTCCAAATTATTCCATCCCTAAGCTCACCAAAAATATCACTCGCCAAATAATATGGTATGTATAATATAATACACACTATAAAAATATAACAGGGCCCCACAATCTAACTTTGATTAGTTAATATCCATATCCCTAACATATAACATCATGTCACCCACCTACTGTCATAAACAATCCACATCCACATCCATGACAAAGTTGAACCCCAATATAACCAATACATATTCAGTCCACACCACTTAGTGGGGTGAGAGAGGGCAGGATAGTCTAGCCACTTGGTTGGTCCTCCCACCAATTCGAATGTGGAGTCTCTCTTGAACCCCCCCTCAAGTGGTGGTTTCACAATGAATTATACTCACTAAAATAACATCAAAAATATAATAAGAAACATCTCACATAATCCTATACCTATAATCGAATCTATTAACATTGGTCATCCTTGAAACATCTGCGTAATCTGTGTTATACCACCCATGTCGTCAACAATATCATCATATTATCCATATCACAATCACCTTCCATCATGTTACTATTACAAGGTCCTGGTACTTACACTAACAATAACAACACTGACCTCACATAGGTTAAAACCTCTAGGGAGAATTGTAAACACATCATCGTCATAAATAACCCATATCATCATCATCATAATAACGACTCAGGGATACAACTCTCTAGGTCAATCCTCTATAATCAAATATATTTGGTCAATGACACACCAAACTAGTTTTGTTTGTGAGCTGATAATCTAATAACAGTTCGTAAATAAACCATTGGATAATTTCCAACCTATCATGGAACCACAATTTTCATATATGACCCTCTTGTAATATGAAACAAGAGAGAAAATATAAGTAACACAACATTCACCATCACATTGTGGCACAACAACTGAGCTCAGAGTCCAAAGAAAACCACATTATACATTAATTACAAGTTGTTGATACCAAAAATCTTAACTCATCACAACATCAAGCACACTTCATATCCATGAAGTGTCCTTATCTCCATCATAAGAAGATACAAGTATCACACCATCAATCACTATGTCAAATGGTATTAACTATCTTAATTTTCTATGGAATCATATTTTAACCCATAATGTTCACTAAAGGTCTGATTCAACTCACCATTATGAAAAACATTGTTAAAACCATGTATCCTACTAGTTCAGTAATCAATACGAGTCATATTGACTATACTAATGTTTGTGTGTCCCATTGAAATCTCCTCATGCACCATGATCTTCATTGAAGTTTTCACACCACCTACACACACACTCATTCCCAATTTTTTTTAACAATTTTGTTGTCTTAGGAGCTTCAAATCACTCAACTGATGATGTTGTTGCAATCTACTTATGAAAACGAGCCAAGTAGGAACTTTCAAAATCTTTGTGGGTCGTGTTGCCGATGAGGACAATGTCTAATATTCTAAAATACCAAAATACCCCATTAATGATCTTTGATAGCCTCAAAATTATCATCATCATGTTCTATGTAGAAAATCATACAGGACCAGTTATTCATTTTTGAAATTCAGAAAATGTGATGAAAAATTGTATTTTCCTCTATTTAAGTATATAATAATGATAATGATAATGATAATAATGTTATTATTACTATTACCTTTAATCCAAAAGTAAGATATCATATTAAAAAAAAACATGCCATTAAATTATTCTTAGATCATTTTTTTCAATTAAGTACACATATGTATATGCTTATACATGTGTAAACAACAAAAATAACAACAAAAACAATAATAAAACTATCAATTTATTATTATTATTATTATTATAGTTAATATTTTATTCGATTAGTTATTTATTCTATTTTTCTTATTTTATTTCCTTTTCTTGCATACTCTTCTTCTTTCTATGTTACCCAACCCTAGCCACCCCTTGGGTTTTCTCTACGCCGCACACCCCATCTTCCTCATCCACAACTGAGATCCTCAGAATACTGATTTAATGGAGATATTCCATAAATCTATAAATAAATATGAGGTTTTTAAGGCTCTATCATAGTGTATGATATGATGATGTCATATGTTACGACATCTGTAACGACCCACACCGTTACAAATTGAAAAATATAGAGGAAATTTGAAATTTTCATCCAGTGGATGGTTTGTTTGGAGAATCGAGTGTTGAAATGAGATGCTTCATGTTTAAACACATTTAAGAGGTGTCTTCAGACTTGAAAGGAAGCTCTATGGGAAACTCGAAGCTCAGAAGATCAGCAAATGAAGCCCAAAATAGATGAGGCTGCTGCTGCCACTACTGACTATCCAGTGGAATGGGTAGTAGCCTTGATACCCAAAAAAACACATTGGCCAACTGGTGAGTCAACACCAGGTGGTCGGGTGATAGACCCAGGCCAACTAGCAGGTGGGGGCACTGTAGGGTGTCTTAAGTGGGGGTCTTTTCATCGTTTTTCCATTGAACCCCATTCGGGTTTTACATGTCTTGGATGAATCATAAGTTCTATTCCATCTATTATCTCATCCTCTCCTCCCTCTATGAGTTTCCCTTCATGCAAAATGAATTCGGGTGAGATTTGTTGGTGAATCCGGGTTAGATCTTCTGTTCTTATTCAATCTAGAATCCCTCTTCCACAAGTGACGCCTGATCGATGTGTGTAGATGATTCCACTTGGTAAGTATTAACCTTTGCGACCCCTTGATATCTCAATTATCTTTGAATTCTATTTCTCCTTGGTCATCTTGATCATCTATCGATCTTTGGATTGATTCCGATTAGAGAATTGGATGACAAGTCTATCGGATCTTGGTGGAATTCTCTAAGAATGATGGGTCTTTTGATTGGAAAGGTTAGAGGATGTCTTGTTTGTGTGCCATTGATTGGTGTTAAGGGTATGTACCTTGGTGAATTCTTCTATGATTTAAGGCTGAATTGAATTAAACCGACCATCATATCATGGAATTGAATTGGGGATTTTGCATGTATTAGTTTTGGGAGTGTATCGAGAGTAGAAAAAACCCCATTGTATGATGTTGCGACTAAGGTACATCACCCGATTGATTTATCCTAGAGATTCCAATTTAATTATATTAAACTTTCCTTTGAATTGTTGTCACATGATAGATATTTTTCTTGAGATTATGTTGGAAGAGTGTTACGAACATTCCATGTGCAGTTGGTCATGGTTCTGGCTAGGTGATGATACTTGGGCCTTGTAGTGTTTGATGGAGGTCGTATGGACTTGAATGAACTTAGACAGAGTTGTTGGACTTTTCTTGGATGAGGGTTATCTCTATATTGAGGTAGGAAGTTTAGTGTACTCTACCTTATTGGCATGTGATATGAGGTTCCCCACCATAGGAAAATGACCCTTTAGTCATGAATGTGTTATGAACTACATGAAGTGCTTAATTCGATTAATGATATTAAAGTCTTAACTAATTAAAGGAACTATACCAAATTAATTGAACGAAGTGACAAGGGACACAATGGACCCTTGTGCACTAGCTTGATGCTGGCCATCAATGGCCGAGCCCTTTATCATAAATGTACACCCTAGATTACATGAGACCCTTGGGGGTATGATCATGCTACATGAGACTTAGTGGCCCTTGTAGATCCTTGGTTCCTGTATCATGTTACTCCTTTCTATGTTATGACCTTTTGGATACTTGCATACCCCTTGGAGATCCTTGTGGATATAATGTTCATGTGGGTACATGTGTAGCCTGTGAGCCTATGGTTCACAAGTGGAAGTGTGTTTAACTATGTGACTCTTGTTTGAAATGACATGGATATAAATTGTCTTATTGCAGCTTTGTGTGTTACATGTGTAGTTTCTCTGTCTCTGCAATTGAGTGACTGGGTTGTGTTGTGTGCGCTAGTCAGTCCTGAGAGGGGGAATCTTGTCTATTCATTCTATGAAATATGGGAACTGCTACCCAAAGATGGATCACACTTTCTAAGAGGGGGGAACTTGTCTGTTCGTTCTCTGAAAGATGAGAACTACTGCCCAAAGAGGGATCATGCTCCCTAAGAGGGGAAAACTTGTTTGTTCATTCTCTAAAAGACAGGACCGCTTCCCAAATAGGGACCATGCTTCCCAACATGGGGAAAGTATGTATGGTTATATGACCTTGTTCTAATTATAAGATTACTAGTTGATTCCTAAAAGGTGGGGCATGGGTTGCACCTTAATGGCGGTGTGTGGATACTCCTTAAAGGTGGAGTGTGACTAACCTTTGAAGGTGGGAATGACTATCCCTTCAAGGGGGATGTGGACAGGTGATTGACTGGTCAAGTAAGTTGGGCCAAAAGATGACATTCCCTCCATCATAGAGTAGAAGTAGGTGAATATGGCGTTTAAGGACCCAACATATGCGTTCAAATGTATGATTACTTATTGTTTACTTGTGAATTGATTACTATAAGTGTTTATTTATTTGTTATGCATTTTCTGTTTATTGTTTATCTAATTTTTTTGCTGATATTATCATGTTCACATACACTACATTTACCATTTATATACAAAACCAAATTGGTGGTGTAATTCTAAGTTTTACTCACATCCTGCTCAGGCAGCCATGACACTTGGGTACCCAAGAAGATCTCACTTGTCGCAGGTATAGGTTGGGCTGAGGCTTGAGGTTGATCGTTGAGTGGGATATCTCTCTTTGAGTCTAGATAGCAGGATGAGGTGAGGCTTTGAGCTAGATGTAAATCCTCTTCAGTATTTTGTTTCCTTTACTATCTTGTACACGTGATCAGCCCAGTGGGTGATCAACATCTTGTATGTTGGCATGACCATTTGAGTCTGTTGTTTATGCATCCATTTATTATAGATAGTATGTTTATCGGATTCCACATACTCTATATTTTGTTATATGTTTGGTCATTTATCTATTACTGCACGCTCTGATTGAGGTTGTAGTCTCCCCATGGGTTCACATTAGATCCTCATTGCTAGTCGATAGCCTCTGACATATGGGGAGGCGCACCTAAGGTTGTGTTTCACTTTGATCCGAACATAATGATTCAGGACAGGATGTTACAAAATGGAATCATAAGGTTTCTTTTTATTTTTTCTTACTATTTGGGGAGATAGTAGATGAGCGACATAGAAATGCGCTGGAGCTTGTGATGAAACTCAGTCTAGTGCATCATGATCACCTTTCTCAAGGGAATTCTAGGTTACCAGGGCATGAGATTGATGTTATTGGGTTGCGCTTTTATAGTTATATGATTTCACCTTGTTTGAAACACATGGATTTTGAGGTTTATGGTTTCATATGGATTTGATTATTGGCTGTATCGGTAAGAGGAATCTCATGTATCATAATCGACACATAGGATTCACATGAAATATATGATGATTGTGTGTGATTGTACCAATGCTTGAATGGCCCTAATCCATTGCGAGTGACTATTAGATGGGTTTAATTAATTAAGGTTCCAACTATAACCTATATAGTGTTACCCATATAGATTTTAGTGGCATTTTGTTTAATCAAACCAGGTGCCTATGTTTGCTTGATGTGGATTGTCTAGGGTGATGCCATTGAGTATACTTATAGAATTGTACCTCAATATATTTACTTAATCAACAACCTTAGTTAAACCTTGTTATGGGTTATGTGGGGAACCCTTATAGACTTAGATATATGACTCTGGTTACTGGTGAGTCAACACCTCGTGCAGTATGGGGGTAACTCGAGTGAGGGTAACTTGAGTGAGGGGTTAGTCCGGGTTATCAGTGCCTTAAGGGTGGACTTTGTTGACAAAATTCCCCATGCATGTGAATAACCTTTGGAGGTATTAAGGAAATTATTGTGATTCTTGGAGTATATGGAAACTTGAGTGCTAGTACTCATGATAGGTTTGGTGTTAAAGGGCAGGATCCTTTGGGTACTTGACCTTTTTTGTTTTGGGAATGCCTTAAAAAACATGGTGAGAGCATGAGATAATCCTTGTGGTTTTAGAAAGACACTCTAGTAGTGGTTGAATGTGTCACACCTCGCCCCAGATGCCACTAAACTGATTCCTCAAGCTGGTGCACTACATGGCCTCAGGCTCACCTCCCCGTATTCTAAATGCTGCTGATTAGTAGTGAGGAACTCTGATGTTACCATAGAGAGACTATTCCCTTGTGTCAGTGTAGCCAAGAAGTAGAAATAATAGAAATCATATAAGTCATGATAGATCAACATCACAGTTAAGATGTGGAAAGTGCCAAAAACAATTACAATGTTAAACGCTACACATGCTAGTGTGCTATAGATAAGATTGTATACAATTAACCAATTTATTAGTCTAACAATTATAATATTAAAAATTTAAATAAAAAGTAGTAAATCAAACACCAATGCCCGAGCTATGCAGTGACACCTAACACCAGCCTATACCCACTTCAACTCAGGCCGGTGAGTATCTGATCATGATACACATCATAACACAAATGGTTCCAAGTCAGTATACTAAGGAAACCATGGTCACACAACTCAAGGGAACCCACATGGCTCTATCGGGCATTCCCTCACAACGAATTCTATAGGGAATCCAAGGGACGGGTTACCCTTGACATTCCACTAATCTGAATACTAGTCTGAACTCAAGGAACTATCCTTGACATTAAAAAAAAAACGACCTGATGAGAATCCCTGGCTTACGCCTGAGGCATTCCACTCAACATAATTAACCCGAATTCAGGGTGCTCATCATGCAATATTCACCAATATACCTTGCAAGAATCCATGACATTAATCAATGAAATTCGATAATATAGAAATTACGCAAGTCCTAGGGGGATCCACCCCAAGGCATTCACAACAATGAATCCATCAAAATCCAATGGTTCGCTCAAGGTGTTCCATAACATTGGACCTCCATGAATCCAATGATGTCATCACACCATGTAATTCATGTGAGTCCCCTAGTGGAATCTAAGATTCACTCATGACATTACGCACATGTCAAGGTCCATACAAACTCCAAGGAATCCTCCCAAGGCATTCCAAACCATCATCAAATTAAGAAAACATGCATTTAACCCTTGTCTCTTTACCAAGCAAACAATTTCAACATGGAAATGCATAAATTAAGATCAAAACCTAAGGTCCTCTTCATAGACCAGTTCTACCATTTATCAACAAAGAAGCTGGCCAATCAATAACCCCATGTCATTCTATAAAAATTTACCATTTTCCCTTTTTTAATAATCACAACTCATTACCATAGGCGAAGACACTTTTTAAAACCCACTTCTCATTTCATAAAAGGTATCATTCATTTTCTAACACATTTATCCATATAAAGTTCCAAATTACATCTACAACATTGATGGTTGTGAAATCCCATTTCACAACCATCAAACTATTTCACAAATTCCTTTTTTCCATTTCAAACATAAATATACCTTTACATATTCCATTTATCCTTCAATAGAAAACTCACCCTTTAACTAGTTAATTATAAGGTCAAACTCATTACCTAGGTTCCTTACTAGGAATTATATTTCCAAGGTTCAAAACATGTTAGTTGGGAATTGAACAATTGAAAAAGAAATTTTAAAACATAGCATTTAAATTTAGGTCAATGCTTGGAAATCCGACATGACCATACATCCTAAGAATTTGGATAAATATGTGAGAATATGAGTTAATTTAAAGTGACCACTTACCTCAGCCCCAATGAGTCAACTAGTCCAATATCAGCCTCTGGTTCAGCCTAAATTGGAAGAAATTGAGAAACCATACAAACACCCTAGAAATAAGACTAAAAAAATATAAGCAATGAGAACTTGATCGAAATAGGAAGAAATAAATAAAATAAGGAGGAAAATTGACTGAATTACCATAGGATATTGATTACAATTGATAACACATGATTTTGATGATGGACGGGGAAGTAATCTCTCTTGAAGGTAAGTAGAATCAAGGGGGAGATCTGTTCACACTACTGCTGAAGGGGGGGGGGGTCTCTATATTTTATAACAATTATAAACTTAAAAAAAATTATCTGGGGGGGGGTTTCACGACATGAACTAAGAGTTATGCTATGATTTTCTAGGATATGGGACTCTTCCCCTCTACTTAGCCCATTCATGGCATGAATGGTGCTTTCACATTGTAAATGGATCTTGCCTACTATTTTTCAATAGTAGGCTCGCTTTTTATTCCTGAAAGCTGTCCCATGCCACCCCAACCCCCTAAACCTTCAAAATTGAGCAAAGTACACCTATTTTTCCAAAATTCAGAAGGTTTCATGCACTAGATAAGTGATAGGGTTTTACAACCTCCCCGTCTTAAAGTAGTTCTTCCTCGAGTTACTCTCTCACATAACCCCAGAACTCACTGATCAAACACACCAGCCATTGTGCCCACATTCCTAAATCCCTCTCTTATGTATCCACCTGGACACATCTCATGCTACCACACCACACACACCATAAGAACTATCCTTTCATGAGGAGCTCCTCACTTAGATCAACCATCCCAACTGGATGATCTTTAAAGGGCACATCAACCTCGAGCTTAACATTTCACCAAAGACCCACTCGCTGGGTCCCTCTCATACCCACAATCCACGGTGCCAATTGCTTTCACTCTATGATCCCTAAGGCCTAAAAGGGAACTTTCATTGGGGTTTTTCACATGATTCACCCCATGAACCACACAATGAAATGAGGTTTCACCCCCTGAATGAAGCAATGAAACAATATTTCCTCTTGAACTATGTCATGAAATAGGGTTTCACCCCATGAATCATGTCATGAACTACTTCGGTAACTGCTATCCATTTCAGGACCAATCAAACGTGCTTCGAATTATCCTATATGAGACTTAGCCTGATCAACACTATCACATTCGCCTCCAAATAGAATAAAGGTGAATGACACCAAAGACAAGGGGTTCTCCCAAGAACCACTAAACTCAAGATGTATTCTCTTAGAATGTTCTTTAAGATTTGAAATGCCTTACTAGACTTCCCCAGTCATCAATCCCAAAGTATAAACCAAACTACACACCTATTTCCAGTCTTGGTCATTCCAACATTTCACTTAAACCATCTCTATCACTTAAAATCACACTAGCCTATGCACTAAATTGATTATCCTAAAATTTCTAATGTGAAACTCTTCCAGTCACATCCTCAGTATACAATAGCTAGTCCTTCACCCAACTGTGCTTATCAGAACAATTATTCTCAATTTTTAGACTATTCATAACACAAGGCCTCACCTCCACTAGATTCCTTCTAGACCATCACTATCGATCAATAAAACCAATGATCATAGAAACTCCAACCAAGGCCTAATAACCAATATCTGCACTATACATTGTTCTCTCACCCTAACACTGGTGTGCAACCAAAAAAATCATGTTTGGGTCAGATCATTTCACCCCGATCCTAAAACATATGCTCAGGATCCAACCAGCATCGCAAAGCTACACCCTTAGGTATTTCCAAAGGAATCCAAATTACATCAAAACTATAAATTCACTGACATCTTGTGCCATCATGACCATATAAGGAATGGTCTCTCAATTGATTCATAGAATTAAAATCTCTTCAATCGTGAGGGACACATGCCCATAACCAACATGACACTCCCTACCTTAGGAGTGTCCTTGTCATTGTTCCATCGTGTTAAATCCCTAATATCACGATCCACATCTCATCCTTCACCGAACACAATGGTTGGATGTGGCCAACACACTAATACTTGAGCGCCACTCTAGATTCCAATCGTTGTCTGTTCACGAATCACATAATTCCTTCTATGATACTCTTTTAAAACTCATTCAAAGTGAGGGACACACCCTCCCACAACTTTTTTATGACCTCCCCACCATATAGCTTTCCTTATACCACTCCTTGAGCACTGAACCTAATGGATCCCATATTTACGACACGCGTGTCACTCCTTACGAACCCAACCAGGATTTATCTCTTAGATAGACCATGCCACACAATTTTGATCCAAACTGACACCTCCCCTATCTATTGAGGGTCTTTTCCTTTTCCAACCAAACCCTGAACATCCTTTGTCACAACTTCTCTTCAAGGTCATCATCCCTCATCTTACACATGACTGCTTTCTGGCCCAAAGCTTGGTAGGAAACATGTTTACCAGAATGAACTGCCTTGATACCTCAAAAAAATGGGCACACATTCCTGCACACCACCCAAACATATAGACTGACTCATGCCCCCATGTGTCACATCGCATCCAAACCAATATTTCTTATCTAAACCACTGACCATGCTCACACGCAATCCATCCTTTCTTAACCAAGAGTAACCTCAGTACCCTTTTCCAAAATCAAGAATTTCACTTGTGCATGTCCCAACACACACCCGCTCGCCAACTGACATCATTCAAAACAACAAACATCCATCCTCGCTCACACCAAACTACTGGAAGTGCATCCTGAACTTGACAGGGATAGGCACTCGATCGATCCTTCCCGACACCCCCAACATGTTATCGAGAAATGAATCCCTAGGTGCTCTCACATTTAAAACCATCCAAGGTATCACTATGACTAACCAAGAAACAAACCATGCCTCTGATATGCCACTTTAACTAACCCGAGGCATCCCAAATACCTCCGCATAACATGCCTGTCACCTCGCATGTATCCAGGCTAAACACATGACCGTCCATCACCCCAGGTTTCATTTATAGAACTTATAACTACTTACCTATGTGTCCACCACATACCCCAAACACATCTACAATTGGAAGGGTATGGAATCTAAATAATCCTTCCCTTCATAATCGGCCTAGACATAAGTCTCTAACAACATAAGTGATCAACTGTAACTACCCTCATCACTTGGAAACACCAAAAATGCAATAAATAAACTAAGGTATTGATGTTATTAATATTTTCATATCTTTTTACATATTCCCTTTACTGATTTTATATGAAATGTGCATAATTTGTGTGAAATATTAATAGTTAAATATTAAATATAATTTTTGAGCACTATTTGAATTTATCCAGATTCAAGTTTGTTTAATGTTTTAACAATAACTATCACCCTACTTATCCAAATTTCATGATTCCTGTTTTTTAGGGTTCCCAATTCCAATTCCAACATTTCATTAGAAGTCACCTTCGGCAAATTCGTCCATTTAGAGGGTCATATGGACCACACAAGAAGGCCCAAGAAAACTGTGAAGAAACTGGACCATATATGAAGGTTGAATTACTGGGCTCAATCCAGAAGTCCAAATACCTTAATTCTCCTCCCAAATTCTGACCACATCTCAAGGAGTCCATGATAAAAATTTCAGAACCCAATCACAAATACAAGGGGCCCAACTGATGCATTGAAGTCCATCCCGCCATTCTGACCGGGAATTAAACACATCACACTAATATTGCAATTTCTCCTGATGTAGACATCCATTCGAGCTGATCTTTTTCAGTGTGAAAGAGGAGATTTGGGAGGACAACTTTGTTGAAGAAATTATTTTTATTTGAGGGCATATTCCTATTAAAAAACCCATTCACATTATGGACTTCGAAAAAGTCTGTATTGAAATGGACAGATCAGAATTGTTTAATAAAACCGCCACAACTTTGGCTCAATAAGTCCAATGGCCGCCAAATTTTCACAGTAGACAGAAGACATTTGTATATACAACTTTTAAGAAGGGGATTTCTCAAGATTAGGCTATCTGGATGTCCATATAGGTGAGCCAAGTGTAGGGGTATTTCTGGAATGTAAACAGTCCACCACCTTGGGCTATAAATACATTTCATCCTCTCCTTTCAAAAGGGTTGGAACTTCATCACTTAAGGAGGAGGTTTTTCATTACTAGATCCTTGAAAAGGTTATGTGAGGATATGATTTGATCTTGTTTCAACAAGATAGACCTCTCCTCCACTTCTCTTTCATGTTTGTTTATGTTTGCTTTCAATTGTAATTGTGTAACTTTGTTTTCATTTCAATCAAATTTTAGTGCTTGTTTCTTCTTCAATACCTCGTATTCTTCTCCAAATTCTGTAGTATAATATTAATGGTCTTAAAATATTTTGAATCATTTTAAATTACAGTCCCTTATTTTTCTTCCTCATTCAATCAAAATTCTATTTTTGATTCTCAAAATCTTTCGTGTGTGTGTTCGGCACACTACTCTTTTCTTGTCCCTTTCTTTTTCTAATCTTTTTAAATCATCACCATAAACATTAAACCCAGATTATAAACAATCTTAATGGCTGAGTAAATATCTCATTGGGGTGAGTTTTAATTTAGGTATGTTAAGCGATTGAGAGCTTTCGCTCGATGTGTATTCGTTGAATTTATATTGTGTATGTTGGACTTAGCATGTCATGGATTACTGACTTGTTTTGTTTAAAGTGTGGTTTCCATGGATTATTGGAACCATAAATACACTACCATAAACAATATATGATCAATAATAGAACCCTAAGTTAAGTTAAGGCTTGGATTAAAGCCTTAACACTTGAGAATTCAAATCAACGTCAACTTGTGACATGGGTGTTAATTTAAATGCAATACAAAGCAAAGCTCAAGGATATCACAAGATTAACTAACCTAATGATGAACTCACCCCAATCATTATCAATTTGTTAAATCAATCATAATCAATTAGTCATTTCAATTAAGCTCTGCAAACAACCCCCCCCAATTAGAATACAATCAACTAAAAACAATCGACTATTACAAAGTACCATCACCGAGGATTCGACCCGAGTGCTGCTATACACATTAGCAGAGCACCAGAACCTTGACCGGTCGATAGGAGACAATCAGCCGTGCGTTTTAGGTATATACCCCCACCTCACACTACTAAGGAATCTCACAAGATCGGGTTAACCCCTCTCACGGGTTACCCATGAAGGTCACAGGGCACCAACTCACTCAATGTAAGAAGCAACTAAAAGGTCATCGAGTCCTCTCACCTAGCCCATTAACCAAGGTCTCATTAAATCCATAACTCATGAGATGAAACTCACCCATATCTCAAATCCACATGATATTTAGCATTTCAAAAACTCAAATCAGGGTTCTTTATTTAGCCCCACCTACCCCCCCAAAGTCAAACTAAACATGTAAGGCCTTTAAGTCATCTTATTCTCTCAATGTTCACCCTATTTTAAAGTTTATATTATTATGTATTTACTATTTTACAAGGTTCACAAAATAGGTTTGGTTAAATAGAATTTCATTCATAAGTTATATAGGAATATTCTTTATATGTTTCTTATTGACATTTTATTTATCCCAACCATCATTTTCTAGGAAACTCACTTTTTCCAATGAAATTCCATTACCACAATCCATAAAAAAATTCAGAGTTTATCGATATTTCCATATTCCTAAGGATTTATTAAATAGGGTTCCATTCATAAGATATAAGGGAAAATACCTTATAGGCCTCTTACTGACATTATATTTAACCAACTCCTTCATTTAACAATTTATTTACCTTTTTTAGAAGTTACACTTTCATTATTTCCTAACTCTAACAAGATTTTAATTTTTCAAGGCTTGATTAAATAAAGTTTCATTCACATGCTATGAGGTAAACACCTTATAGGGTGCTTTCTAGAACCTTATTTAATCATGACCATCATCAATCCTTTTATACCTACCTGTGTGTCAAGAGATCATCACGAGAATTGGTAAAGTAAGATGCCACCATAGTTATATATGGAAAACACCATATACGACACTTTATACATTTTAAATACCAACCCCCTTATTACCATTAGATTATAGACCATAGGTAAACATAAATCCTACATATATAATAAGGAAAATATAATCACATGCTAATAGAAATCACATGCAACATGAAAATGACATCTAAAACCTATGTACCTAGAGTGATGCATGTCATGTGAATCCCTATATGCCTGAAATAATGGATGAACCCATCCACCCCCTTTTTTCATACAAGTCCAAGATTATTAATCTCATGAACTAGTAGCATAAAAAAACATGTGTCTCACTCATGGTGAAAATAAGATACAACCATAATAAGTGAAATTTGAGAACAACATGTCACAACACCGAAAACTTGTGTTTCCCCCCATGTGTGGGTTGATCACTCCCAAGAATGAGATCATTACAAATTTCCAACACACTACTATTCTCCCATCTACCATTCCCAAATGTTAAGGTAAAAGAAAAAAAAACTTTGATAATATTTTTGTCCCACCTCACTCCGGATGCCAATGAACCGGTGCACTAGGCCAGTGCACCACATGGTCTTCAGTGTACCACCCCGTATTCTAGAGGCTACTAACTAGTAGTGAGGGCCTGTGAGGTTATCATGGGGAGACTATGCCCTTGTGTCAGAGTAGCCAAGTAGTAGAAATAATTGAAATCATATAAGTTAGGCTACATAAACATCATAGATAAGACATAGAAAGTGCCAAAAATAACTATAATATCAAATTCCATACAAATGAGTAATGAAAAACATTCCATAACTGACCCCCATGTGCGGATCACATATAAGGGTAAAACAAAACAAATAAAAACAGAACTAAAAATCATCCCCAACCGATCTCGAGACTTGCCCAGTCTTAACATCCATAATCACGTGAGCCATGAAAACCCCAATCAACCCACAACATTGAGTGATTTCCCAAACCTATCCTTTAAATGTAGATAGTATTCTACCCAGGTACCCAAATGCCATGGTGACCCAAGCAAAGTGTGAGTAAAAATCAGCAAACCACCACTAATGATGTCCCTAAAATAACTAGTCCATAAAATAGTGCACGTGGAAATGATATAGATAAACATGCATACAATTAACCAATTTATTAGTCTAAAAGTTAACATATAAAAAATTTAAATAAAAACAAGTAAATTAACCATCAATGCCCGGGATCCATGGTGACACCTAACACCAGTCTATACTTTCTTCAGATCAAGATGATGAGTCTATGAACATGATACACATTATAAAATAGCTGGTTCTAAGGTAGACTACCAAGGAAACCATGGTCATACAACTCTAGGGAACCCACATGGCTCCACTAGACATTCCCTCACAATGAATCCCATAGGGAATCAAAGGGAGGGATGAACGTTGGCATTTCACTACTCTGAATACCATTCTAAACTCAAGGAATCATCCTTGACATTTAGAAGCATGAACTGATGGGAATACTCACCTTATGCTTGAGGCATTCCACTCAACATAACTAGGTCGAATATGGGGATCTCATCCCATGACATTCACCAAGGTACCTTATAAGAATCTATAATATTAATTCATGGCACTCAATAATATAGAAATTACCCAAATCCAAGGGGGAGACACCCAAGGAATTCACGGTAATGAATCAAACAGAATCTAATGGTTTGCTTAAGGCATTCCATAACATTGGATGATAGATCCCCATACAATAAAGAACCGACTTCTTAGTATAGATGCTGAATTTATAGTGGAGAAGAAGATGATGAATAGGAAGAACTCGAGAGGCGTTCTAGTGATCCCACCCAATCCTAAACGACCAACACCCCAAGCCAATGGCTGACTCCTCCCTTAACATAATGATTCCTTTCTTCATACTCCTCCTTTCCAACCCTCTAGATATAAATGTTTCCCTAATAGAACATGGATCCCCTAATATATTATATTTATTCCCTATCATATTACCCTAAACATCCCATCTAGACCACTATCTTGGGTACCTAACATTGACCTACCCTTGAAAATCACCTTGTACTCAATGTGATACATATGGTGATGTTTTGGTGTAGTAGCTGTCGGTGTCCGTCGTATGCTTCGTTCGACCGGTTGCATGCTGGGCATGCCACACACTTTCTACAATGATCCTTGGATCATTTCCTCTATATTGGTTGTGGCAGTTGGCTAAGGTCTTCCCCTTTTCTACACACAAATTTCACATAATCAACCAAATATTTCTCCCTGGTTGATGATCATCCCACAAAGGGTCTGTCATTGGTTTGCGATGCTACTCCTTTTGGTGTGATGGTTTGTGAACTGCTATGTTCTTCCTATAGTTCCTAGTGTACCCTACCATATTTACCTTTTCCTAGCCCAAAATATTAACACTTAACACTAACATCAAATACACCACAACGACTGAATATGGTGACACTGTGTCCTTTTATTAAAGGACTGTCAGTCCCTCCATAGGAGGCCGAGGGAGCATTATGAGCTACTTTGTGGGTTCTGAGTCTGGTGTGTGGCCAAGAAAATGTGTGGCCATCCCCATGATGCATACCTGCACATCCAAATAATTTTATTCTATTGTTGGTGCCACTACATTTGGCTTCCCCTTGCTTGAAATTACTAACGAAGGTGTGCTTAAGTATAGGTCTTCTCCTTGACGTGCCCTTGCCTCTCAATGGTGCATGCCCCCAGCTACCTGATGTCCCATTCTACAGGCGGTACATAATTCCACCATTGATGATCAGATGATAAAAAACTCCCCATCACATTGCTTCACCACCACACTGACCAATAATGTGGACTGTATGTAAAGGAATGCAGTGAAATTAGTTGTAGGGAACACTGCACAAGAAAAAGTTAGGAAATCATGCTTTATTTTTTCAAATCCAAATGTAAATAAGTTTGTTGTATTTAGTATCTATATTGACCACTCAATAGATTTTAATATATGGGGATTAGGTGATATTTTTTGCATGTTTCCAGTAATAGGGGTTGTGAAAACTGTATCTCATTTCTCATCCAAGATGAATTTATTTACAGCCTCCTCCCCAACTTTCCCAGTCCACCGATGACATCATCAATGACAGACTTCACAGAGGTGGAGTGCACCTCATACTGTCCGTTCATCAGTGGAAGCAGATGCAACTCCTTTTGCAAACCCTAGCTGACCTCCTTCATAGCCAATGCTGACTAAACAAGTGTCATCCTCCCCATCACTCGACTGAACTGAACTGCTACTCCACAGTTCTACACTATTGAGTCTTCAGGTAGGATGAAACTTGCTTCAAACTTAGGCTCATGTTGAAATAAATTCTCCTGATAGTGCATCTAGAGTATAATTGTTTTCTAGAATTCTACCTCCTCAAGCTAATGATGATCCCATTTATCCTCCCATTTTTGTTGGTCGGCCTGCATCCAGAGGAGTGGAGTGTGGTCCTCCCACATGAATATTTTTTTCATTGAAAGACTATACTATAAACTACAACGCACCTAGAGGTCTTTTTTTAATAGGTGACACGTTTACTCCTCTCGATGACATTGCAGCGGGGTGAATCAGAAGGCACCCCCAAGCTAGAAGATTATCATGCGCGTCATCTGATTAAACATGTTGAGTTGGTGGAAAAGTCTCATTGAGTTACGCATTGTCTGAGTAAGATGAGAACTGGTAATTTTCCACCTTAGAAATGAGCTGGTAGTGCATGACACATTCGATCATGAGGAGGACCTATAACATTCCTTCTAGTTAGGATCATTACCTTAGGTCAGCACGTTCCTCTATCAATCGATACTGATAAAAAAAAAATTCTCTGGTAGAATGGAAGTGGATGGTTGATGCGATACATCTGAGTAGTGTATCACCTCAGTCTGGTACTGCTCACGCATCCATACCATGAAAATTCCTTGCTCGTGCGTCCCCTGGATCCGTCAATAGTGTAATACTGATAGCATCAGATCATGCGCCTGAGGGAGAGGATGTATAACGGCTGGTTGGACCAAATGATATATCCATATATGATCATGAATCAACTTCTTAGTATAGATTTTGAATTTATAGTGGAGAAGAATATGATGAAGAGAAATAAATTGAGAGGCATTTTAGTGCTCCCACCCAAGACTAAATGACCAATGCCCCAATCCAGTGGATGAATCCTCTCTTAATATAATGATTCCTTTCTTCTTACTCCTCCTTCCCAACCCTCTATATATTATTTTTTCTTTAATAGAACATGGAACCCCCAAAATATTCTATTTATTACCTAGTATATTCCCATAACCACCCTAGTAGACCTACTATCCTAGGTGCCTAACATTGGTCCTCCATGAGTCCAAGGGTGTCACCACACCATGGAATTCATGTGACTCCCCTAGTGGAATCTAAGTCTCACTCATGATATTCCACACATGTCAAGGTCCATACAGACTTTAAGGAATCCTCCCAAGGCATTCTAACCCATCATCAAATCAATAAAATATGCATTTAACCCTTCTCCATATACCAAGAAAACACTTTCTATAATAGTCCTGGACCCACATTCCCAGATTCGGTGCTAAAACATAATCTTTACATTTTTCACTTTGATACTGATAAAAATGACCCAATTTTAATCCTTCAAAACATATAACATCAAACTAAAATATTGGTTCACTTACATACCCAAATAACTTTTAGGTTTAGAATTTTAGAGAGTTAGAAAAAACTCTTACATAATAATACCAATGTATTTAAGTGAGAATTTATCCCACTATATCCATATTTTCTTATTCCACATTAACTCTTCAACATCTCCCATAAAATTCTTCACACATGAATCCTTTCTATTCATAATTCATTTAACATAAATCTTTATAACCTGGGGAAAAGAAAACATGAGAAGGGTGAACTCAAATTCTCAGTAAGGGTAAATATAACCATTAACAATTGAATGTCATCAGTGAACATAAGATGAGAATAATGATATGATTACATAATCAAAGTTCATGAGCTTAACATAAGATAATTCATACCCATCAAAACTTTGATCATAAAACATGAGACATGACATAAAGTTTTAATATAAGAAAAGATTCATATAAGTCAAAAATCATGAGACATGTGAAAACAACCCTTAAGTAAAGGATCTATTAGAACTTGATGCAAGAAAAAAGAAAACATGTCAGTAACTTGGAACATAATTTTTATATCACTCTTATAAATGGAATAACCTACCTGAGAAATTCTAATATTCTCTTAGGAGAACCCTATAACTGGTTATCTATATCCCATTACCTAATGCATTGGGGAGCTATATCAGGATCACCCATAATCATGAGCTATATCTAGCTCACCCATCATTATAAACAATGTCCAAGAATCATAACATAATCATAACACAAGAAAGATTTTATTTTTCAATATAACAATAACTATTGTTCTTTCGCAGCTTGATTTACCCATGGAAAGGAAATGAGTTCCATGATAATATCTTTAAAACAATCATAATATATATAGAAATAATTATGATAGTATCAATACAACATATCCCCATTGGATCATAAATAAAATAAAATGTTTTTTTTCATTGATGAATAGAAATACCATAAAAAGACCATTAAAAACATTCCTGAGGACAATTATATTTTCACTTTGAAAATCAATTTTAAAAACTAAAAATTTATAGAATATTAGGAATAAAATTTTATTTAAAAATAATAATGGAAAAATTTAAAGGAAACCTCAAATCATTGAGTTGTCATGATGGCAGAAAATTCTATTTATACCATAATTTTTAAAAATAATATTTTGTTCACACCTTCGGTAAAAAGTACCTTGTTCAAAAAATGACAAGAAGATTATTTTTAAACCTTTTAGTAAAAATCTAAACATAAGTAAAAATTAATTTAAAAAATCATCAAAGAATATTAAAAAATATTCTTGAAAACATTTTGGGAATCATGGATATAGAAGACAAGGGTTTTCCTACCGAAAGAGGAAAATAAGGTCGGCTTTTCTAGAAAACATTTTTTGAACCATTTTGAGTACCCAAGAGAGAAAAATGGCACTAAAACATAAAAAATTCTTGAAATATACATAGTAGAATAAAAATTAAATAGTTTTATCAAATAAGGATCATATAATTTCCTTAATGAAAATTCAAACATAAGCAATCCCGATTAAAATGGGATTGAAACATAAACCCCTTACCACTTTGCTAACTTTTGAATCATAACATCCATAAGAGAAGAAATTGAATTGAATCTTTAAATATTATTAATAAAAGGATATTTATGACATAAAATTTCAAATGGGTTGTATATACACCTCATAAAAGAAGTTAGGTTCATAACATAAATTTTTGTCCCAAAGAAAAATAATTTGAGTCGAATAACCCTTACAAAGATCATATCATTGAATTGAGAATTAATCAATGGAGAGATTATGTGTAACAAATGTAAATACATACAAAATAATTGGAAATAAAACATAAATAAAACAAATTTTATTTCACACATAATCCTGATATAATATAATCAATGAAGAAGTGATATAACCCAATGAAAGAAAATTGAGTTAAGAAACCCCTTAATGCTTTGTAACTTTCAAGTCAAATCCTCTTGGATGAAATAATATGAATTATAACTTAAAATAACATGAAATATGAAGTATTTATGATGTGAAATGTATAAGGGAATCATATAAACCATATAAGAGAAATTAGGTGTATAACATTAAAGCATGCCTCAATGAAGGGAAATTGAGAAGAAATCCTTTTCCCCGAGTCTAGACTTGCTATGTATGTCCTATAAAACTTATATAATAAACTTATATAAATTATTTTATTTATTAATAAAATTTTATAGGTTTAATACCTTATCATTAAACCATTTATTTCATTTAATTTAATGATATATTTAATTACTTAATCGGTTAAGTCCACTTCAGGTGTTTTGAGGACGTTCCGTTCATAATTTCAAAATGACTTCGGTATATTAACCATGGTCAAAGAGGTAATTATTACATAATATCTATAATAATAATAAATACATAAATATAATTTTTATACATTAATTATACTTTTAAATCCAACCATGAAATATGGTTATGAAAATTGAATTACGTTATAATCATGGAGACAGTAAGTCATATGTATGCTTGAGTAGCATTTTAATTTTTCAAAGAGCATGAGGGAAATATGGTAAGTATCATATTATATTTATATAATTATAATCCTATCATAAATATCATATTATCTATTTAAATAAACTTATATATACTAGCCATGTGATGCGATTATGAAAAATGAATCGCATCGCTTTATAGAGGTGGTAATCCACACATACACACGAACGACATTATAATTTTTAAATGGATGGAAAGTTAAGAAAATAAATAATATATTATATTTAAATAATGATTATTTTTTCATTAATATAATATATAACATTAAATCAATCATTATAACTATCCATGAAATGCGGTGATGGAAAATAGATTACATCTGTTCGTGAGGTGGTAGTCCACCATACACACGAACAATGGTTTCATTTCCCATTTGATGGAACAAGATATGAATATAAGTTATGAAATTAACATAATAACATATTAGTAAGTTTAAGATACTTATGTTATTGTTTCAGCATGATTGAAGAATATTTGAAGGAGGTAGAATAAGAAATAAAACAAAAATGTTCGGTTAAGAGCTATACCTCTTCTTCGGACAACCTCTTTAGGTTTATAAATAAAGACTTCCTAGGTTGTTTTTTTAATCGAAACAAGGACTATATGACATAGTGAGGGATGATAAGAATATATTTGGGTAGGTATTGACTAAACCAAAAGACTCTTGAAGTGTGGAGAGAAGAGGAGAGGGGGTGTCCTTTTATAAGTGAGGGGAGGGACACTTTTGGAAATACATGAAATATTATAATATAGCATGTATCTAACTCATGTAAAATGGTTCCAAAATGATAATAATTTTAAGATAAGAAATATACGGTCTTAATATAACCATATAATAAAAAATTTATAGGTTTATATGTCATTTTAAACCTCATTTTTGGATTAACCCTTTCGTTAACCGTTTTTAACCTTAACTATGATTATAACTTTGTCAATAAAAAGGGTTATAAATTTAATTATAAGTTAAAAATTGGATTATAAATGGTAAATAGATGAAATTTCCAACCATTTTTCATCCTAATTGTCCCCTTTCAATATTTTTATTATTTTTAAATAATTTAATAAAATATATTTAACATAAAATATTATTAATTTCATTTGAAGAGTTATTCAAATATTCGACTTTTAGAACAACATGATAGGAATGAAATTATAATATAATCCATTTCACCATCAATAATACATCATTATTAAATATTAAATTCTTGTGACACCATAATTCATCCAAAAAACATTACTTTTAATGTTTTTTAAGATCATTTACTTTAATTTTCTATTGTTTTCATAGGCACTATATCGATGTTGTGTAAGCATTTAAGATAATTATTTTATCACTAAAAATTAAAAATAAATTCCCATTTTAAAAATAATTTCATTATTCTCAAAATAAACTTGAATATTTTTTCAAAAATTATTTTTATCCATATGTG
This sequence comes from Viscum album, assembly GCA_963277665.1. Lineage (NCBI taxonomy): Eukaryota > Viridiplantae > Streptophyta > Magnoliopsida > Santalales > Viscaceae > Viscum > Viscum album. The sequence continues at coordinate 467,459,971 of OY728142.1, read as the reverse complement.
AACATATAATAGAAATTTAAAAATCAGAGTGACATTTTGTATTTTTATTTACTTAAAATAATATATAAGTCATTTTCAAAGAAAACATGGCACAAAATTTCCATAAATTTGAATCATAGATGAGGATGGTCAAACCCCACTCATCCAATAGATTAAATTATAGTGTTAGGTTCTTTTTTAGTGCTTGTAATATTATTTTTTAACTTTAATTTCTCGATTTACCCTTACCGAAGCAACAAATATTTACTACAGTTACTATTCATAATGAAAAAAATAAAAGGTAATTATTTACCAAATTTAAACATTATAATTACAAATATGTGATAAATTTTTCAATATTCAATTCTTATAATTGGCAGAAATCAATTTTAATATAAATGCGTAAAATGCGGTGAAAAACATTTTTTAGAAAAAACGTGTTTTAAACCCAAAAATGTACTTATACCAAAATAAGGTATAATGAATATTCAAATATAATTAATTATATTATATATAATTAAATAATACTTATGTTAATTTGAGATCAAATTTAAAGCATAATGATACTTTTTAATGAAAAGAAATGATAGTTTTACAAAAATCGGTATATTTCACTATTCACTGAAAAATCAATCTTTTCATAAAATTACCAAAATTTAATCCTAAGATAATTTTAATATTACAATTTTAAAAATTATAGAATTTTTATCCAATATAATTTCTAAATGTTTCAAAAATTAATTATAATATTCACTCACAAAAAGCAATAAAAATCATTTATAAAGAAACATATTTTTGAAGCATAAAATGAATTTACTAAAAATTGAATAATTATTTAATAAGAATTTATCAATAAATTTTTATTTATCAGGAAATTTATATATATTTCATAATTCGTTTACTTCTATTCATACCCACCAATTTAACAACTTTGTTATAACAATCATATTTAAATAATAATATTTCATGGTTTGTTTAAGATCGATGTTGCATGTAATATATGCTATCAAACATAATATTATTTTAAAAATCCTAGTGTTTTACATTCTCTCCCCTAATAAATTATACCCTCACAATTTTATCTTGAGCTCAGTAATCAAGGGTTTAACATTTGAAAATACCTTTATTGAAAATACACATCATAAAAAGGGTTAATAAAGCTTCCTTTTGGAAAGTGGGAAAGAGAAATATGAAGATAATCTGGAATAAAACATAACTAGGTTTTCAAATAGGAGAGTATTAGTGGGAAGTAAAAATATGGAAATGGAGGAAAGATTAATGTCCAAATAATTATGAAGAGTGAAAAATAACATTGATCACAATAAAGTGAATGATTATGAGAAAATCAATGAAAACAAAACCATAAATCAAAGAGGTGTGAAAAAATTCCATTGATTTATAAAAAATGATGGTAATAGGATAAATTTTTTATTTCAAGATATTTTCCCTAGATTTGAGGAATTATTTTACCATATAGACTAAGAACATAAGGAAATAGAATTACTTGACAAGTTGAATTTCATCCCTTAATCAATTTCCACCATAATATCATATTTTGTTCTAAATGATAAGTATTCAAGATAAAATTTTCTTACCTAAATCACTAAAATCAACTTTTGATGGATCAAATAATATATAAAAGGATAAAAATCTATTCCTTCTATCATTAGATATTAAGAAAAACTAAAATTATTAGCACAACTTAAGATAATATCCAAAATGTATAAACCTCCATATGAAGAAATAACATATTTAACTTCAAAATTTCCATAATAACACTAAAGGTTCATCTTAGATAATTCCATAAATAAATAACCTTGTATCATAAATAACCACAATAACATCAACAATAAATAAAGTTTTAACCTCAAAGGTTATCTTATACTTTTCTACTTATATCCAAAAAAATGTAATAGAATTCTTCCAAAATAATCCTTCATGTTAAACCTAAGAGTTACATATACCTCAACCCAATAAAACATCTCCAAAGATATCATTAATCAATTTAAAATCCCATCACTTAAAACCTCAAAAGTGGTGTATATTATTTTGAACTTATGATCAACCTTAAAATTATAAACCCATGATGGTATCCATAACTCTTAAGTCAACCTCTCATAAAAACATCATAATCTCCGAATTTATCTAAACTTCCCTTTAATAACAACTATAATAGCCCTGAATCCACACTCCCATATCTGGTGCTAAAATATAATATTTACATTTCTAGATTTGATATCAATAAACATGAACCAATTTTAACCCTTTAAATCATATTACATCAAATTGGAATATTAGATCACTTACATACCCAAGGACTTTTTAGGTTTAGAGTTTTAGAGAATTAGGAAAAAGTATTACATAATAATACCCATGTCTTTAAGTGAGAATTTTTACCATTATACCCAAATTTTCTTATTCCACATTAAGTCTTCAACATATACCATAAAATTCTTCACACAAGAATCCTTTATATACATAATTAATTTAACATCAATTTTTATAATCTAGGTAAAAGGAAATATAAGAAGGATGAACTCAAATTCTCAGTAAGGGTAAACATAAATATGAACAATTGAATGTCATCAATGAGTATAATATGAGCATCCAGGTATGATGAAATAATCAAAGTTCTTGACCATAAAATAAGATAATTCATACCCATAAAAACTTGGATCATAAAACATGAGACATGAAATAAAGCTTTAAAATAAGACAATAGTGATATAAGTCAACAACCACGATCCCTATGAAAACAATCCTTAAGAAAAGGATACATTAGAACTTTATGCATTCATAAAGAAAACATGTTGGTAACTTGAAACATCATTTTCATATCACTCTTATAATCACTCTTAAAAATGTAATTACTTACTCAGTAAATTCTAATAATATCATTGGAGAAACCTATAACTAGTTATCTCCATCCCATTAACCAATGAATTCGAGAGCTATATGGGACTCACCCATCATCATGAGCTATATCAGACTCACCCATCATCATAAAAAATATCCTAGAACCATAACATAATCACAACACATGAAATATTTCGTTTTTAAACATAAAAATGACCATTTTTCTTTTATATTTTGATTCACCCATGGAAAAGAAATAGGCTCCATGAAAATCTCTTTAAAAAAATCACAATCCATCTAGGGAAATAATTAGGATGGTATTATTACAAAATATCCCCATGGTATCATAAGTTAAATAAACGGTTTTCTTTCATTTATGAATAAAAATACCATAAAAAAGGTCATTAAAAACATTATTGAGGAAAATACCCTTTCCACTTTGAAAATTAATTTTAAAAACTAAAAATTTATAGAATATTAGGATTTTTTTCTTTAAAATGAACCATGGAAACTTTTAAAGGAAGATTCAAATCATTGATTGGTCATGTCGGTGAAAAATTCCATTCATGCTGTAACTTTTAAAATAAATATTTTTTTCACACATTTAGTAAAAAGTACCTTATTTAGAAAACAATAAGAAGATTATTTTTAACCTTTCAGTAAAAAGTCAAAAAAGAGTAAAAATGACTTTAATATCATTTGATAATAGTCCAAAACATTCTTGAAAACATTTTATAAATCATGGATATGGAAAACAAAGGTTTTCTGACCGAAAGAGGAGAAATAAGGTTAATTTTCTGGAAAAATATTTTCTGAACCATTTTGAGTACCAAATGGAAAAAATGGTACTAAAAAATCAAAAATTACAGAATTTATATAGGATAATGAAAATGAAATAGTTTTACTAAATAATAACCATATAATTTCATCAATGTAAATTCAAGCATAATGAATCCTAATTAAAATGTGATTAAAACATAAACCCCTTACAACTTTGTTAACATTTGAATCATAATCCCCATGAAAGAATAACTTCAAATGAATCTTTAAATATCATGAACATAAGAAGATTCATGATACAACATATCAAAAGGGGTAGTATATGAACCTGATAAAATAATTTAGGTGCATAACATAAACATTTGTCCCAAATAAATATAATTTGAGATGAATTACCCTTACAAAGATCATATCATTGAATTGAGAATTAATCAATGGAGCAGTTATGTGTAACAAATTTAAATCCACAAAAAATAAGTGTAAATAAAAAATAAATAAAAAAATTCCATTTCACACATAATATTGACATAATATAATCAATGAAGAAGTGATATAACCCAAGGAAAGAAAATCGAGTTAAGAAACCCCTTATTTCTTTGTAACTTTAAAGTTAAATCCCCTTGGGTGAAATAATATGAATTTTAACTTAAAATAACATGAATTTTTAATGATTCATGATAAAACATGTTTAATGTCATCATATACACCATATAAAATAAATTAGGTGTATAAAACACAAATATATCTCAATTAAGGGGGATTGAGATGAAATCCCTTACCTCGAGTCTATACTTTCTATGTATGTCCTTTAAAAAATGTATAATAAAATTATATTAATTATTTTATTTCTTAATAAAATTTTACAGGTTTAATAACTTATAATTAAATAATTTATTTCATTTATTTTAATTATATATTTAATTACTTAATCAGTTAAGTCCACTTTGGGATTTTTAAGGACGTTTAGTTCATAATTTCAAAACAACTTCAATATGATGACTGTGGTTGAAGAGTTCATTAAAATGGGAATCAATATCACCTTCAGGTTCCAGTTCTGTAGCAACAAAAGTGAGGAGACCAAAAATCATATCTTCTTTGAAGAAGAGTGGGCTAAGTTCGTGTGGTAGTTATTTGGAATATTTATAGTGGTCTCCTCTAACGAGCTTCAGGGTTCATCATTCTTTAAGAGATGGTTTCAGGGAACACCAGATAAAGGTTTGGAGAAAATTGAACATTTGGTGGTCTTCAGTGCTGGGTGTTGGTGCCTTTGGTAGGCCCGTAACAAGGCTATATTTGAGGTGCTTAAATCACCATGGAGGTCTATCATTATGAAAACCAAATGTCTGCTTATCGATATGGTTACCCTTCTCAAGGATTGGCGGGAAGCCCCCTCCCTAAAGATGTTGTAGGCATGTCCTGACCTAGTTCCTCCCATGGATGGTATGCGAGGACAGTGGTTAAGATGGAGGCCCCCATCCAGTGGTCTTAAGCTAAACACATATGGCTCTGGAATCTCTGGTATCATGTGAGGAATAGGAGTGGTTTGCAACTTGGAAGAGAGTGTGATCCTAGAATTCACGGCCCATTTCAGTAATGGAAATGATCTTCAGGCAGAGGCCAAGGCACTTCTCACTGGGCTCAATCTGTGTAATCAAAAAAATATTGCCATCTCCCATGCAAAAACTGACTCAAAGATCATACATGACTCCCTGCTGGACATAGGATCCACCCCTTGGTCTATCACGCACACCATAAGGAGATGTAAATAATTCCTGAGGAGCAGAATTCAAGTTACACACATGTGGATATAAGATAATAAAGTCATAGATCACCTGGCTTCCCTTGCCACCCCTAGCTCCGATGTCACCTGCCTTACCAATGTCACCTCCTTGAATCCTGAGGGTGTGAATTTAATTCATGGGGATTCCCTTAGTATCCACTATTTTAGACCCCCCTAGGCTATGTGTTTTTTGTTCTTAGGATCTTGGTCTCTTTTATTCTATCCTTTGAATAAATATATAACAATGATGATGATGATGGAGACGGTAATCCGTACGTATGTATGAGTAACATTTTCATTTTTCAAAGAGCATGAGGTAAAGATGTTAAGTAAAATTTTATCTTTAAATAATTATTATTATATTATAAATATCATATCATCTATTTAAATAAACTTATATATACCATCTATGTGATGAAGTGATGAAAAATTAAGCACATCACTTTGTAGAGGTGGTAATCCACACATACGCATGAACGAAGTTATCATTTTTCCAGTGGATGGAAAGGTAATAAAATAGATGATATATTATATTTATAGAATTATAATAATGTAATTAATATCATATATATACTTTAAATCTATCATTATAACCATCCATGAGAGGCAGTGAAAGAAAACAAATTACATCAGATAGTGAGGTGGTAATCCACCACACACACAAACGATGGTTTCATTTCCCATTTAATGGAAGATGATATGAATATTGGTTATGAAATTAACATAATAAAATATCAGTATATGGAAGATATTGATATTATTATTTTATCATGGTTGAATAATACTTTGAGGTAGAATAATAAATAAAACAAAAATGATCGGTTAAGAACCATGCCTCTTCTTTAGACAACCTCTTTAGATTTATACCTAAAGAATTCGTAGGTTGGTTTTCTGATAAAAATATAGACAGTGAAATAAAAATGGTGGAATAAAAATAGAGACTCTATGACATAGAAATGGATATTAAGAAGGTATTTTTTCAAGTATTGGATGAACTGAAAGGCTCTTGAAGTTTGGAGAAGAGAGGAGAGGCAATGTCCTTGTATAAGTGAGGGGAGTGTCACTTTTGGAAATACTTGAAATATTATAATATAATTTTTATCTAACTCATATAAAATGGTTCCTAAATGAAATTTATTCAAATATAAGTAGTATATAGTCTTAATATAATCATGCAAAAAAAATTTAACAGGTTTAGATATCATTTTAAACATTTTCTTTTGGATTAACCCTCCTATTAACCATTTTTAACCTTAACCGGAGTAGAAAATTTTTCAATAAAAAGGGCTATAAATTTATTTATAAGTTAAAAATTAGATCATAAATGGTAAATATATGAAATTTATGACCATATATAATTCCAATTGTCCTTTTGAAATATTTTTATTCTTTTTAAATAATTTAATAAAATATATTTAACATAAAATACTATTAATGTAATTTTAAAAATTATTTACATAATTTGACTTTGAAAACAACAATAAAATAATGAAAAGAGAATATAATACATTTAAACATCAACAATAACTTATTATTAACTAAAAAATTCTTATGACGCTATAATTAATCCAAAAAATATTACCTTTTATGTTTTTTTAAATCATTTACTTTAATTTTATACTGCTTATACAAGAATTATGCCGGTGTTACATAATTATTTCATCAATAAAAATTAAAAATAAATTCCCATAATAAAAATTATTTCATTATGCTCAAAATAACCTTTAATATTTATTCACAACTTATTTTTTTTATCCCTATGTGAACATATAATTGAAATTTAAAAGTAAGCGAAAGACATTTTGTATTTTTCTTTACTTAAAATAATGTCATTTTCAAAGAAAAATGGAACAAAATTACCATAAATTAGAATATTTTATGATTATAGTCAAACAAAAATCATCCAATAGATTAAATTCAAGTGTTAAGGTCATTTTTAGTCCTTATAATGTTATTTTTAACCTTAATTACCCAATTTACTCTTACTGAGGTGACAAATATTTACTACGACCATTATTTATAATGAACAAAAATAATAGTGAATTATTTAAAAAATTTGAACCTCCTTATTAAAAATATGAGATCCATTTTTCAATATTCAATTCATATAAGTGACATAAATAAATTTTAATATAAATGCGTAATATTCAGTGAAAAATATCTTTTAGAAAAAATGTGTCTTTAAAACAAAAAATAAACTTATACCAAAATTAGGTATAATGATGATTAAAATATAATTAATTAGATTATATCTAATTAAATAAGTCTTATGTTAATTTTAGATCAAATTCAAATCATAACGATACTTTTTAATAAAAATAAATGCTAGTTTTAAAAAATTGGTATGTTCACTATTCATTGAAAAATCAATCTTTTCAGAAAATTCTCAAAATTTAACCCTAAGATAATTTTATTGTGATGATTTAAAAAACGATATCATTTTTATCAAATAAAATTTCTTAAAAATTTAAAAATTAATTATAATATTCACCAATAAAAATCTGTAAATTTTTTTTTGAAGAAAAAGTATTTTTAAACCATAAAATGAATTTACCAAAAATTAGAAATTAATTTACTAAGAATTTGTCTTTATATTTTTATTGATTATGAACTTTATATATATTTAATAATCCAGTTACTTCTATTCATACCCACTAATTTAACAGCTAGGTTATAAGAGTCATATTTAAATATTAATATTTTGTGGTTTGTTTAAGCTCGGTGTTGCGTGTGATATACACTACTAAACATAATATTATTTTAAAAATATAGGGGTTTTATAATTTCAAAAAGTTAAATAATAAATCAATAATAAAACTTCAATGTACTCTTTATGGACCATTTCTACTATTTATCAATAAAGAATCTATCCATTCAATAACCCCATGTCATTCCAAAATGATTGACCATTTCCCATTTTTAACAATTAAAACTCATTACCATAGTTTGATCCTCTTTTTAAAACCCACCTCACATTTTATAAAAGGTATCATTTATTTTCTAACACATTTATCCTTATAAAGTTCTAAATTCCATCTTCAACATCGATGGTTATGAAATCCCATTTCATAACCATAAAATTAATTCACAAATCCCTTTTTACCATTTCAAACATAAATGTACCTTTACATTCTCAATTTAATTTCTATAGAAAAATAACCCTTTAACTATCCAATTCAAATTTCAAACTTGTTACATAGGTTCCTTACTAGGAATTATCTTTCTAATGTCGAAAACATGTTAGTTGGGCATTGAACTATAACATAAGACATTTTAAAACATAACGCTTAAATTTAGGTCAATGCCCAAAAATCCAGAATGAATTCACATCCTAAGAAATTAGATAAATAAGAAAGACTATGGGTTAATCTAAAGGTACCACCTACATCATTCCTAGATAAACCCACTCATCTAATATCGAGCAATGATTCATCCTGAATCGAAAGAAATCAAGAAACCATAAAAACACCCTATAAATAGAAAAAATATACATATGTTATGAGAAATTGATCGAAAATGAAATAAAATAAAATAAGAAGGAAACTGGTGGAATTACTACTGGCACTTGATCACAACTGATATCATGTGATTCTAATAACAAACGGGGAGGAAATCCCTCTTTAATGGAAGGAGAAACAAGAGGGACTCTCCATACATGCTCTACTGAGGGGGGGATTCTCCTTTTTTTTAAAATAATGAAGAACTTAAAAAAAACTGATTGAGGGGGTTTCATAGTGTGAACTCAGAGTTCAAACCATGATTGTTCATGGCAGAGGCTCTTCCCCTCTACCTGGACCATTCATGGAATGACTGGAGATTTCATGCTGTGAATAGATCTTGCCTGTTATTTTTCAACAGCAGGCTTTCCCGTTCTTCCCAAAAGCTATCCTGGGCCATCTAACCCCCTAAACCTTCAAAATTGGGAAAAGTAGACATGATTTTAAAAAATTCAAAAGGTTACATGTATCAGATACGGTCTATGGATTTACAGAATGTGTGAAAGATCCATACATGAAGGAGGAACTAGTTTTGAAGAGGAACACTGAGGGTGACCTATTTAAATAGAAATGATGCCTTTTAGAGTGTAAATAGTTTAAGAGGCATGTACGATTTATCTTGGGGGTCTATAACTCATGGGGACATGAATCATGTTGTATTAATGGTTGTGATCTAGTTTCACAAAAGCATATGACCGTTGATACCATATGTGATCGAGTTAGTTATTTTCTTCGTTGGGGATAATGTGTAATATATTCATTATGAATCCTCTATTTTGAGCATAGAGTGGTTTCAAAATGGATTACTGTGGAATTATTAACGTGTGAGTGTGCATGCGTGTGATTATGCAAAGTGTTGGTTCAATCAATGTAAAATGTGGTGAGTTGACCATTGAGAATGATTCAGGTTCTATGGATGAACCTGAATTAGATAATAGGGTAGGTCACTGAAAAATTTGGTTTAGTTTCACCCTTATGCAACTAGAATTATCAAAATTAAGCTCTTAGAATTTGTAGACCATAGGTTTATGTGTTTAAATATGTCTCTATGGTGGAATATGGCATCAAAAATGGATCAGGGTACCATTGTGCGGTCAACCAGAGTTTAAAATCAATAAAGATGCTATGGTTTAGAGAAGAAACTTGCATGGGGGAATGAGACCCATTTGATTCAGAGTTCATAACCCATGCATAGGTTTTTGGAGGGGTGTAACTCATATAGAGAGTGGAATGTTGAATGAAGTGAACTGCATTCTGTGTAATCCAATTGTGTGCAGTGTTTGGTGTATCACTTGTCTCTTGGGTATGAACAATTGGTCACACTTGGTTATTGAATTTGTTGATGAACTATTCATGGAATGGGTATATCAATGTTTATTTTTTAAGGTGAAAATTTAGATACTCCTTTGGTGGGTAACATATATCAGATCATGAGTGAATGACCCTCTTATGGAAAGGGTTGTGGAAGTGTGTAAGGTTGGCTGTTAGATGTTCATGAAGACTTTGAAAAAAATGATGTATAATGGACCTAAGGGAACTTGTTTTTTTGATGAATTCCGAATGTAATATTTAGATGTGGTGCTAATCAGAGAATAGATGTGGGCATCAGACTTGAGGAAAACTCAGTATAATATGAGAGTGATTCATATTGGTGGTGCGTTAGTGCAATACTGGGAACTTTATGGTTGGTGTGAGTGGTTGGCAAACCAAGAAAGGGAATTCCTTCAAATTCAGGTTTAGATTTTGATAAGGATCTCAGATAATTTTAACGATTCCTATAAGGCTTAAGGAACCATGTTATGTGATTTCATCAATTTAACGATGCATCCAAGTTGACTAGAAGAGAACTAACTAGTGTTTCCGGGTGAAAATAAATGTGGTGGGTTAGAAACACATCAAGTTTGTCGAATCAGGTGTGATAGAGGTGGTTAAGGATCAGTCAAGAATTTATTGAAAAGGTCGATGTGTTCGGGTTATGTTTTGTTAGTAGAGACTCATTAGTTCATTTAAGAATTAGGAACAAGGTATTGGTATCAACTTTTAACCCATGTTTTGTGTATGACCGGGCATGATGAAACTGAACCACATTGGGTATGTAATCAGATCATTAGAATTATATTATATATAACAATTCCTATGGAGGGGAACACCATGATACTTCATAATGAATCATATTTATATATCAATGTGAGTCTGGGTAGAACTGGTTTGGTGATCATGGTCTTGATGTTTGGTTGACAGTTAGCATGTGGCTCAGTTTATGTTGTTGGTGTGCTTGTCTATTAGTGTTGCACTGCGAGAGTGTGATGATCATTTTAAAACTAATATAGATAAAGAGACATGATTATTATTCTACCAAAAATTTTTTAGGAATATAATCACTATGGTGGGGATATTGTAATGACCCCGTTGTCACAGGTTGTGCAATTTGGAGGGAATTTGAACTTTTTTTTGGTGGATTTTTTTTGGAGAACTGAGTGTCAAACCAAGGTGCTTCATGTTTAAAAATCTTTAAGATAAATCTTTCAAATTTAAAGGGAGATCAGTGGATGACTTGAGGCTCTAGAGATCGGAAAAAGAAGCCTGATATAGCCAGGGCTACTACTGCAGCTACTGTCTCACCAGTGGGATGGGAAGTATCCCTACTACCCAGAAGGACTCACCAACTAGCCAGTGGAAGTAGTATTTCTATCCATTAAGGGTGTTGTAGGGTGTCTTAAGTGAGGATTTTTTCATCCTTTTTCCATTGAACCCCACTTTGGATTTTACATGGCTTGGAAAAATCAGAAGGGCCATTACAAATGTCATATCCTCCTCTACTCCCTCTGTGAGTTTCCCTTAATACATAATGAATCCAGGTGAGATTCATTGGTGAATTCAAGTGAGATATTCTATTATTCTTTGATCTTGACTCCTTCTTCCTCATTTTGTGGTAGGTCGATGTATCATCCATTATAGATGATTCCTATTGGTAATTATTATCCTTTTTGATCCTTTTATGTCTCAATTATCTTCTAATTCTCTTTATTTTTAGTCATCTTGATCATTTATTGATATTTGGCTTGATTCAAATTAGATATTTGGATAAAAATTCCACCAAATCTTGGTGGAATTGTACAAGAATGTTGGGGATTTTGATCGACAAGGCTATAGGATGTTCTATGATGATAAAAACATTCCATTGATTAATGATTTCTTAAAATTATATCCCTTAGTGAATTATTCTATGATTTTTTTATCAAATTTAATTGAATTGGACATCATATCATAGAATTGAATTGGGTATTTCAAATGGATTAGATTCGAGAGTGTAACAGGAGTGGCCTAAAATCCGTTGTATAAAATTGTGGCTGAGGTATGTCACCTAGTTTATTCCTCATTAAGATTCTAATATAATTATATTAAATTTTTCATTGAATTGTTTCCCCCTAACATCTTTTTTTTCTTGGGATGATGTCAGAAGAGTATTTCAGACCTTCCATGCATGGTTTTTCATGGTTCCAACTAGGTGAAGAGACCCAAAAGTTGTGGTGATTTATGGGGGACATATTGACTTGGATGAACTCATACATAGCTAATGGGATATTCCTAGATGGGATTTGGATCTATATTAGGGAATTTAGTTCCATGTAATTTACCCTATAATATTATGCATAGTTTATTGGCATGTGGTATAAGGCTCTCCATATGGGAGAATGACCCTTAAGTCATAAATGTGTTATGAAATGATTTAATTGCTTAATTAGATTAATTATATTAAGTTCTTAACTAATTAAAGTAACTACGCCTAATGAACTAAAAAAAGTGACAAGGGCCATGAAAGACCCTTGTGCATTGGCTTGATGTCAGTCGCTAATGGTCAATCCCTTTATCATAAAATTGTTCCATATATTACATGAGACCCTTGGGTGTATGATCATACTACATGATACTTAGTGTCCCTTGGATACCCTTTATTACTATACCATGTTACTTCTTACTATGTTATAACCTTTTGGATACTTGCATTGCACTTGGAAATCCTTGTTGATATAATGTTAATTTGGGTGTGTGTGCAGACCGTGAGGTCTATGCTTGATATGATTCACATGTGGATGTGTGTTTAACTATGTGACTCTTTATTGACATGAAATGAATATAAAATTTCTTATTGTATCTTTGTGTGTTATAAGTATAGTTTTTCTATCTCCGAAATTAAGTGACCAGGTTGATCTGTATGGGCTAGTCATTCTTGAGAGGGGGAACCTTGATTATTTTTTCTTTTAAAGACAAGAACTACTTCCCAAATAGGTATCATTAAATATGAGAGTGGGAATCCTATATGTTCATTCTTTGAAAGGCGAGATCTACTACCTAAAGAGGGATTTTGCTCCCCAAGAGGGTAAAGTTTGTTTTTTCATTCTCTAAAATACAAGAACTATTGCCCTAAGAGGGATTATACTTCTAGAGAGGGGGAAATACTGTATAGTTTTATGACCTTGTTATGATTGTAGTATGGATATTTTTATACTTAATGGTGGGGCATGGATTTCACTTTAAAGGTGGTGTCTGGATACTCTTTAATGGTGGAGCATGACTTAACCTTAAATATGGGTGTGACTATACCTTCAAGGGGGATATAGACAGGTGACTAGTTGGACGAGTACATTGGGCCAACATATGAAATTCACTTTAGCATGGATCCAAAGTAAGTTGAATAGGTGTTTAAGGACTATACATATGTGTGAAAATTTTGGATTACTTGTGCATTTATTACTATTACTGATTATTTATTTTTTATTCCTTCATTGTTATTTTTTATCCACTTATTTTGTTGAGATTATTATATGAACATACATTGAATTTACTGGTTATATACAAAACCACATTGGTGGTTCCCTTATGATTTATACTCAGACCCTGATCGGGTGGGAATGACACTTGGGTACTTGAGAAATCCTCACTTATTGAAGGTATAGTTTAGAACAAGGCATGTAATTTATTTTTGATTGGGATATCTCACTTCGAGTATGGAGACTAGGATGAGGTGAGGCTTGGAGTCAGGTGTAGAGTCTCTTTAGTATTCTATCTCTTTTATTATCTTACATACATGATCGAATGATGGGAGATCAACATCTTGTATGCTATCATGACCATTCAAGTTTGTTGTTTATGTTTTCATTTAATACAAATAGTATATTTATTTTCTTTTGCACACTATATTTGTATTTTTTTATATGTTTGGTTATTTATCTATTAATATGTACTTTGATTGAGGGTATAGTCTCCCCATGGTTTGTATTTAGATTCTCAGTGCTAGTTAGTAGCCTCTGATATATGGGGAGGTGCACCTGAGGTCATGTACCACTTTATTCTGAACCCGATGGTTTAGGTTGGAATGTTACAATATCCATGGTATAAAAGGAATTTTTTGTATCTTTGGGTATATCATTTAATACAACATGGAGATATCATATTACGTCCACCCAATACAATCATGTTGTATAACATGCCGCATCATAAGGCATTGTGAATCGTAATGTACGATTTATATTACAATTGATGAGGTGGCCACATATTATAAAATTTGGGAATATTCCATGCGTGGTTATCATTATTTAGTAATGTTTCATTTGATTAAATGTTTGGGAGAATAAAAATCGTTCGAGAGTTTTAGAGGTTGTAAATTCCATATAAACCGGTCAAGAGTTTCATTTGATAATGTATGAGTAAATTCCATACAGGGCTCAAAATATCTCAGGGCCTATATAAATAGGCCAAGGAATTAACATGGGTTCATTCATTCATGAAATCATTTCTTGAGATCTCTCTTATTATTCCCGCATTTCTCTTTTCCTATTTAACCCTTATCCATCAATAAGTACTGGCATACCATGGGAGATATAGAGGATCCCACCCAAGCACTGGGAAATTCAGCCAATCCAAGTATGTACCATGGAGGGAAGAGTTCATCAGCTATTACTAGAAATCTTCATAAATCACTGATTTAATTCAATAACAATATCTATCTTTAATGTAAGGTGTATAATCTTCATTACATTTATGCATGGTTTAATCTTTTCACAACATGGTGATCTTATAAATGAGGTTTCTATTGTCTTCCACTTCTTTGAATAAGTGTTGTTCGATCCCTAATAACCCTTCTGTGGAATCAGTTATTCACAATGCTTCTTGATTCTGGAAATTATGTTTAAAATTAAGAAATGGATATCGTATTGCTTGCTGTTAAATATGATTTATATTTCACTTTAATAATTAGATGTCATATTTCATATCATTGAATATGATATAGAATTTAAATCATGGATTGTCTTGTGATATGTGATATCATAATTTTCAATATAGCCATGCTATACAATATATGATATCATAGGTGGTGACACAGTTGAAATCCTATAGTTTTACATATATCATAATGTACAATATAGGTGTTCGTAACCTATGATATCGACAAACCGTGTTTAAATAATAGAGTATAATATATTCCTTACCATATAACCAATATCAAGAATATGATTCCCATGTGTTGTATAATTTTCTATAGTTAAGGATTATCTATCATAAAATTCCATATATAATCTAGGCATGCCACAAATTATGACATAAGGGAATCATTAAATAAAATTGTCATGAAATTTTTTATTTTTTATTTTTCAATTATGAATTAAATAATAGAATTTATATATATATTTTTAAATTATAGAAAAAATGTGTTTTAAGATATTTATTTAATTTATAAAGTGTTTATAAATTAATTAATTTTAAAAAGTTTATAATTAATTATTAAATGTTTATTAAATAAATATCTATAATATTAAATGTTAATATTAAATACATTTTTATTAATATGGAATGACTTATAGTTTAGATATAAAATGTTTATATAGAAATTACATGGTTAATTTATAGTGTTTATAAATTAAAAAATAAGTAAAAATATAAAATAGTTTATATTTAATATTATGAATTTTTAAAATTAAAATGACTTATTTGACAAAATTATTTGAACCATATAAAAAAAGTTTTGATAATTGATATGATCAAGGTTTAGATAATAAATATGTGATATTTTAGGTGTTTACAATATATATATATATATATGGATAATTCATCTATAAAATGTTTATATTTTAGTTATTATACATGTAAGTTAAAAATGTCATACAAAAGGATAATATAAAGGAGTTAATATTATAAATAAATATAAAGTGTTCATATTTATTTAATTATGGAATTTCTATAACGCATAGATAAATTATAAAGTGTTTATAATTTCTTTATTTTTTGAATTGTTTATAAATTCATATCTCATGTCTAAATTTATGAATTATTCATTCATTTCTTTCATTACCCACTTTATTCATGAATATAATTTTTATATTGTAAATTTATGTATACTTTAGTTTAAAGAGTTAAAATGCTTCTATAAATTTTAATACATGCATATACAGAGTTACATTCTAGGTATGATAATTGATTTAGTTTTCTTATACATTGAATTTGGATTGTATCGGGTTATGATCTTGAATTTAAAGGTTGATTATAGATTATGAATATTAGGTGTGTAGATCCCAGATCAATTAGGGTACTACTGGGTGGGGGGGGGGGGTGAATCAGTAGTACTTGTTTTTCCTTGTTAGAAATTATTTATTTTGAATTAAACCCTTGTGATTGATTAAAGTCTAGATTCACTCTTAAAAATCTCTTCCTCACCCATGTGCAAGAATATGAAAGGAATGAAACATACATGAGATTTTTACATGGTTTGAACTTGACATGAGATCCTACTCATTTTCGTGATCAACCTTTGGTTGTCATGGATTTTTTTAATTCTATAATTTGTAGTGATTACACATTCCTAACAATTGTAACATAAGGCTTGAGAAGGTATCATCCACTTATCTACATTGGAAGGAATCATCCACTTAACACTATTAAATACTATATGATGTTTGAATATGAACCACATGTTATTCAAATAATATTCCTTTTCTCTAGAAATAATCAGATCTCCATCAAATTACTAGACACATGAAAATAAAAAATATTTGATTATAATATGACTTTGACTATATGGATTATTTTAGAATAGTAAAAACACATCAAACTCTTCTCATAGTTTCTTTAGGATGAACTATTATGTATGAGAGCATGCATTCATTAACATGATCACATTCTTCCTTATCACTAATTTCCTGAATCAATAGCAATAGAATCAAATTGCCTCAACCTATTAAGAATACAAAAAAATAGAGTATAAGTTGTTTTATTTAGTTATTCTTTCTCTTTAATATAAAAAATTATTAGTTATTCTCAGAATCCTTGAACTCACATTTTATTATTCATTTTATCCACATTTATATTCACTGTGTAATTTCATGGATATTAGTTTCCAAACTAAAATTTTGGAAACTCAAAAATTTTTTAGCAGTAGAAATATCATATTTTAAATCAGTCAATGAGTTCTCAATTTATCTTCTTAGAATCATTATTTAAATCCCATAAGACCTGATATTATATTCCATGTTATATTTGAATATTGCAGTCTTCTTCTTCCCACAATATCCAAAAGTTTAAATCATTTGAAATTTCCAACCATGTATGCATAGAATCATATAGTAGTGACATGGCTCATATTATTTTGGCGAGTAACTCTTCTTATCCCCCTCTCTCAAATCAGCTTCACCTTCAATTTGATTTTGAATTCCAATCTTGAATCAAAATCATCTTAATTAGATTATGATATTTAAATAATAAAGATTACATTAGCAACATCATCATATTTATCTTCTCATTTTCACTAGAATAAATATTCTGGAAATATCAATATATTTATGTATCAACACTCTAATAATTTTGGTAATTACATGACTCATACATAGTCATCTTTTATAATTAATTATAAAAAAATTATAATAACTCATACGGTATCTCAAACCACTCATACACAAATCATGTGTTTTCTAAAAACTAAATACTATGTAGGGAAATGACTCGTACACTAATCCAAATGAATCATACACAGTCTATTCACTCATACACAAATATTAAATGAATCATAAAAAAATTATTATGAATTGAATATAGATTTCAAATGAAACTTACTCAGAATGAGAATGACTTATACATTCCCTTAATTTTTTAAAATCTCAATATCCGCACAAAAATGAATTATACATAGCTGGAAGTTTGTTAAATTTTCTATAATTATATATTTCAATTAAATAGATATATAAATTCTTCAAATAACTTTAGGTAATCTTAAAATACCCCAGTTAAACTTAAAAAACATTCTCAAACTTCCAATATCATGGTTGAAAACAAAAACAACTTTCTCAACAATTCCAAGGATACTTTAATCTCCCCCTTTAGATTTGTTTTGAACCTGTGCAACCCTTATCAACTTATCATCCACGAGACACCAAATCAAATCCCTTTTCATTTTAAAAAAATCTTGACACCACACCATAGGTTAAAGTATGGGTTTTGAGATAACTTAATCTCTTAGTGATAAGCATTATTTTGGCGAAGTGATAAGATGCCATCTCAACGGGGGAACTCACTACTCGAACAAACTCTCCCTTTTAATAATAAACACAATCACTAAATAATAAAAATAAAAGGATATAAATAAACACTTATACTTACTTCATCAATAAAAGAGTTGTGCACATACTTCTCCCCCTTTGACAATATAATTCAAGGATTAGTGGGAGTCTATCCCAAAACATTCTCAATGGTGTGCGAGGGGATGAATACCCATGTTTATACTTAATGTTTCAAATCCTCCCTCAAGTAAAACCTAAGTAAATATATCTTTTAGTTGATCTTGAGTTGGAATAAATTCTAGTTTTATGTCTCCATTTTCTACCTTCTCCTTGATAAAATGGGATCAGATATCAATATTCTTAGACCTTGAGTGTTGTAATAGTTTTTTAGAAAGATCTATAACACTTTGATTGTCACATAAGATTCTGATAGGTTTTCCACCTTCACCCTCAAATCATCAAGATAATATTTTATATATATTATCTAGGTGAAAGCACTAGTAATAACTATATAATCAACCTTTGTAATACTTAGTGTGACTGAGTTATATTTCTTACAATTCCAACTCACACAACTATCTCCCAAGAGGAAAATTTCACCTAAAGTGGACCTTATATCATCATAATAAGCTGCACATTATATATATATATAAATTCAAATAGATTTAAGTCAATTTCTCTCTTTCAAGACAACTCAAAACTCAAAGTTCCCTTGATATATTTATGGACTCTTTTAGAATCCATAAAATATGAGGTCTTTGGACCACTCTAATATCTAGCACAGAGACTCCCAACATAGACAATATCCATTCTAAAGGCTTTGAGATATAGAAATATTCTACTCAATTTTTTGAATTCTCTTTTATTAACCCTATCACCGTCAACATCCTTTAATAACTTCATCCCCACTTGAATGGGTGTAGATACTGTTTTTTATTCTTCTATATGAAAACTATTCAAAAATTAATTTGAATACTTCTCTTGGGATAGAAAAATATAATTTTCAGATTGAAACACTTGTAGACCTAGAAAAATTTTCAGCTCTCCCAGCATGGACATTTTAAATTATTTATTTATTTTCTTGGAAAATTCTTGAAAAGAACTCTCAGGACCACTTGAAAAAATGATATCATCCATATATAAAATTAAAATAAGTATACCCAACATTAATTATTTAATATATAGTTTTTTGTCCAATTTTTTATTGATTAATTTTAAATCCCTAAAGATGCTATCTGGCCTTAAATTCCAGACCTTTGGGGATTGTTTTAAGCTATATAGGTCCTTAAAAATTTAACACTCTAATTCCATAATCAAGAAAAAATCCATAAGGTTTCTTAATAGACACCTCTTCTTCAAGATCACCATTTGAAAACTAATATTTGATATCCATATGATAGATTTTATAATACTTATAAGATTCCAAAATAAGGAATATATCGATAGACTTCAGCTTTGAAATTAGAGTCCACACAAATCTATATAAACTATTTCAAGTGGATTTGTTGATTATGTCTCTAATATTTTTTTCTTTCCTTTAACTATTTTACTCTTTTGATAGGTTGTATAAAATAGATGTATATATCGAATTAATTGAGGAATATTCCTCACAATATTATATTTATAAATTTTAATTATATTATTTTGGATAATGTGACCAAGTATTGTATAATGAAGATTATTTTCTTTACTTCAACTATGTTAGAAATAATTACCAGTATATACAATCTGAAATAAACTCCCCTGGACATTTCTACCATTTTGATGATTTCACTATATTTAATTATTTTTATTATATAATAATATTCTTGAATACCACCTCATTATCTTCATCACAATGTTGAATTACACTCAAAAGATTATGTTTCAGCCTATCAACAAATAAAACATCTTAAGAATTCAACTTCTTATGATCAATTTAAGTTGTTCTAGTACTTATAATTTTCAAAGAGATTTAATTTCCAAAATTAACTAAACCAACTTCATTACATTCTATGTTTTTCACAATCTTTGTATCCTAAATCATGTGTGATGAGAATCCATTATCATGGATCCATAACTTGATCCTCTTACCATCTTTAAGATCTACCTCCATAATCAATTACTTTTCCATCTTGCTACTATTTGATGTATTATTTTATTTTTAAATATATTTTTATTTACCTGGAATCATTTTCATACACTCTTATTCATAGTTTCCTTGATGGTTACATCTTTTATAGATCTCCTCAAGCTCATCATACCTATTTTGGATAGAAATATATGTTGTCCAATCTATGTAGTTTTCTTCTTTCCAAGTCCACATACTATACTTTCAGAGTATACCACCCTTAATTACTGACTTATTTGGTTCTACAATAGGAAAATATTATGAAAAAATAGTATATTAATTGTTCCCATAGGTACAAAAACCAACAATATCCTCTGAAACCAATTATTCTAGGAAATCTTTGAGCTTGTCCCTAGAAACCTACATACTATTTTTCCACAGAACCAGCCTTACTTTACTTGGTTTTTGAGAGGACTTGCTTCTTATGAATATTCTCAACTCTATTTGATACACAATTATTCTTCTTCAAGGTTTTTCTCAACCCAAGTTTTCCCAATTTGGTATTTATAACCTGCACGGTTAGTTGAGAAAAATTTAGTATTTTCAGAAAATACTGGTGTATATTTTACCTAAGTTGGTGCATGATTATTATCAGTATCCTATGATGGATAAAAATTTAATTTAATATATCTATAAAAGTCATTATTCATCTTTACAAGGGTATTTTTATCCTTAAAACACCTTGATTAATCCTATTTAATCATTTATACTTGTTCATCCAACTTCTTATCAAATTATTTTATGATTATTTCTTACTTTGCCACCTTCACTTTAAGGATTTTGATTTTTTCATTATGATCATTATCCCTACTATGAAACTCATCTTCTCCTCTATTCATTTTACGAACATCCTTCTTAATAAATTTTATTTCTTTCTTATTCTATTTATTTCTTCATCCTATTAATCATCATACTTCAAACCCTTATTTTTTCTTGGGTAGTCAGCTTTAAAGTAACCAACTCCTCTACACTTAAAACATTTGAGTAAGAGATTCCCCTTGTGATTTCATTTAACTATTTTGATATTTTTAGATAAAATTCATTACCATGTTGAGAATATCATCACTCTCATTAACTTGTTTATATTCACATAAAAATTCAAATTTCTATTATTTAATATCCATCTTACTCATAGATTTAAAATATATCACCTTTTTATCATTTTTCTTGAAAATTAGTTTTTTTCTCATTTAATAATTTATGGGAATATTTTAAAAAACATCAAGAGAAATATCATGCATTTATTCCAAAGTTGAGATTTTTAGGTGAAATCTATCTAGAAAGTTTCTCATTAAATTTTAACCATATTAAAATCATGTAATTTATCTCCAAACTATTTGATAAGAATAATTATTTCATTTAATGTTGAGAAATAATTATCAATAGTATCATATTTTTTCATTTCGATATCTTTGAATTTAACCCTCCAAATATTTTATTTTGATTATTTGATTTTTATGTTTCCTTTATACATATTATCAATCTTATACCCCCCCATCTCTTTAGATATATGAAATCCCCTAACATTGGTGTGCACTTTTTCTGAAAAAGATGATAACATATCATATCTAGCCTTCCTATAAATCTAAATAACCCTCTTATCATTGAACATCATAAAACCATACCTTGAAATTGGTGCATATTCTGTAGTGATGGAATCAATCACTTAAAATCCTTATGATATCAGATATGACAACATTTGATTCTTCCACACATTAAAGTTATTTCTATAAAAAAGTGAACACCTCTAGTATTCATAGAATGATGAAAATTCCTAATATTATTAAATAAGATTAGAATATCAAGAGAACTTGGTTTACTCTGATAAAACTCGTAGATCTTAGATTATTTAGGGTACTGTTGATAGTGAGAGTGAATCAGTAGTACCTATATTTCATTTTATAAATTATTTCTTTATAATTTAATTCTTATGATGGATTAAAGTCTAGATTCAATATTTAAAATCTATTCCTCCCCTATATGTAAATATAAAAGGCATGAAACACATGAGATATTTTTAAAAGTTCTGATATTAGTGTGAGAGACTAGTACTTACCATGATCAACCTTTGGTCAAGTTGTATATTTTATTATCACTGTAATTTATAGTGATTACAAATGCCTTACAATTGGTAAATCAGTTTTGAGTAGGTATCACCCACTTCTCTATGTGGGATAGTATCATCCACTTCCCATTATCGAATGCCCAATGTTTTTTAGATACAAACTAACTATTCTTAAAATATCTTCCTTTTCTCTAGAATTAATTTGATCTTCAAAAAATTACTAGACACATGAACATCAAAATTATCTACTTCTGAGAGGACTTTGACTATTTGGATGATTTCAAAATAGTATCAACATTTTTACCTCATCTCATAGTTTCTTTAGGATTTTATATTCATTTATAACATGATGAATTCATGAACATGATCTATTTACTCATCATTATCAATAAAATGGATCACTAAAAATATAATCAACTTTCCTCGAACTCTTTAGAATACTAAAAAATGGAGTGCTGGTTGAAATCTTATATTACTCTCTCTATTTTATACAACAAATTATTGGGTTTTTCTTATAAATCATGAAATAATATTTTATTCTTTATTTTAAGCAAATATATATTCACTATGTAATTTTTTAAATATTAGTTTCCAAACTAGAATTTTGGAAACTTTAAGTTTTTCAGCAAAAATAATACCATATTTTAAATTAGTTAATGGGTTATGATTTATCTCCTCAATAAAACTCATTTGAATCTTAGTTATCATCCCCATTTAAATCCCATAATACCTAAGATTATATTCCATGTAATATTTAAATATTGAGGTTTTCTTAATCCCAAAAAATATATAGCTTCGAATCATTTGAAATTTATATCCATGTGTGCATGGACTTATAAAGTGGTTATGTGGATATTATTCTTATGGTGTGGAACTATTTTCATCCCTTTATCTTTAATAATCATCACCTTTGTTTTGATACTGGATTCCTATCTTGAATCACAATCATATTAATTAAATTTTGATATTTAAATCATAAAGAAAACATTATAAGCATAATCCAATTTATCATATCATTTTTTAGAAGAAATATTATGAAAATCTTAATATATTTATGTATCAACATTCTTAGAATTTTTCTAAGTAAATGAATAATATGTTGTAAAATGATGAAATGGATCATACTCAAATTATAATGACTCATATGGTATCTCAATTTATTCATACAAAATTCACGCCTTTTACAAAAACTCAATACTCAGTAGGGAAATGACTTG
This sequence comes from Viscum album, assembly GCA_963277665.1. Lineage (NCBI taxonomy): Eukaryota > Viridiplantae > Streptophyta > Magnoliopsida > Santalales > Viscaceae > Viscum > Viscum album. Next base: position 467,436,139 of record OY728142.1, on the reverse strand, counting down.
TACACTTCTCTAAATGAATCATACATAGTCTATGTTCACTCATAGAAAAATTTTAAATGACCCCATCACAAAATCATAAAGAAACATTTGCAGAGTTCAAATGACACTTACACAGAGTGGGAATGACTCATATGTTCCCTACCTTTTTTATAATATCAGAATCTTTAGTATATTAATGACTCATATATAGCTAAGACTTTGCCACATTTTTTAATTCCAAATTTAACTTAAATATATATAGAACTTTTTTCCAATAACTTCAGGTCATATCAAAATATATCAATGAAACTCTAAACACATTCTAAAAATTTTAATCTCATGATTGAAAATAAATAAAACTTTCTTAACAATTCCAAGGGAAATTCAAGGTGTTATAAATTTAATGGATTTAAGGTATATCTTGATTAAAGTAACCTTGGGTAGATAGAATTTGGGTTAGACTATTCACTATCCTAAAGGCTCATGACTTGTATAGAAAATTAGGGGTTGGATATCTACCTTTTAAGCTTACTCTTATGGGGATTGTTGATTTTATATGATTCTAAGACTTTACATGAAAGGGTTTAATATAACTTTTGCATAATATTCATTTGGATATGAGTGGATATAGTTGTATTTCAATTCAGGTTAGTAACACAAGATACGAGTTATGTAATGAGTTACATATAAATATATATTGAAAATATTGATTTGGTGTGTAAAGACCTCGACTCCAGTAACCTAGAGCTGGTGTTTACTCTATTACATTGACATAAGATACTAGGAATCACATCCTGAAGGACCAAATAGTTTTTTTCAAGAATATCATTATTCCCATACCATATCTTTACATATCATTCATATTACACTTCCTGGATTCCTAGGAAAGGAAGAAAAATAAGCCCGAGCACAAATTCTTAGTAAGAGTTATGTAAAGAAGAACCTATCACAAGTAAATGAAGAATAATCAATATGGAAAGGTAAATATCTGAACAAACATTCCATTTAATTAATAACTCGACTATCATAATTAGATAAGGAATAATCAAAATGGAAAGGTAAATAACTGAACACATATTCCATTTAAATAACTTTACTATCATGACTAGATAATAAATAATCAATATGTCAAGGTAAATAACTGAACACACATGCCATTTAAATAACTTGATTATCATGAATAGATAAGGAATAATCAATATGGAAAGGTAAATAACAAAACGTGTGACATTTAAATAACTTGAATATCATGAATAGATAAGCAATAATCAATATGAAAAGGAAAATAACTAAAAATATATGCCATTTAATCAATAACTAAGAATTAAATGCATCTATTTATAATATTATTGAGAAAATATCATGGATAATAATAAATAAATTCTTAATGAAGGAAATTCTTAATTATTAGATTTTATGATCTCATGCATCATGATATCTCTACTATCAAGACATTTCACAAGACAGTTTAAAACTATAGGTAGAAACCTGTTTAATGCTAGCTTACTGATTCGACTCATGAAATTACCTATGCATCAAGGGGTTATATAATTCTAGGACCTTACCATCACTGTATTTCCAAATCATTCCTCAAATATATAATAATTGATTTAATTCATGAAAAATGTGCCTGATTATCAAATATTAGTATTGAGTAAAGAATACATATTTATCAATATTTCCCTAGATAAACATATAACTTTCAATGTAAAACACTGTATGTAGAAATGATTTACGATTTAAGAAATAAACATATCCATGATAAATAATATAGATATTTATGGAAAATTTAATGTCTAATGATAACAGGTTAAACAACTCAAATTTTCTCTGGTTTTATTTTTATAAATTAATTAGAAAAATTATGAGACCAGGCATTAAGACGACATGAGATTCTGAGGCCTAGTGTGCCCAGGGAAAATCAATGAAAAATGTTTGTTTTTTAATAAAGCACATGGGAATATTTTATTTAAACTGTAATAACTCTTAAACAGGTGCCCGTATCAGAAATATGAGTGCACCATTGCATTCATAACATCAACATTACCTTAGGTGGGGACTAACCTCAACCGTTGCAGATCGAGGGTAGAAGTTAGTTTTTGGATGTAAACGTCATTAAAATATTTAATAAAAAATATTTTATTTGACATTTCATAGGTTTCTTTTAAGTATGGCCTATTGTTAGGAATATAGGGTTATGAAATAACCCTGGTAATCCTCTGAGGCAAGGAGATATATCTCCCTCCAAATTGTCTAAGGATTGGCGGATCAAGATCGATGAACCTCATATTTGACGGATCAACGAACGATGACGACGCATCTTCACTCTTCATCAACGATCGATCCAAACCTCAATGTAGGATATTGATCTCTTTATGCTTTACTCTTCCCCTATTAGATTAAATGATGAACAAGGACTAACCAATGAATAGGTTGATCTGCGGTTCAATCATTCTCACAGGATAGTTAATTTATTGTGGGGTTTTTCAGGTGATAGATCTTAGTGATCATCCTCCCCCCTTTTCTCTTCTAACAAGGATGACTCAAGGATGACCCAAACAAGGAAAAGATCCATTATTCAAGAATTATCTGTGTTATTCCTATACTCATTCTTGGAATTCTCCATCACTGGACTATTATGGTCACAACACAATTTTTCTGGGAGTCTTCGAATGCAGTTGGACCCCCGAAGTACTAGTAATACAGATCAAAGCCCAAGGCAGTGAAGGTCTTGACCCGAGGATCATGGATGTGGTTCCGTTTAGAAAAAATGGAGCATCAGAGAAATGTGGGTGACCTGTGAAACTAGAGTTTCCTATGCCCAGTGGCATGCGACGGTGGCCAGATGTGGGTGCGGTGGAGGATGGCGGTCACCCAAGACGGTAGCGACCAGACCGTGCAGGTGGAATGGCCAGACCATGTAGAGCTGCGGTGGCAGGGGCCGTAGTGGGGACCAGGCACATGGTGGCTGACCGCATTGAACATGATAGGATCGTGTTGACTGGGAGACATAGGGGAGGCACACAGTTGGGACAGACCGCGCAGACCAGGGGGCACAACCAGGGTGGGCCACATTTGATGGAGAAAATCGGTCTGCATGCAGCGGGCCGAACCAAGGTGGCCAGGTCACTCTATTAGGAAAAGATCAGTGGATCAGACTAAATCAGGCCAATTCAGGTTGATCAGACTGGGTTAGGTCAGCCGGCAGGTTGGTTTAGGTCCGGTGGTTGGATTGGACCCAGATCGGACCCAGGTCAGACCTTTTTAGTAAAACAATCGTAACTTTCAAACTGTGTGTCTGTTTGATGAGCCGTTTGTAGATTTAGGACCCTTGAAATTAGAAAATACTTTTTAGATACTTTAAGTAAGTATTTATGAAATTTGGAATGAAACATTTTGTCTTGAGGAGTAGGTACTCCCAGAACAAGCATGCTACTAGCGGAATCTTGTGGCTGGATGTGATCTTGAGACTATGTGAATTATTGACTATGTGATTTTGGGGCTGCATGACCTATCAAAACTTCATGTGTTATAAACACTCCATTTTTTATCAACACTCTATGTGTTATTGACACTACATGTGTTATTGAAACTTCATGTGTTATCAACACTCTATGTGTTATTGACACTCTGTGTGTTATCAAAACTCTATATGTTATCGACACTTTATGTGTTGTCCATACTTCATGTGTTATCGACACTCCATGTGTTATCAAAACTCCATATGTTATCAACACTCCATGTGTTATCGACACTACTTGTGTTATCAAAACTCCATGTGTTATTAAAACTCTGTGACTTACCGATACCATGTGTTTTGTGGACTACGTATGATAATCATGCTTTTCATGCTATAGAATTATACCTGTGTGAGATGACTATGTATCTTCTTAGTGGTATACTTCATGTATTACTTTGTGGTATACTTCATGTATTTCTTAGTGACTATACTTCATGTATTTCTTTTTGGTGTAATTCATGTATTTTCTTGTGGTATACTTTGTGTATTTCTTAGTGGTATTCCTTTGTGGTTTCAGGGTGTCCTACTGAGTATTATTTTACTCATCCCCGCACGGGATTTTCCCTCATGTGTTGTTTCTTGTATAGATGATCAAATCTTTGATGGAGTCCTAGGTGGACTAGGACTAGGTGGTGCTTAGGGTGATAAGATAGACGAGGTGTGCTCCTACAACTTCAGACAAATCTCCTACCCTTCAGGTAGGGTTTTCAGTGGATGAGTACCAGGAACTTGTGCATTCACCTTTGTAGAATATTTATTTTGGTGGGTTTTTTATTCTGGACCTATTTAATTTCTAATTTTCTTACTATTGTACTCTTTGGTTGGTATCTTAGTGTATTCATGAATTGTCTACTTATTGTTTTTACTTTTCATCATTTTGGGCTTGGATATATGGGTGTGTGTACAAGTACTTAGGAAAATACCTCCCATTTTTGGGATATACCTACTCAATGTTAGTCACCATCCCCTGACCTATCAATGGCAGGCTTGGGGTATTCACGGCACAAGCCCCTCTGGGATAGGTCATGACAAAGTGGTATCAGATGTGGTCAGTTCTACTTAAGGACTAGGAGTCTATGAGGTTAGTTTGGGGAAACAATGTTAAGTGTTTCGTGTTAGGATTTCAAGCTAGGGAATCCAATGTTGGTGTGGTGACCGACGTATCCATACACCAAGACTTTGGAAACCTTATTTTCGACTCAGTACATGAAAAAAATAATTGAAGGGAAATTAATAGTACATGCATCATATAGGATTTTGGTGTGTTCTCATCTACTTCTTGAGTCAAATCACTAGGTATAATCTATTGACCGTGGACTGTATTGATCTATTTTAGGATGCCTCTCTATAGAAAACCAGTCATAATTCCATTGTGTGATCACAAGGATGATCTTTCTAGCGATGAGGTGTCGATACAAGGGCTTGTACTGAAGATGCCCCTTACACCGGAGATAGAACCTCCAGGTGGTTTACCAATAATGCCACCACACATCGAGCAATAGTTACTCCCAGTGCCACTGGTTGAGGATGCATATAGGATGAGTGAATTTCACGAGTTATAGAGGTTGTGAAATCCTAGGTTTAGGGGTGATCCAAACCCCCAGATAGATAAGGATTAAACAAAGGTAGTGAATCGTGTCTTCTGCGTTGTGAGAAAACCTTCCGACAAGGTGGAAGTCCTAGTCGCGAGTCTTATTTAGGGATTAGTGGGGAGATGGTGGAGCTTAGTGACCTAGACACATGATGAGGAAACTCTCTCTTGGACAGAATTCGAGCAAATATTTAGAGATGAGTTATTCTCAACTACGTTATACTCAGTGCGCATATAGGATATCATGCATCTGCAATAGGGAAATCATACTATGGAAAAGTACTTGACAAGGTTTATTGATATCTCTCGCTACTCCACAAATATGGTGAGAAACCTATTCTTTAGGGATCAGACCTTTGATAAGGGGCTATACAGGGAGATCAGGGAATCCATGATATCCCTTATCATCCCTACATATGTTGGGGAATTAGAGAGAGATTTTCTAGTGGAGATATTTCTTCCAGAGCAAACATCAGTAGTGGGAGCTACCAGTAGGCACTAGGAAGCTGAGTCTTTGAAGGTAAGTAACCGATAGCAGAAGCAGGGACCTGTAAAGACCAGTAAAATTCAAGGAATTTTTTTTCTTAATTTTCTTTGGGATTTTACAAGAACGCAGTTTCTGATGGCACATGATTCCGAGGCCCGGTGTGCCCGAAATTTCTATCCGAAGTTTAGCTCGGGTACGTTCAGTGAACGAACGAGCGGGAATTTCTAACTTATGAACCGGTGCTTGGAATCAAATTCCGAGGGTACCGATGGAACCGCAACGTCGGTAATTGCTTAGAAACACCTTTTTCAAAGTTGCGTTTTCATGAGAGAGGTTGATAAAAATTGTGGAAGTTAAAATAAAAATTTAACTACAATTTTAATTTTCTCTAAGTGGATTTAAGCTTTGGGTGGAAGTTGGGTAACTACCCAACTTCCCTTGGGAGGTTATGAGGGTGGTGGGGCCCACACGAACCCCACCCCTTCACATTCCTTAACTCCCTCAACTCACAATTAAATTTGATAACTTAAGTTTTAATAACTTATGATATTAATGAAGTGTGTTTAATGTGAGTGTTTGAATTTCAAACTAATGACAAGTTAATAAAATAAGTGTGGACTTATTTTATTAAGGGTTGAATTCTTGTTGTGAAGTCTTTGGGATAAAAGGATAAGGAACTTGAGGAACTTCTTCGTATTCGATGAAGAACGCGAAGAATACATCGATCTCCGACGAAGAACGCCGAGTCCTCGGAAACCGACTACGCGACGCCGACGACGTCTTCTTTCGCGACGTCTCTTTCCGCGACGAATCCTCGTTCGATGAACCTCCATTCAAGCTACGCTCGAGGTAGGGGTTTGATTCATTTAAATCCTAGTGATTTATACCTGCGGTGTTTGATTAAACTTTTGTTGTGAGACTTTTAAAACCGCTAACGCGGTGGGTGTGGACAAACGAACAAGTCCGAACCCACCGCCCCTTTCGTTCTTGGTGTGCGAAACGGCGGACGTCAACAAAACAAGCCGCACAGGTGATGAGAGGTCCTCGCAGTGAAGGACGGACCCTGAGAGGGCCTTTGGCGAAGACGACGTGAAATTCCGACCACCGGAACTCGTCCGGTGGTCTGCGGAGCAGCCCGCCGGAGCGCCGCCGGAAGGAACTGCCGCGGCTGAAGCCGCGGCGGTAGCACGCGGTCCCGCGACCACACGGGACCTGAGGAGAACGGGACGCGGCAGCCCAGCCGCGTCCGCTGGCAAGGGAGGCCCCACGCAGGGCCACGGTTCCCTCACGTGGGGGCAGCACGCCCCCCGCTCCGCTCGGCCGTAACCGGCCGAGCCGACCCGCCTGGCGACCGGGCCGCGCCCGCGCCGGCCGGGCCGGGTCGCGCCCAGGCCGGGCTGGGCCACCCCGGCCGGGCCAGGCCACCCCGGCCGGGCCGGGTCACGCCATCCGGGTTGGACCCGGACCCGGGTCGGGTCGACCCGGTTCGGGCCGGCCCAGGGGGGGTTGGGCCGGGTTGGCCCGGGCCCAGACCCCCCGTTTTCGGACCTTTTCGGTCTTTTGATCATAAATTGAGATACGGGCCTTCGATCGACACACCGTTAGTTGATATGCGATCCTTGGATCGAGACGGTCGTTTCGGTATATGGCACTCAAGGTTTCGGAATACTTTGGGTTCGGCCGAGTTGGTTCGTACACGAAACCAACTCGGCCCTCGGAGCGGAAATGCTCATAACTTGAGCTCCGAACGTCCGATCAATGTGCCGTTGACTTTGATGGATTCCTCTTAGTGAGACGGATCTTTTGGCTTACTCCGCCCGAGGTTTGGACGCAGGTGGAGTACGGTCGGGTTGGTTTTGACTTAAAAACCAACCGGGCCCCTGGGACGAAAAAGCCAATAACTCTCAGACCGGGCGTCCGATTGACATGTCATCTACGACGTTGAGTTCCTGTTGATGATACGGAACTTTTGGATACATCAACTTTGGACTATGTGTCAGTTGATGTATCAGCCTCTCGGTTCGTGGAGCGGACCCTCCCGAACGAGCTTGCTGTGTGCGGGAACCCTAGAGCTGGCTGTGTTTGCGACTACTACGACGACGACTGTATAGAGATCCTCAGTGGATTCGACAACGACGACTACAACACTCAGCGATCCTACGTGGATCAGTGCTACAGATCCTGTGTGGGTCCGATCCTATGTGGGTCAGCGCTCAGCGGTCCTGTGTGGGCCAACGCCTACAGATCCTGTGTGGGTCCGATCCTGTGTGGGTCTTTGCGGGGGTTAGTTATCTATCGATCTTGTGTGGGTTAGATCCTTTGTGGGTCATTGCGGGGGTTAGTACCTATCGATCCTTTGTGGGTCCGACGACTTGGATGAATCAGTGGCAATATCTGATCATCTCTATCATCTTACAAAGATGTATACATGTGTGAGCTGAATCCTGTTTTCCTTTCCTATGTGGATTGTGTTGTGCTATCCTGTGTGGATTTACGTTTTGCTTTCCTGTGTGAACTGGGTTGTACTTGGGATCGGAGTTGGAGCGAACTGGAATTGATGACTTAGGTATATGTATGGGCATATACCTAAGTAGTGTCGGATGTTACTTCGTGATAGTATCTTTACTTTGTGGATTCTGGGGGACCTTCGGGGGTCTCAGGGTCCCTACTGAGTAGCTTATACTCACCCTTGCACAGGATATGCCCGCACTACGTTGTGTTGGTTGCAGACGACGGACAACGCTGATCGCGGTTGAGGCTGACAGAGCAGGTCGGTACCCGGAGGTGGACCACTGGGCGGAACATACTCGGAGCGGACGACTGGACTCGAGGAGCTGTGGAGGCTATCTGTACTCACCCTTTAGGTGGGACTTCTAGTGGACAGATCTACGCTGCGGCTCTACTTTTCAGTTGCTGTTTTACCTTTTCAGTTGTACTTTACTTTCAGTTTGGGTTTGTATACTGGCCCACTTACTTTTCCGCACTTACTGTTGTACTCAGTTTTTACTTAGTGTTTACTTCTACTGCTTGCTTGCTCTGTGGTGTTTGTTTACTTTACAAAGGAAATGCCTTCCCTTTTTACCGGGATTTACGCCTTGGTGTTAGTCGCCAGCCCCTGGCCTATGGAAGGTGGGCTTGGGGTAGTCACGACATGGGCCCCGAGGACGGGTCGTGACAAATTGGTATTAGAGGGAGGTTCGGTTCTACTGCAGAACTTTGGACTCTGATCTTTTTCTATGTGAAGCAATAGTGTAAAGCGTATTGGGTGTGGTTATCAGTCCAGGGAGTCCAGTGTTGGTGCGGCGACCGACGTATCCGTACACCAGGACCCTGACTTCTGATTTCAGACTTAATGCACGAAAACATTGATTGCATGTGTGTGTTTCAAGTTTTCTTTGTGATTACTTTGTGTCAGCTCACCAGGTATACTGTTCTGACGTTGGTGTACCTGTTTCCTTTTCAGGATGGCCCCACGATGGCATCCAGCTAGGGTTTCAAGAGTTGAGCGTGACGACATCCCACCGAGCGACGAGGCCTCGGTACATGGCCCTTTGACAGATGAGGCACCGACGATACCTTTACTCGCCGAGCCACCGATGCTACCAGCCCCAGCCGCTGATGATGCACGTCTCCTTAGTGAACTGCACGAGTTTCAGCGCCAGCGACCACCTAGGTTCCATGGGGAGACGAACCCCCAGGTAGCTGAGGATTGGCTGGAGGCAGTGGTACGAGTTTTCCGGTTAGTGAGGACACCAGCAGACCTCATGGTGATCCTCGCAGCGAGCCTACTGCACGCAACAACGGGCCGATGGTGGAGCTTGATGATCCAGGTGCACGATGAGGCATCTCTCCTCTGGATAGACTTTGATAGCCTCTTCCGCTCAGAGTTCGTCCCGGCCACCCTCCGTGCGGTGCGCATCCAGGAGCTTCTTCAGCTGCAGCAGGGCAGCTTGACGGTCGCCCAGTACTCGGCGAGATTTACCGATCTCTCGCGCTACTCAAAAAACATGGTATGAGACCCATTCTTCCGGGCCCAGACCTTTGAGCAGGGATTGAGACATGAGATCAGGGCATCACTGATCTCCCCCAGCATTCTGACCCAGGCAGGAGTACTGGAGCGAGCCCTTTTGATCGAGAGCTTTCTTGCTGAGCCTTCATCAGCACCGAGACCCACCGCAGGGCGGCACGTAGCAGAGTCTTCTGAAGCAGGCAGTCGACAGATGACTCATGGGTCCAGGAAGACCAGACCCTCAGGCAGATGACCTCAGGACACTGGCTCAGCAGTGCGGGGCACACAGCGCGGAGGCAGTCTTTCGAGAGGCAGGCAGTGCTACTCATGCGGTGGGCAGGGCCACATGGCTTGTGACTGCCCGAACCGCCGTGCTGAAGAGCAGCAAATGGTTGAGGGACCACCCAGGCAGAGGCAGAGGGTCGACCGTGGTGGTCCGCAGGGAGAAGGAAGACGAGGCAGAGGAGCTGGCCGAGCAGCAGTTGGTGGCCGACGCTTTGAGGCTCTACAACCACCACCACCAGGAGGTCCACCCCGGCCACAGGGAGCTGGCGGACAGAGACAGGCACATCTCCAGGTAGTGGATGCCTATGACCACGGCACGCCCGAGATGATTCGAGGTACTATCTATGTCTATTCCACCCTTTCTGCAGTTCTTATAGACACAGGAGCGAGTAATTCTTTCATAGATGCTGCCCTTGTTCGGAGCTCAGAGATTCCGACAGAGCCGTTGGCTCGATCCTTACGGCTAGAGACTCCTACGGGAGCAGACTCGACGATTACACACTGGTGCCGGAAGTGTGAGCTTACTCTAGGAGGTGAGAGCTTCAGCTGGGATCTTCTTGTAGCGGCGTCGAGGCCTTACGACGTCATCTTGGGCATGGATTGGTTATTAACAGTCCATGCTCAGATTGACTGTATTAGGTGCAAGGTGCGATGTGTACGCACCGACGGGAGCAGGTTCACCTTCACCGGTGAGAAGGGAGACTTTGCAGCACAGGATGGACTTCCGCAGAGGAGGGGACAACCCATCACTCATCAGTTGGCTAGCCTCATCCTAGGAGGAGTTGACGTGCGAAGTCCTAGTTTTCCTGCAGTGGTGGATCAGTATAAGGACGACTTTCCCGACGACGTTCCAGGACTACCTCCTCGCAGAGAGGTATACTTTTATATTGACCTATACCCCGGGACAACCCCTATATCGACTCCAGCGTATCAGATGTCCCCCGCTGATCTTCGAGAGCTACGGGTACAGTTGGAGGACTTGTAGGGCAAGGGGTTCATCCGAACCAGTGTTTCACCCTGGGCTTCCCTGATTTTGTTCACCAAGAAGGCGGACGAGAGCTTGCAACTTTGTGTCGACTATCGTCGCCTAAACCAGGTGATAGTAAGGAACAAGTATCTACTACCGAGGATTGATGACCTATTCGATCAGCTCAAGGGAGCACGGTGGTTCTTGAAGATAGACCTCAGGTCAGGCTATCATCAGCTCAGAGTTCGAGACGAGGACGTGCAGAAGACGGCCTTCAAGTGTCGGTATGGCCAATATGAGTTCTTGGTTATGCCATTCGGTGTAACCAATGCTCCAGCAGTGTTCATGTCCCTCATGAATAGGATATTTCAGCCATACCTCGATCGATTTGTCGTGGTCTTCATCGACGACATTTTGATTTACTCGAAAAATGAGGAGGAGCACACCTACCACTTGCGGGTTGTACTAGACACACTCCGAGAGCACCAAATTTATGTTAAGCTCTCGAAGTGTCAGTTATGGATATGCGAGGTCCACTTCTTGGGGCACATCATCTCTGAGGCGGGAGTTGCGGTGGATCCTGCGAAGATCGAGGCAGTTTTGGCTTGGAAGCCACCCAGGAGTGTGACTGAGGTGCAAAGCTTCTTGGTTCTAGCTGGTTACTATCAGAGATTTGTGCCATACTTCTCCAGAGTTAGGGCACCCCTCTCAGCTCTTACGAAGAAGGGGAAACCCTTTGTGTGGTTAGAGATGTCAGCAGAGCTTCCAGGAGCTGAGACAGAGATTGACCAGCGCACCTATATTGAGGTTGCCGGAGGAGGGAGTAGGGTACGTAGTCTACTGTGATGCATCAGGGACCGGACTCAGATGTGTCCTGATGCAGGAGCGGGTGGTGATCACCTATGGATCACGTCATTTGAGGCCGCATGAGCAGAACTATGCTACCCATGACCTGGAGTTAGCAGTAGTGGTCTTCGCTCTGAAGACATGGCGACACTACCTGATGGGCGAGCGCTTTATAGTTTTTTCTGACCATCAGAGTCTCAGATACATCTTCTCTCAGAAGGACCTGAACCTGAGACAGCGGCGATGGCTCAAGTTCCTCCAGGACTATGACTTTGAGATAGTCTATACTCCTAGGAAGGGGAACGTAGTAGCCGATGCTCTCAGCAGGAGGACGAACATTCAGCTACTTGAGGAGGCGACAGAGCAGCTAGCCGCTTTGCAGATATCCTTCGTGGATAGAGATGGGGCAGCCTTCCTTCAGTCTCTCATAGTCACTCCTCCACTACTGCAGTGGGTCAGAGAGGCACAGCGTGGGGATGCCGACTGTGAGACACGGCGTGCACAGATATCCTCAGGACAGGCACCTGATGGTTTCTCCTTTGGAGCAGAGCACAACATCCTTTTCAGAGGACGTACCTTGGTACCAGTTTCTTTACGGGATGAGGTGCTGTGAGAGTTTCACACTTCTCCCTTGGCGGTACATCCTGGAGTGGAGAAGATGTACCGAGACCTTAGACGATAACACTGGTGTCCGGGTATGAAGAAGGCTGTGGAAGAGTTCGTTTCTCGATGCCTCACCTGCCAGTAGGTGAAGGTAGAGCATCAGGTACCAGCAGGCTTGGTACAGCCCTTGGAGGTTCCAGAGTGGAAGTGGGATGGGATATCTATGGACTTTGTGATTGGACTTCCACGCACTTCCAGAGGTCATGACTCCATTTGGGTGATTGTCGACCGACTCACCAAGTCGGCACACTTCTTACCCATCAGAGAGCAGGGCTCAGTGGAGATCTTGGGGCGTCTATACGTTCAGGAGATTGTACGGCTTCACGGTGTGCCATCATCTATCATCTCCGATCGAGATGCTCTCTTTACTTCCCGGCTTTGGAAGGGGTTGCAGGAGGCGTTCGGGACGCAACTACGTTTGAGCACTGCCTTTCACCCTCAGACAGATGGTCAGACGGAGAGGACCATTCAGACTCTCGAGGACATGCTCCGTGCATGTGTTCTCGACTTTGGTCACAGCTGGGAGGACCACCTACCCTTGGTGGAGTTTGCGTACAACAACAGCTACCACTCCACCATCGGGATGGCACCATACGAGGCGTTGTACGACCGACCTTGCAGATATCCTTTGTGCTGGACAGACCCTGGGGAGTCAGCACTTATGGGACCGGAGATGGTCCAGGCCACGACAGAGAAGGTCCAGGTCATCCAGGAGCGGATTAGGACAGCTCAGAGCCGGCAGAAGTCCTATGCTGACAGGAGGCGGAGACCACTAGAGTTTGAGGATGGCGACCATGTCTTCTTGCGTGTCTCACCTCGACTTGGATTACAGAGATTTGGCCGAGGTGGCAAGTTGTCTCCACGCTTCATCGGACCATTACAAGTCCTCAACAGGATTGGCGAGGTAGCTTATCTCCTGGCTCTACCACCTCCGTTGCATCGGGTGCACGACGTATTCCACGCATCACAGCTGAGGAGATACGTGCACGACCCGATGCATATCATTGACCATGGGGAGCTGGACGTTGATGATGGGGCGACTTTTGTGGAGGTCCCGGTGGAGATCGAGGATCGACAGGAGCGGGTCCTACGTGGATGATCGATTCCTCTAGTGCGCATCAGATGAAAACACATGAATCTCCAGGAGAGCACTTGAGAGCGGGAGGCTTAGATGTGTGCTCAGTACCCACTTTTGTTTCCCTAGTTTATGTTGTATCTTTACGGGGACGTAAATCCATGAGGTGGGAGTAATTTAAAGACCCGTAAAATTCAAGGAAATTTTTTTCTTAATTTTCTTTGTGATTTTACAAGAACGCAGTTTCTGACGGCACATGATTCCGAGGCCCGGTGTGCCCGGAATTTCTATCCGAAGTTTAGCTCGGGTACGTTCAGTGAACGAATGAGCGGGAATTTCTAACTTATGAACCGGAGCTCGGAATCAAATTCCGAGGGCACCGATGGAACCGCAGCGCCGGTAATTTCTTAGAAACACCTTTTTCGAAGTTGTGTTTTCATGAGAGAGGTTGATAAAAATTGTGGAAGTTAAAATAAAAATTTAACTACAATTTTTATTTTCTCTAAGTGGATTTAAGCTTTGGGTGGAAGTTGGGTAACTACCCAACTTCCCTTGGGAGGTTATGAGGGTGGTGGGGCCCACACGAACCCCACCCCTTCACATTCCTTAACTTCCTCAACTCACAATTAAATTTGATAACTTAAGTTTTAATAACTTAGGATATTAATGAAGTGTGTTTAATGTGAGTGTTTGAATTTCAAACTAATGACATGTTAATAAAATAAGTGTGGGCTTATTTTATTAAGGGTTGAATTCTTGTTGTGGAGTCTTTGGGAGAAAAGGCTAAGGAACTTGAGGAACTTCTTCGTCTTCGACGAAGAACGTGAAGAACACATCGATCTCCGACGAAGAACGCCGAGTCCTCAGAAACCGACTACGCGACGCCGTATACCGTGACGCCGCCGCCGTCTTCTTTTGCGACGTCTCTTTCCGCGATGGATTTTCCGTGATGAATCCTCATTCGACGAACCTCCGTTCAAGCTACGCTTGAGGTAGGGGTTTGATTCATTTAAATCCTTGTGATTTATACCCACGGCGTTTGATTAAACTTTTGTTGTGAGACTTTTAAAACTGCTAACGCGGTGGGTGCGGACTAACGAACAAGTTCGAACCCACCACCCCTTTCGTTCTTGGTGTGCGAAATGGCGGACATCAACAAAACAAGCCGCAGGGGCGATGAGAGGTCCTCGCAGTGAAGGAAGGACCTTGGGAGGGACTTTGGCGAAGACGGCGTGAAATTCCGACCACCGGAACTCGTCCGGTGGTCCGCGGAACAGCCCGCCGGCGCGCCTCGCCGGCACGGCGGCGCCGACGGGAGGAGGCGGCGGCGCCCGGCGCACCGCTGGAAGGAACCGTCGCGACTGAAGCCGCGGCGGCAGCACGTGGTCCCGCGACCGCGCGGGACCGGAGGGGAACGAGACGCGACATCCTGGCCGCGTCCGCTGGCAAGGGCAGCCCCACGCGGGGCCACGGTTCCCTCACGCGGGGGCAGCACGCCCCCCGATCCGCTCAGCCGTAACCGGCCGAGCCGACCCGCCTGGTGACCGGGCCGCGCCCAGGCCGGGCCGGGCCACCCCGGCCGGGCCGGGTCACGCCAGCCGGGTTAGACCCGGACCCGGGTCGGGTCGATCCGGTTCGGGCCGGCCCAGGGGGGGTTGGGCCGGGACGGTCTGGGCCCAGACCCCCCGTTTTCGGTCTTTCACTCATAACTTGAGATACGGGCCTCTGATCGACGCACCGTCAATTGCGATGCGATCCTTGGATCGAGACGGTCGTTTCAGTATATTGCACTCAAGGTTTTGGAATACTTTGGGTTCATCCAGGTTGGTTCGTACACGAAACCAACCGGGCCCTCGGAGCGGAAACACTCATAACTTGAGCTCCGGACGTCCGATCGACGTGCCGTCAACTTTGATAGATTCCTCTTAGTGAGACGAATGTTTTGGCTTACTCCGCCCGAGGTTTGGATGCAGTTGGAGTACAGTCGGGTTGGTTTTGACTTAAAAACCAACCGGGCCCCTGGGACGAAAAAACCAATAACTCTCAGACTGGGCGTCCGATTGACGCGCCGTCTGCGACGTTAAGTTCCTGTTGACGATACGGAAATTTTGGATACATCAACTCTGGACTATGTGTCAGTTGATGTATCAGCCTCTCAGCTCGTGGAGCGGACCCTCCCGAACGAGCTTGCTGTGTGCGGGAACCCTAGAGCTGGCTGTGTTTGCGACTACTACGACGAAGACTATACAGAGATCCTCAGTGGATTCGACGGCGACGACTATAACACTCAGCGATCCTACGTGGATCAGTGCTACAGATCCTGTGTGGGTCCGATCCTGTGTGGGTCAGCGCTCAGTGGTCCTGTGTGGGCCAACGCCTACAGATCCTATGTGGGTCCGATCCTGTGTGGGTCTTTGCGGGGGTTAGTTACCTATAGATCCTGTGTGGGTCAGATCCTTTGTGGGTCATTGCGGGGGTTAGTACCTATCGATCCTTTGTGGGTCCGACGGATTGGATGAATCCGTGGAAATATCTAATCATCTCTATCGTCTTACAAAGATATATACCTGTGTGAGCTGAATCCTGTTTTTCTTTCCTATGTGGATTGTGTTGTGCTATCCTGTGTGGATTTACGTTTTGCTTTCCTGTGTGGACTGGGTTGTACTTGGGCTCAGAGTTGGAGAGAACTGGAATTGATGACTTAGGTATATGTATGGGCATATACCTAAGCAGTGTCGGATGTTACTTCATGATAGTATCTTTACTTTGTGGATTCTGGGAGACCTTCGGGGGTCTCGGGGTCCCTACTGAATAGCTTATACTCACCCCTGCACGGGCTATGCCCGCACTATGTTGTGTTGGTTGCAGACGATGGACAACACTGATCGCGGTTGAGGCTGGCAGAGCAGGTCGGTACCCGGAGGTGGACCACTGGGCGGAACATACTCAGAGCGGACGGCTGGACCCGAGGAGATGTGGAGGCTATCTGTACTCACCCTTCAGGTGGGACTTCCAGTGGACGGATCGACGCTGCGACTCTACTTTTCAGTTGCTGTTTTCCCTTTTCAGTTGTACTTTACTTTCAGTTTGGGTTTGTATACTGGCCCACTTACTTTTCCGCACTTACTGTTGTGCTCAGATTTTACTTTGTGTTTACTTCTACTGCTTGTTTGCTCTGTGGTGTTTGTTTACTTTACAAAGGCAATGCCTTCCCTTTTTACCGGGATTTACGCCTTGGTGCTAGTCGCCAGCCCCTGGCCTATGGAAGGCAGGCTTGGGGTAGTCACGGCACGGGCCCCGAGGACGGGTCGTGACAGGACCCAAGTGGGTCAAGAACTCTAGGGGATAACCCCAGGACATAGGATCAGCAGTATAGGTCTCCTAGGACAGAGTGAATTAGCTAAAGGACATACAATGTTACTAATGTGGTGGTTGGGGACATCTGACATGAGTTGATCGAACCACCATATAGACAATCAAGAGATTGTTGAGGGATCACTAAGGAAGAGGAGGAGGAATGAACAGGGTGGTCTATAGGGTGGATAATGTGGAATATGAGCAGGTAGGGAATCATTAGGTGGATAGAGGTTTGACATATTACTACCACTACCCCCAAGTGGTCTACCATAGGCTTAGGGAGCTAATGGATAGGGATGAGGCCAAATACATGCAACATAGGCTTATTGACCCAATGCTCTAGGGATGATTAGAGGTACAATATGTGCCTTTTCCACCTTAGTTGCTGTTTATATAGACACATGTTTTGGTAATTCTTTTCTTTCCATGACCCTTGTTCAAGACTTGGAGATTCTAGTGGAATCGTTGACTCACCCTTACACTTAAATACTCCTATGAGAGGGGATTTTCTGATCACACACTGGTTCCGAAAGTGTGAGATTACTCTTGGAGGCAATAGTTTCAATTGGGATATCATGGTAGCATCATTGAGTCCTTATGGAGTCATTCTCAGTATGGTCTGGTTATCTACATTCCATGCTCAGATTGACTGTTTTAGGTGTATAGTGTTGTGTATCTGTGGTGATGGGACCAGGTTTTCCTTTGTTGGTGAAAAGGAAATGCATGAAGTGTAGGATAGACTTACTCATTGGAGGGTACAACCGATTACCCATCAGTTGGATAGCCTCACCCTCAATGCAGTGGATGAAAGGAGTCCTTAGTTTCCTATAATTGTGGTGGAGTATGAGGACGTATTTCTTGAGGATGTCCCCGAACTACCTCCCCATAGGTAGGTAAACTTATGCATTGATATTTACCCCGAGATGGAAATAATATCAACAATTTTATATCATATGGCTCCCATAGATATTCATGAGTTTAGGGTATAACTGGAGGAATTATAGAGGAATGGATTCATGAGACCCAATGTTTCACCCTGGGTGGTCCCAGTTTTGTTTTACAAAAAGGTAGATGAGAGATAGAGATTATGTGTGGACTTCTGACGCCTAAAATAGGTGATTGTGAAAAATATGTATCCACTATTTAGGATTGATGAACTCTTTGATAAGCTAAATGGGGTGAGGTGGTTCTCGAAGTTAGACCTTAGATCATGCTATCACCAGCTTTGAGTACGAGATGAGGACATCCTGAAGACAAATTTCAGATGTCGGTACAACCACTAGGAGTACTTAGTGATTCCTTTTGGTGTGAAAAACTCCCCAATAGTGTTTATGGGACTCATGAATAGGATCTTTCAGTCTTACTTAGACCGGTTCATGGTGGTCTTCATTGATGATATCCTGGTGTACTCAAAAACCAAAGAGGAGAACGCGATACACTTGGGGATGGTCCTGAACTCACTCTGAGAGCACCGGATTTATGGGAAACTCTCAAAGTTATAGTTCTATATTTAGGAGGTCCAATTTCTAGGAAACTTCATTTCATAGTCTAGAGTCACAGTGGATCCATCAAATATTAAGTATGTGCTTTCTTGGGAGCCACCCAAGAGTGTTACCGAGGTGCAATGTTTTTTGGGTTTGGCTGGGTACTATCGGAGGTTTTTACCCAACTTTTATAGAGTATCAACACCCTTAACGACTTTGAAATGGAAGGGAATGCCATTAGTATGGATAAAAAAGTTCCATAAATGCTTTTAGGAGTTTAGGTAGAGGTTGATTAGGGATCCCATCTTGAGATTTTTAGAGGAGGGCGTCAGGTACGTAGTGTTCTGTGATGCATTAGGGACCAGACTTGGTTGTTTCCTGATGAAAGGTAAAGTGGTTATTGCCTATGTTTCATGAAAGGTAATACCACATGAGAAGAAATACATGACCCATGATCTTGATCTAGTAGTGGTAGTCTTCACATTGAAGATGTGGCAACACTACTTGATGGGCGAGTGATTTACCGTCTACTCTAACCATAAGAGTCTCAAGTATATCTTCTCTCAGAAGGATTTGATCTTGAGATAGAGATGATTACTAGAGTTACTCCAGGAATATTAATTTGAAATTGTATATAATCCTATGAAGGGAAATGTAGTGGTAGAATCTCTCAGTAGAAGATCCAGCTTACAATTGCTGAGTGAGGCATCAGAGAAGTTATCCACATTGCAGATATCCTTTTTAGATGGAGATAGATAATCTTACCTCCACTCATTGATTTTTACCCCTCCACTCTTACAGCGAGTCATAGAGGTACAAATTAGGGATATCGACTGTGAGACTCGACATGCTCAGTTTTTCACAGGGCATGCCCATGATGAATATTCGATAGGTGGGGAGCACAACGTTCTTTTTAGAGGGTGCACAGTTGTACCAGTGGAATTGTGGGGGAAGTTTTTGAAGGAGTTCCACACATCCTTTTTGGAAGTACATACGAGTGTGGAAAAGATGTACCAGGACCCCTGACATCAATTCTGGTGACTGGGGATAAAGAAGGTGGTGGCATAGTTTGTTTCTCGATGCCTCACTTGTCAATAAGTGAAGGCTAAACACCAAGTTCTATTGGGCATGACTCAACCACTTGAGGTGGAAGAGTGGAAGTGGTATGAGTTATCAATGGACTTTGTGATGAGTTTTACCCATACATCCAGGGGACATGATGCCATCTGGGTAATCATTTACTGACTCACCAATTCAGCCCACTTCCTAGAGATTCGAGAGAAAAGTTTAGTAGAGAGCTTGGGATGCCTCTACATGCAGAAGATAGTTCGACTTCATGGAGTCTCATCAACAATAGTCTCAGATCATGATACCCTCTTTACATCATGACTGTAGAAGGGATTGCAGGATGTGTTTGAGACTCAGTTACACTTGAGCATGACATTTCATCCCAAAATGGAAGGCCAGACGAACATGAACATTCAAGTTCTTGAGGAGTTGCTACGTAATTTCATCCTAGACTTTGTCCGCAGTTAGGAGGATCACCTAACATTGGTGGAGTTTTCATACAAAAACAGCTACCATTCCACCATTGGTATGGCACTGTTTGAAGACTTGTATGGGTGACCATGTAGTTCACCAATTTGCTGGACTAACCCAAGAGATTCAGCACTCATGGGTCTATAGTTGGTGTGGGCTACCACATAGAAGGTGCAGATCATCCATGAGCATATAAGGACTGCATAAAGTCAGAATAAGTCTTATAAAGATATGAGATTGAGGCCCTTGGAGTTAAAGGAGGGACCATGTGTTCCTTAGGGTCTCACCTTGATGAGTATTGAAGATATTTTCCTGGGGAAACAAGTTATCTCCAAGATACATCAACCCTTTTCAGATTTTGAGTAGAGTTGGTGAGGTGGTGTACCACCTAGATCTACCCCCACAGTTGCACTGGGTGCACAATTTCTTCCATCTGTCGAAGTTGAGGAGGTATGTTCATGATCCATTGAACATCATTGACTAGGTAAAGCTATACATTGATGATGGGGAAACTTTTGAAAAGTACTCGGTGGATATCAAGGATATATAGGAGAGGATCCTTTGTGAGAATTTGATTCCTCTAGTTCACATTCGATGGCAGTACAAGAATCCCCATGAGAGAACCTGGGAGAGGGAGACTCAGATTATTGCGCAGTAACATCACATTTTTGTTGAGTATCCCTTATTTTAAATTTCAGGGATGTAAATACCTAAGGTGGAGAGAATTCAATGACTTTAATTTTATTTGATTTTATTTTTATAAATTAATTTGGAAAATTCAGAGACCGGGTACTAAGATGGTATGAGATTCCAAGTCCTGGTGTACCCAAGGAAAATCAATATAATTTTTCAGTTTTTAATAAAGCGTGCATGCAGTTTTCATTTAAAATAGAATAACTCTTAAACAGGTGTCTGGATTAGAAATATTAGGGCACTACTACATTCAGAATAATGAAATTACCTTAGGTGAGGCCTAACATAGATTAGAATGGGTCGAGGATGGAAGTTAGTTTTTGGACGTAAACATCATTAAAATATTTAATAAAAAATATTTTAATTGATATTTCATTGGTTTATTTTAACTATGGCCTATTGTTAAAAATCCAGAGTTACGACATAACCCTGGAAATCCTTTGAGTCAAGGAGATAGAGCTTACTCCAACAAACATCAACAGATTGGTGAATCAAGATTGAAGAACCTCAGATTCGATGGATTGATGAACAATGATGACACAACTTTTCCATTTTTCAATTATCGATCCAAAAATCTAGGTAGGATGTTGATCACTTTATGATTTCCTCTTCCCCTCTTAGATTCAATGATGAACACTAACCAACCAATGAATAGGTTGACCAATGGTTTGATTGTTCTTGCAGGGTGGTTAATTTATCGAGGGGGTTTTAGAGTGATAGATCTTAGTGATTATCCTACCCATTTTCCTTTATAACAAGGACAACTCATGGCCAATACAAACAAGTACAAGATCCATTCTTCCGACATTATGTGTTTTCTTCTTATACCCGTTCTTGGCGTTCTTCTCCGTTGAACCCTCATGGTCACGATATAAATTTTCTAGGAGGTTCTAAACATGATCAGACCACTAAATTACTATCAAGATGAATCAAATCCCAAGGAAGTGAAGGTCATGACCTAAGGATCACAAATGTGGCTCCGCTTAAAAAAACATAGCATTGGAGCAATAGTGGTGACTTACGGAACTAGATCCAGTGGCACATGATTCCCACAGTGGCCACCGTGTGTGGGTGTGACAGTGGACGACATCCGCTTGTGGTGGCGGTGGCTAGATCACACAGGCGGCACAACCGAACCATGTGGAGATGTAGTGGTAGGGGTCGCGGCAAGGACCAAGGACGCGGTGACCGACCATGTTGAACACGATGGAACCGTGTTGATAGGGCGACACCGGGGGAGCCACACAGTCGGGGAAGACCATGTGGACCAGGGGGTGTGGCTAGGGTAGGCTGCATCTGGCGGAGTAAATAGGACAACATGCAGAAGACTGGACTAGGGGGCGCAGTCAGGGTGGGCTGTGTCCGGTGGGGAAAACTGACCCACATGTATCAGAAAGGACCGGGGCATCTGGGCCGTTCCAATGACCTAGTATACCGGGATGGGTTGGGTCGTCTGGATTGGTTTGGGACAGCCGTTGGGTCGGGTTCGATGGGTCGTATTGGGTTCGAACCGAACCCGTGTTAGACATTTTTAGTAAAACAATTGTAACTTTCAAACAATGTGTCCTTTTGACGATATGTTTGTAGCTTTGGGACCCTTGTGAC
This sequence comes from Viscum album, assembly GCA_963277665.1. Taxonomy (NCBI): domain Eukaryota; kingdom Viridiplantae; phylum Streptophyta; class Magnoliopsida; order Santalales; family Viscaceae; genus Viscum; species Viscum album. The sequence continues at coordinate 467,414,039 of OY728142.1, read as the reverse complement.
GAGACAACCCTTTTGAGATACTCTAAGTGAGACTTTGTGAAATTTATCATATGAACTTTTGGATTGATGAGTAGGTCCTCCTGGAACAAGTGTGCTATAAGATGAATCCTGTGGATGGATGTGATCTTGAGACTATGTGACTTGGTGACTACGTGATTTGGGGGCTGCATGACCTATCGACACTCTGTGTGTTATCGAAACTCTCTGTTTTATCAATACTCCATGTGTTATCGACACTCTGTGTGTTATCGACACTCTGTGTGTTATCGACACTCCGTGTTTTATCGACACTCCGTGTGTTATCGACACTCCATGTATTATTGACACTCTGGGTATTATCGATGCTCTGTGTGTTATTGAAACTTTGTGTGTTATCAACACTCCATGTGTTATCGATACTCCATGTGTTATCGACACTCCATGTGTTGTTGAAACTCCACGTATTACTGATGCTAGGTGTTCTGTGGACTACATATGATAATCCTAATTTTTTTTTCTATAGACTTATACCTATGTGAGCTGAATATGTATCTTATCAGTGGAATACTTCATATATTACTTTGTGGTACAATTCATGCATTTATTAGTGTCTATACTTCATTTATTTCTTTATGTTATACTTCATGTATTTTCTTGTGATGTACTTCATGTATTTCTTAGTGGTATTCCTTTATGGTATCAGGGTGTCCTATTGAGTATTGTTTTACTCACCCCTATATGGGCTTTTTCCGCATGTGTCATGTCTTGTGCATATGATAAATGATTTGATGGAGTCCTAGGTGGACTAGGACTAGGTGGTTATTAGGGTGATCAGACAGACTAGGTGTTCTCCTATGTCTTTAGACAACTGTCCTATACCCACCCTTCAAGTAGGGTTTTCTGTGGATGAGTTTCAGGAACTTGTGCATCCACTTTTGTAGACTCTTTATTTTATTGGGATTGTATTCTATCATTTTTTACTTTAAAATTTACCTATTTTCATACTTTGTGGTTGGTATCTTAGTGTATTCATGCATCATCTGCTTAGTGTTTTTACTTTTTATCATTTTGGGCTTGGAGATGTGGGCATGTGTACATGTACTTAGGAAAATGCCTCCAATTTGTGGGATATTCCTACTCGACGCTATTCACTATCCCCTAGCCTATCAGAGGTGGGATTGGGGTAGTCACGATATGGGCCCCTCTAAAACGGTTTGTGATAATAGGAAAGTAAATATTTCAAGGGAAAGTTAATGAATACAAAAATGAATTAAGAAAGTGAATGTAAATAGTTTTATTGGTTAGAATGATCATAAACCACCCTTATAAAGAATAATTATGGTATAAATACAACATATTCCTAGTGTATTATAAGTAAAATAAAGGTTCATTATCATTTACAAATATAAATACCATAAAAATATCTTTAAAAAATTATTTATGAAAATATCTTTTTCATCTTAAAAACAACTTTTTAAAACTAAAGGTTCAATTTTTTTAAAAAAAATACTTTTCTCTAGAAATAAAATTTGAATATAATAAAATAATCTTTAAAACATTGAGTGGTCTTGATGGAAGAAAATTCCATACATTCTATACATGTTAAAACAAAGATTCCGATCACATTTTCAGTAAAAGCTAAATGAGATTTTTTTGAAAAATGACATTAAGATTCATTTCAATTTTTAAAAAAAAGTAAAACATGGGTAAAAATGTATTTAAGAAATAAGTTTTTTAATGTTAAAAACACATTTTAAAACATTTTTAGAAAAGATGGTTTTGGTTGAAAAAGTATTTTCAACTGAAGAGAGAAATGAAGTTAGAATTTCTTAAAAATATTTTCTTACCAATTTTAAGAACCAATGTGTAAAAAAATGGTACTGTTACTTGAAAAATTCATGAATAAATAAATTAGAAGAAAATTAAAGGGTTTTATTATCCAATTATCAAATAATTTCATTTAATGGAAATTCAAGTATAAACAATCCCGATTAAAATGAGATTGTAAAATAAACCCTCACAAAGATCGTAATGTTAAAGTGAGAATTAATCAATGAATCAATTATGTGTATCAAATTTAAATCAAAATAAAATAATTTTAAATAAAAAATAATATAATAAAAAGTAATTACACACATAATCATAGAATATCAAATACAATTAATAAGTAATATAACCCAATGAAAGGAAATTGAGTTATGAAATTATTTACCACTTGGTAACTTTTAAGTAAAATAAACTTGGATGAAATAATTCAAATTGAAACTTAAAATACCATTAATTATTAATGAATCATTATATTACATGTCAAATGGTTAGTATATACACCATATAAAATAAATTAGGTGTGTAACATTTCAATATGACTCAATAAAGGGAAATTGAGACGAAGTCCCTTACCTCACACTTAATTTTGCTTGAACATAATTTAAAATGATATATAATGGTTTTAATAATGTTATTAATTTATAAAATAACCATATACATATTTATAATATCATATATTATCCCCTTATAACATTTTACAACCTGTTTGTTAATAATATTTCATTATTTTTATTGTTTCGGGTGTTAATTATCTTGTTTTCTCATGTGTTTTTTCATGAAAGTTATGATTATTGTGAATATTATATAGATGTATAATCTATATAATGATATTAATATTATAGGTATCATTTTTTTTCATTATACAATTTTTTAGAATCATTATTTAAATTTGAACATAGAGAATGGATCACATCGCTTCATGGAGACAGTAGGTCGTACGTACGCACGAGCGAAGTTATCATTTCCTTAATGTATGAAAGGGTAAGGAAGTGTGTGATATATTAATTTTAATGAATAAATATAATTTCATATATATCACATATATTCAATAAATTTATCCTTATTACCTTCAATGTAAAGAATATATGAAAAACAAATCACACCGCTTCACGGGCAAGTAGTCCACCATACACACGAGCAATGTTATCATATTTTAAAAGAAATGAAATTTAAGAAGGTATATGTGATATTAAAATTAAATAAGTATAATAATATAGTAAATATCATATAAATGTGTTAAATAAATCATTATATCCATCCTTTAAATGTGGTGATAGAAAATGAATTACTTCTGTTCACGAGGCGGTAGTCCGCCATACACATGATCGAAAATTTTGTTTCCCATTTTATGGAAGAGGAGATGAATATAGTTCCTTAAATTAACATAATAAAATTTTATAATATTTAATATAATTAGTTTATTATATATTCATGGTATAATAATATTTTAATGAGGTGTAAGAAGAAAAAAAACGCTCGTTTAAGAATGTTACGTCTTCTTTGGATAACTTCTTTAGGTCTACACCAAAATCCTTCATAGGTTTCCTTTATGATAAAAAATGGATAGAGTATTTTGGGAGTGGAGTAATTAACTTATTTGGGTAGGTATTTAGAAAACCAAATGTATTTTTAAGTGTGAATAGGGTAGTATAGGGAGTGACCTTTTATAAATGGGGGAGAGGACACACATGAAATTTTTGAAAATAATGAATTACAACCACATTTTTATCATGAAACAAGCCTAAAAAATGAGTTATTATAGAACCTTATAGGATATAAGGTCTAAATAGTTTCATCCAATGGATGTTGGTAATGTTTTTAGGTCTTTTTAACCCTTAACTTTTTAGTTTAACCCCTTGGTAAATCAGTTTTTACCTTAACCCTGGTAATTAATTTTTACTGCTTTTACTATTTATAATGGTAAAAAATTAAGTTAAAATTATTAGATAATATAAAATATTATTATTCAAAATATGTAATATATTTTTAAAAATTCAATTCACAGAATTGGAAGAATCCAATTTAAAATTATACTCGTAGAAGTGACGAAAAAATGAGTGTCCAAAGAAAAAATTCTCATAAGTATTGAAGGTTTTAATATCATAATTCAATATGAAATTGTTTCTAATAAAATAAATTAGTTAATTTTTAATATAATTATACTAATTTTTCTTTAAAACTAATTCATAATATAATTTAACTTTGTAAATAATTTAAATTAAAAGAGATTTTTCATTAAAAATCTGTTTTTTTCACTATTCATCAAAAATTAAACTTTTCAAAAAATTATCAAAAAACCACCCAAGGATAATTTTGACATGTATGTTTAAAAAATAAATTTTATTTTTTTAAAATAATTTTTTTAAAATTGGTAATAATTAGTTTTTAATTATGTGGGAAAATCAAGACTAAAACATTTTTTTAGAAAAAATAGTTTTTTCAGAAAAAATTTCTTTTTTATTTTAAATTATTATTATTTTATTTATAATCAATAGATAACCATAATTTTCATATTTTATTTATTAATTTTCATACCCAACAATTTAAATTCTATCTTATAATGGTATACTATATTACATTTCATTTAGGCTTGTGGTTTCGTGTTCCACAAGCTATCGAAGAGATTAAATTTTAAGAGATAAATTTCATGGGTTATTTGAGCTTATTGTTGAATATTGCATATGATATTGAATAAAATATTATTATTTTAAAATCTAAGGGTGTTACATTCTCCCAAATTTTAATAAATTTAATCCTCACAATTTAAACTTGATCTTGGTAATTGAGGGTTTGACATTTGAATATACCATTGTTGAAAAACCCACATCATAAAAGGGTTAATAAACATTCCTCTTGATAAGAGATAAATTTAAATATGAATTTCATCCTAAATATCACATAACTAGGTTTCAAAGTCGGATAAAATTGGTAGAAAGTGAAGATATAAACATATAATCAAAACATAGATAATTATAGAGAGTGATAGAGGTCATTGATCACAAGAAAGTAAATGATCAATAGAAAGTTAAGGTCCTCAAAACCATAAATCTTTGATGATTTTAAAGACCATTTTATTCATTAGATATAAAGGTAGTAGGATAATTTTTTTTCAAGATCCTTTTCCTAAAGTGAAAGAATTATTTTACTGTATATGAATATAAGGAAATATACTTACTCGATATCTTTCTATTTCATAAGCACAATTTCATCCTTTGGTTGTGCCTCCATCAATTTAAAATTAATCATTTACTCAAATAAAAATATATCAAAAAATGATTTCTTTATTCCTGAAGAACTAAAATTTTATTTAACAGATTATAATATCCATAAAAGAGTGAAAAGTATTTCCTTTTGTCTCTAACTATTTTCTATAACTAATATGGTTATAATAAGTAATCCAATATAATAAATTAATCTCTAAACCTCAACAATAAATCCATTGGTTCATCATTAATATTTATTCATAAAATAATTTAAGTAAAAACAATAACATATTAACCAGAACATCACATGGTCTAGTGGTAGATGTTAAAACCTTATCGCCCTTCAGCTATGGGTTCAAGCCCTACAACCTTAACGTATGTGATGAGTTGTCACCCAGCATGCAGGTTATCACCCGAAAAGTTTAATAAACCATAATTACCTCAACATAAAATATAATATAAACCCTAAAGGTTACCAATACCTTTAAACTTATTCCCAAAATAGTAATGGAATTATTCCTTAAATAAATTTTCACTAACATATATACCAAACCAATGGGTTTTATTTCCATAAATGTCTCCCAAAATATACTTAATATTAGTAGAATACCATCACATAAAACTTAAAAATGGGTGTTTAAGAATTTGAACTTATGATAAATCTTAATCTCATAAATCCATGATGGTATCCATAAGTATGAAGTTAATGAAGGAATATATGCTTCTAAAATTTAACACAATTATTAGATGTTTCATGAGTCTTATAAACAAAATAACATTGTTAAAAATAATTCTAAAATTTAATTATAGAATCCTAATAAATAATTCAACCATTTTATTTCAATATAGGTCCTTCCTTTGTCTAGGATTTAACATTTTGAATAGGTCATTTATTTAGATAATTCCTAGGTTCCCCATATTTAATATAAAAAACAATAAATGGATCCCTAAGATGAAATTTATTTCCTTCCATCATACTCTTCATTTTTCCTTGACAATTCATGGCCTTATACCCTTATTTTACACATGTATATTATTTTACTATTCCTTGAGACACTTTCTTGGGCATCTCTTTCCATATTTCTATCATGAAGGAAATTGATCCTTCTTTCCTCAATTATCTCCATCACTCGATCTCTTAGCGAGCTCCATCATTCTATTCTTTGGTGAGTCTGAGAGTTAGTTAATGTATAAGTTTTTAATCATATAATAAGATGACTAATTATTCATAATCATTTAGTATTTCACTACTATCATTGTCTCATTTTTTTTCTCATTGTCACCACATTTTCCTTTATATAAAATTTTAACATGATTCCTTTGGGTTCCATCTATTGACTAAAAACAAAAAGCATAGTGTAATAAACAATAATCATAGTAGGAAAACCATACAATCATTTATAGTATGTCAAAATCATGAAACCTTATTTTAAATATAAGGAACCTTAGTTTAACCTAGGTTATTCTTTTTCGTTATATGTTCAAATCCTTTATAATGGTTTATAAAGAAAATGTGAATTATAAAAGCATATCCCTTGGGAGTTTTGAACCCGGTGCACATTAAGGCCTATTTTCATGTATCCGTTAATGCTCGATTCAAACCTGACATAAATTTATTATATTTATTACCCCTAGTTACATTTATGCCAAAATCACATCCACTTTTAGTATCAAAAAAGGTATGTATTTATTGTAAAAACTGCATAATATCTACCTTACCAAAACTTTAAGATGTTTTTCTACATTTTTCTTTATAGTATATCATGGGGTTATGTTCCATGATCAATGTTTTCCTAAATCTAGTTCCTATGGTTTTTACTAAAATTTCTCTAATACCAACTATAATGACCTTGAAATGAGTAACCTAGAGTCGGTGACTACTTTATTACATTGGAATAAGGTATAAGTAATTTCATCTTGAAGGAACAAATTTTTTATTAGTATTAGTAAACTTGATACATACATGGTTCCCATATTACATTTGAATATACAATTTAAAATATTTTTTTGAAAATTTCATTATTCCCTCTAGTATATCCTCAAATATCATTCATAACATACTACTTGAATTCATGGGAAAGGAATAAAAATATGGGTGAGCACAAATTCTCAATAAGAGTTATGTAAAGTGTAATCTATCATGAGTAAATTAAGAATAATCAATATGTAAAGGTTAATATATGAACACACATTCCATTTAATCAATAAATTGACTATCATGATTAGATAAGGAATAATAAATATGGAAAGGTAAATAAATGAACACATATTCCATTTAAATAACTTGACTATCATGAATAGATAAGGAATAATCAATATGAAAATGTAAAAAAATGAAAACAAATTCCATTTAAATAACTTGACTATCATGAATAGATAAGTAATAATTAATATAACAAGGTAAATAACTAAACTCACATGCCATTTAAATAACTTAACTATCATTAATAGACAAGAAATAATCAATATGGGAAGGTAAATACCTAAAAACACATGACATTTAATCAATAAATGAGAATGAAATGCATCCATAGATAATGTAATTACAAAAATATCATGGATAATAATTGAATTCTTAATGAAGGAAATTATTAATTATTGGATGTCATGATCTCAGGCATCATGATACCTCTACTGACAAGAACTTTCATAAGATAGTTTAAAACTATTGGTAGAAACCTATATAATGCTAGCTTACTACTTCATCTCTCAAGACTACTAATGCATTGAGGGGATATATAATTATGATCCCCACCCATTAGTGCATGTCCAAAGAATTCATCATATATCAAATAATAAATTTAATTCACAAACAATGTACCTTATCATCAAATATCTGTGTTGAGTAAAGAATACGAATTTACCAATATTTCCCCAGATAAAAAAATAAATTTAAATATTAAACACCATATTTATAAATGATATATGGTTTAATAAATAAAAATATAGCTGAAAAATAATATGGATGTTTAGGGGAAATTTAATTTCCCATGATTATAAGAAATTAAATATTTAAAGGGAAAATTAATGACTAAAAAAATGAATTAAGAAAGTGAATGTCAATACTCTCCTTGGATAAAATGATCATAACCCATCCTTATAAATAATAATTATGGTATCAAGAAACATATTACAAGTGATTTATAAGTAAAATAAAGGGTTGTTGTTGTTGATGAATAGAAATACCAATGTAAAGATCTTTAAAAACATTATTGAGGAAAATATCCTTTTCATCTTGAAAATTACCTTTTAAAAATAAAGGTCCACAAAAAAATTTTGAAAAAAAAATTATTTTAAAATAACCTTTTAATCTTATAAAATAATATTTAAAACATTTATTGGTTATGATGACAGGAAATTCCATGCATGCCACACACGTTAAAAAAATATTTCTTTCACATTTTTGGTAAAATCCAAATAGGCCTTGTTTAAAAAAACATGAAGATCACTTTCCAAAAAATTTATAAAAATTAAAACACAGGTAAAAATATATTTAATAAATCATTTGGGGAATTTTAAAAACATTTTTAAAAACATTTTTAGAAAACATTATTTTGGAATAAATGAAGTCATATTTTCTTAAAAATGTTTTCTCAACAATTTTAAGTACCAATGAGTGGAAAAATGGTACTATTACTTGAAAAATTCATTAATAAATAACAGATAATTAAATTAAAGGTCTTTATTGGCCAATGAACAAATAATTTCTTTCAATGGAAATTCAAGCAAAAACAATCTCGATTAAAATGTGATTGTGAAATAAACCCTCATAAAGATCACAAATTTAAAGTCAGAATTAAGAAATGAATAAATTATGTGTATAAAATTTAAATCCACATAATATAAATTTAAATAAAACATAAAATAATCAAAATTAATTACACACATAATCTTATAATATCAAAGAAAATGAAGAAGTAATATAACCCAATGAAAGGAAATTGAGTTATGAAATTATTTACCACTTGGTAACTTTTAATTAAAAAAATATTTGGTGAAATAATTCAAATTTAAACTTAAAATATCATTAATTATTGATTAATCATAATATTAAATATAAAAGGGGTAGTATATACACCATATAAAATTAATTAGGTGCATAACATTTTAATACGCCTCAATGAAGGGAAATTAAGATGAAGTCCCTTTCCTCATGCTTCATTTTGATTAAACATGATTTAATCTAAAATATAATGGTTTTAATCATGTTATTAATTTATACTATAACCGTATACATATTTATAATATCATATAAGACCCCCTTATACCATTTACCACCCTTTTTTTAATAATATTTCACTATTTTTATTATTTTAGGTGTTAATTGTCTTGTTTTCTCATGCGTGTTTTGTCACGAATGTTCTGGTTCTTGAATATTATATAGTTAAATAATCTACATAATTATGTTAATGTAATAAACATCATTTTTTTTCATTTTATATATTTTTTGAATCATTATTTAAATTTTAACATGGAGAATGGATCACATCGCTTCATGGAGACGGTAGACTATACGTACACATGAACGACATTATCATCTACCTAATGGGTGAAAGGGTAAGTAAGTGTGTGATATATTAATTTTATACAATAAATATAATTTCACATATATCACATATATTCACTAAATTTATCTTTATTATCTTCCATGTAAAGCGTATGTGAAAAATGAATCATATAGCTTTGCGAAGCGGTAGACCACCGTACACACAAGCGACACTATCATATTTTAAAAGGAATGGAACATAATAAGTTATATGTGATATTAGAATTAAAAATTTATAATAATATAATAAATTTCATAAAAATGTGTTAAATACATCATTATATTCAACCTTGAAAGGCGGTGATGGAAAATGAATTACATCGGTTCACGATGAGGTAGCGTGTCGTACATACGATCGACAGTTTCATTTCCTATTTTATGGAAGAGGAGATTTATATAGGTAATTACCTTAACATAATAATATATAATTATATTTAAGATACAAGGTTCGTTATATAATCATGGTTTAATTATATTTTAAGGAGGTTAAAGAAGAAACAAAATAAAATCCATCATTTAAGAATGTTACCTCTTATTCATGAAACTTCTTTAGGTTTGCACCAAAAGCCTTCCTAGGTTGGATTTATTATCAAAATAAGGGATATAGAATATTTGGAGAGGATTAAGTAAGTGATTTGTTCAGTTATTTTTTAAATCAAATGGATTTGGATGTTTTAATAGGTTAGGATAGGGGGTGACCTTTTATAAGTGAGGGAGAGGACACACATAGAATTTTCAAAAATAATCAATTACACCCATGTTTTTATCATAAAAATAGCCTCCAAAATGGGTCATTAACAAAAATTAGAGGTTACAAGGTTGAAATATGGATATAAAATGGGTTTTAGATAAGTTTTTTGTTCATTTTAATCCTTATACTTTTAGTTTAACCCCCTGGTAAATCTGTTTTTACCTTTACTACGATAATTAATTTTTACTTATTTTACTATTAATAATGGTAAAAAATTAAATTGAACTTATTATATAATATAAATTATTATTATTACAAATATGGAATCCATTTTTCCAAATTTAACTCACATAATTGGTAGAATTAAATTTAAAATTATACCCATAAATGCGATGAAAAATAGGGTTTTCAAAGAGAAAATTGTCATTAGTATAGAAGGTTTTAATATCAAAACTCAGAATTGAATTGATTATAATGAACTGATTTTTTTTAAATTTTAATATAATTGAACTAATTTTACTTTAAAAAAATTCAAAAATATAATTTAACTTTGTAAATAATTTAAACAAAAATGCAGTTTTCATTAAAAATCAGCATTTTCACTATTCATTAAAAAATTAATATTTTTAGAAAATTCTCAAAAATTCACCAACTGCTAATTTTTAAATGAAGGTTTCAAAAAATTAAGTTTATTTTTTTCAAATAAATTTTCTAAAATTGGTAACAATTAGTTTTAAATTATGAGCGTAAAGCGCGACTAATCCATTTTTTATAAAAAAACATTTTTTTCAGAAAAAATATTCCTTTTCTTTTAAATAATAATTATTTTATTTCTAATAAATATATAACCAAATTTTTTATAATTTAGTTAGTACTATTCATACCTTCCAATTTAAAGTCTAGTTTATAATGGTATACTATATTATGGTTCATTTATACTCAGGGTTCCTTGATCCACAAGCTATCGAAGAGATTAAATTTAAAGAAATAAATTTCATGGGTTTTTTAAGCTCAGTGCTGCATATCACATAAAATATAAAATGAAATGTTATTATTTTAAAATATTTATCTGTTACATTTTACCTACCTTCAATAAATTGAATCCTGACAATTTAAACTTGATCCCAATAATCAAGGGGTTGACATTTGGAAATAATTTTTTTGAAAAATCCACATCATAAAAGGGTTAATAAAAATTCATCTTGATAAAAGAGAAATGGAAATATGAAGGTCATCCATAATAACACATAAATTGGTTTCTAAGTAAGATAAAATTTTTGGCAAGTGAATATATGGACATTTAAGAAAATTATAAATAATTTTAGAGAGTGATATAGATCATTGATCATAAGAAAGTGAATGATCATTGGAAAGTTAAAGACCTCAAAAACCATAATTCTATGATTATTTAAAATACCATTTATTTCATTAGATATGAAGTTAATAGGATATTTTTTTATTTAAATATCATTTTCCTAAAGTTTAATAATTATTTTAATATCTAAGAATATAATAAAATATAGTTACTTGATATCTTTCAATTTCATAAGAACAATTTCATCCTTTGGTTGTACCTCAATCAATTTCCAATTCATCACTTACTACAATAAATGAATATTCAAAAATTATTTTTTTATACATGAAGCTCTAAAATTATCTTTTAACAGATCATAAGATCCATAAAAGAGTGAAATTTGTTTCCATTTACCTCTAACTATTTTCCAAAACCAATATGGCCTGCACAAGTTATCCAATATAATACATTAATCTATAAACCTCAACAATAACACCATTGGTTCATCATTAAAATTTATTCATAAAATCATTTAAGTAAAAATAATGGCATAATAATCAAAACATCATTTAAGATAGTGGTAGGCATTAAACCCTCATCTCCCATCAATTATGGGTTTAAGCCCTACGACCTTACTGGATGTGACAGGTTGTTACCCAATATGTGATTTGTCATTTTTCTAAAACCATATTAATATAACTTGTATAAAATTCCCAAATTATAATAACCCATAATTACCTCAAAATCAAAGATAAGATAAATCCTAAAGGTTAAAAATACTTTTAAACTTATTCCCAAAATAGTAAGGGAATTATTTCTTAAATAACTTTTTCACTAAAACACATACTAAACCAATGGGCTGCATTTCTATAAATGTCTCCCAAAATATAATTAATCTTAGTATAATCCTATCATATAAAACCTAAAAGGGGTGTTTAATACTTTTAACTTATAATCAATCTTAAACTCATAAACCCATGATGGTATCCATAAGTCTTAAGTTAATGAATACATATATTCTTCAAAAATTTAACACAATCCTTATATGTTTCATGAGTCTTATAAACAAAATACCATTGGTAAAAATACTTCTAAAATTTAATTCTAGAATCCCAATAAATACCTCAACCATTTTATTTCAACATATCCCATTCCTTGGTTTAGGATTTAACATTTGAAAGAGGTAATTGAATCAAATAATTCCTAGGTTCCCCACATTTAAGACAATAAACTATAAATGGATCCCTAGGATGAAATTTATTTCCTTCCATTATACTCTTAATTTTTAATCTACAATCTATCACTTTATTCACTTATTTTCCACATTTAAAACATTTTACCATTCCTTTGAGACACTTTACTAGGTCTCTCTTTCCATATTTCTAAAATTAATGAAATCAATCCTTCTTTCCTCTATAGTCTCCATCACTTAAGATCTTAGCGAACTCCATCCTTCGCTTCTTTAGTGAGTCTGAATGTATGTTAAGGTATATCTTGTTAATCATATTTTGTTATAACTAATTAGGCATAATTATGATATATTTCAATCATATAATCATCACATTTTTTTGATCATAGTCACTATATTTTTTTTTATATTCAATGTTAACATGATTCCATCGGGTTCCATCCATTTAATAAAATAAAAAAGAATAGCGTGAGAAATAATAATCATAGTAGGAAAACTATATAATAATTTATAGGATGTATAAATAATGATACCTTATTTTTAGTCTAAGATACTTTAGGTTTAACCTAGTTCATTCATTTTCATCATCTATTCAAATCCTATATAATGGTTTGTAAAGAAAATGTGAATTATCAAAACATATCCCCCAAGAGTGTCAAACTAGGTGTGCTGTAAGGCCCGATTTTGTGTACTGGGTAACACTCAAGTCTATCTCAACATTCCTTTTTTGGAGTTATTTACCCTAGGTAAATGTATTCAAGAACCAAATCCAATTTTAGTATCCAGGCAAAGATATATTGATAGGAAAAACCACATAATATATACCTTACCAAAACTTTAGGATGTTTTTCTATTTTTTTCAAAGTCTATCATAGGGTTATATCCCCATATCTATGTTTTCCTAAATCTAGTTCCTAAGGTTTCTACTAAAATTTATCTAATATTAATTATATTAAACCCAAATATAGCAACCCAAACCTGGTGTTTAATTTATTACATTGGTGGTCTCACCTAAATTTACCCAAGATTTTAGGGTTAAGCAGTCACTTGTAGTTTATCTTGGGTTGTCGATTCCTCAGAGACCTAATAAGTAACCTACAGACACATACATTCTATGGAATGTTTTTGGATATTAAGTGGAAAAATTTGGGTTGATTTTATATGGGTTTATGTGAACACTAAAAGTCTTAAGTGAATTCAAATTATGAGAAGGGTCGATCCTAGGTTATTACAAGGGGTGGATTAGATGCATTCTTTTTTTTAAATATATCAATTTCTTATATTTGAGATGGGTTCATTTAAGGAGATAAAAAAATCATCACTTACTGGTTTAATGCCTATAAATCCTAATACTAATAACCTATACACTTTAAGGATAAAAGTTTTGAGCACTCCAAGGTAAAGGTTCATATTAGCAATTGAAATGTGTGACCTTAAATTCAATAAGGATGAAGAGGTTTTAAAATCATAAAATAAAAATATCATTTAAAAGAAGTGATTATCCATTAATGGAGTGTGAAATAAAATCCAATACATCCCCTTTATACTCACTTGCATCAACCCATAAGTGGGTTATCTCTCCATTGATCCTATGGTTTCAATGGAAGCGGGAAGTAGACTCATGAGGGAGGAATTGGAGAAGTAAAAAAAAACAATGAAATAACGATCACTCCACCATTGTGTGATAATATCACAAGGTTTGGTGTGAAAAAGTTCACACCTTTAACCAAAAGTATCAAAGTGATATAAAGAACAATAGAATAAGAGGATAATAAGAACTTTTACTAAGAAACTAAAGTGAATTGAAAAACTTACACGTGAAAGACAAACCTGAGACAACAAAATAATAGTATAACATTACAATGAAAGGAAGATCAAAAGATAATTAAATCCTTTAACAAAACTTCCTTAAATAAGAATTTTTGGATCCTTGGTTTGATCCTATAATATTACAAAGTATCCCACTTGATTATGGTAGGCCTAGGGTGGTGGAAAGTAAGGGAGAGTGGACTTCTTTATCTTTGACTCGAAGTGGAATCTAGCTTGAATCCACTGAACAAAATCGCCTATATGGCCTTCTATATGGAATAATTAGAGTGGTCCATAGAAGAAAAAAGTGAATATATGGATTTCTAATAACTCTATGTAAAATTTCATACCAAATTAATTTGTGGTTGCCGAGATATGATTAAATTGGTGGGATGTTTTTATGGGCCACAGAATCTAGCCCATAATTTTATCTCTAACTTGGGCTGCCTTAATAACTAAAATTGAGGCCTAATTAGCACTGGATCCTGAATAATTATATGTTCCTATATATGTATTATATCATCCCAAGAAATTTTGGATTCAGTGGGTCTTTATTGTGGGCCCCATATTCTCATCAGTGGGATGGTGTCCAATCTGCCTTCTCCAGAATTGTTTCCTTTCATCGCCAAATATCCCCATCATCCTTTATGAATCCTCCATCAATACCTTAATGAAAAATGTTCATATTAAAGTTTATATATATTAAAAAAAATATCAAATTAAAATATGGATAATTACATTCCTTAAAATTAGATGAATCATTGGGCCTAAATTGGTGTACATTAGGCATGGAGTGCACAAATGATGAGAATGAATGTTGAAAATTAAAATCCACTAAATCAGGATCATAAGATCAAAAATGAACATTTAATACCATTACAAAGTAATTAACATATGTATTTTTATTGGATAATCACACCCCCAACTTGAGATTTTCTAGTCTCGAGCAAAATGTATCTCAACAATATGAAATTCAAATTCCCTTTTCCAAAAACATTTTAATACACAATGATCATAAAAAAACCTTATACCAAACAATCATGAAACCCATAAAAATATTTTAATACAATATATTTTCATAATAAGATCCCAATCCCAATCCCATTACTTTTTTCAAATTCATCGCCATATTTCATCCAATATCAATTAAGAGTGACGATGTGTTGTGCATCTCATTAGACATGGGGGTTCATCTTTATTCAAGGGGGAAATGATGGAAGCTCTAGGTGAAATCACATTTCAATATTAAGATGAGTATTAAATTTTTTATTGTTTTTATTGTATTTTTTGTTTGTTTTCAATTTTTACATAGTAATTGAAATTGCACTCAAAAGAGTTAACCCCTGTAGCGAGACTTTGCCGATGACTCCCAGGCTCAAAGACCTTAGGGCACCAAGTGAAGCCCACATACTCGGGAATCATCTCAAGTTAACTCAGTCAAAAAATAAGTCAAATTACTATAAATAGAGATAAAATTACTAAATATGGTCCAGAAAACTATGGAGTCATGATCCCCCAGTGCCGAAATCCACGGATTAAGTTATTTAATTTCTCTACACACACATTTATTTATTTTTTGAATACTCATATTAAAACTAAAATTATCACCAAACCTATGCTATTTATTTTGGGGACCCCATGAACTGAAACTAATACTCCACCATCCAAAGGACGTGCATTATGATTTTTTTTATTTGGATGAAAATATAAACAATGAAATATCACATTATACAGCCACACTTTCCAAAATCTATGCTCATGAAATATACATGGATTAAAATCAGAATCAGGGCATGCTAAATTATTTGATATTCAGTTTCAAAGTGTATAATGTCTATTATCATGTTCAAGGTTAAATAAAGTTTTCCTTCCATTAAGGCATACTTTTTTTTTCAAATAATTCATTTTTTACACAAAATCAATATTTTTTATCTCCCCCAACTTAAAATAACAATGTCCCCAGTGTTTAAAGAAAAGAAAATTTAAAAGGGGGTAGAGGCATAGAATGGGAGTTAAAAAAGGAAATTGAAAATGAGGATCATGGAATGAAGTCACCTAGTGGTTGAAGTTGAAATTCTCACTGCTCCCTTTTAATCCCTTTATCTCCATGTCACTCTGAGAATTCCCCAGTGAAAAAAAACAAAACTATGTATATATAGATATATATATTTATTCATATAATAAAAAAAATTAAAGTATAAGTATATATAAAAAAATTAGAGAATAAGGAAGCACTATAAGCCATAGGTCAGTGGTAAGCATGCGCCCCTGTCTCCCTTCAATCCCGGGTTCAAGTCCCCATAACTTTTCCAGTTGTGACGGGGTTTGCCCCAAGACCTATGATGTGGCCTTTTATTTTTTTTATTATTATTATATTTTTTTAATTTTAACCTACAAACACATAAAAATAAAATTATCTGATGATACATTGTATTTTTTTTAAATTTCTAGGTAAGGTATTACTCAAGGAACACACCACGTGACACAGATGAATATGGTGGTCCTCTTTCATACCCATCCACACTCATAATAGAAGAAAAGGTTAGCAGTCTATTTTTTATTTTATTTTTAAATATCAAAATGATTCATTAATTCTATTTAAAATATAAAGTTGATTAAAACAATAAAATTATTGGAAACTTGAAAACCATGGGTTTCCTCCCATGCGGTGCTTTGTTTAACGTCGTTAGCTTGACTTGGACCCCTAATTGATTAATTATTTTCATCATCTAAGGTAGGTTCACATAATTATTCATCAAATTCATGTTTTTGGAATGGTTCTATGAATGGTTTGACTCTATAACCATTAACTTTAAATGTTTGACCATTGGTGGGATCTTCAATTTCAACAGCCCCATGGGGATACACCTTATGCACTATATATGGACCTGACCATCTAGACCTCAATTTCCCTGGGTGTAAGTGAAGTTTAGAATTATACAAAAGAATAGGTTTTCCTGGTTCAATGTGTTTGGTTTTAAGGTTTTGATATTGGTAGGATTGTACTTTTTCTTTATTGATCCTTGAATTTTCATAAGCATCCATACTAAGTTCCTCAAGTTCATTGATATCTAATTTCCTTTTTTTTCTTGCCAATGAGAGGTCATAATTTATTTTCTTAATTTACCAAAAATACTTATGTTCAATTTCCATTGGAAAATTACACGCTTTTCCATAAACCAACCTATATGGGGACATTCCTAGAATGGTTTTAAATGCGGTTCAATAGGCCCAAATAACATATAAGAGTTTTCTCAACCAATCTTTCTTAGATGGATTAACAGTTCTCTCAAGATTTTTTTTGATTTATCGATTGGATAATTCAGCTTGAATATTGGTCTGTGGGTGTTAAGTAGTGGACACTTTGTGATAAATTCCATACTTTTCCATGAGTTATGAGAATGGACGATTGCAAAAATGAGTTCCATGATCAATAATGATAACCCTAGGAATTCTAAATATAGAGAAGATGTTTTCTTTTAGGAATATAATCACAGTTTGATGATAATTGTATTTTGTGGGAATTTTCTCAACCCATTTTGATATATAATCAATAGCTAAGAGAATGTAAAGATATCCCCTAGATTTTGGGAAGGGACCCATGAAATTAATTCCCCAACATTCAAATATTTAAACCACTAAGATGGGAGTGAGTGGCATTTGATTCCTTTTTGTGATGGACCCTACTTGTTGACACCTAGTAAAACTTTAAAAAAATGTGTAAGATTACCTTAAGAGGGTGGGCCAGAATATACCACATTGAAGAATATTATAAGATGTTTTCTTAGAGGAAAAGTGACCTCCATATTCCTCACTATGAAAAAAATTTAAGGATAGAATCTTGTTTATATTCTGGGAAACACCTTCTAATGGATTGGTCAGGGAAGAATTTATAGAGGTATGGATCATTAAACACATAGTGAATAGCATCATAAAGGAATTTACTTCAAGCTTGAGTCCCTAAGAATTTTGTAATGACTCCTGTAACTAAGAAATTTTCTATGTTTGCATACCAAGGGCAGCCACTCATAGAGTATAGGTGTTCATCAGGGAATGAATCAAACATAGAAAGCTGATTTGAGTTATCTTTTAATTCCATCCTAAAGAGATGATTAGCTACAGAATTTTCAACACCCTTTTTATCCTTGATTGTGAGGTCAAATTATTGTAAGAGAAAGACCCACATAATTAGTCTAGCCTTGGAATCTTGTTTTTGGAAGATGTATTTTAGTGTATAATGGTCAGTGGGGGATCCTAAGAGGCAAGACCTAAAATTCTCTAAGGAAAAAACAATAGCAAGTAACTCCTTTTTAGTGGTGGTGTAGTTGATTTGGGAATCATTTAAGGATTTGCTTGCATAAGAAATGACATAAGGAGTTTTATCATAATGTTGTACTAACACAGATCCTACAGAAAAGTCACTGGAATCACACATAAGTTTTAAAGGAAGGTTCTAATTTTGAGATTTCATAATGGGAGGAGAGGTGAGAGAGGATTTGAGGGTTGAGAATGAACCCTAAAAGCTTTCTGTCCAAACAAATGGAGCATCCTTTACTATGAGAGCACAAAGGGGACGAGAGATTGAACTAAAGTCCTTGATAAATATTCTATAGAAACTAGAATGTCCTAAGAAAGACCTCAATTCCTTAATAGTTATGGGTGATGGAAGGTGACAAATGATGTCAACCTTTTCTTTATCAACTTCAATCCCCCTACCCGAGACTATATGTCCAAGGACTAATCCCTATTTAATCATGAAATGGAATTTTTCCCAGTTTAAGACCATATTCATTTCTTCACATCTAGACAAAACTCTATCCACATTCCTAAGACATCCCTCAAATGTATCCCCAAAGATAGAGAAGTCATCTATAAAGACCTCAAGAAAATCCCCTACCATGTCTGAGAATATTCCAATCATGTACCGCTGGAAGGTTACAGGGACATTACATAACCCGAATGACATGTATTTGAAAGAAAAGGTGTCGAATGGACATGTGAATGTAGTCTTCCATTGATCCTCTAGGGAGACCTAAATTTGATTATACCCCGAGTACCCATCTAAGAAACAGTAGAAGGCATGACCTGCCACTCTCTCAAGGACTTAGTCAATGAATGGTAAGGGGAAATGGTCCTTCTTGGTAAATGAGTTTATCTTCCTACAGTCAATGTAGACTATCCACCCACTACTCACCCTTGTTGGAAGAATCTATCCATCCTCATTGGTTATCACTGTGATTCCATCCTTTTTTGGAACCACATGGATTGGGCTCACCCACTCTCTATTAGTTATGGGATAGATGATACCACCTTTTAACAATTTCAGAAGTTCTTTTCTCACTACTTCCATGATATTAGGATTGAGTTGCCGTTGAGGTTGACAACATGGATTTGAATCAGATTCCAGAACAATCCTATGAGTCCCAATAAGTGGGATAATCCCAAGAATATCAGACAGGGTCCAACCAATGGATTTCTTATGTTTCTTAAGGACATATAGAAGCATCCTATCATGATTGGATTCAAGAGAAGAAGAAATTACAATAGGATGTGTTCCATTTTCTCTTAGGAAGGCATATTTAAGTGCATAAGGAAGTTCTTTAAATTCAAGACCAGTTTGGTTCATAATTTCAGCAGAATATTGAGACATTGGATCAAGATCAATTTTGTTTCCTATAGTTTTAGATAGGATTGATTCTCGACATGTAGAAGTTTCAGCTACTAGATTGGCTTGATCATATTTAGGGAAGGAAGTTAGAGTGGTCTCCATGAAAGTGGTTTCCTAAAAGGTTTCACTGATTTTTAGACCTAAGACTTCATTATAAGATCAATTTGAAAATGATTCAAGCTAAGTAGATAAAATTTCTTCATGTGAACAAAGGAAGTAAATCTAATCCCGACTTAAATCTCCATCAAATATTCCTTTATGTTCTATGGATTCATTATCAATGATTCTTATCATGTTTACTTCATGAATTCCCTCATCATCCCCTATTTGTGAGCTTTTATTATAGATGTTCAAGTCTAGAATCATGTTTCCAAAGGTGATGGTCATGTTACCATTTTGGACTCGGATAATAGAGTTGATTGTTGCAAGGAAGGGATGACCAAGGATGATTGGAGTTTTTTCCTTGTTGCCTAAGTTAGGATTGTTTTCAAGGAAAATTTAGTCAGCAGGGTAGATGAAGTTTTCTACTTTTACTAGAACATCCTTTAAAATCCCCTTTAGAACCCTAATGCTACGATCAGTAAGTTGAAGTGTGACAAATGTGGGTTGGAGCTCTTTTAGGCCTAACTAGTAGTACAAAACATAGGGGATGAGATTGACACTAGCACCTAGGTTACACAAGGCCTTGGAAACTTTATTCTCTCCTAGTTCAACATTGATGTAAGGGAAACCGGGGTCTTTCATCTTTGGTGGAAGGGTTCCTTGGATTGTTGTGCTAACATTTTATACCAGAAGGACTTGGTTCTTATGTGAGAATTTCTTTTTAAATGTGTATAGGTCCTTAAGGTATTTTGAGTATGAATAAATGGTTTGAATAGCATTGAGGAGTGGAATGTTCAACTTGACTTATGAGAATATTTCCCTTAATGTTTCACTCAATTAAAGCTTGGTTTTCCCCCTCATGCGCTGAGGAAATTGCGCAGGTTATGGGGTTGTTTGTTGAAGAGTTGTTTCTTTCACATTATTATCATTTTTATTAGTTTTATCTTGTGGTTCATTTGAATTTTCATTAGAGTTTAAAACTTCACATGGTTTTTGACTTATTTGTTTAGGTTTCTCAATTGATTTCCCACTTTTTAAAACTATCACAGACTTTAGTTGTTCATGAGTTGTTTGAGTGAAACTTGACTCCCCCCTTACTGTTTGTTATGGAATGGCTTGTGTAGGAATTGGTGCCTTTCCAGTTTTGATGGTTTGAAGTTCTTTTTTAGGGAAGAGACTTCCGAGTTCATCCTTTCCATTTGTTTGCACAGTTGTTCTAGTAGTCTTTGTGGAACAGTTTGGGTTGGTTCTTGAGAAGATTGGTTTATCCCAGGGGGATATTTTGGAGGTGGGATGGTTTGTTGAAAATGGACCAGTGGCTGTTAGTATTGGATAGGTTGGGTTTGAAACTGGTTATGGGTTTGGTAGTTCTAATGGGGGTAAGGAGTTTTTCCCTGTGGTTTTCTAGGTTGTTGGTTATCTTTCCAGCGGAATCCTGGTTGGTCATTATACCTAGGGTTGAAGGTGTTTTGGTATTGATGCTTTTGAAAGTTAAAAGAATTTGCTTTCACTAGGGGTCCTCCTAAAAAAATAGACTTGATGGATGGAATGGTTGGGTAGTTGTCTGTCTTATGGTCATGTTTATCACAAATTTTGAAAACAGGGTCTACAGTTGGGATTTCATGGACTTTCCTAAGGTCTATCTCTTCAACCTTCCTAGAGAGTGCTGCGAGTTTATCCCTAAGGCTTTACTATTCTCTAAGTGTGTGAATTCTAGTAGTTCTTTGTGGATTTTCATAAAAAGGTGAAGTTCGCCATGTTTGGTTTTGTTTATAAAGGCTCTCCAGATACTCGTAAGTATCATTTGGGGCTTTTTTTTAAAAGTTCCATTACGCATCATGTCAATGAATTGTTTGTTCCTCGGACCCAAACCTTCATAAAAAATTTGAACTTGTTCAGGTATAGAAAAACCATGACGTGTAACCATATTTTGGGTGTCTTTTAACCTCTCCCATGTTTCATAGAATGACTCTCCCTATTTTTCAAAAAAGTTTTTGATGCGCTTTTTAAGTGCAATTGTTTTGTGGTGGGGAAAGTATTTTTTGTAGAATTATCTTTGTAATTGGTCCCAAGAGTTTATGGATGATGGTATTAAATTTTTTAGCCAATTTTTAGATCGATCCTTAAATGAAAAATGGAAGAGCCTCATCTTAGCTGATTCTAGTTGATGTGGGGGACACATGGTTTCTACAATGTCATTGAACTCCTTAACGTGAAGGTAGGGCATCTCGGACTGCATTCCATGGAATGCGAGAATGTGGTTTAGGACATGGGGTTTAAAGATGTAGTTAGAATCTCCTAGGAAATTTTGTCTAATGTATGAGGGGGAATTGTTCCAGGCAGGTGTGAGTTAGTCATTCATGGTTTGATCAACTGCATTCCCCAAGTTTGGGGCTGCCTCATTTGAATTTTCATTTTGGTTTCCACCTGGGATTATGAGTTAGTTTCTTTAAAGACCTTCCATTGAAATGGGATCAATTTTTGACTCTAGAGTATTAGAAAGATTAGGATCTAATGGAAAGAGTTCCCTTCATGTACTTGACTCCCCAACCCCAGGACTATCCACCCTAACTAGATGGTTTGATTGGTCACGGGTGTAGGCGGACATGCGCCAAAAGAAAAAAAAAAGGATACAGGGAGAAGATAAGAGAATTTGGATGAGAATAGAAGAAATGGGGGAGGATAGAATGGGTTTTTAATATGACTTACTTGGGTCCCCTACAACGATGCCAAAATTTGGTCTCACCCAAATTTACCCAAGATTTTAGGGTTAAGCGGTCGCTTGTAGTTTAGCTTGGGTTGTCAATTCCTCAAAGACCTAAGAAGTAACCTATATACACGTACATTCTATGGACTATTTTTGGATATTAAGTGGCCAAATTTGGGTTGATTTTATATGGGTTTAAGTGAACACTAAAAGTCTTAAGTGAATTCAAATTATGATAAGGTTTGATCCTAGGTTATTACAAGGGGTGGATTGGATGCATTATTTTTTTTAAAATATTTCAATTTCTTATATTTGAGATGGTTTTATTTAAAGAGATAAAAAAAATCATCTCTTACTGGTTTAATGCCTACAAAACCTAATAATAATCACCTATACACTTGAAGTATCAATGTTTTGAGCACTCCATGGTAAAGGTTTGTATTAGAACTTGAAATGTGTGACCTTAAATTCAATAAGGATGAAGAGGTTTTAAAATAATCAAATAAAAATCTCATTTAAAAGAAGTTATTAGCCATTAATGGAGTGAGAAATAACATCCAATCCAGCCCCTTGATAATCACTTGGATCAACCCATAAGTGGGTTATCCCTCCATTGATCCTATGGTTTCAATGGAAGAGGGAATTAGACTCATGAGGGAGGAATTAGAGAAGTAAAAAAACAATGAAATAACGATCACTCCACCGTTGTGTGATAATCTCACAAGGTTTGGTGTGAAAAAGTTCACAACTTGAACCAACAGTATCAAAGTGATATGAATAACAATAGAATAAGAGTATAATAAGAAATTTTATTAATAAACTAAAGTGAATCGAACAACTTACATGTGAAAGACAAACTTGAGACAACAAAATTGAAGCATAACATTACAATGAAAGGAAGCTCCAAAGATCATTAAATCATTCAACACCACTTCATTAAATAGGAATTTTGGGAGCCTTGGTTTGATTCTCCAACAATAAAAATCATCCCACTTGATTATGGTAGGCCTAGGGTGGTGGAAAGTAAGGGAGAGTGGACATCTTTATCTTTGACTCGAAGTGGTAGCGAGCTTGCATCCACCGAACAGATGCGCCTATATGGCCTTCTAGATGGCCGAATTAGAGTGGTACATAAAATAAAAAAGTGAATATATGTATGTCTAATATCTCTCTGTAAAATGTCAGACCAAATTAATTTATGGTTGCCGAGATATAATTAAATTGGTGGGATATTTTTCTGGACCACAGAATCTGGCTCAGAATTTTATCTCTAACTTGGGCCACCTGAATAACCACAATGGAGGCCAAATTAGCACTATATTATGAATAATTATATGTTTATATATATTTCTTATATCATACCATGAAATTATGGCTTCAGTGGGTCTGTATTGGGGGCCCCACATTCTCATCAGTGGTATGGTGTCCAATCTGACTTCTCTAGAATTTTTTCCTTTCATCGCCAAATATCCCCATCATCCTTTATGAATCCTCCATTGATCCCTGAATGAAAAATGTTCATATTAAAGTTTATATCTATTTACAAAAATATCAAATTAAAATATGGATAATTACATTCCTTAAAATTATATGAATCATTGGGCCTAAATTGGTGTACATTAGGCACGAAGTGCACAAATGATGATAATGAATGTTCAAAATTAAAATCCACTAACCCAGGACCATAAGATCAAAAATGAATATTTAATACCATTAAAATGTAATTAACATATGTATTTTTATTGGATAATCAATTGGAATAAGATATAATGAATTGAATATTGGGGGACTGGATAATTTAGTAGTCTTGGTAAACTAGATACATACATAATTCCCATATTACATTTGAATATACAATTTACAACATATTTTTTTTCAAGAATATCACTATACCCTCTAACATATCCTCACATAAAATTTATAGTACACCTATTGTATTTATAGGAAAGGAATAAAAATAAGGGTGATCTCAAATTCTTAGTAAGAGTTATGTAAAATGGAAGCTATCATGAGTAAATGAGTAATAATCAATATGGAATAATCAATATGTAAATTTAAATATCTTAACACAAATTCCATTTAATAAATAACTTGAAAATAAATATTAGATAAGGAATAATCAATATAGAAAGAAAAATAACTGAACACACATTCCATTTAAATAACTTGACTATCATGAATAGATAAGGAATAATCATTATAGAAAGTTAAATAACTGGACACAAATTCTATTTAAATAATTTAATTATAATTAATAGATAAGTAATAATCAATATGTAAAGTTAAATAATTTAACACACATTACATTTAAATAATTTTACTATTATGAATAGATAAGTCATAATTAATATGACAAGGTAAATAACTTAAAAAATGCCATTTAATCAATAACTGAGAAGGAAATTCATACATAGATAATATCATTAAAAAATATCATGTATAATAATAAATGAATTATTAATGAAGGAGATTCTTAATTATTATATGTTATGATCTCAGACATCATGATACCTCTACTACCAGGACCTTTTACAAGATAGTTTAAAATTATAAGTAGAACCTTGTTTAGCTTAATAATTCATCTCATTAGACTACCAATAAATCAATGATCTATATTATTATGGTCCAATTCATCACTACCTTCCCACAACATTACTCATATATCAAATAATCAATTTAATTCATTAATAATGTGCCTTATCATCAAGTAATCATATTGAGTAAAAAATACTGATTTATCAATATTCCCCCTGATAAAGAAATAACTTTCAATATAGAAATGATATTTGTTTTAAGTAATAAACATATACATGATAAATAATATGTATATTTAGGGGAAATTTAATATCCAATGTCATAGGAATGTGAATATTTCAAGGTAAATTTAATGACTACAAAAATGAATCAAGAAAGTGAATTTCAACACCTTCCTTGGTCAAAATGATCATAAAACATCCTTATAAAGAATAAGGATGTTATCAATACAACATATTACTAGTGTAGTATAATTAAAATAGATTTTTATTTTTTTTATGAATATAAATACCATAAAAATATCTTTAAAAATATTATTGAGGAAAATATACTTTTCATCTTGGAAATCACCATTTAAAACTACAGGTTCACAAAACATTTTGAAGATATTTTTGTTTTGAAAATAACCTTTGAATATTATAAAATAAGTATTAAAACATTGAGTTTACAATAAGATAGTAAATTCTATACATGTCATACACATTAAAACAAAAATTTATTTCACATTTTTGATAAAATCCAAATAAGCCTTGTTTGAAAAACGACATGAAGATTCCTTTAAATTTTTTTTTATAAAAATTAACAAATGGGTAAAAATGTATTTAATAAATAATTTTAAGAATGTTAATTTTTTTTGAAATCATTTTTAGAAAACATGGTTTTGGAAGAAAATAGATTTTCGACCAAAGAGAGAAATGAAATCAGACTATTAAAATCATTTTCTCAAAAATTTTAAGTACCAATGAGTGGAAAAATAGAAATATTACTTGAAAAATTCATTAATAAATAGAGTATAATAAAATGAAATGGTATCATTATCCAATGATCAAATAATTTCCTTCAATATAAATTCTAGCATAAATAATCCTGATTAAATGAGATTACGAAATAAACGCTCACAAAGATCATAACATTAAAGTGAGAATTAATCAATGAATAAACTATGTGTATCAAATATAAATAAACATAAAATAAGTTTAAATATAACACAATTTAATCAAAATTCATCACACACATAATCTTAGAATATCAAAGTCAATGAATAAGTAATATAACCCAATGAAAGGAAATTGAGTTATGAAATTCTTTACAACTGGGTAGCTTTTAAATCAAATACCCTTGGATGAAATAATTAAAATTTAAAATGAAAATAGCATTAATTATTAATTAATAATGATATTACATGTAAAAGGGGAAGTGTATACACCGTATAAAATAAATTAGGTGCATAACATTTCAATATGACTCAATGATGGGAAATTGAGATGAAGTCCCTTACCTCATGCTTCCTTTCGGTTGAATGTGATTTAACCTCTTGTATATTGGTTTTAATCATGTTATTAATTTATAATATAACCTTATCCATATTTATTATATCATATATTTTCTCCTTATAACATTTTACCACCCATTTTTTAAATAATATTTCTTTATTTTCATTGTTTCATGTGTTAATTTCCTTGTTTTCTAATGTGTATTTAATTATGAAAGTTAAAATTCCTAAACATATTATATATTTCCATCATATCTAGAATTATATTAATGTTATAAATAACATTTTTGTTCATTATATAAATTTTTATAATCATTATTGAAATTTGAACATGGATAATTGGACACATCGCTTTGTGAAGACAGTAGGCCATATGCATGTACGAGTGATGTTATCATTTACTTAATGGGTAAAAGGGTAATACATTGTGATGAAACACCTGTAGTGGGGTGTGAAAAAAGAAAATTTTATTTTTCCTAGTATAGAAAAATGGATGACTGGGGTCGTCTCACTTGATCAGTTCACTTTTTTTATCAGTTACTAATTCTAATTCACCTAAAAACTACCTCTTTTTGTTATTTTTACTAGTTTATGAAAATTATTGAATATGAGTTTTGATTTTTGGAAATAAATTAAGTGAAAAACTAAAACTATAATAACATGAAATGAAGGTTGAGATTATAAATAAATTACTTGGACTTTAGGTTCGGTCTCAAGTTCCATCATTATCCATTGTTTATTGTTTTAAATTTTAGTTTGATTGATCAATTCTGAAATCTAATGCATGAACTAATAATATTTTATTTATTGTTTGTGTAATATTGAATTACTAAGCAATCTAAATTCTACCTCCTCCTATAATCATGTTCAATGGAACACCTCAATTGAGAGTGTGAAACCTTCTAGGACCCAACTCCATCATATGCCATTTTATCCATTGAATAGATGAACTCCACTGTATAAAGATCTTGTGTTCAATGAAAGGGATGTAAAAGGTGTAAACAAAATAATATAAGTGAATTTTAACTACATACTATAGTGTATGAATTTAAAACTCATGCACTTTACTTTTTTCCACTGCAAATAGATTCAATATATAAAATAATTTAAACACTAAATTCCAAAACCACCTAACCTCCACTAAGACCAGGCCTCGGGTCAGCCTACCATTGTCAAAAGTAATAGATCACTAGTGGAAAGAAAAGTAGAGAATAATAAAATAAAATAAAATAAAAAGAAGATGATAAAAGAGAATAATAAATAATAATAATAATAATAATAATAATAATAATAATAATAATTTTGGTGTAAAAAAGACACTTTGAATATAATAAAAATATATGAATTATATTTAATATAAAAGAAACTAAAGATAAAAATTAAAAAAAATAAACATAAACTTTAGGCTTCCAGTGTGAGGCCTCCCCTCCCAGTCATGCTCCCATAGTAGCAGAAACCCCCTCTATTTATAGAGGTGAAATCCTTGTATCTTCCTTTATTCATACATATAGGTCAAGGTAATCTTTATTTTCAGATTTTAATTTCAATTTGAATGGAGATATTCAAATGTATCTCAAAGATATTGGGAGATATTCAGCAACATGGATAGATCCTCATTCACATGCATGGCATGTGCATGGGTTTTGGAATGTGGCATGCACCATAAACTTCCTTCAATGGTGACTCTATGGTACAGTGGTGGTGGATTACAGTGTATAATTTCCCCTTGATTCATAATACCTTCAAAGTCTATAGAAAAAAATATTATATCATCATGCATTATAAGGCCCCATCCTTAAACCTTACTTAATCTTGAGTTATTACAAGATTACACATTGAGGATCTTTTCGGGTTTAGAGTTTTAGAGAATTAGATCATAAAACTTGCATTACAATCCACATATAAACAAAGTGGTTACATAAAGATAGTATTCTTCATTCCCATCAATGGAAACACATTTAAAATAAAACATGGATTATTTCTTGACACATCCTTGACTCTATCATCTTATCATGTACTTTTCACTTGACCTGTGAAAAACATTTCAAAAACTTGGAATGAGCATAAAAACTCAGTATGGGTTATAAAAAAAACATGGAAAGGAAACATGAGTTCATATATACATAAGAATGAAATCATACTTTACCCATAAAACATAGGAACTTTAACATACCTCATAAAATCATGAATAAATCATAGAAATCATAAGACATAAAGGTAACTTGAGGCATTCATAACATTCTTACGTAGGGAGTAACCCTCTTGGTTACGTTTGGAATACCCATCACAGTATATTCCCTAAAATCTCTTCGGAGAAACCTTAACATTTCACTCCTTTGCGTTACCCAATGCATTGGAGAGCTATATCGGGCTCACCCGCCCTTAGTTTATCACGGAACCACCCGTCTTCATAATAATGCCCAAGAACCATAACATAATTCATATCACATAAAACATGCATAAAGGAAACATAACATATCCACCTTTCAATCACAAGATATCAATAAAACACATTGATATAAAAACATTATGAAAACCATTTTCAATACCAAAATAAAAGAAAAGTAAAACATGGTATTTATTTTTCTTTTAAAAAGATGGTATAGCTTGTAGAGGAAGCCGAAACTCAAATAATGGTCATGACGGCGGAGAAGTCGTTGTCGCCGCATACGTACGACAAAAACATTCCCTTTTGTCGTTTAGTAAATGCTTCGTATAAAAAAGATTCCTTTTGAATAAACATAAAAGTCAAAGGGGTTTATACACCGTATAAAAGAAAGTTGTGTATAAAATAAAATATGCCTCAATGAAAGGAGATTGAGACGAAGTCCCATACCTCGTATCCGACTTGACCCGACCGTTCTTTAATCTCCTGAATAATAAACTTGAGTTAATCTATACTTGCTTAAGAATCTTTTTCAAGTTCATTATTCCTTTTATACCATGTTATGAACATCATGTAATCATTTAAGTTAATAATTTTCATTTTGTCGGTATTTGGTTCTTAAGTCAAAAATAGACTTCTTACACTTACATGTTGTTAATTTGGTCATGGGTTCGTTATATCCAGAATGATATTAATGATTTGGATAAAATTTATATCATATATATTCATCATATACATGTATTTATAATATTACACCACATTTATAGGTAAGAAATGAAATGCACCGTTCATGGAGACGGTAAGCCGTACGTACGCATGAACGCTACTTCCATTTCTATTTCATATTTTCTGGAATGGAATCATAATGATATAAGAGTATATTATAATTCCAGTATAATAACATATATAATATCATTAACTTTATCCTTTACACATCCCACATATGGTATTAACGAATCAAATCACTTTCAGGGGGCGGTAGTCCGTACTTCCTAAAATGAAGATATCGTGTTTACCCATAATGGAAACCATAAAGGTATGCCCAAAATGAAAAAAACAGAAGATTAAGGAAAACATAAACATATTATATATCATATATAAAAATAGTGACATCATAATGGCCACCTTTGAAGGTGTTAAATGAGTATTGAACAATCATCGTTTCGGGAGGCAGAATTTCGCCATCCACGGAAACCGTATGTTCTTTAACCATTTGATGTAGTTGTGTGAGAGTTTAGCTCAAATAAATATTATAACAACATCCTTTTATATTTAAGATACTGGTTTTGTTACAAAATAAGTAAATAAAAAGAGTTTAGGAGATTGGAGAAGCAAAATAAAACAAATGAACATGAGAGAATGAATTACCATTAAAAGTGTAACTCCTTTTGATTTGATCCTAAAGGCTTCCTTTGAAAGGATTATGCCCAAAGGGAATCCTCTAGGATGAGGAGAGGGATGTGGAGAGAGTAAATGGGCAGGGGTTGGCCGAGCCAAAGGCTTGAGGAGTGTGTGAAATGAGGTAGAGGTGGGGGCCTTTTATAAGAGGAGAGGAGGGGCACTTTTGGAAAGTAAAGAAATATTACTTTATTTGAAAATGTGTTTCGGTTTCAAAAGGTCCCACATTGAAATAATTCGTGGATAATGTGATAAGGGTTCGAAATCCACTCATCCAATTGGTTTTGGCCATGTGTAGTTCATAGATTTTACATTGTCTTTCCATTTTATTTAAATCGTCAAATAATGATGTCATCGCTGCATCATTATTATGTCATAAATAATTTAATTTATTTAATGTATAAAAATCATAAAAAAAATACTATGATGTAGGAAATCTTTTTATCTTTCCAATGACTATTGATAATCAAATATCTGATCTTTATAACCCCATGTAAAAATTGTTTTCGTGAAACATATTATGTTTGTGTCATTTTTTACTTTTACAATAAATAAAAAGTTATTTATGTCATTTCCCAACCAAAATGTCTCCATGGGGTCCCCAAGTTGACCCATGGCTTGTCTTTGTCGGCCATGACACAACCAATAAGGTTGGGACATGTGTCTAGGTCATTTCATATTATTAAAGCATTATTTATACCTTAAACTACACTAATTACCACTAATCGCGATTAAAAACTTAATAAGTTACTATTCACCAAAAAATTATTTTAATCTCATTGAACCACATTTTACTTCTTAATGACAACCATGTATGTCGGATTTTCAAAATTCAATACACATTAGTGGTAAACTTTCATTTAACTGAAAAATCAGTTTGCTTGATTACCACTTAGTGGTTTCACTATTCATCAAAAATTGAAGTTTTTCAGAAAATTACCAAAAATTCACCCTAAGCTATATTTGATATTCCGAATTCAAAAATGAAGTCTATTTTACAAAATTCAAATCATATAAGTCACATTAATTAATTTAATAATTAATTCCCGCTGCCAGAGCAAAAAGCGTGTTTTTACAAAACAATAAGTATCAAAAGATTGACACCAATTTAAGTCTAATTTCAAAGTGAAATTGATTCCAATGACCACCATTGGATAAAATGGTAAAAATATATTCTAATTTAACTTCAAAACCAATTCAAAACATAATATAATCATATAAATAAATTAGATTAAAAAGCAGTTTTGATGTAAAATGCAGTATTTTTCACTATTCATTAAAAAATGAACATTGTCAGAAAAATACCAAAAATTCACACAAGGTAAATTTTGATGTCCCAATCATAAATAATAAGTTTATTTTGACAAACATAGTTTATAAAATTGTCAAAATATAGATTCAAAAATGGTTTGCCATCAAAAGGCTCTAAAACAATCTTTTAAGAATATTAGTGTATTCCATGCATAAGATTATATTTATTTTCATTTTAAGCCTCTATAACACTATCTTAATAATTAATAGACATAGATAAAAATATCTATTATTCATTACTTACTTGGGATGTTACATCCTTCCCCCCTTTAGAAAATTGCGTCCCCACAATTTATTTACTTATCGAATAAATGGGGGTACTTATCCCTCATTGCATTTTCAGATTCCCATGTTTCCTCTTCAATCATGTGGTTTTTCCACAAAACCTTTACCTGGTGAATCACCTTATTCCGTAACACTTGCTCCCTGTGGTCAAGAATCTGGACCGGTTGTTCCTCATAAGATAGGTTCTCTTCCAGCTGAACTACCTCTGGACTCAAAACATGAGATGGATCTGGCATATACTTTCTCAACATCGAAACGTGAAAAAAATTGTGTACCTGAGATAAACTCGGAGGTAAAGCCACTCGGTATGCAACTAATCCAACTCTCTCCAGAATTTCGTATGGTCCAATAAACCTTGGACTCAGCTTTCCTTTCTTACCAAATCTCATCACACTTTTCCAAGGAGAAACCTTGAGAAAAACATGATCACCTACCTCGAAAGATAGATCCTTCCTCCGGTTATCCGCATAACTCTTCTGCCTACTCTGAGCTGTTCTCATGTGTTTCTGAATCAGCTGAACTTTTTCTGCCATCTCTTCTACCAATTCTGGTCCCATCAACTTCCTTTCACCCACTTCATCCTAGAAAGCTGGAGTTCGACACCACTTCCCATATAATGCCTGAAATGGTGCCATCTGTATACTGGAATGAAAAATGTTATTATATGAAAACTCAACCAAAGAAAGATGTTGGTCCCAACTTCCCTGATAATCCATAGAACAAGCTCGTAGCATATCCTCCAATGTCTGAATTGTTCGTTCTGACTGCCCATCTGATTGAAGATGAAAAGCTGTACTAAAATTTAATTCAGTACCCAATGACTTCTGAAGGCCTTTCCAAAAGTTAGAAGTAAACCTGGGATCACGATCCGATACAATGGAGAGAGGAACTCCATGTAACCTGACTATCTCTTTAAGATACAAACGGTAAAGTTGATCAAGAGAGAAAGTATCTCGTATAGCAAGGAAATGAGCAGATTTGGTCAAGCGATCAACAATAACCCAGATTGCATTATTACCTCGAGATGTCTTCGGTAATCCAACAACAAAGTCCATGGATATATTCTCCCATTTCCACTCTGGCACTGGTAAAGGCTGAAGCATCCCTTTCGGTAACTGCCGCTCTGCTTTAACCTGCTGAAAAGTCAAACACTTCACAGTAAAATCAGCAATATCTCTTTTCATTCCATCCCACCAGTAATACTCCCGCAGATCTCTATACATCTTAGTACTGCCCGGATGAACTGAAAACGGAGAACTATGAGCTTCACATAACAACTCTCTCTTAAACTGTGAATCACAAGGCACACACAATCTCTTCCCAAATCTCAAAACACAATCATTATCAATGTTGAATTCAGGCAACTTACCTTTATGAACCAGCTCTACCTTTTTCTGCAACTCACTATCTTGCTTCTGTGCTTGCTTGATTCTATCTGATAGAGATGATCTCACTGATACCTGAAACAAAACAGAAGGACTTCCTGCACCAACAACTTCTATGCCAAAGTTCATCAAATCCTTAACCAAAGGATCACGTTCCAAACGCAACATTGTTAATGAAGCATTACTTTTTCGACTCAAAGCATCAGCCACTTTATTTTCTTTTCCCGAATGGTAATGAATTGTACAATCATAATCCTTGATTAATTCCAGACATCTCCTCTGTCTCATGTTTAACTCTTTCTGAGTGAATATATACTTTAAACTTTTGTGATCGGTATATATTTCACACTTTACTCCATACAAATGATGCCTCCAAATTTTTAAAGCAAAAACAACAGCAGCTAGTTCCAAATCGTGTGTAGGGTAATTTACCTCATGAGTTTTCAACTGTCATGAAGCATAAGCAATTACCTGATCATTCTGCATTAGGACGCAACCAAGTCCTTTCAATGAAGCATCACTGTATATAAAAAACTCACCATTCCTGGAAGGTAGTGCCAAAACTGGAGCATTCACCAATATTCTTTTCAATTCCTGAAAACAATCATCACATTCTTTTGTCCAGATAAACTTAACAACCTTCCGAGTTAGCTTAGTCATTGGACTAGATAACCGTGAAAAATTTCTAACAAACCTTCGGTAATAGCCCGCCAAACCAAGGAAGCTACAAATCTCGGTTACATTTGTGGGTCTTGTCCATTCTTCCACAACTTTTGTTTTTGCAGGATCAACAGTTATTCCATCTTTAGAAACAATGTGACCAAGGAAAGAAATTTGTTGCAACCAAAACTCACACTTGTTGAATTTCCTATACAGTTTCTTTTATTTTAAGGTTTTCAAGATAACCCTTAAATGTTTTTCATGCTCCTCTTTACTTTTATAAAACACCAAAATATCATCAATGAAAACCACCACAAACTTATCCAAGAACTCATGGAAAATTCTATTCATTAAGTCCATGAATACAGCAGGTGCATTGGTTAGCCCAAAAGGCATTACTACAAATTCATAATGGCCATATCTCGTACGGAACGCGGTCTTCGGAATATCTGCCTCCTTTACCTTCAGCTGATGGTACCCCGATCTCAAGTCAATATTTGAAAAAAACTGAGCTCCCTGGAGCTGATCAAACAAATCATCGATATGAGGCAAAGGATATTTGTTCTTAACAGTGATATTATTCAAGGCTCTATAATCAATGAAAAGTCTCATAGAACCATCTTTCTTTTTAACAAATAAAACAGGAGCACCCCATGGTGATGTGCTAGGTCTAATGAAACCTTTCTCTAATAAATCTTGCAATTGCTCCTTCAACTCTAAAAGTTCAATTTGTGCCATTCGATAAGGGGGTTTTGAAATTGGATTAGCATCAGAAACTAAGTCAACAATAAACTCAACTTCCCGATCTGGTATTATTCCAGGCAACTCATCAAGAAAAACATCAGGATACTCATTTACCACTGGCACATCATTAATCTGAACAGTTCCTTTATTTTCAACGACGTGTGCAAGGTAACATTCATTTCCATCTTTTACAAGTTTCTCGGCCTCTTGATATGTTATCAAAATTAAGGGTTCATTCTTGTAAACAAACTGAAAGTATTTCTGAAAAGAAACTTCTTTATATCTACAGTCAATCTTAGCATGGTAAATAGAGAGCCAATCCATACCCAGGATAACATCAAACTCTACTAGAGGTAGAACAATAAGGTTTGCAAGTAGGTTCTTTACATAGATAAGGATAGGAAGATTCTTATAAATTCTTTTTGCCTCAACATTCCCCCCAGGTGTTTTTACCAAAAGTTCAGGAGTCATTTATTGAGATGGTATTCCCATTTTACTAGAAAATGTTTCAGAGATGAAAGAATGTGTAGACCCCGAATCAAACAACACACTGGCATAATCTGAAAAAACAAACAAAGTACCTGATACAACTTCATTTGATGGCCCGACATCTGCTGAAGTAGTTGCAAAGGATTTCACCACCCCTTTCTTCTTGTAGTCTAACTGCTTCCCATCACTCAAGCTCTTTGTCGGACACTCGTTTGCATAGTGACCCATCTCATTGCACTTATAACATTTTACTAACTGTAAATCAAATTTGATCTTACCTTCACCTTGATCCTTTTCAGTGCAATCACGAGCCTTATGTCCCATCTTACCACATCGATAGCACTTCCCAGAATTCAGAAGACATTCCCCAACATGCCTTTTGCCACATTTATCACAAACTGGAAACTTAGTTCTCTTACCATCAGACTTTTTTGAAGAATTCTTACCTTTCTTCTGCCACCTCGGTCTCTTCTTCTGCTGGTTGTTATAGAAAACTTGGTCATCGGCAAACTCCATTTCCACCTTCTCAGCACATCGAACAAGCTTTTCATAACTTTTAAACTCACGAGAATCTAATGCCCTTCGATATTTTGGCTTTAATCCTGAGTAAAAACGATTGATTTTACTATCAAGGTCCCGGATAAAATTTGGAGCATACCTTGCCAAACGAGCGAACCTTTCTTCATAGGCAGCCACTGAGTCTTCCTCTTGCCTCAATTCCAGGAATTGATTTTCCATCCTAAGTCGAACATCCTTAGGAAAATACTTCTCAAGAAACATACCTTTGAATTCATCCCAGTCAAGAGCATCAATCTCATCGGCGTCCCTGATATTTTTAACCATAGACCACCACTGATCTGCTTCACCCTCCAAACAATAAATAGCAAGACTAACCTTTTGATTGTCTGAACACCCCATGACATCAAAAATCTTCTCCAGTGCTTTAATCCACCCTTCAGCTAGCACATGGTCAGATGATCCTCTAAATGACGGTGGATGTTGCCTCATGAAATGTTCCACCACTGACATGTTCCTCTGCGGTTGGTCTGGCTGATCTCGTGTATGGATACCACCGCCATTTATCGCTTGAGTCAACTACGCCATTACTGCAAAAAACTGTTCAGTTCCAATTCCGACCATCTCAGGATGCTGATTTGGAAGGTTATTTCCTTCTGTATGCCTTCCTAGCACTGCTTCCCTGTTTCCTCTGGGGAAAACCATTCTGAAAAAACATGTCTTAGATGAAGCAACATGGTAATCTTTAAATGCTATATCATTTAAATTTTTTTTGGGATAATCATTTAATAGAATTCTAACTCCTAAAGTTATCTAAACCGACCTCTGATACCAACTATAAGGCCCCATCCTTAAACCTTACTTAATCTTGAGTTATTACAAGATTACACATTGAGGATCTTTTCGGGTTTAGAGTTTTAGAGAATTAGATCATAAAACTTGCATTACAATCCACATATAAACAAAGTGGTTACATAAAGATAGTATTCTTCATTCCCATCAATGGAAACACATTTAAAATAAAACATGGATTATTTCTTGACACATCCTTGACTCTATCATCTTATCATGTACCTTTCCCTTGACCTGTGAAAAACATTTCAAAAACTTGGAATGAGCATAAAAACTCAGTATGGGTTATAAAAAAAACATGGAAAGGAAATATGAGTTCATATATACATAAGAATGAAATCATACTTTACCCATAAAACATAGGCACTTTAACATACCTCATAAAATCATGAATAAATCATAGAAATCATAATACATAAAGGTAACTTGAGGCATTCATAACATTCTTACATAGGGAGTAACCCTCTTGGTTACGTTTGGAATACCCATCACAGTATATTCCCTAAAATCTCTTCGGAGAAACCTTAGCGTTTCACTCCTTCGCGTTACCCAATGCATTGGAGAGCTATATCGGGCTCACCCGCCCTTAGTTTATCACGGAACCACCCGTCTTCATAATAATGCCCAAGAACCATAACATAATTCATATCACATAAAACATGCATAAAGGAAACATAACATATCCACCTTTCAATCACAAGATATCAATACAACACATTGATATAAAAACATTATGAAAACCATTTTCAATACCAAAAGAAAAGAAAAGTAAAACATGGTATTTATTTTTCTTTTAAAAAGAAGGTATGGCTTGTAGAGGAAGCCGAAACTCAAATAACGGTCATGACGGCGGAGAAGTCGTTGTCGCCGCATACGTACGACAAAAACATTCCCTTTTGTTGTTTAGTAAACGCTTCGTATAAAAAAGATTCCTTTTGAATAAACGTAAAAGTCAAAGGGGTTTATACACCGTATAAAAGAAAGTTGTGTATAAAATAAAATATGCCTCAATGAAAGGAGATTGAGACGAAGTCCCATACCTCGTATCTGACTTGACTCGACCGTTCTTTAATCTCCTGAATAATAAACTTGAGTTAATCTCTACTTGCTTAAGAATATTTTTCAAGTTAATTATTCCTTTTATACCATTTTATGAACATCATGTAATCATTTAAGTTAATAATGTTCATTTTGTCGGTATTTGGTTCTTAAGTCAAAAATAGACTTCTTACACTTACATGTTGTTAATTTGGTCATGGGTTCGTTATATCCAGAATGATATTAATGATTTGGATAAAATTTATATCATATATATTCATCATATACATGTATTTATAATATTACATCACATTTAGAGGTAAGAAATGAAATGCACCGTTCATGGAGACGGTAAGCCGTACGTACGCATGAACGCTACTTCCATTTCTATTTCATATTTTCTGGAATGGAATCATAATGATATAAGAGTATATTATAATTCCAGTATAATAACATATATAATATCATTAACTTTATCCTTTACTCATCCCACATATGGTATTAACGAATCAAATCACTTTCAGGGGGCGGTAGTCCGCACTTCCTAAAATGAAGATATCGTGTTTACCCATAATGGAAACCATAAAGGTATGCCCAAAATGAAAAAAACAGAAGCTTAAGGAAAAAATAAACATATTATATATCATATATAAAAATAGTGACATCATAATGGCCACCTTTGAAGGTGTTAAATGAGTATTGAACAATCATCGTTTCGGGAGGCATAATTTCGCCATCCACGGAAACCGTATGTTCTTTAACCATTTGATGTAGTTGTGTGAGTGTTTAGCTCAAATAAATATTATAACAACATCCTTGTATATTGAAGATACTGGTTTTGTTACAAAATAAGTAAATAAAAAGAGTTTAGGGGGTTGGAGAAGCAAAATAAAACAAATGAACATGAGAGAATAAATTACCTTTAAAAGTGTAACTCCTTTTGATTTGAGCCTAAAGGATTCCTTTGAAAGGATTCTGCCCAAAGGGAATCCTCTAGGATGAGGAGAGGGATGTGGAGATAGTAAATGGGCAGGGGTTGGCCGAGCCAAAGGCTTGAGGAGTGTGTGAAATGAGGTAGAGGTGGGGGCCTTTTATAAGAGGAGAGGAGGGGCACTTTTGGAAAGTAAAGAAATATTACTTTATTTGAAAATGTGGTTCGGTTTCAAAAGGTCCCACATTGATATAATTCGTGGATAATGTGATAAGGGTTAGAAATCCACTCATCCAATTGGTTTTGGCCATGTGTAGTTCATAGATTTTACATTGTCTTTCCATTTTATTTAAATCGTCAAATAATGATGTCATCGCTGCATCATTATTATGTCATAAATAATTTAATTTATTTAATGTCTAAAAATCATAAAAAAATACTATGATGTAGGAAATCTTTTTAGCTTTCCAATGACTATTTATAATAAAATATCTGATCTTTATAACCCCATGTAAAAATTGTTTTCGTGAAACATATTATGTTTGTGTCATTTTTTACTTTTACATTAAATAAAAAGTTATTTATGTCATTTCCCAACCAAAATGTCTCCATGGGGTCCCAAAGTTGACCCATGGCTTGTCTTGGTCGGCCATGACACAACCAATAAGGTTGGGACATGTGTCTAGGTCATTTCATATTATTAAAGCATTATTTATACCTTAAACTACACTAATTACCACTAATCGCGATTAAAAACTTAATAAGTTACTATTCACCAACAAATTATTTTAATCTCATTGAACCAAATTTTACTTATTAATGACAACCATGTATGTAGGATTTTCAAAATTCAATACACATTAGTGGTAAACTTTCATTTAACTGAAAAATCAGTTTGCTTGATTACCACTTAGTGGTTTCACTATTCATCAAAAATTGAAGTTTTTCAGAAAATTACCAAAAATTCACCCTAAGCTATATTTGATATTCCGAATTCAAAAATGAAGTCTATTTTACAAAATTCAAATCATATAAGTCACATTTATTAATTTAATAATTAATTCCCGCTGCCAGAGCAAAAAAGCGTGTTTTTACAAAACAATAAGTATCAAAAGATTGACACCAGTTTAAGTATAATTTCAAAGTGAAATTGATTCCAATGACCACCATTGGATAAAATGGTAAAAATATATTCTAATTTCACTTCAAAACCAATTCAAAACATAATATAATCATATAAATAAATTAGATTAAAAAGCAGTTTTGATGTAAAATGCAGTATTTTTCACTATTCATTAAAAAATGAACATTGTCAGAAAAATACCAAAAATTCACACAAGGTAAATTTTGATGTCCCAATCATAAAGAATAAGTTTATTTTGACAAACATAGTTTATAAAATTGTCAAAATATAGATTCAAAAATGGTTTGCCATCAAAAGGCTCTAAAACAATCTTTTAAGAATATTAGTGTATTCCATGCATAAGATTATATTTATTTTCATTTTAAGCCTCTATAACACTATCTTAATCATTAATAGACATAGATAAAAATATCTATTATTCATTACTTGGTATGTTACATGCATGACATCTCCCCCTTCAAAATGAGCTTAAGGGTGGTCATATGAGGTCTTGGAGTTATTCCATAACAGTTTAGTGGCCTCAGAAGTGGATATTAGCTCAATATTGAGTTTCTAGGTGGATTTCATGGCATCTTCCAATAGTTATAGATAGTGGATGTCGGTGTCGATCAATGATAGGTAGTGGAGATGTGGTGGAGGTTCTGTAGTGGAAACTTCTGAGGTGGGGTTATAAGTCCCCAGCCTTAAACATTACTTAATCTTGAGTTAAGTCAATAATTCACATTGAGGATCTATTCAGGTTTAGAGTTTTAGAGAATTAGGCCATAAATATTACATAATAGACCCATACATTTCATGTGGACAATGAAACCTAGTATCCACGCTTTCCACCAATGGAAACCCATTAAACAAAACATGATTTCTTTTTATTAAAAAAAATATTATTGAATTCTTCATTTCTCTTATCCATCGTTATACCCTATGGAAAATTTTTAAAAAACATGGGATGAGCATAAAAAGATAAGTAATGGATATAAAATGAAATAAAACCATTAGTCTAGTTAAAACATGGTAACTCATTTAATGTTTTTTGAGAGAACTAAACAAAACATTTTCACACAAATAATACTCATACTTTTTGCTCAAATAAAAACATTAAACTAATAGAAAGAAATTTAAACTCATTTAGGTGACTTAGATCATAATATACATAAAACTATTTCAAATAACATTCAATTAGAATAACCATATGGTCGACTTCCAAATCGAAGATATTTAATGGGGATCACCCTTTGTATAAGCTATATCGGGCTCACCTATGATCTATAATGGGGATCATCCCTTCTTATAAGCTATAACGGGATCACCTGTGAGTTATAATGGGGCTCAATCATTCTTATAAGTTGTGTTGGTCTCACCCATGAGCTATAATGGGGATAAAACCTTTATATAAGTTGTATCAGGCTCACTTGTTTCATATAATTCTCAAGTACCATTTCAAAAATACGTTCATCACAAAACCCTTTTGAAAAAATCATCTAATCCCTTACGAAAAACATTTCTGTATAAAAATACCATTTTTATTTAAGAACCCATTTTCAATACCAATATATCCAAATAAAGGAATAATGTATTTATTTAAAATACATTAAGGCTTATAGAGGAAGCCAAATATCAAATAACGGTTACGACTGTGGAGAAGTCGTTATCGCCGTATACGTTAAAACAAATAACATTCCTTTTATCATTTTGTAAAGAAAGTAAAATTCTTTGTTTAAAAATATTTCTTTTGAAAACTTTGAATGAAATTATAGATAGGAATAAAATTTCCTTTATAATCTTTTTATATCCATATAAATAAATATGTAAATTAATATCATGAAAACAAAGATTTGATAATTAAATATATAAACGTTCAAGGTGTCCCATACCAATTTGAACATTTAAATATTAATATACATGAATTAATAAATAAATTTTTTATAGATAAAATATGGATATGAAATTTCATAGGGATTTTATATACACCTTATAAAATAATAGATGTGGATATTATCAAGAAATGCCTCAATGAAAGGATATTGAGACGAAGTCCCTTACCTTGAGTTCGACTCGTTACGTACAATCGTTATGTTCCTAAATAATAAACTTACGTTAATTTATAATTGATTTAGAAACTTTTTCAAGTTTATTATTCCTTTTATATCACTTATTACTATGTTTTAAAAATTATATAATTATTTAAGTTCATATCAGTTGTTTTGTCTATATTCAGTACTTGAGTCGAAAATGAACCTGTTTTGATGTGAATTTTCCATGTAGTAAAAATTACATCATATCCAAAATATTATTCATGATTTAAATATTATAGATATCCAGTATATATGTATTTATAATATCCATAATATTTGGAGATAAGAAATGAAATGCACCATTCATAGAGACGGTAGGTCGTACGTACGTATGAATTATATTACCAGTATTATATTTATGTCATTTATGTCTCATAGTTTTAATAAAAACATCCTTTATACGTTTCATGTATAGCAAGGATGAGTCGAATTGCTTTGAGGGGGCGATAGTCCTCACTTCCTCAAACGAAATTATCATATTTACACAGCATGGAAAGTATAAAGGAATGTTCTAAATAAAAATTATAGAATCATAGAGAAAATATAAATACAATATATATCATATATAAATATAGTTCCATCATAATGGAAACCATGAGAGGTGCTGGGAGAAAATTGAACAATCATCGTTTCATGAGGCAGTAGTTCGCCGTACACAGAAACAGTATGTTCGTATCCATTAGATGGAGGTGTGTGTGAGTGTAGTTAGAATCCTTATTATAAAAACATACTAGTATATTGAGGATACTAGTGTTTTTATGTAATCATATAATAAAGAGAACATAGGGTGTGGAGAAGGAAAATAAAGGAATGGAACTTGAGAGAAGACATTACCTCTAAATCGGGTAACTTCTTTTTATTTTATCCAAAAGGCTTTCTTGAATTTACTTCTGCCCAAGGTAAGGATTATAGGAGGAATGGTGGGATTTTGGGAGCTTATTTAAGAAAAATTTGGATGATTAAAGGGGCTTGAGATGTGTGAGGAAGTGGGTAGATGTGGTAGCCTTTTATAAGAGGGAAGAGGGGGCACTTTAGGAAAGTCTTGAAATATTATTTTATTATAATTTTATATTTGAATTATAATAGTTTAAAAGTGATATAATTTGATTATATGATGATTATGGGTAAAAATACTCTCAACTAATATTTTTTAGAAAAGTTGAGGTTACAAATTTAACCTTATCATTTAGCTTTAACCCTTATTTAAATAATTTAACTCTTACCATATATTCTTGCATTTGCATAATATATGGTTACTAAAGTTACTATAAAATACCAAGAGAGCCAAAAGTGGACAATTAATGAAATTTGTAACATTATATAAGTATTTTTTCTAAATATTATATTTTTATGACTATTATATCATTTAATAAAATGATATTTAAAAAAAAAACTCATTTATATCAATTTTGACAATATTTAGTAATTGATTTTTTGTTAAAGTCATAACAACTTGATTCCTTCGAACAAAATGAATTAACTCAAATATAATATGTAATAATAATGTATAAAATTCGTGGATGGAATAAAAATGTTCAAATTAAATTTATTTTAATATTTATATTATCATTTATTTTAATCTTTCATTAATAAGGTAATCACTGCATAATCATTGTGTCATAAATAAATTTATTTATTTAATATCTAAAAATTATAAATAAAATACCATTATGTAGGAAATATTTTTATATTTATAAT
Organism: Viscum album; assembly: GCA_963277665.1. Taxonomy (NCBI): domain Eukaryota; kingdom Viridiplantae; phylum Streptophyta; class Magnoliopsida; order Santalales; family Viscaceae; genus Viscum; species Viscum album. Next base: position 467,370,088 of record OY728142.1, on the reverse strand, counting down.
GAAAATTTATATTCCTATATATCAGTTATATAACCCTATATTAAAATTGATTTAGTAAAAGATACATGTTTATGTTATATTTCCCTTTTCTTTAAATTAAATATTATAAAATGTATTTTTCACACCCAAGTGACTTCCAAATGCCAAAATTTCGGCCCAATGATGATCATGGTCAGAAATATCTCATCTAATAGTATTAGGATAGATTTTAGGGTAGTTTTATATTATTGTAATATTATTTTTTTACCCTTATTTACCTGATTTACCCTTTAACCATGGTAAATAAAAATAATTACTAAAGTTACTATTCATAATGCCCAAAAATAAAAGGTACCTATATAAATAATTTGGATATTATGATTCCAAATATAGAATACACTTTTCAAAATTCAAAACAAAAACTGGAAGAAGTTAACTTAAAATTAATTCCCGTTGTCAAGACCAAAAAACAAGTTTTTAAGAAGTAAAAACTATCAAAAGATTAACATGTGTTTATGTCCAATTAAAAAATAAAATTAGTTAAAATGAACATAATTGTATTAAATGATAAAAACATAATACAATTAAACTTTAAAACCAATTAAATGTATAATCTAACTATATAAATAAATTAGATGAAAATGCAGTTTTGAATTAAAATCTAGTATTTTTCACTATTCATTAAAAAATGAATTTTATGAGAAAAATAAAAAAAAGTAAATTTTGATGTATCGATTCTAAAGAAGAATTTTATTTTACAATATATAATATATAAAATTGAAAAACTATTTTTAAAAAGGGTTCACCATCAAAAGGCGATAGAACAACCTTTTAAAAATATTATAGTATTTTATGCTTAAAATTGGATTCATTCTCATTTTAAGCCTCTAAAATTCATAGGATAAATTTATAAACATTTAAAAAATATTTAGAATCATAATATAGTTAATTTTTTTCATTCTTTACAATACAATGACTAGATGTTAACTACCATTTAAAATAATAATATTATTATTGTATTATTTTTTGGTATAACTCAGTGTTGTGTTCACTGTAAGATTTCTGAGAAAACCATTGTTGCATGTCAGGTACGCTATCGTACACAGTTCCCCTTTAAAATAAAATTTATATTAAATTAAAAAAATATTAATATATATGAAAATGTATTATTATATAAATACTTGGGATGTTAAATCATTCATTCCTTTTGGAAATTGCATCCTCGTAATTTTAAAATTGGGCTTAGAAATTTTGTTAAAAACCCCATATCATAAAAAAAGTCAATAAAAATATAACTTTAAAAGAAATAAAGACAATTACTAAGGTAACTTGATATAACACATATTAGGATTCCATATAGGAAAACATGGATATGGAAGAGAAAACTAACCATTAAGTTCTAATGGAGAGTGATAGAAAACATGACCAGGAGAAAATTAACAACCAGAAAACCATAAACTTATGATGAGTTAAATGGTATTTGATTTCCCAATATAAAAAGTAAATGGAAATTTTTTTTGTTTTAATATCCTTTTTAAAAAGTTGAGGGATTTATTTATGATCTTTACTAAGAACATAATGAAACATACTTACTTGTCAAGTAGATTTTCATCCTTTAATAAATATCTACCACAAAATCATCATTTCTCCAAACGATGAGTATTCAAGATGACTGGGTCACACCTGAAGCGCTAGAATCAACTTATATAGAATAAAATAATTCAAAAAAGATGAACTATATTTTTTCCTTGTCTTTTGACATTAACCAAAACCAAAATGGTTAGTACAAGATCAGATAATCCCCCAAAAGGATATTCCTTTATAAAAGAAATACTACTATTAATCTCTAAAATTCAACAAACAATACCCAAAGTTCAAAATATACCATTCAATACACAATTATCCTTAAAATTATTCAAAATAATCCAAACTAATATTGAAGCCCAAAATTTAGAAGGATTTGGTCACATAGTCTTCCATGAAAAATATTAACATTTATCTATAAATAATATCAACTAGTTTTAAAGTCTCATACTTAAAAGTAATTAACCTAATCACATATTATCCATGATAGTTTAATCATTTCCATAAATAACCCAAATAGCCATAAGTCCATAATAAAACCATATATTCTTCCAAAATAAAATTCAACTATTACTCCCCAAATGAAATCCCATAGTATTCTATTTTCATTAGGCATATAGTGTTCCCAAAAGAGCGAATGTATTCCAAAATAAAATTTATCACTTAATCACAAAATTATTTTCCTATACTAAGGATATCAGTTTGATAAAACATAAGTTCTCAAAGTAAACTTATTCTTGATCCATAAAATCATTTAACTAAAAATAATAAATCATACTAACTAGGGACTTCACATAGTCTAGTGGTAAGTGATAAATCTTAGTCTCACTTCGGTTGTGGGTTTGATTCTCGTAGTTTTGTCTGATGCGATGGGTTGTCACATGGTCTATATATTTTACTTTTATAAAAACTATATAATTTTATAAGATTCCAAAAAATTAGATAAAATTATCAAAAATAACAACAACATATTTTAACCTCAAAGGTTATCTCATACCTCACATTTTTCATCCAAAAAAATTAATAACCCATAATTTCCTCAAAGGAAAATGTCTTTAAAAATACCATTAGTCACTTAATATTCTAGATCATAAAGCATAAAAATGGATTTCTAGGACATTGAACTTATGATATACCTTAAATTTATAAACCCATGATGATATCTCTAACCCTTAAGAAAACATCCTAATCTCTAAAGTTGTCTGAACCATCCTCTGATACCAACTGTAAGGCCTCAGCCTTAAACATTACTTAATCTTGAGTTAAGTCAAGAATTTATATTGAGGATATTTTTAGGTTTATAGTTTTAGAGAATTAGGCCATAACTATTAAATAATAGACCCAGACATTACATTTGTACATTTACACTCAATATCCACTTTTTCCACCAAAGGAAACCCTTTAAAAAAACATGATTTATTTTTCCTGATAAAAATATTTTTGACTTCTTACTTTCTCTTATCCACCCTTATACCCTGTGGAAAACATTTCAAAAACTTGGGATGAGAATAAAAATCCCAGTAAGGGACATAAAAATAAAGAAAACCATTAGTATAGTTAAAACATGGAAACTCATTTAATGTTTTTTTAGAGAACTAAACAAAACTTTTTCACATGAATAACACTCATACTTTTTTCTCAAATAAAAACATTAAACTAATAACAATAAATTTGAACTCATTTAGGTGTCTTAGAGAATAATATACATAAAAACATTTCAAATCCAATTAAATTAGAATAACCATATGGTCGACTTCCAAATCAAAGATCTTTAATGGGGATCACCCTTTTTATAAGGTATATCGGGCTCACCCATGAGCGATAATGAAGATAAACCCTTTATATAAGCTATAACGGGATCACCTATGAGTTATAATGGGGCTCAACCCTTAGTATAAGATGTGTTGGTCTCACCCATGAGCTATAATGGGGCTCAACCATTTTTATAAGTTGTATCAGGCTTACTCGTTTCATATAATTCTTAAGTACCATTTCAAAAATATGTTTATCACAAAACCCTTTTGAAAAACTCATCTAATACCATAAGAAAAAAATTTCCGAATAAAAATACTATTTTCATTTAATAATCCATTTTCAATAGTAATATACTAAAATAAAGGAATAAGAGATTTATTTAAAATACATTAAGTCTTATAGAGGAATCTAAATATCAAATAATGGTTATGGCAGCAGAGAAGTCATTATCACTATATACGTTAAAACAAATAACATTCCTTTTATCATTTTGTAAAGAAAATAAAATTATTTGTATAAAAATATTCCTTTTGAAAAATTTGAATGAAATTCTATATATACATAAAATTTCCTTTATAATCCTTTTATATCCATATAAATAAATATGTAAATTAATATCATGAAAACAAATATTTGATAATTAAATCTTTAAAAGTTCAAGGTGTCCCATACCACTTTAAACATTTAAATATTAATCTACATGAATTAATAAATAACATTTTTATAGATAAAATATGGATATGAAATTCCATAGTGACTGTATATACACCTTATAAAAGAATAGATGTGGATATTATTAAGAAATGCCTCAATGAAAGGAGATTGAGACGAAGTCCCTTATCTTGAGTCCGACTTGTCATGTACAATCATTATGTTCCTAAATAATAAACTTAGTTTAATTTATAATTTATTTAGAAAATTTTTCAAGTTTATTATTTCTTTTATATCACTTATTATCATGTTTTAAAAATTACATAATTATTTAAGTTTATATCGGATGTTTTGTCGATATTTGGTAGTCAAAAATGAACTTGTTTTGATGTAAATTTTACATGTAGTAAAAATTACATCATCTCCAAAATATTATTCACGATTTAAATATGATATATATCCAGTATATATGTATTTATAATATCTATAATATTTAAAGATAAGAAATGAAATGCACCATTTATGGAGACGGTAGGTCGTACGTATGCATGAACGTTACTTTCATTTATTTTTCAAATTAAAAGAATAATAGTCAAATGATATAAAATTATATTATAATACCAATATTATATTTATGTCATTTAGGTATAATAGGTTTAATAAAACCATCCTTTATACATTCCATGTATAGCGGGGATGAGTCACATCACTTTGAGGGGGCGACAGTCCACACAAAAACATGTTCAACCCTTCATATAGAGGGAATGAGTCTCAGTGATTTGGTCACACCCATGAGCTATAATGTGTCTAAACCCTTCGTATAAGCTGTTTTGGGCTCACCTGTTTTATATAATGCTCAAGTACTATTTAGAAAATATGTTCATTACAAAACCCTTTTGAAAAACTCATCTAATCCCATACGAAAAAATTTCCATATAAAAATATCATTTTCATTTAAGAACCCATTTTCAATACCATGATACCCAAATAAAGGAATAAAGGATTTATTTAAAATAAATTAAGGCTTATATAGGAATCCAAATATCAAATAATGGTTATGGTGGAAAAGAAGTCGTTATCGTCGTATACGTTAAAACAAATAATATTACTATTGTCATTTTGTAAAGAAAGTAAAATTCCTTGTATAAAAAGATTCCTTTTGAAAACTTTGAATGAAATTATAGATATACATAAAATTTCCTTTATAATATTTTTATATCCATATAAATAAATATGTAAATTAGTATCATGAAGACAAAGATTTAATAATTAAATATTTAAACATTCATGGTGTCCCATACCACTTTGAACATGTAAATATTAATCTAAATAAATAAATAAATAAAATTAGTATAGATAAAATATAGATTTGAAATTTAATAGTGGATGTATATAGACCTTATAAAATAATAGAGTTGTATATTATCAAGAAACTCCTCAATGAAAGGAGATTGAGACGAAGTCCCTTACCTTGAGTCTAACTTATCACGTACAATCATTATGTTCCTTAATAATAAACTTAGGTTAATTTATACTTTTTTTGAACCTTTTTCAAGTTTATTATTCCTTATATATCACTTATTACCATGCTTTAAAAACTACATAATTATTTAAGTTCATATCAGACGTTTTGTCGATATTCAGTACTTCAGTCGAAAATGAACTTGTTTTGATATAAGTTGTCTATATAGTCAAAATTCCTTCATCTCCATAATATTATTCATGATTTAAATATAATATATATCCAGTATTTATTTATTTATAATATCCATAATATTTGGAGATAATAAATGAAATTCACCATTCATGGAGATGGTAGGCCGTACATGCACATGAATGCTACTTTCATTTCTTTGTCATATTAAAAGAATAATAATAAAATGATATAAAATTATATTATAATACAATTATTATATTTATTTCATTTATGTCTCATTGGTTTAATAAAACCATCCTTTTTATTTTCCATGTATATTGGGAATGAGTCACATCACTTTGAGGGGGCGGTAGTCTACACTTCCTCAAATGAAATTATTGTATTTACACAATATGGAAAGCATAAAGGAATGTTCTAAATAAAAATTTAAGAAAAATAGATAAAATTAAAATATAATATATATCATATATAAATATAGTTCCATTAAAATGGCCACCATGAGAGGTGGTAGGATAAAATTGAGCAATCATCGTTTCGTGTGGTAGTGGTTCGCCGTACACAGAAACAGTATGTTCATATCCATTAGATGGAGGTGTGTGTAAGTGTAGTTTGAATCCTTCTCATAAAAAAAATCATATTATATTGAGGATACTTGTGTTGTTATTTAATCATATAATAAGTTGAGCATAGGGAGTGGATAATTAAAATAAAGGAAAGGAACTTGAGAGAAGATGTTACCTCTAAATCGGGTAACTTCTTTTTATCTGAGCCAAAAGGATTTCTTTAATTGCCTTCTATCCAAGGTAAGGATTATAGGAGGAAGGGAGGGATTTTGGGAGATTATTTTTGGACAATGTGAATGATATAAGGGGCTTTATAGGTGTGATTAAGTGGGTATAGGTGGTGACCTTTTATAAGAGGAAGGATGGGTACTTTAGGAAAGTCTTGAAATATTATTTTATTATAAATTTATATTAAAATTATAATAGTTAAAAATTGATATAATTCTAGGATAATATGAGTATGGGCCTAAATACTCTCAGAAAATAGGTTTTAGAAAAGTTTAGGTTACAAATTTAACCTTATCATTTTGATTTAACCCTTAGTAAAATAATTTAACTCTTACCATGTCTTCTTTTATTTTCATAATATATAGTTACTAAAGTCACTATAAAATGACAATAGAACCAAAATTAGACCATTAATGACAATTTTAACATTATATAAGTCATTTGGATGAATCTTAGGTTTTTAGGACTATTATATCATTTAATAAATAGTATTTTTTTTAAAAACTCATTTATGTTAATTTTGACAATAATTAGTAATTGATTTTTTGTTAAAGTCATAAAAAATTGATTACTTAGAAAAAAATGAATTAAATCATAGATAATATGTAATAATCATCTTGAAAATTCATTTATGACATCAAAATGTTAAAATTATATTTATTTTAATATTTATAATATCATTTATTTGAATATTTCATTAATAAGGTAATCACTGCATCATTATTGTGTCATAAATAAATTTATTTATTTAATGTATAAAAATTATAAATAAAATACCATGATGTAGGAAATATTTTTATCTTTCTAATGACTATTTATAGTCACATACATCGTTTATATAATCCTATATTGAAATTGATTTATTAAAAGATACATGTTTATGTTATGTTTCCCTTTTCTTTAAATTAAATATTATAAAATGTCATTTTCACACCCAATTGGCTCCCAAATGAAAAAATTTCAGCCTAAGGATGATCATTTTCAGACATATCTCATCAAATAGGATTAATATATATTTCAGGGTAGTTTTATATTATTATAATATTATTTTTTACCCTTATTTACCTGATTTATCCTTTAACTATGGTAAATAAAAATAATTACTGAAATTACTATTCATAATGTCAAAAAATAAAAGGTATCTATTTATATAATTTTTAACTTATGATTCCAAACATAGAATCGAATTTTCCAAATTTAAAACATATAATTGTTAGAAATTAATTTAAAATTAATCCCCATTTTCAAAACCAGAAAATATGTTTTTAAGAAGTAAAAACTATCAAAAGATTTACATGTGTTTATGTCCAATTAAATTGTGAAATTATTTAAAATTACCATAATTGGATTAAATTATAAAAAAATAATATAATTACACTTTAAAACTTATTAAAATAAAAATATAATTATATAAATAAATTATACGAAAAGACAGTTTTGAATTAAAATCCAGCATTTTCACTATTCATTAAAAAATATTTATCAGAAAAATACCAAAAGTAAATTTTTATGTCTCACTTCTAAATAAGAATTTTATTTTATCATATAGAAGATAGAAAAGTAAAAAGAACTATTTTTAAAAAGGGTTCTCCATCAAAAGGTGGTAAAAAGTCCCTTTAAAAATATTAGAGTATTTTATGCTTAAAATTGGATTAATTCCCATTTTAAGCCTCTAAAATTCATTGGATAAATGTATAAACATTTAAAAAATATGTACGATCATAATATAGTTAATTTTTTTCATTCTCGCTAATACAACAGCTAGGCGTTAACTACCATTTTAAATAATAATAATAATATTGTATTATTTTTCGGTATAACCCAGTGTTGTGTACAACATAAGATTTCGGTGAAACCCGTTATTGTGTGTCGGGTACACTATCATAAATAGTGCCCCCTTTAAACTAAAATTAATATTAAATTCAAAGATATTAATAGATATGAAAATGTATTATTCTATAAATATCTAGGATGTTACATGGGTGGTCATGCAACCAGCACAGAATGAAAACACTTTTGTTAATATGAATAGTAGTTGTAGAAGGATTAATTCCACATCAGAAATGAGACCACACTCTATGATAATTTATAATGAATCTGGTATAAGTATCACCTCAAAATCCTACTCTGGGATGGGATCCCAGTTATACATACATACACACATATATGACATGCAACTCGCATGACCCATGTGGGCTTAAGCCCACCATATTCACCTGTAGATTCCTCCACATGAGCCACTACACACCTAATTATAGAAGGCTCTCCCTTGGGCTATGTATAGGAATCTATTCCATTAGGAATGGCTATGTGGCCTGTGGGTCCCTTGAGGTTGAGGGACAACCAGTTGGCTATTTTTTACCTAAAATCCCTTAAAAAACATAATAAATTTCACAAAACAATATTCAATAAAATAAGTCATTAAAAACCCATATTTAAATTCATTTTAATTATTTAATTTTAAATTTCCATATATTAATAAAATATTTTAATACATGGAATTATTATGTGAAATTTATTTAAAATCATTGAAAATTGTTTAAATTTTTTCATGAAAATATAAGCGCATCAAATACCGCCACGTATAAACTAAGATTTTCCTCAAGAATTAAATACCAATATTGAATTAAATAGGGAACCAATGTTACCATTATTAAAATATCAAAGTAATACAATAAAAATAATATCAATGTAAAACCAAAATTTTAAGTTCCACATAAAATATCAATTCATTTTTTCATTTTTCAAAGAAACAATCAATTCCAGTATTCTAATTTCTCCCTTTTAAAAATGGTGGGAATTTTCCTTTAATTCATTCATGTTCTTAAAATTATTATTATTAAACATTCTAAATAATGATATACTTCCCTTAAAACTTTTCTCTCATCACTCATGATACAAATTCCAGTAGATTTATGCTCATATCATGAGAACATGATCCATATCCATAGGATTTTAAAGTAAATATTTTCTCCAATTTGTAAAGAGAAAAGACACATGAAATACCAAGGGATTACAATAAAGTTTCAAATAACTTTTTGGCTTAAGGTTGGTATGAATTGATGTTAAAAATTAAGGTACAAATGAGGAGGTTTATCTATTGAAGCGTATTATATGACATCAAAAAGTAAAATCTCACTGAAATTATCCCCTTAAAAATGAAAACAGCCACTTACCAAGATCAAAGTAATTGTTATGATTAATATAAAATAATATTGAATTAATTACACATTATTTAATTTTTTCTAATATTTTTTAATATTTTTACTTTTTTTTCAAGCAATATTTTCAGTTTTTTTTTACTTTTTCAAAAGTTATGCTTAGAATGAATCTTGAATCCATCAACCAACCACATATAATACAAATAACAGGTATTATAATGGTGATTTTTTATTTTCCCATGTCACAACCCATTCTTATTTTTTTTTTCATTTTTTCATTTTTTCATTTTTTCTCAATAAGGGAAAACTATAATAGTACAATGTTTGAATCCAAAAAATTTCTCAATACCCAAACTTAAGCACCCCCAATTTTTTTTCTTATAATGTATTTCATCTCTTACACCATGGATTACCTTACCCCACACTTCAAATTTAAAATATCATATAAATACTAAGAGGAGGGTAGAAATGGATAAAAATGGATTGAAATATGGATTATTACTAACAAGGTACTTCATGGTCCCTATAGGATAAAAAAGATAAATTTATAATGTGGTATTAAGTATAAGATCTTATAAAAATATTCCTCAATAATTTTAAATATTTTTTTTTATTGTCATATCTTTCAAAAGTTTTAATGAATGTTCTAGTTGGCAGAATTCTCCAAGATCACTCAAGAAATATGATCAAGATAAAATATGAAATATTTGTTCTAGAAATACTCATAGGAAAGGGACATATGATATTGGACAATCACTGAGGTCATGAATAATAATAACAAATCAATTCACATAATTTCATGAATTCAAAGGATATAAAATTTTAGGGAAATTTTATTCACATGAATCAACTAATTCCCTCAAATAATGAGTCATCATTTCAATATCCTTACTTCACTATAATAATTCAATTTTACACTATCTCATTCAATAAAATTATCATTGATATAAAAAACATGGAATCACATAGTTCTTAAGAAACTATTGTCTCCTAGATAATTCAAGGAAAGTATAAATTCAAATCATGGGCATGAAAATTCTAGTTTAATTATCAAAATATGTTTTTAGAAAAAAATGTAGGGAGTTTAAAAGATAAAAATTAAAAGTGAAATCTCTTTTATCAGGAAGCTTTATTCATATTAATATAAAATTTGGGGGCTAACTTGTGCCATTATGGATCTGAAAAAGATAATCAATCATTAAAACTCAAGGACCATGTAATTAAATCTCAAAAATTATGGAGTGAATTTTGATACATTCTAGAGTAATTCCTAATAAATGAAATATAAAGTTTCTATAAAGAAAGTAATGATAAATCTTGGTTTAATACCCTAAGTGGGACTTGGGTTTTTTATTTCCTATAGAAGGGAATTACCAACTATTATCAAATGTTGTTTAGTGAGTGGAGTTTCTTATATTTGAACCAAAACATGTGGATTTTCATAGATTTCACTTCTTTTTTGTTGTTGAGGAATAATCTAGGGATAGAGTACACCTAATCCATCTCCTTCCTAATAAGGTATAAATTTCATGGTAGGGGTAAAATAAAGTATGGATCATCCACCTTCTTAGCTACTACTTGTGCAACCTCCTCTTATTTTTCTAGTTCTTTCTCAATATGGGATGCATGAATTGTGTGATAAAAGATATATTTAGAAGTTAATTATACTTGGAAAAAATTGAAACATGTAGACTTAATAAAAAAATTATCCATTTCAATGTAAGAAGCATTTTACTTGCTTTATTTAGGCTTATATACTTCAATATTCTTTTGGTCATCCTCTAATTCACGTTCAATAAAATCAGGGAGTTCCATGTGTTCCTCAACAGGTGCATTTACTTCTTATTTATCTTCCTAAAAAAAGGATTGTATGAATCTGAAAATTCAAAAAAGTGGGAATTAATACTCAATTTAGATTGAATAAAATAAAATGAAATATATTTTATGGAAAGATCAACTCCCTATCTTAATTTGGATTAAATATCTTCTTTAGTGGTAAGTGCCTCTTGAAGTTAGATCTCACTAGACAAAAGTAAGTAGTTAGGATCCTCCATAGTTTCTTCAAATTCCACCAATTGGGTGGTTTATTTGTCCTGCATGTCTAGTAATAGGTAGTCAGGTTCCAATTCTTCAATCCTGTAGATGGGAAGATCTTTATTCATCTACCCATTTACTCTAAAATTGATCCAAATATTTTACCATATTTACATCAGCACACAATTCTTCATATTCAATCTCTATCTCTTCATGGTATTCTTGAATTTGGATCTTTAGATGGTTGGGTTGTATGTGGTCTTTGAATGTAGCCTCAACCCCTTGGATATATTAAAAAAAATTAAGAAAAACTAAGGGTTATTACTCAAGTTCAGGTTAGGGTTGGTCCATTAATGGATAGAAATATTCAAACACCCTTTTAACCTAGGTCTTCAGTTGTTCTACACCTTCCATAAGTTATTTCACTTTAGATATATTATATTATATAGTTTCTTATTCTTGTTATTGTTGTTTCACCTATGAGTAATCTAACTATGCATAATAATCTGAATTTGAATACATCATAGAAAAAATATTTTTTTTATGGTTTTTTCAAAAGTAATGAAAAACTATCTACAAAGTGTGAAAAATAAAAAGAAAGGAAACTACTGATTGGATCCCTAGTAATGGTTCTATTTTTAACTACACACCTATCATGGTGTGTGGAATAAGAAAATTTTATTTTTCTTAGTGCAACACAGTGGTTGATCAGGGTCGTCTCACATGAGGATCTTTATAATTTATTCACTCACTAATTCTAATTCACCTAAGAACTACTTATTTTTGTTGTTTTTATTATTTTATGAAAAATATTGAATTTGACTTTTGGTTTTTGGAAATAAATTAAGTTAAAAACTAAAACTATACTAACATGTGATGTATGATAATATTCGGAAGAATGTGATTTTCATTTAAGTTTGGTCTCAGGTTTCTTTATTATCCATTGTTTATTGTTTTAAAATTAAGTTCGATAGCTCAATTCTAAAATCTTTTGCATGAACTACTAATATTTTATTTATTGGTTGAGTAATATTGAATGACTAAGAAATCTAAATTCCACCTCCTTTAATTAAGGTAGATGACACCCCTTAATCGAGAGTGCGACCCTTTCCAGGACTTGACTCCATTATATTTCATTTCATCCATTGAATGAATAAACTCCACCATATAAAGAGATTGTGTTTAATGGAAGTGGGGTAAGAGATGTAAAAAAAATAACAGAAGTTAATTTAAGTTCTATTTTGTAGTGGACAACTGCTACACTCATTCAATTCACTTTTGTACACCAGAAAAATATTCAAACCATAAAAAAATTTAAGCACTAAATTCAAAAAACACCTAACCTCTATCAATGCCAAGGCTCATGTCAGCCTCCAATTATCAAAAAAAATATGTCACTGGTGTAAAGAAAATAAAGAGGATAAGAGAATAACATAAAATAAAAATAATATGAGAAAAGATAAGAATAATAAAGAAGAAGAAGAAGAAGAATTTGGGTGGAAATAAGACACTTTGAATATAAAAACAATGCATGAATTATATTTAATATAAAATAAAATAAAGATAAAAATTATAGAATAATAAAATTAAAATAAAGAAACAACAGCTTCTTGCTTCCAGTGTGAGGCCTCCCCTCACGGTCGTGCTCCCTTGGTACCAGAAACCCCATATCTATAGAGGGGGAAATCCTTGTATCTTCCTAAGTTCATAAGTCTTAGTCAAGTTAATATTTATTTTCAAATATGGATTTAGGTTTAAATATATATTTGAAAATATATCCCATAGATATCAAGAGATCTTTAGAGGAATGGTCAACTGCTCACACACATTCTAGGATCGTGCATGGGTCATGGAATGTGACACACACCACATCCTTCATTTGATGGTGACTTCATGGTACAATGGTGGTGTCTTATGATGTAGTGTGTCTCCTTGAATCATTCGACATTCAAAGTGGCTGGATGAATATCATCTCATCATGAATGGAGTCCCTCCCTTTAATACGAGTTCAAGGGTGTCCTTTTGAGGTCTTTGAGTTGTTTCATGGATGTTTGGGGGACTTGAAAGTGGATATTAGATCATGTTTGAACATCCAAGTGGATACTATGGCATCTTCTAGAAGTTTAAAATGGTGTAAGATGGTGTTTAGTGGTGGTAGATGGCAGAGATGTGGCAGAGGTGTCGCAGTGGAAATTATTATGTTGGGGTGGTCGCGATATCAGTACAGAATGATAATGTTTTCTTAATATAAAAACTAGTAGTAGAAGGATTCATCCCACATAAGAAATGAGACCGCTCGCTATGATCATTTATAATGAATTTAATAGAGGTATCTCCTTAGAAGCCTACTTCGGTGTGGGCTCCTGGTTACACATACACACACACATATCAACCATGTTGACCCACAAGGCCTGTGTAGGCTTAGACCCACTCTATAAACCTGTGGGTTCATCCCCATGGGATAATGAACACTTACCATTAGCAGGATCTCCCTTAGGCTCTGCATAGCAAGCCAACCCATTAGGGCTAGCTATGTGGCTTGTGGGGCCCTTGAGTTTGCAGGCTAGCTATCTAGATACTTTTTTACCTAAAACTCATTAAATAAATAGATAATAAATTTTAAAAAATAATAATCAATAAAATAAATCATTAAAACCCATATTTAAATCCACTCTAATTATTTAATTATAAATCTCCATATATTCATTAAACATTAGAATACATGTAATTATTGTGTGAAATTCATTTAAAACCATTAGAAATTGTTTACATTTTTACATGAAAATATAAGTGCATTAAATACCCCCACACTTAAACTATTATTATCCTAAAGCATTAAATATAAACATTTAATTAAATAATGCACAAATGTTACCATTTTTCAAATCTCAAAGTGATAAAACAAAATGATTATCAATGTAAAACCAAATTTTCAAGTTCCATAAAAAATATCAATTATATTTCCCATTTTTCAAAGAAACAATCAATTATAATATTTTACTTCCCCCTTTTTAAAATAGTGGGACTTCTCTATTCATTAATTCAAGTTATAAAATTTATTATTATTAAACATTCCAAATAATGATCTACCTCTCTTGAATCTTTTCTCTCATCACTCATGATAAAAATCCAAGTGGAGTTATGCTCATATAATGAGAACATTCTCCATATCCATAGGATTGTAATGAAACTAATTTCTTCACTTTGTACAGTAAAAAGGAACATTAAATCATGATGAATTGCAATAAAGTTTCAAATGAATCTGAGGCTTAAGGCTGGTAGGAATTGATGTTCAAAATTAAAGTTCAAAGGAGGAAGTTTGTCTCTTAAAGAATATTGCATGAGATCAAAAAGTAAAATCTCACTGGAATTATCCCCTTTAAAATGAAAACACCCAATATCAAATCTCAAAGTAAATCTTATGATTAATATAAAAGAATATTGAATGAATTTAACCTTATTTAATTTTCTCTATTTTTATTTACTTTTTTTTTTCAAACTACCTTTTCAGTTTTTTACCTTTTCAAAATATATGCTTGTAATGAATCTCACACGTATCACCTAACCATATATGATAAAAATCATAGGTCTAGAAATAATAATTTTTTTATTTTCCAAAGACACAACCCATTCCTATTTTTTTTTTCATTTTTCATTTTTTTATTAAGAAGGGAAAACAATAAAAGTATAATGTATGAATAAATATCCCTTATCTATAACAACCCTTCTTTTTATTACACACTTAAACATGATTTATTACATAAAATTGAACTTAAGATAAATCTAAGGATTGAGAGGTCTAGTGTCTTGGGAAATTAGGAACACTACATAATAACTTAGAACATAAAACACAACATCTTTATTGAAAACTTCCTTTACATGACCACGATATTCCCTCATACTTAGCATTGCATGGGATAACCTGAGGAAATTCATAAGAAAAGGGTGAGCTATAAAGCCCAGTAAGAGAGTAAAAAATGCATAACATGAATAATAAAATACATGTTAGGTGATAGACATATAAATGAAGCATAAAAGAAACATGAACATAAAGGCATGATATATCATTATTATCATAACACGGACACTTAGAAATTCTAAGTACGACGTGACACAAGACTTCGTAAAAATGGTTGATGAGATATAAAGGGGTGTCTTATCATATGTATATGAAATGGAAAGTAAGGGGTCATATAGATACATGTCCCAATATAAATGATGGAATTTAGATTCATAATACAAAATAATTGCTTGAATGTAAATGTGGAGAGAGAAATTCCTTATGGAATTTTTTCATGGTAACGGGTGTACATGGGAGGCATTAATGAGAGAGAAAGGTATCTCTAATAATTTCAAACATAAATAGGGCTATATGGGTGAGGTGAGAAATAATACTTGAACATTTTTAATTGAAAATAAAAAATAATTACAACATAATGAAATTTGGACAAAAATGAGAAAGGAAGAAATCCCTTACTTGGAAGTGTGATCCCAAAGGCTTGGGAGAGGCTTGATATAGGCTTATTGGGAGATTGGGGTGACTTGGGAGGATTATAGAGAGAGGAGGTTAGAGGTTGGATGAACTCCAAAGGCTTTTAGTGTAGAGGAATTGGGATCTTGGGGGATTTATATAGGAAAGGAGAGAGAATTATTTATTATTTAGGTTTGGTACACCACACGTTAAACTAATAAAAACCACAAAACAACCCATGGTTTTTTACAAAGGAGAGTGTAGAAAAATATTTTATAAGTACAATGTCTGAAATTCTTAAAATAATAGGGTTTCTTATGTGAAGGTGAGTCACACTCTCAAAGAAATCAATTTAAAAAAGTTAAAATGTTTTATAAGTATTGGAGGGTCCACTAATGCTTTGTAAAATAAATCAAACAAACCTAAAATCAAATTATTTTAATTTTAAAACATATATTGGACAAAAATAATGTTAATAGTATTTTATTACATTAGTATTGGTTCATTATGATGTCATAAAACACATTATATATTTAAACGATATTTAATTTTTACCCAAAAATTCGACTATCTCCGAAAATTATGAAAAATTTACCATTGGATAATTTCGATGTCCTGATTCAAAAAATAATATTCATTTTATATAAATAATCTTCTAAATATGTGAATTTTTACTTTTAAAATAAAAACTGACATTTATCGAAAATTCATGGGTTTTGACAAAAATATCCTTCAAACCTTAATAAAAACCACAATTGTATTCATAATAATTATACGGTAATTTATATTTAAATAAAAATTAATTTAGTATTAATATTTATTTAAAATATTATTTAATTCAAAAATCCATTAATTCATCAAAATAGATTTCTTAATTATCTAAAAATGTTATTTTTGCTTTAAAAACTATTTTCAAAGTAACAATAATAAAATGAATGTATATTATCTATACAAAAATAGTGTACATAATCATAGTACTAGAGTCTCATTATATAACCCCTTATAACACCCACATAAGACCTAATGGTAAGGTGTTCGGTGGTGACAGACTCTTGGGGTGACTTGAATAACATCGCTCGGGTGGTAATCTCTTTTAACTTCCACTTCTCCCATAGGCGGTTCCGTTCAACCTTCATGTGTTGAAGTTAGGATTGGGCTTGGTCAAGAGAAAATACCAATGAAACCAACTCATTTCCAATCTATGACAAATGGGCTTCGTATGGAGGAATTCTACTAGATGAGGCCATCACTTACTTTGAGTAAATTGGATTTGATAAAGCCCTATATTTATACTAATTATGTGATCACTATTCAAAGACTATATTAGCAATGGTCAAAATTCTTAATGGTATTTTAAAATCCAAAACATAAAACCAAATAAGTACATAAGTTATATAACCATTTCACATAACAAGACATTTAATTAGATCAAGAGGAATTTCCATTAATAGAAGTTTTGGTCGTTACAATCTTCCCCCCTTAAGAAATTTCGCCCTTGAAATTTCATTTTCCTACACTAAAACAGATGCGAGTAACTCTGCTTAATCACTTCCTCAAATTCCCGCATTGCTTCTTCAAACTTGTGGTTTCTCCACAACACCTTCATAAGGAGCATTGCCTTATTTTATAGATATTTTCCCCTATAATCTAAGATTTTCACCGGCTTCTCTTCATAAGAGAGGTCATTATCCAATGGTGCCACCTCTGGATTGAGTACATGTGATGGTTTAGGTATGTACTTCCTCAAGAGTGATACATGGAACACATCATGTACTTGAGATAGGTTCAGTGGGAGTTCTAGTCGATATTCCACTGCTCCAATGTGATCAAGGATCTCAAAAGGGCCGATATACCTTGGACTAAGATTTCCCTTCTTCCAAAATATCATAACTCTCTTCCATGGTGATATGCGGAGGAATACCATGTATTTGAAATAAAACTCTAGGTCTCGTCGATGATTATCAACATAGGTCTTTTGTTGACTCTGAGTACCTTTAATGTGCTGTTGGATGGTCTTAAACTTCTCCACCATTTCTTCAACCATCTCTAGACCTAGGAGTTTTCTCCCCCCAACTTCATCCCAACATGCTGGTGTTCTACACCTCTTCCCATACAGGGCTTCATAAGAAGCCATTTCGATGCTTGAGTGGAAACTATTGTTGTAGGAGAACACAACTAGAGGAAGATGTTGATCCCATCCTCCTTTGAAGTCCATTGAGCATACTCTCAACATTTCCTATAGTGTCTAGATAGTCCACTCAGATTGACCATCAGTTTGAGGATGATAAGTTGTACTGAAGTTTAGCTCAGTATTCAGATCATGTTGAAGACTCTTCCAAAATTTAGAGGTTAATCTTGGATCTCAATCAGATACAATATATAATGTTACTCCATGAAGCCTTACCACATCTTTGATGTATATCCGTGCTAGTTTATCCAATGATAAATCCTTCCAAATTGCAATGAAGTGTGAAGTATTTGTAAGACGATCCACAACAACCCATATAACATTGTTTCCTTTGGATGTATTCGAAATTCCATTGAAAAAGTCCATGGTGAAGTTCTCCCATTTCCATGCTGGTATGGGTAATGGTTGAATCATCCCCTTAGACTTCTTCCTCTCAGCCTTCACTTGCTGACATACCAAGCACTTTGATGTATACTCCGCACTCTCCTTCTTTATGTTATCCCACCAATAATGCTCTCGTAGATCTCGATACATTTTTGTGTTTCCTGGGTGGATGGAGAAATTTGAACTATGTATATCATCCAAGAGTTCCTTATTTAGCTCCAGACTTGATGGGACACATAGTCTTTTCCCAAATCTCACAATTCCTTCTTCATTGACATTGAACTCTGAGGATTTTTCTTTTCTAATATTTTCTACGTTATTCTGAATTCCCACATCATCCTTTTGATCATACTTTAACCTTTACAAAAGATACGGTTGAGAAATAATTTATGAAAGTATTGATGATGTTACCTTCATTATGATTCCCATGTCCATATTCATCAAATCCAAGAAGATTGGGTCCTTTTCAATTATAATTAATGATAGAATTGTCAGATCCTTTCTACTTAGAGCATCTGCCACCTTGTTCGCTTTCCCAGGGTGGTGATGGATTGAGCAGTCATAGTCTTTGATCAGCTCTAACCATCTTCGTTGGCGCATATTAAACTTTTTCTATGTGAATATATACTTGAGGATTTTGTGATCCATGTATATTTCACACTTCTCCCCAAAGAGATGATGCCACCAAATTTCCAAAGCGAAGATCACTTATTCCAACTCCAGATCATACATGGGACCACCTTGAGGAATAGGCAATGGATTTGTCCTTTTTTCCTCAAATTACATCAAAGGGGGCCTTATAAGATTTTCAAGAAGAACATTCCCACAAACTTCAACATGAAATAAAACACTTATAGAAGTTCCCCCATAATGATTTATTATCATTTCTGCTGGGGACTCAATGTTCTTAGAAAACATAAAAAATATACTAATAGGACATGAATTGAAATACATTAAAACGTACACTACTTTGAAGTAGTGGTTACATGTAATTCATTAATCATTATCCATATTAGCGTAGGACTTCCTGTGATCCCTTGATCAAGGAGGTTGTTGATGCTCATCATGCTTCTCAACACTTGCAATAGAGAATCATCTTGGATAATGCCCGACTTCTCCACATTTATGACATAGAACTGTGTAATATTCCTTAGATGGATATCTGTTTCTATACATCACATTATCCATTATTTCATGGAAATTGGATACTTTGTGCCCTTGCTTTCCACACTTAAAGCATATCATAGTCCCTTTGTGATATTTCCCTTGGTGCCTCTTTCCACATTTGTTATATGAAGGAAATTGGGTATTCTTTCCCTTATCATATTTATTAGATGGACCTTAATGAGATGTTACCTTCCTCTTCCTTGATGTCCTTAGGCATTCAAAAAGTACCAATTGTTAATCGTGATTTTTGATAGATGGTTTGACATAATCACGATATATCCTACTTGAGCTCCCATTTGATTGGGAATCTCACTGGGACATTCATCATGTTTCCCTTTACATCGGTTGTTAGCCATATTCATCATATTACCATCCATTTGCTGGAATAAAAGGAAAGTTAGGGGTAACACATAAAGGGTAATCCAAGGACAAAAATAGATGACTTATAAATACTTTTATTTCCTTAAATTATGAATCTATAGGCTTCAAACTATGTTATCCATGATATAATTCCCAACATATATTCTTAGGGTCATTTTATTTTATTCCCTTAACAATGGTTCATACTAAGCCTGTTAATTTACCAAAGAATATTCCCCGGGAGTGTCATAACCAAGAGTGCAGCAAGGCCTGTTGTTACGTACCAGGATACCTCAGGTCAAGCCCGAAACTCCTTGTCGGAGTTTTCAATCCTAGGTACATCAGTGCCAGAGATACCTCTACCTACTCATATCCAGACATGGATTTTCTTTCTTGATAAACCACTTACTCAATACTCGCCAAAATTTAGGGATGTTTTTATTATACTTAGTCTTATCCCTAAGTCTTTCACTAGGGTTTTCTAATCCTAATCAGAAAAATAAATAACCTATCCTCTGATGCCAACTATAACAACCCTGATTTTATTACACACTTAAACATGATTTATTACATAAACTTTTACTTAAGACAAATCTTAGGATCTATAGGTCTAGTGTATTTGGAAATTAGGAACATTACATAACAACTTTGAACATAAAACACATCATCTTTATTGAAAACTTCCTTTACATGACCACTACATTACCTCGTACTTAGCATTGCATGGAATAAACTAAGGACATTCATAAGAAAATGGTGAGATATAAATCCCATTAAGGTAGTAAACAAGGCATAAAATGAAGAATATAATACATGTTAGGCAATAGGCATAACAATGGAGCATAAAAGAAACATGAACATAAAGGCATGATATAACATGATTATCATAACATGGAAATGTGGAAAAAACACTTAACATGGTATTAGCATGATCCAAGGTTAATTACACATGAATAATGAGTAAACCCTCATTTCACTTGACGTATCATGATACTAATCTTTACCCAATTCATTAGAGTTCTATCAGGGCACACCCTTCTTAAATACTTCATTTCATTCATAAGTGTTCCACATATATCATATAATATGCATTCATTAAACATCATCATTTATTCCATGATAAAGGAACATGGAATTCATACTTGAAACTATATAATCAATAATTAAATGTGCATAAAGGTGAATACCCTTGATAGAGAAATGGTCATGGTATTCACTATACAATGACTTTGACTTGGAAAATTGCGGTGCAATTTCGGCAGCATAACGAAATGACACAAGACTTCATAAAAATGGTTTATGAGATATAAAGGTGTGTCTCATCACATGTACATGAAATGTATAGAAATGGGGTAATATTGATACATGTTCTAATATATTAATGATATTTAGATTCATAATACAAAATAATTTCTTGAATGTAAATGTGGAGAGAGAAATTCCTTACATAATTTTGGCATGGTAATAGGTGTACGTGGGAGGAATTAATGAAAGACAAAGGGGTATATCATCATTTCAAACATAAATAGGGTAGTATGTGAGATGTTCAAAATCATACCCCAACATTTTTATTTGAAAATAAAAGGGCATTACAACATAATGATATTTGGATAAAAATGAGAAAGGAAGAAATACCTTACTTGGAAGTGTGATCCTAAAGGCTTGGGAGAGGCTTCTTGGGAGCTTGGGGCACCTTGTGAGGATTATAGAGATAGGAGGGAAGAGGTTGGATGAACTCAAAAGGCTTTGAGTGAAGAATAAGTGGGAGTTTGGTTGGGTTTATACAGGAAAGGAGAGGGAATTATTTATTATTTAGGTTTGGGACACCACACATAAAACTAATCGAAACCATAAAACAGACCATGATTTTTTCCAACAGAGAGTGGAAAAAAATATTTTATAATTAAAATGGATGAACTTCTTAAAATAATAGAGTTTCTTATGTGGAGGTGAGTCACACTCTCAAATAAATCAATTTAAAAAGCTAAAATATTTTATAACTCTTGGAGGGTCCACTAAGGCTTTTTAAAATAAATCAAACAAATCTAAAATCACATTATTTTAATGTTAAAAAATATATTTTCTGAAAATAATGTTTATAGTATTTTATTACATCACTATTGGGTCATTATGATGTCATAAAACACATTATATATTTAAATGATATTTAATTTTTACCAAAAAATACGACTGTCTCAGAAAATTATGAAAAATTCACCATTGGATAATTTTAATGTACTGATTCCAAAATAATATTCATTTTATCTAAATAATTTTCTAAATATGTGATTTTTTACTTTCAAAACAAAAACTTACATTTATCTAAAATTCACGGGTTTTGGAAAAATAGCTTTCAAACCTTAATAAAAATCACAATTGTATTCATAATAATTATATGGTCATTTATATTTAAATAAAAAGTAATTTGGTAATAATTTTTAATTAAAATATTATTTAATTCAAAAATCCATTAATTCATCAAAATATATTTCTTAATTAACTAAAATTCTATTTTTTCTTTAAAAACTATTTACAAAGTAACAATAATAAAATGAATGTATATTCTCTATAAAAAATAGTGTACATAATAATAGTACTAGAGTCTTGTTATATAAACCCTTATAACATACACATAAGACTGAAGGGTAAGGTGTGTGATGGTGATATAATCTTTGGGTGGCTCAGATAACATCGCTTGAGTGGTAATCTCTATCAACTTCCACTTCTCCCGTAGGCGGTTCCATTCAAGATTCACGTGTTGAAGCTTGGCTTAGGATTGATCAAGAGTGAATCCCAATGACGATACCTCCTTTATGAGCTCCAAAAAAATTGGCTTCGTACAGATCAAATTCTACTTGATGAGGCCATCACTTCCTTTTTCTGAGTAAATTAGATTTGTTAAAGCACTATATTTATACTAATCATGTGATCACCGTTCAACAGATATATCAGCAATGATCAGAATTCTTAATGGTATTTTTAAATCCAAAACATAAAACCAAAAAATTGCATATGTTATATAACCATTTCAAATAATAAGACATTTAATTAGATTAAGAGGAATTTCCATTAATAAAAGTTTGGTTCGTTATATTATCAATACCCAAAATTAAACACCCCACAATTTTTTCTTACAATGCATTTAATCCCTCCCACTATGTCTTACCTCACCCACACACATTAACTTTAAAATACCTTACAAATATTAAGATGAGGATAGGAATGGATAAAAATGACTTGAAATATGGTATTTGCTAACAATGTCATTCATGGTCTCTATAGGAAAAACAAGGATAAATGTATAAGGTGTTATTAAGGACACATTCTTATCAAAATATTAATAAATCATTTTAAATTTGTTTTTTAATATTCATAGCTTCAAAATGTTTTAATTCAAGTTATAATAGGTTGTATTCCCCTATATCAATCAAGAAATATGCTCAAGATAAAATAGGAAATATTTGGTCAAGAAATACTCTCAGGAAATGGATATATGATATTAGAAAATGACTTATTAAATGAATAATAATAAAAAATAAATTATCATAAATTTTATAAATTCAAATCATGAAAAATGGTTGGGAAAGTTCATTCACATGAGTTGACCAATTCCTTCAAATCACGATTCATCATTTCAATAGCCATGCTTCCCTCTAATAATTTAATTTTCCACCTTACTCATTCAATATCATTATAATTTAAATATAAAACATGGTATTATAGGGTTTCTAAGAAACTCATTTATCCTATATATCTCAAGTAAATCATTAATTCAAAGCATAGGCATTCAAATTCCAGTTTAAAATTCAAAATAGGTTTTTTTTGAAAAAATTTATGGATTTTAAAAGATAAAAATTAAAAGTGAACCCAATTTTCTAATAAAGATTTTCCTCTTCCTACACTATTTAGGAAGTTCATTGTTCCATCATGGACCTACAAAAGATAACCAATCATTAAAAATCAAGGACCTTGTCATTAAAGCTCAAAATGATACAGGGAATGGGGCTTCAAGCCAAAATAACTACTAATAAGTATAATAGAAATTTTCTAGAAAGTAAGTAAAGATAAATATTTATTTAATCCCATAAGTGGGACCTAGGTTTTCTAATTCCTCTTGAAGGGTAGTACCGTCTTTTATTAAAATTTTATCAGTGGGTGGAGCTTCTTAGATTTGAACCACCATATGTGCTTTTCACTACTTCCACTTCTTCATTGTTGTTGAAGAATAATCCATAGATAAAGTACACCAAATCTATAACCCTAAAAATAAAGTATATCTTTCATGTAGGGGGTAAGATAAAGTATAGATAATCCTCATTCTTGATTTCTACTTGTGAAACCTCCTCTTGTTTTTCCAGTTCTTGGTCAATATCTTCTACATGAATTGTGTGATAAATGGGAGAGTTAGAAAAAAATTATACTTGGATAAAACTTAAACACGTGTAATCAATAAAAAAATTATCCCTTTTAAAGCGAGTAGTATTTTCCTTGGTTTCCTTAGGCTTAGATACTTGGATCTTCTTGTAGTACTCTAATTCATGTTCAATAAAATCATGGAGTTCCATGTGTTCCTCAACAGGTGCATATTCTTCTTCTTGATCTTCCTCTAAGTAAAAACAATTATTTTATGAATAAAAAAATTAAAAAAGTGTGAATTAATAATCAATTTATATTAAATAAAATAAAATAAAATAGAGTTTAAGGAAGGATCATATCCATATCTTGGTTCATCTTGAAGCTATTATTTGGTGGTAAGTGAATCTTAAAGTTGGATCTCACTATATGGAAGTAGGTAGTCAGGATCCTCTATAATTTATTCAAATTCCACCACTTAGATGGTTTCTTCATCTTACATGACCAAAAATAGGTAGTTAGGTGCTGATTCTTTAATCTTGTAGATGGGAAGATCTCATTTCATTTCATCTTCTTCCCATTAACTCCAAAATTGATTTGAATATTTTCCCATATTCCTATCAGCACTTGAGTTATCATATTCACTCTCTATATCTTCATGGTATTCTTGAATTTGGATAAACATATGGTTAGTTTTCAGGTGGTCTTTGAGCGTGGCCTCAATCTCTTGGATATCTTCATAAAAATCATGAAAGACTATGGGTTATTACTTTGGTTTAGGTTTGGGTTTCTCCATTAATGGAAATAAATATTCAAAAACCCTTTTTACCCAGTTCTTCAGTTGTTCTATGCCTTCCCTATGTTCTTTATTTTGATATTTTTATATTATATAGTTTTTTCTTCTTGTTATTACTATTGGACCTATGGGTAATCTAACCATTCATAATAATACAAAATTGAATACATCTTAACAAAAATATTTTTTTATGTTTTTTTAAAAGCAATGAAAAAATATCTACAAAGTGTGAAAAATAAAATTCAAGGAAACTATTGATTAGACCCCTAGTAATAATTCCATTTTTGATGACACACCTATCTCAAGGTGTGGAAAAAGAAATTTTTTTCCTAGTGAAACATAGTGGATGACTAGGACCATCTCACATAAGGATATTTATAGTCCATTCACTTACTAATTCTAATTCACCTAAAAACCAATTCTTTTGTTGTTTTTACTATTTTATAAAAACTATTGAATTTGAGTTTTGGTTTTTGGAAGTAAATGAAGTTAAAAAAATTATAATAACATGAAATTCAAGGTGAGATTAAAAATAAAGTACATGGACTTTATGTTTGTTATTAGTTTCCTTCATTATCCATTGATTTTTTTTTAAAATTCAGTTTGATATCTAAATTCTGAAATATCATGCATGAACTACAGATCTTTAATTTATCAGCCATGGAATCTCAAATGCATAAGTAGTCTAAATTTCACTTCCTCCTATAATCAAGGTTGATGAAACACCTCAATCGAGAGTGTGACACCTTCCAGAACTCAGTTCCATTGTATTCTGTTTCATCTATTGAACTAATAAACTCCACCTATTAATATCTTATGTTCAATGAAATGGATAGAAAATATGTAAACAAAAGAATAGAAGTGAAGTCGAGTTCTAAGCTCTAATGGACAACTACCACACTCATGCACTTAACTGTCATCCACCAAAAATATATTCAAACCATAAAATAATTTAAGAACCAAATTCAAAAAACACCTAACCTCCCTTTAGGCCAATCCTCAAGTCATCCACCCATTACCAGGAGTAAGATATCCCTAATGCAAAGAAAAGAAAGAGGATAATAAGATAAGAAAATAAATTAAAAAGAAGATGAGAAATAGGAATAATAAGAAAGAATAAGAAGAAGAATTTGGGTGGAAATAATACATTTTGAATATAAAAAAATTAATTAATTATATTTAATATAAAATAAACTAAATATAACAATTATAGAATAAGAAAATTAAAACAAAGAAACAACATCTTTACCTTCCAGTGTGAGTCCCCCCTTGCAGTTGATCTCCCTTTGAAACAATATCCACCATATATTTATAGAGGGAAAAATACTTGTATCTTACTTCATCCATAACTCTCAGACAAGGTAATATTTATTTTAAAATTTGGATTTTGGTTTGAATTGAGATATGAAAATATCTCCCATAGACATCAAGAGATATTCAGTAGTGTGTAAAAATAATCACGTATATGCATGGCCCGTGCATGGGTCATGGAATATGGAATACACCACTATATTCCTTCTGTGATGACTCTATGGTATAGTGGTTTTAACACCCCAATATTTCATAGTAAGTTATTTTATTTAAAGTAATTCAATAGCTTGCGCTACACGCAACGCCGAGTTCGAGCACACCACGACTTACCAAACTAGCCATTCAAAAAGAGGTTATGAATAGTATTAACTGAATTTTGAATTTAATATACTCAATATAATTTTATAATCCATATTATGTGTTTCTTAGACATAATATAAGAACAAATTCATTTTTTTCAGATAAAAGAAGTATTTTTCAAAAAATGAAATTTTACCACCTTTTAATGGAAAACCTTTTTGAAAAACAATATTTGACACTTTTATATATTTAATTTAATAAAATTAAATTATTATTTAGAATTAGGAGAAATTTTTTTATTTTGGATAAATTTTTCATACTTTTTTGATAACTTTCATATTTTGATGAATACTGAAAAATACTAAATTTTAATTGAAAACAACTTGTTTAATCGAAATAATTTATAGTGTTAAATTATGAATTTGAATGGTTTGGAAGTATAATTAGATTATATTTTTATCATTTAATAAAATTTAGGTCATTTTATGTAATTTCACATTTAAACTGGACATAAAAAAGTGTCAATCTTTTGATAGTTATTATTTCTTAAAAACACGCTTTTTTGTTTGGACAACGAGAATTAATTTTAAATTAATTTCTGCCACTTATGTATTTTGAATTTGGAAAAATGGATTCCATATTTTGAATCAGGAGGTTCAAATTGTGTAAATAGGTAACTTTTTATTTTTAGACACTATGAATAATTACTTCGGTAAATATTTTATTTACCATGGTTAAAGGGTAAATCCGGTAAATAAGGGTAAAAAAAATTATAATAATATTAAATTACCCTAAAATGTGTCATACTCCTATTGGTTGATACATGTCCGACCATGGTCATACTTGAGTAGATTTTGGGACCTCATGGAGCCACTTGAGAGTGATAATGACACTTTATATTAATTAATTTAAAGTAAAGACAAAAATGACATAAACAAATATCTTTTAGTAAAACAATTTTTACATGGGGTTATATAATTTATATTTTCAAATATAAATATTCATTAGAAATATAAAAAAATTTCCTACATAATGGTATTTTATTTATAATTCTTATACATTTAATAATTAAATTTATTTATGACACAATGATGATGCCGTAATTACCTTCTTAATTAAATATTAAAATAGTTTATATTATAATTATTAAAATAAATATAATTTAAAAGTTTTGATGCCATAAAAGAATTTTATAGGTTAATATAACATGTTATTATTAATTAGATAATTTTTTTGAAGTGATAAGGTTGTTATGACTTTCACAAAAACAAAATACCAATTAGTGTCAAAATTGAGATAAATTAATTTTTAAAATAAATACTATATTATTGGTTGCTATAATATTCTAAAAAATATAAATTTTTGAAAAAGGAAATAAATAATATTATATATGTTATTAATTAACCACTTGAGGTTCTCTTGTAATTTTAGAGTAAGCTTATTAACCATATAGTGTAAGAATACAAGAAGACACGATAAAAGTTAAACTATTTAACTAAGAGTTAAATCTAAAATATAAGGTTAAAATGGTAACCTAAACTTGTATAAAACCTATTGGTTGAGATTATTTCGACTTATAACCACCTTATCTTCTAAATAAATTATTTTTTAGCTATTATTAACCGAAAATGATTTTATTATAAAATAATATTTCAAGCTTTTCCTAAAGTGACCCTCACCTCTCTTATAAAAGGGTACTTACCCTTCTCTTAATTTCACACCTACAAAGACATTTGGATCGGCCAAAACATGACCAAATATCTTCCCAAATTCCATAACTTCAACCTAGAGGCCTTAATTTGATCATAAAGATAAACTAAGGATCCCTTTTGATCAACTCAAAAGGAAACACCTGAAGAAGATGTAATAATTTCACCACCCTCTTTCAAGTTCTTTTCTTATTCCACTTCCAATTTATTTTTTGTTTCAATAACTTAATAATAAATCCAGTACCTTATACATAATTTTATGGTACAACCATATTTTTTATTCTATCCATCCTATAAATGACAAAGTCACCATACGTGCGTATGTACAGCTTACCGTCTCCACGTCGTGGTGTAGTTTGTTATTCAAACACTTCATTATTTAGATGGGTATAATAATGAGTATAACTGATGTAAATAATAAATATTACATGTTAATGATTATTTATACATGATATAACATCCAATTACATATGATTTCACCATCAATATAATGATATTGTTGCTCGTGCATATGCACGGCTTGCCGTATCCACAAATGCGATGAAATTCATTCCCCATCGTAATTATTCAAGAATAATTTTTATTTTATGATTAAAAATAATGTTTAAGAACTTAATATAATTCTAGATATGAATCAAATATAGCCTATACATAACAAACATGACTAACGTAACAAAACATATAAAGGAAAACGAATCAGTTAACAACCAAAACAATGATACTACTAAAATATCATTAACAAATCAATATTAGAAGATCATATATGATATCATATTTATGTATTTTTTTCTTTAATAATTTAATAAAAATTAATTAACCATTATAAAGTAGGTTAAACAACCCTATACTAAGGAAAAGTACAAGTTAAGGGGTTTCTTATCTCACTTTTAATTCCTTGAGATTTCCATTATTCACAACTTATTTATTACATGTGGTGTATCGTGTACTGATATTTGATATATATTATCATGATTATATTTATATTAATGGTATTATATGATTAATTTGGTGGTTATTAACTTTTGTTCATACGACTTGATTGATTACAATGTGGTAAGGGGTTTTCATCTCACTTTTATTCTCATGAGATTCATGCTATATTTACCACTATTACCTTTTGTGTGGTGTATATACTGGCCATGATTGTATTGTTTTCATAATATAATTTAATTTATGGGTATTTACATCATAATTGGATGATCCTTATTTCATGGGGTGTATGTTTCATAAGTTACCAAATCGGTAAGAGAATTTCAAATTTCAATTTCCACTCATTCGGTTTTACGCAAACTTCATTGATTACTTTACACTAAGATTATTTGTGAAATAACTATTTATTTACTTATGAAATAATTTACACTCCCATTTGAATGGATATACATTTTATACACATAATCAATCCATTGATAAATTCTTAAGTCATTGATATAAACTTGATAAGAGTAATTTTAACTCAATTTCTATTCATTGAGTTATACATCCAAGTCATTGGTGTTGCTTTTACAAGAATATGTGTGAATGTCCTCTGATTAATTTACACTGAATACCCAATAATATTTAGTGTATTTATATTTTTCACACATAATTATGTCATTGATTTATCCTTAACCTAAGGATATGTTCTTTATAAAAGAATTCATCTCAACTTACATTCCATTGAGACTTATTTGTTTTTATGCACCAATTCAATTTTATTTGGTGTATATACTGTACTTTGACATAGTATATCATGAATAAATTTATTATCATGATATTATAAAGTTTTTATTACCTCAATTATTTGTATTCAAGTGTCTCTCATTTGGTTAGGAACTCTAACTAAAATATTATTTTAAATGTTTTAAAAATTTATTCTTCTAAATATTTCTCATTAATGTCCTTGTTTTAAAAATGGTTTTAAGGTTTTTTTTATATGGAAATTAATGTTTTAAAATTGAAATTCCTTTCAAAAGTTTAAAATTGGTATGTTATATTTGATTCAAGAATCTATTTTAAACAGCTTCTTGATAAATAGTGAGACTTTTAAATGTTTACCTGAAAAAGGGATATTTCTCTCAAAGATTTTTACTGATCATTTTCAACCATGTCAGCATAATTTACAGGATATTATTCTTGATCGAGGTTGATTTATTATGATAAAAATATTTTATACTGTGTTTAAGGTTTTTTGATATGTTTGATAGTGGATGTGTTATTTTTATACCATTCATGGTTTATGGATAAAGTATTGACATTTCGTATGCTAGTTTTAATATAAATGTTTATGATATGTTTAAACCTTTTCATATGAGGAATTAATTAGACTTAGTAAGTAACAGGTGGAGCCCTCTATAGCTCCTTGATGAATCAGAAGGTCTCATGAGACAAAATAGTGTCTTGGCACAAGTCCTTGAGAAAATATTATTTATAGTCTTGGCATAAGGCCTTGACTATGTGGTTATGAAGTCTGGAATTATACATTCCATAATTATGAAATTAGCTATTGATATTACATGTGATTATTCTACTAGTAGAATATCCATGTGAATAAGTTAATGGAATTATTTGATTTATCTTTTCCATATTATGCTGAAGTTTATATTTAAAAAGGCTTGTGTTCTAGTCGTATACATTGCCTTAAATGTTTATGATTATTTATGATAGTTTCTGCTATATTGTTATCCTTACTGAGCATCTGAGATCACCCCTTTCTTATGTTTTATTTTTCTGAGGATACAAAGAAGTATATTACTATTAACCTGTAGGAATAGGCTAAGGGATATAAGAGTGTTCAAAGGGGACACACTATTGTTTTTTTATTTCATAATGTAATGTGAAACTTATGTATGTATCTAGTAATTTAAAGGCTACTAAACTGATCGATCTTTCAGAAAATGATTCCTTGTATCATGTCAATGTTATGTAATAATGCACCGATTTTGGGAAACTGGGATTGGAGTTTTACAGTTGGTATCAGAGGAAGTTTAGTGCAAACCTTGGAAGCTAGATTTAGAAAAAAAAACTCTAATTAGGAAACACTATCCTAAGATAGACATTGAGGATTAGTATAGAAGGAAATCCAAAAATTTTGGTAATGTAAATATTATGTGGGTTTTCCAAGCAATACATCTCTGTCTGGATACGAGCAGGTAGAGGCGGCTCTGGAACAGATGTACCTAGGAGTGAAAACTCTGATAAGGAGTTTCAGGCTTGACCTGGGGTATCCTGGTACATGATAATAGGCCTTGCTACACTCTTGGTCACAACACTCCCGAGGGATATGCTTAGGATAATTCACATTTTCTTTACCAACTGATTTGAAGGATTTTAATATAAGATGAGAATAAATAACCTTGGTTAATCCTAAGGTGTTTTAGATTGAAAATAAGGTGTTATGATATTCTCTAAATGATTTTATGACTCACACTATACTTTCTTGTGTTAGTCAATGGCTAGATTCCAAGGAAGTCATAGTAACATTGAACATGATGTACAAGGTGGGAACGGTGGTGGGAATGAGCAACTAAATGGAATATTGATAGGTTTAAAAGATATCATGTTCATACCGAATCATTTTTCCAAAAATATGATAAAAAACATATATATTAACCAACTCCCAGACTCAACAAAGAAGAGAAAGGCGGTAAATGATAAGAGCTCCAGTAGTGGAGACCATGGAGAAAAGAAAGATCAATTTCCATCATGCTGAAAATGTGGAAAGAGACACATAGGAAAGTGTCTCAATGGAACAATTAAATGATTTATGTGTGGGAAATAAGGACACAGAGTAAATAATTGTCGAGAAAAAATGAACAGTACTTTGGAAGAAAATAAAAATAATCCTAAGAATCCATTTAAAGTAATTTGACGTAAATGTAGGGAACCTGGGCATTACCTGAGTGAATTCCATATTCTATAGTATAACCTCTTGGTCAATGAAGATCCTATGTGGAAATAAATGGATGGTGAAATGTTTAAAAGTATTAGTGCTCTTTGTTTATGGGATTACTTTGGAAGACTTTTCTCTTGTATGTGTAACCTTGTAGTTTGTTATGTGAAAATGATATTTTAGGAAGAATTTTCTTTTCTATTATTGATATAGTTATAAATAACCATTTTGGTTTATATTATCCATGAATTTTAGGGAATTAAAAGTTATTAAATTTTCGGATGAAAATGAGAGGTATGAGATAACATTTGGGATGAAATTATGTTATGGTTATTTTGAGTAATTTATCATATTTTTGGAATGTTATAAAATATAGTTTTTGAAAAAGGACAACACACAGACCGTGCGAAAACCCCTCACATCAGACAAAGCTGTGGGAATCGAAGCCACAACCAGAGTGCGATTGGGATTTATCACCTACCACTGGACTACGTGAAGTCCTTGGTTAGTGTGAATAATTATTTTTAGTCAAATTATTTTATTGATCAATAATAAGTTAATTTGGTATCTTATGTCTTATCAAATGGATATCCTTATTATAGTAAAATGATTTGGTGATTAAGTGATACATGTTATTTTGGAAGATGTTCGCTCTATTGGGAACACTATATGCCCAAGGAAAATAAAATACTATAGGATTTCATTTGAGGAGTAATGGTGGATTTTTATCTATGTTTTTATTGTGTATTTATAGTGATTTGGGTTATTTATGGAAATTGTTAACCTATTGTAGAGAATATGTGATTAGGTTAATTACTTTTAAGTATGTGAATTTAAGAGCAGTCGATGTTATTTGGAGATACAATTTAATGTGGAAGACTACATAATCAAAATATTCTAAGTTTTGGGTTTCAATATTAGTTTGTATTATGTTGAATTATTTTAAGAACAATTGTTTATTGAATGGTATTTATTGAAATTTGGGTATTGTTGGTTTAATTTTAGAAATTAGGATTATTATTTCTTTCTCTAAATGATTATCCTTTTTTGGGATCATCTAATATTGTAATAACCATTTTGGTTTTGGTTATTCTCAAAAGATGAAGCAAATATATAGTTTATCCTTTGTGGATTATGTGATTCTCTAGAATTTGATTCTAGCGCTTTAGGTGTGACCAAGTCATCTTGAATACTCATCATTTGAAAAAAAAATGAGTTAGTGGTAGAAATTTATTAAAGGATGAAACTCTACTTAAAAAGTAACTATATCTCTTTATTTTCTTAGTCAATATCATAAATAAATTCCTCAAATTTATGATATGGAACTTAAAACAAAAAACGTTGTCCGTTTACTTTTCCTACGGGGAAACTAATGACCGTTTATCCCATCAAAGGTTTCAGGTTTTATTGTTGTTAACTTTATCTTGATCATGTTTTCTATAACTCTCCATTAGAACATGACACTTAGTTTATCTTAAATATCCATGTTTTCCTACATGGAAGCCTAGTATGGGTTATCTCGGGTGACCTTTGTACTTATCTTTCTTTATTTTAAAGTGATAGTTTTATTGACTCTTTTTATGACATGGGACTTTCAATGATGTTCCTAATCCAAATTTTAAAATTGAAAGGATTCAATTTACAAAAGGGGGGGGGAATTTAACACCCCAATATTTCATAGTAAGTTATTTTCTTTAAAGTAATTCAATAGCTTGCGCTATACGCAACACTGAGTTTGAGCGCACCACAACTTACCAAACTTACTGTTCAAAAAGTGGTTATGAATAGTATTAACTGAATTTTGAATTTTATATAATCCATATAATTTTAGAATCCATATTATGTGTTTCTTAGACATAATATAAGAACAAATTCATTTTTTTCAGATAAAAGATGTATTTTTCAAAAAATGAAATTTTACCACCTTTTAATGGAAAACCCTTTTTAAAACCAATATTTGACACTTTTATATATTCAATTTAATGAAATTAAATTCTTATTTAGAATCGGAACATAAAAATTTATTTTGGATAAATTTTTGGTACTTTTCTGATAACTTTCATATTTTGATGAATACTAAAAAATACTAAATTTTAATTGAAAACAACTTTTTTAATCGAAATAATTTATAGTGTTAAATTATGAATTTGAATGTTTTGGAAGTATAATTAGATTATATTTTTTTTCATTTAATACAATTTAGGACATTGTATGTAATTTCACATTTAAACTGGACATAAACAAGTGTAAATCTTTTGATAGTTATTATTTCTTAAAAACACGCTTTTTGTTTTGACAACATGAATTAATTTTAAATTAATTTCTACCACTTATATGTTTTGAATTTGGAAAAATGGATTCCATATTTGGAATTAGGAGGTCCAAAATATGTAAATAGGTAACTTTTATTTTTATAGATATTGAATAATTACTTCGGTAAATATTTTATTTACCATGGTTAAAGGGTAAATCTGGTAAATAAGGGTAAAAAAATAATATTATAATAATATTAAATTACCATAAAATGTGTACTATTCCTATATTTTGATATATTTCCGACCATGGTCATCCTTGGGTCGATTTTGGGACCTCATGGAGCCACTTGAGAGTGATAATGACACTTTATATTAATTAATTTAAAGTAAAGACAAAAATGACATAAACAAAAATATTTTAGTAAAACAATTTTTACATGGGGTTATATAAGTTATATTTTTAACTATAAATATAAATTAGAAATATAAAAAAATTTCCTACATAATGGTATTTTATTTATAATTTTTAGACATTAAATAATTAAATTTATTTATGACACAATGATGATGCAGTAATTACCTTCTTAATGCAATATTAAAATAGTTTATATTATAAATATTAAAATAAATAGAATTTAAAAGTTTTGATTCCATAAATGAATTTTATAGGTTAATATAACATGTTAGGGTTGATTAGATAAATTTTGTTCGAAGTGATAATGTTGTTATGACTTTCACAAATACAAAATACCAAATATTGTCAAAATTGACATAAATTAGTTTTTAAAACAAATAATATATTATTGGTCATTATAATATTCCAAAAAATATAAGGTTAGGACAAAGGTATTAAATAATATTATATATGTCATTAATGAACCACTTTAGGTTCTCTTGGAAGTTTATAGTAAGTTTATTAATACGAGAAGACACGGTAAAAGTTAAACTATTTAACTAAGAGTTAAATCTAAAAGATAAGGTTAAAATGGTAACCTAAACTTGTCTAAAACCTATTGGTTGAGAGTATTTCTACCCATAAACACCTTATATTCTAAATAAATCATTTTTTATCCATTATAAACCAAAAATTATTTTATTATAAAATAATATTTCAAGCTTTTCCTAAAGTGACTCTCACCTCTCTTATAAAAGGGTACCTCCCCTTCTCTTAATTTCACACCTACAAAGCCATTTTTCTCGACCAAACCCTACCAAAATATCTTCACAACTTCCCTTAATTCAACCTAGAGGCCTTACTTTGATCATAAATCCAAACTAAGGAGCCCTTTTGATGAAATAAAAAAGAAACACCCAAAGAAGAGGTAATAATTTCACCACCCTCTTTCAAGTCATTTTCTTCTTCCACTTATTCTTTATTTTTTTCCATATCAAAATAATAAATCTAGTACCTTATAAATTCTGTGATTTTACAACCATATTATTTATTCTATCCATCCTATAAATGACAAAGTCACCATACATGCATACGTACAGCTTACCGTCTCCACGTCGTGGTGTAGTTTGTTATTCAAACACTTCATTATTTGGATGGGTATAATAATGAGTATAACTGATGTAAATAATAAATATTACATGTTAATTATTATTTATATATGATATACCGTTAAATTACATACGATTTCACCATCAATATAATAATATTGTCGCTCGTGCGTACGTACGGCTTACCGTCTCCACGAACGTGATGAGATTCATTCCCCATCGTAACCATTCAAGAATAATTTTCATTTTATGATTAAAAATAATGTTTAAGAACTTAATATAATTTTGGATATGAATCAAATACATCCTATACATAAAAAACATGACTTATGTAACAAAACATATAAAGGAAAATGAATCAGTTACCAACCAAAACAATGATACTGCTGAAATATCATTAACAAAGCAATATTAGAAGATCATATATGACATAATATTTATGTATTTGGTTCTTTTATAATTTTATAACAATTATTTCACCATTATAAATGAGGTTAACCTACCCTATACTAAGGAAAAGTACAAGGTAAGGGGTTTCTGATCTCATTTTAATTCGGTGAGATTTCCATTGTTTGCCACTTATTTATTGCATGTGGTGTATCGTGTACTTCCATTTGATATATATTATCATGATTATCTTTATATTCATGGTATTATATAATACATTTTGTGGTTATTAACTTTTTTTCATAAAACTTGATTGATTACAATGTGGTAAGGGGTTTTCATCTCACTTTTATTCCCGTGATATTCATGCTATATTTGCCACTATTACCTTTTGTGTGGTGTATGTACTGCCCATGATTGTATTGTTTGAATAATATAGTTTAATTTATTGGTATTTAAATTTTCATTGTATGATCCTTCTTTCTTGGGGTGTATGTTTGGGAAGTTATCAAATCGGTAAGGGAATTTCAAATTTCAATTTCCACTCATTCTGTTTTACGCAAACTTCATTGATTACTTTACTCCAAGATTATGTGTGAAATAACTATTTATTTACTCATGTAGTAGTTTATACTTAACTTTGTGTGGATATACTTTTGATAAACATAATCACTCCATTAATAAATTCTCAAGCCATCGATATAAACTTGATAAGAGTAATTTTAACTCAATTTCTATTCATTGAGTTAAACATCCAAGTCATTGGTGTTGTTTTTACAAGAATATGTGTGAATGTCCTATGATTAATTTACACTGAATATCAAATCATATTGAGTGTATTTATATTTTTCACACATAATTATGTCATTGATTTATCCTTAACCTAAGAATATAGTCTTTATAAATGAATTCATCTCAACTTACATTCCGTTGATACTTCTTTGTTGTTATGCACCAATTCACTTTTATTTGGTGTATATACTATAATTTGACATAGTATATCATGAATCCATTTATTCTTATGATATTATAAAGTTTTTATTACCTCAATTATTTGTATTCAATCATCTCTTATTTGGTTAGGAACTCTAACTAAAACATTATTTTAAATGTTTTAAAAATTTATTCTTCTAAATCTTTCTCATTAATGTCCATGTTTTAAAAATGGTTTTAAGGTTTTATTTATATGGAAATTAATGTTTTAAAATTTAAATTCCTTTTAAAAGATTCAAATTGGTATGGGAAACTTTGATTCAAGAATCTATTTTAAACAACTTCTTGATAAATAGTGAGACTTTTAAATGTTTTCATGAAAAATGGATATTTCTCTCAAAGATTTTTACTGATCATTTTCAACTATGTCAACATCATTTATAGGATATTATTCTTGATTGAGGATGATTTATTATGATACAAATATTTCATACTGTATTGAAGTTTTTGTGATATGTTTGACTATTTATGTGTTATTTTTATACCATTCATGGTTTATGGATAAAGTATTAACATTTCATATGCTAGTTTTAATACGAATGTTTATGTTATGTTTAAAAATTTTCATATGAGGAATGAATTGGACTTAGTAAGTGACGGGTGGAGCCCATTATAGCTCCTTGATGCATTGGTAGGTCTCATGAGACAAACTAGTGTCTTGGCACAAGGTCTTGACAAAATCTTATTTGTAGTCTTGGCACAAGGCCTTGACTATATGGTTATGAAGTATGGAATTATTCATTCCATCATTATAAAATTAGATATTGATATTACATGTGATTATTTGACTAGTATAATATCCATGGGAATAAGCAAATGAAATTATTTGATTTATCTTTTCCATATTATGCTGAAGTTTATTTTTAAAAAGGCCTGTGTTCTAGTAGTATACATTACCTTAAATTTTTATGATTATTTATGATAGTTTATACTATATTGTTATCCTTACTGAGCATCTGAGCTCACCCCTTTTTTTGTTTTATTTTTCCTAGGATATAAAGAAGTATATTATGATTAACCTGTAGGAATAGGCTAATGGATATAAGAGTGTTCAAAGGGGACAAAATGTTGTTTTTTATTTCATGATGTAATGTATAACTTAATTATGTATCTAGTACTTCCAAGGATACTAAACCGATCGGTCTTTCGGGGCATGATTCCTTGTATCATGCCAATGTTATGTAATAATGCACTGATTCTGGGTAATTGGGTTTGGGGCATTACAGTGGTGGTGGATTATGGTGACACATGGATTCTTGAATCATCCATCCTTCAAAGTGGATGGATGAAGATCATCTCATCATGCATGGCGTCCCCCCTTGAAAATGAGCTTAAGGGTGGTCATTCGTGGTCTTGGAGCTATTCTATGGTGGTTTGGAGGCATTGGTAGTGGATATTAGATCGATTTTGAGATTATAGGTGGATTCCATGGTGTCTTATAGATGTTTCATATGGTGATTGGTGGTGTTTATTGATGATAGGTGGTAGAGATGTGGAAGAGGTGCCATGGTGGAAATGTCCAAGGTAGGCTAGTCACACTGCCATCATGAAACAACTACATTTTTATTAATATGAACAATATCCACAAAAAGGATTCATCCCACATCAAAAATGAGTTCATGTTCCATGATCATTTATAATGAATTCAATAGTGGTATCAAATTATAATCCTACTCTAGGGTAATCTCATAGTTACGTGTGCTCACACACACACACATCAACCACATCGACCCGCATGGTCCATGCAAGATTAGGCACACCTAATTCACCAATGAGTTCCTCCCCATGGTCTACTACACACCTTCCACTGTTAGGCTCTATCTCAGGCTCTGCATGGCTGACTGGTCCATTAGGGATGGCTATTTGGATTATGGGGACCTTGAGGTTAAGGGCTATCCACCTGGCTACTTTTTACCTAAAAATCATTAAACCAACACATAATAAATTTCAAAAAAAATTTAATAAAATAAAACATTAAAAACCATTATTTAAATTCATTCTAATTGTTTAATTATAAATCACCATATATTAATAATACATTAGAACACATGTAATTATGGTGAAAATTTCATTTAAATTTATTAGAAATTGTTTACACTTTTACATGAAAATATAAGTGCATCAAATACCCCATACTTAAACTATGCTTATTATCAAGAATTAAATCCAAAAATTGAATTGAAAAGGGAACAAATGTTACCATTATTCAAATTTTAAATAAATAAAACAAAATTATTATCAATTTAACACCAAATTTTCAAGTTATAGATAAAATATCAATTCTATTTCATATTTTTCAAAGAAAAAATCTATTCCAATATTTTACTTTCTCCCATTTGAAAGTGGCGGTACTTATCCTTTAATTTATTCAAGTTATTAAATTTATTATTATTAAACATGTCAAATCATAATCTACCTCTATTAAATCTTTTTACTCATCACTCATGATACAAATTCAAGTTGGGTTATGCTCATATCATGAGAACATGCTCTGGATTCATAGGATTTTAAAGGAACTACTTTCTACAATTTGTAAAGAAAAAAGGCACATGAAATAATTAGGACTTGTAATGAAGGTTCAAATGACTCTAAGGCTTAAGGTTGGTAGGAATTGATGTTCAAAATTAAATCTCAAAGGAGGAGATTTGTCTCTCAAATAATATTACATGACATATAAATGTAAAAGCTCACTGAAGTTATCCCCTTAAAAATTAAAACAAAAACTTCCCAAGATCAAAGTAAAGTTTATGATTAATATAAAATCATATTGAATGAATTTCACCTTCTTGAATTTTATCCTTTTTTTTAATTTTTTACTTTTTTTAAAATACTTTTCATATTTTTTTAATTTTTTGAAAGCTATGATTGGAATGAATCTCACATACATGACCTAACCATATATGATAAAAGTCATATGTCCATTAATGGTGATTCTTTATTTTCCCAAGCCACAACCCATTCTTATTTTTTTTCATTTATTTTTTTATTTTTAATTTTTTTAATAAGAAGGTAAAACTTTTAAAGTACAATTTATTAATAGACAATGTTTCTCAATAACCAAACTTAAAAACACCCACACTTTTTCTTATAATTTATTTCATCCATTCAACTATGGATTCCCTCACCCCCACACTTAAACATTAAAATATCTTAAAAAAAAGGATGGTAGGAATGGATAAAAATGGATAAAAATATAGATCATTTCTAACATGGTCATTCATGGTCTCTATAGGATAAACAAGGATAAATTTATAAAGAAATATCAAGGATAAGTTCTTATAAAAAGATACCTCAACCATTTTAAATATTTTTTTCATAGTAATAGCTTTTAAAAGTCTCAATAAAAATTTTAGTAGGTTTAATATCCCAAGATCACTCAAAAAACATGATCAAGATAAAATAGGAAATACTTGGTCTATAAATCCTCTTAGAAAATGGACATATTATATCATAAAATCAATCATTTAATGACTAATAATAACAAATAAATTCACATAAATTTTATAAATTCAAATAATGAAAAATGGTAAGGAAAGTTTATTCACATGAATCGAAGGATTCTCTAAAATAATGAGTTATCATTTCAATATCCATGATTCACTCTAAAAAACAAAATTTACACCTTACTCTTTCAATCATGTAACGACCCAAACTTTCATTAATGGAAATACCTCTTGATCTAATTAAATGTCTCATTATGTAAAATGTTTTGTGAACTTATTTGGTTTCATGATTTGGATTTTTAAAATACCATTAAGAAATGTGACCATTGCTAATATAGCCGTTGAATAGTGATCACATGATTAGTATAAATATAGGATTTTAACAAATCTGATTCACTCAAACAAAGGAAGCGACGACCTCATCCAGTAGAATTTCCCCGTATGAAGCCCATTTTTCAGAGCTCGAAAAGGAGGTGGTGTCATTGGGATTCGCTCTTTACCAATCCCAAGCTAAGCTTGAACACGTTAAGCTTGAGAGGAACCGACTATGAGAGAAGTGGAAGTTAATAGAGATTATCACCTGAGCGATGTTATCCGATCCACCCCAAGAGTCGATCACCATTGCACACCTTACCGTTCGGTCTTATGTGGGTGTTATAAGTGGTTATGTAACAAGACCCTAGCACTATGACTATGTACATTATTTTTGTATAAATAATGTACATTCATTTTATTATTGTTACTTTGTAAATATTTTTTAAAAGCACAAAAAGTATTTTTAGTTAATATTCAACTAAGAAATATATTTTGATGAATTAATGGATTTTTGAATTAAATAATATTTTAATAAAATATTATTATTATTATTAAATTAATTTTTATTAAATATAAATTATCGTATAATTTTATGAATGCAATTGTAATTTTTATTAAGGTTTGAAAGCTGTTTTTGTCAAAACCCATGAATTTTAGATAAATGTAAGTTTTTATTTTAAAAATAAAAATTCACATATTTAGAAAATTATTTAGATAAAATGAATATTATTTTTGTAATCAAGATGTCGAAATTATCCAACTGTGAAGTTTTCATAATTTTCTGAGATAGTCAAATTTTTGGGTAAATATTAAATACTATTTAAATATATAATGTGTTTTATAACATCATAATGACCCAATAGTGATGTAATAAAATACTATAAACATTATGTTCGTCTAATATATGTTTTACCATTAAAATAATGTGATTTTGGGTTTTTTTGATTTATTTTACAAAGCTTTAGTGGACCCTTCAAGGCTTATAAACCATTTTGTCTTTTTAAATTGTTTTCCTTGAG
The DNA here is from genome assembly GCA_963277665.1 of Viscum album. Classification (NCBI taxonomy): domain Eukaryota; kingdom Viridiplantae; phylum Streptophyta; class Magnoliopsida; order Santalales; family Viscaceae; genus Viscum; species Viscum album. The sequence goes on along the minus strand of OY728142.1, from coordinate 467,327,654 downwards.
AGTGTAACTCACCTCCACATAAGCAAAAATATTATTTTAAGAAGTTAGGATATTGTAATTATAAAATATTTTTTTACACTCCCCTTTGGCAAAAAACCATGGGCTGATTTGTGGTTTTGATTAGTTTAATGTGAGGTGTCCCAAACCTAAATAATAAAGAATTCCCTCTTCTTTCCTATATAAACCCACCCAAGATCCCACTTCCTCTTCACTAAAATCCTTTTAATTTCGACTAAACCCTTCCCTAATATCTCTAAAATCCTCACAAGTTTCCCTAATCTTCCAAGAAGCCTCTCTCAACCCTCTCCTAAGCCTTTGGGATCACACTTCCAAGTAAAGGATTTCATCTTTTCTCATTTTTGTCTCAATTTCATTATGTTGTTATGCCCTTTTGTTTTCAATTAAAAATGTTGGGGTATTATTTCACACCTCCCCCATACTTACCTCTATATTTTTTAATGATGATATACACCTTTCTCTATCATTAAATTCCCCTCATGTACACCTGTTACCATGCCGAAATTCTGTAAGGAATCTCTCTCTCCTCATTTACATTCAAGAAATTCTTTTGTATTGTGAATATAAATTCCATTACTTATATTGGTAAATGTATCTATATTATCCCTTACTGTCCATTTCATTTAAATACGATTAGACACCCATTTCTCTCTCATCAACCATTTTTTTGAATTCCTATGTCACGTCGTTACATTGCTGAAATTGCACCGTGATTTTCCAAGCCAATGTCATTGTGTAGTGAATACCATTACCATTTCCCTATTAAGGGTATTCACCTTTATGCACATTTACTTATTTATTATAGTGTTTCATTTATAAATTCCACATTTTATTTATTTTGGAATAAATGACGAGGTTTAATGAATCCATGTTATGTGATCCATGTGCCACATTTATGAATGAAATGAAATGTTTAAGAAGGGTGCACCCTAATAGTGCTCCAATGCCTTGGGTAAAGATTATTATCATGATAAATTAAGTGAAATGAGGGTTTACTCTTGATAATTCAATTTCAATGATGGTTTACTCATGCTCCATGTTCAATGAGCCTTGGATCATGCTAAAATCATGTTAAATGTTGTTGCCACATTTCCATATTAAGATTATCATGCTTTATCATGCCTTTATGTTAATGTTTCTATTGTGATCCATTGATATGACTATTGTATAACATGTACTATATTCCTCATGTTATTCCATGTTTATTCCCTTAATGGTCTTTATATCTCACCCTTTTCTTATGCATGTCCTCAGGTTATTCTATGCAATGCTATGTATGAGGGAATGTTGTGGTCATGTAAAGGAAGTTTTCAGTAAAGATGTTGTATTTCATGTTCTAAGTTGTTATGTAAAGATCATAAGCCCCTAAGACACTAGAAATCTCAATCTTCTATGTTGCATCAACTGAAATTTGTAATAAATCATGTTTAAGTGTGTAATAAAGAGCAGAGTTGTCATAAATCACATTAAAATTGAAATATAAAACATCCTTTCACAGAGTTCCTAAGAAACTCATGTCTCCTAGATAAGTCAAGTAAAGTATAAATTCAAATAATGGGAATGATAATTTTAGTTTAAAGCACAAAATAGGAATTTAGAAAAAAATATTTATAGTTTAAAAGAAAAATAATAAAATGGAATTCCATTTTCTCAGGAAGATTTAGTGCTATTACTCTACTATTTAAGGGACGCCTTGTGCCATCATGGACCTAAAAAATTTAATCAATCATTAAAACTCAAGTACCATGTCATTAAATCTTAAAATGATATAGGGAATGAGGATGAATTCTAGAATAATTCATAATAAATTAAATATAAAGTTTCTATAAAGAAAGTAAAAATAAATCTTACTTTCATCCCCCAAAGTGAGCTTTGAATTTTTGAATTCCCCCAGAAGGGAAGTACCAATTGTTATCCAAAGTCTGTTGGTGTGTGGATATTCTTAGATTTTAACCAACACATGTGGTTTTTCACAAATTCCAATTCTTATTTGTTGTTAAGTAATAATCTATGGATAAATTACACTAAATCACCCCCTTCGCAATAAGGTATAACTTGCATGGCTTGGGTCGGACGAAGTATAGGGAATACTTCTTTTGGTTTCTACTTTTGCAACCTCACCTTGTTTTTATAGTGATTTATCAATATAGGATACATAAATTGTGTGATAAAATGGATATTTATAAGGTAATTATATTGAGACAATTAGAATCAATAAAAAAATTACCCCTTTCAATGCGAGTGGTCTCTGCCTTAGTTTACTCATGATTAGCTACATAGATCTTTTTATGGTCCTCTACTATTGTATGATCAATAAAATATGGGAGTTCCATGTGTTCCTCAATAGGTGTATATGATTCTTCTATATATCCCCAAGGAAAATAAGGATTTTATGAATTTGAAAATTCAAAATAGTGATAATTAATACTCAATTAAAATTGAATAAAATCTACTAATTTAGAGTTTAAGGAAAGATCAACTCCATATCTTGGTTCATCTTGAATCTCTTATTCAATGGTAAATTACTCTTGAAGTTAGATATCCATAGATTTAATTAGGTAGTTATGATCCTCCACCATTTCTTAAAATTTCACCACTTGGGAGATTTATTCATCTTCCATGGACAGTAATAGGTAGTCAGGTGCTAGTTCTTCCATTTGTAGATGGGATGATCTCGTTACATTTCACCTCCTGTTCATTCACTATATAATTGATCCAAATATTTTCCCATATTCCTAACATAATGTGAGTATTCATATTCACTCTCTATATCTTTATGGTATTATTGAATTTGGATCTCAATAGTTTTGGGTTGTTGGTGGTATTTGAGTGTGGCCTCAACCCCTTGGATATCTTTAGAAAAATTGGGGAAAACTAAGAGTTCTTCCTCATGTTTAGGTTTATGTTACTTAATTAATGTGTGGAAATATTCAAACACCCTTTTAACATGGATCTTCAATTATTCTACACCTTAAATAAGTTATTTCACTTCATCTTTGTTATATTATAAAATGATTCTTCTTGTTATTGTTATTGCACCTATGAGTAATCTGACCATGCATAATAATTTGAATGCAAATTTTTCATTGTAATTTTTTATGGTTTTTTTTAAAATCAATGAAAAACTATCTAAAAAGTTAGAAAATGAAAAATAAAGTAAACTACTAATTGTATCCCCGATAATAGCTCTAGTTTTGATGATACACCTATCATAGTGTGTGGAAAAATAAAATTTTATTTTTCCAAGTGCCACACAGTGGCTGACCAATATTATCTCACTTGAAAAGATTCATAGTTTGTTCACTTACTAATTCCAATTCACCTAAGAACTAATTATTTTTTTTTGTTTTTATTATTTTATTAAAACTATTGAATTTGAGTTTTGATTTTTGGAAATAAATTAAGCATAAAAATAAAAATATACTAGCATGAAATTTAGGATGATATTGTAAAGAACGTACTTGGACTTTAGGTTCGGTCTCAGGTTCCTTTATTATCCATTTTTTTTATTTTAAAAATGATATTGATAGCTCAATTATAAAATATGATGCATAAAATAATAATATTTTATTTATTGGTTGTGGTATCTTGAATTCTTAAAAAATATAAATTCCACCTACTCTTACAATCAAGGTTGATGACACACCTCAATCGAGACTATGACACCTTCTAAGACTCGACTCCATCATATGTCATTTCATCTATTGAACAAATGAAATCCACCATATGAAGAGATTGTGTTCAATGGAAGGGAGATAAAATATGTAAACAAAAGAATATAAGTATAGTTGAGTTCCATACTATAGTGGACAACTACTGCACTCATGCACTTCACTTTTATCCACCACAGAAATATTCAAACCATAAAATAATTTAATCACTGAATTAAAAAACACATAATCTCCCCCGAGGCCAATCCATTGGTTAGACTCCAATTATTGGGATTAATAGATCACTAGTGGAAATAATAGAAGGAATAGAAGAAGAGAATAAAATAAAATAAAAAGAATATAGGAAAAGAGAAGAATAAGAAACAAGAAGAAGAAGAAGAAGAATAATAATTTCAGTGTAAATAAGGCACTTTGAATATAAAAACAATGAATGAATTATATTTAATATAAAGTAAACTAAAGTTAAAAGTTATTTAAGAATAAAATTAAAATAAAGAAACAACAACTTTGAACTTCCAGCATGAGGCCTCCACTCATGGTCGAGCTCCCTTGGTAGTAGCAACATCCTACTATTCATAGAGGGGGAAATCCTTGTATCTTCATTCATTCATAAGTCTCATTCAAGGAAATACTTATATTAAAATTTTAATTTTATTTTTAATGAATATATGTAAATATCTCCCATAAATATTGAGATATCTCTAAAAGTTTGGAAAACTCCTCACACACATACATGGCTTGTGCATGGGTTATGGCATGTGGCATTCACCGCATCCTTCCTTCGGTGGGGACTCCATGGTATAATGGTTGTGGATTATAGTGCAACATGGATCCTTGAATTATCTATCCTTCAAAGCGGCTGGATAAAGATCATATCATCATTCATGGTGTCTCCCCCTTCAAAATGAGCTTAAGGGTGGTCGTCTAAGGTATTGGAGTTGTTCCATGGTAGTTTGGGTCCTATAGAAGTGGATATTAGTTCATGTTTGAGAATCCGATTGGATTCCATGGAATATTCTGGTAATTTAAGATGGTGGATGATGGTGTTAAATTTTTTCTGGTGGAAGATATGTGGTAGTGGTGCCATGGTGGAAATTTATGAGGATGGGTGGTCATGCGATTAGCATGGAACAATTTTTTTTTGAAAATATGAATAGTATCCATGGAAGGATTGATCCTACATAGAAAATGAGACCACACTCCATGATCATTTATAATAAATTTGATAGAGGTATCACCTCAGAAGCCTGCTCTAGGGTGGGCTCCCAGTTACACACACACACACACACACATTAGGTCGCACAGGCCCGCACGACTCATATGGGATTAGGGCCACCCTATACCCCCAAAAGTTTTTCCTCATAAGCCACTACACACCTACTAATATTAGGATCTCTATTGATCTCTACATGGATAGCAGAACCATTAGGTCTATCCATGTGGCTTATGGGGGCCTAGAGGTTGAGGGCTAGCTAGGTGGATAATTTTTTACTAAAAATCATTAAACAAACACATAATAAATTTTAAAAAATAATATTCAATAAAATAAATCATTAAAAAACCATATTTAAATTAATTTTAATTATTTACATATAAATCCCTATATATTAATTAAACATTGGAATATATGTAATTATTATGTGAAATTCATTTAAAATCATTAGGAATTGTTTAAATTTTTGCATGAAAATATAAGTTAATCAAAGTCTGTGATATATTAATTTTATAGAATCAATATAATTTAATATATATCACATATATTCATTAAATTTATCCTTATTACCTTCCATACAAATTGTATGTGAAAAAAATCACATCGTTTCGTGGGGTGACAGTTCACCATACACACGAGCATCATTATTGTATTTTAAAAGAATTGGAACGTAAGAAGGTATATGTGATATTAAAATTAAAAAATTATAATAATATCATAGATATCATATAAATGTGTTAAATCCTTCATTATATTCTGCCTTGAAAGGTGGTGATGTAAAACGAATTATATCAGTTCGTTAGGCGGTAGTCCGCTGTACACACGATCAAAGATTTCATTTCTCATTTGATGGAAGAGGAGATGGATATAAGTCATTGAATTAAAATAATAATATATCAGTATATGTAATATATTGAGGTTATTATATAAGCATGTTTTAATAATATTTGAAGGATATGTAATAAGAAATAAAATAAAAACACCCATTTTAAGAATGTTACCTCATCTTCAAAAAAATTATTTAGATTTACACAAAATGCCTTCCTAGGTTGGATTTTTTTATAAAAACGAGATATGGGATGTTGGGAGAGGATTAAGGAAGTAATTTGGTCAGACATTTTTTGAACCAATTAGATTTGGAAGTGTGAATATGTGAGGAGAGGGGGCGGTCATTTATAAGTGGGAGAGAGGACACACATGAAATTTTTGAAAATAATCGATTATACCCACATTTTTATTATTCCAAAAGCATCCAAAATGGTTCATTATTGAACCTTATAGGTGATAAAGTCAAAATATGTATATCCAATGGGTTTTGGACATGTTGGCGGTTCATTTTATCCATTTTATCTTTAGTTTAAACCATCAGTAAATTTGTTTTTACCTTAACCATGATAATTAATTTTTTACTTCTTTTAATATTAAAAATGGTGAAAAATTAATTTACACATATTAAATAATATAAATTATGATGATTCCAAATATGGAATCCATTTTTATAAATTCAATTATGAAGATCCTATATGATATTTTGTTTTTTCAATGTTTTATTTTTGTTGAATACTAAATTTTTTTAAAAGAATGTTTTATAAATCTGGTGAAATATGTGATATTAGAATTTTATAGCTTGTTTATTGAGAATTTGTTGAGAATATAGTTAAATAAAGTGTTTTTAAAACTTGGTGATCAAAAAATCCATCAGATGATCCATCAGAGACAGTTCATCAGATTTATTGATTGACTGAAAGTCAAAAGTTATTGAAATTAAGTTTTTTAAAAGATATTGAGACTCAAAAAGTTGGGATGTTTTAGAAATTTTCAAAAAAAATTAGAAGATGATTTTATATTATTTCAAGTTCCTAAAACATCATAAATAATTCATGATACAAGTTGGATTTTGGATAATAAAAGAGAAATTTAAATTTATGTAGTGAAGTTTTCCAGACACGGATCATCAGACCAAAAATAATTGGAAATAGAAGTTGTTATAAGTCTTGAAGTATGAAGATGTTGATGTTTGAATAAATTTAAAGTCTCTAATTATACATGGTTCATTGGATGAAAGTCACCGAATGCACCTGATCAGATTTGAATCTAATTGGCTTTGTAGTTTTTGAGTTATGAGTTGTTCTGATGTTGAAAATGTAAAATAAATGTTTAAAGAGGCTAAAAATATCAGATTTGAATATTTGAGGAAGTAAGAAGTTGTTTCACCATATAGTTTGATCATATGTAGAAGTTTTTTGAAATATGTAAATGTTTGAGTTTTCTATCAGGCTCAAAATTTTTCAGAAAGATAGAAGTGTTGTGGTTGATGAGATCATGTGGTGTTGATAAATTTGAAATAATCTATTAATATAAATCTATTAGAATAGATGTTGATTCTGATCTATAAGATGAGAATTTAAAACCGATCCATCAGATGAGAAGTTGACACTGATAAGTCATTGGATTCATATCTCCAAATAGAGATGTTTGAGAAATTTGATGTTTTTTGATTAGATAGAAGTTTATTGGATAAAGAGAGACTTGTAAAAAAATATGTAGAAGAGTTTAAAGTTTCCAGACATTGAAAATTTTAGAAAGGTTGAAATTGGTTTGGGTAGTCATTGGAAGTTTTTGAAGTATTTAAAAGTTTCAAAAATGTATTCAACCATTTTTAGTTGGGTGGGAGCATCAGAGCGAGCAATATTTTGTTTTTCATTGGGTCAATAGAAAAAGTTTTGAGTTATTTTATCAAGAGAACAATGGTTTATGAAATTGTGTTTTTATTTCAATTGGGCCAAGAGAATCCAAAATTATGAATAGATTTCTAGAATGTGATGTTCCAAACTTTCAATTTCTAGAAATCACATTTAAAAAGTGTGAGATGATGGTTGTGAGTTATTTCAAGAGCATCAGAATGGAGAATAGAGTCCCATATAGTGATTTCCAGATCACCATTTCTAGACTATTTTTTTTCTTTCAAATGATTTTCTATATTGTTTAAAGATAATAAATTATAAAAGAGTTTTAAAGAATAAAGAAGATATGAGAAGTCTCTATAAGATTTAATAATATTTAAAGTGTTCAAAATGAAGCTCAAATGAATGAGAAATTCATATTTTTAGAATTTGGGTGAGTGAGAAAATATTTTAGTTTCCCACCTTTATTATTCTAAAATAACCTATAAATAGATATAGAAGGTTCAACGATACTTGACAATGTTAATCTATGCATAAAAGTGAATACTCTATAGAATTGATATCAAAAGTAATTTTTCCAACAAAATTTGTTTTTTGTTGAAGAAGAGTTTTTGGATATAGGTTTATGATCAGAAGATCAGACTGAAGGAAGTTCATATTATTGAACAGAGATAATCAAAATAAAGGGATTGGTCTAAGTTTTTAGAAGTACTTTGAAAAATTATAGATTGATAGAAGAAACATCAGTATAATTCTATTGGAAATAGGATATCAGACATTGGAAGATTAGATAGAGGTTGATTATACATAGGTTTCCTGACATACCTTTGTGAAGTAGAAAGTTTCAAAGTTCTTTATTATTTTTGTGGCTCAAATTTTTTTAATAAAAATTTGTAAACTAATTAGAGTTATTATAATAATTTCTATAAAGATATAGATGTTTTCTAATGGGATTTGATACAAGTTATATCCACTTATTCATAATAATGAATTTTCATTGACCCGCAGAAGTGGCTATGAAAAGGATGTATGGTCTCACACTGAGGAAAAACCTTATAAATGATGCATTCCTTGTTTAATTTTATATTCATTCATGCAATTGAGTTTATTAAAATTTTATAAGGAAAAAACTCTATCAATTCATAGGGGTTAGGTTTCTTATAGTTGAAATTTGTAAAAAGGGAACTACTGATTCAACCACCTATCAGACGTTCTACGATCCATTGGAACTTTAAGTGGTATCATATCGTAGGTTCCTTTATTGAATTATTTTCATGGGAAATTTCAATTTTATCAAAATTATAGGAATTCCTACATTTGATGGAAAAAATTAATATGGTGAAAAATAGGATGATTCTATATCTTCTGTATCTTAGACTATAATTTGTTGATGCTGCTAAAATTGGGATTCCACCCATTGAGAAAGACACCTTGGTGAATTTTTATAATAATAGGAATATATATGTTGATGGAAAAGATATAAATACTATTCTTATGTCTCTTTTATAGAATATTTGTATGAAGGTGATGGGTATCAAAATAGAAAATAGCATGTGGGAAAAGCTAGAGTGTATTTTTTAAGGGAATACTAAAGTGAGGTAGGAAAAGCTAGAAATATGGCATATAAAGTTTGAAGATATAAGAATGGGAGATGAAGAAAATATTGATGAATATTCAGAAAAGTAAATGAAGTTGCCTGAAATGTCATAGGTTTTGGATATGTCTTAGAAGATTCTAAAATTATGAAGAAACTCATGAGAAGATTTATAGATAGGTTTGATTCTAAAATTTATACTTTATAATATAAAGATGACTTATCTCTTGATGAACTGTCTAATTTTATTGTTTCTTATGAAATGATAAAAGGATTGGTGTTAAGAAAGAAGATGAAAGATGAAATTTCTTTTGAAGCCATGATAAATATGAAAATTCAAGATGTTAAATATGCCAATCCTTATGATTCTGAAGATAAATAGGAGTATGAGTTGAATTAAAAAATAATATCTCTTATCCCTAATAACTATTAAAGATAAAGAGAAATGTATGGAGGAAAAATTCCTCTAAAATGTTTTGAGTGTGGTGGAATTGGTAAATTTTATATGAATTTACCCAAGAATAAATTTGGATAATATCAAGATGATTATGATGAAAAACCTTGATGGAAGATTTAGAACAAAAGTTCTAAAGGAGAAAATTCATCCATCAAATATTAGAAGAAATTCACTGGAAACAAAAGGAGTATACTGAGTAAGAAACCTGAATTGCACTCAACTGAAAACAATTATTTAGAAGATAAAGGTTCAAAAAAGTTTAGAACATTCAGTTCAAAAGTTTATTTTAAAAAATATTACTCTTATAGTGAAGAATAAGAACGAGGTGAATAATATTATAGAGAGTATCGTCTTAGATTAAAACTTTCTTCATGACTTGAAAAAAATAGATCTCTCAAGAAAGAAATCAGAATGATAAAGAAAGATAGTGGAAAATATATTGAAGAAAGAAAAGATGTTTCTAAGAAAAAAAGAATACATCTAAGAGATTTTAAGTTACAAATTGATAATTACTAAACATATAAATATGATTGAATACCTTAATAAGTAGTTGGAAGATAATAAATACAAAGTTAAAAAAATTCAATAAAAAATAATTGAAGATGAAATTACATTATAAATGTTTAATGAAAACTTCAGTAAGGCTTTAGAAGTAAAATTTGAATCATCTAAAGCTACATAAAAACCTCTCTCTAAGAATCAAGTGAAATATATACTCACTGAACAAAAAAGTTCATCTAATTTTCTCACATTTCACGTGTTAAGAAAAGTGTTGAGAAAGATTGGGTTGAGAAAGGATGTTAAAAACCTACCACATCAATGAAAGATAAAAATACCCCCAAAAGAATCCCACCACATGCCTAGAAGTTACTAAAGTTGAATGATGGTATGAACCTTAAAAATATTATTACAGGGAAAGATCATTATTCTATATAAAACCAAGATTTTATGGGTTCTATTGGTGTTATGAAGTTTACGGTCATAGAGATTACAACTGTTGGCATAATATGTATCTTCTAGGAAAAAGTTTTTAACATATTAGAAGAAATTATGGGATTATAATGAGTAACTTTTCTAAGACACTAGAAATAAGAAACATAAAATCTCAAGATGTCAGAAAAATTTCAACAAAAATTAGTTTTATTTCCTAGAAGAAATATGTGGAAGATGTAACCAATCATGTCAATTTTCTAAGAAATGTATTACAATCCTCCTGTAAAAAGTTTCTTATAATATAAAAGAAAAGTAAGTTGGAAAGAAGAAATTTGTGGAAAGATATTTTTTTGTTGATACATATTTGAAAGCTAAAAAAATAAACCATGGATACTTGATAATGGTTATTCATCACACATGAAAGATGATTTAAAAATCTTGAAAATTTTGAAAAACATGACGGAGGATCTATTATCTTCAGGAATGATAGTCCCTTAAAAATAAAAAGAATTGGAAGGAATGAGATTGAAGTAGAAAATTTGAAATCTAAGTAAGTTTTATTTTTTTGATACTCTAAAACATAACTTACTCAGTGTAAGTTAACTTTGTGATAATGTAAGAGGAGTGATATTCAGAAAATATTCCTATATCATCAAATGTATAGAAGATGGATAAGTTCTTATGAAATGAGAAAGAACCATATCTTTTTCAAATTGAATAAGTTAAAAACTCATGTTATCTAAGTGCTAAAGAAGAGAATAAGTTGTTGCATTGTAGACTTAGTAATATTGGATAGAAAATCCTGAATAAACTTTCTAAAGTTGATGATCTTTGAATGTTTCCTGAATTGAAAAGAAGAGAAGACGTTGTTTGTATAAATTTTCATAAATTAAAGATGGTTAATAAAATCTATAAGAAAGTTGAGATTCACTATAACAGTCCTCTTAAATTTATTCATTCCAATTTATATAGTCTGATGAGACATTAATAAACAAAATGATATTTTTAATTTATCACCTTTTTTGATGATTTTACTTAGTTAACAAAAATTATGTATATGAAGCATAAGTTTAAGGCAATAAAAATGTTTATATTGTTCATAAAAAAATTTGAAAGAGAAATGGGGGCTTATATAAGGAAGTTTATAATAGATAATGGTAAATAATTCACTTTCAATGATTTTGAATATTATATAATAAAGAATGGAATCAAACATCAGTATAGTTTTCCCTGTACTCAAAAAATGGGGTATTAGAAAGGAAAAAATATAAGTTTAGTGGAAATGGGAAGAATCATGTTAGTAGAATACAAAATTTCAAAGTTATACTAGAGATAAGCTATTAGTATTGTTTTTAATGTTCAAAATAGATGTTTTATAAGTCCAAAAACCAACATGACTTTCTATGTGATGTGGTATAACAAAAAAATTTCATCAAATTACTTAAAAGTTTTTTGAAGTCCATGTTTATTAAAATTAAAATATTTAAATATTGAAAAATTTATTAAGAAAGTTGAAGAAGGAATTTTCTTGGGATGTTCACCTAGTATAAGAAGTTATAAATTTTGGAATAAACATTTACAATAATTGAAGGATTCCTATGATGTGAAATTTATTAAAAATTCATATTCTTTAACTAAATATGTTGAAAATGTTGAGAAAGATAAACTGAATAATTATAATGAAAATTAAAGTGAGTCAAAATGGATATATCAAGACTCATAGGAATCATGTGATGAGTAAAGTGAAGCTAGAAGATAATATTTGAAATTTCATACTTTACAAAAACATATCAAAATTGAAAATATTATTGGGAATAAAAAATCTCCAGTTCAAACTAGAAGAATTTTTATATTAGAGAATCATACATCACTTATCTCATAGGTTGAACCAAAATCAGTTTCAGAATCATTTAAACACAAAAAATGGGTGAATACAATGAATAAAGAGTTGGATAAGATTAAGAAGAATGAAACATGAGAAATTGTTCCATGACTAATTAGTAAAAATGTTATTAAAAAAAGGGTGTAAATAAACAAGTTTAATGAATAGGGAGAAGTTTTAAGAAATATATATAATTGTTTGAAAAGGCCATGGATAGGTGGAAGGTATTGATTTAAAAAAATCATTTACCTAGTTATCAGATTATAAACTATTAGATTTTTTCTAGCATTGGTTGAACATAAAAATTAAAAAGTTTATCAGATGGTTTAAAGTAAGATTTCCATAATAGTGAGTTTGAAGAAGAAGTTTACAATGAAAAACCATGTAGGTTTATACTTGATAATGATGAAATCAATGTTTATATTTTAAATAAAGATCTGTATGGGTTAAAATAATATTCATGCGCTTGGTATTCTAAACTTGATAGTTTTTTTGAAAAAGTTAATTTTTTATAAAGGAAATGATGACATCAACTTGTATGCAAAAGAAATTAATTCTAACACCCTAATTACAATTGTTTATGTAACAACTGGGTCCCGGTGACAACACAACCACCTTGCCTTAACATGGCCATCGGGTCTTGACCCACCAGGTACCACCAGTTGCCCCACAGACACGTGGTCCCCACCATAGGGTCCACCAACATGCCTAAACAGGTCATCTGACTACTGATAGTCCCCATAGGCCAACACTTGTCCTTTACAGTGTGATTTTTCCTCACTCACACACACCCTCCCAGACGGTCACCCATCTTGATCACTACTCCAGGCCAAGTATACTTAAATGTGGAGTTCTAATCAGGTAGGCTCCAAAAAAGGAAGGTACACCTTGTTGACATGAGTTATATCATTTAGTTATTTAAACCTTTATCATTTCGGGGTGTTACTATCACCCCCCTTTTGAGCACAACATCCTCATTGCAGACCCTACAACTCAACCCAGGCAGTGAACCACACTTAAGGCTGGGTACCACCTCTGATACCAATTTGTAACAACCGGGCCCCGCCCACTAGTTGCCCCACAGACATGTGGTCTCCACCCTAGGGCCCACCCATGTGCCTGAACGGGTCATCTGACTACTGATAGTCTCCACAGGCCAACACTTGTCCTTTCCAGTGCGCTTTGTCCTCACACAAACACACCCTGGTCAACTTCCCAAAAGGTCACCCATCTTGATCAGTAATCCAGGCCTATCATGCTTAATTGTGGAGTTCTAATCTGGTAGGCTCTTGAAAAGGAAGGTACACCTTGTTGACATGAGTCATATCATTTAGTCATTTGACCCTTTATCATTTCAGGGTGTTACTGTTTATGTGGACGAAATAATTTTTTATTGATATTAATAAGATCTTTGTAAATAATTTTATAAGAAAATGAAGAAGAATTTTGAGATTTCAATATTGGGAGAATTAACCATCTTCTTGAGCTTACAAGTTCAAAAAAAGGAAAAATATATTTTTATATCTCAAGAAATGTATGTCAGGGGATTGTTACAAAAGTTTGGAAAGGCTGAATTCAAAGAAGTGTCAACATATATTTCAGTGAGAAAAAAGTTGACTAAAGATGAAGCAAGAAATAGTGTGAATAGGAAATATTTTCAGAATATGATAGGAAGTTTTCTTTATCTCATATCCTCAAGATCTAATATTGTTTATGCTGTGAATTTTTGTGCTAGATTTCAAAGTGATCTTATATAATCTCACATGTTAGCAGAAAAGATAATTATAAGATATGTTAAAGGAAAAAATTCACATGGGTTATTGTACAAAAGAAGATATATTATAAACATTCATAGTAATACTAATATTGATTGGGATAAATATTGAAATGAAAGATAATAAACTTTTGGAGAAACATTTTTATTTGGAGAATGTTGTGTGAGTTGGCATAGTAAGAAATAAAGTTAGGTAACTTTGAGAAAAGTAGAATCAAAATATGTTTTAACTACACAAGATTTTACAAAAATGTTATGGTTTAAATTTTAGTTGGATGATTTTAAAGTTTAATTTTATAAAATATTAAAGAAACTTTGAATAACCATAGTGCAATTAATCTTTCTAAAAATCCCGTTGAACGCTCAAGATAAAAGCACATTGATATTAAGTTTCATTTCATAAAAGAAAATGTTTCTACTGGAGTTGTTTTGCTTGAATATGTTTTAATTAAATATCAAATTACTTATGTTTTCACAAAATCTACATCAAGGGAGATATTTGAGAAATTTAGGCTACAACTTCATGTTCATCATCCACCAAAGACTTCTTAAAATTCTTAAGGAATTCCCTCACCATTCTTTATATTGTTTTGAAAAAGGGTGAGAATATGTACAACTTTATCCTATAATGGGGAAAGAAGTAAATTTCTAAATTAAATATATATGAATATGTGGTTATTATAAAACGGGGGAGAGAAAGAAAAGGGATAGGAAAATATAAAAGTGATGAGGTGTTTATCTTAACATGGACACAAATTTTATTGTCATCAAGGGATGAAATTCCATTAAAAAAATTAATTTATCCAGTATTATGGTGTCATGACACTCTTTTTTTAGAAATTCTATGTTTTTATAAAACTTAAAAAACTTGATTTTTTACAAAAATAAGTTGTGAAAAATTATTAGTGATGAAATATGATGATTTGAAAAAGTTATTAATGAGAGTTGTTGACAAATCCAAAGGGGTATATTGAAGATTATTTGTGATATCTTACTTTTAAAATGTTTTGTTTTTGTTAAAGACTAACTTTTTTGTAAAATAAAGTTTTTTTAAATTCGTTGAAAGATGTGTTGTTGGAATTTTATCACTTATTTTTTGATAAGTTACTGAGAATATGGTTAAAGAAAGTTTTTTTCAAATTTGGTGATTAATAAATACATCATATGATTCATTGAACACAATTAATCAGATTGAGAGTTTGATTGAAAGCCATAGGTTGTTTAAATGAATTTGTTTAAAAGATTCTAAGACCCAAAAAGTTGGGAATTCACAGAACTTTCCAAACTAAGTTAGATGATGTGTTTATATTACTTCAAGTTCCTAAAACATCATAAATAAGTCATGATACAAGATATAGTTTGTAGAAGAAAAGAGAAATGATAATTTAATTAGTGAAGCTTTCTAGACATGGTACATTAAACTAAGAATAACTGGATGATGAAGTTATCAGAAGTTTGGAATTATGAAGTTGATGAAGTTGGAAGAAATGAAAAGTTACTAATCAGATGTGGTTCATCAGAATAAAGTAATAAGATACACCAGATCATAAGTGAATCAGAATGGATTTGCAGTTTCTAAGTTCTAAGTTGTTGCAGTGTTGAAAATGTTAAATAAATTTTTTAAGAGGCTCAAAATATTATGTTTGAAAGATAGAGAAGTTTGATTTTTCTATCAGACATAGAATTTTTCAGAAATTTGGAAGTGTTGTGGTTTATGATATTGTGCATTGTTGATAAATTTGAAATAATCCATTGATACTAATACATTTAATGATATTTTTACACCGATCCATTAGAGGATATGTTGACACTGATTCATAAAATTAGCATTTTTCATCAAACCATTAGATGATAAGTTGACATCGATAAGTCATCAGATGCAAATCTCTAGACATAGATGTTTATAAAGTTTGAAGTTTTTTCATTAGAAAGAAATTGGTTAGATGATGAGAGTTTCTTAAGACTTATGAAGAAAGATCTAGAAGATTTCAAAGTATCTGGAGACATAAAATGTTAGAATGGTTGAAGTTTATACTAGATAGTTGTTACAGGTTTCTAAAGTATTTAGAATCTGTAAACATTTATTCAAGAATTTTTAGTTATCTCAGAGTATCAAATCAAGAAATATTTTGTTTTTTATCATTTAAAGACTAAAATATGTGATTTATTTTATCAAGATAACAACAGTTTGTACAATTGTGTTTTTATTTAAATTGGGTCAAGATAATTAGATTGATAAACACAGTTCCAAAATGAGATGTTTCAGACTTGAAATTTCTGAGAAGAGCATTTAAAAAGTTTGATATGATGGTTTTGATTTATTTCAAGAGAATCAGAATGAAAAACAAATTTCCAGTCTATGATTTTCCAAATCACCATTTACAGACTAAAGTTTGGTTCTTTCAAATTATTTTCTATATTTTTTTAAAGATAAGAAATTTAAGAAGTGCTGTGAAGAATAAATAATATTCGAGAAGTTTCTAGAAGAGTTGAGAATATTTTAAGCGGTCAAAATGAAGCTCAAATTAATGAGAAATTTAGAGTTTTAGAATTTGGGTGAGCAGGAAAATATTTTTGGTTTTCTGCATTTATTATTCTAGGAGAACCTATAAATAGAGGTGGAAAGTACAGTGGTTCCTAAAACTATTCACTCATGTATAAAAGATGATACTTTA
This sequence comes from Viscum album, assembly GCA_963277665.1. Taxonomy (NCBI): domain Eukaryota; kingdom Viridiplantae; phylum Streptophyta; class Magnoliopsida; order Santalales; family Viscaceae; genus Viscum; species Viscum album. The sequence continues at coordinate 467,310,753 of OY728142.1, read as the reverse complement.
TAGAATTGGTGTTATAAGTGAGTTTTACAACTGAAGTTGTTTCATGTTGAAGAAGAGTTTTTGGATAGAGGGTTTCGATCATAAGATCAGATTGAAGCAAGTTCATATTAATGAACAATGATAATTAGACTGATAAAATCAGTATGAGTTTTGAGAAGTAGTTTTCAATAGTATATATTGAGAGAATCTCTATTGGTATGAGGCTATCAAACACAGGCCATTTGATGCTGGAAGATTAGAAAGAGGCTTATTAGACATAGGTTTCTAGATATAACTTTATCAAGCATAAAATTTAAAAGTTCTTCATTCTTTTTGTGTCTAAAATTTTTGTAAGGAAAATTTATAAATTGACATGAGTTAGTATAATCACCCCTTTTAGGATATTAAAGGTGTTTAATGATATTTGAAAAAAAGTTGTATTCACTTATTTAAAATAGTGAATTTATACAGACCTATGGGAGTGGATATAGTAAGGATGTAAGTTCTCACACTGAGGCTGAACCTAGTAAATTGTGTGTGCCTTGTTTAAATTCCTATTTCAATATGTACTTGAGTTTAATAAAAGTTGATATAGAAGAAACTTTAACAAGTTTTAGGGGTTAAGTTTCTTAAAGATGAAATTTTAAAAAAGGAAACAACTGATTCAAATCCCCTCTCATTTATTCTATAATCCTTTGGAAATTAAAATCACAGAAATGGTAGAATCCAATTTAAAATTATATCCACAGACCTGACTAAAAAGTGAGTTTATGAAGAGAAAATTCTCATAAGTATAGAAGTTTTTAATATAAAAATTAAAAATAAAATTGATTACAATGGACTAATTTAGTTAAATTTTAATATAATTGAACTAATTTTACTTTAAAAGTAATTTAAAATATAATTTAACTTTGTAAATAATTTAAACGAAAAGGTTGTTTTCATTAAAAATCAGTATTTTTCACTATTCATAAAATATTAATATTTTTAGAAAATTATAAAAAAATCACCCAAGGATAATTTTAAAATTTAAGTTTTAAAAATGAACTTTATTTTTTCAATTAAATTTTCTAAAATTGGTAACAATTAGTTTTAAATATTATGGGTAAAGCGTGACTAAACCGTTTTTTATAAAAAATGATTTTTCAGAAAACATTTATTTATTTTATTTTAAATTATTATAATTTTATTTTTAATAAATAGATAACCATAGGTTTCATAATTTAGTTATAAATATTTATATATTCAAATTTAATGGCTATGTTATAATGTTATACTATATTATGGTTCATTTACACTTTAGGTTTCATGTTCCACAAGACATCTTTAAAGAAATAAATTTTGTGGGTTGTTTAATCTCGGTGTTGTGTATCACATATGCTATCAAATAAAATTTTATTCTCTTAAAATTTTAGTGTGTTACATGTGAAAGTAATATTATTCCAAAATAAATCATTAGAATCATGTATACCTATAAAGAGATGTTTTTTCAAAGCAAGGTTCTCTTATAATATATTATGTAAGGAAAGCAAGTAATGAGGTGATCCTAAGAGTTAGGTGCCACATTTTTGGAATTTAATTTGGGTTAAACTTGGATGATAAACCCTAAGATTTATAATACCAATGGAATACTGTTGAGTTTATACATATTATGTATTGGAAAAAAAGTTTTTCACTCTAATATCCATGAGTCATATATGATATGATTATCATGATATCCCACCTAAATGCATAAGTGGTAAAAGGAATGATAAATAAAACTCATTTATTAGTAAAATATATATATTTTACTACTAATGGATATTGTTATTATCAAAAGGAGACTTAATTTAAGTAGGATCACATTTAATAAAAGTCCTTGTTAAATGAATGTAAAATATGATACTCATCTGATGAAAGATTTTATTTTAGATAAATGACATCATCACCAAACATGACTTTGAGAAAAAAATTAGAAAAATAATTGGTTTAATGTAATAAACTTATTAGACTAATACCAAAATATAAAAATAGTTCTTAAACAAGATAAAAATTATATGTGTTAGATCAAACCATCACCTGAGTAACTAACTAATAAAGCTGTTCTACAAGTGAATCTAGATGCTTATGAGAATCATATAATGATTTTATTAAGGTTTAAAAGTAATTATATTCTATATGACAAAATTAACTTTAGTCTCCACTCATATACTCAATGTTATTGAGTTTTCCAATGATTTGGAGAGACTGAAGGTATCATATAAGGATTGGTCTAGCTATGAAGTTCATTATGGAATCAATGTTTGAAATATTCCAATAGTGTGAATGAGTTTAATAAACATTTACCCTATTTTTTCAAGGTGTTGAGGATAAATGATCTTGACATGGTATGTATATGCTCTTATACTGTGTTGATATTAATTAAGGGTGAAAATTTTAAACTAGGAAAGAATATTGGATTTTTCTAATAGTATACCTTAGTCATTGAAACCTAAAGGAGGTGTCAAGAAGGAAGGACAATGTTTCCATAAGATGAAAATTTCCTAGGATACTTTAAGAGGTTTGTGAAACTACTTGGAGATTCAATGTTAGGTATTAGTTTTATAGAAATAAATTCTTTATTTTTTATGGTATATGATATCACATGTATATTTTACAAGTTTTATAAGCATACAAGAGTTTATAATTAAGGAAATAATTGACGGATATTGTAGTTTTCATATAAATAACAAATAAAACTATTGTAAAATCATTGATTTGAATTAAAATGAATATATCTATATTATTTTAAAATTTATAAAGGACGTGTATATTCATTTTATTAATCTTATATGATAAGGAGAAGTTTTTTTTAACAATTTGTTGTTATAAAAAATATGAGATGATGGATTTAATACACATGGTTTATGATTCATCAAATTCTATAACATGATTAAAAATAAGGTAAGGATAAAAGGAGTTTTATGTGAGATAAATATTTTATCCTATATATTTATTAAAATATGAGGAATTAGGGTTCCCCCAGCCATCAATGGAATACTTTAAAGAGTAAAGTCGTATTTTTATAATATTACTCCAAACACATAGAATACCATATATGACATGGATATAATAATTTATTTTGTAAATATTCCACTATAGGAAATAAGTGTTATTTTCTAAAACCAAGGAGTCTATTCATATTATCATGATATTATAAAGAGAATACCATTTCTAGGAATCTAGTGGGTGTATATTTGGACACTGAGAAGTTCAAATTATAACAAATAAAATATTATGATCGTCAAAAACTAAAGTGAGTTCCATTTAATATCTTAAAATAGTTTTATAGTATATCAATAAATAGGAATATAAATATTTAAATTTAGTTTTTGTAACAAATTGAACATTATTTTATTTCCTAAAAGAGTTTCATATGTTTTGATAAAGATAATGAAATTCCCTAATAGGATCGTGCAGTCACTTTGGGGTAAGGTGGGGATGAGTCAGTGTGGAATTTATATAAAATTATTTTTTTCATTTAATTACCCATCTAAATATTAAAACCTCTATTATCAGTTAAGATATATATAGATATTATTATGACTACCAGGTCATAATTACCACATGAAAAGTAGTAAAGAAAGAAAGTGAGTAGCACACAAAATTTTTAAAATGCTCAACTCCAATGTGGGAATATTTTCCTTGCTGTGTTTGGGTAAAAATCGAGACACAAATATCTATTATAAGTGGATACAATAGGATATATATTGAGTAAAATATTCTATATCCTGATAGGTTTATATTCACCTGAATTATTCTTTGTAATGACTCCCACCAGTTTACAAAGGTTACTCCCTACTCAATGAAAAATATCTTCAATCTGCCTAGGATGTCACTGAATCACAGTAACAAGATTTTTTTCCTCAATCAGAGTATTTGATATCTACTGGATAATAAATATCGTTTTATTCACATCGGTCACTTCAAGCAACCAATATTCTAAACCTTACCTGGGATCAGGATAACTAGACTTACTCAACTCAATCTTCTTTGAGCCTTATGTGATCTTCAATTAAAATAACTCCTCAATAACTGAGTGTCTCGACATAGGTGATGAATAATATCAGTGGTACATATTATTCTCTCACTCAAATATTTTCTTCCTCTTCTTCTCCTTATTCATCTTCTAAGATATAATTATATCATAAGATATATCTTTACACATGAATTTTATTCTTCTTTCTTCTCTTATTCTTATTTTATCTCTTCTTCCTTCAATAGTAATGGGTAATAAATATCAACACATTCACCAAAATTTTTCTTATAATTCTTAGTTACATAATATATCTAGCAGTAAAGTAGTATTGGTTCTCTCAATCTTCTCTCTCAAGGATTTCTAAGAGTATTATAGTACTGAGGTCTACTATCTCTCACAAAATCTTTACTAACTTTTAGAATCATGTGAATATAATTTATATATTTTGAATATAGAAATTTTTACTCTATTTTCAAAAAGAATTATATTTAAAAAATACTCATTACTGATATTCCATAAATATCCATGTTCTTATTTAAATTGGTCAAATAGATCTCCAGATTAATTGTCCATGTTTGATCACCATTGATGATTTTAAAATATTCATATTCAAAAATCCAAAAATAATACAGTAGTGATCCACATAATTATTCTCATTAATTATACTTAAATACTAGATTGAATCATGGATTAATCTCAACATCATAATATTTAAGATTCGAAGTCTAACGCAACATCATCTGACTTAAACTCCAGAATACTCACATTTTCTAAAAACTGAAAAACCTTACATAAGAAATATCTTATGTATCATAATGGAGAGCTTGGGAAATTTTATATTTTTTCACTTTAGAATAATATTATGTATCAACCAAAATATTATGCATTATATAAAGGATATTAAGTATCATAGTGAGATTCAATACGTTTTTAATTTCCCACTTTTAGAAACTCTCACTTATGAAACGGAAGTTTCGTACATACCAATGTAAGGTTTTTAACTTAAATGTATTTCTATACGATCATTGAAAAATGTATTATGTATACTTAAAATATCTTACATATCAACATAATGTTTTTACCTTTTCAAATTTCTTTAATATGCATAACTAGTAGTCTCTTATTTATGCTCCAATGAACTCTTATGTATTGATAGAAGATTTTTACCTTTACCACTTTTCAGTGGCCATTGTAACAAATATCTTATGCATGATCCAACAAATATTAAATATCACACTATATATATTCATTTTTTTGCTACTCCTTTGAGATATTCTTACACATTGGGTAGAGGAACCCTTACTTAGAGTTTTTTCATTTACCAATTTCTCCAAAATTCTTTGGAAAATATCTTTTTTATGCATTCAAATATCTTACATAACACATACTATTATTTCATTTTATTATTTTAGAATATAACTTAGAGTGATTCTTATATATAATCATGAGAATATTTACATATCATAATATAATCTCCTAGGGACTTTTCCAATTATTCAACTTCATCTCAAAGCACTTCCTATGTATAATCTTAAGAAAAACTTATGTATCCCAATAGATTCCAACACTTCACCAATATTTTATTTTGAGGTATATTTAATATGAATTTTCAAAATTATATCCTCTAAATCATAACTTCTTTAAATCATCCAACTTATATAATCCTTAACATTCATACTTTTGAAATTTCTTAGCCTCTACTCTCCTCAACATCCAATCTTCTAGACTTAGGAAATTTATCATCTTGAATCACATTATAATCTTAACTCATACATATTAAACTTTTGGATACACAATATTTTTAATTTGAAACTCATCCTCTAAAAGTGTACCCCTTCTTAGTACTTCATTCTTCTGAATTAACATCTTCCACCATCAATCATATTCTAGATTCACTTTAGACCAGCATCCATAACTTATCTACCAACTTCTAAAATTACTTCTAGGTTATCTTCAATATATACCTCTTCCAGGAATAATGATTTTATACTTCATCTCTATATATTCCTATATCTTTATTGCTTCTTATGTAACTGTATCTTCCATAAGTATAACTTTCATATATAGTTTTCATAATCACTTTTACTCAAACTTAAATCCTACAACATCATCCAAGTGTAGATAATTTTTCACAAACTTTATCACAAAAATTTAATATACAATTATCTCAACCTCTAACAAAACTTGTCATTGATTCATTATAAGATAAACTCTATAATCATTAGATGTATAGGCTACTTTCTCATCACTAAGAAAAATCTTATGTAAACTCTTTTTATAACATATTAATGGATATATTTCAACATGTAAAATGGTATAAAACTTCAATACATATAATCCATAATAACTCTAAGTTATATCTCATTGTTAAACCTCTTAATGCATTAGGCTCTTCCTCCATCACCCAATGCATATTGACATCCAAATTATTCATTGAAAAGAAAGACAAGAATCACAATCCATTAGGATATTAAGATAAAATAATGTAAATAGTTACATTAGTTTCCAAAATATTCTCAAGGATAACTTTTTTTGGAAAAGTTTTAAGAATGATGATGATTATGAACTTATAAGAGTTATATGTTTAAAAAAATTTATTAACATCATAACATTTGATTCTGTGTAGTTAAGGATTTTTAATACTATGTTCATAGAGTTGAATATTAGGAATGTGATTACTAAATCTCATCATCATTAAAATGTGCTTTCTCCAAAATCTTTACTCACTAAAAGAGTTTAGGGGGATAATTTTTTTATATGGTCACAAAGATATGTGATTGGAATTACATATAGATGTAATGAGTTTAAAAAAAATCCTAAAAGTTCAAAAAACAAAATGATTATTTGGTGATATATCATATGAGATATGATTATATGGGTACTTTTGTATGGTTTTTTTATATTATTAATGGACTTTAATAATATAAAATGGATCATGTTATAAAAAAGGAAATATCTACTTTGTTATTATTTCACATTGGTTGTATATATTACTTGAAGTGAAATGATAACTGACCTCTCAAAGTGATCCTTTGAGTTATCCATAACCGATATATTTTTCATTGAGTATTATAGGTTTTGATGAAATGTTAAGGTTACTATGGATAAAATTTCATTTAGAGATATAGAATATGATTATGAGGCACAAAAGGTATTCTATGTACTGGATGACCCGCCAATTATACCACATAAACCATTATACACTATAAATTTGGTATACCAAGGATGAATGTTCCATATTTTAATGTCTATATACCATATTTTGGAAAGATAACTAGCACTATAACCTTCATACTTTGATAAATTTCTTATGCAATCCTTCAGGCGTAGCTTATTAGGGGGTCATTGGGCATGTTGCTGATCTTATTGTTGGTTGAGGATTAACCAAGATGGGGTTTTCCCTCACGTATAATGAGTATGATATCTAGTAACTTAATTGAGATAAAATGAAGGAGTGTGTAACCATATGTAAATAATATATTTGATATGCTTATCTAGCAGATAAATGGAGTGTGATGTGATAATTCATAAAGGTGAATTACATGTGATGTATTAATCATCTGGGTTAGTCTATAATCAGATAATAAAGAATGTATGATTATCTATATGGGAATGAAATAAATTTTGTCTCATGGTTAATTTATGTCTTAAACAAAGGGATCACATGAAACTGCATGCTTATATATGAAACAATTGGTGGACACAGGTATAAAGATATATGTGTTTGATGGAGATCACAACAGATTTATTTGTATCTTGAATAAAACTGATGCTTTACTATAGGTATCTATTTTATTACATATATGGATTTAGGGATTAATATTTATTTTCAACACTACAAAGGCCCATGAGGTTACACTTTTTTGTTGAATAAATGAGGATTAAGTTTTATGAAACTTAGAGAGATACTCTAAAAATGTTGAGAGTTTATCCAAAATGATTTTTGGATGGATATTAAAAAGTTATTACATATGATTTGATATAAGGTAAATTTATACCTTTTCGTAAGTGTTTTGGTTGATATCTAAAAGTAATTTTGGTTATAGTTTCTAAGTTATATATGATACAATATAAGGTGAAATGTAACAAATTCAATAATACTTTAGTGAAAGTGGGATATTGATGGAGATATTCCTAAAATTCATAGATACACATGATGTGTTTAATTCTATATCATAGTGTATGATATGAGGATGTTCTATAGTATGACATATATGGTATAAAATGAATTTTGGGTGTCATTGGGAATATCATTAGATATGATTTTGAGATATCATATAGCCTTTGCCTAAGACAATCATACAATACAATATGCCATATCATAAGGCATTATGAATCATAATGTACGATTCATATTATGATTTATGAGTCATCTAAATGTTATATCATTTAAAAATATTCTATGCATGGATATAATTATTTAGAAATGTTTCATTCGATGAAAAGTTGGGGATAATAAATATCATCTGATAGTTTCAAAGGTTGTAATTGATGAATTACTCATCAATTATATAACATGTGAGTAAATTTTATACAAGGATTGGGATGTTCCAAGGCCTATATAAATAGGCCAAGGAATTATGATGGGTGTGTTCATTCATGTGATCCCTTCCTAATTTCTATCTTTTTTTCTCTAATTGATCAATTCATCCTTCTCCATTATCCATTAATATGTAATAACATACCATGGGTGATATGAAGGATCCCACCCAAGTGTTGGGTGTCTCAGTCAATCTATGGATACACCATGGAGGGAAGAGCATGTCATATGCTCATAATGATATTCACAAATCACTAATTCAAGAAAAAAACAATATCCATCATTGATATAAGGTATATGTTATTAATTCTATTTATACATGATTTTGACTTATAAAAACATGGTGATCTTTGGAATGAGGCTTCTATCATCTTCTATTTCTTTGAAAAAATATTATTCAATCTCTATAATCCATTCATGATCTGCACATTCCCATTTAACTATAGACATACTTCCAACCACCTTACTCAAATTCACAATGATTTCATCACGTGATACTTCTCTTAAATTCCACACACTTCCCCTTTGTAAGTAATCATCTAACCCTACCGCTGATTAGGACTTTAAGTCTTGTAAACCTTTAACCATTTCATCATTCTGTCCCAATATCCATTCACCACTAGACCACCCTTTCACCACTCAAATATGGATCTTATTTAAGTTGGACCACTAACTCCAGATTTAACATCCACAAAAATGAAACCTTATTAAGATCTCTCACCACATCTTTCACAATCTTACCGCCTCTCCCATCTCACTAAGACCTCTTATATTCACTTAACTAATTTTCTATTACCTCCAATTTTTTCTATTTACATGGGAGTTCATATTTGTAAATATAATATAGGGGAGATTCAACCATCACCCCCTTCTCACTATCTACCCTTATCATTAGGCACCACTATGTTCGATGGAGACATTTTAATCTTAATGTGTGATCATAAAATATGATTTTGACATAAGTTGTACAAGAGGAAGAGTCCATCCAACCAAAGTCTCAACCTTTTCTCATTATGTTGAATTATAAACCTAAATTTTTTAGTTATAAATTAATTTAATTTAAATAAATTAAATTAAACCTATGAAAAATAATTAAATGACAATGATATATATATAACCAAGTTTGGAAATAGTGTTTGATCCTACCTATAGAAGGACCACTAAATCTTCCTTATTTTATATATAACTATTATGTTTATTGAATTGAATTAAATGAAAACTAAGTGTAGAGAAATTAAATAATATACAAACCATGAAAATGGGTCTGGTCTGGGTCCAGCATCCAAAAATAAACTAACAAGGGTGTTATATAAAACAACATGTCCCGAGTATCATGATGCTGAAAAAATTCAAATAAAAAATATGGTTCAAATAAAATTAATTAAACATGACACATAATAATTTAATTAATCAATTAATTTAAAAATGTGTGAAAATATAAAGGTACCAACAATAATATAAAATTTCTACACTAAATCAAACACCATATCATGGTATGAATGGTATATTCAGAAAAATATTATGGAATATTCTTACATGTTAATTTATCAATTTCTCCAAAAATGTAAAAATACATATGTGACCTTTTAAATAGTTAATTATTTAAATTTTTTATTTTTACATAACAAAATGCTGCCAATACATGAAAAACATCCACAATATTTTTATAACCCCATTTCATGATCACGGTAACCATAAAAAAAATCCTAGATTGTGTACTGGGTTAAATTACCATTTTACTTCTTCTTGTGTAAAATTGCCAAAATGCCCAGGAAATTTCATAAAATCAAAAAAATAAAATTTTAGGAAATTTAAACATGCACTATTGGGTTCAAAATATTGAATTTACCAATAGATACATTTTTTAAATGTGATAGCACATGATTTATCTTTGAGTAGAGGATATGTGTTATATTATTTAATATTTCTATCATTTTTTTATCTCTGTTCAAAAAGTAGTTTTATTTTTTTGATTTTATATTATTTTAAATGACATAAAACATAAGATTTATATTTAATACAAATTTATATATTATCTATTGGATAATTTTTATGACCATTTGGGGAGATTTTTAAGTTTAAAAATTAAAATATTTGTTTGGATATATATTTATGGAGTGAATAAGTGAGATATAATCCTCATTAAATAGTTCTTAAATGAAAAAAATATAAAAATACACTAATAATGGTTTATTAAAGTGACTATGAATGAATATTATTTAATGAATTATTAAATATCTTTTAGGACCCTCATCATCAAAGTTTGTGGAAATTAGGGGAAATTTGAACCCCTTTTTTGTAGGAGTGTTTAGGGGAAACATTGTAAATTCCCCTATAATATGATCTTCGATATTTTTTATAACCATTCCGTTGGTCCTGGAATAAGGTGAGTTTGGTGTAAATCCAAGCCGTTTGAATTTTAACAGAATATTTTCTATTTAATTAATTAAATATTAATTTATTCATTCATACTTGTTTAGTTGTATCATTCAAATGGGGAATCATATTGAGATTCCATTTTCATGGTTGATTCTAGGATTGGGACTTTTCTTAGGCAATGTATAACCTTATGTTGGGAACTAGGGATAGGCCTGTGCCCCTTTTATTTTATTTTTTTCCTTTTTTTCCTTCCTTTTTATTTTTTCTTCTTTTAAGTTTCTCCCTTGGAATGTCACACACTCCCATGGATATCCCCCTTTAGAGTATTCATCCAAGATATGGAGAGGAAGATAAGAGAGGGAGAGGGAGAGGAAGAGGTGCTACCATGGAGCACATGTCGCACTAGATCATCATGCGACAACAAAAGATTGCAGATCGAACTGAAGCATCAGTGGTTTTTCTCCCAGAGGTAGGTCCATTTTATGTTTTTAGAAAAATACATATAGTATGGTGGTTTTTAATATTTTAATCCTTTAATGGGTTATTGGGGACCCCTTATGGGTTGATATATTGTTTTTTAGGGACATCGAACATTTAAGACCATTTCGGGGGTTTTCAATTCAGGTAAATCTATATACATAGCATGTGATTCATAAAATACATGTTGTGTGTTTTTATTGTTCATGGAAGATGAGTTTTGGGGGACTACATGACATGTATTGGGGGTATACACCATGTTTGGGTTTTTAGGGTGTGGCTGAGTACTCATCCAGATGCATCATGTGGGGGTACTTGACCATTTATAAGTACACAAATAATTCTCATGTGGGTTGCATGTTGTGTAGGAGCACATGGATAGGATGTGTACATGGCCAATTATATAGGCAGGGATCCCATGTGGGGTTACACACCGTGTACAGGTGGTACATTCCATGTACTCAGGTGTTTTACATACTAGGTGGGGCTGCATACATGGGTTGGTACCCATGTAGGGGTACACACTATGTACCATGGGAACACTCAATGTACTTTTTAAAAGTACATATCAAGTATATTGGGGCACATGACCATAGAGGGTCTTTGGGGTTACACTAAGTATACACCTTTGTACAAGCAGTGTTCCTTTTCTCCATGGGTTTGTTTTTCCTAGTTTTCAACCTAGCATCAGAATTGAAATTATGAGTAGTCCATTTTCATCATTTTTTCAAATATATCATTATTATGGTATCCTTTAGGTTTTTAGAGATAGTCTGGATAGTGTTTTTGACTGTGATTTTTCAGTTAGAGGATTTATTCATGGTTTGGTTTCAGATTCTTCTTGGGGGTTGGGTTGTGAGTTACGAGGCCTATGTGAGGGTTTGAGATCATTAGTTGGCCATATATTATGGATATTTAACAATTTTTTATGAGTTTATTTTGGATGTATGTAGTAATTAAATATCAATTAGTATCTCTAATAAGATCCTAGTTTTCCCCTACATGTTGAGATAGGTTTCTTGAGGTTAAAGATATTGAGGTTTAACTCTTCGGTTTGGGGACCAATTCTATTAGAGACTTTGGGATGTAGTGATGACTTTGTTTGGAGGTTAGGTCTGGGTGCTGTTGATGTATTGAGATGAGTATAAGGAACTATTTTTGACGACTTTATGGGAAATTTGGTACATGTGTATGGGTTGTATGCAGATGAGGTTTCTTGTGTGGGATTTTCCTTTAGATTTAGAATATTCTGAGGCACCCTTATGGAGGGTATTACTTTGAGGTGGTCATGATGACTGTTGTGAATTCCCCTACAGAAGGGATTGTGCTTTTGGATTCCATTTTGGATGTGTTGTTTATTGAGGATTATTTAGAGGCCACTGGGGTCTTTTTGTGGTTGTTTCTCATTCCAGTTATGGCTGAGTTCTTGGTTGAGATAGATTAACCCCTGTGGGGTGTCCTTCTCTTGCTTTGCCTTCATTCATTTGAGGATGTTTCTATAGGAATGTCCTGGGATATTTCTTGGAGAAGGAGAGTCCCATGGGGGATGTCACTTTATTCCATGACCTTGGGTATTATGGGATCCCCAAGTTTTAGTTGGCCCTGTGGTGGTTCATTGATATCTATAGTGGATATTTGTTGGATGCTGAGATCTATTGGACTATGAGATCCCTATGCTTGTTTGATGAGAGTGGATCAGTGTAACTAGTTTATCTGTTTGGATGGTGGGTTTAAGTTTGGATAGTACCATGTTTTTTTAGCCTTTGGCCATAAGGTTTTAAGGTAGTTTCTACTCAAGACAGTGGTTTGAGGAGGAAACCCATGTGATATCTTATATTAGGTATCAACCTTGAGTTTTGATATGGTTATATCTTCTTCTAGATATTTGTTATTAAACGAGATTAGGAAGCTAGTGGAAAATCTAGATGAGTGTACTCCTCTAGTTGATTCTTTTACCTAGCTAGAGGTTTTATGCCGTGGATGCTGTTTTCACTCCCAGTTCTCTAGTAGGACCCTAGGATAGTGTATCTGTTAGAACAAGGGTGTGTACGAGACTCACTGGGACAATGAAAATGTATTTACTATAGTGAGGTGTTCTCCTAGGATGGTTTGTACCATTAGGGCCCTCATTTATATTCAGTTTTTTTCTGCAGCATTTTTAGGACATGAAGGTATCTCAAAAATGTGGAGGGGAGATATGACTCCATTTTGGTCATTCCATATGATTCCTAGTTCCTAGTAGATAATATTTTTTGTGTGGATGCCTATGGTTACACCATGGTTTATTAATTTCATTTCTATTATGTTTAGAAATCTTAAAGATCCTATAGAGATCTGGTGGATACGTCGACTTCCATTTTTGACTTGGTGAGCCACATAATGTAAATCCTCTAGCATGGGCTAGAGAAAGGGTAGATTTACCATGGGTATTAGGATAGAACCTACTGGTTGGATGCTTTATTTATTTTTGTTTCCTCATTTTTATGCAGTTGTTTTATATTGAAACTATTATTAGTTTTTATCTAGGTTGGGAATATCACATGTGTATTCAATTTTTATAATAGAATATTTATAGGTCCATCATTAGGGGTGGCCTACTGAGATTTTTTTCTCACCCCATATATTTTTACCTTGGTGTGTGTGTGAATTTGATGTATGCGTTTAGGTTGGAGCATGGGTTTCATGATGGTTGGAATTGCGGCCTAGTGTTTCTTGATTGAGTGGATCCACTCATGTACAGTCTGACGATCAGGTTAGTGAAGCTTGAGCATCATGGAGACCAGGTATTTGGTTTGGCTCAATGTTGGTAGTAGAGACTATTATATTTTTTTAGTTTGTTTATTTTTTTATATGTGTTTAGCCCAATGGGTGATAGACTATTGTTTTTACATACTTTTAGAGCCAGTATAACTATATGTTTCATTCCATTTAATATATCATGCTTCTATTTCATTTTTTATTATGCATGATTTTATGTGTATACTTGTGTATGATTTTGGTTATTTTTCACTAAAATTTCACTCTAACTAGAGGTTATAGTCTCTTCACAACATCTTTTATACCCTCAATGATTATCGGTAACCTCTAGCATATGAAGAGGTGTGCTTGAGGTCTTGTGGTGATACAGATTAGGTGACATGTCAGGTTAAACTAGGCCGGTTCATTACAAAATGGTATCAAAGGTTTCTAGTTTTATTATTTGGGGAGTTGGTGGAAGATTTGTCTAGGGATGTTTCAAAACTTGTGATGGATATCACACTGGTGTGTCATGAAAACCTTTTTCTATAGGAAGTCCAAGTTTTTATGGCACGAGATTACTATTCTTGGATTCTGTTTTTATGGTTTCATGATTTCACCTAGTGTGATTCACTTGGGTTTATGTATTTATGATTTATTATTGTTTTTATGGATCTTGGTCGATGTCTAAGAGGCCAGTGTTCATGATTGATTCTAGGCACATAAGATTTAGATGATATATGCATGTTTGTGTATTTTTTTGAGTTTATACATTTTTTATGATGATAGGTGATGTGGATCATGAGGTGATAGGTTAGCCAGTATTGGAGATGTTGTCCTGGGGATGAGGGATGCATGAAGACCAATGTGGGTTGGAAGTGGGCTCTGAGTCATCTGTTGGTGGCATGATGAGGGAAAAGATTCCTCATAGATCCTTGGATTATGATCTAGTTTCCATGAGGTGTTAGTTCCCCAAATGTCCTGGGTTTTTGTTTCTTATGAGGGAGCTATTCTTTCCACGATTTGTCTATCAGGTCAGGCAGTGGGGCCCATTTTCCTCACATCACTGATGGATTGGGTGGGAAAGGTTTTTTCTCCTTGGAAAGATTAGTAAGGTCTTTTTCATTTTAGGGTGTGGTTAGGCATCAAGATTCCTAGTTTTTGAGAAGTAGAGCACCATGTGTGCTGCATGTCTCATGGTTGGTTTGAGAGGGTAGGTTAGGTTGGAACCTTATACCTACAAGTCTTTATTGTGCTTTGGGTAGAATAGTGAGAGCGTGGTTAGAAATTTTTCACTTTGGATAAACCCCAGAGTGTAGGGTTGTCATGTGGTTGATCTTGGAATGAGAGAGGTGACTTTATTTTGAATAGGAGTACCGAGGTAGAATTGGTTTGTTGAAAATGACCTATGTGAGGATCATGGTCGGTGGTTTTAGGTGCATTAGCTTAGTTTCATTAGGGCTTGGCCCACATGAAAATGAGTCCTATTTCACTTTGGAGAGTAGTTTATGGAAATAATTGTGGCGGGGAGTACACTATAGGATATTGTAGGTCATGATCCTCATTTTAATTAGTTTGTTGAGTATGAAGGATTTTGTTCCTGATTGGTTGGAAATGAGTAGTTTTGTTTTTTTGTTGGCACTCAGGTGTGAGAGGTATGTCCATGTCTATCCATTTCATTTGATGACAGACGTAGCATGGGCCATGTGGTTTTTCATTTGGGTAGTGAGGCAATGATAAGGATATTTCTATGGTAGAGAGTATCAAATAAGTCACTATTGAATATATCTCATGTTTGGGGGAGATTTGTGGACATTGTAAGACTGGTCATTAGATGGTTGAGATAGCATCAGCTACACCAGTGCTTAGGGAGAGCTTGGTTGCTAGGTTTCAACCGAGGCTTCTCAAGGGTGAGAAGATTTTATGGTGGGGAGTTTGTGACGATCTATGTCATCACAAGTTGTGAAAATAAAGGTAAATTCAAACCCTTTTGTTCCCAAGAGTGTTCAAAGGAAAAATGGTAAATTATTCTATAATTTGATCTCAGATTATTTTTTTGACCACTCTGTTAGTCACAGATTAGGGTTTTTAGACTAGGACAAGGATTTTGTTGAAATATGAGAAGTTCAAATTTTCATGAAATATTTAATATTTAATTAATTAAATATTAATTTATTCACATGTGTTCATTTCATCATATATTTCAAATAGAGTTTTTTATTGAGATTCCATCTTTGCGATTGAGTCCAAAATAGAGGGGTTTTCCTAGGTGAGACATAACCCTACATTAGGTGCCGGGGTCAGGCCCCTTTTCTTTTATTTTTATTTTTGTTTTATTTTTTATTCCTTTTTTCTTTTTCGTATTATCCTTTTATTCCATGTATTTTCACACACACCCATGGGGATACCCCTTTGGGGTATTCATTCAAGAGAGGGAGATGGAGAGAAGATAGATAGAGGGATAAGAGGAGGTGCCAATATGGAGCTCAGGTCACGCCAGATCATCATGCGACAACTGCAGATCGTGGATCAGACCAAAGCATCAATAGTTTCTTCCTGTTGTTGGTCCCATTTTACATTATTTCTATAAATAAACATATATTTTTATAAGTTTTTAATCCATTAATGGGTTTTGGGGACCCCCTATGGGATGATCTGTTTTTGTGGGGAAATCAGGCATTTCAGTCCATTTCAAGGGCTTCATATTTGGGGAAATCCATGTAAAATGCATGTGGTTCAGAGAAAACACACCATGTGTTCTTCCTATTCAATAAAAATGAGTTTTTGGGGACTACATGCCATTTATCAGGGGTATATTCTTTATATGGGGTTTTCAGGGAGTGGTCGAGTACTCAACCAGACACCTCATATAGGGGTACTTTTCAATGTATAAGTACACAAACAATTACCATGTGGGGTAAACACAATGTAAGAGTACACAGCCAAATAGGGTATATGTATTGGTATATAGGTGGGGAACCTATGTGGGGTTACTTTCTGTATACAGGTAGTACACTCTGTGTACTCAAGAATTTTACATGCAGAGTGGGGTTGGGTACATGGGATGGTACCCATGTAGGGGTACACCTTGTGTATCAAGAAACACACACCATATAATTTTGTAAAATTACACACTGACTTGATAGGGTTATATGTATAGGGAGGGCCTTTTGGGTTACATGCCATGCACCCCTTTGAACACATAATATACTTTTCTCCCTAGGTCCATTTTTCCTATTTTCAGCCTGGTGTCAAAATTGGATTTGTGATTTGTCCATTTTGAGAATTTTTTTCATGTAGATAATGATAGTGGTATTATTTTGGTATTCAGAGAATGTATGGATGGTGTTTTGGACTATTATATTTTATTAAGAGTATTTCTTTGTTGTTTAGTTTTAGAGTCCTCTTAGGGGTTCATTTGTGAGCTACGAGGCCCATGTGAGGCTTTGAAATAATTAGTTGGTCATGGATTATAGATATTGGCTAGTGTTGTATGAGGTTATTTTAGATGGATCCCAAAAGAAAGGATCATGTAGTATCTCTGAGGAGATATTTGTTTGTACCTATGTGTCAGGACTAGTTGCTCGAGGTTAGAGCTATTGAGGTTTAGCTCTTACGTTCAGGTACTAGAGATGATTGAGACTTTGGACTCTATTGATGCCTTTGGTTGAAGGTTATTTCTAGTTCCATTTAGAAATTGAGATAATTCTGAGGGAATCTTGTGGTTTCCCTTGTGGGTGAGTTGGTACCCATGGATGGGTTGTGTGACAGGAGGGACGGTTGAGGTTTTTTTCATGGGTTTTTTCTTGAGGCTTAGCTCATTATGAGGCTCCCTTATAGAGATTCCTACTTTAAGGTGGTCATGAGGAACATTTTGAATTCATCTGATAATAGTATTGTAGTTTTGGATGCCCTTTTGGGTACATTTTTGATCAAGGATCGGTTGGAGGTCATTGAGTGCCACTTGTGGTTATTTATCACACTGGTCGTGGTTGAGTTCTTAGATGAGATAGAGGAAACCTTATGGGGTGTTCTACTATTTATATAGACTTTGGTCATTTTAATATCTTTTTGTGGGTGTGGATTGAGAGCTTGAGTGCATCATGGGACTCCCATGGCCGACATCACATTGTGTTGTGACCCCAAGGATTGTGGGATCCCTGAGTTTTGGTTGTCCTGATTGTGGGTTGTTGAAAGCCATGGTCGTTTTTGTGGGATGATAAGATCTAGGGGAATAAGATAGCCATATTCTTGTTATCCAAGAGTGAATAGACACTACTATATTATCTTTTTGGATGGTTATTTCAAGGTTGGATCATCCCATGTTTGGTTGGCCTTTGTCCATGAGGTTTGAGGAAATTTATTCTCAAGACTGTAGTTTAAGGAGGAGACTATTGGGATATTTTAGATTGGGAATTGGCCCTGATTTTTGATTTGGTTATCTTATTTATTGGCTGGTTTTTGTAGATAGGCTTAGAGAGATAATGGAAAATTTGGATGAGTGAACCCCTCTAGTTGAGTCTTTGACCTGACTAGAGGTTTTCTGTTATGGATGCTGTTTGTGATATTAGTTCTCAAGTGGTTCCCTAGGATAGTGTATATTTTGGACCCATGGGGTGGATGGGACTCCCTAAGATAGTGTACATGTCCTTTCTAAATTGAGGTGTTTCCCTATAATTGTTTGTACCGTCAATCCCTTTTTTAGAGCCTAATTTGTTCTGAAAGACTTTCTAAACATGACGGTATCTCAGATTTGTGGAGGGAAGATATTTTGCAGTTTATTCATGCCATCTGAGTCCTAATGCCAGGTAGATGTTCTTTTTCATGTGGACACCTATGGTTATGACCTGGGTCTCTACATTCATGCCCATTGTGTTTATATGTCATGGAGATACTATGTACATCTAAAAGATGCATCAATTATTGTTTGTATCTGGGTGATCCACGTGCTGTAAATCCTCTAGCATACGCTAGAGTAGGGGTGGATTTACCATGGGTGTCAGGCTAGAACCTACTGGTTAGATGTTTTCTTTTTCTTTATTTTTCCCCATTTTTATAAAATTGTTTTATATACCAATTTTTATTAGTTTTCATCTAATATGGGAATATCATGTGTGCATGAACTTGTTATGATAATATATTTATAGGTACACGATTGGGGTTAGACTAACGAGATTCATTTCTCATGCCCTTTATGTGAACCTCAGTGTGTGTGAAGACATGATGTATAATTTCAGGACAGATCACAAGTTTCATGATGGATGGGGATAAGGAACTATGTTTCTTGATCGAGTATATCCACTCTTGTGGAGTCTTAGGATCAGGCTAGTGTAGTTAGAGCATCGTGGAGGCCTAGTATATGGTTCAGTTTGGTACTGGTAGTAGAGCCTATTGTATTTTATTATTAGTTTTTTATTTTGTATATGTGGTTGGCCTAGTTGGAGACCAACTGTTGTTTATTAAACATGATTTGAGAGTCTATAAGACTTCATGCTGCATTCCATTTAATTATCATGTTAATGTTTCAGTTATTTATTATTTAATCTATGATGTGTATCCCTATATATTAGCTTGATTATTTTCCACTGCTATTGCACTTTTAACAGAGGGTATATTCTCCTCACAGTATCTTTTAGACCATCACTACTTATCGATAGCCTATGTCTTACGATGAGGTGTGCTCGAGGCCTTCTGGAGAGCCTAATCGGGTGATGTGTTAGGTCAACCCAGGCTGGTTCATAACACTATCTCTACGTGGCTGTTAAAAACTAACATGAGTGTGAAAAAACATTTAGAAATTATAATAATTTAATAAAAATATCAGAAGAATTACTCATATATTTAATTAAAGATCAATATGCAGTAATCAAAATATAAACATTAATTGTTTTGTTATGTTATGTTGAAAGATATAGATTTTGTTATATCTATTAATAAAAAATATATTCATTTTATTTGAAAAATTGATGATTAAAATTTTAAAACGTATCTGATAAATTCTAAAACACAAAGAATATAAGTTTCATCATATTTTGTTTTATTAATATTTTAAAATTGAATAAGTTATATTTATGTTTTTCAAAACAATTTTTTTTGAAATATAATATATATTTTTTATGTTTAAAAACTAGAATATTAATTTTTAAGATATATTGGATAAATTAAAAAAATATATTTTGCGGATTATTTTTTCTATTATATATATATATTTTGAATAAATTAGTGTTTATATAAGTTTTCTGTAAAAAAGTTTAAATTTTGAATTTTTTGAATATAAAATGTATATAAAATGTTTTAAAAAATAAATATTCGTTTTTAAAATTTATTTAACATTTTTTAAATTACATAATTTTTTTATGAATTAATTTTATTTTATTAATATTTTTAATAACTTTAAATTCATGCATAGTTTTTTGGAAAAATATTTAAATATTTATTTTTCTAAAACACATGATATATGTTTCGTGTTTTAAAACTTGGATATTTAGTTTTTATGACCTATTTAATGTTTTTTTGAAATATAGAACATATGTTTTGTGAAATTTTTTATTAATGTTTTCTAATAATTTTGAGTTTATATTTATTTGAGAAATAAAAGTTAAAAAATACAACTTTTTATATAAAGAACATTTATTTGGATGCATGATGTTTTCTGATTGTTTCCGTCCCTCACCTCCAGATCCCTTATTTTCATTGGGAGGTTGTGGTTTGTTGGGATGTATGTTCTAAAATCAAGAATATAATAGGATTACTCATTACATAATTTTTTTTATCTATTCTAAGATTCTCTAATTGATCTAACCATATTCATAAAATCTTTCCTAATAACAATACTGATTACCTTTAATGAAAGGGAATAACTGACACTGATTTATTTAAAAGAAAACAATATAAAATCATGTCATCCTTTACTCAATGTATATGACATACCATATTTATCATATGAGGAAGGGTGGTTACACTATAGTTTAAATCTATATATGAAGGTGTTTTGAAATTTAAATCCATTTAAGAAGACATAAGGTGGGAGGGTGCTATAAAGATATTTGGATTGAACCTCTAGAGTTCTTCCTATGAATCCCTATAGAGGGATATATAACCCATATAATTCAAGGTTACAATTTAAATCTATATGATAGGGTGTACCATTTTTATATAATAAATAAAAATTAAAATTTTAGGCTTAAAAGAATCCAAATTTTTCATGAGACTTTTTCATTCTAGGGTTTCCAGTGGTTCAAGATATTTTTTTAAATTTATAGTGTTGTTTTAATTTTTTTAAAATAATAAAATAATTTTAAATTTTAAAATTTATTTTGGAAAGTTTGTATTTAATCCGAGAGTTTTAAACTAATTTAAATATTATAGAAGTAAATTTAGTAATTTTGGAAATGATAATTTTTCTCATTTATTATTTACGAGTTTGATTAAATTGGAATAAATTTATTTTAAATATTATTTTACCTTTATGTAGATATTTCTTGAGTTGCGTAAATGTAAGTATTTGTTTTTAGTTTCATGCATAAAGGTTAAGTTTTTATATATCACGTAGAGTAGATTTTAGGATTTCATGAGAGTAAATTTACCTCTCACATATAGGTAACCCCATCCTTTTGAATTGTTCCATGTAGGCTTTTCCTCTCTCGTGTATAGGTGGTTTAGTGTTGTATGAAGGTGTCTTCGAACCTCACATAAGGGTAGTATTTATGTGCTGAATGAGGGTAGATGATCTCATGTGAAAGTGTGTTCGGTGTTGTAATTAGGACATCATTTTCAATGTTGTGTAAGTGAAGTTTAAACTTACCATTATGTGGTGAATATATGTCATTTAGGGGTAGTGTTTTATGTATAAAAATTAATTTTATCATCCAATTTTAGTTCCATAACAAATTTATTATGATATAAAAAAGAAATAATTTTTAAATAGAAGGATTTAAATTTAGTTATGAACATGGTAAATAAAATCCTAATATTTATTGATGTGAAGAGTTTTGAATGGAAATTAAATGAATAAATATAATTGATAATAAAATATGGAACATTTGAGGTGTATTTATAAAATATACAGAGAGCGTATCTGCTACCTTCTAAAATCAGGGAATCTTTCTTCTTTGGGTTTCTTGAGTTCTTATTAGAGTATGAGTGGTCAAAATTCCTTTATTCAGGGTCTATAAGCCTTCTATGATAAACTTTAATTTCTTTCCTTGTGTTTCCAGGCTTGTGTGATATGTAATTATTATTTCTCCCTCCTTTTATTTATTGCAATGAATTGTGAAGATTATATCTTCTAGCTAGGGGATCTGATTTCTCTCTTTTATTCATGTTGGCGATGGAAATATGTTTCTAGATTTAGAATTCATGTTTTTCTCAAATCAAGGAAAAAACTTGGTCTGGGGTACCTTTCCTAAGACAAAGGCATTTTTGTCTGCAACGTTGTGCATTTTCACACAACTCACAACTTTGGAGAACAAGTAACTTGCATGAGAAATGTCACATCAAATGAATCCCATTGCATGGATGCTGTAAAATCCCAAAGAAACAAATGGTAAAGGCTATTATCAACTTCTTGAGAGTTTCAAAACCCATGTTGAGTGATCCAACTATAAATTATTTGAGAAATTCAATGTCAAATTAATCCTATTGTGAATATTTTGTAAAATCCCTAAGAAACAAAGAGACAAGGTTGTGCGCTACTCTCCCATTATGCATGTAACTTCTTGAGAGTCATGTAACTCATGTTGTGTGAAAGAGTCACAATTTTCACAAGAAATGTGATGTTAAATCATATCCTTATATAATTATCTTATAGTGTCAAAGACATGTAATTCACACAACCCCTTATTTCATGAGCCAGTTTTAAGTTTCACGTAGAGTTGAAGTTGTGTGAACCAACATTTAATAAGCTAATCTGTTTAAAAATAGAGTATTACCCAAAATTTTTGTATAGACCTTTAGAAGTTGAAGCATTAAGATCTTGTTTTCTCAAACCTTTATTCTATGAACTCACAAAACTTTAAAATCCCATAGATTCATATATTTAAAGAAATTACACCACAACCCTCACATAGGCCCCAAATCCCTCCATCTTGTGTTTTAGATGTCCTTATGAAACTTACCTTGATGGCTATATTGGTTCACATAAGATGAATT
This sequence comes from Viscum album, assembly GCA_963277665.1. Lineage (NCBI taxonomy): Eukaryota > Viridiplantae > Streptophyta > Magnoliopsida > Santalales > Viscaceae > Viscum > Viscum album. The sequence goes on along the minus strand of OY728142.1, from coordinate 467,287,495 downwards.
TTCCCCATGAAATATCAAGTTTCTCAGAACCCCAAATGTTGTGCACAACTATTACCTATAAATCCTTTCCTCATCATTATGTTAGATCCCATGGCATGCATAATTACAAAGGTGAATGCATCTCTAAATTTTTATGACACCACCACTGAGTCTCCAACCCGATGCCTCCTTCTTCCAAACATAGTTTTGTGCAAGCTGAGTGCTCAGGTGACCAATACCCATCCAAATTGGGTTCATTTGTGTGAACTGTGCCCACAAAACTAGTATTATCAACCCTCATGATCGGGAACTTTTATCTAATTACAAATTGGGAAACCTCATTGCCCTTTTTCTTCTAATTATAGGCTCCCTAACCTTAGGATCCCTACCAGATTCTCAAAACGGGAAGTGTTTACTCCTCTTTACATCCAAAATAACCTACCTGATGGAAATGTAATCCCTAATAGTGGCATCACCAAGGGAAATGATATATTTTTACCTTCAATTAGGGCATATAATACCCTCATATCCTTCTCTCCTCTTAGCCCAATTAAGAATAGGAATCCCCATGCATAATCCCCAAAATAATATCTGATCTAGAAGAATTTAAAATTCATAGCACTAACATCCTCGTCACATGATATTAAACAATACAACAACATACTCAACACATGATGTTAAACTATAGCCTTACCTTGTATGGAAAGCATAAGATGCCCTAGGTGACAAGCCTAGGGAGCCTCGTGTAATGATTACATGATTCCTCATAAGAGATGATCTCCCCCAATATCCATGAATACTATATGCATAATCCCCACACCATTCCCTATTTTCACTCATTTTTTAACACATGAACCCTTACCGCATTATGTTAAACTACATAGACCAGTCCTGTCACACAACATTAAACTATGCAATCAAACTATGTGGGTTTTGATCCCTATCCCCTAACAAGGTACATATGATGCCTCCTTGAGGTTCAATCCCAACATCACCAAAAAACCCTTCTATCTTTCCCATGGGAGGCAATAACCCCAAAGTGTGATCATTCCCCCCAGGAACACACTTAACCTATTACCACCCAAATTTGAGGCCCCTACTAGACCTTGGTATCACCATGCAATGCTTACCTATATTCGGCATAGTACATGATGAGTTTATATAGGAAACATCCCCACTAGACTATAAACTTGTGACCTCCCATATGTGATGTGTATATGTGGGATAATCTATATTAGACTCTAAATATGAGAATCACCCCCACTCAACTTTAAACCTACGACCCATTGTAATGCATAAAAATATTTACCTCATGTGATGAGTATGATATGCCTTAGGTTAGGATCATAGTAATCCTTATGTGATGATAATAAGTTTGCTAGAATAAAATTTCCAGATGCCTCACAAGACACATAAGAAATGTGATTCACCCTGTCTGAAAAGTACATGATACCTGAGGTAATATGCCTTGGATGTCTTATTCCCCTGGAATAAGTTATCCCATAACATACAAGATATAAAATGGGTTTTAAACCTAATAAACCTCATACATGAGATTGAATCAAATTAAAATGAGAAATGATTTTATATATTTCCAACACACCCAACGTTCACAGATGCTGTACATGCCAAACATCATCATCAGTTCTAACCACAAATGGAAGCCCTATCACAACAACAAGTAGTGTAATTAACCAGTGTACACTTTAAGATGGTGTTAGGAATTAAATTTGTGAACATGTATCAAATTTATGATGTAGAACCAAACTAGGAAACAAAACTGAAGGAGGAACCCATAGAGGGAGGATCTGACAACCCATCATCTTATTTTAATCAATGATCTAACATCAACAACCATGATTGTAAAGGCTGCCTAACTTTGGAAAGTGGAAAAGTAGAGAAACCACACTAGAGGGATCATGAATGGTCTAAGGACACATGCCATTCCATATGGAAAAGAATACCCAATGTTTTCCCTGATGGAAGCATTTGAAAACAAAAATGGTGAACCTAATGTGAATATCTTCTCTTGAAAATTGGGGGTGATTATGAAAAATAATCACCACAAATTCTAAGAATTATTGACATGAATCCCTTCTCTACATTAGAGAGGAAGAATGGAATTGGGCACATTGGGTATCACCTTCATCATACATGTACTAACGGTTGAACTCATATATCATAGATGATACAAGCTGTAGTTAATGCCTGAAAACCCATTGCCAATATGTGTGGGGGTAAGATAGATGACCATGTAGTAATCCCATAAAACTGCATTCTTATCGATACAACCATCACCCCCACATCTACTAGACACCCTCACACCATATCCCCCTATGAGATCATCCAATATAAGGCCATAAATGTACTTTTTCTTTGATACAAAAAATAAGGGGTCATATTGACTAGATACATGGACCACTGGGACCTGAAATCTATAACACCACACTTGGACTACCACCCTCAAGAGCTGTGTAAGGGGAAATCCCCCCATAACAATGGTGAATTTTTTTGAGAGCCTCTCCCTGGAATGATCTGAAAAATCACTCCCCTATGAAGAAGAGGTAGGAGAAACACACATTATTCCTACCATGACTACTACCTAGGATTCAACTAGGAGGGATCCAACTTAGCCACACTGATAACATCAAGTGGTATCTTAGGTTGATAATTTAGAGAACCCTGTCCCTACCCCGCCAGCCCAGGTCTAGACTTACTGGTACCAACGATGGGGGTAGGCTAACAATACTACCTGAAATAAGTCCTATCCAATAGTTCAAGTGGCTTATATCACCACTAATGTACCTCCTTCCATCACAACCACTATATGAGGGCATGTCTTCACCCAATTGGGATCAAGACCCCAACTGTCACTTAAGAAGGTTGGGTTGACTCTCCCTATAGTGGGTGCCACTAGATTCTGTCATAGGCTATACCATGAAAAATAATTCCATCATGGGGGTCCTCATATAAATTACATTAGCTGACGCATAGGTACTCCTCACATTGAAGGCTTCCCTTACCCTAAATATCTATCCCAGGGTTGAAGGGAAGACACCCATCATGGGGGCTCAACCTATGGTGCCCGTCATAGCACACACAAAATAAATCCTTGAAACCCTTATAAGATCGAACTTGGGGAAATATCTCATTATTGGATACTAGAGTAGGTAAAATTCCACATCACTATCAATCTCTCAGAGTCTGAGGTTATAGATAACTCAACGACGATGGATCTACCTTAACCACCAGAGTTGTTGGAAAGATCCCATCAGTTATGACTGACCATCCTTGAGGTCATGATCCACAAGGTTCCTAGATCCCTCCACATGTACCTATATATGGAGGATGTTTTGGATTCCATTGAGGGACTCTCCATGAAATCTTATATACTTCCATCAACATCTCTCCTCACCACCTCCACCATGGAAGAAGGGAATACATCAACATATTTATTTTCACCCTAAGATGAAGGTGAGTGCCCTATCGAGTGAAATAGGTATAGAGATTTTACCGATTAGTAGGAGGCTGTAGATACTCCATCCTACATGGAAATGATTATTACATTGAACTGGCCTCCAGAAGACGCTCCATTTTTATATTTCCTATCCATGATCTAAGTATCACTGAGAGGGGGAGGGGTGAATCAATGATATATTTTTCTTTTAATTTTCCTTTATTTTGAAACAACCTTCACCTCCTGTTAAATATTTACCAATTTTCTGAAAACAAAAAATCACACATCCATATAAACACAAGTATTTACAAGGTTCACTACACAAAAAGAGTAGCTATGTCCTTTGTATGCTATGGAACCAATATAATACCACAAAATCCACTAGAAAAAAAAAATCCTTTTGTGTGGATACAAACAAGTACGATATGAACTTACACTTGTGTAGTACTATGATCCATACAACAATACATGTGATTCAAGTAGAACAAAATTATATAATATAAGTTTGTATAAAAAGTTAAGAAACTTTGAACAATTTTTCAAAACATGTTATTGTTCTACCTTGTCAACTTTCAAAAATATAAAATTCAAAACAGTTATCAAATTTCCTACCTAGTAGTAGGTAGGAACTTCTCTAGACTTCATAATGATACTCAATTTGATACCTCGATCCGATTCTTTAGTCATATTTCTCAGTCTAGAAATATATGCCTACCAAAATACCACTAAAAAAATTTGAACTACTTCTGTCACAGTCTAGAAATATCATTCTAGTTTCCTCGTCTAATTCTAAACCACTTAATATGATATTCCTTCTTCTTCTTCTTCTTCCCAAAACACTTTATCAAAAATTATCTATCTGTAAAATCCTTCTCATTAAAACTTCATAACTTTTATCTCTTCCTCCACTCATGAACAATGTTAATATATTTCAAAAAGTAAAAAGTACTCTCATCCTTTTATAGGTTCACCAAAAATGGTTTAGGTAGGAATTTGAAAAGTTTTCCCACTTAAACAAATTTACTAAAACTTAAATTTCCCCTTACATTCCATCTTCATATTTTAATTCTTTAGTGATCCTCTAATATACTTGTTTCTTCTTGAACCTTATTTAATCTTCTCATAACTTCATCTCAATACAACCTTTATAACCATTCTTCAGTCTGATTATGATTTTAATTCTGATTTCTTCATTATGATGAAGACATATGTACAATAAAAAATTATTCATTATGTTTATCAGTACCAATTGAAAGAAAAAAAATCTTCATGGTTCTTCTAACTGACTGATGGATATAGAACTTCGAAACCATTATACCATAAAAATTATTGCTACTTCGTTAGACTTTCAGTACCTTTATTTTTCCATAAACATTGTCACAAATTCTAAATATATCAATAATTCTTGACAACACTTCATAACCAATAAAAAACATCCTTGAAAATACTTTATCAAATTTTTTGAAACCGCTTCAAATTTTTTCTCCTTTTCTTATTTTCCTCAAACTAATGATCCTGCATCCAATGAAGTCCACCGTCTGATGAATTTTATCAGTGTCTGTGCCTGATTGATCAATCTCTACTTTATCTTGATGAATCGATGTCACCTACAATTTGATGGTCAACACCATATGTCTTCTGATATCTCTTGAACCAATTAAAGAAGACAATTCAGAGCTTTCTTATCTCTTGTCTCAATTGAAACAAAACAATTCAACCTGATGAAAATGGATGACTACATTGTTGATTGATCTTTGATCCCATTTTTAATTGGTCACAACAACTTCTAATTTATAATTAGTTTAAATAATCTCTACTTACTTATCTTATTTAATAAACTATCCTACCTCTAGTTCCCTTTTGCAACCATCATTCCGTCTGATGATCAGTGTTAGGATTACTCCGATGATTGGTGGTAAACTATGTCTGATGAACTGGTGTTAGTAGAAACTTTTCTCCTTACCAACATCTTTCTCAAAATATTTATATCTTATAGATTATTGGTCTGACTGAAAACCAACATCTCTATATTCTCACATTCTAAACAAAACTTTATATCCTTCAAGTAATTTTGTGTCTGGTGATCTCACACTGGTGAACTAAGACAAAAAATATTTTACTTTACAAAATTTCTTCTTATAAAAACTTTTAATTGTAATAATGACTTCCTCATGACTTTGAAAAGATTTAGGATTAATGTAAAATCATTTTAATTACTTTGTAAAGTATTATAACTTTCCTTCCTTCCACCACTTCCTTCTTTCCTACCAAAATTCAATTAGATTGGAAACACTTTTCTCCCCTTTCATTAATAGGGATATCATCACAAGTTTTATAGAAAACTTATAATTTATGATAAATCCATGACTATAAAATCAAAATTATATTTTAATCAGATTAATTAAGACTCTAATACACTTCCTTATTCTTATTCATCCTTTCATTCTGGACCCAAGGTGAGTCCGACGAACATTTTCTCCCAGAAAACTTCTTCATAATTTGATGGATTTTTTAAGAATTTTATGTCCGATATTTTGATTATAATGGTGATTATAATCACTAAATTTTAAAAATTTAGGTGATTTTATTTTCTCTGACAAAAATAAAACACTTTTTAGTACCAAATTCTTCCAGCTTCCAAAAAAAACTTTTTCCATCTTGGTCCCAATAATCTCCCCTTTATATTTTGTTGTCAACCAAGGTTTATAAATCATTGAACTTAGTAATCTCACTCAATGGATCAATTATAAACAATTCTAATCCTATGTGAGCTAAATCATTATAGAAAACAAGAATCATTGAAAGAAATACCTTGCTATCCAAAAGTAGTGACTTACAAAACTTTATATTCAACCTTTCAAACTTTCCACCTTCACAACTTCTTTCTTTCACACACATGTAGACAAAAGTTTCCTAAAATCACCCCAATAAAATTTTATAATAGTTCACATAATTAAATTTTTAGTTCATAGATTACCCACAACTCCCCCTACATATATACTTCTTTAAAAGATTTATCACATATCAATGGATAGATTTATGAAATAATTATCCTCATTGACAACACTATCCAAATAATAGATGAGATAGGGGAGAAAATACATACCTCAAAATTGATGAGAAATATGTTGGACTTCCATGTTCAAGATTAGTTTATAAAAATCTTATTTCAGTAATGGTTGTGTGAAAATGTAAGAAAATTGTTCTGATATATGAATATAATCCAAATTCAATTAATTCCTCTCCACATTATCTTTGATGAAATGATATTTTTTATCAATATGTTTTGAATGAGAAGGTTATACCGGGTTTATTATAAGGTTGATGTAACTTTTATTATCATAACCAAAGAGTAAGGGTAACTTTACTTCAAAAATTAATTCTTATAACTGAGTCTTCATCTACATAAGTTGGGTATCAGTTTGAGTGGTAGTAATATACTCAGCTTCAACAGTGATAAGAGTTATTGAATTTTGTTTCTTTATATTCTAGCTAACATAACTTTTTTTCAAAAGGAAAACTCTGATATATGTGGATCTTATATCATCAACATTTTCTAACCAATAAGCATCTGAATACGCAAAAAAGTCAATACTTTCTGAATTATTATACCCGATTCCGAATTTTTTTGTGCCTATGATATATATGAAAATTCATTTTCCAGGAAATAGATGTGATTCTTTTGGAGCACCCTAAAATATTTCACATAAGGTAACAACATAAAAAATGTTTTGTATTAAGGTAGTAAAATAAAAAAAACTTACAATCAGATTCCAAAACTCTTTAGAGTCAACTTTATTGCCTTATACATCTTTATTTAACTTGGTTCCCACTGAAATCATTGTGAAAAATTGTTTTGAATTTCCTATTCTAAAATTATTAAGAAGTTCCTTATCATATTTTTCTCAGGAAATAAATATGTGTTTATTATTTTTTAAGATTTATAACCCAAGAAAGTATTTAATTTCTTCTAGCATGGACATATCAAACAATGTTTTTCATATCTTCATCAAATCATTCACAAGTTATTTCATCATTCCCAACAAAGATAATGTCATGAACATAAAAAATTACAATGAGGGAAAATTATTGAATTTATTTGATATACAGATTACTATTAACCCTTCCTTTCTTAAAACTCATCTTTCTTAAGAAGGTATTTAATTTGTAATACCATGCCCTTGAAGATTGTTTTAGTACATAACAGGCTTTATTCAACTTTTACACATAAATTTTATCTTTCCCAAAAAAAATTCACATGGTTGTTCAATGTAAAATTTCTCATCAATCTCACCATTAAAAAATGTTGATTTCACATCCATATGAAACACTTTGTAACTTTGTTGTGCAGTAATATAAAGAAAGATTCTAATTGTTTTTAACTTTCACCTAAGTAAATGTCTAATCAAAGTTAGTTCCCTATATCTATGACTAACCTTTTCACACTAATATTTCTTTGTTTCTTATCACTTCACCATATTCATTCATCTTGTTCCAAAAAATTCACTTTGTATGATAATTTTTTTTTCATTTAGTTTAGGTATGATTTACAAAGTATAATTTTTTTCTATCTGATCCAGCTCTTCATTCATAGATTGAACCCATTCCAGATGCTCAAAAGCTTCATTCACATTTTTCAGCTCAACTTTTGAATAAAAAGAAGTATGTGTAATAACTTTTAATTTTATTCTTGTTTGAATATTTTAATATTGATTTCCAATTATATTTTGAGATTTAACTTGCTTCCTCAGTTTGGGATTATATTTATAGATTCTTACTCATTATTAGAAACATTTGAGTCTAATTCTTCTTCTTTAGTAGGATTAAAATTGTTTGCATCCTTATTATAATTTTTAATAAAAATTATTTCATCCTATTCATATTCCTTATCTACATGAGTGTTTTTAACATATTCATTTGTTTTTTCAAAAACTTTTACATAAAAAAACTCAACTAATATTTATGTCTCTTTGTTGAAATATTTATATCCTCTTTCTTCTAGAGAATAGCCAAGAAAAATTTCATATTCAACTCTCTGCTCAAACATTCAAAGGTTTTCACCTATCTTTTTTATGATGCATGGACTACCAAAAACTCTTAACTGTTTCAAACATGGAGTTTTATCATAAAATATTTCATATAGAGTCATATCTAAACTTTTCCTATAAAACATCAATTTTGAAAATAAACCACAGTGACGATGGATTGCCTTTAAAATTAATGTGAGAGACCATTTTATCAAGTAACACAGTTCATCTCATTTAAACCCAAATTCTATTTTTCTTTTCAAAAACAACAATTTTTTAAGGAGTATATGGTGTTCTAAATTCATTCCAAATTCCATGATTCTCAAGATAAATTTATAACTCTTTATTTTTTTTATTCAACACCATTTTCTATTCTTAACTTCTTCACTGAATACCCACATTAATTCTCAGCTTTCCTCCTGAATCTTTTAAAAAAATTTAGAGTATATGACTTATGTTTCATATACCTAACACAAGTAATGAGATTAAAGTCATCAGTGGGATTAATGAAGTACTTATCTCTGTGAGTTTATTATTTTCTAATTTTTCTACAGATATTATAATCAACAAGTTCAAGGGGTAATTTTGAACAAATGTCAACTTCTTATGCACAGAGTTTGTAATATTTCCTTTCTAAAAAAATTTGCAACACCAATCTCTTCTTATTGACATATCAAGAATTCCACGGACACTATATCTCTTTTATAACTTGATCGTGTTTATTTAAAACATGTGTCCCATCCTTTTATTACACAGTTGATTCTATTCAATAATACTTAATTAACATGAGTTTTGAACATCACAAACTTGAAAAAAGGTTCCTTTTGTATGTTGTCCTCTTGTAACTATCTTTCCATATTCATTTATTTTCACAACAATCCATATTTTCTAAAAATAAATTTTTTCACTTCATCAAAAATTTGTTTAACACTTAACAAGTTATGTTTCATCCCATCAACAAATAATTATTTCTTGGACCTCTAATTTTCTTCCCTAATAATAGCAGATCCAATACCTTTGATTCTAATAAATTCATCATTTCCAAATTTCACTGTTCTTTATTTCAAGTCTTTCACATTATTAAAAAATTTTAAGTCTTTTTTCATATGAGAAGAACACCCACTATCCAAGGTTGTTCTCTTTTTATTTATTTGAGAGCATTTTTGAACAATAAGAGATTTTTCTTTCCCATTATCTTTATTCATGTATGGATTCTGAGAATTGTTAAAAACCTTTTGTTGTGATGGTAAAAAACATGAAATAATTTTGAAATATGTCTAGGTTGTTCACATATTTCACAAATAGTTTCCAAAGGTTGGAATCTATTTTCAACTTTTACACCAACCTTCTTAGTTTTCTTCAAAAAATCCATCCCATAATTCTTCCTTTGAGAGGATTGAATCCCACCCAAACTTTTCCTTCTATAACTTGTGGAATAGTTTTAAATTTTTTGATTAAACCAACATATTTTTTCCATATGTAAAAATACACCATGACACTGAAAATATACATAGAAATAATATTTACCTCTTTGACTTCCATGCTGTCCAGAGTTGTGAGCATGTTTCTCATAAACATTATTACCTTTCTCACCAGAACATTGTTGACCACCAAAATTTTTGTTATCACCCATAATATTATTATTTAGATCATATTCCTTTATATCCTTATTGTAACCAAAATTGGTAGAAACTTGTTTGGACTCAAAAGTTTTAGAAACTCTTGACTTCTCTACTTTGTTGGTTTTTTCCACATACATAACTTTCCCAAATTTATTATTTTTATAATTTTTTTGACTTTATTATCAAAATTTGAAGTAAAATTTTATTGATCATTCTCATGTTTACCCTTTCCAGAGCTTTCACCAACTTCAGAGATAGAATCCTTGAAACTTGTAACCCTTTTCTCAAATTTAGAACATTTTTTTGGACAAGTTAAAATTATTCTTATTTTGGTTTCATCTTAACTTCCAAATATTCATTTCAATTCTTTTCTTTCTCAAGTGATTTATTCAAATCTTTAATCTCTTTTAACAGCTTAAATTTATCATAAGGAAAACATTCTTGATTTTTTGTTAAAGAAATTTCTTTTTTCAATTGAATAATTTCTTTCTCAAGCCTCCCAATTTTTCTCAGACATTATTTTAATTCTTATTTTAGATGAAATTCTAATTGATTTTATTATTATTTAGAACCACTTCTTCCAAACTCTTCATTGTTCACTATTGCAGTGAAATCATTTTCTCTATCATTATCAATAAACTTTTTCGGACTCATCTTCACTGTCTTCTTCATTATCATTTTATACAAAAAAACTTCTCCTTTTGGATTTGAATAATTTTTTATCATTATATTTAGAATATGATTTATCCTTATCACCCCATTTATTCTAAGATCTTCTCAGCCTTATTTCATGTTTATCACTATCCTCTTCTTACTTTCTTCAAGGAAAATTATCTGGAAAGTGCCCAATGGATCCAAATTCAAAACACTTCAAGGGATGTTTCCATATATATTTACATGTAAATATTTTCAATTTTTTAGAAAACAAGGATCATAATTCATCAATATTTTTACATACCTCATTTTTGGAATCAGAATCTCAATCTTCTTCTTCAAGAATATTCTTAGGATTTTATTTCTTAATAGCCTTGAAAGATATTTTTTATCAACTTTTTTCCTTTCATAACTTTATCCCTTATCATTTAATAAGTGATGAGAGTACTATGAAAATAATATAAATATAATGTTTATAGATATCTATCTTCCAAAAAATAAACTTTGGCATCAAACTTCTTAAGAAGAATTCTCAAGATCCTTTCAACAACTGTAGAATCTTCCAACTTTTCACTAAGACATCTAATAGTGATAATAATGTCATGCACCCTAGTAAAGAAGTCAACAATGTATTCATACCCACCCATATTGATATCTTCATACTTCAATATCCATATTTATAAATTTTCTTTCTTAACCTTTTTATTACCTTTATAAATGTTATTCATCTTATCCTAGATACCTTTGGCAGTGGAAACACCCTTAACTCTTATAAACCCACTTTAATAAAGTTATGAGAGTAAATAATTATTATATCTTCCATCATTCTCAAGATTATACTTGTAAATAGATGTAATTGGAAATTTTTCTTCAATAGAAGTAAATCTATCTATTTCAGCTTCAATAACATCATACCAAAGAGACATAAGATAAGGTAACATTCTATCTTTCTAGATATGATAGTTCTTAACATTGAAGACCAGAATCCCCTTATTGTTTACACAATTCATATTCTCCATCACACATTATCTTCAAAAAATTTAGTAAATAGTAAATTAAGGGAGACTTCACTCTAATACCAATTGATATTTCCCATATAGGATCTAAGTATCACTAAGAGGGGGAAGGTTTGAATTAGTGATACCTTTTTCTATCAATTTTACTTTATTTTGAAATAACATTTACCTCCTATTAAAGATTTATCATTTTTTTGAAAACAAATAAATCACACATCCATAGGAGCATAAGTATTTACAAGGATCACTACTCAAAAAGAGTAGCTATATCCTTGGTATGGTATGGAAAAAATTAAATACCACACAATCCACTAGAAAACAATCCTTTTTTATGGATATAAAAAATTAGGATATATACTTAAAATTTTGTAGCACTATTATCAATACAACAATTCATGTTCTTTAAGTAGAATGAAATAATATAATACAAGTTTGTGTAACAAGTTAAGAAAATTTCCCCAATTGTTTCATAAAATTTTACTATACTACCTTTACAACTTTCAAATATATAAACTTCAACATAGTTCTTCACTTTCATTCCCAGAAATAGGTAATAAATTCTATGGAATTCATAATGATAATAAATCTGATATCCAAGTCTGATTATTTAGTCCAATTACTCAGTCTGAGAATATACGTCTTCCAGAATACCACCAAAACAAATCTGAATGGATTTTACCTCAGTTTGGAAATCTTAGTCTAATTTAGAACTATAGAATATGATATTCATCCTCATTCTTCTATTTGGAAAACTTTATCATAAATTCTATATTTGGAAACTCCTTCTCACCAAAAATTTATAACTTCTCTCTCTTCCTCTGCATATGAAAAATGTTCAAATCTTTTAGAAAGTAAAAATTACTCTACTACTTTTATAGGTGTCCTAAAAATGGTTTAGGTGGGAATATAAAAAGTTTTCATGCTTAAACAAAATTTTCAAAACATCAAATTTCCATTACATTTTGTCTTCATCTTTTACTTCTTCAGTGCTTCTTAACTCTTTTTATTTTTTTATCAAACCTTCTAAAACCATATCATAACTCCAAATCTCTTCAATATTTCTAACAATTCTTCAGTCCAATTCCAATTTTCATTCTGATTTATTCATTATGATGAATACATATGTATAACATAAAATTCTTAACCATGTTTCTCTATACTAATTGAAATAAAAAAAACTCATTCTGATGATTTGAATCAACTAATGAATATAAAACTTTAAAACCATTGTTCCATAAACATTATTTACACTTCATTATAATTTGATCACATTTATTTTTTCTATAAACATAGTGGTGAATTATAAATATATAAATAATTCTTAATAACACTTCATAAACTGCCTGAAAATTATTTGAAAATACTTTATCATCATTTTTTCAACTACATCAAAACATTTCTCTTCTTATTTTCCTCAGACCAATGATAATGCATCCGATGAAGTAAAACATCCAATTACTTTTATTTGAATCTAAAATTGATTGATTAGTCTCTAATTTATTATTATTAATCAGTGTCACCTCTAGTATGATAGTCATCACCATATATTTTTTGATATCTCTTTACCCAATTGATGAAAACAAATCATAGCTTTCTTATATCTTGTCTCAATTGAAAAAAAACAATTCAACCTGATGAAAATGTTTGACTACATTATTTATTGATCTTTGAAGCCATTTTTATACATAGGTGAGAAGGAGACCCAGGCGAAGTAGGATGAAATCATATATAGGAAGGAACAAATGATTACTCACTAGTTGGATAGAATGATTCTTAGAGTAGTGGAAGTTATGAGTTATCATTTTTCTACTATGGTGGTAAAGTATGAGAACATATTTCTCGAGGACGTACTAGGATGACCTCCTCACCAAGAGATAGACTTATATATTTACTTATACCTATGAATTACCCTAATATCTATGCTATTATATCAGATAGATCCCATGGATCTTAGCGAGCTGAGGGTGAATTTGGAGGACTTGTAGAGGAAAAGATTTTTTAGACCTAGTGTTTCCCTTAGTCATCCCCATGTTGTTCTCCAAAAAGGTATACATGAGCTTGAGGTTGTGAACATATTATTAGAACCTAAACTTAGTGACCATGAAGAATAAGTATCCACTACTGAGGATCAATGAATGCTTTGATCAATTGAGAGAGGCATGATGGTTCTTGAAGATTGACCACATATCAGGCTATCACAAGCTACGAGTATGAGATGAGGATATACCATATAAGACATTTATATGTCCCTTTTATTATATTTAGTACATGGGGATTCCTTTAATTATGAATAAATGGCCAAAAGTGTTCATGGGACTTTTGAAAAATATCTTTCATCCTTTATTAGATCATCTTTTTTAGTCTTAATTGATGATATCCTAGTGTACTTAGTGTCCAAGGAGAATAACATGAGACACTTGAGGTAGGTCCTAGACATACTCTGAGAGCACAAAATATATAGGAAGCTCTCAATGTTTTAGTTCAGGATTTGGTAGGTCCACTTTCTAGTACATCTCATCTTATCAGAGGTAGAAGTAGTGGACCCATCAAAGGTTGAGACATTTTTATCTTGGGAGCTACCCAAGAGCATGATGGATGTTCTAAGATTCCTTGGGTTGGTTGGATAATATAGGTAATTCATGACTTATTTATCTAGTATATAAACACATTTGACTACTTTGAACCAAAAGGGGAATCCTTCCATTTGGAAAAAAGGGTTCTAATAAAATTTTCAAGAGTTTAGGTAGAGATTGAAGAGTTCCCCCATATTAAGGTTTCCAGAGGAGGGTGTCACGTATGTAGTGTTCTATGATGTTTTAGGGACCAGAATTAGTTGTGTTATGATGTAAAGGTAGGTGGTGACTACCTATGGGTATAGTAAGTTTAGGTCATATGAGAAGAACTATGCGACACACATTCTTGATTTGGTAGTGGTAGTCTTCACCCTGAAAATTTGGCGAAACTTTCTCATGGGCGAGTTGTTTATCATATAATCTGACCAAGAGGGTCTCAATTATATTTTATATACAAAGGAACTTGACTTGAGATAGATTTAATGGTTATATTTACTTTAGGACTATGACTTTAATATATTTTACACTCCTAGGAAGGGGAACATGGTAACAGATGCTCTAAGTAGGAGATATTGTTCTCGGCCGTTTACTGAGGATTTAAAGTAGTTATCATCATTATAGTTTTCCTTAGTGGAAATGGATGGTGTTTCATATCTATATTATATTGTTTTTACCCCAATATGTTTGAAAAATATTATAGAGGATCATATTGGAGATACTGATTGTGATACTGTGCATAATCAGATATCCACTAGACATGCTCATGAAAGATTTTCTAAAGGTGGGGAGCATGTTATCATTTTTAGAGGATGGATGATGGTATCCATGACATTATGGAAGGATATGATGAGGAAGTTACATACATACCCTTTGTCAGTACATCCAAGTGTAGAAGAGATGTACCAGGTTCTTTGACGTCAGTTCTGGTGGCCAGGCTTGAATAATTCAGTAGCAAAGTGTGTCTCTTGATGCCTCACTTTTCAGCAGGTGAAGGTTGAGCACCATGTTCTACCGGGTTTAGCTCAACCCATTGAGGTTCTAGAGTGGAATTGAGGTAATTTATTTATAGGCATCATGATAAGGTAACCACGTTTATCCATAGGACATGATACCATTTGGGCGATTGTAGACCGACTCACCACGTCAAACCAATTCCTTACTATATGAGAGTAGAGTTTAGTAAAGAGCTTGAGTTGATTTTATGTCCATGATATATTCTATATTTATGGATCATAATTGATGATCATTTCATACCATGATGATTGATTCACATCATGATAATGGATAGGATTATAGGAAGCCTTTGGGACTCAGTTATGTTTGAGGATGGTGTTTCACCCCTAGACTGATTTCTAGATATAGCAGACCATTCAGGTCTTGGAGGACATTCTGTGGAATTTCATGTTGTAATTTGGTTTTAGTTGAGAGGATCATATACTCTTGGTGGAGTTCTCATACCAAAATAGCTACCATTCCACCATTGGTATGACATAATTTGGGGATTTATATGGGTGACCCTGTAAGTCACCACTATGTTGGCCTAATATAGGAGAGTCTACACTCATGGTATTAGATTTTGTGTGAGCTAATATAGATAAGGTTCAGGTAATCTAGGAGTGGATTAAGATTTCAAAAACCCTTCATAAGTATTACAAATACAAACAGAAGAGGCCTTTGGAGTTCAAGGAGGGAGACCACATGTTTCTGAAGGCCCCACCTCAACATGGATTGCGTATATTTAGTCAGGATGAAAATCTATATAAAATTTTCATTTACCCATTCTAGATACTGTATAGAGTTGGATAGGTGGTGTACCGATTGGATATAATACCATAGTTAGATCACATACATGACATCTTCCACGTGTCACAGATAAAGTGATATTTTCATAGATCATCACATGTTATTGACTAGGGAGATATGGGAATAATTGATGGATATACCTTTGTGTAATACCCAGTGGAGATCGAAGATCGATAGGAGAATATCATATGTTGGTGAGTGATTACTTTGGTGCGTGTCTGGTGTTATAACATGAATCTTCAAGAGATCACCTGAGACTAAGTGACTTATATGTGAGCTTAGTACCCACACCTTTTTGAGTAGTATTTTTCTCTTTTTGAGACAAAAATACATAAGGAATAAAGAATATAACATATCATATTTTTTTCCATGTAAGGATTTTAAGTAAATGTAGTAGTATTTTTAGAGCCATGCACTGAGATGATGTAAGATTACGAGGCCTGATGATCCAGAAATTGATTTTTAAAAGATATTAAATATATTAATATCACGCATGTGTAGTTTTACTAAAAAAGGAATAAATCTTAAAAAACTATCTCAAATCATAAATCTAAGACCACTATTGAGTTTAGAATGCGGGGTTTACCCTAGTCATGACATAATCTTTGTCGACATCATATGTTTGTGAAAAAGTTATCATGAGAACAAATAATAAATAAATAAATAGATATATTTATTTTATTATAATGACATAATAACCAAATTACTCCTCTATAAATACCCCATTATGAGTATATCTCACAGTTAACTCCATAACCCTGGAGATCTAGAGAGGTTCCATTGGATATATGTTGGCGGATGATAATGGATCAGGGGATCAGATCTATACCATATGGATCGTCTATGCCAACAGAGTTTGAGGATGTCAAAAATGACTATAATTTAGCTCCATTATTCATCAGTGATTGATAAAAACTCGAGGTAAGACATTTTATTTATGTGGATTTATCCTTGTTTGATTCCTCCCATGATGAAGATGAATCAATAAACCAAACAAATTAATTCAAGGGTCGATCATGTTGCAGGTATGGGTTTTGGAGATTTTTATGGTTGAATAGTTAGATCTCTTCATTTATCATCCTAATGGAATTGAATTGAGTCCACCATGAACATTGGACAAGTTTTTTCCTCACATTTTCAGTTTTTTCATTCTTTTCCCTATTATTTATGTGTTCATCGCTGGTGTTTCATTTGAATGGTGGCTCTAAAAATACCAGGAAATCAATCATTATACACTAGTTATTTGGCGCAACATATTGATAACATAGATTAGGTTTGATCATGTATATTGGATAAAGCTATAATAACGATGATGATGATTCAGGATTGGAGTGGATATGTTCAAGCACGAGTTTTGGGTGTATGATGAAGTCATGGTTATGAGTGGAGATTCTTGGTGAATCAAATTATAGAATTAAGCTAATAGAAATTAAAAGGCTAGTCAACCCTAGATCAAAGATTATAGGACATTCTTGGTGGTTTTGATGATATAATCGGGTGACCGCGTGAAGTACCATGGGATTCTGGGAAATAATGAGTTACACAACATGTAATCCTGAGATACACACCATGTGGGTCCCTAGATATGATGCTAGTGTTTTCGTAAATAAGAAAGGATCACATGATGTATGACATGTGTCACAAACTGTGTGAACTAACATGGTGACTCACTATGTACCCTTGAGTACATGAGCATGGCTAGAGTATACGGGCTAATATGTATACTCAGATCTCACTAGAGCACACAAGCTGATTCATGTACTTGGATAGGACCAAATACATGGGAATGACCTGGGGTACACAGATATGACCATTTGTACATGGGAATGACCTAGAGTATACAAGAATGGGCTAGAGCACACATGTAAACCCAATATTAGTAAGAAATGTTGTGTACTACAAGTGCACGCCACATATTTTCCTAGAGAGGTCAAAGGCCCTTTTTCTCTTCAGTTTATACCAATTTCCTTAGGGTGAATTCTCACAATCCATCTTTATGAGGGTATAGTTTGGAATTATGTCCTGGATAAAGGATTGTGATCATATTCAAGGGATTTGTCTTATATTGAGTTCTCAGTGTCCCCCATGGCCCTATGAAAGCTCCTCTATTGACTTTTTCCCTAAGTGGGGTTCTCAAAATTGGCATGACCAAATTAACCCGGGCATCAATGTTGTAATAGTGGGTTCCCTTGAAACAACTATTCAGTAATTTTTATTACTATATAATGTGTACAATTATATATACATGATTAATACTTACCATTATAGTGTATATATTTCTACATCCACTATTTAATGATAATTTCTATAGATTAGTTGTCACATAAAAAGGTTAAAATATATCTATGTCTACAATGAGAACCTCGAGATACTATGGCACTAATATAAAACAAAGGTCATATGGTCTATATACATCTTATTGACTAGACACAATAAATTTTTGAATATTAGGTGTTGGAGGCTCATAAGTATTGATAATTATACTCATAAAGTTTACACTTGGTGATCTCTAGTAGTGAGATCATGAGGATAGACCTGAAAATAGAAACACCTCATAATTTAGGTTTCATTTGATGTTTCTATATATATACATGTGTAATGGTCTACATACTTGAGATCATTACCAATGTGTGCCATTTGATCACATATTTTAAAGTAATTCAAAAACCTTGATAACGAAATCATGTAAATGTAGCTTGTGTTTGGTGCATCATTGGTGCTTTGACATTGGTTGAATAATCATGAAATGATTTGTTGCTTCTAGGTTAAGAAAGTAATATATATTAGGCCTTTTTGATCACGATGTTAGTACCTTTATAAGACCATGGAAATGACAGTCGAGGGTAAATCCATCTAGTTAGATCAACAAATAATAAATAAAGAAAGGGTAATAACATGGGTGTGAATCCTTATTTATGAGATATTAAAGTCAAAGAGACTATAATACACAATGTGTGTTTGGAGTTTAGTTTTCATTTTTATGAATATTCTTATCTCTTTAGGGGCCTTGATGGGTAGCTAGACCCTGCTCTTGGTCTGTGAATGGTATTCACTACTATCAAGATAAAGGCCTAAAGGGTGACACATAATAAAATATTCAAGAGTCTTCCCTATTTAGTTGAATAGGTATATATGACATAGTGGGACCCACTACTAAGGTCTAAGTTTTTTCCAAGGGTATATGATCACTAAAGTAATAAATAAATTCATATTATTCAAGTTTAAGAATAATTGGCATTGAATTTGTTTATTAAATTTATTTACAAGTTTTAACTAAATGCATGGAACATATTATTTAAATGAATATTAGTTTAAAATATTAAAGGTTCATTAAATATTTGTGAGAATGATGAGTCAAGTTAATGGAATAAGTATTATCATGTAATATATTTATTATATTACAAGAATATGATAAAAATATAAATGGTTTTTATGAATCAGTACAATAGTCATAATATACCGTTTATTTAGTGAGAAATAAATGTTATAGTATTAGGAGTTTATTCCAAATATTTATTATTTCACTATATATAGAAAAGAGAGACCTCATGGGAGATACTATTCACTACCTCACTTTCTTCTTCTCTCTCCCACATTCTAGAGAGATAGGTTTTAGGTCCAGGAGTTCAGATTGAGCTTCCTCTCATGCATCATAATCAAGGAGATGCAGTGATCATCGGAGCATCGAAGGAATCTTTGAATATCCATGATAGAACTTGTAATTAATTGGTCTTGTTGTGCAACCTAGTCAATACCACCATGCAACCACCTTCAAAAGTCCGGAAAGACCCCGACAAGCAGTCTTAGGTTCTTTCGACGACCCCTTGTGCGAGGTTTCCTACATTTACTCACTGTTTTTGGGCTCAATTCCATCTAATTTGGTTCAGAATTATTTTTTGGCGGGTCATCCCAACCAGGAATGGGCTTGGGTTGGCTTAGCCATCCCAGAACACATTTACACGGGGTCTGTAAGGCCCAGAATGGGCCTGAGCAGGTTGAACCAGACCCAAACAGGCCTTTCTCTAAATTTTCAGGGTCCTTCTAATTTTTATAATAAAAAATTAATTTAAGTAATTAATTTAATTTTGTTTTTAAATTAAATTAATTAAATATTAATTTTTGGTTTAAAATTAGTACTGCAGGTTAGATTAATTTAATTTCCGATGTTAAAATTAAATTAATTAATTAATTTAATTTTTGATTTTATAATTAAATTAAATAATGGGATAGAAAAATATTATTATTTAATTAAAATAAGAGTAAATTTTAATTTAATAAATTTCCCTCGAGTATAATTTTAATGAAAGTTTAATTTAATTTCTATACTTAATTTAAATACGCAAGTTTAATGCGTATTATACTGATCATGAGTCTTAGACCATCCAATTTTTGTCTGGTGGTTGTTTTATTTATTTAATTTATTATTTCAATGGTTATTTTTAATAAGAAGTTTAATTAAAAGGAAATCTGTGTATTATCTTAGCATCATTATATGTATAAGGGCTTGTGTGTCCATTTTTAGAAGTTATAATTTATACCCCTGAAACCCCCCTCTTATGAACGAGTATTGTTGTATAATGACGAGATGAGTAGTGACACACTTCACACCAATTTATGAAGATGAACCATACAGTATTTTGATGCATTGGATGGGAGAGCACTGAAACTCAAGTCATAAGTGATGAGAATCAAGGTATTACTCCTAACGTCTAGGTTGATCCATTACTCACTCAATGAATCAACCCTTATAATCGGCTCAAGATAATGTCATCATTTTATTTTTTCAAGGTTTATTATTTTGGGAATGTTTAGTTTATTCTTGATCACATATAACAATAAAAAAGAAAGCTTAGATAAAATGAACATGTGATGTGATGAATATTTTCTATTTATTGCATGGTCAGTTGTGAGTGAGATCACATAGTACATTCTTATAAGATGGAAAATGATTTATTTATTCACATAAAAATATAAAACCCTCAAAAAAATATGAAGTCTTAACCACCTTTCAACATTCAAATTTAGACAAAACCAAGTGTTTGGGGTGTTCGTCAGAGAAAGTTTAGGGTGCCACTTACTACCGAGGAGTTATTATGAGAGTGGTCGGTTGAATTAACTAAAGTGGTAGTAATTATTATCCAAATATAACTTAATATCTTTTAAAAGGAAATAATTGAGTAAATAAAGTTATGATTTAGAATGTGGGACTTCACTCAATAGATCAAGGAACCACTAGTTAATGCGGTTGGATTGAAAAATGCCTACCTTGAACCCTCAACATAATGAAATAACAAAAGATTATAGAATATGAGGAGAGGTTTAGGGATCCTTTCCACTAGAATACTTAAGCTATTGAGTATCCTTATTCTATTAAAGAGGGTTACTAGAATTTTATAAAATAGGGGGAGACATTTAATGATTTAATTAATTAATCAAAATGTCTAAATCAGTAATCAAGATTAAATGTACTAATCTGATAGAATTTTATTTTTTCATAAAATTGAAAGTTATAACACAATAAATACTATGATAAATATTGGAAAAAGTAAATGTCCAAACTAGCACAAATTTACAAGTGTAGTACAGACTCTTGTGAATAATACTACTATATCAAAAATTTAGGGTGTTTGTGTTTCTATACCTGTTAAGTTACCTCAATAAGAGAGGGTGAGAAATATGATTACAAGATACTCACATGTTAAGAATATGATGGTTATGTCATAATTCTATCACCAATGTTTTATAATAGTTATGGTCACTACACCATTACATGGGTGATAAAACATGGATTCTCATCTTTTAGAAGTTTGTGAGGAGAAAGTGAAGCAATATATGAATAAGGTGTTGATCACAATGGAAATGTGTAAATTGAAAGATGGATCACAATATTTAAATGGAGCCTTTTCTCATATCATTTTAATCCATTTAATCAAGTATCATTTTAGGTTACAAAACAAAGAGTACTGAGTAAAGGATTCATTTCCTATTTAGGTAAGGTTCACTAAGTAAATAAGAATATAAAAGATAGATTAATCTTTAATTCTTATGGTGAACAAATTGAAATACAAGAAAAAAAGGAAATGGAAAGTAAATACAAAATCACATTCAAAACTTCCTTAAATGTAATGAGGTTGGATATTTAACTGGAGGTTATTATCTTTGCATATCATGAAATATATCAATGGAAGTTTAAACATAATAAACTGAATCAACAAAGCAAGTACCCACTTCTTCTTTGGGTATATTCATCACTATAAAACTATTGTTTCAATACTATTTATTGATTATTAAATACAGTATGCCTTTCACATATGTGTATTTAAATATAGTAATGAATTAATTATAGAAATTTTATAAGAAGTCAGGTGTATTCTCCAAGCACGTAAGAAAGAGTGATTCTTAATTCAGTAGTGATAAGTACATGACTTCTATATTTCCAAGTGAATGATTCTTGTAAGACTATTATTGAGTATTAATAAACATTTATCTCATGTTACCTTTTGAAACAAGGATACATTATTCAAAGTTTGGGAATGAATGTTGTTTTTGGTGTATAATACTCAACCAATAGTTTATAAATACATGATTAATAGGCAATATATGATGAATATAAAATGTAAGACTCATTTACTGAGTTGTGGGATGATAATCCTTATCAAGAAAAACTAAAAGTAGATGTATATGATATTCCCATTATAGTATTTAGACTTATCCAACCTAAACACATTAGGTATTATTGATGTATATACTTAGTTTTGGATAAAGGGACCTTTATAAATAAAGGTAAGCCACAAAGATTTCAGAACTAGTTAAAAAAGAGAGCTTGAACTATTCCAAGGGTAAGATAGTGGTAAACATACTTCATTATATTCATTTACATAATTAAGGAATGTTAAATTGAATCATGATATATTCATGTTATAAGGATATGAGTTGCTTCAGGATGACATGTTTAAGAATATCTTGACCAAGAAATCATCGATCAATATAATGAAGCATGGAGTAATTCCTAAAGTCACATTAACATATCTGCATTATGACATTTGATGTTAATGACGAGGATTGGTGATGAAATATTACATGTTGAAATTTATCAACAAAATTTAGCATAGATCAATTCCTAAACACACATTTTTATATATTAGATCCTTGAGGTAAGTAGTATCAATGTTGAAAATTGTAGAAAATTCCATTATATTTCATGACATGCCTAAAAAATAATAAAGATATCCCATAACCATATGAAAAATAAAATGAAAAATGGATATCATATGGGTAAAATTATGATATTAATCCATTATGTCATTGGGGGTATGTGTTTAGATGCAAAGATTTTTTAATAAATAAACAAACATTCATCAACAAAAAACACAAAGTGCATGTAAAGTAATTATCCTAATGGTTTCTTAGGATATTACATAAGTCCTTAAGATAGAAAAGTAGTAGTCAAGTAATATACTACATTTATATGAAAGGGTGAAAATATATTTTGAGATAGTGGGAGCCAAATTGACTTGGGTTTAGTCGATTCCAAAGATGAAAAAATATTCAACATAGGAACAAGTCCCACAAGTGCATGTGGAACATGAATATTCTAGAGACACACACTCTTTTTGAAGGATAAATCCATAGTGATGGTTTTATATTCACTGGTCTGATGATAAATTATTCATTATAAATAATATTTCCTAAAATTATGATGTATATGACAATAAGATAATATTTCCAAGACCAACTAAAATTAATTAATAGATTCCATGTATCAAAGTGAAATGGGGATTATAATTTTGAATATTGTGGTGGGTATTCAAGTGACATGATACATGGATAGTACAGGCACTGTACCCAGGGATTGATTGATTATACCAATTCATCCTACCTAAATCCATTTGATTTTTACTTATCATAACTAATTTATATGATCATTATTGAGCATTGGATGTCATGAACACCAATCATGGAAGGTGTATATACGATGCAACTAGATAGGGATGGTCACATCACATAATGATAATATAGGTCGCAAGTTACTAAAATCTAGTTTTGGATTAAAGTAAGCAACAAGATCTTATAACATTCATTTGGAATGAATAATTTCCATGTGTATACCAAATGTTAATGGGAGATATAATATTTTCCAAGTAAAATAAGTTTGGAAACATATGGAAAACATCTATTGGTATTCAAGTTAGTGAAGAACATGATGAAATTTATTATCTAGTGATTTAATTAAAGTATAAATCTATGATCTAGGGAATAGGATCTACTTATGAAGATCTGATGGTTTCTTGGACCTTGTAAATAATATATATAGTGATATGGTATTGAAAAATAAAATCTAGAATAATTCAAGAGAGAATTGTTACCAATGTCACATGGCATAAATCTCTCCAGGTAGACATGTCCAGGACGTAGGATAAGATTAACGTGATGAGTTAAAATACTTACACTTAAGAGATAGATCTATCATGTATGCCATGATATGTAAAAGATTTGATATTTATAGTATATAATTTATAGTAGAAATATATCAGTTATTTCTAGGATCAATAGAAAGCAATTAGTTATAAGTATCCATTTGTACTTCAGCAAGTACAAAGGATATGTACCTAGTATATATAGAAGAAAGGATACTAGTTTTCAAGGGATAAAAACTAGCCTTCCTTAGATCAATGTGCTCTAATATTGCAGTTAGGCTAAGGTGATGAGTGATTCAATCTCATTTAAGCTAGAGGTATCCATACCGATAAATATCGAGTACACTGTAGCTTGTAAGGAAACTAAGAAGTAGTTAAATGCAATGATTTGTTCTAGATATTTGAATTTCACCTAGTAAGTAAAGTATTATCATAATAAAAATTATTATATTTTTACTATATAAGATTTCAAGTTATGATGGTGGAAAAAATGGATATACTCGGGGATACCATCTCTTGAGAATTTTTACTCAAGGATATGAGGTTTCATATAACAGAATTTCCATGCGGCAAAATTGTGGCCGACCCAGCAACTAAAGTTGTGACTCAGTAGAAACATGATTTTGATCATGTGAGATCCAACAAGGTTGGTTAGCAAGTTGGCTCTTATGCAAGTGGGAGTGTTGAAATAGTGGGTTCCCTAGACCCAAATATGCAGTACTTTTGATTACCATATCATTTGTATAGTAATATATACATCATGAATACATACCATTATAGTTTATATATTTTCCATCCACTATTTAATGGTAATGTCCATAGATTAATTGTTGTATAAAATGTTATAGTAGATACCGGGCTATAATGAGAACCTTTAGATACTATGACAATAATCTAAAACAAATGTCATATGGTATAGATACATCTTACTGACTAGACATAGTATATGTTTGATTATTAGGTTCTAGGGGATCATAAGCATCGAGTCTTCTTCACATGAAGTTCACAATTAGTGATCAAAAGTAGTGAGATCATGAGGATAGACATGCCAATAGGAACACCACATGTTTTGGATGTCGTTGGATGTTTCTATCTACAGACATGTGTAATGGTCTCCTAACTCGATATCATTACCAATGTTTTCCATTTGATCATGTACTTTGATGCAAGGAAAAAAACATGATAATGAAATCATGGAAAGGTAGCTTGTGTTGGGTGTGTCATTGGTGGTATGACATTGGTTGAATTATCAAGAAAGTATTTGTTGATTCGAGGTTAAGGAAGTAATATATCTCAAACCTCATTGATTAGGATGAAAATACCTTTATAAGACCATAACCATGGTAGTAAAGGGTAAATAAATCCAGTTAGATCAACAAATAATAAAGTAAGAAAGGGTGATGACATGAGTATACACCCTACTTTTTGAGATATTAATGATAAAGAGATTATATTACACAGTGCATTTTCATAGGTTGGTTGTCATTACTATGAGTATCCTTATCTATTTAGGGTCCTTTATGGGTTTCTAGAATCCACTCTTGGTCTATGAATGATCTTTACTACTATCTAGATAAGGTACTAGAGGTTCACACACAATAGAAGATTAAAGAATATACCATATTCAGTTGAATAGGTATATAGGACATGGTGGGCCCCAAAACCAGGGTCCAGATTTTGTCTAAGGGTATAAGATCACCAAAGTAATAAATAAATTCATATTATTCAAGTTAAAAATAATTGGAATTTAATTTATTTATTAAATGTATTTACAAGTTTCAAGTGAATACATGGAAAATATTATTTGAATGAATGTTAGTTTAAAATATTCAAGGTTCATTTAATATTTGTAGGAAGGATGAGTTGAGTTAATGGACTGGGTATTATCATGTAATATATTTTTTATATTACATGAATGTGATAATAATGTAAATAGTTTTTTATTTATGACTCAGTACAGTAGCCATGATATATAATTTATTTAGTGAGAAATAAATATTCTATAATCAAGAGTTTTTTTTAGATATTTATTGTTTCACTATATAGAGAAGAGAGAGACCTCATGGGAGATTCTATTCACTACCTATTTCTCCCTTATTCTCTCTACTATATTCTTGAGAGATATTCTTTGGATCTAGGATTTTGGATTGAGCTCCCTGTCGTGCATTATAAGAAAGATGATGTGGTGATTTTCAGAGTTTCAAAGATGTCTTCGTATCTCCGTGCTAGAAAAAAAATCCACCGATTAAAATTCACATAGTTTTTTGAAGAATGTGTGGGTGATATAGATAAATTCGAATTCATATTCTTCATGTAGTGATAACCAATGATGAGTAAACATCATGTATGAAATTAGATCTAACAAGGTATTTATAGTTTTATTTTTGTGCTTAAAATTAATCATGTTGGATCCTCGGGTGGTTATCAAGAAACGATTTGCTAGTAACGACAATTTCATGTCAATATTTGGTGGAAAATTATTAAAATCCCAATTTTGGAGCTTCTTCTTCATGCCTTTTACCTTCAATTGATCCCCTACTTAGTGGGTTAATCCATATTAGGTTGTTGGTATACCCCCTGTACTTGAGTGTGATCCCCATCCATGTATCTATATCTTTTGAATTCTAGAATGTAATTTACTATGGAAATACCCAATGAGCCTAAAATATCAAATGGATTTCATTACTACTATTAGAATCACAAATTGAGTTCTCCCTGATGAGTGTTTCTACAAACTCTTGAGGAGAATCATAGGCTAATAATATAGTTGCGACCTTACCTTGAGACTTAGTGTCTAACAAAATTATATCTAGATGTTTTATTGTATGTATAATAATAAGATTGAAATATCTTATGATGATATGAATACTCTTGATTATTTATAATTAGTTATTTCAGTTTTTTCTATTGGGTATTGTTATACTCACCCCTGCATGGGCTCTTCCCACACTTGTCATGTATTATGAAGATGACTGACCATTCAATGGGGTTATTTTTGGACCCAAAGAAGATAGAGCTTATATTGGTCCATAAAAACCATGGTTATAACTTGGAGTTACATTTTACTATAGTCCAATATTTCTAGCAGGTTATACTTCATTGTAGTTTTTAGTGGGTTTGTATTTGTCCCTTTATGCATTCCAATATTATTTTCTTACTCTGATTGTTGGATTTAGATATATTCATGTATTTGGTTTCAGTTTTAGTTTACATTTAAAAATTTTATGGTCTTGGAGATGTTTTTTCACATACATGTACCTTAAGATAAGGCCTTCCTTATGAGTGTTATGTATAATCAACATTTCTTTCCAACCCCTGGCCTATTGGAGGTGATCTTGGGGTAGTTGCACTCATATTATCATCGACTATCCAGGTCCTGGTAAGTCGAGTCATGATAGAAATACGTTTGAACATTTGAGGTCATTGAGAAAATTGTTCAGGTTTCACATCTGTTGGAATTACAAGCTCAGTTGATAGGAATCCATGATGTTTTCCACATATCTCAACTCATGAAATATTAGCCCAACCCATCTCATGTTCTATATTGGGAAGATATTTAGTTAGATACTGGGGTTTCCATTATGGAAAAACTAGCAGAGATCATTGATACATTATTGAAAGTCTTGTATGGTAAGTCTATTATGTTGGTTAGATTGTTATGATGGCATAGATCAACTTCTCATGAGACTTGGGAGCAAGAATCGCTAGTGAGAGAGCAGTAACCTCACCTCTTTATGAAGAACCCTTATTCTGTATGACATCCCAGGGATCAAAAATCAAATGGTAGAGATATTTTAACATCATAGATAAAAATTTACACTTTTTTTAATGTTTAAGATTTTGTTTCTTGAGTTCAGAGGGTGAGAGAGTTATTTTAGGAGTTTATGAAGAACCTAAGTTGAGTGTAGTATTCAGGGTACATTTATGGTGTAAATATATAATTTAAAAAATAAATATTTCATTGGGAACAAGATATGAATTTTTTTATGGAATAAAATATTTTATGTCATAAAAATATTTTACATCATAAATATGTCCATTTGGATAATTTATCCCATGGTGACATGTTTTTCAGCATACATAAATTATGGGGAGTTGGAGACATAAATCATTTATTTACAATGTAAAACCCTAATTCCCAGTGTGTTTTATTATGATTCACATGTGACACTCCTCTCATTCAATTTTTTATTCACTTCCTCAAACCCTAGGTTACATTTGAGTGATTTTGGGTGATCTCTACACTTTCAGATCACTTCATTTAATGTTTAATATCCAGCTTGGTTGTGTTTCCTATATCCTGGTAATAAAACATTCTCCTTCTTCATTGATCTCCCTTTTATTATAGAATTGGGTTTTATTTATGGATTCATTTGATTATATTATGATTCTTGTTTTATCCTTCTAAATCTGTTGTGTGATCTTATTTTGGTGGCTAAACCTTATGTTGGTTGTGGTGTAGCATGTGAGTTCCTTGAGGTATATTTTGATCCATCCTCTATGAAAACTATTTTTCTTTTAGAATCAATTATGAGATGTACGAATCAATTATTGGGTCTCTATTGGTTGTTATTCATTCCTATTAGTCTGTATGGATCTTATTGTGAGTAGTCTACAACCTGAGTTTAAATTAGGTGGTTTGGTCTCTTGCCTATATTGGATGACACTTGATTACTCTAGATTTATAAATTGTTTTTCAAATAAATTGGCATGTTTTATTTATTTTTGTGTGTGAAAATGATATTTTTGATAAAATATAGGTTTCCTCTTGTTTTGGGAAAATAAAAGGTATTTTGAAATCATTGTGAAATGGATTTATGAAATGGTTTTCAAAGCATGGTTTTGATGAAATGATTTAGGAAATATAGAAAATGGTAATCCTTAAGTACTTAGGTGGAAGGTGTAGCAATAAGCCTCATTCATTGATATTATCAAGGGGTTCATTCATGGGGTATTCCTTTGCTCTAAGTTTTATAGGGGATTGTTAGTCACTATTGGGGTGGGGGGGGGGGGTCAATTTTTGGTGTGTTCCTCTACTCCCTAGATTTGATGCATATATCCATGGACTTGATGCACAAACTTTCCTATGTTGGGGTATAAGTGATCTAGCTAGCCTAACCTCTAGTGACCCTTGGTCTAATTTACCTGTGATTTGGTTTTGTACTATTTGAGCTTTAATTACCTATTTTAATAAATGTGATATGATTTGAAACTATTTTACTCAGCTAGTTTTAGAACTTTGAGAAAAAGGGGATTTATTTACCATATTTTTTATATACATTTTTTTTAACTGGTTGTATTTCCCCATTTTCTTTAAAAGTTGAGCATGTTCATATTTTTTATAGGATTTATATGAAATACCTGGGTGGGATCCTACCAAATTTTCTTAAATTGAACACTACATGCCCCTTAGATAGTGTGTAAACCTTGTTTTATCTTTTGATATAGGAAAAGGCAAGGTACTATAGTGAGGTGGTGAGGTTCATGTCAGCTAGGTATGGGTAGTTGGTGGTGAGATGGTGGGAAATTTTCCTCAAATCACATGGAGCAATGGTTTATTATTTTGGTTGTACCTTTTTCTTTCAGACTTGTACCTTTGGGTTTTATTTAGATTTTGAGTTATAACATTACCACAATTTTCCTTTTTTCAGGGTATATATATTTCTGGTTATTTCTTCCAATTTTTATTTCCACAATGTTTATTTTCCACATATATTATTGCAAGTTGGGTGAAATCATTCCCTCTTTTTTATGTTTGATTCTTGGGTGATAATCACCATCCCATGGGGATTAGTAATTCCCTTTGGATATGTGGAGGATTGGGTCATGTACCAGTCTTAGATGGTAAAATGGGTCAGTTCGTTACATAAAAAAACCAAAAAATATTAGAATATAATTATTAATAAAGCTATGATAATTTATAATTTGGTAAATCATTAAAATTTATTACCTTTGTAATATAAATAATTTTCATTAGTTAATATTGAAAAGGTTATTTTCAATAAAATTAATTTTATTTATATTATATATTTTATTTTAAAAAAATAAATTTACAAATTCTAAAATATAAATTTGATAACATAAAATTCATTTTTTAATTACTCACATAAAAAATTACTTAGTATGAATTTTTGACTTTTTTTTGAAAAGGTTGACTTTCAGTTGAAAAATATGATTTAGAGTAAAATATAATTTTTATGGTTTTATCATTATGTAATAATATAATATAATATTTTAAAAACTCTTAAGTAATAAAATATATATTTAGGGAATAAAATTATGTATTTTTAACTTATAAATCCTATGTCCAGCATTTTAAGATCGAAATTAAAAAGTTACTTTAAAATTTTTAGTCTTTCCTTCTAATTAAGTGTTTTGATGGTGAAATTAGGTTTTTGATTTCTTTTAAAGACAACTATATTTTATTTTTTTTTATAATAAACCAATGTATTTTATAAAAATTAGTATCTATGATAATCTTATCTTATGAATAAATTTTTAAACTTAAAAACACACTTTTTCTGAAAATTATTTTTACGTGTTATGTGATCTAATCTTAAAATTAAATTACAAAAACCTTATAAATTTTATTTAGTAAAATGATTTAAAAAAAATTAAATCATAAGGTTTAAATTAGGTAAAATATTTAATTTTATCATTGGACATTATAATTAACTACTATGGTTAAAAGTTAATTAGCAAGGTAAAAGTAAATTAGGGTAAACATTAAAAAGTTAAAATAAAGAGCAATAAAACACTCAGGTTTATCTCAAAAATAATTTTATGAGGATAATGTAAACTTCCACACACTTTCCCTCTACCTTTTTCCATTTTTGAGCCAGTAAAAGTTTAATAGTAACATTACATTATTGAAAATGTAATGGTTACTTCCAAAACTACCCTTCCCTTCACTTATAAAATGGTAACACTGACACCATTTAAAGACTCACATATATTTAAAATATATTATTTAAAATCTAAAAATTTTATCCTATTATAACCCTCTCCCATTTCTGTAATATTTTGGACACATTTATTTTTCTTAAGGCCATTATTTCAAAGAAGTTTTCCAAGAGAAAACTCAAGCTTCTAACTTGAGTATTGCTTTCTCTTAGCCTTTTATTTTACTCTACTACTTCCTAAATAATTAATGACCTAATTAATATAATTAATTATGTATAATTATTATACTTCAATTTCATTATATTAACCATATAATGATTATTAAATCCTATCCATCCACTAAGCAAAAGAATATTGATCATGCGTACATGTAGATAATTGCTAACATAAATCGATGTTGTTTGTTTTTCATAACTGAATCTCATGTATGGTAAAAATAATTTATTCAATGAATTTTAATGGTTTATATTCCAAAGTTAAAAGTATTAAATTATAATTTATTATATAATATCTTTCTATTGATTCATTGTGAAATGAGATCATTAATCATGCATATGTGTGGACTACCACCTCCACAAACAATGGATCTCATTTGTTACCACCACCCATATTTGTTGGTTCTAAGAATGGATTTATTGAGGATATATGATAATTATTAAATGTTTAATTTTCTTAATTTTTAATATTATCATTGTCTAAATACATTTCCTTACTCATGAAAACATTGTAATACTTACCATTTGAGTTGGTTTTACCACCTATGTAAAAAAAGTAATAATGATTATTCCATAAATGATTATGGGATTTCATATAATGGTAATATAATTTCATATAATGGTAATATCATTTCATAATGGTATATTTAATTTTTTTAATTTTTTTATAATGGTTATATTAATAGTTAAAATATTTATTAATATATCATCTTTTTATCGTTAAACACATTGAAAACTTGTTCATCGTGATTTCCATTTTTACAATAAATATTCATATATTTTACCACATGAAAAAGAAAATTAAGTAAAAAATTCAAAAAATATGATTATTATACCTTTAATTATTTTTTAATTAATAAATTTTATCCACTTAGTAAGAACCGATCCCGTCTTTATGAAGTTTTTTGAGAAACAAACAACCAAAAGTTTTAACACTCAATGATGGAAATAAACAATACCTGAATAATATATTTGTAATATATAGTTATAAAATAATTATAAAATGGTATTATGTTTAAATTAATGTTATAATATAGTTTATTAATATAATTATTTTCATTATACAATATGTTAGAGCATGGTTGAGTAAGCACGAATACCAAGGGGTTTTCATCTCAAAGTCCTCTTTTTGAGACATGTTTGGTATTATACACCTATTTTTATTTAAGTAATGTATATTATTATTAATTGAGATATTATATCTTTAAATAAACTTTCTTTATGTTTATTTAAGTTTAATTTAAATCTCTCTCTCTTTCAATAGGTTTTGAGTTAAATGCTCAGGGGTTTCATGACTGAGATCTTTTCCCTGGGTCATAATCACTCCTCTTTGACTAATATATTTTAACATTGATCTATATTATCCTATAATGATTTTAATTTGTATTTAAAACTTATTTTATAGGTAAATCATGTTTCATACCAAATTATCCCTCCTTTATTATTCTATTGTTTCATGAAAAATCATTTTTAACAGTAATTCCCATTTATTTTAATGGTGTTTTCTTCCATATCCTTGTTTTTAATTACCCCCAATGTTTTCCTTTCCCTAGTGTAAACTCAAATTGTTTTCATCTCCAATTTTACTTTTATTTCCACTTTATTCATTTTAAAATAAAGGTTTCACTATCCTTTAAATGATGTGGGTTTTTAATAAATGTGCTTTCAAATATCTAAAAGGATTTTCCTTTCAATGATCATATATTCTTCCCTTCTATTTATTATTTTGACATATGATTTAATTATTTACATGGTCTCTTTATTATAATTTTTTTAAAAAAATGTTTTAATATGTTTTCTATTGATTTTAAAAAATAGTTTTTGGAAAGTGAATTAAAAATCATGACTTTTTATGATGATAAAAAGAAATATTTTTTAAAAAGAATACCTTTTGTGATTTATCTTTCATTTACAATGGATTCTTCTCAAATATATTAATGGTTTATAAATCCCCCTATATTTACTGTTATTAAATACTTATTTTTGGATATTATTATTTTAGTATCAAATGATCATGTTTTTTTATATGGTATAATTTAGAAAGGGTATGAAACCCATTTTATTATCATGGGTTATTTATGATAAGATGAAGGATTTTATTTTAATTATAACTCATATGAATATATGACGATGAGTGGGGTCCTATATATCCCTACAATTCATTGTTTAAGGATTTACATATCATGAGATAAGAAGGTTAAGTGTGGAAGTTTTTTTGTTTACAATGCAAGGCATGGACATTATGTTTTTTCACAATATGAAGTATGGACATTTTGTTTGTTTCCAACATGAAACATAACCATTTTTTTGTCTATAAAATTAAGCATGGGATTTTTTTTGTTCAAAACATAAATCAAGGTAATATTTTTTTTCACAACATGAAACATAGGAATTTTTTTGTTTACAACATGAAGTGTGGGCATTTTTTAATTCATAACATGAAGCGTGGACATTTTGTTTATTCACAACATGAAGTGTGGAAATTTTATTTATTCCCAAAATAAACTGTGGGAATTGTTATTATTCAAAACATAATGTGTGGGAATTTTTTTTCACAATGTTATAATTTCCCAAATCTTATGTTTGTTTAAACGTTATTTTTTATTCTAGGTTTCAAGGGAATGTTTCATTTCCGAGCCATATGCCTATGATTATGCTCCATGGAACATGTTTACTATCTATTTATTTCACACTATTTTACCATGTTATATATAGTTCATTTGAGATTTCATGTCCTTATATCATTTCTTATGGAAAATTATTATTGTTATAAGCCCTTTTAAAAAGATATTTCCCCCTACCCATGTTTTTTAATATGCTTATGATATAAAACTCGATGAAATTTTGATAATATTTCCCTTAGTAAGAATTTGATCTCATCATTTTATTATATTTATCTTACCCAGGTTCTGAAGATGAGTATATCTTATGAGAAGTTTGGTTTGTTTCTATCATGTATAAATGTTCATAAGTTTTGAAAAATAAGTTTCCAATGCAATTGCTCCTCAAAGACACTAAAACTTACATTCTTGGTATTATGAAATTATTTTATGAGATGTAATGTTTATATTATATAAATTATGTAAAATAAAGATATTATTAGCTTGGGCTACTTTAATCAAGTGTGGATAATTTTTTGGGAGATATTGAATAATTATTGTAAAATAATATGGTTATGTATATGATCTGTAAGGACACTAAATCTATAGGTTTTGTGACTATTTGTATTTGTGTAATGTAATGATTAATTATGGGAAAATGATGTATTATATATGTGTTTTGTTCTTGGGTTTTCTTAGTTGGTATCATATTGAGGTTTAGTTATTATTTAGATTTTGGTTAAGATGTATACAAGAATAAAATATAAAGCAACCTAGGTTTAACCAAAAGTGTCATTAGTTGAAATGAATGTATCATAGATTAAGAAATATTGGTCCTAATATTTTTCATTCATATAATTTTTTTTCTCTTATACTTTTAATATATTATTGAATATTACTCATATTAACCCTTTTGGATTTAGTAAATGGCTGGAACCCGGAGTAATTGAGTAAATAATGATGGAAAATGAGTTGATTATGCCAATGAATAAACAAATCGGATGAGAGATATAATATGAACCTTAATGGATATGGTATCTTGGTTTATTATTAATAAATTGAACCATGTCATGATCTTGAAAACACTAAATAAGGATCAACTTTCTATAGAGTTATTTTCACAATGACCACCATACATTAATGGATCTTACAATCCCTGAATCACTAGTAAATGGATAAACATTATTAAAAGGATATTTTTATTCTTTAATGGTCATATTATGAAAATTTAGTTTTGGTTGTTTACCATTTAGAGGGTGAAGCATACCATTGGTGGATCTTGATTAAAAATATAAAAAAAGAAGAAATTTAATCCATATAATGAGAGGAATTTTATATTTCATTTTTAATAAATATTTCCCCAACTATATTTTCATTAACATAGAATAATAATTCATTGATATTAAATTAAGAATCAATTTGTGTATATGAAGAATAATTCACAATACTCTCAAGGTATTCCTTTATCTTTGTTATCAATCTTTAAATAAAAAATTATTTTTTAGTGGATTACAACTAAGTGTATAAAAATTATTATCTATAAATAACATTATTAGATTTGAATAAATTGTTCTATATTACCTTAATTTGGAAATATAAATTGGATACTCTCACTATTCCCATGATTTTGGAGATAAGAAAAAGAAAAAGGAGTTATATGGAAACTCAAATGATAAAGAACATGGAAGAAGGAAAATTTGACCACATTCATTCCAAAAATGTGGGTAGAATAACCCATGGAATTTAATTATAGGAATAACAATATTCTTCACATGTGGTAGAGAAGGATATCAAGAACACAATTTATAAAGAAATATGTATCGAACACTTAACATAATAGAGAATAAAAATGTCCCAACTAATTTACCACCCACAATTCAATGCTTCACATGTAATAAATTTTGGAATTATGAAAATCAATGCATTGGTCTATAAGATAATAAGGATAATCAATAACAGTAATATCCAAAACAAAGGGATAAAGGAAGGAATTATAAAATCACTACCACCAAAGTAGATCATGATAATAAAGTGGTGAAAGGTATACTCATTATTCACTTGATAATAGAAAATTTATTATTTTATTTTGTTTATTCACATTCCTGAATATCCAATAATTTTTCTAAGATTATTGATCCATAAACTCAAATATCAGATATTTAAGTATTTTTGAAAACATCCAATGGTATCATGATAACATCATAATTATACAACTCTATTTCAATTTAGGTTTGTGAAAAAAATCCTTCCTATAAATCTAGTTATTCTTCCCTTGGTAGAACTCAATGTAATATTGGGAATGGATTAGCTCCCTCTATATAGTGATTATATCAATTATTTAAATAAGGAGATTTAATTTAATATCCCAAATAATCCCATGATCAAATATAAATGCAAGGATTATTACGATCCCTCAATTGGAAACTAATTCCTTGATATGTGTCTTGTTACCCAATAATAAAGGATATTTGGTTGAAATGATTAGGAAAAAACTCAATGTTGAATACATTCTTATTAAATGGGAATATGTCAATGTACTTCCTGATGAGTTATATGGTTTCCCCCTAGGTCATGAGGTTGATTTTTCAATTGTACTCATACCTAGTTCTATGACTATATCAAAGAGATCTTAATAAATAACCCCATAGAATTAGTGTAATTGAAGAAGAAACTTCAAGAGAATTCAGAAAAATGTTTTATTTGACCAATTTATTATACACGGTTCATTACAATCCTATTTTTTAAGAATAATAATGGATAAATACATCCTTGTATTTATTATCACGATCTTAACAAAACCACGATCAAGATTAAGTATCAACTACCCTATATTGATGACATGTTTCATTATCTTAGAGGGGATCGATACTTCTCAAAAGTGGTTCTCAAATATAGATACCATCTACTATGGGTTAATATGGAATATATACCTAATAAATCCTTGCACATAATATATGAATACTATGAATTCATAGTGATGTCTTTTAAACATACACATTCCCCTACAATATTCATAGATTTTAAGAATATAGTTTTTATATATTACCTTAAAAAATTCATGGAAATATTTTTTGATGATATTTTCATATATTTTAAGATTAAGGAAGAATATAATGAAAAATTGAGGATTTTACTAAAAAAATTATGAAAGTAGAAACTATATGCCATGTTCTTCAAGTGTGAATTTTTGAAAAAAAATATCCTTCTTGGGTCATGTAATATTAAGAGAGTGTATAATGATGGATCCTTAAAATATATAGATGATTCAAGATTGACCATGACCAATAAATATAATAGATATATGCAGTTTTCTTAGACTTTATGGATACTACCAACTATATTTGAGAAATTTCACATGATTTTAAAATCCACAAAGTTAGGAAAAAAGGGTTTAAAGTCTCTTTGTATGGATGAATGTGAAGACAACTTCAAAGAGATTAATAAGAGGGTTGTCTCCAAAGCTGTAGCTATACTAACCTAAAGTGGAGAAGGGTTTGTGATATATAATTATTCATTAAATAATGGATTAATATGAATTCTTATGAAAAATTATAAGGCAATACCGTATGCCTCAATTCAATTATTGACCCATGAGAAAAAGTACCCGACACATGATATAGAATTAGTAGTGGTAATATTTTCATTAAATATTTGGTAATAATATATTTATATAAATAAGTGTAATATATATACTAATTATAATATATTAAAGTATATAATCACATTTAAGAAGTATAAAATGTGCCAAAGAATATGGTTAGAGTTAATCAAGGAATATGATTTCTCAATAGATTACCATCCAAGGAAGGAAAAATGGTGGTTGATACTCTAATAAGGAAGGATAATACTTCATTTTCCATGATGAGGGTTGAAAGAGACCTAATATTCATGTATTTTTAAATTATTTACATGGAAATCATAATGGAAGAGATGAAATCCTACCTTTATCAAATGATTTCTAAACCATCCATCCATGTGAATATCAAGGAGGAAAAAAAGAAGGATATAAAGTTACAAAATAAGGTAAGAAATATTTTAAAGTTCAACCTTAATAATGATGGAATTATAAGATTCAATAAATAAATATTCTCCCTTTTAATATCAGAATTGAAGAATTAGTTATTGGATGATGCACATAACTCATCATTCTATATCCATCCTAGAAGAAAAAATATGTATAGATATATTAAGGAGTATTTCTGGTGGTACAATATAAATAGAGATATTGAAAATTATATATCATGATTCTTGGTCTTCCAGTAAGTTAAGGCTAAAAAATTTAAGTATAAGAGGATGGTTCAATCATTACCCATACCCATATGGAAATGGGAAAATATCACTATGTATTTTTTAGGTATTCTCAAGAACTCTAAAGGCTATAATTCAATTTTGGTTATGTTTGATAAACTTATGAAGTCAACACACTTCATTATTATTTGATATGATTTCTCAGTCAATCAAAATTCCAAGTTATGTATAAAGGAAGTTGGAATTCTACACGGTGTACCAATTTTAATTGTATGTAATCAAGATTTGAGGTTTATCTCAAAGTTATATAGTATTATTTAATAATTATTAGACACATAGATAAGATTTAACACAACTTATCATCCTCAAATTGATGGTCAATTTGAAAGGACCATTCAACCATTGGATTATTCTAATCAATGGATTTAAAATGAGGTTAGGATCAACATCATCCTCAGGTAGTGTTATCATAGAATAATTTTTTCTACTCAAGAATTCAAATGGAACTATTCAAGTATTTATATGGGAAGAGATTCCAAAATATGATATACTAGGAAGAAGGTGGAGAGTGGAAGTTTTTGGGACTTTATCTTGTTCAATAAATGATAGATAAGGATCAAACCATTCAATAACATATTAGATAAACATAAAGTTTATAAAAGAGTTATATTGATAATCATTAGTGATATTTGGAGTTTAAAATTGGAGACAAGGTATTCCTTTAAATATCACTATAGAAGAGGGTTATGATATTTATAAAGAAGAGAAAATTTATCCCTAGATACATTAGTCCCTTCGAGACCCTTAATCATGTGGGAGAAGTATCTTATCACCTTGAAATTCCACAAAATGTATCATAAGTGTATAATTTGGTCCGTGTATCACCTTTAAGGAAGTAAATAACAAATCCATTACATGCACTGAACTCATAGTTTATACAATTGGAGGATGATATCTCTTATGAGGAACCACTGGTAAAGATATTGGATCATATAGATAAAATTCTATTAAACAAGACAACTCACCTGGTCAAAATTCAATGGTGAAGTCATAAGTTTAAGAAATATATGTGGGAAAATAAATATGTAATGAAACAAAATTGCCCTCATTTTTTTCAGTTGAGTAATTAAATTTCAAGGGGAATTTTTTTAAGGGGGTATAATGTAACACCCCATATTTTTAGTGTGAAATTATCTTTAATAAACCCCATTTTTTATATATATTCTTTTACAAAAAATGCTGAAAAAATCAACATTTACTTATTTTATTA
This sequence comes from Viscum album, assembly GCA_963277665.1. Classification (NCBI taxonomy): domain Eukaryota; kingdom Viridiplantae; phylum Streptophyta; class Magnoliopsida; order Santalales; family Viscaceae; genus Viscum; species Viscum album. Next base: position 467,247,711 of record OY728142.1, on the reverse strand, counting down.
AAGCCAAACATTATAATATAAAATTAAATATGTTACAAGATTATTAAATAAAACATAGTTAAGAAAAATTAAAAAAGTAATAAAACCAAAAATACATAAAAATACTAAAAGTTTGAAATTATCATCAAAATTCTCTTCCAAGAAAACCATACCATCGATATAACTATGGAAAAAATACAATATGTAAAAAATATAAAAAACATCTTAATAAAATGAATAGTAGTATAAGATAAATGATCTTGATGAGTTATGTAAGTTTATATATAGGAATGTAATATGAGTATTATATACATGGACATTAGTTATATGACCATTGTTATATGGTCATTGGGATTATATGGTCACTGGGTATATACCATCATTTGATATAAGAAGGATAAAAAAGGTAAATTATATGGTTAGTGGAAATGTAATTTTATGCTCAATAAAAATATAACCATTATAATATAATCTTCTGCACCAGGGTTTCTGGCCGAATCTTTCTCTACTCCCAGGTTATTCTCACAGTTCGTCTCTTTGGCTTTATCTTTCTCTTCCATGGCTTCTCCAAGGGTTCATCCTGCTGGTTTGGTTCACAGCTGGTCCGCTACTGGTCTTCCCTAGTCTCTGCCCCTCATTTCAGATTCGGTGAATATGCTTAGGTTTTACCTTAGGGTGTTGATACCACACTCTGACCTTTCCTTCTATTGCTCCTCTCCAAGTCAGATCTGGAGTCATGGATTAAAATAGGTTTTGGGCTTGAGGTTCGGTGACTGTGGTACTGCTGGGTATCTTCCCCATTCCACCCCTCTTTTCTCCAATCTTGTCTCGATTTGGGTTTAATCCTCAGTTTCTTTTGAGTTCTATCCCAGTTTTCTTCTTGCTTGGGTTCCCTCTAGGGTTTCATCCTCATTTTTCTTCTTTCTCTTTTGGTTGCTCTTGCTGTTGTTTTTGTGTTCTTGGGGTTTTTTGGTGTCTCTTATGGGCCTGTTGGTCGACTGTCTACACCGGAGGTCCAAAGCTAAGTTCCAACGAGGTCTTCGGCCGCCCACCCTGCTCTGGGTCTAGGTCTCATCATCTCTCTCTGAGGCGGATTGGTGTGGTGGTCTTCCAGGTGATTTGGGAGGTGGGTTTGAGCGGTCTCTGGCATCTCGAGGTGGATTCATCTTCACAGGCTTGGGTGGGGGAGGATGATGGATTTGATGGTTCTGCTCGTCAATCTGAGGGTTTATGTTGTTCTTGCTTCTCGAAGGTCGTCGGTGGTTGTGCGTTGAGGTCTTCCAGAAGCTCACCAGTTTCTACATGGATCGTTCCATACGAGGGAGATTCTCGATGGGGATGGAGGGTTCTAGTGGTCTTTAAGAAGTCACCGGTGGGTTTGATGGCTCAGTGCTGATGATTATGGTGCGTCATGGTGTGCTTCCTATGAGACTCTACACTTATTTCTTCCGATGGCGTTCTTTGACGGCATGGTGACAAAGATGTTGATGGTTCCTTGACGACTCAAGTGGTGATATATTTCTTTGGTTTTCCTCTTCAGCAGGGTGGACGGTGGAATTGATGGGCCTCTCGATAATGGTGGTTTGACGTGCCTGGTTTTCGAGATTCAAGGTCTATGTGCAATGGAAGGGTTAACTTGGCTTACGCAGTTCGATAATTTGGTCGGCAGTGTGTTTTTTGGAGGCTTGGTGATGGTGCAATGATGTTGGTCTCGGTATGATGGTTTTTTGAAACTTGAATTTCGAAAATTTTAAACTGGCACTACTTTTGAGTTGGTTTGGTCTGCTCATGATGGGTGGGGGTTCGTGTATTGTGGTGGGTTAGCTTGTGGTTCGAGGTGGTTTTGGAATTTTATTGATTTTTTGAATTTTGAATGTGGTGTGAGTGGTTTCAAGGGATGTGTGATTTCGGTGTACTGGTGGCTCATGTATGGTTCCCACTAACCCATAAAGTGGTTTTTTAAATAATAAAAAAAAAGGATTGTGTGGTGGATATGAGAGATGTTCAAGCTCGTGGAAATCACTATGATATTTATGCTAGCAGAATCACCAACTGCAACTACAACCATGTCATATCTCACCCTCATGAATTACAAAAATTCTATGATGGATTTCTAAGTAGAATTTAGGATGATATAAACATTTAATTATTTATTTAATAAATTATATTTTTAAATAAATTATTTATATTTGATTATTAATTTTATTATAAATGTTTTATATATAAAAAAAATCAAAAAATGTATTAAACCCAATTAAATTAGGTTAGATAGATGAATAACAAATATCAAATTGGTTCTAATGAAGGACATATTTTCATTTAAACCTTTTAAAATAAGTTCATATTGAATTATTTATTTAAGGGTCTTTTTAGGTCTGCCTTTACTCCTTTTAATAAGTGAATTAGTCATTAATCTTACGCTATTAACATGTGAATCCCTGGTTCTTATAACATGTCCAAACCATCTTAATATAGTATTTATTATCTTATCATCAATCAAATCCCCTCCATTTTTGTATATAATACATTAATTTATAATCCTATCCATCTTAGTATGTCCATATGTCTATCTTATTATTTTCATTTCTACTACCCTTATTTTTCATTTAAGATGTCCCATTAATGGAAAATAGTTACTACCATATTGAATTGTTTTTATAATAATAGTACTATAAAATCTACCCTTCTATGTCAAAAGAATTTCAGGATGATAAAGTACCATAGAATACTTTCTCTATTTTTTCCATCTAGTTCGAATCCTATGAGATACATTTTTCATTAACATCTTCATCACATTGAAAAAAGAGCATAAATATAAATAATTCTAATTTTTAAATAATTTGGTATCACAATCTCATATCAATAACACTACTGGAAAATAATTTTCTAAAAATACACTCTATATATTATGTCTTATACCTATTAAGATGTAAAACTTTTGATTATAAAGGTTTTTCCAAAATCTATATCTTTTAATTGATATTCTCTTTGGATTATACAATGAGAACAATATCATACTCAAAAAATATTTAATTAGGTATCTCATCTTTAATATTCTTTGTAAGATAATTTAATACAAAATAGAAAAGTATGAGATTAAAATGAACCTTAATGTAGTTCTATTAAGACAAAAAAGTCTAAAAAAATGACATATCAGAGCTCTAACTTGAGTAAAACTCCATTTATACATGTTTTGGATGATTTTAATATATGCCACATGCACGCCTTTTCTTTCAATAAATTTTTATAAAAAATCTTTAGGAACTTTATCATTTTCCTTTTCCAAATAAATGAAAACCATATACAAATATTAGGATTTTTTCTAGAACAATCCATTAAAACTATAATAAAATAAATTTATTTTGTGGTTGAATGTCCAAACATAAACCAAATTCATTATCTAAAACTTTAGTTTCCCTTTTAATACTCTATTAAATCAATCTCTCCCATAGTTTCATGTCATGAATCATAAGTTTAATGCATTTATAATTCCAATAACTTAAAATATATCCTTTATCTTTATACATAGGTAGTAGAAAAAAATTCATCTATTCATTGAGAATTTTCTTAGATCTCATAATCTCATTAAATAACCTAGTGATCCAATCAGTAACCAAATCCCTAGAATATTTCTTCAATTTAATATAGATGCTACCTAACCCATCTTGTTTACTATTTTATATCCTTATTAAAGCCTCTTTAACCTCAAAATGATGAAAATTTTGATAAAAGATATAATTGAGTTCCTATCTACTAATAATTAGATTATATAAGTATAATCCACACATATCCATCTTTTCTTAATTTCTTTATCATTAAAAATTACATGTCATTATTTATCTTTTATGCACCAAACTTGATATGAAACTCTATATATTAACTCCCTAATTGTGTATAAACTTTATATTTTATTTTATAATTATTAGTATGTAATGAATGGTACAATTCCTCAAAAACTTGAGATTTACCCTAAATAACTACTTTACTATCCTATATATGAGAAAAAAATATTGACCCCATGTATCTTCATTACTAAAAAGGTATAAATATTTAAAGAACCATAGTTTATCTTTAAATTTTAGTTGAACAATCTCATTACATTGCCACAATTATTTTAGTTTTAGAAATATCCCTTTTTTATACTCCTAAAATAGATGTAGAAATATTTTGAACACTTTCATCCACCTCATCCCACATGTAATTAATAGTTCCTTCAACTCCACAATACACTTATTTCAAAAGTTGATTCTTAAATTTTATTATAAGTTTATCTTTTAGGTGGCACCATATGATTCCCAATTTTCTTAATTATTTCTTATTTCTCATATAATTAATACCTCACATGTGTAAAACTAATAAATGATGTTGGGTGGTCAGACTTTCACTAGGTATAACCTTAAAATCATTAATAAATCATCCATATGGCCTTTTTACCAATAAATAATCAATTTTTGATATTGTGACTCCATTTTTATAAGTAGTAAGATGTTCTTCTAGTTTCCTAAAGAAAATATTTGATACCAAAAAATCCCAACTGTAGGAAAATTCTAAGTTAGATAATACTTCACCATTTACTACACCCAAACCAAACCCTCAATGGAAATCTATGAAATCACTATAATCATTTCTTATATGTCCATTTAGGTTTTCACATATAAAATCATTCTCATGTTGTGGAAAACTCTGAATCAAAGTTTCTACATTTACCTAAAAAGTATACTTATGTTGTACATATAGACCTTATTGATTCTCATAAACACTAACAATGTTTAAAGTCACATTTTTTATAACTATCCTAATGGATATAATTCCATATCATAATATTAAAATGTCAACATTATCTCTTAAAGTGTTATCCACAATAATACAAACACCATTTTAGTCATAGTTTTACCTAACCACCAAAGTTTGGAACCAAAGCTTTCCAATTCCTTTTCCTTTTATACCAATTATTTAGTATCTTGTAAAAACACTACACCAATCTCTCTTCTAATCATATTATCTACCAATTCCATTGATTTATCTACAAAATATCCAATATTCAAACTATCCATCCTAATGTTATGATTTTGGACTAGCTTTCTTACCCCCACATCTTTCTAGAAATCCATTAATACCCTTCCTCATTTAACACTATATCATTCTATCAATGTAGTGAATATAGCTCATTTGAAACTACACTTGACAAATGCATCAATTGCTTCCGAGAAATGACCTAGTATCAACATATTTACATATTTGATCCATGTCATTAAAAGATTCAACAAATGAGTTTAATTAAATTATCATTTTTAAAGAATGATTTTAATTTAATATATTAATAAAAATTAAAATATTTTCTTAATAAGAATTTAATTATAAGATTATGTGAATGATTAATTTTAAATAAATATGAATAATATTATTTAATTTTAAAAAAAGTCATTTTTCAAATAATTGTTTTTTCTCTAATTTTTTCCTTATCCTAATAAATTAAATAGATAAATACTAAATAATGGGTTTAATTAAATTTATTGCTTATATATATAAAAAATTAAATTAACATTTATTTATATTAATAATTTATAATAAATAAGAATAAATTAATTTTTAGTCTTGAAAATATCTTTTCTAATTTTTATATATGTTAAGAATTTATATTTTAAAATTAATTTTATTAACATTAAAAATTTTAGTTTGAAAAAATTAATTTAATATTTAGAATGAACATGTTGAAATTTGGTAATAAGGTAAATTTTATTTTTGGCCAAAAATAATTCACCAAGGTAAAAAGTAAGCTACCCAATAAAGGGTTAAATGAATTAAATGTTTTTAATCAAGGAGTAAAATCCTAAAATATCTTAAACATTATATCTAAATTGTTTTTATGATGGTATGCATGACCCATCCCCATTATTTTTCTCTTTTTATCAACTTTCCTTGTAAAACAGAATCCCTTACACATTAATGAAAGTGTGTTTGAATAATTTTCACTCAAGATCACCTATACAAGGAACCCTATTATACCCACCTCAAAGAAAAAATTCCATTTTATTTACTATTGAATCCATACAAAAATTATTTCCATAATTATACTATCCCATTTTTTGTAACTTATGGTCAAAAGAGCGAGTCCCAAATCTTTCATTATAAAGAGGCTCTTTAAGAGAAGATTTAAGAATTCAATGTAAGTGTTATCATGTTCATAATAATTTTTTATAATCTTATTGATAAAATTCTTTAATATAATTTACCACATTAATAACATATTTTTGAAATCATTAATCTTCTATGAAAGTGTTATTATAATTATACACTAATATGTTCTTACGCATTCAATTTTTATAACACATTCTTGTTTGGGTTGGTTTTTCCACCTACATAAACGATGTTATAAAATTTACAACATCAATGATTAAGAAAAATTAAACAATTTTTAATACATTATAATAATAAATTTAATATTTTTTCATAATTATATAATAGTAATATATATATATATAGGTATAATCATCAATAATATTAATTCTTTTTATTGAATAATAATTAGTAAAAAGGAGGTTTTTTACTATTCTTTATAAAATGGAACCATAGATTCCTTGAAATGACCATGTGACTCCAAAACTATATAAAAAACATATATAACATCCCAATGAACATTTAAGAGATGATTAATACATTAGAAAAGAAAAAGGACCAGAACCACCATACCAAAGAAAACATGGAACAAGCAGGACAATTACCACCCAAATATCAATTTTAACAAAGAATTATTAATAAATAGTTAATAATAAATTTTAAATGAAATTAATTAAGTAAAATAAATATAAATAATGTTTTTATATAGATTAATAATAAACATAAATTGATTATATAGGGAGTTAGAGAACACCCTACCAAGAAGGCATCTGAGGTAATGGTTTTGTTGACTCAATTTCCATTTCGTTATGTCATAATATTTCTTATTTAACTATATTATTATAAGTTATTTTATATTATTCCATTTATATATTTCATATATTATTTTATATTTTCACAATATTTGTTTCATTTTCAAATCATAATCTTCATCCTTGATTAATTATTTACTTCAAAAATACGACGTTGTTAAGAATAATTCTCATCCTCTCCATTGACCACTTCTCTTCCATATCCATGTTATTTTTTATAAAATCCATTAATTTTTTATTTTTAATGGAAAATATGTATTATCTTATATAACTATAATATTCCACTTTATCTTTTCTTTTTCAAAATAAAAATTTAAAATATTTTTATCTATGTGGGTTTATTTAAAACTATAAATAATGATTAAAAATGTATTTCTGTCCATTTATGTATATTTTTATCTTCCAATTAACATTTATTATAATAAAAATTTATTTATTTTCTTGTTTATATTATTTTAAATTATTTTTTAAAATTTTAATTGTCACTAATTGAAAAATATTTTGAAAGTGACTTATAAATTCATTTTTACAATAACCTTACGAAGGCTTTGAGAAAATCCTTTTTATTATTTTTCTTCCATTTTCCTCTCTATCTCAAAAATATACATCTATTATAGAGTAAAGTCATATATATAAACCTATAAATTATCTTATGATATAAATATTTTGTATGATTGATTTTTGGGGATTATCTGATCTAATTCTTTATTTTTTATTACGTGGCACCATTTGAAAATGTTAAGCAACCCATTTCCTTTTCATGGGTTAATTAATATTTGATGTATGATTAAATTAATTTGACACACACATGTATATATTATCATCATGTGACAGGTGGGTATAAATTTATATATCCCTCCAATGCATTGGGTAAAGATGTATATCTCATGAGATTGATATTGGATGCTAGTAGTGACGTTTAATCCTCTATGTTATGAGATGAAGATAGTGAAACTTAATCCAAAATGTTATGGGGTAGGGGTAGTGACACCTGATCCATTATGTTATAATTTTCTTGGTGGTTAACCTTAACATAAGTTATGACTATGTATTATTATTCTTGTTCCACATTCCCATGTTATGTTTCTATGAATCATGATTATAGTATCTTATTTCCCCATTATAATTCCATGGTATATGTAGTGAATTCATGTTGTTTATTATATGGTATGTAACATCTCAGCACCTTATTTCAGGTATGATCCTTGGTTTATTTTAGTTTTTCTTATTTTTTATGTTGATATCATGTTTCTCCTATTGATTCTTGGTTTTTATTTCTTGTTTGATACTTTTGAGGGGTCTAGAGTGAGGTTTGTTTCTTGTTTGAGAGGTTGGGAGGAATCCCAATAGGATAGATTAAGATTGGACTTGGGATTATAATTATAAATGATACATAAGGTCCAATGGATTGTCCATTATGGATACCAGATAGATGGTGGATAGATGGAAATAGGGGATTCCTATAAAAATACCACTGTCTAGCCCATGGAAGCCACTGGTCGGTTGGTGGGGTTCCCATAACAACATACATTCACCTTAGAACCACTCGATAGCTAGTGGGAGAAAGCAGTTAGTCCGTGATGTCATTCTAGAAAAGTAAAGTAAGGGCTATACCATAACCCTACCACCTAAAACATCCATTTTATTTCTCTAATCATCTCTCTCAAACCTAATTCAGTTTGTTTGACTTTGGAGACCCCCTTGGAGTGATTTTTTATCCTTACAAATTTGAAACTTCATTAATTTAAGTTCTAGTTGATGCATCGAATCTCATGTGATAAGGGTAATATTGATTCAATTATGGCTACTCCTTTCATCCACTCTCTCCTTCTAGTGTAGTGGGTCATTATGTATTTGATGTATCCATATCTTGATTTGGTGATTTTTGGTTCTAGGATCCCTCCTTTATTTATTATATCACTTTAAACTCTTCGATTTAGGATCACATGTTGGTGATTGATGATACCTTTATTATGGTTGGTAGTTTAATAAGTAAATTACTCTCAATTGAAACCTTTTATGCTTGTTTATTTTGAATTGTATTTATAAATGAATGCCAAATATTTATTTGAGTTTCTTGATTAATGTTTTAAAAATTGAATGTTTTGTGTTTGTTTAACCTCTTGGGTATGGATTTTCAAATAATGTGTCAATTTTTAGAAAATGAATTTAAATTGAAATGAATGATTTGAATAGTGACTTTTATGTTGAGAAAATAAGAAATGAAATGATTTATGAATATGAAATGAAATGAGTTGTTTTAAAAGGAATATGTTTTGATGAAAAAATTTTATGTTGATTTTGAAATGAAATGTCATGTTTTAAAACTTGAACTTTGGGCCATTTGAAATGAATGATTGGAATGATTTGAGACTGATTGAATTGATTGATAGTCCCTTGTATTATTGATTGACTTAAATCACATGAGAGCCTAGGTAGTTATGTGGGTATGAAAATGAAAGCACAATAGGTATGTATTATCTTTACCTTACCATGTAATTATGATGACAATGATACTAAACTTGATGAGGATGGGGAGTTCATTCATTGGAGTGGACTCTTATTCCCCTTAGGCCTAATATCTAGGGATATATGCGTACTTGGATCCATATTTCACTGAGATGTGTTAGGATCATTAAGTATTGATATAGCTAAACCAAGGCATTATAACCATGGTTCTATGATTTAAAATCATTTATAAATTCTAGTGTTTATGAAATTCTTTATTCACTCCTATTTTGATATAAATTCCTATTCATGTCTATTTGATGGAAATACACTTTTGTACATGTTTTATACTCTTTATTAAATTGATTTGAAATAATGTTTTATTATGAATTGTGAATAGATTACCATTATATGTTTTATCTAAAATTGAGTATATTTGGTTTACTTAATATTAATTTCTTATGAAATTCTTGGTGCGATCCTACTGGGCTAGTGTTTGTCACACCCTACTTTTTCCCTTAAGAGTTTGTAGAATTTCTTATTTCAGGATTAGAAAATGGGAAAGCACCATTTAGAGGTGGTGGGTGTTCTTGATTAGTGTGACCTTATGAGTTAGTGGTGACTAGTGGAGTAAGTAATCCACTTGTTATAAAGATATCTTGTGATGATCCCTTTCATAGTTTACATGATGACTTGGGTTGATGTACCATTTTTGGTATTTGTACTTTCCTACTTGTGGTATCTTTCTATTGATGAGTGTTTTGGCATACTGACTACTTATGTATTCTTTCTATTGTTTTTGTCTTCTTGAGATTTTATTTTTATGCCCAGGCACCAGTCATCAGCTTGTAGGGATTGGTAATTTCTTTTAATCCATGTCAATATTGATTCCAGTGCTAGTTTAATTGGTTATTTAGGATAGTTCATGAAAAATATTATATCATATGTAGATTGTGTTTTTTATTGTACGTCGGTATGTAATTTGGGATGTATTGGTAGACATAAGATATGATTTTTAAGAATTAAGGGGTATGTTATATTCAAATTTCTAGCCATATATCTTAATAAAGAGAATTAAGTAACCATGGGTGGTTGAGAAAAAGTATATTTGAGGTGTTTTTTGATCTTATTCAAGAATTTTTTCATGAGTTGATATGATATTTGTGTTCCCAAGTTGAATTTTGATTGATAGAGTTAATGTTACATTGTATCTTGACTAGTGTTTCTTTATTATATATTGACGATGTGTAGTGACATGCCCCCAATAATACATCTGAAGAGACTTTAAAATGGATTTTATGATGAATAACTGTAAGAAAACCTACCATTTTACCCAAACCTTGTGAAGGTTATAGTGAATTTGGTCTATTATTTGGACCATGGAGACACACCTTTTCCCAATTAAGAAAGATAGTTAGAACCTCATATGAATGATAACAAAGATCATGACCAATATTTTCTCTATCATAAAACACTATCTTTCTAGTGAAAAAATTATCCTCATGAGGTAGAATACTGGAAGAGAAAGATTGAGTGACTCTTTGAGTTATTGTAGATTCCAAGTTCAATTAAGGTGAGATATTCTATCTTCAAACTTGAAGGGCCTAGAAGGAGGTGGTGGGATGCTATAGTTCTAGAAATGAATAATAAGGGATTGGAGTATAAAGTATTAAATATTATTTTTATGAAGATATTATATCTATAATCAATGGTATTAGAAAAGTAAATGGATTTTCTCAACCATCATCAAGGAGATTAGACATTGACTCTATATGCCAATCATTTTTCTAAACTTTCTCAGTTATTACCCGAGGTAGTATCAAAAAAGAATCTGAAGGCCCAAAGGTTTCAAATGGGTCTTTGATTAGATATCTTATCTGAGGTATTGATGTTGAAGCATACCTTTTATGTTAATATTATGGATAGAGCTCTAATGGTTGAGATTGACATGGTTGGTAAGTCAGGGTTGATGGGAGTTCCTGCTACTCCTAGTGTTAGATTTAGTTGTTCCTTTAAAGGGAATAAAATCAAAATGAGTCTCATGGTGGAAATAGTAGTGGTGATCCACAATAATAAACTTTCTCCAAATCATCTATGGTATCTGGTAGAGGGCCAAAAACTTGTTTCCAATGTGGAAAAGTTGGGCACTTAAAGAATGCTTACCCAAAGGCATCAAGGATTTATAGATCATGTGTATTCTTAGGTCACTTTTAGAGGGGTTTCCATGTTCTTTCACTCCAAATAGTGGTACAAATTCATCAGTACAAAGAGTATCTGTAGAGCAGTTAGATGCTTCAAGAACAATGGGGTTCCAACCACAAGCATCAGGAATGAAGCAACTTTATATAGTGGACAAGTCTTTAATGGGATATGATGTGGGTATTATGACAGTTATAGTCATCATTACCATTGAATCATATTTAGTGACTATTTTATTTGATACTGGTGCCTCTCATTATTTTTTATGAACCCACACTGTCAAATTTTTAAATATTCCTATAGATCTCATGCCATATATGATGGAAATCTCAACACCTCTTAGGATGAAGAGAGCGCAGGGCATGTGATGACCTTCTTGTACATTTATTTGTAAGAAATAAAGATCTTATGAGTATTTTTAGTTCTTTATATAATTCCTATGAAGGTTATTCTCATGGTGGATTGGATGATTGCTCATAAATCCTGAATTGATTGTTATCTTCGGTGGGTCCAATTTACTATCCCTGTTGGGAAGTGTCATGCTTCTTAGAAATAATGAGACCTAAGTTATATCCAATATAGAAATAATATTCCATATTTAGGTAGGATATTATCTCTGATTTCTTTTTAACTAGAGTAGGAATATTCATGTAGTGAACTCTATCCAGTAGCAGATGAGTTTTTAGAATTTTTTCTATTAGAATTTTCTAGTTTTCCACTGAAGTGGGAGGTTGAGTTCTCTATAGACTTTTTTCTTGAGACCTAGACCATATTTTCCCCTCTTACCATATAGAACCATATAAACTGAAGGAGTTAAAGGATCAGTTAGATTAATTTATGTCCAAAGGCTTCATCCAACCTAGTGTATCTACTTGGGTAGTGATATTGATTTTTTCTAAGAAGTCTGATGAAACCCTTTTCTTGTGTGTTTATTACTAGAAGCTTAATCAAGTCACGATAAATAAAAATTATCCATTTACAAAGATTGATGATTTGTTTTATTAGATAAATGGGGATAAGTTCTTCTCTAATATTGATATTTGGTATGGTTATCTCCATCTTTTGATTAAGGAGTTTGATATCTCAAAGATCTATTTCAGAAGAAGGTATGGACATTATGAGTATCATGTTATTATATTTGGTCTAACCAATACTTCTACCATGTTTATAAAACATATGAATAGGATTTTCCACTAGTATCTCAATTATTTAATTATAGTGTTGGTGGATGAAATCTTGGTTTACTCTAAAACCAATGAGGATCATGTGCACCATGTTGAGATTAGTTTTTGTCACGAACCATCCCGGGTACCCTGGTAACCCGATAACCGAGCCGTCCCTAACATAGCCCGAAGGGAATTCCTGATCCCCATGGCTCAGCGACTAGCACTTGTCATCACACAACATGCAAGTGGGAACAATTTTTCCACCAACAATGCAGAAGAAAAGAAACAAGACAATATGCATAACAAAAAGAAACTCCACTGGGAGTAATGTACCAGAATACAAAGAGGCATAAAATCCAAAGTACTAAAATGGGAAAAAATCCCCATAGTCTCTAAGGACACATCACACCAAGACCAAAGATCAACAGCTAGATCCACCTCCAAGAGATCCCTTCCCTTTGCTCAAACCTTGAAGAAGAAAGTCTACAAACACCCGAAGTAGGGTGTCAGCCTAAGCCCAGTAGTATACCACCAAATATTCCGTAATAGATCCCAAATATAGATTATCCAAATAAAAACTTTCAATTTTCAAATAAATGGGTTTAGCAATTCAAAAGAATGTTTAAACAAAACACGCTATACAATTTTCAAAATAATGAAAAAGTAATTTAAGCAAAGGCTTTAAAAATGATGGAATATTTATAAAATAATGGATTAAGTAAAACATTTATGTAAAATAGTTTATATAAATTCAACAGGAATGTAATAAAGTTCCAAAAAACATTGGAATACATTTATATCTCAATTATAAATAAACAATCAAGCAACATGGTCATCTTCCAAAAGGTACGATAGTATTAACTAGCTATAGGATTTCACACTCTCTATGTGAACTCAGAAAAATGTGTATACACATGTCCCTATGACACTGGCCAAAAGAGACTCCTCACCAACCCATTAGGGATGTGACCCACCACAAGTATTGTTTAGAATGTTTTCGTAGCATAGAGTGTATCCAAATTACTCACTAACTAACTAAGGCTTACATGCACTCTTACATGATGAGTGAATTATTTTAAGAATTCTTAAAAAAAAATCAATCCCATTCTTCCATTTCAAAAGTTCCAATTTATTTCCATTTAAAAATAAAATAGGTTTTATTAAAAAAACATGTTTTCTTTTCATAAGATAAAACCAATGGGTTTCTATCAAATAATTTTAAGCCATTTTCACCAGTTTGAAATCCAATCAAAACCAATTCCATCATCACACAAGTTATTTACACAATTAAATTAAATAATTTAATTGAAATCATTTCGATAATATCCATAATTTAAATTAAACAATTTAAATTAGCAAATTTCCATAAACACGCCCAATTCAATGGAATTGGGGGGTTTTTCAAATTTCCATCCCAAAACCATTTCAGACATCTCGATTCATTGGAATTGAGTTTTTATCAATTTAATTTAAAGAATATTTTGAGCAATTGAATTTAAATAAATAATTGAAATAAATCAATCAATACAAGGATAATAAATTTGGCTAATCAGAATGGAACCACCTACCTCAAGGCCATCAATGTCAGTGGAAATAATAAACCAGTATGTGTGGTTCAATACACCTCCTCACAACCCTATTATCGTAAGCGTCAATACACCTATTCTCGATGTTTGTCACATTTTCCTAGAACCAAAACCATATATTTTATTTCAAAAGGAAATAAAATATCACATGCGATAATAGTTTCTCTCTCCTCAATAATTTTCAAATTATTTATTAAAAATATTACATTCAATAATATCTTTTCTTTCATGGATAATTACAAATTATCGATTAAAAAATTACATGTGATAATGTTTTATCTCTCTTGGATAATTCCCAAATTATCGTTTTATAAATAAAATAAGTATCATTTGATAAAACACGTGATTATCCCATGATAATTTTGATAAACTTGTCATGTGATAATTATCTCATAATTATCCTTAAGAAATATGACTTAAATTATCTTGATAAATTCATGAAATTATCCTTAGATAATTATTTATAGTATATTTGGATAATTTGATGAAATTATCAAATGATAATTTTTTTATAATCAACTTTCAATAATCTTGTGCAATTATCCCCATAAAATTTCATACAGATATCCTTTTATAAGTTTGAAAAAAAACATCCTTCGATAAATCATTAAAATTTTTATTTTACAATTTCATTTAATAATACCTTTATAATCCCATGTGATTACCATTTCATAAAAAAAATTATCTTATGATAAATTTCAGCAATTACGTTTTGATAATTATATGAATTAATCATTCTCTAGTTCTTAAAAATTATCCTTAGATAATTTTGATAATCATGTCATGTGATTATCCTATTACAATTATTTTAATAATTATATTTTGACAATACACATAATCATCCTATGATAATTTATTTAAAATAAACCATTTAAAATGAGAAAAATAGATTGAACAATACATGAGTTCTTTAAAATTTTAAAAAATGATTTAGATCCTGCTCGTCGATACGAAACCAAAAAAATTAGCGGTGCATAATTCCAAAAAATAATGTAGAAGATATTGATTTTAGAAGTTTGAATAAAAAAAGAATAAAATAAATAATTAAAAAAATTTCCTTCTTCAACCTCACGCATAACATCAAGTCTCTCAGCACGATCCATCGTGAAACACTTAGGGGAGGAGGAGAGCAGCGACCTCCTATCGCTACAACGTGAAGACGATCTAGGTTAATAGAACCTGATTGAATCGACCTACACCCAAGGTGTAATAGGTTCAACTATTTCAAATAATCATACCGCACTAGATTTGTTTTGGATTTATTATCATCAGTTTCTAATGTAATTAATGTCCAACAGATTGTTTTAAATCATCCCATTAATTATGTGGCGGTTTAATTGGGTCAAAAAAAGGTGAAAATAAAAGTTTTTAAAGCTTTGGTGTGTCATCAATGGAGCTGTGGCGCAATGGAAGGGGTGATGAACAGTGAAAATGTTTTATTAAAAATTAATTGAATTTAATAAAATCAATTATTTAATATAAAAATTAAATGACACCAAAGATCTGTTGTGAATGAAAGTAATATGCCGTCTAGGGTAAACACCCCATCCGGGATCCAATGGTGGTCTCTGATTTCTCAAAAAATGAGAGGTTTGAGAGATATTAATGATTTATTTAAAAAAACTCAGAATAATTAATTAATTAATGTAAAAAGTTTTTTTTGCAAGTGAGACGTCCAAACGCCTGATTAGAACAAATGTTATACCTTGTATAGGGTAAACCCCCCATTTTGGACCCATCGGTGGTCTCAGATTTTCCATACGTCACACCCTTTGAATGATATTTAATTATTTTTAATAAATAATATAATAAATATTATTTAAAAGCTTTATATCATGAGTGAGACATCCAAAAGTCCATCGCCTTTGAATTTTATATCCCTCCTAGGGTTAAAACCATATTTTAGACATAACTGTGGTTTAAAATTTCTCATACGAAGGACCATTTTAGAGTTATTCAGTTTTTTTGAATAAAAAGTGCGCACTTAATATATTCTGTTTAATAATTTTATTCTGTCTTCTTCGATATTTTGCGGGCCTCTAAAACTCATACTTACTCAGTGTTTAACTCAGAAAATATTTAATTGAAAATTATGGAGTGTTAATTGGCATTTTACCATTCCGCGACGTGTTTAACAAAAACACAACTTTTCACTTATAAAATTGTTTTCCCATTTAACGTAATAATAATTTAATCTAATAGAAGATGTTTTATCAATACCTAAAACAGTAACAAGATGTTACAACCTCCCCACCATAGAAACTTTCTGTCCCCATAAATCCTACATAGAAAACCCCCACCTCAAAAAGACAAGGTCAACATTCTCTCATCAGTGCCTTCCTCTATCAAATCTTATGAGAATTAGAACCATGCTTCCATATCACACGAATCATAGGTATCGTCCTCCCATGAAGTACCTTGGTCTCAGAATTAGCAACCATGACTGATCGTTCAATCAAAGATAAAATAGGTTCCACTTCAAGATCACGCCAACTCAGAACAAAAGTTGGGTGAGATAAATATTTTTGAAGCTGAGATACATGAAACACATTATGTATCGACATTAGTTGTAGTGTTAGTTCTAAATGGTAAAAAAATTCTCCCACCTAATCAACAACCTCAAAAGGTCCCACAAAATAAAGAGCAAGCTTCCCTTGCCTCTCAAGCCATCGATTACCCAACCGGGGTGAAACCTTCATGAATACATGGTCACCAAAACTACTGCTTCAAGTCGTAGAATGTCTTAGTGCTTCATGGGTGCACAACCCATTAAAAAGTATAGAAATCCCTCATTATAGAATTCCTTGTCACTAATGGTGCAACATAACAGTTTTGATAACACAAAACACCCTCTTTGGAGAACGACCATTGGGCATCAGTCTCCCCACTACAAAGAGAGTCTCTAATGCTTACGAAATTCATTAAAAATATTCTTTTCCTGAAGAATCATCTCGAGAAGAGAAGATGTTAAAGAACCATCAGATTTCATGGTGGAGAGAACCAACACCGTCCAAGGTGACACACTTGGGTGAATAGAGGATTTCTTAATAAGGTCGTCCAACTTGGAAATTAGTTCTTTAAGTTTATTTAGATTCATTCAGTAAGTGTTAAAAGAAACTGGTTGAGTATCGGGCATCAAGTCAATGGAAAACTCAACCTCTCTTACAGGTGGTAAACCAAAATAAAATCAGAAGGAAACACAGAGGGAACCTCGAAGACAATAGGATGAAGATCGCCACCTAATGAATGTCACTCCCGATCAAAAGTAAACACTGATATCACTTTCCCCAACTCTAGACAATAAGGTATGACTTTGCTCAACCTTAGGTCTCATTCTCCTTGAAATAAAAGAGGCATGCCATTGGGTTTAGTCAGGTAGAACCATCGAAGATAGCAATCAATCTAGGTTTTATTAAAAATAATCCAATCCATCCCTAATGTGACGTCATGAGGTTCCATGTCAAGTACCAAAAAAACTCCAAGCATGTTTGATGATTGATAGAGAGAAGACACAAGATGGATTATAGAGACCCTTCTCTCTCTTTATACAAAGGGGTATAGTAATATCCACTGCACAAGATAAAAGCTCCATAGGAAGATCATGCAGATTAACAATACGGGTTGAAATAAATGAGTGAGATGTACTCGTATCAAAAGAGTAGTCACTATGACAAAGCTATAGTCATAGTATCACTCATGGTTATTGGACCAGTATCTGCTTCCTCTGGAGACTCTTCCACTGCATGAAGAAGCTTCGTTCCAGATGCATGTGGCTGGAACCCTTTTGTACGTGAAGCATTTGATTTCCCCACAGTTTTTGAATGTGTTTATGATATTGTGTCCTTGTGTGAAGTGGGAAAGATGTGTCATAACTTCTGCAAGTCCCCCAAATGTTCGTAGAAGCCATAGTTCTTTTAGCCTACTCAGGATTAAAAAAATCCACATATTTGGCCAACACCATTGGCTCTGGATAGAACTATTTGGTAAAAAAAACCTTTATGTCCTTCCAATCTAAGTCATCATGTTTCTTTGTCATCACTATCATGTACCACTATCTCCTACTTGGTCCCTCCAACACAAAGGTGGGACACTTCACCTTGATCTCATCTGGTGTCTACGAGAACTCAAACAGAAGTTCTATCCTGCCCAACCATTCCTTAGCATGTTGAGGATCAGCAGAGCCTTTGAAAATTGGTGGTTTATGGTGAATGAAATATTGAGAAAAATTACTAAGAGCACCCCCAGGTTCCACTTCTAGAGCCTGAAAGGGGACTAGAGGTGGTTCCAATCCCAGAGCATGGATTGTGCGCAACATCACCTCAACTAGGCCCAGGTCCACTGGAGGATTTTCTCACAGATGTTCAGTAGTATTCCCTTTCTAGATCCGATTCACACATATTTTCGGAGGCATGATGTTACACAACATCGGCCGAAAATAGGGAATACATTAGATTAACACTCAGACTGAGTAATGAGAGAAATTATTTTCAACCGAAGGAACAAAAAAGATTTGGATTTCACTCTATCCAAATCACAATAGGGAAAATAATGGAACTGCACCACAAGATGTCTTTCCCTAACCACCCCTGGTGACTTAAGGTTCATTACGGTGAGAGCTGTCTAAGAACTCAATCGAAACTACCTCTTAAGTCCCAAAAAGAACACTTAAATGCATATTGTCATCAAGGAAAGATGCTTAACCTCTCATTGATAACATTTTTTCACGAACCAGCTTGGGTACCCTGGTAACCCAATAACTGAACCGACTCTGACATAGCCCGAAGGGTGTTCCCGATCACCATGGGTCGACGACTAGCACCTGACATCACCCAACATGCAAGTGGGAATGATTTTTCCACCAACAATACGGAAGAAAAGAAACAAGACAGTATGCATAACAAAAAGAAACTCCTTTGTCATGAACCATCTCGGGTACCATGGTAACCTGATAAATGATCCGACCCTGACATAGCCTGAAGGGCGTTCTTGATCCCCATGGGTTGACGACTAGCACTTGGTATCACACAACATGCAAATGGGAACAATTTTTCCACTAATAATGTAGAATAAAAGAAACAAGAAAGTATGTATAACAAAAAGAAACTCCACTGTGAGTAATGTACCAGAATACAAAGAGGCATAAAATACGTAGTACTAAAATGAGAAAATAGCCCCACGGTCCCTAAGGACACAACTCACCAAGACCAAAGATCAACAGCTGGATCCACCTCTAAGAGATCCCTTCCCTTTACTCGAACCTAGAAAAAGAAAGTCTAAAAACACCCGAAGGAAAAATTAAGGTGTGATCCTAAGCCCAGTAGGATACCACCAAAGATTCCATAACAGATGCCAAATATAGATTATCCAAATAAAATCTTTCAATTTTAAAATAAATGGGTTTAACAATTCAAAATCATATTTAAACAAAACATGCTATACAATTTTCAAAATGATGGAAAAATACTTTAAGCAAAGGCTTTAAAAATGATGGAATATTTCTAAAACAATGGATTAAGTAAAAAATTTACATAAAAATTTTTATATAAATTCAACAAGCATGTAAAGCAGTTCCAAAAAACATTAAAATACATTTATATCTCAAATATAAATAAACAAATGAGCAACATGGTCATCTTCCATAAAGTATGATAATATTAACCACCAATAGTATTACACAATCTCTATGTGAACTCAACATAATGTGTATACACACATCCCTATGAAATTAGCAAAGAGATACTCGTCACTAACCCATCGGGGATGTGACCCGCTACAAGTATGTTTTAGAATGTTTTCGTAGCTTAGAGTGTATCCAAATAACTCACTAACTACCTAAGGCTTGCGTGTGATCTTAAATGATTGGTGAACTATTTTAAGACTACTTAAAAATACGATCAATCCCATTCTTCCATTTCAAAAGTTCATATTTCTATTCATTTAAAACCAAAACAGGTTTTATTAAAAAACATGCCTTTTTTCACAAGATAAAACCAATAGGTTTCTATCAAATCATTTTAAGCCATTTTCACCAGTTTTAAATCCAATAAAAACAAATTCCATCATCACACAATTTATTTCCAAAATTAAATTCAACGGTTTAATTGAAATAATTTCCATCAAAACCATAATTTAAATTAAACAATTTAAATCAGAAAATTTCCATAAACACACCCAATTCAATGGAATTGGGGTTTCCTAAATTTCCATGCCAAAACCATTTCAAATATCTCGATTCACTGGAATTGAGTTTTTATCAATTTAATTGAAAGAATATTTGAGAAATTGAATTTAAATCAACATTTGAAATAAATCAATCAATATAAGGATAATAAATTTGTCTAATTAGAATGGAACCACCTACCTCAAGGTCTTCAATGTCAGCGGTAATGATAAACCAGCCTGTGTGGTTCAATACACCTCCTCACGACCCTATTATCATAAGCGTCGACACACCTATGCTCGACGTTCATCAAAATTTCATATAACCAAAACCATATATTTTATTTCAAAATGAAAAAAATATCACATGCGATAATAGTTTTTCTCTCCTCAATAATTTTCAAATAATTGATTAAAAACATCACATGCGATAAATATCTTTTCTCTCATGGATAATTACAAATTATCGATTAAAAAATTACATGCGATAATGTTTTATCTCTTTTGGATAATTTCCAAATTATCGTTTTATAATTATAATAAGTATCCTTTGACAAAACACGTGATTATCCCATGATAATTTTGATAAAATTGTCATGTGATAATTATCTCATAATTATCTTTAAAAAACCGACTTAAATTATCTTGATATATTAATGAAATTATCCTTAGATAATTCTTTATAATATATTTAGATAATTTGATTTAATTATTAATTGATAATTTTCTTTATAATCACCTTCCAATAATCTTGTACAATTATCCCCATAAAATTTCAGGCAGATATTATTTTATAAGTTTGAAAAAAAATCCTTCGATAAATCATTAAAATTTTCATTTTCAAATTTCATTTAATAATAACTTAATAATACCATGTTATTAACATTTCACAAAATTAAAATTAACTTTTGATAAATTTCTGAAATTATGTTTTCATGATTTTATGAATTAATCATTTGATAGTTCTTCAAAATTATCCTTAGATAATTTTGATAGTCATGCCATGTGATTATCCTATTACAATTATTTTAATAATTATATTTTTGACAATACACATAATCATCCTATGATAATTTATTTAAAATAAACCATTTAAAATGAAAAAAAAGATTGAAAAATAAATTAGTTCTTTCGAATTAAAAAAATGATTTAGATCCTGCTCGTCGATACGAAACCAACAAAACTGACAGTGCGTAATTCCGATCAATAATGTAGAAGATATTTATTTTAGAAGTTTAAATAAAAAAAGAATAAAATAAATAATTAAAAAAACATTCCTTCTGTAACCTCATGCATAGCATAATGTCTCTTGGCATGATCCATCATGCAACACTTATGGGAGGAGGAAAGGAGTGACCACCTATCACTATAACATGAAGAAGATCTGGGTTAATAGAACCTGATTGAATCGATCTACACTCAAGGAGTAATAGGTTTGGATATTTCAAATAATCATACTACATTAGATTTGTTTCAGATTTATTATCATCAATTTCAAATGTAATTAATGTCCAACAGAATGTTTTAAACCATCCCATTAATTATGTGGCTGCTTAATTGGGTAAAAAATGGATGAAAATCAAAATTGTTAAAGCTTCATTTTGCCATAAATGGAGGTGCGGTGCAATGGAAGGGGTGATGAATAGTGAAAATGTTTTATTAACAATTAATTGAATTTAATAAAATTAATTATTTAATGTAAAATTTAAATGACACCAAATATCCATTGCGAATGAAAGTAATACCCTGTATGGTAAACACCCCATTTCGAATCCAACGGTGGTCTCTGATTTCTCAAAAATTGAGTGGTTTGAGAGATATTAATGATTTATTAAAGAAAACTCAGAATAATTAATTAATTAATATAAAAAGTGTTATTTTTGTGAGCGAGGCATCCAAACGCCTAGTGAGAACAAATTTTATACCTTGTCTAGGGTAAATGCCACATTCCAAACCCATCCGTGGTCTCAGATTTTCCATATGTCGCACCATTCGGGATATATTTAATTATTTTTAATAAAAAATATATTAAATTTTATTTAAAAACTTTATCTCATGAGAGAGACATCCAGAAGTCTAGTGCCTTCAAATGTTATACCCATACTAGGGTAAACACCATATTTCAGACATAACTGTGGTCTCAAATTTCTCATACAATGGACCATTTTGGAGTTATTCAATTATTTTGAATAAAAAGTGCGCACTTAATATATTCTGTTTAATTATTTTATTCCATCTTCGTCGAGCTTTTGGAGAACTTGAAAACTCATACTTACTCATTATTTAACTCAGAAAATATTTAATTGAAAATTATGGAGTGTTAATTGGTTATTTTACCATTCCGCGATGTGTTTAACAAAAACATAACTTTTCACTTATAAACCTGTTTTCCCATTTAACGTAATAATAATTTAATCTAACGGAAGATGGTTTATCAATACCTGAAATAGTAATGGGATGTTATAGTTTTGGACATCTTGAGGAATAACTGACTTTATTACAAGCTGTCAAAGTGATAATTCTAGATTTGGGAGGTGATGTTTTGGTGGAATATTTTATTAGAAAATGGTATCTCATTTGATCCTAAAAAAATAAAACTATCATATATTGGGAAGAACCACAAAATTAATTAAGATTCAAAGCTTCTTGATATTAGTGGGGGTATTATTTCTAGTTCATTAAGAATTTATCCAAGTCAGATTATCCATTTACTTCTATCTCTTATATGGTAGTGAAGTTCATTTAGGATTATAAATTTTAGGATTCTATTGATGAGTTGAAGTGTCATTTTAACTCATCTCTAGTGATGAATATTCTATAGATTGGGTAAATATATGTGGTATTTTTTGATTAATTAGATTTGGTTTTGGTATGAATTATTGTAATGACATATGTCATTATGTGTTATGAATTTTTATAGAATTTAAACTTTCCATCTCATGGATGGAACATTCAAAGAATCAGGTGTTGAATTGAGATGCTACATTTTATTATGTGAAAAAGGAGTTTTTTAACTTATAATAAATATTAGTGGGTGACTCAAAGATTAGGTTTTTAGTGGAGGAGGTCCAAAGCAGCTAGGGATTCTACTGTAACCACTGACTAGCTGGTGGGTTCATTGGGAAATGCTTTACTAAGGGTGTTTTAGTATTTTTGGACAGTGATTCCTTGATGATATTTGTCTACCAAGATTTAATATTTGAGGTCCACTTATCTGTACCCTCTTATTATACTACCTTCATGAGTTCCCTTTAACCCGGTGTGTATCTAGGTGAGATCTGTTGTAAAATCCTTGTAAGATCCTTTATTTTTCATTGGTCCTGGATACCTTCTTCCTCGTATAGTGTTTAATAATTGTATCATTTATTATAGATGATTTCTCTAAGTAATACTTAAACATTATGATACTTGGTATCTTAATTCTCCTCAAATTATCTCCCTTATTGGTTACCTTAATCAACTTTTGATTTTGGCATGATCTCAATTAAATAATTGGACAAAAATTCCACCAGATATTGGTGGAATTGTTTAAGAACAATGGGGCTTGGATTTGCCTACTAGAGGATGTCCTATGCTAATGAAAGTATTCTATTGATGGGAACCTCATTGAAGTTATGTACCTTAGTGATATATTGTATGGTTTTTAGTCAAATTGAGTTAAACTGGCTATCAAATCATGGAATTTAATTGGTTATTTTTTATACCCTAGGTTTTGGAGTGTCCTAAGATTAGATGAACTCCATTAGATGATGTTGTGGCTAAGGTATGTCACTTGGTTGATTCCAATTTAATTATAATAAATTATAATTTTTATAGTATCTTTACAATATATATTTTTCCTAGATTGATGGAAGAAGAGTGTTATGGACCATCCATAGGTTTTTAGTTGTGGTCTCGACTTGGTGGTGATATCTGGTAAGTCTTTCATAAAGTGTACCTTTCATATTTATTTATGTGTTTACCTATAATCATTTATTTAAATATAATTTAGTTATAATTAATTAATTTAGAATTATTGGGTGTGAGTTAGAATCTCATGGCGATTGAAGGTGTACAAATAAAATTAGATGAACTCAGACAAAGCTACTGGTATTTTTTTTGGGTTGGAGTTGACTCTATTTGAGGTAGGTGGTACTGTGTACTCTACCCTATGGTATTATGTATGTGTTATTTTCTTGTGATATGAGGTCCACCAACTTGTGTGAACAAACATTAAATTCATATATGTGTTATGAAATATATGAATTCTTATTAGTTGATGATCCTTAAGTATTAACTATTTAATAGAACCATATATAATATAACTGAAAAAAAGTTTCAAGGGACACAATGGACCCTTGTGCACTTACTTGATGCTGGTCGCTGATGGCCGAGGTTTGATCACTAATGAGTGCCTTACATTACATGAACTCCCCTTAGGTGTTTGGTTGTGATATATGGGATGTAGAGCCCCTGAGTGGAGGACCCTAGAACACACTGAGAGGGGAGGGGTGAATCAGGGTGTCAAATTTTTGTTTTTAAAGTTGTGGATCTTGTTCCCACATTGGTAGGAACTTGTTAAATCTGTCAAACAAATTAAAGTAGGAAGTTGACACATCACTTTTACTTGGTTCACCACAAAGGACTACATCCATGGAGCATACGCTGACAGTGTGTTGGTCATACCAAAATCCACTAATCTTCACTAGTTTATGGATTACAAGTTTTGGTCACAGTCACACTGTGCCTGGCATACTGCCTTTACAAAGGTTCAGGGAACACTCACTACATCCCTCAGATCACTTCCATCTACTCCCCTAGCTCACTACCTTGAGAGAAATCAAAATCAGTTTATCGACATGAAGGATTCTTCAATATATTTGCATTGAGGTCTTTGTATCTGTTAATCATGAGACACTTCTTGCATCGAAGTCCTAAAAAGATGCACTTGAAAGCACTTAACCACTGAACCAGATATTTGGAACGTGAAAATAGGTTACACTGATGATTTTGTGCAACACCTACCCTTTGTGTATAAGATCTCAATTTTGTGCGCAATACATTATTTTTTCATGGAAAATATTTCACACACCAACCCCCTTTAAGTGAAAACTTCACTTTTACGCGCAACCTCCACTTTTAGGCGCAAACTCAATTTTTACACGCGACTTCAACTTTTTCAGCCACATCAACTTTTATGCGTACTTTCAATTTTACTCACAATGTCTACTTTTTCCCGCACCTTCAAATTTTATGCAAAACATCCATTTTTACGTGCAACGTTTTTGTTTTTGTGCAGCTTAAACTTTTCCATGCAACTCCCTTTACACGCAACTTTTATGCGAATCAGAACTCAGATCTTCTCTAAGTCTTTAGCCACCCCGAATGAGGGGGTCACCTCTTATTTATAAGCATCACCAACCCTTGTGCAAAAAACCACACCTTTTTTCACACCTCATGCCTTTTCCATTTTTCATCGTTCTGATCTTGAAACACCTTTTGTGCGAGAAAACCAACCAACATTCACTATTTTTCACAAAACCGATTTAGCACGCAATCCATGTTTTCACGCACCACTCCAATATTTCACGCAGCACACGCCTTTTCCATTTTTCGGCGATCTAATCCTGAAACATACCTTGCACACAAGTTTACAACACACCTACCCTTTTGCACATAAGTTCCTTTGAAAAACACAAATTTTCCCATTTCTCGATTTTCAGGCCCAACAATTTGGAAAACACTGAGAAATGACACCACCTTCAATACTTCTATCTGCTTAAACTGTATGATCACTTTAATAGAAAAAATTCTGAACTTCCAATAAGGATTAAAAAAACAAAACATACTCCAATTCTTGCAAATAACGGCCATAATTCCAATAATGAGTCCATGTTTTATACATGATCACATGTGTGTGCATGTGTAACCCATGAGAGAATGTTTGAAACTTGATCACATGTGTGTGTATTTATAGCTGATGAGACCATGTATGATGTTGTATCACATGTGTGTGTAGCTCACAAGACCATGTTTGATTCTTGATCATATGTATGTGCATATGTATCTTATGAGGCCATGTTTGATGCTTCATCATATGTGTGTGCATGTATAGACCGTGAGACCATATTTGATGCTTGATCAAATGTGTGTTTATCTGTATCCCATGAGACAATGTATGATGTTTGATCACATGTGTGTGCATGTGTATCCCATGAGGCCATGTTTGATGTTTGATCACATGCATGTATAAGTGGCTACTAATCCTCATGCTTGATATGACTTGATTCTTCCTATATGTATGATAACATGCTATAATCTTCCTTTATATGATCTACCCCATTATGTGTAAATACCATACCTTTGGAGGTATTTCTTGGTACTCAGAATAGGTGGAATTTCATGATATGGTTATCCCTTAGAGAGGGAGTTCACTTGAAATGAGAGGATGATGAATATAGACCTGAACATGGGGTAGGTTCATGACAATGTTGAGTCTAGATTCATGGTAGTGGAACTGGGGGTATAAAAACCTTGTGGCCGAACCCAAGGCATAAACAGGAGATAATGACCTTGAGTACCAACTTGTGATTGGTGATAAGACTCAAAGGTTTTTAGGCCTGTCATGTAATGGAGATGAAATTTAATGACCATGTGTTCTAATCCGAATCAATTCCTTAAGACATCTTGTGGATAGTTTTTTAACACATATTATGTCCTTAAGATTATCCTTCTGGTATGGAGCTGAAGAAGGTGTGGTCAAGCATTGTGTTGTATTTTTAAGTGCATGAACACTCAATATATGGGTGTTTCCTTCTTAATTATTCATTGGTTATTATATGTTATGTGTTCATGGTTTATAAATTTCTGATTTAATTTCTAACAAGATTGGCACATACACGTACACTGCATTTACCGGTTAAGTATTGGACTGCATTGGTGGCTCCCTACTTAGTTACACTCAAACACTACTTGGGAAACCATGACACTTGGGTATCTGATTAGTCCTCACTTTTTGTAGATATAGGTTGTTTTGAGGCCCAAATTTGATCATTGAGTGGGGTATCTCACTACAGGTCTATAGACCATAAGGAGGTGATTCTTAGAGTTGGTAATCTAACCACTTTATAATTTTATTCATTTATATCTTGTCTATGTGATTATACTAGTGGGAAATTAGTATTTTTTATTCAAGTATGACCATTTGAGTCTATTTTTTCTACATTCATTCATTAAAAATGGGATGATTATTGGTTTTGTGTACTCTTATTGTATATTGTTACATATTTGGTTATTTATCTATTATTGTTTGATGGTATATTCTCCCCATGTTCCACCTTAGACTATTACTGCTAGTTGGTAGCCTCTAGAATATGGGAAGACATTCATGTGGCACTCTAACTCATACTTGATGATTTGGGCCGCAATGTTACAAATTGGTATCATAGCTTGTATTGTTTCCCTAATTTGGGGGAGTTGGTAGATAGGATACATAGAAATGTGTTGAAGCTTATGATTAAACTTAGTCTGGTGATTTTTGAACACCCTTCTTGAGGGAAGTCCAGGTGACCATGTCATGTGATTAATGCTCTTAGTTTTCACTATTATGATTATATGATTTCACTTCATGTGATTCAAATGGTTTTTGAGGTTTGTGATTTCATATGTATTCGAATATTTTTCATATTGTAAATAACAATCACATGCACAATATTTAGCATATAGTATTCAAATGAAACATATGATTCTTTCATGTGATTGTATGGACAATGGAGGACTTCACAACTTTAGTTTCAACAACCCATACTATGTTTTCACATATGATTTCTTGATGATCTTTTATCCAATGAATCCCTATGCATGTGCACTTATGATACCAGTTCATGTGAGTCTATAGTGTGGTGCACCTGGGTGATTACAATGATGTAGAAAAGGAAAATGAAACTGCTAAAGATGATGAAGATGCAATCCCTATATGTTTAAGTATTGTAGTGTGCTTTGTTAAGTCATTTTTGATCATTAATTACCTTAGTAAGAATATTGTGTGAGTAGACATTATATAGGTCTTGTTAATTAAGGTAAAAAATATATCCCAGGTGGAGTTATGTATCTTTCACCCATCGACATTCTTTTTAACTGAACTAGGAATCTATGGCCCCTCAACATGGTTAGACTAAGAGCGAAGCTATTATATATTTCTATAGAAAAGTTCCTAGATAACGTTTCATGATTTTTAACCCTTATTGAATTCTTATTGTAGGTTCTACAGAATACCTTGTGGAATTAGAATGAAACTCTAGTTACTAGTTATCTGGTGTCTTATACTATGTAAAGGTAACCTGAGTGAGGATATTCCTTGTAAAGTGACAATCAAGTTTAATGCCTTAGGAGAAGTTTTCATTAATAAAGATTCTTTGTGCATGTGAGTAACCATTGGAAGTACTATAGGAATGTTTTTAAGGTTTAATTATGGCCCTAGAGTATATATCACCTTTAGTTTTATTACTTCTGATACAAGGTTGGGTTTTGGAGTTCTTAGATGCTTTTGGAATTGAGGGTAGGACCAGGGGATTCCTATACTATCAGTTCATAATACAACTCTCATTGGATGCTGAGTGAAGATCCTATGTGGTTAGACCCAGGAGGGGTAGATTATGGGTGGAAACTTAGTCGATTGAATTGAAACCCACGTTATGGGTGGTGTAAGATGAATCTTGGTATCAAAGGAATTACAATCTTAAAGAGGAGTGCTAATTATGATTGGGTTTGGTGGTGCTGAAACCTTATTGTGTGGAAAGCTAAAGAAGTGTGTGAATATGGGCCTAAATGTCTATTATTTGTTACTATATCACTATTTTTTGAGTAAATATTGGTGTCATCACACATTACTAAAAAATACTTAATGCCTAATCATTCATGTTATGGTACTACATAGATTTGGTTGAATTGGAATAATCAGGGTGGTAATCTAATCATTGAGAAAGTTTTTGGTTTTGTAGATGAACCTAGAAGATGTAGTGATGGTAGTTCACTAAAAAATTAAGTTCAGGGTTACGATTAAATTAGAATCCAATGAATTTGGATTTAATCTTGTGGATATTTTTAGACCATAGTTGGATTTTCTATTATTGAAGATAAAATCAATAATGCATTAGGGTACCATTGTGTGGTTTACTCAAAATTTTCATCTGATTAATATTCCATTGTTTTTTGTAGCGACTTTCTTGAGGGGATGATACACATATTGGTTAGAATTCATAACCCATGCCTAAGCATCCAGATAATGTTATAAATATCAAGAATAGATCATTTAATGCTATGAATTGTGTTATGGGAGATCTAGGAGTGTGTAGTGCATAGTGTTTTACTTGAAAATTGGGTATGAATAGATGATCAATTTTATTCATTTCATTCAATGATGGACTATTAGGGGTATATATAGACCAATGTTTGTATTATGAGGAAAAAATAACGATACTTCTATGGTGGGGAGAATCAATATAACCATGAGTGAATAACCTCTCTCATGGAAAGGGTCATGGTCTTGTGTAATACTGACCGTTGGATGACTATAGTGACTATGAAGACCAATGTTTAATGGACCCAGGAGAATTTTGTCCTATGATGAATGTTTGATGTGTGTTTCAGATGAATAATTGGATGAATCCATGTATTATTCCACGAATGAGAGACTTATGGCTGATGCATGTGGATGGTGAACCGACTGTGAGAATTACTTTGAAGTTAGTTCAAACTTTGATAAGGATATAGATTGATTTAATGTTTACTATGAGTCTTAAGAAATAATTATTTATGTCTTCATGGAGTATCAGTCATTTGGCCAGTTACCCTTTTAGGAAGTTGGATAGAAGAGTACCAACTACTATTCCACATGAAACTGAATGTAGTGGGTTGGAACCGCATCAGCACATTGTCTTGGGTATGACATAGGTGTTTAAGAAATATACAAGTAATTCTAAAAACTTTTAGTGTATTTGGATTTTTTTTGTTAGTAGAGACTCATTGTTTTGGCTTAGAACTAGGAATGAGGTTTGGATATTGACTTTTAACCCATGTTTTGTGCTTGATCAAGAACGATGGAACTGAACTACATTAGGTGTATCGTTAGTCAACTAAAATATTACTATGTATAGAAAGACCAATGGTGGAGATCACTTTGATAATTTAGGTGGAATTAGTTGAGGACACCACATTTTTTGGAGTTCAATGGTTTTGGTGAATAAAGTCTCAATGTCAGATGATAATGATCTTTTGGGTTGGCTTCTGGTGCTCATACTTGAAGTCATGATAGAGGAGAATGTTTGGAATTTGGGAATGAGCAAAACCATGAGGTGGTGAGTTGGTATTCATTAATGGAATATAGAGAAATCATCTTGAAATATGATCATGAAATATTGGGAGAGGTTATTAGCATGCTACCACAACTTCTTGAGGACAATAAATGCTATAATGGGGATTATGTAAAGACCTAGGTCATTAAGTGTTATAAATTTAGAGGGAATTTGAAATTTTCATATAGTGTATGAATCATTAAAATAACTAGGTGTTGAACAAAGATAATTTCTATTTTAAAATATTAAATATAGGTTTTTGGACATAGTAAAACGATCTATGGGTGACTTGAAGCTTAGATTTTTAGTATAGGAGGCCCAGAGTAGCCAAGGCTATTGCTATATCCAATAGCTAGCCAGTGGGGTGGGAATGAACCCTGAAATACAACAGGAGTCACTATCCAACTCGTGATCCAACACTAGGTGGTAGGTGGCCCACTAGATAGTTAGTAGACCTGACTGCCTAGCCAGTGAGGCATGTTGGGAAACACTTTAATATGGGTGTTTTGGTCTTTTTTTATTCTACCAAGCCCCCCAAGGATCTATATCCCTAGCTAAAATTTTGAGGGACATTAAAGTATAAACTCTTATAATTCTCCATCTATAAGTTTCTCTTGATTCAGGGTGGATATATGAAAGATCAATTGGTGAATCCAAGAAATATCATTTATTCTTCATTGGTCATATAAGGACCCGACCTTATTACATTACATAATCTTGAATTTTTGTCAAGAACTCACTTTATTTAATATTTATGATATTTTAAATTTTAGAGTTTTTGATAATTGGGATACAATACATACATAACAATTTACATTTATATAGAGCAGATACCACAAAAACAGTATCCATTTCTTCCAAAATATAAAACTTTTCAAATAAAACATGATTTCTTTGACAAATCTTCATAACATTTAACTTGGATTCCTTATTTTTCTTACACATCCTTATAACCTATGAAAATCATTTAAAAACTTTGTATGAACACAAAAATCTTATTAAGGGATATAAAATGAGGAAAAAATAAAATATTAGTCCATGAACATATGAAATCATTTTTAAAAAGACATACTTGACACCCATATATACTTAATTTGTGAAACTTGATATTTCCATGAGATTTACACAAAATATGAAGAACATAAATAGAACCATAAATTTATCTTGGGGAATTAATTACTTATATTTTAACCCTTTTAGCTACCTTATGATTTGTAACCCTCACGACTACCTTACAATGTAACCCTAACATCTACCTTATGGTGTAACCATCGTAGCTACACATGGAGTAACCATACGGCCAAAATCCAACTTAAAAACACTCAATGAATTGGAGGGAGATATTGGTCCCACCATTAATCATAAAAAATTCCCAAGAACCATAATAATCAAACAATAATACTTGTATAAAAACATTCACTTCGAATTTTGTAAAACTTGAAGTTTTAAAGAGGATTTTATAAGAAAAGTCACTTACAAATAACATATAATTGACATGAGAATCAATAGAATGAAAGGAATATGTGTATAAAGTGTAAATAAACATAATAAAACATAATATAAACACAAATTCATCACACAAATGATCTTTAAACCACACAATTAATGAAGTAGAAGGTTGACCCAAAGAATGGAATTTGAGTTAGGAATTCCCTTACCTCAGGTTCGTGTTACTTAAAACTTGTTTAAACCTCATGTATAATAGTTAAAAGAGTTTTATTAGTATTTTAGAGAAACATGTTCATGTTTATGACACCTTATATGACAATTTCACCCTTTAATTATTAGTATTTTGTTTCTTTCATTGTTTCAGGTGTTCTTTACATGATTTCCATGGCCGGTTTGTATTTGATTTTCTTGTCATATGGGAATGAAATTACTAAAGTGAAATGAAATGGTATTAATATTTTTTAAGAATATATAATGATAAAATAAATCATTTTTATCATATATTATGATCAATTATTAGATAAAACATTAATGATATTTGTTTAGATCATTTTTGGTTGGTCCTTGATAATCATGAACTTGTTTCATTATATAATTTAATTTCATGCATATAAGTTCATTACAGAACATAAAATATGTTACATTATAAAATTTAAATTATGTTTCAACCATTAAAATGGTTTTATGATCATATTTTAAGTACTTAATGTAAATTTAAATCACATTGTCCACAATTTTGGTAAACAACACATCACAAATAATGTTTTTAAATATTTTTAAAATAAGAGGAAGGGGAGAGAAAGAAAGATGCTTATTTTTTTATATGAATATGATAAAATACAGAATATATAAGATTTTGGAGATTTCATACCTCTTGTATAAGGGTATTGGAAGAGAGTATAAGAAAATAAAGGAATTGAAAAGAAAAAACATGAAAATGAAATAGGATTCCTACCTCTTGATCTCTTCTCCTTGAGATCCTCCTTACAACCTTTGGTTTTGGAATTTTGGTGAGGCCATGAGGTCTTAGACATGGGAAAGGTCCTTGGGGAGTTTATTTGGTATAAATTATACAATTATCAAGGCTTGATAGGCGTGGGATGAAGAGGGGAATGAGGGTGGTATTTATAGCGGAAGAGAGGAGGGATTTTACATCATTTTAATCATTATTTTAATATTTTTATCCAAGACAATGAATAGTCCTCACTATTGTGATAAAAATAGTAAAGAGAGAATTTGAGATAAAAAAGAGTGGGCTTAAATCAGTCATGATGTCAAAAATAGTGTATTTAACTGATATTTTTTATATACTATATTTTACCGTATTTCACTATTCATCAAAAATTCAAGAATTTCAGAAAATACCAAAAATTTACCCTAACCATTTTTCGACATGAAAAATTAAAAAATGAACTCCATTTTCAAAAATATTTTTTTTAAATATGATTAATTTAATTTTTAAATAAAATCACAATTTATTCAAAAATTAAAAATTTTAAAACTATAACTCATTTTGTATCACCTTGAAAAATTAATCAAGATGTCATTATCTTAAATCCTTAAGAAAATAAAATAATAATAAAATTTACTATTAATTAGGGTCATATTACTATTTGTATTACTATTCATAAGGGTATATTACTATTTATCAAAAATCAAGTTGATTCCATCAGATTCTAAATAACTTATTGATCACAATTGTAGATGTCTATTTTTTGAAATTCAAAACATAGAAGTAAAAAAATTATGTTTTAATGAATAATTTATAACAATATCCTTAAAACTATGTTTTGGTTCATAAAGTCTTAGTATTTAATGAATTTAATTTATTTGTAAAACCTTGGGGTGTTATATTATCCATAACTTCTAGAAATTGCATCCTCGTAATTTTATTTATTTATTTACTTATTAAACAAGTGAGGGTACCTTTCCCTCATAGCATTTTCAAAATCTCATGTTGCTTCTTCAACCATGTGGTTTCTCCACAAAACCTTTACTTGGTCGATTACCTTATTCCGTCATACTTTTTCTCTTTAATCAAGAATCTGAACTGGTTTCTCTTCACAATAAAGGTTATCTTTTAGTTGAACTAATTCTGAGTTCAAGACATGAGATGAATCTAGCACATAGTTTCTCAAAATCGAAACATGAAAAACATTGTGTACCTGGGATAAACTTAGAGGTAAAGATACTCAGTAGGAAACTGGTCCAACTTCCTCCTAGATTTCATAAGGTCCAATAAACTGAGGACTCAAATTCCTTTTCTTACCAAAACACATAACACTTTTCCATGGTGAGATTCTAATAAAAACATGATCACCTACATCAAAAGAAAAGCCTTTCCTCATGTTATCTGCACAACTTTTCTGCCTGCTCTGAGCTATCCTCATGTGTTGTTGGATCATCTTCACTTTCTCATATACTTCCTCTACTAATTTTGGTCCCATCAACTTTCTTTCTCTAACTTCATCCCAAAAATAATGGAGTTCAACACCGCTTCCCATATAATGCCTAAAAAAGTGCCATCTGTATACTGGAATGAAAACTGTTATTATAAGAAAATTAAACTAAATAAATATGCTGATCCCAAATTCCCTAGTAATCCATTAAACAAGCTCGAAGAATATCCTCTAAAGTCTGAATTATCCATTTTGACTACCCATATGATTGTGGATGAAAATCTATACTGAAATTTAATTCTATTCCGAATGACTTCTGAAGGACTTTCCAAAAGTTAGAAGTAAACCTTAGATCATGGTTAGATAAAATGGAAAGAGGAAATCCATATAACATGACAATATCTTTAAGGTACAATCGAGAAAGATGATCCAAATACATTGTATCTTGAATAGGAAGGAAATGTTCAGATTTTGTCAGTCAGTTAATAATAACCCAGATTGCATTATTACCTTAAGAATTATTTGGTAGTCCCACAATTAAGTCCATGGATATATTTTCCCATTTCCACTATGGAACTGGTAAAAGTTGAAGCACCCCCTTTTAGAAATTTTTACTCTTCTTTAACCTGTTGACATGTCAAATATTTCATAGTAAAATCTGTAATATCTCTTTTCATTCCATCCCACCAGTAATACTCATAAAGGTCTCTATACATATTTTTTCTACCAGGATGAAATGGAAACGAAGAATTTTGAGCTTCACACAATAATTCTTTCTTAAGTTGAGAATCACAAGGCACACACAACCTTTTTCCAAATCTAAAAACACAATATTTACTAAGGTTAAATTCTAGAAAATTACCAATTTTAACAAATTCTAACTTTTTATTTAGCTTATAGTCTTCCTTATGCATGTTTTTAATTCTATCTGACAAAGATGACTGCACTAAAACCTGAAACAAAATAGAGGTATTTTCGGCACCAACAACTTCCAAGCCAAAATTCATCAAATAATCAATCAAGGGGTCATGTTTCAAATGTGAAATGGTCAATGATGCATGATGATTTTAACTCAAGGAATACTCCACTTTGTTTGATTTTCCTATATGGTAATCGATCGTGAAATCATAATATTTTATCAATTCAATCCATCTTCTATACCTCATGTTTAGTTCCTTATGAGTGAATATATAATTTATACTTTTATGGTTAGTATATATTTCACATTTGGCTCTGTATAAATGATGCCTCCAAATTTTCAAAGAAAAAAGCATAGCTGATAATTCCAAATCATGTGTGGTATAATTTAACTCATGAGGTTTTAGTTTTCTTGAAGCATAATAAATTACCTGATCATTCTGTATCAGGAAACAACCAAATCCCTTCAATAAAGTATAACTATAGATGAAAAAATCACCATTTCTAGAAGGAAGATCCAAAATAGGATCATTCACCAATCTCTTATTTAGTTCCAGAAAAAAACATCACATTATTCTGTCCAAAAACATTTATCCCCTTTTTGTGTTAACATAGTTAGCGGGCTATATAACCTTGCAAAGTTTTTAACAAAACATTAGTAATAACCTACTAATCTAAGAAAACTATGAATCTATGTAACATTTTTAGGCCTTGGACATTCATATACCACTTTTTTTGGGTAGGATAAACTATTATTCCATCATTATTTATAATTTTCCCATGAAAAGAAATATATTTCAACCAAAAATTATACTTTCTGAATTTTCCATGTAGTTTCTTTTCCTTTAAGGTTTGCAAAACAACCCTTGGATGTTTTTGATGCTCCTCTTTACTCTTAGAAAATACCATAATTTAATCAATAAAAATAACTAAAAACTTATCCAAGAACTCATGAAATATTCTATTCATAATATCCATGAATACAATAGGTGAATTAGAAAACCCAAACTACATAAAAACAAATTCAAAATTCCCATATCTATTATGAAACATAGTCTTTGGGATATCTACTTCCTTTACTTTCAACTAATGGTACCTTGACCTCAGGCCAACCTTCAAAAAATAATGTGCTCCTTGGAACTGATCAAACAAGTCATTTATATGAGGAAAATGATACTTGTTTTTAATAGTGATGTTATTAAAGGCTCTATAATCAATGAAAAGTATCATGGAACCATATTTATTTTTAACGAAAAAACAAGATCACCCCATGGTGAAGTGCTAGGACAAATGAATACTTTATCAAGAAACTACTGCAAGTGATTTTTCAATTTAATAAGTTCCATTTGATCCATTCGATAAGGGGGTATTGAAATTGGATTAAAATTAAGAACTAAGTCAATTGTGAATTCAACTTCACTTTTAAAATTTTCTCAACTTCCTGATAAGCTATCAATTTTATGGGTTCATTATTGTATTAAAAATGAAAATATTTTTAAAAAACAACTTCTTTATCTCTACAATCAATCTTAGCATGATAAACAAAAACCAAATCCATACCTAGAATGACATAAAACTCTACTAAGGTAAAAAAACAACGTTTTCAGGTAATGTATTTACACAGATAACAATAGAAAGATTCATAAAATGCCTTTTTATTATAACATTCCCCCTGGTGTTTTAACAATAAGTTCTGGTCTCATTTTTTGAGGTGATATTTCTAATTTACCAGAAAATTTCTTAGAAATAAAGGAATGTGTTGACCCCATATCAAACAAGACTTTAGAAAAATCTGAGAAAACAAACAAAGTACCTGATACCACTTAATTGGATTACCCAACATCTACTAATGTAGTCGCAAAGGATATAAATACACCTTTCTTCTTATAGTTTGGATTCTTTACATCATTTAAATATTTATTTAGGTAGGCATTTTCATAATAATCCATCTCACAACATTTTAAATACTTAACCGTTTGCTTATCAGGATTAGTATTAAGATCATTTTAATTACAATCTCAAGCCATATGTCCAAACTTAATACATCGAAAACACTTCCCAGTTCTGGTAATCCATTCTAACTAGAAATTGGACTTTTTTACCATCAAATTTATTTTAATATAGACCTCTTATTCTACTTGTTTTAAAAGTACATGTTATCATCAAAAAAACTTTATTTCTACCCTCTCATCACTTCAAACAGCTTTCACATAACTTTTGAATTCATAGGAGGCCAATTCTCTTCGAACCTTGACATCAATCCTGAGTAGAAATGGTTGATTTTTCTATCAAGATCCAGAATAATATTTAGAGCATACCATGCTAGCCAGGTGAATTTTTATTCATACACAGCCACTAAATCTTACCCCTTTTTCCTAAATTCAAGGAATTTATTCTCCATCCTAATTCAAACCACCTTTGGAAAATATTTTTCAAGTAAAATACTTTTATATTCATCCCACTCTAAGGAATTAATTTTCTATCTATCCATGATATTCTTGAACATTGAAAACCACTAATAAACTTCACCTTCAAAATGATAAATGTAAAGACTAACCTTTTCATTATCTGAAAATCCCATAACATCAAATATATCTTCAATGGATTTAATCCATCCTTTATCTTCTACTTGATCAAAAGATACATTGAAAGTAGAAGGGTGTTTGCTCATAAAATGTTCCACTATCATCATGTTCCTTTACGGTAGATCTGGTTGTTCTCTTCCATGGATTACACTGCCATTTATTTCATGTTTCATCTGATCCATTACTATTACAAACTGATCGGTTCCAATCCCTACCATTCCAAGCTATAGATTTAGAAGGATGTCGTTTTGTCGGTGCCTTTCCACTTTAGCTTCCATGTTTCTTCTGCGAAAAACCATTCTGAATAAACATATCTTAGTAGAAGAAACATAATAATATTTAAATTATTTAACATTTCAAATTAAGCATAGATTAAAAATCATTTATGGTATTCTTTTAACATCATACTAACACTTAAATTTATCTAAACCATCCTCTGATACCAACTATAATAACCCAACCTTATTACATTACATAACCTTGAATTTTAGTCAAGAAATCACTTCCATTCATATTGAAGATCTTTTCAAGTTTAGAGTTTTATAAAATTGTTATATAATACATACATAACATTCCACATTTATATAGATAATTCACCACAAAACAAAATCCATTTCTTTCAAAATATAAAACTTTTCAAATAAAACACGATTTCTTTGAAAAATATTCATAACATTTAACTTGGATTCATTATTTGTCTTACACATCCTTATAACCTATGAAATTCATTTAAAAAATTGGGATGCACACAAATATCTTATTAAGGGATATAAAAAGAGAAAAAACAAAACATAAGTCCATGACTGTATGAAATAATTTTCAAAAAGACATACTTGTCACCCATATATACTTACTTTGTGAAACTTGATATTTACAAGAGATTTACAAAAAACATAAGGAAAATAAATAGAACCATAAAGGTATCTTGGGGAAATACTTATATTTTAACCCTCATGGCTACCTTATGATTTGTAACCCTCACAACTACCTTACAATGTAACCCTCACGACTACCTTATAGTGTAACCATTGCAGCTACATGTGGAGTAACCATACGGTCGACCTCCAACTTACACATACCCAATGAATTGGAGGGAGATATAGGTCCAAAAATTAATAATAAACAATTCCCAAGAACCATAATAATCAAACAAGAATACTTTTATAAAACATTCACTTTTAATTTTGTAAAACTAGAAGTTTAAAAGAGGATTTTATAAAAAATGTCACCTATAAATAACATATAATTGATATGAGAATAAATAGAATGAACAGAATATGTGTATAAAATATAAATAAACATAATAGAACATAATATAAACAAAATTTCATCAAAAAATGTTCTTAAAACAACATAATTAATGAAGTAGAAGGTTAACCCAAATAATGGAAATTGGGTTAAGAATTCCCTTACCTCAGATTTGTCTTACTTAAAACTTTTTTAAACCTTTTGTACACTGGTTAAAAAAGTGTTATTAGTATTTTATAGAAAAATTTTCATGTTTATAACACCTTATATGATCATTTCATAATATATTTTCACCCTTTAATTATCATTATTTTGTTCTTTTCATTGTTTCGGGTGGGTTCTTTACACGATTTCCATGGCCGATTTGTATTTGATTTTCTTGTCATATGGAAATAAAATTATAGAAGTGGAATGAAATGGTATTAATATTTTTCCAGAATATATAATTATACAATAACTCATTTTTTATCATATATTCTGACGATTCATTAGATAAAACATTAATGATATTTGTTTAGATCATTTTTGGCGGCTCCTTGATAATCATGACCTTGTTTCATTATATAATTTAATGTCATGTATATAATTTCATTCCAGAACATAAAATAGGTTAAAAAATACTATTCAAATTTTGTTTCAAACATTAAAAGGGTTTTATGATCATATTTTAAGGAAGTAATGTAAATTGAAAGCACACCATCCACAATTTTGGTAAAGGACACATCACAAATTGTGTTTATATATATTTTTTAGAATAAGAGGAATAGGAGGGGAAGAAACATGATGAATTTTTTTACATGAACATGATAACATATTGAATATATAATATTTTGGTAATTTCATACCTCTTGGATAAGGCGAGGGTAAGAGAGTGTAAGAAATTAAAGTAATTGAAAAGAAAACACATCAAAATGAAAGAGGATTCTTACCTCTTGATCTCTTCTCCTTGGGATCTTCTTTAAGGCCTTTGGTTTTGGCCTTTTTGTGAGACTTGTAGTTATTAGACATGGGGAATATCCTTGGGGAGGGTATTTTACATAACTTATACAATTCTCAAGGCTTGTGAGGTGTGAGGGGAAGAGGAAAACGAGGGTGGTATTTATAGTGGAGGCGAGGAGGGATTATATATTTTTAATCATTATTTTAATATTTTTGTCCAAGACTATTAATAGTATTCATTATTGTGATAAAAATATTAAATATATCATTTTATTTTGAAACAAGTGGGATTACATCATTCATGATGTAAAAAATAGTGTATTTAACTGATAGTTTTTTTATACGGTATTTTACCGTATTTCACTATTCATAAAAAATTTAATAATTTTAGAAAAATACCAAAAATTTACGCTAAACATTTTTAGACATGTAGAATTAAAAAATGAACACAATTTTTTGAAAATACTTTTCTAAATATGATTAATATTATTTTGAAATAAAATTATACTTTATTAAAAAATTAACAATTGTAAAACTATAACTCATTTTATATCACCTTGAAAAATTAATCAATATGTCATTTTCTTAAAGAATTAATATAATAAAATAATAATACAATTTATTATTCATTAGGTTCATATTACTATTCATAAGGGTATGAGACTTATCACCAAAAATCAAGTTGGTTCCATCAGACTCTAAATAACTTATTGATTTCAATTGTAGATGACCGTTTTTTGAAATTAAAAACATAGTTATATTTTAATTGATACTATATAACTATATACTTAAAACTATGTTTTTTATAATCATAGTATTTCATTCATTTCATTTATTTGTAAAAACTTAGGGTGTTATAGGTCTTGGCTATATTCTTCCACATATGGTGGTGAATCATTGCACCAATCATTGTGAATGATTTATATTGGAGAGCCTTAAAATTTAAAATATATGGTGTCTCAATTATCCTTAAATTATATCCCTTTTTGGTCACCATAATCATATATTGATTCTTGGCATGATCTCGATTAGATAATTGGATGACAAACCCACTAGATCTTGGTGGAATTGTTTGAGAATGATGGGTCTTGGATCAACATGGCTAGAGGATGTCCCATTACATTGAACAAATGTTGTTGATGGGTGTTTAATTTAAGGTACATTCCTTTGTGATATATTATATGTGTTTTAGTTTAATTAATTTTAATTATATATCAAATCATGGAATTGAATTGGGGATTTTGTATACCTTAGATTTGGGAACGCACTGGGAGTGGCCAAACTGCATTGAAAGATGTTGCAGCTAAGGTATGTAACTTGGTTTATTTATTCAAAAGGTTCCAATTTAATTATATAAAATTCAGATTTTCCACAATTCTGTGTGATAGGGATTTTACCTGGAATGAGTTTTTAGGAGTGTTACAGACCTTCCATGGGTGGTTGGTTGTGGTTTTGGCTAGGAGGTGATATATGATGAGTCTTTTGGAAAGTATTCCTTTAGTATTTGGTTTTAATTTTTCCTATAATCATTTAATAAATTACAATTTATTTAAAAATAATTAATTTGGAATGATTGGGCATGATTTGGAATCTCGTGGTGATTGATGTAGGCCCAATGGACATGAACAAACTCAGAAAAAGTTTTTGGGATTTACTTGGGTTGAATTTGAATTTTCTTGAGGTAGGTGGTCTGGTGTACTATACCCTTTGGTATTACGTATGGTTTATTGGAATGCGATATAGTGTTCAACAAATTTATAGATCGAACCATAAATTCATATATGTGTTTTAAACCAATGGATGATTAATTAGTTAATGATCTTCAAGTCTTAAATAATTAAAAGAACCATGACTAATGTAACATAACAAAGTGACAAGGGCCATGAAAAACACTTATGTATTGTATTGATTATAACTACTGATGGATGAGGTTTGATCACTAATTATTTTCTTAGATTACATCAACCCCCTTGTGTGTATGGTTGTGCTACATGAGACTTAGAGATGATGAGAACATGTTTTATGCTTGATCACATGTTTGTGTGTGTGTAGAATGTGAGACCATGTTTGATGCTTGATTATATGTGTGTGAGTGTGTATCCCATGAGACATTGTATGAAGATTGATCATATGTGTGCGTGTGTATATCCCATGAGACCTTGTATGGTTCTTGAACACATGTGTGTACATGTATATCCCATAAGACCATGTTTGATTCTTGATCACATGTGTGTTCATGTGTAGACCATAAGAAATTTTTTGATGCTTGATCACATGTGTGTGCATTTATAAATCGTGAGACCATGTTTGATGCTTGATCACTTGTGTGTGCATGTTTAGCCCATGAGACCATGTTTGATGCCTGATCACATGTGTGTGTGTGTGTGTGTATACCATGAGAAATGTTTTTATGTTTTATCACATGTGTGTGTAAGTAGATATTTATACTCATGAATGATATACCTTTCTTGCACCTGTATTTATGTTGACATGCTATATTCTGACTTTATATTATCTACCCTATTATGTCTAAATACCATGCCTTTGGATTTATTTATTAGTACTTTGATCTAGTAAACCATCATGAAATGGTTATCCCTTATAGGGGGAGTGCGCATGACATGAAAAAAGATGATGATGGACCTAAACACAAGGTAGGGGAATAAAGTCTTTGAGACTAGACCCATAGTAGTGGAATTAGGGGTACAATGAACTTGTTGCCTGAACCAAGGCATATAAAAGATAAAATGTCATTGAGGCCTGATCTGGGATCAGTGATGTAACTTGATGGTCATAAGGCCTGACCCATAATGAAGCAAGGATGGGATGACCTTGTGGTCTGATCTGACTCAAATCCTTGAGATAACTTATAGATAGTTCTTGATCACATTCCACATCTTTATGAATATCCTTCTAGTATGGAACTGAAGTAGGTATGGTTGAGGATTGTAGTGTATTAGTAAGTGCACAACTATTTGACATATGTTCTTTTACTTCTTACATGTGAATTACTAATTTTATATTATGGTTTCACAACTCTAAAGTGTCAAGAAATATTCAAGTTTTTTTATATTTCCATTTTTGAACATCTCTTGGAAACATAAATTTCTTTTTATCTTCATCTTTATTCTTATTCAGAAAAGGATTATTTATTTTATAAAGAAAATCAATTTCAATATTTTTAGCATTATCAATATTCTTGTCTATTTCCAACATAGTTGGTTATATTATCAAGAATTAATTTTTCATTTTCTCAATTTTTTTGTGAAGACTTCTTATTTATAGAAACATTATGAGCGCTAGAATTCATCAGTGCTTTAACTTTATTTTCAACATCTCTTCTTGTTTAGGAATCCTTGTTATTAATTTAGTAGCCATGTGTTTATCCTACTTTCACCTTCCACGCACAACCTCAATAGATTCCAAGTTACAATTCATGGGTAGCTTCTAATACTCTTCATTAGGATTTCTAACCATTAAACCAAT
The DNA here is from genome assembly GCA_963277665.1 of Viscum album. Taxonomy (NCBI): domain Eukaryota; kingdom Viridiplantae; phylum Streptophyta; class Magnoliopsida; order Santalales; family Viscaceae; genus Viscum; species Viscum album. The sequence goes on along the minus strand of OY728142.1, from coordinate 467,203,890 downwards.
CCTACTATTCCTTTCTTGGATTGATTCTTTACTTTTTGGTTTCAACTTTATCCCTTATTTGTTGATATTCATGGCCATATTGCAATGTTCCATGATGTGGCCTTTTATACCACAATAGAATCATCTCTTCATTGTAGGTTGAAAATTAAGAACAATTATACTAAGATTCTATATTGATTTTAGAGACCAATTTTAGAGTATGGACTATTTTTTTGTTGAATAAATCACACTAAAATTGAATATGGCACACTATAAGACGATTTTTTGTATGATTTTATATAATATTAAGAAATTTTATATCACAATCATCCATACTTTACATTTCCATAAAGAAGAAATTTCAAATAACATAAATTTAGAAAGGGAAAGTAAATATTCTTGTGATGTTCTTTAATGAAGAAATTTTATACCACAATAATCTTTACTTTCCATTTCTATATTTATGTAATATAAAATTTCATAATTCATTGGCTATTTATTTTCCCATAAGTTCATCTCAACTTGACCTTTTTTCTGTATCATGAAGATGCTATTCTCAACCGACCATCATGAATTACAATTTTTTTTGTGATGTTTAAAAAAAATAGGGAAAATTTTAATAACATCTAGTTAAATTCAGATTGATCACACATATTGATTTTTAAATATTCTTATTTAAAAATAAAAATATAACGGAACAATAATATCCTCAATTATTTTTCTATAAAATTATTCATCTAAGGTCTTGAATCATGTATTGACACAACATCATGATATTCATAACTTGGAAACACAACATATGCATCATATGTGACTATTTTAATCTTTAGAATAATTAATTCTATAAATTTTACTCTTCTATAATTTTCTTAATTCTTAACATAAGAATAAAACGATTCTTACATGGAGCACTCTTACATGGTTCTCTGGAAGATGTATCCACTCATATGTGGGTGAATCTAATGTCAATAATTGTTATTCATATAAATTAACTCATAAATAGATGACACTTACACTAATAATTGAAAAATGAATCATATATAGGTTACTCATAAGTACTCACAATGAGCTCCAATGCCTTTTCCGTTTTCAACCTCACTAGATGAATCTTACATCTAGTCACTATTATTTGGACCATATATTCATGATTTCCTTTAAATATTTCCAATTCCAAAGAAACCACTATTGATTATTTTTTGATCCAGTCAAACGTGGTCTCAAATTGACTCTTATATGGATCAAACTTTGTGAAATTCTTAGAAACATTAACTATTTAAGGTTAAATGATCCTTACATTTATCTCTAAACTTCCATGCATTTTTTAATTTCTAAAAAATAGTTTCATTATACAATTCTAACATAGATCCCTCATATTTGATGACTTTTACATGCCTCCTCCATGACATTTATGTGAATCTCAAAATAAATTACATGAAGATCCAAATTTTACCATCTTTTTTGCCTCAACTTTAGAAATATATATTTCTTTAGATAAAATTAGAGTCAATTAAAATTACATAAATCATTCTTAAATATCTCCAAAACAATTTTTGGAATATATCAGACCATATTATAATTATTTATCACCATTACAAAGGTCTTTAAGTATATTAAATACTCAAGTTAGATTATTTCATATACTTATGTACCTTTTAAATTTCCATATTTAATCAAAAATTCTAAAAAAAATTATCCAATATATATTCATCATTTATTTTAGTATTATTAATGGTAAATTATCCAAGGATGGATTCCTAATACCTTTATCCATCTTTTCATTATGATTTAAACCAATTTTAATCTTCTTAATTACTGTTATACAAGCTATCCAATACCAGTTCAACATCCAACTTCTTTAACATCACTTATAACTATTGTAGAAAACACTTCCATAAATTCAGAACTTACCTTTAACATGATGAATTAATAAAAAATCATCATATTTAAGGTCTAATCACTAATAAACAAATCTAAAAGACTCCTTTTCCAACATAAGATAGTTTCATCACATTACATGCAATGATAGCTTCCCACAACTTTACCCATCAAAGTATGGGATGTTTCTTCATGTTATTTAGGTGGATAATTCCTCCATCACCCAGAACTCAATAAAAACTCATTGACATTCTCATTGACCTATTGAAAAGATTATTCACAATAAATACAACCAATATAAACCCTTGGTCACTTAAAATAAATATACTATAAGGTTTAACTTCTCATTATCTTGATTCACTAAGAAAACCATACCACTAATGATAACTATGGAAAGAATAAAATAATTTATAGATATGAAAAAATATATTTATAAAAGTAATAATATATTATTATGAATTATTGATAAAGTATTTAAGGTTATATATAGGAATATAATATGGTTGTTATATACATAACTGTTGGTTATATGACCATTGTTATATGGTTGTTGGGAATAAATGGTCATTAGTATTATATGAGCATTGTATATATAACATCATTTGATACAAGAAGGTTAAATGAGAAAAATTATATGGTTAATGGAAATTATTATTGATACTCAATTAAAATATGACCATTATTGGTGAGTATAAATAAAATAAATCACATTATGTATTTAAAGTAGAAAGAATAAGGTATGACATCAAGTAGTAGAAGTATTACATATGAGGCTAATTTATCCAATATTTTGAAGTAGGTAGTATAATTGGAGTTTTTCGTAACCAATATCAATATGAACGTGATATACTATGGCTTGAGAAGAATTGATCACATGAGAAATTCAAGCTCGTGGGAATCACTATGGGATCTATGCTAGCTAAATCAATACCCGCGACTACAACCATTGAATATCTCACCCTTAGGGATTATGTGAAGGTATTGGGGGTCTTTAAGTAGGATAAAGGATGATATCTACATGTAATTATTAATTTAATGAATTATATTTTAAAATAAAATATTTTTTTATTAGTATTATTATATGCGTTTTTGTACATTTTAAATTTCTATTAAATTAACAATTTTAAAGATAGATTTTAATTAAATGTATTCATAAAAATAAAATAATTATTTTAATATAAATTTATTGATTATATTATGTGAATGTTGAATTATAGATAAATAGGAACAAAATCATTTAATGTTAATAGAATAAATTTTCAAATAATTGTTTTTTATATATATTATTTACTTTTATCTTCAATAAATTAAATTTACCAATAATAAATAATTATTTTAATGAATTCTATTATATATATATAATAAATTAACTTTCATCTAATGATTATTAATTAGTAATAAATAATAATAAATCAATTTTTATGCTTGAAAATATATTTCTCAATTTTTTTATATGTTATACATTTATATTTTAAAATTAATTTTAATCACTTTTAGAATTTAAATTTGATAAAATAGATTTAATATTTATAATAATAATTTAAAAATTATCCAATAAGGTCAATCCCATTTTTTGAGAAAAAAATATTAACCAAGTTTAAAAGGGAGTTACCATGATAAAAGGGTTATATGAAATAAAAGTGTTAAATTAATGTTTATAATATTAAAATATCTCTAACATTATATATAAATTGTTTTTATGGGTGTTGAAAACCCTATATACATTATTTTTGTTTACTTTGGATCCAATTTCCTTGTAAAATGAAATCCCTTACACATTAAGGATTACACATTTTTCAAAATGCCACTCAAACTCACTTATAAAAGGACCCATTATTTATGCCCACCTATAATCACATATTTTATTTGGTTTCCTCTTGAATACCTGAATAAAATTCTCTATTTAAATATCCTCTCCCACATTTGGAAACTTTTGGTCACGAGTGGGAGTCCCAAATCCTTCATTTCCAAGGGGTAATCTAAGAGAAGATTCAAGTCTTTAATGTAACTTTTATACTTTCCCTAATAAATTTTCATTATATTATTCATCCAAATATTGTAAAATATTATTTAAATATTTAATAAAATATTTTTAAAATCATTAAACTTATGTAAAAGTGATATTATAACCATAAAATAACATATTCTTACACATTTAATCGTTATAACATGTGCCTGTTTGACTTGGTTTTACTACCCACATGAACAATGTTATAGTGTTTAATTCATGAATGATTAAAAAAAATATTAATATATTATAATAAAAATTAAATTAATATGTTTTCATACTTATATAATAGTAATATGTATAGGTATAGTCATTAATAAAATAATTTTTTTATTGAACTAAAATTTTTAAAAGAGATATTTTTATACATTATTTACAGACCATCACCATAAATTCCATGAAGTGACCATGAGGATCTAGAAATATATCAAAAAAATATATACTATCCCCATTAAAATTTTAGATATTATTTACACATGAGAAAGTGAAAAGGACTGGAACCTCCATACTAAAAAAAATATGAAACAAACCAGACAATTAACACCCAAATATTAATTTTAACAAATAATGGTTAATAAATGGGTAATAAAAAATTATAAATTAAATTAATTAAGTAAAAATATATAAATAATGTTATTATATAGATTATTAATAAACTTATATTGATTATATAGGTATTTATAATGTCTCTGATCAAGTGGGAATCCAAGGTAATGGTGTTGTTGACTCAATTTCCATTTCACTAAGTTGTAATATTTCTTCTATGAATATATTCTTATAATATTGTTTTATTATTCCATTTATCTATTTTATATGTTATTTTAATTTTTTCTTTAGAAGTTACATTTTCATATCATAATATTCTTCCTTAATCAATTACTTACTTTAAAAAATACAAAACTATTAAGAATAATTCTCATCCTCTATATTTTCCATTTCTATTCCATATCTATTTTCTTATAACAAAAATAATTTCTATATTTTTAATGGTAAATATTTACTATATTTTATAATTTTCAAATTAATCTTTATCTCTTTTCAAAAAGTAAATTTATAATTTTTTTATCAATGTGGGTTTATTTAAAACTATAAAAAATGATTAAAAAGGAATTTATTTACATTTTCATAGATGTTGTATCTTCAACAACACATTTATTACAATTAAACATTAATTATTCTAAAGTTTTTATTATTGTGAATTTTTTTGAAAATAATTTATTAAAATTATCCTTTACACCTCTTTAAAAGGATTTTGAAAGTGACATTTATGTTTATTTTGATAACAACATTATAATAGATTTAAGAAAATCCCTCTTATGATTATACTTCCATTTTTATCTTTATCTATAAAATATATATCTTTTATGGAGTAATGTTTAATTTATAAATCTATAAATTTTCTTATGATATAATTATTTTGGGTGATTTAGTTTTGGGTATCACCGTATCCAACTCTAGATTTTTTATCACGTGACACTATTTATAAATGTTAAGAAACCAATTTTCCATCCATGGTTTAATTAACTTTTGATGCATAACTAACTATATATAGAACACATATGTATAGTTTATCATTTTTTGATGAGTGGTCCTAAAATTATATATAACTCGAATACATTGGGTAAATATGTATATCTCAGGAGATTATTATGGGGTGCATATAGTAAGGATCGATTCAATATATCATGGAACGCTGGTTGTGATGCCCGATTCATGATGTTATAGGACATGGGTAGTGAAACCTGATCCACTATGTTATGATGGTATTTATTTTAAAAATTGATATATGTTATGATTTATTATTCTTATTCTTGTTCCATATTCCCATGTTATGTTTGCATGGATCATCATAATGACCTCATCTTTCATTATTCTTATTCAATGGTATATATTATTCATTAATGATGTTTATTTTATAATCCATTTCCTATGCTATGATCTATGTTATTCTATCATGACTTATCCCATGTTTAAGTTCAAATGATAAATAATTCATAACTCGCTGATATGTTTTACCTTACTGAGTGTTTGAGATCACCCATTTCTTATGCTTCAATTCCTTAGGTGATGAAGAATAATATTATATATGACATGTCTATAGAGGTTTCACTGTAATTACTTGAAATTCTAGACCTTGTAAAACTGATGTTATGTTCAATAAATTTAATTACACACTACAACTAATGTACAAAAACAAAAAAATATTAAAATAAAATTATTAATAAATATATAATAATCACTAATATGAAAAATAATTAAACATTATTACCTTTGGAAGATAAATATTTATAATTTGTTAATATTGGAAAATTTATTATCAATAAAAGTTATTATATTTATATCATGCATTTTACTTAAAAATAAAAAATTTAAAAATTATATAATTTAAATTTTATAACATAAAATTAATTATTTAATTACTCACATAAAAAATTGTTTAGTTTAAGTTTTTTTTGAAAAGGTTGTTTTTAGTTAGAAAATTTGATTTTTGTGAAAATTATATTTTTTATGATTTTATCATTATGTAAGCATACACTATAAGATTAAAAAAATATTAAGTAATAAAATATTTTTTAAGGAATAATATTATGAATTTTAAAACATTCATTGAAATTATAAATCCTATGTCCCATATTTTTAGAACTAAATTAAAAAGTTACTTTAATGAAAACTATTTTTGATATTCTCTTTTAATTAAGTGTTTTGATTTTAAAATTCAGTTTTTTATTTCTTTAAAAGACACCTACATTTTTTTATAATAAAAAAATTTATTTCATAAAAATTAGTATCTATGAAAATATTATCTTTCACATTAATTTTTAAACTTAAAACACACTTTTTTCTAAAAACTATTTTATGCGTTACATGCAATAATCATAAAATTAACTTTTCAAAACATTATAAATTATATTTGATAAAATGATTTAAAATTTATAAATCAAAATGTTCAAATTTTTCAAAACGGTCAATATTAGTTTTTTTTCATTAAAATTAATTACTAAGGTTGAAAATTAATTACCAAGGTGAAAGTAAATTAGGGGAAATTTTAAAAATTTAAAAGAAAAATCCCTTAACAACTCAATGTTGTCTCCAAAATTACTGAATGAATTTAATATCAAAACAAACACACATAAAATTAACCTACAATTTTTTCCATATTGGGTCCATTGAACTTTGAATAATAATAGTACATTATCGAGAATGTAGTGATTACTTCCAAAACTACCCTTCTCTTCACTCATAAAAGGTAACAATTCCTACATTTCAAGACTCACATATCCTTAAAATTTTGTATTTAAACTCTACCAATTTTATCCTAATAAAACCCTTTCCCATGTACATAATTTTCTTGTAACATATAGTTTACTTAAGACCTTAATTTTTGATGATTTTTGCAAGAGAAAACTCAAGATTCCAACATTATGATTACTTAGTCTTATCTTTTACGATAATCCTTACTAAATAATCTATAAACATATTAAAATAATGAAATAATAATAATTGGTATACTGAAACATGATTATATTAATTAGAAAACAATTATTCAACCCTTTCAATCCATTAAGAAAAAAATAATAATATCAATGGTGTGTATGTACAGATTATCACCAACATGAATTGATATTGTTTTTTTATCACCAAATCTCTTTTATGATAAAAATGATGTATTTGATGAATCATAATGTTTTATATGTCACATTTATGATTCTTAAATGATAATTTATTATATACCATCTTTCTGTCGGTTCGTTGAGAAATGAGATTGTTAATCGTGCGTATGTGCGGACTACCACCTCCAAGAACAATGAATTTCATATGTCATAACCACCCATATTGTATGGTTATAATAAAGGATTTACTATGGATATATGATAATTAATTCATTTTTAATCTTCTTAATATGTCATATTATCATTATCTAAATACATTCCTTTACTCATGAAAACATTAAAATACGTTATCATTTGGGCCAGTTTATGGGATGTCATAAATTGGTAATATCATGTAAAAATGATATATTTTATATTTTATATTTATTATGAAAATGTTTAGTTAATATTTAAAATATTTACTAATATATCACCTTTTTATCATTAAATTATTCGAAAACTAGTTTATCACGAGTTCTATTTTCACATGTCGTATCCATGTATTTCCACTAATGAAAATGAGACTTAAGTAAAAATAGAAAAACAATGATTATTTTATCTTGAATGATCCGGAAATTATTAAATTGAAACCATTTATTAAGAATTAATCAAGTCTTTATATTTTTTTATAAAACAAACAACCAAAAGTTTTAACACCAATGATGAAAATAAACTATAATAAGTTAATATATTTGTAATATATGGTTATAAAATAATTATAAAAATGGTATTAAATTTATATTAATGTTTTTAGGTAAGTTATTAATATTGTTATGTTAAATATATATGAGTTTATAGTGTGGTATGGTAAGCAAGAATACAAGGTAAGAGGTTTTCGTCTCAAATACCTCTCTTTAAGACATGTTTGGTATTATGCACTCAATTTAATTTAATTTTTGTATTTGATACCTAATTGAGATTTTATATCACGAAATAAACTTTAATCATGATAATATAAGTTTAATTTAAATATCTCACTCTTTTAATAGATTTTGAGTTAAATGGTCCTCAAATTGTAAAGGGTTTTCGTGACTTAAATCTTTTCCTTGGGTATTAATAACCCCTCTTTTACTAATATATTTCAAGATTTATATATTATAACATATGATGAATTTTTATATTATTTAATTTTTTTGGGGAAATAATGTTTCAAACCAAGTTATTCCTCATTGATGATTCTATTGTTTCTTCAAAATTCATCTTTGTTAAGATTAATTCCCATTTCTTTTCTTGTGTATTTCTTCAATATCCATATTTTTAATTCCCACCAATGTTTTCATTTCCCTAGTGTAAAATAAAATTGTTTTTATCTCTAATGATCTATTTATTTCCCCATTATACATTTAAAAAGAGGTGATTTTAAATCCTTTTAATTATATAGATTTTCAGCAAACGTGTTTTCAAATATTTCAAAGTTTTTTCCATTCAATGATTATATTATTCCATTATATTTTTTATTTTTACATATGTATTAGTTATTTTAAAGGTATATTTTTGGTATTTTTTGATGAAATGTTTTAAGATGTTTTATATATATTTTAAAATTTGATTTTTGGTAAGTGACTTGAAAAACACATATTTTTTAGATGATATTAAAAAAAAATTAAGAATTTTTTTTGTGATTTATATTCCATTTACAATGAATTATTCTAGATTAGGGTAATGGTTTATAAATCACCCAATATGTACTCTTATTAAATACTAATTTTGGTATATTATTCTTTTGATATCAAATTATCATTCTTTTTTCTGTGGTGCAACTTGGAAAAGTTATGAAACCCATTTTTTACCATGAGTTATTTATGAAAAATTTAATGAATTGATTTTAAGTTGAACTCATATATATGTATAATGATAGGTGGAGTACTATATCATCCTCTAATACATTGGTTAAGGATTTACATCTCATGAGATAAGAATTTTAAGTGTCGATTTTTTATTCAAAACATGAGGCGTGAACATTGTGTCTGTTGAAAATATGATGCGTGGGTATTTTGTTTCATTAAAACATGAATATTATAATTTTTTTTTGTTAACAACATGAAGTGTTGATTTTTTTTTCACAACATAAAATTTGGGAGTTTTTTTTCACAACATGAATTTTGTGATTTTTTTATTCACCACATGAAGTGTGGGTATTTTTTTGTTCACAAAATGAAGCATGGAATTTTTTTTTGTTCGCAACATAAAGAATAGGTATTTAATTTGTTGCCAACATGAATCATGATATTTTTTTCACAACATGAAGTGTGGGAATTTTTTAATTCATAAATTTATAATTCCCATAAGCTTATGTTTTCTACAAATTTCTTTGTTATTATAGATTTCAATTTTATAGTACATTTGAAATACAGATGCCTATGATTATTCTCCATGAATCATGCTTATTATATCCTGATTTCATACTCTTTTTACATTTTATATATTTTTTATTTGATATTTCATGTCCTTCTATAATGACTTATACAAAAATATTATTTATACAAATCCTTTTATAGAGGTATTTCTCCCATGCCCATATTTTCTCATTTTATTATGATATAACACCCAATGACATGTTGATAATATTTCCCTCACTGAGAATTTTTTCTCACCCCTTTTTTATGTTTCCCTTACCCAGGGAATGAATATGAGAATATATTATGAGAAGTTGAAAAGTTAATCTAGAATATTTAGATTATGGAGAAAGTTTCAAAAGTTTTTTAAAATAAGTTTTCTATGTAGAAGTTCCTTAAAGACCCTAAACCTTTTATTCTTGGTATTCTAAGATTATTTTGTGAGATCTAATTTTTATCTGATGGAAATGTTGTAAAACAAGGATATTTTTATATTATATGTATTTAATTATGTGTGGATAATTTTGTGGGATATTTTAAATAATTATTGTAAAATACGATAGTTATGTATCTAATATACAAGATACCCTAAATATATGGGTTTTGGGAGTGTGTGTATTTATGAGATGTAATTATTAGTTATGAGAAAATGAGGTATTATATATTTTTTTTGTGATTAAATTTAATTAGTTGGTATTAGAACATAATTTAGTTATTATTGGGAATTATGTTAAGTTGTATAAGAGATCGAAAATTAAATCCACCTAGGATGAACCAAAAGTAACATTAGTTAAAATAAACATGTCAAAGAGTAATACATATTATTATTAATCATTCAAATTCATATTATTTTTCCCCCTAATTTGCAGAAGATATTATTTATTATTACTCATGTTAACACTTTTTGATTTAGTAAATGGCTCAAATGCAAAGGAAATGAGTAAATAATGAGTGTGATGGAAAATGTGGTGATTATCCCAGTGAACAACCAATTGGGATGAGATATGGTGTGAAAACTTTCATGGATATTCAATCTCAAGTTATGATTAATAAATTTAACCATGTCAAGATATTGAACATGCTAATAAAGGATTTAAATTCTATACAGTCCTTGTGATAATGACCACCATCCTTTAGTTTCTCATACAATCCCCTAATCATAATGAAATTGATAAAAATTATTGAAAATATATTTTTTATTCTTAAATGATATTAGTTTAATTTTTCTTGTTTTTCACTATTTAGATGGAAAAGTGAAACAATGGTGGATATTGATTACAAACATGAGGCCAAAGGAAGAAATTGAATCCATGGAATGGGAGGAGTTTAAGATATCATTTTTCAATAAATAATTTCCCTAAACTCTTCACATAAAGATAGAGAAAGAATTACTTGATATTAATTAAAAAGGGGAAGAATATATTGGTTTATATGAAGAAAAATTCACATGACTTGTAAAGCATGCATTCAGTTTTGGTATCACTGTTTAAATAAAAATTTATTTATTTTAGTGGCTTACTACTGATTGTCTGAAAATAATTATCTATACAGGAATTTATTAGATATGAATAAATTTTTAGATGTTCCATTAAGGTGGAAATATAAGTTATATACTCTCATTATTTCCATATATTTGGAGATAAGAAAAGAAAAATGGAGTTTCATGTAAATATAAATGATAAAGCACATATAGGAAAGAAAACTTGACCTTATACATAAAAAAATGTGGTTGGAAGAACCCATTGAATTTCCTTATAATAATTAAAAGATGTTATACATGTGGTGGGTAAATATATAAAGCACAAAATTTATAAAGAAATATTCAGTGTACAATTAACACAACAGATGATAAAATGGTATCAACTAATGTACGATCCAAACTTAAATGCTTAAAATGCAAGGAACTTGGGAATTATACAATTAAATACACAAATCTATGGGATAATAAGGTGAATAACACTAGTAACCTCTAAAATAATGGGATAAATGTGGGGCTTATATAATCACTACGACCAAATTATATCATGATAATAAGGCGGTGAAAGACATACTCATTATTCACACAATATTTGAGAATGTATTATTTTATTTTGGTTCATCAAATTCCTTCATATCCTATAAGTTTTCTAAGATTATTGATTCAAAAAATAAAACATTGGATATTTAATTGTTAGTGAAAACACCCAATGGTATGATGATTGCCTCCTAAGTATATAATTATTTTCTTACTGAGGTTTGTGAAAAAAATTCTTCTTATAAGTATGGTTATTCTATACTTAGTATAATTCAATGCGATATTGGGCATGTATTTTCTCACTCTACATAGAGATCATATAAATTATTAGTATAGGAAAATTTCATTTTATATACAAAATCATCCCATTATCAAATATTGATGAATGGATTATTATTAGACCCCTTAAGTAACTAATTCTTTGATATGGGAATCAATTCCCAATAACAAAGGACATTTGATTGAAATTATTATGTTAAAAATAAATATTTAATACATAAATATTGTATGGGAATATATTTATGTAATTAAAAATGATTTATTTGGTCTTTCCCTAGATCATGAGGTCGAGTTTTCAATTAAAATCATACATATTTATATAATTATACCAAATAGACCTTATAGAATAACCCCCCATTGAATTAGTGGAATTGAAGAAGAAACTTCAAGAGAATTTTAAAAATGGTTTTATTATACCAATTTATTCTACATGGGTTGATTCAAACCTCTTTGTTATGAATAAGGATGAATCAATGCATCTTTACATTGATTGTCATGAGATTAACAAAATCAGGATTAAGAGAAAGTATCCTCTACCCTATATTGATGACTTGTTTAATTAACTGAGAGGGGCTCAATACTTATCAAAAGTGGATCTCCAACTTGGAGTTCAACAACTAAGGGTTAATATGGTATATATACCCATGTCATCCTTCCACATAATAAATGGACAATATGAATTCATAGTGATGCCTTTAAGACTTACAAATTCTCCTATAATATTTATAAATTTTAATAATACATTTATTAGAGATTACCTTGATAAGTTCATGGAAATATTTATTAATGATATTATCTTGTATTCTAAGAGGAACGAAGAACATAAAGATAAATTTAGGATTGTTCTAAAATCCTTATGAAAGGAGAAACTTTATACCAATTTTATCACGTGTTAATTTTGGCAATAAAAAAGTATCCTTCTTGGGTCATGTAATCATAAGAGAGTTTATATTAGTGGATCCTTAAAATAAACATATAATTGAAGAATATACCTGACCAATGAATGTAATATAGATATATTATTTTCTTATATTGTATGGATATTACCAATAATATTTGAAATTTTTTGTCATGATTGTCAAATTCACTAACTTAGTTAGCTCAGAAGGGTGTATAGTTTCATGGGATAAATGAATATGAAGAAAAATTCAAAGAGATTAATAAGAGGTTAGTCAATAAACCTGTAGTCACACTACCCTATAGTGGAGAAGTGTTTTTGATATAAAATTATACATTAAATAAAGGCTAAATATGTGTTCTTATGAAAAATTATAAGGTGATAGCTTATGCCTCATGTTAATTATAAACACATTAGAAAAGTGCCTAAAATATGTTAAAAAGAACAAATTGTTAATTTTTTCATTTAATATTCAGTATAAATATCTTCATATAAATAATTATGATATATATACTAATTGTTATATATTAAAGTATATATTCACATAGATGGAGTAGAAATTGTTACAAATGAGATGGTTAGAGTTAATCAAGGACTATGATTTCTCAATATATTATCATCCAAGGAAGGAAAAAAGGTGGATGATAACACAATAATGAAGGATCATGCATCCTTATCCATGATGAGGGTTTAAATAGTCCCAATCTTCATGGATTTTCAAAGGATGGACATTGAAATCTTAAAGGAAGAGATGAAATACTAACTTTCTAAAATTACGGCTCAACCACCCTTTTATGTGAAGATCAAGGAGAAAAAAAAAGAGGATATGGAGTAAAATAAGAAGTTAAGGAATATTTCAGATTTAAAAATTGACAATAATGGACTTATTTTATTTGGAAAACAAATATGCACCCATATAATATCCGAATTGAAAAAGGGGTTATTCGATGATGCTCATAACTCATCATGCTCTATCCATCCTAGAGGAACAAATATGTATAGAGATCTCAAGGAGTATTTCTAGTGGTATAATATGAAGGGAGAGAGATTGAAAATTACATATCAATATGCTTGGTCTTCTTGGATGTTAGGGCTAAACATTATAAGTCTAAGAGGACGATGCAACCATTACCCATAACAATATGAAAATTGGATTACATCACTATGGATTTTTTTAGATTTTCCCAAGACCTCTAAAATATATAATTCTATTTTTGTTGTGGTTGATCAAATTATGGTTTTGTAACACTTTATTTATATTTGCGATGATTTTACACTCGATCAATATTCTATGTTATGCATAAAAGAAGAATAAAGGCTATATGGTGTACCACTTTCAATTGTATCTGATCAAGATATTAGGATTAACTCAACGTTTTAGAGGTGTCTTCAATAATTATTTGATTAAAATATTATACTTATCACAACCTATCATCCTCAAACTAATGGTTTATTTAATAAGACTATTTAAACCCTAGAATATACTGTTTAATGGATTTTAAAGGAGGTTGGAATCAATATCATAATCTAGTAGTGTTCTCATAAAATAATATCTTCCACTCAAGCATTCAAATGCAACCATTTTAGTCTCTATATGGTAAGAGATATATAAATATAATATGATGGGATGAAGGTGGATAAGGGAATCTATTGTGACACGATCATTCTTAAGAAAATATATAGAAGGTTCAAACCATTCAACAACATATTATAGAAACACAAAGTTGATATAAGAGTTATATTGATAATCATTAGGGATATTTGGATATTAAAATCAAACATAAGGTATTCCTTATAATATCACCATGTAATATGGTTATGATATTTATTATGAAGGGAAAATTGATCCCTAGATACATCATCTCTTTTGAGATCCTTGTTCATGTGAGAGTAGTATCTTGTCACCTTATACTTACATTAAATCTGTGATAAGTGCATGATGTGTTCCATGTATCACTTTTGGGGAAGTAAATACCCAATCTATCATATATACTGAACTCAGAGGTTTTACAATGGGAAGATGATATATCTTAATAATAACACCTGGTGAAGATTTTGGATCATAGAGATAAAGTTATAGGACACAACCACTCACATGGTCAAAGTTATATGGTGAAATCATAAGTTTGAGAATGATATATGGGAACCTAAGGATGTAATGAAAAAACAACCATTTTTTTATCTAAGTATTAAAATTTAAAGGTATTTTTTTTGTGGGTGGAATGTAACACCCCATATTTTTTAGTGTGAAATTATATTTAATAAACCCCATTTACTAGATAGCTTTATTTACACACAAGACCAAAAAATCAAAATTTACTTATTTCATTAAATTTTAACATTAGAATACAAAAAAATAGATTACAAGATAACTAACTAAAACATAATTAGGAAAATTATAAAAAGGATTAAAACCACAAGTAAATAAAAATACTAAAAGGATGAAATTATCATCATATTGATCCTCCATGAAAAAATATACCATCAATGATAACTATGGATTAAATATAATGTGTCATAAATATAAAAATTATCTTGATAAAAGGAATAATAAAATAATATGAATGATTTTCATGAATTATGTAAGTTTATATATATTAATTTAATATACATGTTATATACATGGCCATTGGTTATATGACCATTGTAATATGGTCATTGTTATATGGTCTTTGGGATTATATATAAATTGGGTATATACTATCATTTGATATAATAAGGATAAAAGAGTTGAATTATATGGTTAGTGGAAATATTATTTTATAATCAATCAAAATATAACCATTATAATATAATTTTTTATATGGTGGGTATAGATAAAAGTAATTATATTGTGGATTTTATTTAGGAAGAAAGAAGTTATGGAATCGAGTATTAGAATTATTTTATATGCGGGTAACTTATACAAGATTGGGAAAGTGGTAACATCACAAGGTTTTTCAATTGACTAAATAAAAGATAAAATTCAAAAAGTAAGGTTTTAGAGAAATAATGGGATAAGTTCAATCTTATGGAAATAATTATGAGATTTATGTTATCCGAAGCACCACCCGCGACTACAACCATTTCATATCTCACCCTTAGGCATTATAAAATGGTCTTGAGGGGGTTTAAAGTAGAATTTAGGATGCTATCAATATATAATTATTAATTTAGTAAATTATATTTTGAAATAAATTATAAATTATAAATTGTTATTTTCATTGTTTGCATTTTTACATATTTTACAACAAGAACAATAATAAACAAGAATTAACCCAAATTAAATGGGGTTGGAGACATGAATTAAATATCACAAATTGTTTATATTAAAGAAAAAATTTTCATTAAAACCATTTAGAACAAGATAACCATGAATTATTTGTTTAAGGATACTTTTAGGTATTCCTCTACCTATTTTAATATGCGAATTAGTTATTAAGATTACCATATTAACAGGAGAATCATTAGATCTTATTCAAACATATCCAAACCATATTAATTTAGTCTTGGTTATCTTATCATTAATTAGAGTCACTCTAATTTTATCTTGAATATATTAATTTATAATCTTATATATCTTAGTTTTTCCATTTAAATATCTTGGAATTTTCATTTTTGTTACCCTTATTTTTTGTTTAAGATGTCCCATCAAAGGACAATATTTACTACCATATAGAATAGTTTTTCAAATAACATTCCTATAAAATTCACCCTTAAATATAAAAGGAATTTTATGCTCACAAAGAACTCTAGAATCCTTATTATATTTTATTCACCTAGATTGAATCCTATGAAAGACGTCTGCATTAATATCTTTATCAGATTTCAAAAAAGATCCTAAATATAAAAAACAATAAAATTTTGAAATAAATTGATCTACCAATATCATATCTAGAACATTAATATATAATAATTTTCTAAAGTACACTATATATATTTTGTCTTATCTATGTTAATATGGAATACTTTGGATTCTAAAGGATCTCTTCAAAGTTATAAATTTAAATATGTAGTCTCTTTGAATTATTAAATAAGAACTATATAAAAAAAATGAAATTATGTATCTCAAGTTTAATTTTATTTTTAAGTTCATATAAGTTCAAATAAAAAAGTAATGATCTTAAATATGAACCTCTATATAGCCTATCAAACAGGGAAGTCTTCAGTGTCATATAATATATTTTTAACTTGATTCGAATTCCATTTATACATGTCTTTGATGAGTTTAATATACACCACATGAACCAATTTTATTTCAAAATATTTTCATAAAACCCCACTAAGAAATTTATCATATGACTTTTCAAAATCAATTAAAACTATATGAAAATTTTAGGACTCTTTTTTATAATACTCCATCAGTCCTCTAATAAAATAAATTTCTTTTCTAGTTGAAAGTACATGTATAAAATAAAATTAATTATCTAAAAATTTAGTTTCCCTTTAAATAATCTATTCAATAACTCCCTCCCTATGTCTCATGGTATGACTCATAAGCTTAATGGATCTATTTTTTTTAAAAAAAATTAAAATATTTACTTTATTTTTATAAATAGTTTTTATATAACTCTTCATATATTAATCAAGAATTTTTTTATATTTCATAATCTAATTAAATAACCTAGTTATCCAATTAATACCTAAATCCCCATAATATTTCCACACTGTAATGAAGATGTTATCTAACCCATATTCTTTACCATTTTATATCATTCTTAAAACCTCTTCAACCTCAAAATGATGAACATTTTGATAAAAGATATAATTAAGTTTCTGTCCACAAATACTTAGACAATATAAGTTTAATCCACACATTTAAATCACATTGTAGAGATTTTTAAAGTATCAACCCCATATTTTCTTAATTTCCTCATCATTAAGAAGGGTATGTCCTTATTTTATGCATCAATATTGATATGTAAATATATATTTTATATCACTACCTCTAGCCAAACTAAAGTTTTTTATTTTTCTATTCTTAGTATGGAATTAATGGTAAACATTATAAAAAACTTGTGATTTAGACTCACTAACCAATTTTGTGTCCTATCTATGAGTAACAATATATCGAGCCCAAGTATCTTCATTTCTAAAAAGGTGTAATGATTTAAAACACTCTAGTTTATCTTTAAATTTTAGTTGATTAATCTCATTCCAGCATTATAATTCCTATCCATTTAGAAAAGAACACTTTTAATACTCCTGGAATAGAATTATAAATATTGTGAGCAATTTCATATTCATTATCCCACATTTAGTCGAAAGTTCCTTGAACTCACTAGTAAACTTATTTAAAAAAATTATTATTAAATTCCATTATAATTATATCTTTTAGGATCCACCATATGATTCTCATATTCCTTAATTGTTTTATATTTCTCTTATAATTATTAATTTGAATTAATAAAACTAATATACAATGTTGTATGGTTAGAGTTTCATTGCGTATAACCCTAAAATCCTTAATAAATCTTATATACAACCTTTAAACAAAATAAATAATCTATTTGGGATCTTGTGACACATATTTTATAAGTTATAAGATATTCCTATAGCTTCTTAAAGAGAATATTTACTACCAAAAAATCAAAACTATAAAAAAATTCTACGATATATGATTCTTCATCATTTACTACAACTAAACCAAACCCTCTATAGAAATCTACGCGATCTGTAAAATCCACTCCTATATGACTATTTAGGTAACCACTTATAAAAATATTCTCTTATTATGGAAAACGCTAAATCAATGTTGCTAAATTAACCCAAAAATTATACTTTTTTTTGTACATCTATCCCTCCTTGAGAAACATAAACAATAAAAAATTTGAAGTTATCATTTCCTACAACTATCGTAATGGCTATGATTTTGTATAATAATCTCAACACCTTAACCTTATCTCTTATAGTTCTATCCACCATAATACCAACACCATTTTTAGTCTTAGATTTTATTGAGTAATAATGTTTGAAACCAAATATATCAAATTATTTTTCCTTTTCCCCCACCCATTAAGTTTCTCTTAAAAATAGTACACTAATATCTCTTCTAATCATATTAACTACCAATTATATAGATTTACCTATTAATGTTACAATATTTCAATTAGATATCTAAATATTATGATTTTGGGAAAGCTTTATTACCCCCCACATATTTCTAAAAATTAATGAATACCCTTGATCTTTTAACATGACACCCTTGAATCGTTGTAGAAAATTTAGCTCACTTAAATCCACACTCAACAAATGAAGTACATTGCTTCTGAGCAATGACCTAGTATTAGTATATTGTTATAGTTGATCAATGCCATGAAGAGATTTTAAAAAGGAGTTTAATTAAATTATAACTTTTAAAGAACTAGTTTAATTCAATGTATTAACAGAAATAAAATAATAATTTTAAAACTAATTGATCAATAATAGTATTTTAATGATTAATTTTAAATAAATAGGAATACGAATTTTTAATACTAAAAAGAGTCATTTTTAAAAGATTGTTTTTCTATATATAGTTTTTATTTGTCAAAATAAATTAAATTGGTCAATATTAAATAATTTTTAATGAAATTTATTTTATATATATATAAAAAATAAATCTAAATTCAATTAGTCATTATTACTTTATAAGAAATAATAATAAATCCATTTTTAGTCCTAAAATATTTTTCCTAAAAATTATTTTTATAGGTTATGAATTTATATTTTTAAATTAATTTTAAAAAAATTAATAATTTGAATTTGATAAAATGTATTTAATATTTGTAATCAACATATATAAATTTTTTAATAACTTTATTTTCATTTTTTGGTAGAAAAATAAATTACCAAGGTAAAAAGTGAGTTACCACGATAAAGGGTTAAATAAAGTAAAAGTGTTAAATTAAGGATTAAAATACTATAATATCTCTATTTTTAACTATAAATTTTATTTATTAGGGTATGTATGACCCATCCCCATTATTTTTAACTTTCGATCCAATTTCATTGTAAAATGGAATCCCTTACACATTAAAGAATGTGTATTTGTGGAAATGCCTCTTTATCTCACATTTAAAAGGAAACATCCTAAAACGACATGAAAGAACATATTTAATTTTATTTATTATTTAATTACTACCAAAATTATCTCCCTAAATAGTCTATACCATGTTTTGGAACTTCTCTTCACAACAGGGACTCCCAAATCCTTCATTTTGAAGAGGTTCTCTAAGAGAAGATTCAAATATTCAACATAAGTGTTATCATATCCCTAATCATTTTTCATTATCTAATACATAAAAATGTTATTAAGTATTATTTAACACATTAATAAATTTTTTTAAATCATTTCTATTCCACAAAAGTGTTATTATCACTATACAATAACATGTTCTTATTCATTCAACTGTTATAACATTTTCTTGTTTGGGTCAATTTTACGACCTATATGAACGATGTTATAACGTTTACATCATGAATGATTAAGAAAAATTAAACACTTTTAATATATTATAATAATAATTAATTTAATATTTTTTCATAGTTCTAAAATAGTAATATATATAGGAAAAAATAATTAAAAAAATCAATTCTTTTTATTGAATAAAAATTTGAAAAAAGGAAATTTTTAATTGTTCTTTTTAAAATATCACTATAAATTCCTTGAGAAGAACATGTGACTCTAAATATATATCTAAAACATTAATAAAATCCCCATGAACATTTTGGATAATATTAACACATGAGAAAAAGAAGGAATGGAACCACCATACTAAAGTAAAGATGGAACTAGAGGGACAATTAACACCAAAATATTAATTTTAACAAATAATTATTAATAAATGGGTAATAATAAATTATAAATGAAATTAATTAAATAAAATTAATATAAACAATTTTCTTATATATATTAATAATAAATATAAATTTATTATATATATAGTTAGAGCGCATCCGACCAAGAAAGAATCCAAGGTAAGGGCTTTGTTGACTCAATTTCCATTTCATTATGTCATAATATTTCTTATTTAACTATCTCCCTTGAAATTTTTTATATTATTCCATTTATCTATTTCATATGCTATTTTATCTTTACTCAATATAAGTTACATTTTCATATAATAATCTTCTTCCTTGATAGATTCCTTGCTTCAAAAATATGATGTTGTTAATAAAAAATCTCATCCTCTATGTTAGACATTTCTCTTCCATATCCATGTTATTTTTTCCAAAATACATTATTTTTGTATTTTTAATGATAAATATGTATTATCTTTTATACCTATAATATTAATATTTATCTCGTTTTTAAAAAAAATATTTATAATTTTTTTATTGATGTGAGTTCCATTAAAGCTATAAAAAAAATTTAAAAGGTATTTTGTTTCATTTATATATATTTTGTATGTTAAAATTCACCTTTATTACACTTAAAATTTATTTATTTTCATGTTTTTATTATTGGAACTTATTTTTAAAATATATTTTTTTAAATTCTCCTTTTCACCAATTAAACAGGATTTTGAAAGTGACTTATAACTTCATTTTTACAACAACATTACAAAGGATTTTAGAAAACCATTTTTATTATTTTATTTAATTATATTATCTATATCTAAAATATCTATCACCTATAGAGTAATGTTTTATGATTCAACCTATAAATTATATTATGCTATACTTATTTTTGGTGAGTGAAGTTTGGTGATTATCTTATCCAATTTTTGATTTTTTATTACCTGACATCATTTGAAAATGTTATGTAATCAATTTTATTTACCTGGGTCAATTAATATTCTATGTATGATTGAATTAATGTGGCACACATATATATGTATTATCATTATGTGACCAGTGGGTTAAAAATTATATCTCTCTCTAATGAATTGGGTTAAACTTTATAGCTCATGAGATTACTATGGGATGTGAGTAGTGATGCTTAATATAATATGTCATGGGATGAATTTAGTGATTCTAGATCCACCATGTTATGTGTAATTGGTAGTGAAGATTTATGTAGTATGTTATGATTTTCATGTTAGTTAACCTTGAAATATATTATGATGATCTCTAATTATGATTATGCCACATTCCCTTATTAAGTTTCCATAGATCTTGATTATTTTCTCATTTTTAGACATTCATATTACATGGTATATATTGTGCATTAATGATGTTTATATTATGGTATTTAACATCTTGAAACCTGATTTCAGGTATGATCCTTGGTCTATATTGGAACTTCTTGTTTTTAATGTTGATCTCTCGTTGCTCTAAATGATTATTTATTGTTATTGTTGTTTTATCCTTTTGAGGGGTTATAAGTGAAATTTGTTTATTGTTTTAGAGTTTGAGATTCATATCAATAGGATGAATTAAGAGTAGAATTGAGACTATATCTTTGAAATCTATAAGAGATCAACTAGCTAGTTTATGAGTTCTACTGGCTAGCTGGTGGAAGGCTAGCACCATCCCACTAGCAAAAGCCACCATCCCACTGATTAGGTTCTTAGGCTAATAGGAATTCTATATAGTGCCACCAGATAGATGGTGGGAGCAAGAGGCTAGCTAGTGACACTATTATAGTTAAGGAAAATAAGGGATGTATTGTAATCCCTCCACCCAAAACCCCCCTTTTATTACTATAATCTTATCCCTCAAACCAAATTTGAGACATTTTACTTTGAAGACTCCATTTGAGTGTTTTTGACCCTTTAAACCTTTAATATATAGAAATAAAAGTTATGTTTTATGCATTGAATCTTTTATGGTAAGTGTAATCTCGATTCAATTGTGATTTATCCTTTCCCCTCTCTTCCCTTCCTCAATAGTAGTGAAATAGTGTGTTGTTGAAGGATCCAAACCTTGATTTAGTGATTTATTATTCTAGTATTTTTCTTTGATAGATTATATCCATTCCAAATCCCCTATTAAGGATCACGTATTAGTGATTGATGATGCCTTTATTGATGTAGGTGGTTTTGTAAGGCAAGTACTCTCAGTTGAAACCTTTGATGATTATTTATTTTGAATTGGATATATTAATGATTTCTAAATCTTGATTTGAGTCACTTTATTAATATTTTCTAAATGGAATAGTGTGTGTGAATTAAAACTCTTTGGTATGGATCTTATAATAATGTTTTGATTTGTGAAAAATGAATTTGAATTGAAAAGAATATTTTGAAGAGAGACTTTGATGCTTATTTCTTAAGAGAAGGCATGGAATGATTAATTAATTTAAAATAAAATGAGTTATTTTGAAAGTAATGAGTTTTTATGGAAAAAATTTTATTTTGGTTTCAAAATGAAATTACATGTTTTGAAAAATTATCTTGGGGCCATTTGAAATTATTGATTTAAATTACTTGAGACCGATTGAATTGATTGATAACCCTTGTATGATTTATTGACTTGAAGAACATGGGAGCTTGGGTATTTAGGTGGGTATTCCAAAAAAATAATTCCAGGAATAAAATATCTCTACCATTCCATAGAATAAAGATTAAAATTATGCTAACCTTTATAAGGGTGGAAATTTCATTCATTTTTTTGGAATACTATTTACCCTAAGCCTGATATTTAGGGATGTGTGCACACATGGAGCTTTATTTCACTGAGATATGTGAGGATCCGTAAGAATTGATCTATCCAAATATTGTTACACATGATTATCATACATATATGTTATATAATTTTTAATGATCATTCATTACATTACGTAAACACATGCATGAGGACTAAAATAGTTTACTGTATTTGGAAATATGGAAACCCCAAAAATTAGTCCATAGAAAAACTACATCATCTCACACTATGATCTTAAAAATAGCACCATTTTTAGACATATCATATATAATAAATTTATTCATAACATGAGGAAAGTGAATATAAGAAAGGTTTATCTCAGATTCTTAGTAAGGGTAAAAAGGGAGATACGTAAGCATAACATGAATAAAAGGTTATGAGAACATGAGAATAAAATTTGAAAACCATACCCTGAATATAAAAGATCATAATCTTGATTCATGGAATAAATATTTGTATTTATTAAAATATGAATCATAAAAAATCAAATTGAATGATTCATGAGAGCATAACATTGGAATAAGACATAGATTTGTGGCACATAACCATAGAAAATCATTTCCATTATAGTCAAGGCTCATTGCCAAGGTTATCATAGTGGAATGAGTTCTCTCCAAAAGATGTCATAGTAGTCAAGGTTCACTCCCAAGACCATTATAGTAGAAAAAGTACCTTATTTAATTAGGTACACTCCATATTCCAGTTATGTCTATCTCATGAGATATAAATCTTTACCCAATGTATTAGAGGTTGATATACGTCCCGCCCGTCTCACAATGAAAACCATATTTATGTATTACATAATATCATAAAAAATTAATCATATCATAACCCATGATATGAAATGAGTTTCATAAATATTCCATCATGACATAACCAATAGAAAATAGATAGGTTTTATAATCATTTCATCATTTTATCATAGCGCAACCCATGGAAAAAGAAGTGGGTTTTATAATAATTTTATCATAGTATAACCCATGGAAAAGAAATGGGTTTTGTAAAAATCATGCCATCATAAATATAAACCATTAATATAAAGAATAATAATGTAATCCTTGGATAATATTCCTAGTAAGGCATATGTAACATCAACAGATGTCATCATAGATGGAAAATGATTTTGATCAATCTTTCAAAATAATTCTTGAGGAAAATATACTTTTTTGATTTTATTTTTTAAACATAAAACATATTAAAAATATTTTATTTGAAAATAAACTTGATAACTTATAAAGGAATATTCAAATAAAATAACGGTTATGATGAAGGGATTTTTTGTTCAAGGAATACATGTTAAAATAAAGATTCCTTTTAAATTTTCAGTAAAAGCCATATGGGAATTTCTTTGAAAACGACATGAAGATTAATTTCCAAATTTTTTTGAAAAAAATTAAAACATGAGTAATAATTTCTTTAAAAAATCATAAGAAAATGATAAAATATTTTTTATAACATTTTTAGAAAACATGGTTTTAGAACAAATGAATTTCCGACCGAAGAGAGAAATAAAGTCAGATTTTATTAAAAAAATTATCTCAATTATTTTAAGTACCAATGAGTGTAAATATGATATAATTACTTGAAAATAAACTGAATAAACATAGGAAAATAAAAATATATGAGTTTTCTAGGATATGAATCATAATATTTTCTCATCAGAAACATAATCATAAATAATATTGATAAACGATGAGATTGTAACATAAAATATTTACAACTTTGGTAACTTTAAACCATAATACCCATGAATAAATAACATAAAATAACAATAAAATTATCACAAGGATAGATAAATTCATGATATTACATGTCAAATAGTCTATATATACACCTTATGATAAAATATAGGTGTATAACAAAATATATGTCTCAAAGAAGGAAAATTGTAACACCCCAGGTAAATAAAGAATATGACATTTTCATATTTATCCATATTTGTGAGTAAAATATTAATATGACTTTAAAGGGGATGCTATGCTCGATGGCGTACCCAACACGCAACAACGAGTTTCTTGGGAATCTTACGTTGCACTCTAATAATAAAATAATATTATTTTAAATGGTAGTTAACATGTAGCCGTTGTAATGGCGGGAATGGATAGAAATAACTAAAATATGATTATATATGTTTTTAAATGTTTTTACATTTATCCAATAAAGGATAGAGGCTTAAAATACGGAAAGAATTCAATTTTAGGCGCATATGCCCTAGTTTTCACTAAAGGTTCACTTATCACCTTTTGATGTTGAACCATCATTAAATATAGTTTTGTTCGCTCTTAAAACATTCTTTTGGACCAAATAAAACTCTTATTAATAATCGGGACATCAAAATTTACTTTGTGTAAATTTTTGGTATCTTTCCGATAAAGTTCATTTTTTTAATGAATAGTATAAAATGTTGTATTTTAATTCAAAACCTATTTTTAATCTAATTTATTTATATGATTAGATTATCTTTTGAATTGGTTTTATAGTGAAATTAGAATATATTTTTACCATTAAATCCAATAGTGTTCGTTGGAATTAATTTCACTTTGAAATGAGACATAAACCAGTGTCAATCTTTTGATACTTATTGTTTCATAAAAACATGCTATTTGCTCTGACAGTGGGAATTAATTATTGAATTAATTAATATGACTTATATATTTTTAATTTTGTAAAATAGACTTCATTTTTAAATTCGGAATATCAAATATAGCTTATGGTGAATTTTTGGGATTTTTCTGAAAAACTTCAATTTTTGATGAATAGTGAAACCACTAAGTGGTACTTATAAAAACTGATTTTTCCGTTTAAATGAAATTTTTCCATATTTGTGTTTTGAATTTCAAAAATACGACATACATGGTTGTCATTAAGAAGTAAAATGTGGTTCAATGGGATAAAAATAATTTTTTGGTGAATGGTAACTTATTAAGTTTTTAATCGCGATTAGAGGTAATTAGTCTACTTTAAGGTAAAAATAATGTTTTAATAATATGAAATGAACTTGAAACATGTCCTAAACTCATTTTTTATGTCATGGCCGACCAAAACAAGCCATGGGTCAACTTGGGGACCCCATGGAGCCACTTTGGTTGGGAAATGACATAAATAACTTTTTATTTAATGTAAAAGTAAAAATGACACAAACATGATATGTTTTACTAAAACAATTTTTAAATGGGGTTATACAAGTCAGATTTTTGATTATAAATATTCATTGGAAAGATAAAACTATTTCCTACATCATAGTATTTTTTTATAATTTTTAGACATTAAATAAATTAAATTATTTATGACATAATAATGATGCAGCGATGATATCATTATTTGACGATTTAAATAAAATGGAAAGATAATGTAAAATCTATGCACTACACATATCCAAAACTTATTTTATGGGTGGATTCCGAACCCTTATCACCTTATCCATGAATTATATCAATGTGGGACCTTTTAAAACCGAAACACATATTCAAATAAAGTAATATTTCTTTACTTTCCAAAAGTGCCCCTCCTCTCCTCTTATAAAAGGCCCCCACCTCTACCTCATTTCACACACACCTCAAGCCTTTGTCTCGGCCAAACCCTGCCCATTTACTCTCTCCACATCCCTATCCTAATTCTAGAGGATTACCATTGGGCATAATCCTTTCAAAGGAAGCCTTTAGGCTCAAATCAATAGGAGTTAAACTTTTAAAGGTAATTCATTCTCTCATGTTCATTTGTTTTATTTTGCTTCTCCAACCACCTAAACTCTTTTTTTTACTTCTTTTGTAACAACACCAGTATCTTCAATATACTATGATGTTTTTATAAGATTTATTCGAGCTACACTCTCACACAACTACATCAAATGGTTAAAGAACAAACGGTTTCCGTGGATGGCGAAATTCTGCCTCCCGAAACGATGATTGTTCAATACTCATTTAACACCTTCAAAGGTGGCCATTATGATGTAACTATTTTTATATATGATATATAATATTTTTATTTTTAACTTAAGATTCTGTTTTTTTTCATTTTGGGCATACCTTTATGGTTTCCATTATGGGTAAACACGATATCTTCATTTAAGGAAGTGCGGACTACCAACCCCTCAAAGTGATTTGATTCGTTAAATAATATATGTGGGACGTATAAAGGATGGAACTATGATATTATATATTATATTATACTGGAATTATAATATACCTTTATATCATTATTATTCCATTCTATAAAATACGAAATAGAAATGAAAGTAGCGTTCATGCGTACGTACGACTTACCGTCTCCATGAACGGTGCATTTCATTTCGTACCTCTAAATGATTATGTAATGTTATAAATGCATGAATGTACTGGATATATATGAAATATATGATATCTACATCATGAATACAATTCTGGATATAATAAACATTTGGCCACACAAACAACATGTAATTGTAAGAAGTCCACTTTCGACTTAAGAACCAAATATGGCAAAACAAATATTATTAACTTAAATGATTACATAATGTTTATGACATGGTAATAAGTGATATAAAAGGAATAATTAACTTGAAAAAGGTTCTTAAGGAAGTAGAAATTAACTCAAGTTTATTATTCAGGAGATTAAAGAACGATCGAGTCAAGTCGGACCCGAGGTAAGGGATCTTACTCCTCTCTTTCTTTTTAAGTACACACTTTTATGTCATTCCTTTTAAAGCTCATATTTATTGTTATTGGGATGATATTTTATATTAAAATTACTGTAATTTTTATGTTCATGTGATGAGAGACCATATTCTCTCTCATAAATCCATTTTGGAAGTTTTGAGTGGCGTCGTTAGGCTGCCGAACTTTCGTAAGAGATCTTACCTCTCTCTTTCTTTTTAAGTGCTCTCCTTTATGTCACTTCTTTTAAGCTCCTCTTTTTAATGTTGGGGGATGTTATTTTATATTCCTCTTGCTGTACATTTTATTTTAATGTGATGAGATACCCTATTTTATCTCATCAATCCATATTCGGAAGTTTTATGTGGCGCCGTTAGGCTGCCGAGTTTTCGTAAGGGATTTTTCATCTCACTTTTATTCCCGTGAGATTTATGCTACATTTGCCACAAATTCCATTGAGTGGTGTATGTACTGCCCATTATTCTAATATTTGTGTAATATACTTCAGTTTATGAGTATTTACATCAATGATCTATTGTTCTTCTTTCATGGGGTGTATGTTTTGAAAGATACCCAAGTCGGTAAGGGAACCTTTCACCCTCCTCTTTTTTAAAAGACTTATTTTGTTGGGTCTTTTAATTTACATATTGTTATGTTGGGATATGTTCTCATATATCCTTATTGATGTAAATTTTATGTCCAAGTGATGAGATACACTTTTTATCTCTCATCAACTCATTTTGATGTGATGTCGTTAGGCTGTCAAGGGAACTTTTTAACCCAATTTCGATTTCTTTGGGTTCAACATGTAGTCATTGAATATGTCATCCATTGAATATGTGTGAATGAAATTTTATTGTTTTACACTTAATATCCACTTATATTGGGTGTACTTATATTTTTCACACATATTTTTGAGATTGATTTGTCCTTAATTTAAGGATACCTTCTCTATAAGGGATTTCATCACATTTGACATTTCTATTGAGGGTTAATTGTTGTCATGCACCAATTCACTCTTATATGGTGTATATAATGTCCTTTGGAGTATTATATCATGAATCCATTTATTCTCATGATATTATAAAGTTCTGACTAAATATTGTATTCAAGTGTCTCTAATTATGGTAAAACCCCTTTAACCAAAATATCGTTTTAAATGTTTTAATTATTTGTTCTTATTAATATCCATGTTTTCAAAATGGTTTTAAGGATTTCTTTATATGGATATTAATGGTATAAAATTTTAATCTTCAAGGTGGTATGAGACACTTTTACTCAAAAATCTCTTTATTAAATGTTTTAAATGGTTTTGGAAATGGTTTCTTTTTGAATGGATTCATTATTTCAATATACTAAAATGTTATATTGTGATTGAAATGTGGAAATGTTATGTTTCCTTTATGCATGTTTTATGTGATACATTTATATTATGGTTCTTGGGCATTGTTATGAAAACGGGTGGTTCCGTGATAAACTAAGGGCGGGTGAGCCCGATATAGCTCTCTAATGCATTGGGTAACGCGAAGGAGTGAAACGTTAAGTTTTCTCCGAAGAGATTTTAGGGAATATACTGTGATGGGTATTCCAAACGTAACCAAGAGGGTTACTCCCTACGTAAGAATGTTATGAATGCCTCAATTTTCCTTTATGTCTTATGTTTTCTATGATTTATTCATGGTTTGATGAGGTATGTTAAAGTACCTATGTTTTATGGGTAAAGTATGATTTCATTCTTATGTATATATGAACTCATGTTTCCTTTCCATATTTTTATAACCCTTACTGAGCTTTTTATGCTCATCCCAAGTTTTTGAAATGTTTTTCAAAGGTCAAGGGAAAGGTACATGATGTGGTGATAGTGTCAAGGATGTGTCAAGAAAGAATCCATGTTTTATTTTTAATATGTTTCCGTTGATGGGAAGAATGAATATTGTCTTTTATGTAACCACTTTGTTTAAATGTGGAATGTAATGCAAGTTTCATGATCTAATTCTCTAAAAATCTAAACCTGAAAAGATCCTCAATGTGTAATCTTGTAATAACTCAAGATTAAGTAAGGTTTAAGGCTGGGGCCTTATAGTTGGTATCAAAGGTTGGTTTAGATAACTTTAGGGGTTAGGGTATTCTCTAAGCATAAGTGACATTACCATAATGGTTAGGATTTCAGAAAGAGTCCTAGTTTTAGATAAAGTGAATGAGTAAGTATATCTAAGTGTTTACCTTCCTCATTAGTACATGATTGTTATGTTGATATACTCACACTGACCTTTTTGGTTTTAGTAAATGGCTGGATCTAGCAGGCACCAAAGTGACAATGGGTTTGAAGGAAACGGTGGTGGTTCTCTGATTAAGATACTGGATGAGATGGGGGATTCAATGAGGAATCTCATAGTTGTTCTAAACCAACTATCAAGGAGTCATGATCAACCACTTCAACCTTGGTGAGTTCTCTAATTCATCATGTACGAGATGACCAACTCGATGTGGAAATTCAGGTAATAATTATTAAGGTAACCATTAGGGTTTATATGATCCTTACTTTTTAGGTAATTATGGGTTACTCTATGATATGATGGAAAATGAAAGGAATGAGATAAACTTGAGGTTAAAATATGTTATGATCATTTTTGAAGATTTTATCTCGTTTTGGGGGATGTTTTAAGAATTATATAGTTTTGGAAAAAGGACAACACGCAGACCGTGTGACAACCCGTCGCGTCAGACAATGCTGCGGGAATCGAACCCGCAACCAAAGTGCGACTGGTATTTATCGCCTACCACTGGAATACGTGAAGTCCCTGGTTAGTTTGACTGATTCATTCAAGTTATATGATTTTATGAATTAAGAGTAAGTTGATTTTGGGTTATTTATGAAAATGATTAACCTATCATGGAGGATATGTGATTAGGTTAATTACTTTTCAATACGAGACTTTAGGAGCAATAGATGTTGTTTGGAGATAAATGTTACGATTTAACTTGAAAGACTATGTGAATAAATCCTTCAAATATTTGGGTTTCAACCTTAGTTTGGTTTACTTTGAAGAATTTTATGGACAATTTTTTTATCGAATGGTCCTCTTTAAAATTTGGGTTTTGTTGGACAAATTTTGGAGATTAAGAATAGATTTTGTTTTTGTAAAGGGTTATCCTTTTCTGGATTATTTGATCATGTACTAACCTTTTTGGTTTTGGTTTTGGTTAGAGTCTAAAGACATGGGAAGTATATAGTTCTCTTTTGTGGATTAGGTGATTCTCTAAAAGTTGATTATAGTACTATTAATGCGAACAAGTCTTCCTAAATACTCATCTTTTGGAGAAAATATGAGTTTGTGTAAGGAATCTAATAAAAGTTGAAAGTCAACATGATAAGTGATTATGCTTCCTTATGAATAAATTCCTCAATATTATGTAACTTAAAACAAAAATGTTGTCTATTAACTTTTCCTACTGGGGAACCCAACACCGTTTAACCCATCACAAGTTTGTGATTTTCTTATTGTCAACTTTCTCCTAAACATGTTTTCTATCACTCTCCATCAGAACATGACCCTATGTTTTCTCCTCCATGTCCATGTTTTCCTACATGGGGTCCTAGTATGGGTAAACTCGGGTGACCTCTGTATTTATCTTTCTTTATTTTAAAGTGATTGTTTTACCGACTCTTGTTCCGATGTGGGACTTTCAAGGATGTTTCCAAGCGCAATTTTAAAATTGTGAGGACGCAATTCCCAAAAGGGGGGAAGGATGTAACACCCTAGGTAAATAAAGAATATGAAATTTTCATATTTATCCATATTTGTGAGTAAAATATTAACATGACTTTAAAGGGGACGCTATGCTCGATGGCGTACCCAACACGCAACAATGAGTTTCTTGGGAATCTTACGTTGCACTCTAATAATAAAATAATATTATTTTAAATGGTAGTTAACATGTAGCCGTTGTAATGGCGGGAATGGATAGAAATAACTAAAATATGATTATATATGTTTTTAAATGTTTTTACATTTATCCAATAAAGGATAGAGGCTTAAAATACGGAAAGAATTCAATTTTAGGCGCATATGCCCTAGTTTTCACTAAAGGTTCACTTATCACCTTTTGATGTTGAACCATCATTAAATATAGTTTTTTTAACTCTTAAACATTCTTTTGGACCAAATAAAACTCTTATTAAGAATCGGGATATCAAAATTTACTTTGTGTAAATTTTTGGTATCTTTCCGATAAAGTTCATTTTTTTAATGAATAGTGTAAAATGTTGTATTTTAATTCAAAACCTCTTTTTAATCTAATTTATTTATATGATTAGATTATCTTTTGAATTGGTTTTAAAGTGAAATTAGAATATATTTTTACCATTAAATCCAATAGTGGTCGTTGGAATTAATTTCACTTTGAAATGAGACTTAAACCAGTGTCAATCTTTTGATACTTATTGTTTCATAAAAACACGCTATTTGCTCTGACAGCGGGAATTAATTATTGAATTAATTAATCTGACTTATATGTTTTGAATTTTTTAAAATAGACTTCATTTTTGAATTTGTAATATCAAATATAGATTATGGTGAATTTTTGGGATTTTTCTGAAAAACTTCAATTTTTGATGAATAGTGAAACCACTAAGTGGTACTTATAAAAACTGATTTTTCTGTTTAAATGAAATTTTGCCATCTTTGTGTTTTGAATTTCAAAAATCCGACATACATGGTTTTCATTAAGAAGTAAAATGTGGTTCAATGGGATAAAAATAATTTTTTGGTGAATAGTAACTTATTAAGTTTTTAATCGCGATTAGAGGTAATTAGTGTAGTTTAAGGTAAAAATAATGTTTTAATAATATGAAATGAACTTGACACATGTCCTAAACTCATTGGTTATGTCATGGACGACCAAGAAAATCCATGGGTCAACTTGGGGACCCCATGGAGCCACTTTGGTTGGGAAATGACATAAATAACTTTTTATTTAATGTAAAAGTAAAAATGACACAAACATGATATGTTTTACTAAAACAATTTTTAAATGGGGTTATACAAGTCATATTTTTTATTATAAATAGTAATTGGAAATATAAAAAGATTTCTTACATCATAGTATTTTTTTTATAATTTTTAGACATTAAATAAATTAAATTATTTATGACATAATAATGATGCAGTGATGACATCATTATTTGACGATTTAAATAAAATGGAAAGATAATGTAAAATCTATGAACTACACATGTACAAAACTTATTGTATGGGTGGATTTCGAACCCTTATCACCTTATCCACGAATTATATCAATGTGGGACCTTTTAAAACCGAAACACATATTCAAATAAAGTAATATTTCTTTACTTTCCAAAAGTGCCCCTCCTCTCCTCTTATAAAAGGCCCACACCTCTACCTCATTTCACACACTCCTCAAGCCTTTGTCTCGGCCAACCTCTACCCATTTACTCTCTCCACATCCCTATCCTCATCCTAGAGGATTACCTTTGGGCAGAATCCTTTCAAAAAAAGCCTTTAGGCTCAAATCAAAAGGAGTTAAACTTTTAAAGGTAATTCATTCTCTCATGTTCATTTATTTTATTTTGCTTCTCCACCCCCCTAAACTCTTTTTATTTTATTCTTTTGTAAAAACACCAGTATCTTCAATATACTAGGATGTTGTTATAAGATTTATTCGAGGTACACTCTCACACAACTACATCAAATGGTTAAAGAACATACAGTTTCCGTGGATGGCGAAATTCTGCCTCCCGAAACGATGATTGTTCAATACTCATTTAACACCTTCAAAGGTGGCCATTATGATGTCAATATTTTTATATATGATATATAATATGTTTATTTTTAACTTAAGCTTCTGTTTTTTTTCATTTTGGTCATACCTTTATGGTTTCCATTATGGGTAAACGCGATATCTTCATTTAAGGAAGTGCGGACTACCGCCCCCTCAAAGTGATTTGATTCGTTAAATACCATATGTGGGACGTATAAAGGATGAAACTATGATATTATATATGATATTATACTGAAATTATAATATAACTTTATATAATTTTTATTCCATTCTATAAAATACGAAATAGAAATGAAAGTAGCGTTCATGCGTACGTACGACTTATCGTCTCCATGAACGGTGCATTTCATTTCTTACCTCTAAATGATTATGTAATGTTATAAATTCATGCATGTACTAGATATATATGACATATATGATATATACATCATGAATACAATTCTGGATATAATAAACATTTGGCCACACGAACAACATGTAATTGTAAGAAGTCCACTTTCGACTTAAGAACCAAATATCGGCAAAACAAATATTATTAACTTAAATGATTACATAATGTTTATGACCTGGTAGTAAGTGATATAAAAGGAATAATTAACTTGAAAAAGGTTCTTAAGTAAGTAGAAATTAACTCAAGTTTATTATTCAGGAGATTAAAGAACGATCGAGTCAAGTCGGACCCGAGGTAAGGGATCCTACTCCTCTCTTTCTTTTTAAGTACACACTTTTATGTCATTCCTTTTAAAGCTCATATTTATTGTTATTGGGATGATCTTTTATATTACACTTACTGTAATTTTTATGTTCATGTGATGACAGACCCTATTCTCTCTCATAAATCCATTTTGGAAGTTTTGAGTGGCGCCGTTAGGCTGCCGAACTTTCGTAAGAGATCTAACCTCTCTCTTTCTTTTTAAGTGCTCTCCTTTATGTCACTTATTTTAAGCTCCTCTTTGTAATGTTGGAGGATGTTATTTTATATTCCTCTTTCTTTACATTTTATTTTAATGTGATGAGATACCCTATTTTATCTCATCAATCCATATTCGGAAGTTTTATGTGGCGACGTTAGGCTGCCGAGTTTTCGTAAGGGATTTTTCATCTCACTTTTATTCCCGTGAGATTTATGCTACATTTGCCACAAATTCCATTGAGTGGTGTATGTACTGCCCATTATTCTACTATTTGTGTAATATACTTTAGTTTATTAGTATTTACATCAATGATCTATTTTCCTTCTTTCATGGGGTGTATGTTTTGAAAGATACCCAAGTCGGTAAGGGAACCTTTCACCCTCCTCTTTTTTAAAAGACTTCTTTTGTTGGGTCTTTTAATTTACATATTGTTATATTGGGATATGTTCTCATATATCCTTATTGATGT
The DNA here is from genome assembly GCA_963277665.1 of Viscum album. Lineage (NCBI taxonomy): Eukaryota > Viridiplantae > Streptophyta > Magnoliopsida > Santalales > Viscaceae > Viscum > Viscum album. The sequence goes on along the minus strand of OY728142.1, from coordinate 467,168,484 downwards.
AAATTTTATGTCCAAGTGATGAGATACACTTTTTATCTCTCATCAACTCATTTTGATGTGATGCCGTTAGGCTGTCAAGGGAACTTTTTAACCCAATTTCGATTTCTTTGGGTTCAACATGTAGTCATTGAATATGTCATCCATTGAATATGTGTGAATGACCTTTTATTGTTTTACACTTAATATCCACTTATATTGGGTGTACTTATATTTTTCACACATATTTTTGAGATTGATTTGTCCTTAATTTAAGGATACCTTCTCTATAAGGGATTTCATCACATTTGACATTTCTATTGAGGGTTCATTGTTGTCATGCACCAATTCACTCTTATATGGTGTATATACTGTCCTTTGGAGTATTACATCATGAATCAATTTATTCTCATGATATTATAAAGTTCTGACTAAATATTGTATTCAAGTGTCTCAAATTATGGTAAAACCCCTTTAACCAAAATATCGTTTTAAATGTTTTAATTATTTGTTCTTATTAATATCCATGTTTTCAAAATGGTTTTAAGGATTTATTTATATGGATATTAATGGTATAAAATTTTAAGCTTCAAGGTGGTATGGGACACTTTGATTCAAAAATCTCTTTATTAAATGTTTTAAATGGTTTTGGAAATGGTATATTTTTGAATGGATTCATTATTTCAATATACTAAAATGTTATATTATGATTGAAATGTGGAAATGTTATGTTTCCTTTATGCATGTTTTATGTGATACATTTATGTTATGGTTATTGGGCATTGTTATGAAAATGGGTAGTTCCGTGATAAACTAAGGGCGGGTGAGCCTGATATAGCTCTCCAATGCATTGGGTAACGCGAATGAGTGAAACGTTAAGGTTTCTCCGAAGAGATTTTAGGGAATATACTGTGATGGGTATTCCAAACGTAACCAAGAGGGTTAATCCCTACGTAAGAATGTTATGAATGCCTCAAGTTACCTTTATGTCTTATGTTTTCTATGATTTATTCATGGTTTGATGAGGTATGTTAAAGTACCTATGTTTTATGGGTAAAGTATGATTTCATTCTTATGTATATATGAACTCATGTTTCCTTTCCATATTTTTATAACCCTTACTGAGCTTTTTATGCTCATCCCATGTTTTTGAAATGTTTTTCACAGGTCAAGGGAAAGGTACATGATGTGGTGATAGTGTCAAGGATGTGTCAAGAAAGAATCCATGTTTTATTTTTAAATATGTTTCTGTTGATGGGAAGAATGAATATTGTCTTTTATGTAACCACTTTGTTTAAATGTGGAATGTAATGAATGTTTCATGATATAATTCTCTAAAACTCTAAACCTGAAAAGATCCTCAATGTGTAATCTTGTAATAACTCAAGATTAAGTAAGGTTTAAGGCTGGGGCCTTATAAAAATTGAGACAAAAAATCCATTACCGGTTTATTAAATTTTGAATTGTAAACCCTAGGAAAGAAAGATCATAAAATGGATATGTAAACTCAAATAATTTTCTGGATAATAATCATAATATAAATTCATGGGTATTATATAAACCACATAAAGGAAATAGGCAGTCAATATGACATGTGTCACACAAAAGTAAAAAGTGAGATGAAAATACCTTACATTAAGTACTGAATTCCATCGTAAACATTAAAACCTTCTATATAATAAATATAATATTATTATAAATATATTATAGAATAAATTTATATACATCATACCATATATGATAATTTATAACTTTTTATTACATTTTTATCAATAATTCCATGTTTAAGTTACATTTATGGTATTAACCTCTTTGTTTTTCTTATATGTTTTGATTTATTATTTTGGGTCCTATTAATTAGATCATTATTTAATCATATAAATAATTTTAAAAATGATATAAATATCATATATATTCATTATATTTATTTATATAAATCCATAAAATTGAGTGATAGAAAATGAAATACACCATTCATGGAGACAGTAAGTCGTACGTACACATGAATGATGTTTCCATTTTGTTGTTGGATTGAAGGAATGAAATAAAAATTATATATTAACATTAAAAAATTATTTTTATGTCATATATATTACATATTTTAACCCATAATTATTACCTTCCATGTAAATCATGAACAAACCACATCGCTTCGTATGGTGGTAGTTCGCTGTACACACAAACAATGTTATCATATTCCCCTAGAATGGAAAGTAAAAAAGGTAAATGTGATATATTAATTCAATAAGTATAATAATACCATAAATATAATATATAAATAAAAAATTAATCATTATCTCCATCCATGAGTGGTGTTAATGGAAAAATGAATGACATCAGTTCGTGAGGCGATAGTTCGTAGTACACACGAATGATGATTTCTTAACCGATTTAATGAAAGTGGATATGGTTGTAGGTAATTAAATTAAGATAAAATATTAGTATATGTAATATAATAAGGTTATTATATCATTAATTTATAATAATAATTGAATAATGTGGACAATAATTAAAACAAAAATGCTCATTAGTGAACATTACCTCTTCTTCAGGTATCCTCCTGAGGTTTGAACCAAAAGAATTCCTAGGTTGGGTTTCAGTACAAAATAAGGATTCTAGAATGAGAAGAGGAAGTTTGGGAATTATTTGGGTAGGTATATTTTTAACCAAAATGGTTTGAAGGAGTGAATAAGAGAGGATAGAGGGTGACCTTTTATAAGTGAGGTGAGTGACACACTTGTAATGTTTTGAAAGAAAGAATTCCACCCATGTTTTTTCCATGTAAAAAGACTCAAATAATTGACTATTAGTAAGAATATAAGATATATGGTCTAAATATTATCATAAAATATGTTTTTTTATAATTTGAGGTTGTTTTCAACCCTTATCTTTTTAGTTTAACCCCTGGTAAAAATATTTTTACCTTAACTACAGTAAATAAATTTTACTGTTTTTACTATTCATTTTGGCCAAAAATCAATTTGACCTTATTAGATAATATAAATTATTATCATTCCAAATATGGAAATAGTTTTTCAAAATTAAATTTACAAAAGTGGAAAAATATAATTTAAAATTAATTCCACAAACGTCATAAGAAAATGAGTTTCTAAAGAGAAAATATTCAAAAGTTTACAAACTTTTTAAATCAAAATTCAATATGAAATAGATTAAAATGACCTAAATTGGATTAATAAATATATAATTTAACTAATTTTACTTTAAATTCAATTTTAAATGTAGTTTTAATTTATCAATAAAATAAACTAAACCCCAGTTTTCAATCAAAATTCGGTATTTTCAGTATTCATAAAAAATCAAACTTTTTAGAAAAATCCAAAAAATTAACTATAAGATAATTTTGAAATTTTGATTTAAAAAATAAAGTTTATTTTATCAAATTAATTTTTTAAAAGTTTGAAAAATTAATTTTATTAATTTTCATAAAAAGAAATAAAAAACATTTTTTTGAGAAAATAATATTTTTGAAACATATAAAGACTTTTTTTGAAAATTAAGTAATTTTTTATCAATATGTTTCTATTATATAAAAAAATAATTAATATTTAAAAACTATTTATTAATATTTATATCACTGAGTTTAACAACTAAGTTATAATAGTCATGTTTAAATAATTATATTAATAATATATCATGTTCTGGTTAAAACTCAATATTGTGTGTAACACATGTATTCTAGTGTTGTGTGTAGCCCAAGATTAACTCAGGTTTGTGTATAATTAAAGCTATAAAATAAATTTAAATTATTAAAAAAAATTCATAAAAACTTAGGGTGTTATAATATAACCCCCTTGAAATGATTTTTTCCCTCAAAAATTTTCACCCTGATACAAAAATGAGGATATGTATACCTCATAATTTCCATAGGTTCCCATGTAGTTTTTTCAAATTGGTGGTTTCGCCTCAATACTTTGACCAGATGAGCGGTCTTGTTTTGTAGAACTTTCTCTATATGATCTAGATTCTCCACCGTTTGTTCCTCATAAGAAATATCTTTCTTCAGTGGTATGACCTTTGAGTGCAGTACATGTGAAGGGTCTAGTATGTACTTCATCAGGAGAGATACATGGAATATATCATGGAATTGGGTGAGGTTTGTTGGAAGATCCAAGTGATAAGCTATAGTATTGATACGATCTAGAATTTTTATGGGACCTATATACCTTGGGCTTAGTTCCCCTTTCTTTACAAATCTCATAACCTTCTTCCATAGAGAAATTATTAGAAACACTATGTTACAAAATTAAAATTCTATATCACATAAGTTATTATTTGAATAAATTTTCTACTTACTCTACGATACCTTGATGCTTCACTGAATGAATTAAAAATTATCCTCTATTTATTTAACTACCTTATACCTTGATAGATTTATTTATCTAACTTTATTATAGAAAGTTAGAGATCTAAATCTAATTCTATAGAGGGATTCATAAGGATCCATATGAATACTTGGGTGATGGATTTTATTATATAAAAACTCAAACAGTAGAAGTTGTTGATCCAAAACACCTATGAAATCAAAATAACAAGATATCAAAATATCCTCTAGGTTTTGAATTTTTCTCTTAGACTGACCATATGTCTGAGGATGATACATAGTGATGAAATTTAAATATGTTTTAAGAGATTATCGAATATTTCACTAGAACATTTAGGTAAACCTTTGGTCATAATCTGAAACAATGGAATGTGGTACTCCGTGCAAATTTACTACTTCCTTAATGTATATCTTGAAAATATAATCCAGAGACAAGTCTTCTCTGATAGAGATGAAGTGTTATAACTTAGTATAGATATTGGATACAACCCATAGAGAATTATGTCTTTTATATGTTTTGGAGATTCCAATAAAAAAACACATGGTGATGTTTTCCCATTTCAATTCTGGTATGGGTAATGGATGTAACATCCCCTTAGAATTTTTCCTCTCATCCTTAACTTGATGACTTACCAAAAATCAAGATAAAAACTCAACAATATCTCTCTTCATTCCACCTCAACATAAATACTCTTTAAAATTTATATAAATCTTCTCACTTATATAATTAATAGAGAATAAAGAACTATGATATTACTATAACAAATCCTTCAAATCTGGTATGGGTGGAATACATACACATTTCCTGAATATTATCATTCCATCATGATCAAGTTTAAACTTAGGAACATTTCTATCATTATTTTACATTTCTACATATCCCTTATGCGATTCTTTAATCTTCACTTATATATATGGTTGAGCATTCAATTGATCAAAAAATATTTCCCCCTCCTTTAGGATTTATAGATCCATCCTTTTAAAATATAGAAATACTAGATCTTTTTTAATCCTCATCATGGATAAGCTAACATGATCATTTCTACTCAAAGAATCAGATACCTTATATACTTTGTTAGGGTGGTAATGTATTGAGAAGTCATAGTCTTTAATCAGCTATAACTATCTTTTTTAGTTCATATTAAACTCATTCTATGTGAATATGTACTTTAAAATTTTATGATCGGTATATATATCACACTCTATACGTCATAGATCCTCTCGTCCCCTCGACTCCGTGTGGAAATGGCCCAAGCCCAAGGTTGGCCACCTTGGGCCTAGCTGGGGACGTGCGACAGGGGGTGGGGTAAGGCCACCTCAATACCCTCTAAACTGACCAACACATTTATCCTTACCGTTGGTGGTGGGGTGGTAAGGGTTTGGGGGGTGAGGGGCAGGTCGCGGGGTCAAGTCCCAAGGATTGCGATTTATTGTAATTTTCTTCCTTGTGTGTGTGTCGCTTTCGCGGTTGTACCCAATTTTTTTATATATCACACTTTTCTCCATAAAGAAAATTCCTCCAAATTTTTAATGTGAAAATTTATGTAGATAACTATAAATAATTAGTTGGATAATTTTTCACATGAATATTCAATTTTTAGGAGGAATAATCTATAACCATGTCATAATACATAATAACACATCTCAATGCCTTCTTAGATTCATCACTATAGTTTATAATACTTTCCACACTATAGGGTAATATAATCACAATTGTGTTAACTAATATTCTCTTTAGTTTCTCAAAAATTTCCTCCCATTCATCTATACAGAAAAAATTGGCTCCATTACAAGTTAACTTGGTTAGAGGATTATATAGTCACGAGAAATTATCCAAAAACCATCAATAATATCTAGATAGAACAAGAAAACTATAGAACTCATTCATTATGGTTGGTCTAGGACAACATTCAATAGACTCCTTCATTTATGGATCTATTGATATACCCTCTCTTGATATTATATGACCAAAAAATTAATCCTTTTATAGAAAAAAATCACACTTTGTAAATTTTTCATATATTTTCTCTTTCTTTAAGGTCTTTAGTACAATTATAAAGTGATCTTCATGCTCTTCCTTTCCCTTTAAGTAGATAAGAATATCATCTATAAAAACTATTAAAAACTAATCAAGTTAATCTATAAAGATTTTATTTTTTAAATCTATGAGGATAGTAGGGGAATTAGTAAAAATAAATGAAATAAATATATATTAATAGTGTCCATACCTTGTATATAATTTTTTCTTGGTTATATACTCATTATTGACCCTCAATTGATGATATCCAGAATAAAGGTCAATCTTAGAAAAGTATTAATTTCAATGTAGTTGATCAAACAAGTCATTAATATGGGGAATATGATACTTATTCTTGATTGTGATCTTTTTTGACTCCTAATAATCAATTTATATCCTTATTGATATATATTTAATTTTTTTTAAAAAAAAGGTGAACACCAAGCTGATAAAATTGGTCAAATGAATCCCTTTTCAAGGTTTTCTTGGAGTTTCTTCTTCAATTCCTACAACTAAATTGGGTCCATTCTATTGGGAGTCTTTAAAATTAGTATAACACTAGGTATGAGTTCTATTAAGAACTCAAATTCACATTTTTTTGGAAATCCAAAAAACTCTTTCAAAAAGACATCGAAAAATTCCAACACAGTAGTCATATCATCAATATCAAGTTTCACCCCAACAATCTGAGATAAACACCCCTTTTGAATGGGAATTAAGATGCATAAATGGATGTGATCTTTATTAGAAGTTTGTACTTATCATTACATTGATGAAAGATCATAGGTTGGTTTGGAATATCAAATGTGACTTTCCTTCCTTGACAATTGATGTGGAATTTATGTAGATTAATCCAATCCATTCCTAAGATAACATCAAATTCAACCAGAGGGATAATGAAAAGATTTTTTGGAAGCACATTACTACCGACACCAATAAGGGAGGAATCATAGACATAAGATGAGATTAATATAAAATTAGAGGATTTAACTTATAATTATACATATAATCATTTGGGTAGAATCTTGATACCCTTAAAAATTATTTAGATATGAAATAAGCAGTATATCCATAGTCAAATAAGACATTACAAGTTATGGAGTAGATGATAAGTGTACCTTTCACTATCTTGTTATCACACCCCTCATAAAAAATAGTGATCTCATGTGATTTACCCTTTTATCTTATATTAAAAGGTTTTTGACATTTATCATCATCATTAACCTTCAAATTTGGGCATTAGATAGAACAATGCTCATAATCCTTGAATTTGAAACATTGGAGTGTGGGTGTTGCATTATGTGCATCTTAATCTCTATTCACATCATTAGATAATTTATTCCAATAAATTTGGAAATAAATTTCTTGATGACCTTACTTTCCACACTTAAAAAATTTACTATTCCCCTTAAAACAATTTACTCTATTCTTCTTAATTCACTTTGATCATAAAGGTAACCTCATATCTTTATCTCCATAGTTCTTAGATTTTTATTTTAATTTAATTCTTATCTTCTTATCAAAACCATGAGATTGATACATAACTCCAACCTCAATTTACACCTTGATAGAACATCAAAAAATATCTTCATACCTACTAAAGTCACTTATAGATAATTTCCTTAGAGACTTGGTTTTATGCCAATGAAGAATTGACCAACCTTACTTTCAGGTTGGATGATAACACTAGAAGTGTTCCTCACAAGTCTTGTAAAATTTTCCTCATAGGCACCAAGGGATTCATCATCCTTTTTCTTTATCTCAGGGAACTAATTATCTATTTTCATATAAATAATCCAAGGAAAGTACTTATTAAAAAATATGTTCTTGAACTCATATCAATCCATGGATTCAATTTCACCATGTTTACTGGTATTATTGGTAAGAGTCCACCATTGATCCACTACACCTTACAAATAATAGACAACCAAAATTAATTTTTTATTTTTCGAATGATTTAGTATAGAAAATATCTTTTCAGTGGTGTCAATCCATTGTTCAACAACTAATGGATCAAAATACCCACAGAAAGGAGGTGGAAATTTCTTCATGAAGGACTCAATAGAATATTTGTACCTCTTTTGTTCATTTGGAAGTCCAACATTATTCATATATTAAGAAAGTTTTTTAAGAATGAAAAAGATATTTAATTCCAAATTATATAATATTTGGATGCTTAGGACGATAATCATTACATTTTCCATCATACTCAGCATTAAAACAGTTCCTTCAGGTTCCAACCATTAACTAAAATTAAAAATCATAGTGTAAGAAATAATAATCACGATGGGGAACCACATAGTCATGAAAAATCACTTATATGATGTCCAAATCATGAAACATTATTTAATATATGATAATTTATGTTTATCCTAGGTCATTCATAATCACAATCTATTTAAATCATCCATGACCATGAATAAAGAGTTTGTGAATTTCCAAAGAGTATCCCCTGAGAGTGTCAAACCAAGTGTGCAGCATGGCCTATTATTTTTCACTAGGTGACGACCAATTCTAGATCTATAAACTATTTTTAGCACCATTTCCTTTAGGTACCTATGTTTTATAGCCACATCCACTCGTAGTATCCATACATGGATGTAATTTCTTAGAAACCACTTGATCTATCCTTTACCAAAATTTCAGTACATTTCAATAGACTTTGAATCATCCTTAAACTTACACTTAGAAATTTCCTTAGAGTCCTAAATATGGGTTTTTATCCTAGTTTCCAATGTTTAACTAAACCTATACTTCAATACCAACTATAGTGACCCAAGATTTCCATACATTTATATTACATTATTTTTTGTGAATATTCATTACATTACACAACCACAGGCATGAAGATCGTAACAGTTTATTATCTTTAAAAACATGAAAATACAAAAAAATTATACATATGTAAAATACATCATCTCCCACTATGATTTTATTAACTAAAACACTTAATAGAAATATCATATGTAATAAATTTCTTCGTAACCTGGGGAAATAAAACATAAGAAAGGGTGATATCAGATGCTCAGTAAGGGTAAACAAGGGAGATATAAAGCATAAAATAAACATAAGAGAATAATATTTTTTAAAACATGGTTTTGGAAGAAAATGGATTTACGACCGAAGAGACAAATAATGTCAGATTTTCTTAAAAACATTTTCATCATTATTTTAAGTATTAAAGAGTGGAAAATGGAACTATTACTTGAAAATATCGTGAATAACTAGATAATTATAAAATAAATGAGTTTATTGAGAGATTTATCATAATATTATATCATTGGAAGCATAATCATAGACAATCTCAAAAAACAAATCGATTATGATATAAAGTCTTTACTAATTTGGTTACTTTGAATTGTATGCCCCATGAAGAAATAAAATAAAATGAAACTTAAAATATCATGAGTATAAATAAATTCATGATATTACATGTCATATGGCCTATAAATATACCTCATGAAATAATATAGGTGCATAACATATCATATGTCTCAAAGAAGGAAATTGAGACAAAAATTCCTTACCCATTTATTAACATTTGAACCATAAAACCCATGGAATATAGATAATAAAATGGATATGTAACCCAAAATAATTTTCAGGATAATAATAATAATATATATTAATGTGTAGTATATACACCATATAAAATAATTAGGTGGTGAACATGTCATGCGTCTCACAAAAGTAAAAAATGAGACGAAAATCCATTACCTTAAGTCTTGAATTCCACAATACACACCAAAACCTCATGTATAATAAATATAAGTTTATTATAAATATATTATATAACAATATTTATATATATCATGCAATATATTATTTTATTATGACCTCTATTACATGTTTATTAACAATTCCATGTTAATGTTACGTTTCCGGTAATAACTGCTTTGTTTTTCGTATATGCTTTGATTTGTTATTTTATGAACTCTTAATTTGATAAAGATTTCATAATATCCAAAATTATAAAAATTATTTAAATATAATATATATACAGTATATGTTTATTTATATAAATCCATAAAATTTAGTGATATAAAATGAAAAACACCGTTTTTGGAGATGGTAGACCGTACATATGCATGAAAACTGTTTCCATTTTCTTATTAAATTAAAAAAATAAAGGTAAATGATATATTATAATTATATAACCATATTTATTTAATATATATACCATATTTTTATTAAACACATCCTTATTACCTTTTATGTAAAGCGTGAATGAATCACATCGCTTCGCGAGGGGGTAGCCCGCTATACACATGAATGACGTTATCATATTCCCACAGAATGAAAAGTTAAAAGTTATATATGATATAGAAATACCATAAGCATAATAATATCATAAATATAATATATAAATAATAAATTCATCATTAAGTATATCCTTGATATGTGGTAATGGAAAAACAAATGGCATCGGTTCATGAGGCGGTAGTTCGTCGTACATGTGAACAATGATTTCATAACCCATTTTATGGAAGAAGAGATGGTTGTAGGTCATTAAATTAAAATAAAAACATATTAGTATATTAAATATACTAAGGTTATTATAACATAATGTTATAATAATAATTTTAGGCTGTAGAGGAAGAAATAGCACAAAAATGTTCATTAATGAATGTTTCCTCTTCTTCGGGTATCCTCCTTAGGTTTTCACCAAAATAATTCCTATGTTGGATTTATTTAAAAGATAAGGATTCTAGGATTAGAGGATGGAATTTTGGAAAGGATTTTGGTAGTTCATTTTTGAACAAAATGGGTTTTATGGTGTGAATAAGAGAAGAGAGGGGGTGGGTTTTTATAAGTGAGGTGAGTGGCACACTTGTAATTTTTTGAAAGAAAGAATTCCACCTACGTTTTTTTCATGTCAAAATGATAAAATAATGAAAAAATATATATAATAGAATATATTATTATAAATATGACCATAAAATGGTGTTATTAAAAGTTTTGGGTTATTTTAAACCTTTATCTTTTTAGTTTAACACCAGGTAAAACCATTTTTACCTTAACTATAGTAAATATTTTTTACTATTTTTACTATTAATTTTGGTAAAAAAATTAATTTGAACATATCAGATAATATAAATTATGATGATTAAAAATATGGAATCCAAATTTAAAAATTACATTCACTTAAGTGGTAAAATTTAATTTATAATTAATCCCATAGACACGATGAGAAAGAAGGTTTTTAAAAAGAAAATGTTCAAAAGTTTATAAAGTTTTAATACCAAGATTCTATATAAAATTGATTGAAATGACCTATATCAGATTAATTTATAAATAATTGATCTAATAATACTTTAAAAACAATTTAAAATATAATTTAACTTTATAAATAAGTTAATCAAAAATGAAGTTTTCAATTAAAATTTAGTATTTTTCACTATTCGTCACCAAATAGAACTTTTCAAAAAAATATCAAAAATTCACCGTAATAAAATTTTGACATTATGATTTACAAAATGAAGTTTTTTAAAAAAATTAATTTTATAAAATTGTAAAAAATTAATTTTATTAATGTTCACAAAAATAAATAAAATTCATTTTTTGAGAAAATAGTATTTTCAAAACATATAAAAACTATAAAAAAGTAATTTATTTTTTTATAAATATGTTTCCATTATGTAAATCCATTATAATTATTATTTAAAATGTATTTATTTTTACTTATATCATTAAGTTTAATGTCTAGTTTATAATAGTCACGTTTAAATAATTATATTAATAATATATCATAGTCTTGTTAAAAATTATTGTTTCATGTAACATAAGCAAAAACAGTCATTCATGTAGCATAATATTAACTTGGTTTTGTGATTAATTTAATATATCAAATAAATTTAATTTATTCGAAATAAATAATTCATAAAAACTTGGGGTGTTACACTAACCTTGGGAATTATTACCATAGTACTATGATTGAAAATGATTTATACATAATAGTGTTTATGAAATGATTTATTAATACTTGTTTTGATAATAATTCATATTTTTTCATGTTTTGATGGAAATAAAATTCTTTACATGTTTTATTCTTACCATTGAGTTGATTTGAAAAGCATGTTTTATTATGAATTGAGAATATATTACCATTCCATGCTTTATTTAAAATTGATCATATTTGGTTTACTTGATACAAATACCTTATTTATTACTTGGTGGGATCCTATTGGGCTAGTATTGCTCACACCCTAATTTTCACTTTAATAATTTGTATACTTTCTTATTCCAGGACTAAAAAAAGGGAAAAATTGATCAAATTCATTGGGTGTTCTTGATTAGCAGGACCTTATGAGTTATTAGTGACCAGTGGAGTATAATATCCACCTATTATAAGGAGATCATATGATGATTTATTTGACAGTTTATGTAATTAATTATGTTGATGTACCATTTTTGGAACTGTTACTTATCTATTTTAACTCCTATCCATTGATGAGTTTTTTTGGAATATTGACTATTTATGTATTCTTTGTGTTACTTTTTTATTATTTAGATTTTTTATGGTGAAATTGTTCCCTATTGATTTATTTTAATTTCTAGGCATTGTTTTCCTACCCATGGGTATGGAGAATTCTCTTCAAGCCATGCTATGAATGATTTGAGTTTTGGTTTTACTAGTTATCTAGGTTGGTTTAGGAAAAATTTATATGAGAGTGAAGTTGTGTCCTTTATTGGATTTTAGTATGCATTTTGTTATGTATTGGTAGATATGAGACACAATTTTAAGGTCTTAAGTGGTAGGTTACGTGTTATTTCCTATCCAACTCTAATAATAGCAATCCTTAAGTTACCATGGGTGGTTGGGAAAAATTGTCTTTGAGGAGTTTTCTAATCTGATTCTAGAATTCTCCCATGATTTTATCTATGATCTGTGTTCCCAAGTTGAATTATGATTGATAGAGTTTATTTTCATGTTTCTCTTGATTTAGGTTTCCTAGTTTTATATTTATGTTGTGTAGTTCCATTAAAATAAGATGGTGTTCAAATAGACTTCAGAAGGGATATGATGTTGAACCATGTGATGTCCCATACCTGATTCACTCAAAAGAGAATGAATCTGATTGGCCACATGGCCTCAATAATGCCTCCATATATTTCAGAGGCTACTTACTAGTAGTGAGTTTCTATTATGGCATGGTGGGGAGACTATACCCTTTTCATAAAAGTGGATCACATTAGTGATATTAAAAAAAACAACAATAAACGAAATATAATAATAACGAATAGTAGAAGTAAATATTACAAATAAATATAATAAAACATAATCAATATCTATTGTTTTTTAAAAAATGAATATACCATGATTCTATACAAAAATGGGGATTATGGGGAACATGTAACATGCATACATTAATACATGCTATATAAAAGTATAAAAAGACCAAAATCTATCTACACTAGAATTGAGGGTACTAGCATAGTATTTTTCTTCCTTACTCTATACTAGTATATAAAATAAAGCTTCCATAGTAGGCCACTTTCCCTTATCCTAATTTGTATCCATGAAGTGTGTCCAGGTTCCAATTGGAAACCCAAATAGGGTTTGAGTAAAACTCAGTCGACCACCACCAATGATGTCTATAACTAATCTAGTCTCAGAGTATAAACTATAGAATTGTGTAGGTATAATAAGAGTAAATATATAAAATGATAACATGATACAATCCCTTATTAAGTACAAGTTATTTCAGGATTATTTAATGAATAGATAATTATTGTATATCAAAGTAAACCATCAACTGCAGACTACATCAGATATACTAAGTATTAGAACTACCTAGGCTAGGACACAAGGCCATTTATTAAGGCATCCTCCTCAAGTCTAATGCAATATTATATGGTATAATTATTATAATATATACCCACAATAGGCTAGGATCCTAGGGACCATGGTCTAGGTGTCCTCATCGATTCTAAAGGTTATATCCAAGGTAAACTCAGTAAAGACTAGGGTAGAACCCAAGGAAAAAATCCGAGGTAGTCTAAGAAAGATAGATCCAAGGAGATAATCCAAGGAATCAAATTCTAAAATATTTAAGTGGGTTGTTGGTACTATTGCACAATACCTCTTATCGGTTCTATACCATGTTATCCAATGTCAAGTATATTATGTAAATGATTCCAAAGGGTCCATGTTAGTGTCCATTTCACACATCTATCCATTATAACAAAATAAACATAATCCAATAGATGATCCATCTTGTTTTAAAATTCTCAATTACTCCATTTAATTTACCTTTAAATTTACAAATAAATAAGGGCTAAAGAGTCTTCAAACCTCTTAACAGTTCATTTAATTCATGTACAACTTCCACTAATAAGTGGAAAGATCAACACACCCAAAGGCATATCTTAACCATAGACATTTAATCAAACACAACTTAATGGTAGGTTTGAGTTGAGGCTATTAAACTCTAACAATGTCATAGGGGTCTAAGGGAATCAATATCATGGTTTAAATAATTTATTTGAGGTATTTCACATTTTAGAATCAACACACATAAATTCTGACATGTGGTACAACAACACAAGCTATAAACATCAATACTTTTTAGAAAAAGTTATATACCACCTACCTTAGACTGGTGGAAGACTCCTTATCCAGTATCAGACTTTAATTTTTATTTTGATTAGATAAATTTAGGAAATAAAAAAACTCCCATAAAAATGGAATATTATCTCAAATGGAATAGTATCCAACACAGTGATATAAATTGAAAAAATAAAGATGATTGATAAACATACAATTGGCTATCCAATGTGATGAACGATGATTGAATCAGACATTGGATAGAGAGGCTAGCTCAAATCCTTGGAGGAAGGAAAAAAAGGGAAACCCCTAGGAGAGATATTGTGTTTGAGTTGGAAAAGAAATGGGGGAAATTTTTATAAGGATTTAAGGGTGAAAGGGTAATTTTACCATTTTAAAGGTTCACACTGTTTAACTACATGATTTGATAAACTATGTACTAATCATGAAATTATAATTGTACAATGTGACACCCCCTTTCATGGATAGGCACACCATTTCGAAAACTATGCACAAATCATGTGGTCTCACTATCTAACTTGACACCCCCTCGCATGACTAAACACACAATTAAGAGAAACCATGCACCAACATTGCGACATACACATAAAATTTATTAAAGGTTTCACACATCCATGAAGCCTTCCTCACATAGTTAAACTAATCATGAACCTTAACTTTTGGGATGCATCATTGATCCACATGGTTACGACTAACTGTGTTCCAACTATGAGCCTCACACCATTTCTTCGAGAACTTGAGCTCTGGGATCCGAATAAGATTTAAACACTCCCAAACCCTCCTTAGTCCTTTATATGTTCTCATAGAGATAAAATAAGATATTTAAACAAAAATTAAAAGGATCCATACCTCATTTAAAAAATGGGAACTTACAAACTTCCCTACTTAAAAAAAACTCTTCCCTAATCTCCCATGAGGGTGTTTGAACAACATATAAGAATAATTCTAACCAATGAGGATTCATATTAGCCTCAAATCCTAGGTATTTTCTTATGCATGACTGTGATTACATAACACACATACTAGATGAACTATCCTACCTCAGAGATCCTTAATTATATGATCAATAATATAAATAAGATACTCCTCAAAAGAAGAATCATTATCCAACTCAACCTCATCAAGATGAAGGATATGAGACAGTTTTGAATTATAATAATGAATCTGTAAAAAATGAAAGATGTCATACATGGACCAAAACCTCTAAGGTAATACTAACTATTATGCTACCATCCTGAATCAATCCATGATCTCAAAATTCCCAAGAAGTCAAGGTGATAACTTACCTTATATTTGAATCTATTGATTACAAAATCTAGGAAAAACACGCAAGAATATCTAATCTCCCATGTCAAAATCAAGAGGTCAGTAGTGAAAATTGATATAATATTTATAACTAGATTGAGCGGTATCCATAGGATATATAATAAACTATACCTACTCTGTTGTCTTCTAAATGAGACGCGGTCCTAGTAGCATTGCCTCCCCTATCTTTAACCAACACAAAGGTAATTGGGACGCCCTACCGTATAGGGTCTCATAAGGATCCATATATATATATATATATTATTTTAAGATATTATTTTAAGATAACTCAATAAGAGGTCAATGTTTCTCCCAAGAACTTCCAAAAGCAAGGTCACATGCTCAGAGCGTATCCTCCAATTCTTGAATAATACCCTCAAACTAACCATCGGTCTATGAGTGGTAGACTGTGCTCAAAAGTAACAGTGAACCCAGAGCCTTATACAAACCCTATTAGAACTATGATGTAAAATTAGAATCCCTATCTTATATGATGGTATGTGGAACACCATGAATGTGTATAATCTCTTAAACATAAAGAATACTAGATCATCCACTAATATGGTGTCTCTAATAGGAATGAAATGGGTAACCTTCATCATCTTGTCCATGGTGACCCATACAACATCATTTTCACAAGGGTATTTTGGTAAACCCATCATAAAATTCATAGTCACTTCATACCATTTACACACAATAATGGGTAATGGATGTAAAATCCTTACAAATAATTTTTGTTCTACCTTCACTTGTTGATAGGTGGAACACCATATAACAAAACCTACTATCTTTCTTTTCATCCACAACCACCAATACTGGCAGCGTAAGTCACTATACATATTGGTATTTCCAAGATGTAATGCTAATTTTGAGGCATGATATTCTTGTATCAATGCCTCTTTAATATTTGTAAGGACCCAAAAATTCCCTTGAATACATAAAATCTTATCTTCATCCATAATCCAACAAGGTGGTAGGCACTCACCTGATATGATTTCCCTTAGGACTAATACTTTTAGATCAGAAATCTATCTTATCATCACTCAATCCAGAAGTGAATAAGTTACTAAAAAATCTATAAGAATAGAACACCCATGATACTATTGAATTTTAAGAAGCATATTAGAAAATAGATCCATAAACTTTAATTCCTTACTGGATTCCTAAACTTCTTGTGTATGAGTATTATAGCTAAGAGCATAAACCACTACATTTCCTTTACCAAGCCTATAAGAAATCTCAAAATTAGAGGAATGAAGGTATTAAACACATATTTACCATCTAAGGTTAAAATCACACTAATTTAATATGTATTTTAGACTTTTATTTCTAGTGTATACAATAAACTACTCTCTTAGTAAATAGTGCTTCCAACAATGTGAGGCATGAACAACTACAGCTAGCTCAAGATCGTGTATCGTGTAATTACACTCATGAGGATTAAAATGATAAGAACCATACACCAAAACTTAATTTTCTAACATAAAAATTTATCCCATATTGATACTTGATGAATCATAATAAACTGTATGACCTCTTCTAGGATTAGGTAGAATTTGGATTGGTGGTGAGGTAAGTCTTCCTTTCAACCCCTAAAAGGTTTTTTCACAATATTCAGACCATGAGAATCTAACACCCTTATTTATCATACCCATAAGAGGTTCTACAAGGTGTGAGAAATCCTAAATAAAATACCTATAATGTCCAGCTGGCCCTAAGAGACTCTAAATATTAAATAAATTCCTGGTATTCCCCCAAGAAAACATGGATATCACATTCTATAGGTCAACATACACCCCTACTACCAATATAAAGTGACCTAGGAAGTGTGCCTTATCTATCTTGAAGTGTAATTTTATGATATTATTATAAAATATATTCCATATCAGTGTATTTAATTCAATTTTAATGTGTTTTCCATGATCATGTTGAGTTTTAGAATACACCAAGATATCATCTAAAAAAACTACAATAAAAGAATCCAAGTTTGGGTGGAAAGCCTGATCTATCAAGTCTATAAAGATAGCTGGTGAATTTTTGAGATCGAATGATATTATTAAATAATCATAAAGGACGTAACTTCTTTAAAAAGTTATACATGGTATACCTAAGGGTCTAACACTTACCTAATGATATCCTGATCTCAAATAAATCTTTGAGAAAAGTTAGATCCATAGATCTGATCAAAAAGATATTATATTTGAGGTAGTGGATACCAATTATTAACCACAGTTTGATTCAAACATTTATAATTCATGAAAATCCCGATGGTACCATCTAAATTCTCAGAAGAAAGAATGGGTGAACCCTAAGGAGAAGTAATGGGCCAGATAACCCTTTAGCTTCAAAGTCTTGTAACTATCTTTTGAGTTTGTGGAACTCAGTAGGATCCATTCGGTAAGGAGGAATAGATACCAGTGACACTCCTAGAAATGGATAAATAGTAAACTCTAACTCTCTTAGGGAAGGTAACCTAGAAAATTTATCAAGTATTACATCCCTAAAACGGTCCACTATAGGAGATAATTTTTTCTGATGTGTTCCCTAATCACTTATAAAATGGAAATAAATATATTTTAATACTCCACCAACTCATGATTCTCGAGTTCAACTTAACTATATTTGATATCCCATTCTCATTTATGAACATAACTATCACTCTATGAAGATATAAAAGACACTTTCTATTTATAATAGTAAATACATGCCTAATAAGAAACCAACCAATCCATCTTGAGTGTGATATCAAATCCCACCATCTCAAGGATGAAAATGTTACATAATAAATGGAAACTACCAATCTTAAGGGACCATTACATGCATTGGAACACACTCTCTAAACACAATCTCACTGGAGTCTCAAGATTCATCACTCAAAATAAGTAAGAAATTTCAAGCCTAAGAATTTTCACAACAGAAAAAGATATAAAGGAGTGTGAAATGCCTATTTCAAACAAGGTTGATGCTAAAATAGAGGCTACTAAAATCATAAATCAATTCATAGATGGCTCGAAACTCTACTCCTCAGGTGTAATATGTACAAGATATATCAGGCCTAATCAGTGAACTCGAGTGAAAAAATGACTACCTTGAGTAGGTCTAATCTACTAGAATTGTATATCATAAGTTTGGATCTCTTGACCACATCCACTTTCTCAGCCTATATGGTTGGTAGTACTCCATCTTAATTCCTGACATGGAGTTTCTGATCCCACTATAGAAGGCTGAGTTGGTGAAGATCCTCTTCTATTAGAAACAAGTCTAAAGGTTAGACAAAACCTCTGAAGATGTCTCATTCCACCATAGGCTCTATACTAAACTAGAGCTATATCTCACTATGGCTCCATATAACCCTACTTACCACACTGATAAAATACTATAATATTTCGATTATGCACACCATGACTGGTACTTACCTCATGAGAAAACTAAAATTTATTCTTCTTATTACTAGATGAACCACTACCCTACCTTTTTACTAAAAAAACATGCCCCATACCTCCATATTCAATCAAGTTACACTCAGATTTGAGGGCATGAATCACTATTTTAGAAATTATAGTCAACCGAAAAATGTTCACTTGTGACTAGATAGAATAAATGATTCCATAATAAAACTATATTCCCCTTAATATCCCATCTCCAAAAAGAGTCAGTGTGAAGTAATGAAGATTAGTAAAGAAATTTGAATAGTCCATGATGGACATAACACCCTTCTAAAGGTGCATAAATTCTATAGCTTGTTTCTCTCTTGGAATTTCCCAGAAAAATTAGTCATAAAAGATAAACTAAAATCCCTACAGACTGTATCCCAATAATGATCTACCTGGGTAATAAAATCCCACCATCACTTGGTAGAATCACAAAGCATATAAACTATGAACTTGACACTCTTTTCTAGAGGAATCTCTATATGATCAAATTTTTTAAAAATGGACTCGATCCATGAATCAGAAGCCAAGGGGCCACCATCCACTAAGAAATTAGGTGGATAGTACTACTAAAATTCTCACATCAACTATTCTATAGTAGGGGCAGGTCATGGGGATCTCTGTATTTTCTACATGAACCATAGAAAACCCTCTCAAAACTGAGGATTGGTTTCCAGATTAGGTATAATAGTATGCGCCATAGGTGGAACTATAGTAGGTAATACAGGTGGTGAGGGTCCCAACACCTCTAGAAAATGGTCATTTTTACCTTCTGAACATTCGAACTAAGGATTCTATTGAGGAATATATCTATAATACCAAACAAATGACTCAAAATGAATTTATATAAAAAAAATTATCTTATATAAAATAATAGGACATGTACAAAGCCTTATTCTATAAGATTCAATACCCATATACCAGCTCTTAAATACAAGTCTAGGTAATTTGTAAGATCATATGAAAACACAAGAGACACTCCCAATACCCACTATTAGGTTTAGGTATGGGTCATAGGCTCATATCTTATAGTAGAGGTTCTACTATATGGATTTATAATTGAAAGTTATAGAGGAAAACACTCTTTAAGTTACAATTAACATACTTATTTAATGGAAAACATTTATTTTTTTACATTAAAAAAGTCAATAATTTCCTATGTATATATATCATGGTCCAATTAGATAACTTACCATTCATAAGTTATAAATTCCTACACTTTATAAGTTACAATTAGTAATTCATGTAACTACGACAATCCTTTTATGATGGTTTAATTATATGGATCACTATTCCAAATTTATAGAGGTATTAATACAATGTAAATTTCAATTGGAATCTATTTAATTTAAACCACTAACATTTTATCCCCTCAAACCAATGATCTACGACCCAAAAATTCCATAATTGATTAGTTAAGGTTCCACCATTAAGCTATGTGGGAAAATACCATTTAGGATGATGTTGAAACATTAAGTAACCAATTATTGTTTACCTTCAAGAAATTTTAGAACATTTACAAGTATAAATATCTAGTCACATACAAAATGCTGCTGATAATGCACGAAATAAAATAAATATGGCATGACATATGCGTGACATGTGAATCCTCAGTTTTATATCACGATTCATGAACAATGATTACTTACCATACTAGGACAAGAGTAAAAGAAAATCTATAGTGATAATAATTCCATAAATCACGTGTGTCAAACAATGGTAAAAACAATACAACTATAATAAGAAAAAACTATAATAACAAGTCCCTTTCTAGGAAACTTGGATTTTTCCCTATATGTGGCTTAACAATGCCTAAGAATTTTCTCCTTTCCATATTTTGACACATCAGTCTCTCATATTCCATACCGAAACAGAAATATAAAAAAAAATAAAATGAGCTCTGATACCCTTTATGATACCCTAGAACCATCTCATTCATAAGTAACTAAACCTAATTGTCCACATAGCCTCATGAATGCATCCCCATACCCCAGATGCTGCTGAATTATAGTGAGTGTCTATGGGGATACTTTAACCACCTTATCAGAGTGAAGCATAGTGGCAATATAAAAATTAAGAAACAACATAAGAAATATAATAATAATGAAAAATCGAAGTAAATCATGCAAATACATATAATTAAACATAATAAATATTTATTTTCATATAAAAAATGAACATACCATGGTGCTTTACAAAAATGGGGAATAAGGGGAACCTATAATAGGGATACAAAAATAAATTATATACAAAATAAAAAAAAATCTCTCTTTACTAGGACCATGAGAAGTAAATTTTTCCTTTTCTTATATACTCCATCCAAACATTAAAAATGAAGTTTCCATAGTAGGCCACTTTCCCTTATCCCAACCTATATCCATGAAGTCTATATGGATACAAATAAATTGATCAAATAGGGTGTGAATAAAACTCTATAGGCCACTGCCAATGATATCTATAACTAATCCAGTCTGTGTATATAAACTATATTAGTGTGTAGGTATAAAAAGAGTAAAGATATAAAATGATAATGTGATACAACCAAATCTATGAGTACAAGTTGTTTTAGGAGCGTTAGATGTATATATAATTATTTTATACTGAAGTAAACCATCAAATATGACATATTCTAGATATAATAAGAATTAAACCAACTTAGTCCATGACCCAAGTCCAATGTATAAGGAATACTTTTCAAGTCCAAGGAGCTCATCCATGGTAAACTCAGTATAATATAGACCTACAATGGACAAGATCCTAGGGACCAGATTCAATGAATCCTCATTGTGTCTGAGGGGTATGTACATGGTAAACTGAATAAAGACTTGGGTGGATCCCAATGAACAACTATAAGGTAGTCTAAGAAAGATGGATCCATGGAGATAGTCCAAGTCATCCAATTATATAATATTTTAGTGGGTCATTAGTTCCATACCATAATACCCCTCTTTGGTTCCATACCACATTATCCAATGTTAAGTATATTATGTAAAGGATTCCAAAATAGAAGTGTTAGTCTTTATGGCACACTAAAATCCATTATAATAATAACCATAAGTTAAGAGATGATCCATCTCATTTTAAAATTTCCATTTACTCCATTTCATTTTCCTTTCATTTTAGAAATAAACAAGGGACAAATATGCATTTAACCTCATAAAAATTCATTTAATTCATATACATATTCCACTTATAAGTTCCATGCTTAACACACCCCAAGGTGTGGCTTAATCATAGGAATTTAATTGAATCCACCTCAAGGGGTGGTTTAGGTTGAGGTTGTCAACATCCAATCATGTTAAAGGGGTATAATATCATCAAGATCACATATAAATAATATATTTGAGGTATGAAACATTTTAGAATAAATGAAATTAAATCCTGGCATGTGACACAAAGATGCAAGATATAGAAATCAAGACTTTTAGGAAAAATTTATAGACCACCTACCTTAGACTGGTAGAAAACTCCTCATATTGTATCAACCATTAATTCAGACTAGAATTAATTAAATTTAATAAATACACAATCACCTTGAAAATGGGAAATATTAGCTCTCATGGAAATAACATCCAATACAGTGCAATAAATTGAGAAAATTTGGAAGAGGATTGATAGAATTATTATTGGCTATAAAACATAATGAACGACACTTGAATTGGACACCAGACAAAGAGGATAGTTCAAATCCTATAATAAAGGTAGAAAAGGGAAACCCACGAGAGAGATTATATGTGTGAGTGGGAGAAGAAAAGGTAGAATAAGGTTGTATGGATTTAAGGAAAAAATGGCGTTTTTATCATTTTTAAATAGTATATGATATGGACACACGATTTTTCAAATCATGGGATAACCGTGCGGTTGACACTGCCCAAGGTGGCAACCCCTTGCATAGCTAGGTTCATGGTTTGAAAAACCATACAAAACTGGTGCATGATCACCTTTCAACTTGATACCCCCTCACATAGCTAAGTTCGTGGTTAGGAGAAACCATGTGCCAACCATACGGCATACACCTAAAATTTGTCACAGGTTTCAAATGACTATTTGGCCTCCCTCACACGGCTAAACTAACTACGCACATCCACTTTGTGGTCACATGGTTGAGCCCAATGGTTACTACTAACCATGATCCAACTATGTGCATCATATTTTTTCTCTAAAAATTGGGGCTCTAGGCTCTGAACAAGCCCAAAACAATTTAAAACCATTCCTTAGTCCTCTAGTCATTATCATATGGATAAAAAAGAGATTTAAAATTAAATTCAAAAGATTTTTACCTCATTTAAAAGCTAGGATCTTAAAAACCATGGTAAGAAAACCCATCCATTGAACAAAACCATGTGGAGGTTGTAGTGTGTGCGGTCCAAGATCTAGGTAAAAGAGCTAAAACTTTTCCTATTCAAACTAGAGAGGTGTAACCTCAAAGGGATGATAAAAAAGATCAATCCCATGAGTTTATTTTTTAGAAACTGCCATCTTTTCAGGGAAGTAATGATCCACAAGAGTTAGAGGATTTTCTAGGAAATATTCAGAGACTCTTTTAGTTTTTGGGGATTCCATATTCTATTAAGGTGAAATTTACTTTGTTAAAACTTGAAGGGATTAGTAGGAGGTGGTGGGTTTCTATAGTTCTAGAAAAGAAGAATGAGGGATTGGATTGGAAAGACTTAAAGAATTTTTTTATGGATAAATTATATCTATAATTGATGGTATTCGAAAAATACACAGAGTTTATCAACCTTCATCAAGGTGATTAGACAATGAATTGGTATTACAATCATTTTAATAAAGTTTATAAGTTCTCACCTAATGCAGTGTTGAATGAGAAGATGATAGCCTGAAGGTTTCAAATGGGTCTTCAATTAGATATCTAGTTCCAGGTATTCATGTTGAATCATACCTCTTCTACTGATATTTTAGATAAGGATCCAATGTTATAGATTAATGTGGATAGTAATTTTGGGTTGAAAATAGTTCCACCAACTCTTAGTGGAAGATTTAGTTGTTTCATTAAAGGGAAGAGAATGTGGAATTATTCTTATGGTAGAAACTTTAGTGGTGATCCTTGGAAATAGTATTTATCCAAATCATCTGTGGTATATGGAAAATGATCTACGAATTTGTTTTTTAATTTAGTAAAATTGGGAACTCAAATAATTCTTGTAGGGAGCCATATGATATTTATAGCTCATTCATATGTTCAAGTCACTTGTAGAGGTTTTCCCATATTTTTACTACACAGTTTAATGGTAATGTATCATTAGTGAATATTTGATCTATGGATCATTTAGATGCTTCATAAACAATTGGGTTCCATCCATAGACATTGGTAATGAATAAACATCATGCATTGGATGAGTCTCGAGTGGTATATGTTTCTAGTCCTATGACAGTGAGAGTTAGTATTATTATTGACTCATATTTACTGATAGTTTAATTTTATACTCGTGCCTCTCATTATTTTTTATTAACCGAAACTATGGACTTGTTAAATATTCCTACAGAGATCATGCCTTGTGTTATAGAAATTACAACTCCTCTTAGGATGAATATAGGGAAAGGTATCTTATTACCTTATTGTATTTTCTCTTTATTAGAAATTGAAGTTATCTGGGACTTTTGGGTTCTTGATATGAATTCTCTAGAGTTCATTCTTGATATGGATTGGATGACTGCTCAAAAATGAAAAATTGATTATTATCTTCCATTGTTCTCCTTTACTACCCTAAATGGGGAGTGTCATGTTTTTCAGGGATAATGTGACTCAAGGTCTAGGAAATTAAAACCTCCACTTCCAGATTTGGGTAGGGTGATATCCATGTTTACTTTTGAATTGGAATAGGAAGATTCATCTAGTGGACTTACCCCACCAATAGATGAGTTTCTGGATGTTTTTTCATCAGATATTTATAGTTTTATACTATATAGGTAGGTAGAGTTATCTATCTACTTAGTTATAGGAACTCAACCCATATATATCACCTCTTACCATATAGAACCTACTAAACTGAAGGAGTTAAATTATCAGTTACATGAATTGATGTCTAATGGATTCATCTAACCAAGTGTGTATCCTTGGGTAGTGCTAGTACTTTTTACCATGAATGTTAGTGGAACCCTTAACTTGTGTGTTGATTACTATAAGCTCAATCAGGTAATGGTAATGAGCAAGTATCTATTGACCCAAATTGGTGATTTGTTTGATCAGTTGAAGGGGGATAAGTGGTTCTCTAATATTGATCTTTGGTTTAGTTATAACTAGCATATGATCATGGATTTTAATATCCTGAATACCTATTTTTGGACCAAGTGTAGACATTATGAGTATATTTTTATGCTATTTGGTCCAACCAATTATCCTTTTATGTTTATGGCCTTGATGGATTGGATTTTCCACCATTATCTCAATTATTTCATTGCGGTGTTCCTAGATAACATCTTGGTTTACTCTAAAACCTAGGAGGATCATGTGAACTATTTTAGAGTAGTTTTAGACATCTTTACTAATCATCAATTTTATGAAAATATATCTATGTGTGATTTTTTTATTCATGAGGTAAAGTTATTGGGACATGTTCCCCCAAAACAAGGTATTTTAGCTAATCCTAAAAACATTAAAACTGCCATTTCATAGGAAGAACCATGGAATTTCATTTATATTTGGAGCCTCCTAGGCATAGTGGGGTGTTGTCATCAGTTTTTTAAAGATTCATATAAGTTGGGTTCTCCATTGATTAATATCACTTAAAATGGAGTGCAGTTAATTTAGGATTCAAAATGTTTGTCTTCCTATAATGAGTTGATGTTCCATTTGACCTCAACTCCAATATTGACTATTCTAGAGACTAGGCAGGGCTATGTGGTCTTTTTTGAGGAATAAGGGTTAGGTTCAAGCTAAATTATTGTAATAACCCGCACTATTATGTGATATGAATTTAGAGAGAATTTGAACTTTTCATCTGGTGGATGAATCATTCCGTGAACCGAGATTCTTCCTATTTGAACATATGAAAGATGTGTTTTTATATTTAGAAGAAATCTTAATGGGAATCTTGAATATTAGATTTTTATTGGATGAGGACTGAAGTATCTAGGGTTGATACTACAACCTCTAGCTAAATGGTGGCCTACATCAAATAGCCGGTGTGGTGTGAAGTATCCCTACTACCCAATACGACTCACTAGTTAGATGATGGGGCACACCATATAGTGCTTTATTAAGGGTATTTTTGGTATTTCTATCTACCAAATACCCTTTGGGATTTATCACCCTAGCTTAAATTTTTGAGGGACATTCAACTATACCCTCTTATCCTCCACCATATATGAGTTCCCCTTGATCTGGGGTGAATCTAGGTGAGATCCATTGGAAAATTTGGGTAAGATCCTTCATTCTTCTCCAGTCTTGGCTACCTTCTTCCTCATATGGCGGTGGATCATTATGTCATTCATTGTGGATAATTTTTCTTGGAAAGCCTTATCCTTTGTGATAATTGGGGTCTTAATTATCCTTGAATTATCTCCCATATTGGTCATATAAATCATATGTTTATTCTTAGCATGATATTGATTAGAGAGTTGGATGAAAATTACATGATATCTTGGTGGAATTGTTCGAGAATGATGGGGCTTGGATAAACATTCCTAGAGGTTTCACCATGATGTAGAACACATTCTATTTATGGGTATATTATTAAAGGTATGTCCCTTGATGATCTATTCTATAGTTTTCAATCAAATTGAGTTGAATCGACTATCATATCATGGAATTAAATTGGGGATTTTTCATACCTTAGGTTCAAGGGGGCGCTAAAAGTAGATGAACTAAATTGGAAGATGTTGTGGCTAAGGTGCACAACTTGGATGATTTATTTTAAAGTTATCGAATCAATTATTGAAAAGGGCCTTTTTTATCACTACATTTTAATAAGTATTTTTCCTAAAATGATGTCATTGGAGTGTTACAGACCCTTCATGGGTGGTTGGTCATTGTTCCAGCTAGGTGGTGATATCTGGTGAGTCTTTCAGCAAGTATTACTTTCACCTTTGGTTATTAGTGTAGCTTTAATCATTTATTTAATTATAATATAGTTATAATTAATTAATTTATAATTATTAGTTGTGAGTTAAAATATCATGGTGATCTATGGTGGTTGAATGGACTTAGATGAACTCAAAAAAAGTTTTTGGGATTTTCTTGGTTTAGAGTTGACTTTATTTAAGGTAGGTGGTGCTGTGTAATCTACCCTATGTTATTATGTATGGTTTATTTTCATTTGATTTTAGGTTTACCACCTTGGGAAAATAAACCTTAAATTAATAAATTTTTTATGAACTACATGAATGATTAATTAGTTAATGATCTTCAATTATTAACTAATTAAAGGTATAATGCCTAATGTAACTGAACAAAGTGAAAATGGACACAACAGACCCTTGTGAAATGGATTGATGTCAATCTCTGATGGTATAATTTTGATCACTAATGAGTGAATTAGATTACATGGACACCCCTTGGGTGTCTGGTTGTTCTACATGAGGCTTAGAGCCCATGAGACTATGTTTGATGCTTGATCACATGTGTGTGCTTGTATATCTTGTTAAGTCATGTTTGATACTTGATCACATGTGTGTGCATGTGTATATCATTAGACTCTGTATGACTATTGATCACATGCGTGTTCCCATTAATCCACATTTGATTATTGATCACATGTGTCTGTGTGAGGGTATTTTTGTGAGACCATATTTGATGATTGATCACATGTTTGTGCATGTGTATCATATGAAACCATATTTTATTCTTAATCACATGTGTTTCCATGTGTATATCATGAGACCATGTATGATGTTTGATCACATGTGTGTGTAAGTGGCTACTGATACTCATGCTTGATATTCCTTGCTTATTCCTATATATATGATTACTTTATATGTTCTGAATTTATATTATGTACCCTATTATGTTTAAATACCATGCATTTAGAGGTATTTCATGGTACTCAAAAAAATGGGAAGCCATGATATGGTCATCCCTTTGAGGAGGAGTGCACACGACATGTGTCAATGCCAATGATGGACTTGAACCTAATGTATGGGAATGCCGAACTTGAGACCAGACCTATAGAAATGGCCATGGGGGAATGAAAAAATTATTGACTAACCCAAGAAATATACAAGATATAACAACCTTGAGCCCTGAACTATGATCTGTGATGAGAATCAACGGTCTTGAGGACTGACCCGTAGTAGATTCTGGATGCGATGACCTTGTAGCCTGATCTAACATGATGTCTTAAGACTGGTTGTGGATGTTTATTGATCACTTATAATGTATTTCTGATTATCCTTATTAAATGAATATTAATCAGGTCTAGGTGAGTCTCATGGTGTCTTGATATGTTCATGACCACTCAATAAATGTGTGTTTCTTTCTTACTTGTTCATTGGTGACTATATGCTATTCTTATGCAGTTTATGTATTTACTATTTAATTTCTAATGAGATTATCACATGTACATACACTAAATTTTCCTATTATGTACTAGACCACTTTGGTGGTTCCCTATTATGGTTCAATCAAACCATGATCAGGCAACCATGGGACTTGAGTACCGAATCAACCCTCTCTTTTTGTAGGTAAAAGTTGGTTTGGGGATTGATTTTTATTATTGCGTAGGGTAGCTCACTAAAGGTCTAGATATTTGGAGGTGGTGAGGCTTGGAGTTGGGTTTAAATATTCTTTATAATTTTATTTTTTCTATCTTTTATATGTGATCATCTTGGTAGTAAATCAGTGTCTTGTATTTTGGTATGACCATTTGGGTCTATTGTTTATGCATTCATTAATTACAAATGATATGTTTATTAGTTTCACATTCTATGATTGTATATTGTTACATTTTTTTGTTATTTATATGTTTTTCTACACTTTTAATGAGGGTATAGTCTCATAAAAATTCACTTTATACCCTTACTGCAAGTCAGAAACCTCTGGCATATGGGGAGGCACACCTAAGGTCATGTGGAACTCTGGCCTAGACCTAGTGATTTGGGTCGGGGTGTTACAAAATTGTATCATATATTGTCTTTTTTTTTTCAGATTTTGGGGAGTAGGTTGAAAAGTGACATAATAATGTGTGAGATATTTTGATAAATCACAATATGGATCATTATAGAAACCTTTTTTGAAGGAAGTATAGGTTATCAAGGAAAGGGATTAATGTTCTTGGTTTTCATTGTTATGATTATATGATTTCACCTCTCATGAAACACATAGATTTTGAGGTTTGTGATTTCATATATCTTTTACTATTTTTCATATCAGCAAGATACATTGCATGAATCATATTTCTCATGTATTATTTATATGATATACATGTTTCTTATTTGTGATTGTACTGACAACAGAGGTCTCAGATGCTTTATTTATAAAAAATTGTATTGTGTTTTCACATATGAGTTCTTAATGATATTATACCCAGTTTAACCCCTATTCATGTGTACTTGTGATAGCTGGTCATGTGAGACCATGGTGTGGTGCACCTGAGATATGATGATTATGGTGATGAAGATGATGGAAATAGTGACAATGATGATGATGTATTCCCTATATACACAGACAGTGCAATGTTCTTGGTTAAGTCATTATGAAGAACTAATTACCCTAGTAATAATTGTGTGAATTTATCAATTAAATAAGTCTAGTTAATTATGGTTCCAACAATAGACTATATGGATTTATCCATCTATCTCATAGTTTCATCCTATTTAATAGAACCATGTGTTTATAAACTCTCAATACGATTAGCCTAAGACTGTAGGAATTATAGCTTGTTTATAAAGATATTCCTAGATGATGTTACATGATTTGTAACCCCTAGTGAAACATCATTATGGGTTATGAGGAATACATTATGTCCTTAAAAATTAGACCATGGTTATTAGTGAGTCATTGTCTCATGTCGTGTATTGTGGATATTCATTGTGAAGGGATAATCAAGGTTAATTTCTTAGGAAAGGTTTTCCTGGATGAAGATTACCTATGAATATGAGTAACCATTGGAAGGCCTAGAGGATTTTTTTTCAAAATTACCTATAACCCTAGAGTATAAAGAACTTCAGGTTCTCTTAATCATGAAAAAAGGTTAGGTTTTGGAGCACTCGAATCATGTGGCATTGAGGGTAGGACTAAGTGTTTCATGGAATATTAGTTTGGAATGAGTCTCTCTTTGTATATCAAGGGAATATCCTAGGTGTTCAGACCTAATAGGGTTAGGGAATGGGTGTATTCTCAATGGATTGACCTAACACCCGTGTGATGGGAAGTGTGTGATGAATCTTAGTATCAAATGAATTTCAATACTAAGGAGGAGTGCTGAGAGTTATTGGGTTTATTAGTGCTGGAACCATGTTGTGTGGAAAACTAAAGAGGCATGTGAGTATGGCCCTAGATATTTGTGACTCATGGGGAAATCACTCTATTTATATTAAAGATTTGGGTTATCATGCGTTTCTAGAAATTCCTTAATTTATGGGTATTCATGTTGTGGTTGCACACGTACTCAGTGGAATTGGTAGAATTAGGGTTATTATAAGAACATAGATAATGTTTAAGGTTCTATAGATGAACAGAAAATAGGTAGTGATGATAAGTCACTGATAAATTCGGTTTAGATTCACCCTTATAATTAACAAAAAATTCATCTTTCATGAAGATCATATGGATTTACAACCCAGAGTCAGTTGTGTGTGGAGATATCTCAGTGGTGGGAGATAGAATCAACAATAGATTATTTGAGGGAAAAGTAGACTGACGTGTGCAGTGAGAGGCAATAATAAAGATACTTCTATGGTGGGGAGGATTTATTTGGTCCTAAGTGAATGACTTATCTTGTTTAAAGGGTCATTTTCTTGGGTAATACTAACAATTTGATGGTTGTGGTGACTCTAAAGACTAGTGTGTAATGGAATCAAAACATACGGTCCATTATTGAATGTTTAATGTGTATATCATATGTGGAACTGGATGGAGACCATATGTGGGCATCATACTCTGAGTGTAATCATTATTATTTAAGAGTGGGTAATATTGGTGGTGTGTTAGTGTACGAATGAGATCCTTGTGGCTTGTGTGCGCGGTTGGTGAACCAATTGATAGAATTAATCCGAATTCAGTTTTGAATTTTTTAAGGATGAATGATTGATTTAAAAATTCCTTTGAGGATTAAGGCATCATTATTAGTGGCTTTATGGAGTGTCAGTCATCGGGCTATCCACCTTTGTAGGAAGTATACTGGAAGAGTATGAACTGGTGTTCCACAAGAAATCAAATATGGTGTAATGGAATCACATCAGGATCATCATCTTGGGTATAAAAAGGGTGATTAAGAATTGATTGGGGCTATTTTAAAAAATATTTGTGTTTGTGGGTTATTAGTAAATATATACTAACTAATTTGAATCATAACCAAGAATGAGGTTTGGATATTGACTTTTAACCAGTGTATTGTGTTTGATTGAGCATGATAGAACTGAACTGCACTAGGTGTGTCATTTTACATTCATTATATTTTTCTCATAGAGATTCTTAAGGTGGGGATGAATTTTATTCATTAGGAGTAATAGTTTGAGGACACCATGGTGTGTCAATATCAATGGTTTTAGTGATCATAGTTCATATGTTGAATGATAATTATCTTTTGGCTTAGCTTATGGTGTTTGTTCTTGGAGTCATTCTAGGAGAGTATGTTGCATATTAAATAATGAGTGAAACCTTGAAGTGTTTATTTTGAATTAAAGAATGGAATATAGATAAATGCTTTTGAATAATGACCATGGAAGATTGGGAGAGGTGATTTTCATTCTACCATAACTTCTTGAGGATGAAAAGTTCTATGACAGAGAGATTTTAATGAACCAGGTCATTACTTGTTATGAATTTGGAGGTAATTTGAACTTTTCATATAGTGGGTGGATAATTAGTATAAATAAGTGTTGAACGAAGATTCTTTATGTTCAAATAACTTAAATAGGTGTTTTTAGACTTAAAAAAAATTCTTTGGGTGAATGAAATATTAGGTTTTTAGTAGAGGAGTCCTAAAATAATTGGGGATGCTACTACAAGCCGTTAGCTAGCCGGTGGGGCAAGTAAGATCCATACTTTCTAGAAGGACTCCCCAGAAAACTAGTGATCCTGATTTGGGTGTTTGGTAGCCCATCAACTAGCCTATATACCATGACTGAATATCTAGTTGGGTGAACTGTGTAGCACTTTATTGTGGATGTTTTGGTCTTTTTGCCCACCGAGAAGCCCTTAGAATTTATCTCCCTAGATTTAATTTTTTAGGTCCATTAATCAATACCCTCTTAACCTACCCACTCTATGATTTCCCTTTGAACTAGGATGAATTTAGGTGAGACTCATTTCTGAATCTGGGAAAGATGCTTTTTTCATCATAGGTCTTGGCTACCTTTTTCCTTTTATGGTGGTGAATCATTATTCCCTTAATTCTGGATGATTCCCATTAGTAATAATTTTCCTTTCTAATCCTTGGTGTCTCAATTATACTTGAATTATCTCCCTTATTTTTCACATTAATAATATATTTATTCTTGGAATGATCTCAATTATATAATTGGATGACTATTCCACCACATCTTGATAGAATAGTTTGAGAATGAAGTGTCTTGGATCAATATAGATAGAGGATGTCCCATAATGATGAACATGTTCCATTAAAACGAGTTTCATTGAAGGTGTGTCCCTTAGTGATATCTTCTATGAGTTTTATTTTAATTTATTTGAATTTACTATCAAATCATGGAATTAAATTGGGTATTTTTCATATCTTAGGTTTGGGAGTGCATCGGGAGTGGCCGAACTCTATTTCATGATATTGCAAATATGGTATGTTTATTGGTTAATTTAATCTAAATAATCTAATTTTATTATATTAAATTGTCCTTTCTCATGTTTCTGTGTGATAGGTATTTTACATAGAATGATGTTAGATGAGTTTTAAAGACCTTCCATTGGTGTTTTGACATGGTTTTGGATAGGTGGGGATATCCAGTGAGATATTTGAAAAGAATTCGATTAACCATTGGTTATAAGTTTGTTAGTAATAAATTTAACTAATTATTATTTATTATTAATCAATTAATTTTTAATGATTGGGAAGGATTTAGAATCTTGTAAAGATCTATGGAGGCCAAATGAACTATGATTGTGATACACACCTATCATAGGGAATATAAAAATCATATTTTTTTTGTTTTCCTAGTGCAACATAGTGGTTGACCATGGTCGTCTCACTTAAGAAGCTTTCTCAATTTGTTCACCTACTTAATCTAATTCACCTAAGAACTAATTACTTTTTTTTTGTTTTTATGTTTCATTAAAGAAATAGATTTTAATAAAATTAATGAAATTCAAAATTAAATTCAAAATAATATAAAATGATAAAAAAATGGAATTAGAGAAGAAAGGAAGTTCTCCTGTGATAATTTTTAGGGAGCACCTTCACTAACCAGATTCAAATATCCTTAGTGAACACAATTCATCATATATGTTCACACATCAATATACCTCAGTTATGAATAAAAATTAAACTTAGTGATATACAAACACATCTATCATTCAAATATTCAATTGAGGGAAAATTATTGTAGATTAAGAAGTTAAAATTTAGATAACCATAGTGAGGATTACACCCACTATAAGTTATCCTTAGAATAAAATCAAATACGATCAAAAACATGGTATCTAGTTCAAGAACCTAATTACTCCCCAAGGATATTCCTTAGGTCAGTTACTCATGATCATGAGAACTATATTTCAATATGTTAAGATGTGAAGAAGAAAATAAAAGTAGGAAAAGAATGGAAGAAAAATATGGGTGAAGAAGATGGACATAAAAACAAAAACAATGCATGAATTTGTTAGAAATATAAATTACAATTAAAAAATAAAAAATTAAATAAAACAAATAAATTACGAATAAAAGGTGAAGATTTTAGGATGTACTCCCTTGGTGAAGATATGCTCCTCAGTGCCTCATATGTAATGGGATGGAATGGAATGGAATGATTTAGGAAGGAGGAGATCTCATCATTTTATAGGCCAAAATCTATCCTCTGAAAGTTTATAAATTTTTAACTAATAAATGATCTATTCATGAGTTATATCTCGAATAAAAGTTCTTCATAATTTTTTTTTCGTTCACCCTCAAATTTTGAGAATATTTGGTCTTAGGATGTAGGATTTGTGAATTTTTATTGACTATTATTTTTTTATCTGAGATTTCTAGGAATCCTTCTTCAATGTATAATGTCCACTTTTCAACTTAATGGTTTCCAAACTCCATGAAATTTATTAATGGAATGATCCTATGTTTTATAGTTCCATTTTGGGTATAATAACCTCAATTGGAAGTGCATAATCCGAATTGTGCTTCCATTATGTAGGTGGGGTCCACACTGTTCGCCTGCACAACTTTTTAACTTGAATGATTTTTTTCAGGGCTTAAGATGGTAGAATCATATCTTTATACTGAAGAAAAAGGTGAAGAAAATTAATCAAGGAATCCCACAAAAAAGAGTCACTTAAATTTTAATAATATTATAAATGTTATTCCCAAAATACCCTTGTAATAAAATTCTATAAAAATACAGATTTAACCGATTTTTATATTTTTTCTCAAAACATACCATAAATCCAATATTGATTTATATAAGATCAAATGGATAAATATGGCAGTTTTAAATAAATTAAATTCATATAAAAAATTAGGAAAATATTAGATCTATCAATTCTCCCACACTTAAGCCATGATTTTCCTAAAGCATAAAATCTCAACATGGAATTAAAAGGACACCAATGTTACCAATATTCAAATTACAAAGTCTTAAAATAAAAAAAAATTTCAAATAAAACTTTTAAAAATCCACATAAAAAATCAACTTAAGTTCTCATTTTTCAAAGAAACAATCAATTCATATATTTTAATTTTCCCCTTTGAAAAATGATGGAACTTCTCCTTTCATTAATTCAAGCTCCTCAATTTATTATTATTAAATATTCTACATCATGATTTACCTCACCTTTGAATCTTTCCTCTCATATCTCATGATAAAAATCAAGTAGAGTTATGATCATATCATGAGAACATGATAATTATCCATAGGATTATAAATTAACTACTTTCTCCACTTTGTAAATACATATGGTACATAAAAACATGAGGAATTGCAATAAAGGTTCAAATGACTCTAAGGCTTAAGGTTGGTAGGATTTTACACTTTTAAACATTAAATCTCAAGGAGGAGGTTTATCTCTTAAGTACAATGCATGATATCAAAAAGTGTAATGAAATTATCCCCTTTAATGTAGAAACTCCCATTTCCACTAAACTCAAAGTAAGGTCATGATCAAATTATAAATAATGAATTATTTTTGCACCCTTTTTAATTTTTTTATTTTTATAATTTTTTTTAATTTTTCAAGGAACCATTTCATTTTTTTCTTTTTTTGAAAGTTATGATTAGAATAAACCTCATATCCACTACTTAACCATGTATTATAAAAACCATAGGTCTACTAATGGTGATTTTTGGTTTCCCTAAATCACAACCCATTTTCCTTATTTTTTGGTAATTTTTTTCATTTTTATTTTTTATATTAAATAGGGGGAAAATAGTGTACAATGAATGATTCCACAACCTTTTAAAATTACCACAATAGCACCACCCATACTTTTTTCTTACAATGTATAACATTTCTTCCTCCATGATTCTCTTTACCCCCATACTTGAACTTTAAAATATAATGCATATACTAAGAGTAGGGTAGGAATGGATAAAATGGATTGAAACATGGATCATACCAAACAAGGTCATTCATGGTCTCTATGGGATAAAAGAATTATTGATGTAAAGGTGTTATTTTAAGGACAATTAGTTTATCAAAAGATGCCTCAATCATTTTAAATGTATTTTTTCACAGTTAGTAGTTTTCACAAGTTTCAATACAAGTTCTGGTAGGTGACATTTCCCAAGATCACTCAATAAATATTCTCAAGAATAAATATGAATTAATTGGTCTAGAAATTCCCTTGGTAATAAAACATATGATTTTAGAGAATCACTCAAGTCATTATTAATAATAATAAAATCAATTCATATGAATTTTATAAATTAAAATCATGAAAAAATGTTAAAGAATTTAATTTACATGAATCAATTAATTACATTAAATCATGAGTAATTATTTCAATATCTATGATTAAATTTTAAAAAAATTAAATTCCCTATTTCAGTGATTCAATTTAATTAAAATATTATTCTAAAACATGGCATCATTGGATTTCTAAGAAACTCATATATCCTAGATAAGTCAAGTAAAGCATTAATTTATGTGTGGGAATGAAATTATTATCATTAAAGCTCAAAACATACATTGGAATAAAAAATCTAAGGAGTTTAAAAGTTTAAATAATAAAAATGAACTCACTTTACCATGAAGTTTAGTCATTATCTTCTATTGTTTACATCTTTCTTCTACCATCATGAACCTATAAAATAAAAAAACTCAATTAAAAATAATGATCATACCATTATAGCTCAAAAATATAGGAGGGAGGAGGATGCATGCTTGAATAATTCTTAAGATTGAATTTGAAATCAAAATTACTAATATTGAAAATAAAATTACAAAAATTAAGAAAAGAATAAATCATGGTATAATCTCTTAAGTGGTCCCTGGATTTTTATTGACTCTAGAAGGGAAGTACCAAATGTTATAAAAAATCAGAGGGCGGATGAAGCTTCTTTTATTTGAACCACCACATGTGTCTTTTCCTAGCTTGTGCTTCATCCTTGTTCTTTAGGGAAGATCCATGGATAGAGTACACCATATAATCCCCCTTAACAATGAGGTATATCTTGCATGGTGGGGGTAGGATGAAGTATGGACCATCCTATTCTTTTATTTCTACTTGTGAAACCCTCTTCTCTTCCAGTTCTGGCTTCACGGGGATTTCAATAAAAGTATCCACTTGTCTGATTTCCCAAGTTCAGCAACATGGATCTCTAGATGGGCCTCCTCCGATGCATGTTCATTGAAATCAGGGAGATCTATATGTTCCTCAATAGGTTCATTTCCAGTTTCTTCTTTTTCTTCCAAAGCATAGAAAATAATGTATAATTATATATAATCAAAATAAAAGGGAGTGATGTACAATTTAGATTCAATATAATCAGAAGTGTTAGTGTTAAAGAAAGGTTTAACTCCCTGATTCAGTTCAACTTCAATATCTACCTCAGTAGTACATACCTCTTGGAGTAGACTCTTATTATATAGAGGTAGGTAGTCAGGCTACTCTATCTTGACTTCAAATTCGACCAATCGGGTGGTTTATTCCTTTAGTGTTGCTGGTTCTTATTATTTTCAAGGCTTGGGGAGATCAATAAGTTCCTCACATTCACTCTAGAATTCATCCAATTCCTATTGATCTACCACATGTGGCTCAGCAGGAAAGTCTTCCTCCCTTGCCTCTTTAGGTTCTTCAATTTCAAAGATTAGTGGTGAAATTTCTTCCACCACATTCTCAGGTTCTTGCTCCAGCTCAGGGTTAGATTGCTCCATCAATACATGAACATAATCAAATTCTATATCAGCCTTTCTTGTAAGTTGTTCCATGATTTATCTAATTTCATGTAACTGAGATCTACTATAATCTTTATCTTATTATTGTGGTTGTTTTTTTATTGTACCTGTGATTAATTTATCCATGCACAATATTCTGAATTTAAATACATCATGGATTTCTTAGTTTTGTTTTATAAAAATAAATTAAATCTACCTAAGATGTGAAAATAGAAAAAGTAAATGACTAACTAATTGAATCCCTAGAAACAACACCAGTTTTGATGCATTCCTATCATAGGGCATGAGAAAATTAGTTTTTATGTTTTTTTAGTGCGACACAGTGACTAACTAGGGTCGTCTCACTTGAGGATCTTTCTTATTTTGTTCACATACTTAATCTAATCACTGAAGAACTATCTACTTTTTTGTTTTGTTTTTATGTTTCATTAAAGAAATGGAATTTAATAAAAAAAATTAAATGAAAAATTAAATTCTAAATAACATGCAATTCTAAACAGAATTAAATTTGATAATAAAGGAAGTTCTCCCAAGAGAATTTTCAGGGAGCACCTTTATTAACCAGCTTCAATACTCCATAGTGAACACACTCCATTGTATATGTGCGCACCTCAATCTAACAAAGTTATAAATAAAAATTATATTTAGATATAGTAAATAAAACCCTTAATTAAACTCCTCAATCAAGGGAAAATGGTTGTAGATTAAGAAGTAAAATTTTAGACAACTATAGTGAGTATTACACCCACTATAAGTTATCCTTAGAATAAACTCAAAGAAGATAACAAACATGGTGTACAGTTCAAGAAACTGATTAATCCCATGGGATATTCCTCAGGTCAGTTACTCAGGGTCATTAGTATTATAGTTCACTATGGTAATATGAGAATAAGAAAAGAAAATAATGATAATAATAGAAGAAAAATATGGATTAAGAAGATGTACACAAAAATAAAAACAATGCATGAAGTTATTATAAATATAAATTACAATTGAAAACTAAAACAAAAATAAAGAAAATAAATAAATTAAAAAGAAAAGGGGAATATTTTTAGCCAGACTCACTAAGTGGATATCTCCTCCTTGGTGCCTCGGATGGAATGGGATGGAATGGAATGAAATGATTTTAGAAGGAGGAGCTCTCATCCATATATAATCCCGAATCTGTACTCATAAATTATACACATTTTTGACCTATTAAATGGAAGATTCATGTGTTTTATCCTTCATAAAAGTTTTTCATAACTTTATTTTACATTAATAATCCAAATTTGAGCTTAATTGGTCTCAGGATGTATGAGACACTAATTTTTTATTGACTGTTACATTTCATGTCTAAGATTTCTAGGAATATTTCTTCAATGTTTAACATCCACTTACACCTTAATGTTTTTAAAACTCCATGTAATATATTAATGTAACTATCCTATGTGTATTCATTGAATTCTAGATGTAATTACATCAATTGGATGTGTGTATAATGACTTTTTCATCTGTTACGGAGGTGGTATCCATGCTGTCTACCCGAAAAACATTTCAAATTGAATGATTTTTTGGGGCTCATTATGGTAGAATAAGATATTTCTCCTAAATAAAAAGTGAAGAAAATTAATCAAGAAATAAAAAAAATAATAACTTAAATTTTAATAATATTATAAATTTTATGACCAAAATACCAATGTAATAAAATTCTATCAAAAATCAAAATTTAACCAATTTTTATATTTTTGCACAAAACACACCATAAATCCAAATTTGATCCTTATATGATCAAATTGATAAATATAGAGGGTTTAAATAAATAAAATTCATATATAAAATGAGGAAAATATTTTTTCTATCATATGGACTTAGAAAATGTTATTGGGTTTTTTTCTTTGGAGTTGACTCCGTTTGTGGTAGGTTGCCCCATGTTTTCTACCCTATGGTATTATGAATGGTTTATTTGGATGTGATATGAGGTTATAAACATTGGGATAAATACAATTAAAACCACATATGATTTATAAACCATTGAATTCTTAATTAGTTAATGATCCTCGAGTCTTAACTAGTTAAAGGAACTATGCCTAATGTAACTAAAAAAACTATCAAGGGCCTTGATAGACCCTTATGAACTAGATTGATTTCTATCACCAATGGATTAGGTTTTATCACCAATTATTTCCTTATATTATATGTAAACCCTTTGGTTTTCTGTTATTCAATATGATACATAGAGACAATGAAACCATATTTGATGCTTGATCCCATGTGTGTGCATGTGTAGACCGTGAGACCAAGTTTGATGATTGAACACACATGTGAGAATATGTAGCTCGTGAGACATTATATAATGATTTCTCACATACAAGTGCTTGTGTAACCCATGATACCATGACTTATTCTTGATCACATGATTGTGCATGTGTATCCCGTGATACCATGTTTGATGCTTGATCACATGAGTGTGTATGTATAACCAATGAGACCATATTTGATGTTTAGTCACATGTTTGTATATTTGTATCCCATGAGACCATTTTTTATTGATCACATGTGTATTAATGTGTATCCCATGAGACTATGTTTTATGTTTGATTATATATGTGTGTAAGTAGCTATTGTCAATAGGTCAATGTTGAGCATCAGAAGCCTTTGGGTTTTCTTTAGCCCCTTCCTATGTCCACTTGAAAGTGGGGTGAGATATTGATGGAATTTGTTGATTGGTTTCTATATAAAAATCAAGTAAATAATTTTATTTGGGTAGTGATTGAACAATTGAACAAATAAGTTCACCTTATTCTAATTCATTATTTGACTAAATTTGAGGTCTTGGGAAATTTATATATGTAGAAGATCATCAGATTGCATGGAACTCTATATGAAATTGTTTCTAATATAGATCCTTGGTTACCATACTAGTTTTGTGGAGGCTTACAATATATGATGGAATCCTATGTTAGGTTGAGCATTGAGTACCATCCTCATATAGATGATCATACAAAACAAGCTATACAAATTCAAGAGGATATGATTCTTGCTTGTGTCATTGATTTTGGAGGATCTTGGGATTTCTATTAGGGACTAGTTGAGTTTTACTATTACATAAATTACCAACTATCCATTAAAATTTCACCCTTTGAGGCCTTTTATGGTCTAACTTTCAAATCTACACTATGTTTCTTAGATATTGGTGAAGCATCCATTGTGGGACCTAGTTAGGTCCAAGAGCTGATGGTGAAGGTCCAGATGATTTTTCAAAGGGTGGTGATGGATCAAAGTTGATTTTGTTGGGACCAAGTTGGATGTAAGTTGTTTTTGATTCTATAAAAAGTTTTTTATTGTTTTTTTTTCATTTTTGAAAAATCAATTCACTTTGTAAAATTTGATTATTGGATGATAGGAATGAAATGGGGAATCATAATCAGAATATCAGATGAAATTTTGTTATGAAAGTTTATCTATATCGGTTTTATATTCTAAATAAGTTTTATAGTAAAGTGATTTTCAGACTAACATTGTGTATGAGAAAATATATTAGAGTATATATGTATTCATATAAAATATGATGATGTTTTTCAAATTCACAATTCTTAAATATCATAAGTTGGTTAGAAACTTGTGATGCAAACCTTGTGAAAGAAAGGGAGATAATATGTGGTAGTAATAATAATTTAAATGATTATATTACAATATCAATGTTTTCAAAGTCATGAGTTCACCATGATAAAAGTAAAAGTTTGTGAAAGAAGAAATCCTGGGAAGTCTTGAAGTTGCTGAAGTCAAATTTGCACTGAATCACTAACACCGATCTATCAGATTGACCGATTCATTAGACTATTAGATCCATCAAATGAAAAAATTCATAGGATAAATCATCCATTAAAAGTTGTGAATAAAATTAATTCATTTCTGAAACTGATCCATTAGACTTGGGGTTCCACTGATCCATTAGAGGTAGAACATGATTGATTGTTTTTAAGAAGATCAGTAAGTGGATTTTTTTGGGACCAATGGATGAGAAGATTCAGAGACCGATCAACTGGATGATGATAAAAATGTAGTGAACCGTTTTCATTAGATTGATATATTCTTCAAAGAAGTATAGAGGGAAATAAAATTTTCTTTGTTTTTTTTCAATTGGGTCAAGTGGAAAAGAAAAAAAGTATTATTTCTTTCTCGAGTACAACATGAATCGTCGAACAAGAAGTGGTACCAATTCATCAGAAAAGATCTCACATTGATGCATCTAATAGAGATAGAGACCATTTAATCAGATATGATTTGACACCAATAAGTTATCAGATGTTTTACTTTATCAGATTCGGTCTGAGGAAGTTATGAAAAATTAAAGAAAAGGTGAAATTTTGTGAAAATTTTGTAAAAGTGTTGTCAAGGGAGTTTGAAGCCAGTGTTTTAGTGTTGTAAAGGGGTGATTATATCTTTATAAGTTTCAATAATGTTTTTTTGAAAAATAAAATTAAATAGAGTCTGATGAAGTTGAAACAATATTTATTGTAGAATGGTTTCAGAGGTTTATATATTTTTGATGGTACGAAGCATTAGAATGAGAATTAATTCATTTTTTTAAATGGTTTTGAGAAATGAAATGAAGTTTTCTAGCATTACATAAGTTTTTATCATAATGAAGAAATTAATTAGAACATAAAATGGTATTATACTAAAGAATTATTATAAATCTAGCTTTAGGATGAAGTATTGAGAAGATTTTAGAAGTTTCAATAAGAATAAAGAAGAATTGATATGTATTGAAATATTCAAAGATGAAGTCTAAATGAATATGAGTTTGAGTTTTGTGAA
The DNA here is from genome assembly GCA_963277665.1 of Viscum album. NCBI lineage: Eukaryota > Viridiplantae > Streptophyta > Magnoliopsida > Santalales > Viscaceae > Viscum > Viscum album. Next base: position 467,125,371 of record OY728142.1, on the reverse strand, counting down.
ATTTGGTTAAGCAGGAAAACATTTTTAGATTCCCGTCCAAACCACTTTTGTCTCTCCTATAAATAGAATAAATTACATTTTACTTTTTGAAACTTGTACCATTCATATGAGAAGAAATTATGATTAAGAACTAGAGTTTTAGAGAGAATAAGTTTCTAGAATAAGGTTTAATGAGGAAGTTTTCAGAACATAATAATAATAATAAAGAGTTACTATATCAGACTGAGAAATCAAATGCAGGTTTCAAGAGAATGTTTGAAGTTGTTCAAAATTATTTCCAGGGTATTATTTCTTATCTGTTTTCCAGAATGCGAAATCAAGATGGGGAATTAGACTGATCCATCATACTGAGTTATTATATGAAGTATGGAAATGGTGTTTCTACCTACTATTGGGTAGTAAAGTGAAGATATTTATTTTTGAATAATTTTAAAATTAAGGCAACACATTAACTTGTTTTTAACCAACTGGTGAAGGTTTATTAACTTATTACAATTTTTTTACATTATTCATGCTAGAAGATGAACATGCACTGTTGTATTAATCATAGTGATACACAATTGTAAGGTTATATACTACTTGTTGTATTCAAACAAAAGGATCATTTTATAGTGTATTTTATGGTATTGGATTATTTTTAAACCATTCCAAGGATGTAGATAGTCTTATTTAGTAATAAAACTTGTAAATAATTATTTTCTTATTGATGTGTGGATGTTTTGTTTTCAGTAACATGATAGATTATTAACATGAGTCTATGGTTTTTATAAAATAATGTTAACATAAAAGAAAAAGTTTTCACTAATTAACCTCTCCCTCTCTCAGTGATACACCCATCTTGGTTCGGCCCTTACAAGTGGTATTATAGAGAATTTTCCCTTCGTTTACTCTTTGATGAAATTATTGAAGAGAAGTTGTTATGGAGAGTTTTAATTGTGTGAACAGTGAGGGGATTCGATTCTTCAATGTAAAGAACTATCATATCTAGAAATATATAATGTTTCCATATCTTATGTCTCTTGAGTGGGATGTTTTGGAAGAAGTTATAGATGGACATCCTCCTCTTGATAAAAAAGTTCATCTAACATATTCAGACAAGTAAAATCTTGAGAATGATGAAAGAGTTAAGAATGATTTATTCTCATCACTTTTTGAAAGTGAGTTTCTAAGAGTGAAGAGATTTTATACTTCCAAATGTATCTAGTAAAAGTTAAAGAACATTTATGAAGTCAATAAAAATGTGAATAAATTTAAGTTACCGATATGGAGGCTAGATTATGAAGATCATAAAATGGGTGAGAATGAAACTATTGGTGACTTCTTTATGAAGGTGAATGATATTTTTAGCACCATAATATGTATTGGTGAGAATTTAGAAGACTCAAATATTATTAAAAATATCTTTAAAATTATTTTTAATAAGTTTTATTCCAATGTTTAATCTTTGGAAGATAGAGATACTGAAAATATATCTATAGAAGACCTTCATAGTACTCTCATTACTTATGAAATTAAAAGGGATAAAGTTATTAAAGGAAAAAAGGTTTATCAATAAATGGCCTTCAAGGATTCCAAGAAATGAAAGTCTAAGAAGATTATTGAATTAGAATATGTTTCTATCTATTAATTTGAAAATGATATATGTTACAATATTGATGAATTTTTGTCCTTGTTTTCTAAAAATATGAAAAGAGTTAAAAGAAAGTATAAATGGAAAATTCCCTTGAAATGTTTTTAATGTGAAGCTATTGGACACTTTTCTTCTAACTATCATAAAAGAAATAATGAAAAATATAGTGATAGAGATGAATTAATATCAAGAAGATCTAGTAATAAATATAATGATAAGTATAAATCCTTTTAAAATGGAAATGATAAAAAGTTATCCAAATCAAAAAGTAGATTATTTTTTTTATCTAAAGACGATGAAGATGAATATAGTGAAATTGAGGGTGAGTTTGTTTGAAATTTCTAGATAAAATACTTTCATTACAATAGTTAATGATGAAGTGTTTGGAAGTAGTAGTTCCAAATATGAAGAAACTAAGTTTGAATTTCATCTGAATAGAGAACTGAAATAATTTATGATAAATATTGTAAATCTTGAAAAAGAGATCCAGAAATTGAATAAAGAATGTATTTCAACAAACAATCAATAATTTCTTCCTTAAGATAAATCTATGTTAATTAAAGATGTTGATTTTTTGAATAAGTATACTGATAAGGAAAATACAAATAATGAAAATATACAAGTAAATTTCAAAGTTAATGAAGAAGATTTGGAGCTTGTTTAACATTTTTTTCTTCTAAATCTGAACATAGAGCTACAAGTTTCAATTAATATATATGTGGAGTTAGTAAAATTTTTGGAAAGGTTTAACTCAAGGAAGGATAACAAGTTTTTTATAAATGTTAGAAATAAAATTGAAAATGTTCCTAAGAAGAATAAGGATGATAAAATAATGTATGTACCTAAAACCAAAAAAATTGGAATCTCAAAAGGTTCTAAAAATTATGATTATGAAACAAATTTTTTTACTACTTATGATAAGGTTTGGATAGAAATTTGAATTGAAGAAGAAAATTTTGGGTGATAATATAATTTTTGGGTCACAATAATTCTCTGATGTGAAATATAATAAAGTTTATGAGAAACATGTTCGCAATTCCACATGGTTTGGAAGTTATAGAGGAAAGTATTCTTTCCATGGGTAATGCTGGTATTGTGGTGGATTTGGGAATAAAACAAACATGTGTTTTTTAATCAATAATAATAAAATTGTTCCATGAGTTTTAGAAAGAAAAGTTCAAGGGGGATCCAATCATCTCAAAGGAAGAATTCTGAGAAGCCTATTTTGAAGAAATCTGAGAAGGTTGTTCTGAAAGTGGAAAATAGATTCCAACATTTGAAAACTATTTGTGAAATATGAGATCAACTTGGACATCTTTCAAAAGGGTTTCTTGTTTTGTTACTAGAATGACAACATTTTTATAGAAAATATCAAAAATAGGGGGAAAGAAAAATCTATTGTTATAGAAACTGCTCTAAAAGCTACAAAAAGTGAACAAACATAGATCTTGGATAGTGGGTGCTCTTCTCATATGATAGGAGATTTACATTTTTCGAATAATTTTAAATACTTCAAATAAGGAACAATGATGTTTAAAAATGAATATTCACTCAAAATAAAAGGTGTTGTATCCTCTATTATTGAGAAAGAAAAGCTGACATCCAAGAAATATTTTTTTTGATGGGTTGAAACATAATCTGTTGAGTGTTTCACAACTTTTTTACGAAGGCAATAAGGTTTCTTTTGAAAAATATGGTTTTGTTGTGAAAAGATAGGAATATGGAAATGTTGTTACAAAAGGACAACATACAAAAGAAAACTTGTTTCAAGTTGGTGAATTTTAGAACTCATTCTACTTAGGAATGAGTGAAGAAAATCAGTTATGGTATGAAATGTTGGAAAATATTTTTTAGAGAAACATGAGAAAGTTTCTAAAGAGATAAAGTGTTTGTGATATTCTTGATATGTCAATAAGAAGATATTGGTGTTGCACAATTTGTTAGAAAATGAAGATAAAAAACATAGTGCATGTCACACCTTGACCTAAAAAAATTTAATTATTTTAATTAGTTTGACCATATTTTTTATTACGGGCCGGTTTGGGTAAAATTTTGAAATTTTCAAGTAAGGAGGGGTCTTGTGCACATGTTGTGCATGGTTAAGAGTAACCATGCAACAACCGTGTGTGATGGTATATCATCAAGATAGTGCCATTTGGCATGGTTGGAGTATGGTTTTATTATCTATGCATCTACCTATAGGTAGCTGTGTGAGGGTGTCGGGCCTAGTTAGTGGCCAGTGCATAGTTCATGAATTGTCTAGTAAACCATCCGCAAATCGTGTGGGTTGCCTGAAATTTTCAAAACTGATTTTTTATTTTTTATTCTTTTTTTCCTCCTCTTTTCCTTTCCCCCTCTCATTAACTTTCATCGTGTGAGGTGCTCCTCCCCCACTCCCATGGCCGCACGTCGCCCCTCCTCTCGGTCCCCTCCGATAGTGATTTCAACTGGATTTCTTCCAGTTTCTTTGTCAAAACCATGAGGTACACCCCTCTCTCCCTCTTTCTTATCCATCCAACGTTAATTTTTTTTTATTTTCAATCACTTTTAAGGGAAAAAGTGAGAACCCTCACACCTTGCCTGGTTTAGCATCAAAAGTTAAAACTTATTTGTTAAAGAAAAGTTTAAGCTGATTTGATCCAAGATATCTAAATGATATCTAGGGAATAGACTTTATCTGGATGTCAGAATCATCCTTTAGAACTCCTTTATAGATATTTGAAAGTATGTCCCAAGATTTCAAGAGTTCCTCCTTGCTGATCTTTACCGTGTTGCATCCTCTAAGAATAATGCATGCCTTCTTATCGATCCACTTACCCTGCTCCTTAGAAAAGGTCACCTTAAGAGGCCTCTTCTTATTTAACTCTTGAATATCCAGCGTGTTGTCAGTCATTTCCTCATCAGAGTTCAAAAGTAAGTCCATTTTATTCAGCATCGAAAGTATCTGTCGTTTTGAGTCATCATTGGAGTTTTCTGACATTGCTACACCGAGCCCGGAGGCCCCTTTTCACCCTCAAGGCTGGTAGGGACAACAACCTCACAACTAGCCTACTGAACCTCCTCACCTTCCACTATTTGGGCATTATGTTCCTTTGGAGTTCTGACTTTCTTTGCTGACCGAGTCTCCATTGGCCTAGGGAGGTAGGAGTAGTCCTTGCGCCCCTTTGATTTCTTCTTCTTGGACACAATGTATCTTCCAGGGTCTATGTTTTCCTTATTCCCCTTTTTTATCCTTGGTCTATGTAAGCCCTTTTCAGCCCCTCCTGTATCAACATCATCTGAGGGTTGGCCTTCTCCATCCGATTCATCTTCAGAGGTACAAAACTGGTTACAGTCTGAGTCCCCCTCATTGCTCAAACAGTAGAATCTGTTACTTACTTTGAGGGTTGGCCTTTCTTATCGATTTGGACAATTTAACACTCTTACCATTGATCCATTTGTTTTGGCTAAACCCTAGGGTTTCAAATAAGAACGTTTTTGACACCCCTCCTATTTCTAGGGCATGTAGTGGGCTAATGGGGTCATCTTCAAGTGTTTTCTAACATTCACCGCCGAAGGCATATTAGATTTGTAACAGCCCGAGATTTTATGAAAAATATTCTTTTTTATTTCACTAATGTCTTGTGTTGTACACTACACCAAAAGGAGCTTGCACAACACGCATCCTTGACTTGCCTTGCATTACACGCAATCGCAACCTTTCTCGATAGCGTGTGTGGTACGTAATACTGAGTTTTACGAAACAATGATATGCTATTAAAATATTATTAAAACTAGTTGTTATGAATAGTAATAACCACTTTTTAAATTTTAGAAATTTTAGCTCTCAAAATGGACTTCATTTTTGGATTCTGAGTATCGAATTTAGCCTAAGGTGAAATTTTGGTACTTTTCGGATAACTTTCATATTCTGATGAATAGTGAAAATTACTAAATTATAATTAAAAACAACTTTTTTAATCGAAATAATTAATAGTTATAAATCATTAATTTGAGTGGTTTTAAAGTATATTTAGAATATATTTTTACAATTTAATACAATTTTGGTCATTGGATGTAATTTCACATTTAAACTAGACATAAACAAGTGTCAATCTTTTGATAGATATTGTTTCTTAAAAACACGCTATTTGTTTTAACAGCGGGATTTAATTACAAAATTAATTAATGCAACTTTTATGTTATGAATTTGGTAAAATAGACTTCATTTTTGAATTCGGAATATGAAATATAGCTTAGGATGAAATTTTGGCATTGTTCTGAAAAACATCAATTTTTGATGAATAGTGAAACTACTAAGTGGTAGGTTAAAAACTGAATTTTGCATAAAACTTAATTTTACCGCTTCTGTGAATGGAATTTCAAAAATCCGAGAGACACGGTTAATATCAAGGACTAAAATGTGGTTCAATGAGATGAAAATAATTTTTTGGTGAATAGTAACTTTTTACTATTTTTACCGCGGTTAATAGTAAATAGGGTAACTAAGAGTAAATATGATATTAATATTACCCTAACACATGTCCTAATTCTATTGGACAAGTGTAATTCGACCAAAAACAAACTTAGGAATAAAATATGACCATTTAGGCCCACTTGGATTAGATTAGGACATTTATTATTAATTTATTTAAAGAAGGGTTAAAATAGTTAAAATCAAAGTTTAATAAGTAAATCATTTTTAATATGGGGTTATACATAAGATAAATTCGACTATAAATATTCATTAGAAATCTAAAAAGATTTCCTACATAATGGTATTTTATTTTTAATTTTTAGACATTAAATAATTTAATTTATTTATGACACAATGATGATGCAGTAATTATCTTATTAATGAAATATTGACATAATTGATGTTATAAACACAAAAATAAATGTAATTTGAGACTTTTTATGAATTACACTAATTTTCTAGGTTACTATGATATATTAGTGTTGATTTAATCAACTTGGTTCGAAAATATAATTCTGTTATGACTTTCACAAAAATCATATATCAAATAGTGTCAAAATTGACACAAAATAGTTTTTAAATCAAATATTATATTATTAATTGTTATTTTATTCCTAAAAATCTAAGGTTCGGCCAAATGACTTAGATAAGGATATATGTATTAATAATATACAATTTGGGGTTCGTTTGGCATGTTATAGTAAGTTTATTAACCATATAGTGAAAGAAAACAAAAAACACGATAAAAGTTAAATTATTTAACTTAGAGTTAAATCTAATTGATAAGGTTAAAATAATACCCTAAACTTGTCTAAATCCTATTGGTTGATAGGATTTCGACCCATCCCCACTTTAGCTTCGAAATAAGACCCTTTGGAACCATTATAAACCGATTTTGACTTTAATATAAAATAATATTTTGAGATATTCCTAAGGTGCCCCTCTCCTCCCCTATAAAAGGACACCTCCTCCCCCTCCTCCTCACACCAATTTGAGCACTCAAGCTCGTCCAACCCCTGCCAATTTCTCCTCTCCACTTCCCTATCAACATCCTAGAGGTTCTGGTCTTCCTCAAAGACCAATTTTAGTGCCCTAAGAGGAGGTCTCAAAGAGGCACTTCAAAGAAGAGGTAATTACCGTTACCAATTCTTTCATCTTTATTTCTTCTTCCACTTATTCTTCTTAGGTTGTTTCATTATGAAGTAATAACATCAGTATCACTCATATACTGATATGTTATTATAATTATGAAACAACCCTATTTCACCATCTATCCATCCTACGGAAAAAGAAATCACCGCACGTGCGTACGTACGGAATACCGTCTCCACGCCGTGGTGTAATCTATTTTCCACCACCACCTTACATAGATGGGTATAATGGTGTAAAGAATAACTATACATAGTTATTACAACATCATATTGATTCTGATATATTTTATAATTCACTCCAATTCAATTCAATACTTATAGAAATGATATCATCGCTCGTGCGTACGTACGGACTACCGTCTCCACGACGCGATGAGATTCATTCTCCATATTAACCATTTAAGAATGATTATAAAGTATATATAAGAAATAATAATGAAATATATGACATTATAAAGCTACTAGATTTATGTATATATATACATATGTATGTCATCTACTTACTTCCATTTCAAGACAATAAGGAAAGGAAAACAACGTTCATGCGTACGTACGGACTACCGTCTCCATGAACGGTGTTTTTCATTTTATTTATCTACCTATTATATATATATATATACTAAATATATATGATATATAAATCATATTTTATATTCTGGAAGTAAGTAAATCATGATATAAGTAATAATGATGTCAAGAACAACAAGTCAAAACACCTACGATAAATGAAATGATTTTACCCAAAACGCTTCTTTAACATGGAATTTACAAAAGAACGGGTAATATAATGTAATAAGTGAACCATATATGATATCATAACAGTGAATATGATTCTGTAATAAGTCAATGACATTATTTAAATCATTATACAGGAGGTTCGGACACATACGAAGCAAATCGGACCTAAGGTAAGGGAAATATCACAATCTCATTTTTATCCGAGATTGTTTATTCGTAAGTATTTACTGGGGTGTATTTTATCATCCACATCCATGTTTCCTCAATATGTAATATTATTTCCATCCATCTACAATGTTTTAAATCCAATTTTACCCTTTGGTGAGTTTTTAGTAAAAGATATGAAAGGAATCTTTTGTCGTTTTTCGTACGAGGTACATTTTGACTTTTTTCGACAAAAGTAAAAAAGAATGTTTTTTTAACTTATACGGCACGAACGGATTTCTACTGTTTTATGAAGCCTTATTTTCATGAAGCTTCCTCTAAAATATTTCATGACTATTTTCAATAAAATATATTTCTTTTAAAATTGCATGATGTTTTGTGAAAAGAAATTGATTTTGAAAAAGAAAGGATATTTTCCTCAAGAATTCAATTCAAGTGTTTTATCAAAATTATTTTCCATCTAAGATAATAAAGGGTTCTGTTTTTATCCCTTTAATTACATTGATTTGATTATGTTGTGAGGGGATTATTTTTATGAAGTCATTTGCCTTATAAGATTTATTTTATGATGTCATGATGTTTCAAGAATCCCATTTTTGTTACATGTGTTATGCGATGATGTATGATTTATGATTATGTGGCACACATAAGAAAGGATTCATTATAAGATGGGTGGGACCTATATCTCCCTCCAATGCATTGGGTAAAGATTTTATATCTCATGAGATAGACATGGCTGGAATGGTAGGTTATACCGGTTCAGTGAAACAGGACTGAAACGAGGATTACTCGATTCAGAAAGGGACTTTGTCCACTAAGATAGTCTTGGCAATGAGTCTTGACTAACAAGAAATGATTCTCTATGATTATGTGTGTATGACACAATGAGTAATGTTTAAAGTTATGATTTCATTCCACTACTATGATTTATCCCATGTTATGAAATTATGCTCTCTTTTGCAGGTTAAGATTTCCAAAAATGTTATGTTCTTATGAAAATTATGTGATTGATATTTCCTTTGTTTACCCTTACTGAGCATTTGAGCTCACCCTTTTATGTTTTCTTCTCCCCAGGATATAAAGAAAGGTTTTAGGTAAAAAAAAAGGAAGATCTTTGTGGGAGATTTTGAAGATCTTTCACCAGGATTAGAAGATTATAGTCCGAGTTTCCAAAGACACTAAACTATTACGGTCCTTGTGTGTGTGTTTTTGTAAGGTACTAAGTATTCCGCAAAAGTAATGTAATGTCCATGTACATCAAGATACGGGTCTCTACAGTTGGTATCAGAGGAAAGGTTTAGTCAACCTTTGGAAACTAGGATGTGAAAACGTTAGTGAGATCCCTAGAGATATTTCTAAGGTATGTCTAGGGATGTCCCTAAGGATACGTATACGTATAGGATAGTCCTAGAACTATGGTAACGATCTTAGAATTAAACCTAAGATGTTAGATATTGAAGGTACTCCCCCTTTATTATGTTGTTTTCCCTAGCATGATTTTTGCCTCTCACACTATTCTTTTTGGGTTTTAGAAAATGGCTGGAAACAAGATGATTCACAATAATGGAGGATATGATGGACAATGGAATGATATTATTCATAATGAAATGGGATTTGGAAGTCCAAACATCATTATTATGTCGAATCAGCAATCTCATAATATGATCAATAAAGTAAAATTTGGTAAGTTTCCTGACTCGGCTAATAAGAGAAAGATGGAGTTTCATGATGATCATAGAGGAAAGAAAGTTCAATTTCCCCTATGTAATTCATGTGGGAAGAGGCATCAAGGAGAATGTTTCAAAGGAACTGGAAGATGCTTTGGGTGTGGAAAAGAAGGACACAAAGCAAGTAAGTGCAAAGGAAAAGGTTCAGTTAACACCATGGATGAGGATAATGGTATTGCTACGACATCGACAATGGTAAAATGCTTTAAATGTGGAATATACGGGCATTATGCAAACCAATGCCCTAAGGGAAAGTCTCATGAAGAGAATCAGTATGGTCGTATGGGAAGTATTTATGTTGACGATGATGAAGAAACTACAAATGATATGTGAGATGAAAGAAATGTTGATGCTCGGTCAATGGTCTAAGAATGTAGTGGAATGATTACATGTTTATCATGTGTAGTGTTGGAATAAGGAGACATCTAAGGATTGTTACACTGTTGTCTTTCCTTAATTGTATTACCATGAAAGGTTATTCAGATACTTTTGGAAAGTAGATGATAAGTGCATAATGAAAGGATAAGAAGACAATGAGATGTTTGATTGTATTCATGAGCTCATGATTGATTTAAGGACTAAGTGATATCATGGTTTGAGTATAAATAATTTTGAGGATTTTGGTATGTGGAAAGAGTTAACTTTTAACTGCACTCATGTTTTCACTAAGGTATTCAAGAGAATACACGATTAAGGACTTTGAATGTTTGGAATGTGACCAAAAAGACATATCTTATGATATGTGGGGATCAACGACAGTATTAAATCTCTGGTAATCGTTGTCACTATATTATGAGAGTGGACTGCAGTATTATGTATAAGCCTAAAGATTAGACTGGATTATGTTGGACATAAGTTAGTATTGTTTAAGGATAGAAGATTTTCGATATTATTGATGGGATGTTATAGTAACTTAGTTTTAGAAAAAGGACAACCTGCAGGACGGGCGACAGCCCATCGCTTCGGACAAGGCTGTAGGAATCTAACCCACAACCGAAGTGCGACTGGCCTTTATCGCCTACCACTGACCTACAGGAAGTCCCTGTTTAGTAGAAACTAGTGTTATTATATTAAGCAGTATGATATATGAAGTATAATCCCATTTTAGGAACCATATATGATTAATCCCACTATAGATCGACTTATGTATATAAATTTTGCTAACCTTTTGAGACAGATGGAATGACCCGTCATTCTATCACGTGATCTGCTAACACTTCACGAATAACAAATTCAACTTCATTTATTTAAGAGATGAAGTGGAAATTGTTAAAGGCACGAACAACAGTGAGATTGTACCAAAATAAAGTAAGTATTTATTCTAATTCAAATTCTTTAACTTTAGGGAAATGATCTTGAAAACCAAAAATGTTGTCCTAGTTCTCTTATACCTGATGAATCAGATGGTACCTTAGATCGTCACAAATTTATGGATTTGTGATTACTGGCTTTTCCATAGCCATGTTCTCTACCACTCTCCATCAGAACATGATGGTTAGATTTCTCTTCCATATCCATATTTTCACCTATGTGGAAACCCAGTGATTAGTTTAGTTGGGTAATCGTTACATTTCATACTTTAGTTTTTAAAGCCAAGTTTTGGTATTACTTTTTACGATGTGGGTTTCTATTAAAGAAACTTTCTAATAGTAAACCATTTATAACCCCGACGAATTTCGAGGGCGAAATTCATTTTAAGGGGGGTAGAATGTAACAGCCCGAGATTTTATGAAAAATATTCTTTTTTATTTCACTAATGTCTTGTGTTGTACACTACACCAAAAGGAGCTTGCACAACACGCATCCTTGACTTGCCTTGCATTACACGCAATCGCAACCTTCCTCGATAGCGTGTGTGGTACGTAATACTGAGTTTTACGAAACAATGATATGCTATTAAAATATTATTAAAACTAGCCGTTATGAATAGTAATAACCACTTTTTAAATTTTAGAAATTTTAGCTCTCAAAATGGACTTCATTTTTGGATTCTGAGTATCGAATTTAGCCTAAGGTGAAATTTTGGTACTTTTCGGATAACTTTCATATTCTGATGAATAGTGAAAATTACTAAATTATAATTAAAAACAACTTTTTTAATCGAAATAATTAATAGTTATAAATCATCAATTTGAGTGGTTTTAAAGTATATTTAGAATATATTTTTACAATTTAATACAATTTTGGTCATTGGATGTAATTTCACATTTAAACTAGACATAAACAAGTGTCAATCTTTTGATAGATATTGTTTCTTAAAAACACACTATTTGTTTTAACAGCGGGATTTAATTACAAAATTAATTAATGCAACTTTTATGTTATGAATTTGGTAAAATAGACTTCATTTTTGAATTCGGAATATGAAATATAGCTTAGGATGAAATTTTGGCATTGTTCTGAAAAACATCAATTTTTGATGAATAGTGAAACTACTAAGTGGTAGGTTAAAAACTGAATTTTGCATAAAACTTAATTTTACCGCTTCTGTGAATGGAATTTCAAAAATCCGAGAGACACGGTTAATATCAAGGACTAAAATGTGGTTCAATGAGATGAAAATAATTTTTTGGTGAATAGTAACTTTTTACTATTTTTACCGCGGTTAATAGTAAATAGGGTAACTAAGGGTAAATATGATATTAATATTACCCTAACACATGTCCTAATTCTATTGGACAAGTGTAATTCGACCAAAAACAAACTTAGGAATAAAATATGACCATTTAGGCCCACTTGGATTAGATTAGGACATTTATTATTAATTTATTTAAAGAAGGGTTAAAATAGTTAAAATCAAAGTTTAATAAGTAAATAATTTTTAATATGGGGTTATACATAAGATAAATTCGACTATAAATATTCATTAGAAAGATAAAAAGATTTCCTACATAATGGTATTTTATTTTTAATTTTTAGACATTAAATAATTTAATTTATTTATGACACAATGATGATGCAGTAATTATCTTATTAATGAAATATTGACATAATTGATGTTATAAACACAAAAATAAATGTAATTTGAGACTTTTTATGAATTCCACTAATTTTCTAGGTTACTATGATATATTAGTGTTGATTTAATCAACTTGGTTCGAACATATAATTCTGTTATGACTTTCACAAAAATCATATATCAAATAGTGTCAAAATTGACACAAAATAGTTTTTAAATATAATATTATATTATTAATTGTTATTTTATTCCTAAAAATCTAAGGTTCGGCCAAATGACTTAGATAAGGATATATGTATTAATAATATACAATTTGGGGTTCGTTTGGCATGTTATAGTAAGTTTATTAACCATATAGTGAAAGAAAACAAAAAGACACGATAAAAGTTAAATTATTTAACTTAGAGTTAAATCTAATTGATAAGGTTAAAATAATACCCTAAACTTGTCTAAATCCTATTGGTTGATAGGATTTCGACCCATCACCACTTTAGCTTAGAAATAAGACCCTTTGGAACCATTATAAACCGATTTTGACTTTAATATAAAATAATATTTTGAGATATTCCTAAGGTGCCCCTCTCCTCCCCTATAAAAGTACACCTCCCCCCCCCTCCTCCTCACACCAATTTGAGCACTCAAGCTCGGCCAACCCCTGCCAATTTCTCCTCTCCACTTCCCTAGCAACATCCTAGAGGTTCTGGTCTTCCTCAAAGACCAATTTTAGTGCCCTAAGAGGAGGTCTCAAAGAGGCACTTCAAAGAAGAGGTAATTACCGTTACCAATTCTTTCATCTTTATTTCTTCTTCCACTTCTTCTTCTTAGGTTGTTTCATTATGAAGTAATAACATCAGTATCACTCATATACTGATATGTTATTATAATTATGAAACAACCCTATTTCACCATCTATCCATCCTACGGAAAAAGAAATCACCGCACGTGCGTACGTACGGAATACCGTCTCCACGCCGTGGTGTAATCTATTTTCCACCACCACCTTACATGGATGGGTATAATGGTGTAAAGAATAACTATACATAGTTATTACAACATCATATTGATTCTGATATATTTTATAATTCACTCCAATTCAATTCAATACTTATATAAATGATATCATCGCTCGTGCGTACGTACGGACTACCGTCTCCACGACGCGATGAGATTCATTCTCCATATTAACCATTTAAGAATGATTATAAAGTATATATAAGAAATAATAATGAAATATATGACATTATAAAGCTACTGGATTTATGTATATATATACATATGTATGTCATCTACTTACTTCCATTTCAAGACAATAAGGAAAGGAAAACAACGTTCATGCGTACGTACGGACTACCGTCTCCATGAACGGTGTTTTTCATTTTATTTATCTACCTATTATATATATATATATACTAAATATATATGATATATAAATCATATTTTATATTCTGGAAGTAAGTAAATCATGATATAAGTAATAATGATGTCAAGAACAACAAGTCAAAACACCTACGATAAATGAAATGATTTTACCCAAAACGCTTCTTTAACATGGAATTTACAAAAGAACGGGTAATATAATGTAATAAGTGAACCATATATGATATCATAACAGTGAATATGATTCTGTAATAAGTCAATGAAATTATTTAAATCATTATACAGGAGGTTCGGACACATACGAAGCAAATCGGACCTAAGGTAAGGGAAATATCACAATCTCATTTTTATCCGAGATTGTTTATTCGTAAGTATTTACTGGGGTGTATTTTATCATCCACATCCATGTTTCCTCAATATGTAATATTATTTCCATCCATCTACAATGTTTTAAATCCAATTTTACCCTTTGGTGAGTTTTTAGTAAAAGATATGAAAGGAATCTTTTGTCGTTTTTCGTACGAGGTACATTTTGACTTTTTTCGACAAAAGTAAAAAAGAATGTTTTTTTAACTTATACGGCACGAACGGATTTCTACTGTTTTATGAAGCCTTATTTTCATGAAGCTTCCTATAAAAGATTTCATGACTATTTTCAATAAAATATCTTTCTTTTAAAATTGCATGATGTTTTGTGAAAAGAAATTGATTTTGAAAAAGAAAGGATATTTTCCTCAAGAATTCAATTCAAGTGTTTTATCAAAATTATTTTCCATCTAAGATAATAAAGGGTTCTGTTTTTATCCCTTTAATTACATTGATTTGATTATGTTGTGAGGGGATTATTTTTATGAAGTCATTTGCCTTATAAGATTTATTTTATGATGTCATGATGTTTCAAGAATCCCATTTTTGTTACATGTGTTATGCGATGATGTATGATTTATGATTATGTGGCACACATAAGAAAGGATTCATTATAAGATGGGTGGGACCTATATCTCCCTCCAATGCATTGGGTAAAGATTTTATATCTCATGAGATAGACATGGCTGGAATGGTAGGTTATACCGGTTCAGTGAAACAGGACTGAAACGAGGATTACTCGATTCAGAAAGGGACTTTGTCCACTAAGATAGTCTTGGCAATGAGTCTTGACTAACAAGAAATGATTCTCTATGATTATGTGTGTATGCCACAATGAGTAATGTTTAAAGTTATGATTTCATTCCACTACTATGATTTATCCCATGTTATGAAATTATGCTCTCTTTTGCAGGTTAAGATTTCCAAAAATGTTATGTTCTTATGAAAATTATGTGATTGATATTTCCTTTGTTTACCCTTACTGAGCATTTGAGCTCACCCTTTTATGTTTTCTTTTCCCCAGGATATAAAGAAAGGTTTTAGGTAAAAAAAAAAGGAAGATATTTGTGGGAGATTTTGAAGATCTTTCACCAGGATTAGAAGATTATAGTCCGAGTTTCCAAAGACACTAAACTATTACGGTCCTTGTGTGTGTGTTTTTGTAAGGTACTAAGTATTCCGCAAAAGTAATGTAATGTCCATGTACGTCAAGATACGGGTCTCTAAAAGATTGGCTCATCTCATATTTCCAACACCACTAGGGGTAAGGTTTTTCTTCTATTATTTTTTTTAAAACATTTATTTTGGGTTCTTTAAGTGATTTAGGGTTCCTAAAAATTATTTTTAGGATGTTTGGTGGCTTGTTGAAGGATTGTACCCACATACATAGGTATATGTGTGTATATATATATCTACCTTGTATATATTCCCTCATTGTGAGGGGAATATGTACATTGGGTTAATGGGTATGTATATAGGAATTCATATGTGTGCAAGTGTGGAATGATCATTTCTGATGAATTTGTGAAGTGACAAAGTGTTCGACTTGGTCTGCTCCCTTTTTGAGGTAGGTTCCCCATACCCACACCTTTAATTTTGAATTCCCTGATTGTTTAGAACTTTAACAATGTGTTTTTATATTTATTTGGAATGCATATATTCATATCTATGGGTTTGGTAAAATTTATTTCTCCTCTTGTAATTGGTTTCCCATTTATTTACATAACTTTTCTATGAGGTTTTACAAGTTTATTTTAAATGTTAAGTATCCTAAGTGTTTTAAAATAGCTTAATAAAAGATTCTTAGATTGTAATGTGTATTTTTTGGCTCTTAAAGGCTTTAGTTAAATGATTTATCTAATTCTTGGACCATTTGGAACCTTTAGTACATGATGTGTATTGTTTCCTTGGATTTCTAAATGGTTTGGAAAGGTTTTGTAAATTTATTTGAAATAGACGTGATGTGAAATCCAAGATGGAACTTTATAATGTTTGGGAAATGAGTACGGTTTTGGAAATATAAATTCCTTATTGAAATCTTGGTGCTTTTTGAGAAATGGTTTTGAAACTAAAATTATGTGATGAAATCATTGGCACTTGTTGAATAAATGGTTTCTCATGTGAGTTGCGATGATTGGCTAATACCATGCATGAGAATGATATCTGATACCAATAGAATTTTGGATGAAATCCTCTTTAGTGTCTCATGCACAAGAATGTTGTTGGGTGGTTTCTATACCTAATTTCCAAAAGTATCATCATCATCATCATCATCATCATCATTATGGGATTCCAAGGCATCATCTTTAGGGTCAAGTGAAAGTTACTTATTGACCCTGATTAGATGGGTTGGTACCCCCTGGATTAGTTGAGAGGCTAGGTGGTATGTGCCACTAGATTGGTCAGTTTAGGGAGGCTAGTTGGTTATTGACTATGGAGTTTCACCATACACCAGTAGGTGGTTCAGAACTGAGTACATCCAAGTATTTCTTCTAGATATGTTTAGGAAAATCCCATGATTAAATTCTTATATGTTTTTATTTATTTTTGTGGAACTTTTGGTTATTTGATCTCATTGAACCTTTAATTTGATTTTCATATTAAAATACCTATTATATCATTATATAATCTTTAAATTAATTTATTAAAATGACTTATATGATTCAGAAATTTTTTTAGAAAGTGAAATGAAAAAGTTATTTTTTTAAATATAGAATCGTATTTATTATTTTTATAAAAGTGTGGAAAAAATTATTTTTATATGTCCTATTTTTAAACTATAAATAATGGAATTCTATTTAAAGGTGGGGAATAAGGAGTTGTTTATCTTTGGAATCCCTAATTAGAATTTTAGTGCTCATGATTACTATATCCTTTCATTTTTAGGTTCCTCTAGTTCTATATCACCCTTGGAGTGAACTTAGTTTTGTGCTTGGTGGTGACCCATGAGGTCACATAGAGGTATGAGTAGCAGTTTATTTGTTTCCTCCTCAAGTGATTAATTTTATTTTTTAGTTTTATTTTCATTAATTTCTCATTTATTCATGGGGGAAATCATTAAAAATAGTTATATCCTGATGCCTGACACTAGTTTCTAGCCTGGGAGGATAGGGAATTCCTCTCAGGCCTTGTTGTGGGCTAGATCAAGTGATCGGGTTGGGGTTGATCCAGAATGGTAAATGGTATCAGAGGAGCCCCCTTGTTATTTGGTGTGTTAGGTAGTTAGAGACTAGAACTATCAAGACTCGTGATTTAGGTATGGGAAGAGCGTCATGAACTCTTGATCATTCTAATCCTCTAGTTTCTAGGGGTAGCCCGTGATTTGAGTATTTGGTTTTGGTTTGTGTTGATGGGGGATTACCAAGGGAGTGGTATGGTGTTTCACGACTGACTTAAATAAAGTAGTGACCCATGTGGATCTTGAGCGTATGTATTTATACACTCTTAGTGGTTGGTTCTTTCTTGGTTCATGGTCTGATAAACCATGTAGTCGGGTTAGGAATGAACACTAGTTCCTCATCTAGGTGCTTCAATTTGAGTTTTGTTTATCATTTGGTTTTGGTTGGTGTGAATTTAAATTGTTTTTGGGTTATTTTCCTAAGTTATTAAAGGAGGATTTATTTGAAAAGGTTGTATTTAAAAAATAAAAAACCTTGGTTTTTTTTTGAGAATTGAAGGGAAACTATTTTGAATTTCGAAAAGCTTTATAAAATGTAAAATGAGAATCAAGTTAGAAATTATTGGTTTTGATAGATAAATGGTATGTATGACCCTTTTTATTCCTTATGTAAATTCACATATGTGCATGTGTGTATGTAAAGTGCATGTTGGTATATATGTGTGGATGATATAAGAGGAAGTGGTATGGAAAAATATGTGGTAGTTCATAGGATGTCACAAGTAAATATTTAAAATTAAAGATTTATCTTAGAAAGGGGGATTCTTTTATAAATAGATCTAAGGTTTTAAAGGAAAAAATGTGATTGTGTTTTTGATTTTTAAGAGGATTTGATGGATTTTTTTAAAATGGAAAATGAATTTTTATTTCAAAAGGGTATTAAAATTTAAAGTGGGTGAATTTGGAAAATAGTGATTTTTAAATGAGGATTCTTGGATTGTTTTGTGATGTTGTTGTGGTTTTATTTTGGTTGAGATTTTATTCATCTTCAATTTGGTTTGTGATGTGTTAGACTATGAGCTTGATTTTTGGTTGGATATTTCCTTTTTGGTTGAGCATTAGTTGGGTGTTGTTTTAGTTTTGTATTATTCTATTATTCATAGTATGCTACCCAAAAAGGTCCTAAATGTTTCTTGTGTCTTTTTGTCTTTGGCCTTTCCCATAATCTAAGTATAGTGGTGGGATCAAGTTCACTTTTGTTTTGCCCATTTTTTGTGGTGATATAGTTTCATTAGAGGTAATGAAGTGGCTCAATGAAGTCAAAATAATTTTTAGGAACTCCTGATGTGGTGAGGGCTCAAGTTGTTTTAAATTTGTTTGAGGGTCTAGGATTGGATCGGTGGAAGGGGTCGTTCTAGTCTCATTGCGAGTTGGTATGTCTTGTTCCATCTTCAAGGCCACTTCCACCTAATGTTATATTCTTGAGGAAGTTAATAAGAGGAATGTTCCTGAGCTCATGGTTGCTCGATAAGTTTAAATGACAGTTAAGAGATATGTTGACCATTTTAATGTACTGGTTTCCTTTTCTTCAGAGGTGGCATTAAAAGATTAGTTTGGGAAGTTGGTGGATGAGTCATTTTTGGCCGTGTTGGTTCTTGAAATGTAGGTGGTTGGAAGTTTAGTTTTTTATTACTTCATATGAGGGCACCATATCTAGTGGAGGTTATACACTAGAGGAACTTATCCCTAATATTTCTCTTTTGTTGGTACTAAATTATCATTCACTGGTTTGACCACTTCTGTGCTTCCAGTGTGGTTAGTTTGGGCATTAAAATGTCACATTGTGAAAATACTTTTGATTCTTAATAATGATGTGGCTATCTAGGTCACTTGGGTATGTTTTTTAGGTAGAGTCATTTAAAGGAGAAAGTCTTGGCCAGAGGATGTCAGCTCATAATTGTGGGGTAAATGACGCTTCAAGACATTAGGGCTCCAACCATAGGTCCTGAAGTGAAGCTCTTGACATAGTCAGGTATCTAAGAGAGTGTGAAGGACCTTGGTATAACTTTTATATCTGGTTCTATAATGGGATAGTTTAATTTTCTATTGTAGTGTCTTCATCTTTGAAGGTTCCATTTTTTTGTAAAAGGATTATTGGCCTCATTTCATCATTGTGGTATTTGTTTTTGAAAGTTCCATTTTGGTGGAGAAAGGTTTGGTGGCCTTGTGTCCTTGTAAACCTCAATAGTTATGGTCACTCCTTATGGTTGTGAACCCTTGAAAATTAGTCTCTTTGTGGATTGATTTTAGTTTTGTGTTTTGTTCATTTTGGAGATGCTCACGTCCTTTGGAGGTGATACATCATGGTTTGGATAAATTCTCACCATGGGGTTTTTTTGGGGACTTCTTGTGGTGGAGTTTTGTCTATGAAAGAGTTCTTCGGTCGATCAGTTTTGGGGGTTTTCTCTTTGGTTTATGTTGGTAGTTCTAGAGTTGGCCAATGCTGGAGGTTCCAAGGGTTGTCTAAGCTGATTGGTTCTTAAATGGTAGGGAGACCCACCATAGATCTCATTGTGGTTTATTTTTTTCATTGTGCAGTACTAGTTGATTTCTTATAGTGGGGAGAACCATCCTCTTTCTCTCATGGTTCTTCTCATTGTAGTTTCCCTTAGAGCTATTTAGGTGTGACTCGTATAATGAAAGATCAAACCGAGTTTGTGGTTTTGTTGGCCTTGTTCAATTTCGATCTTGAGTTTGATTCCTCATTTGACTGGGTGACTTTCTTGGGGTAGAAAGTTTTTTGGGTGGGGGAAATTATCACACCCTAAACTCATAAATTTAATTATTTCAATTATTTATACCTTTATTTTTGTTTTCAGGCTGTTCTGGGTTAAATTTTGAAATTTTGAAGCACAGAGGGGTTCTGCGCATGAATTTCACACAATTAATTATAACCGTGAGGCCACTGTGTGTGAGGGTTTGTCATCGGGATAGTGCCATTTATCATGGTTATATAATGGTTTGATCAACAATGCATCTTCTAGTAGGTAATCGTGCAGGGGTTCCAGACCTAGGTAGTGGAAATCACATGGTTAGTGCACGGTCTGGTAAACCATACTCAAACCATGCAGGGTTCCCAAAATGTTTAAAACTGATTATTTATTTATTATTTATTTTCATTTTTTTCCTCTTTTCCTTTCCTATTATCCTTATCACGCATCACACAAGGTGTGTCTTTCCCCCTCCCATGGTTGTATGTTTCCCCTTCTCTAGGTCCCCTATGATGGCGATTTCAACCGATTTATTCTGGTTTCTTGGTCAAAACCACTAGGTAAGACCCTCTCTCCATTTTACTTATTGATTTGGCCAATTTACCCTCTTCCTATAACCCCATTTGTTTTGGTCGAACCCTAGTGTTTCATATGAGGTTATTTTTGACATCCCTCTTGTTTTTAGGGCATGCATTGGGCTCCTCAGGATGTCTTCTAGTGTTTTCTGACATTTTCTATTGAAGGAAATGCAGATTTAATTGTTTCAACTTCCTGATGCTGCTCACGGTAAGGGTTTTCTTCTTATATTTTGTTTCTCACCTTTTTCTGGGTTCCTTTGGTGATTTTGGATTATTATAAATTATTTATAGAACATTTAGTGTCTATTTGAAGGATTTCACTCACATACATAGGTATTTATATATATATATATATACCTTGTACATATTCCCTAATATAGAAGGGAATATATAAATTGTGTTAAGGGGTATATATGTAGAAATTTATGTATGTGAAAGTGTGGAGAAATCATTGCTGATAAATTTGTCAAGTACCAAAGTGTTTAGCTTGGTCCTCTCCCTTTTGAGGTAGGTTCCCTATACCCATGCCTTTAATTTTGAATTCCCTAATTTATTAGAAATTTAAAAATATGATTTTATATTTATGTTTTATATATATATGCATATCTATAGGTTTGGTAAAATTGATTGCGCCTCTTGGAATTGGTTTCCAATTTATTTAAATAACTTGTCTAATATTTTTTTCAAGTTTTTTTTAAATGGGAAGTATTCTAAATTTTTTAGAATAGTTTTATAAAATATTCTTATCTTTTAAGGTGTATTTTTCAGTACTTAAAGGATTTGGTTAAATGAGTTATCTAATGATTGGACCATTTGGAACCTTTCATACATGATGTGTATTGTTTCCTTGGTTTTGGAAATGGGTTGTAAAGGTTTTGTAAATGTATTTGAAATAGATCTGATATTAAATCCCGGTTGGAACTTTTTAATTTTTGGGAAATGAATATAGTTTTTGAAATATAAATGCCCAGTTGACATATTTGTATGTTTTGAGAAATGGTTTTGAAACTCAAATGATGTGACGACCTAATTGGTACTTGTTAAAGAAATGGTTTCTAGTGTGAGTTGTGATGCTTGGCTTATATCATGTATGAGAACATTATCTGAGACCATTGGAATTTTGGATGAGATCCTCTTCAATGGATCATGAAGGAGAATGTTGTTTGGTAGTTGCAATACCTTAGTTTTAAAAGTATCGTCATCATAATCGTCATCGTCGTCGTCGTCATCATCATCATCATCATCATCATCATCATCATCATCATCATCATCATCATCATCATCATCATCATCATCATCATCATCATCATCATCATCATCATCATCATCATCATCATCATCATCATCACCATCATCATCATCATCATCATCACCATCACCACCACCATCATCATCATCATCACCATCACTATCATCATCATGGTATTCCTTGGCATCATCTGGATGGTTGAGTGACATTTACTTATCGACCCCGATTAGACGAGTTGGTACCCCTGGATTAGTTGAGAGGATAGGTGGGATGTGCCACTAGATTTTCTAGTTTAGGGCAGCCAGTTAGTTATTCAATATAGAGTTTCACCATACACTATCAGGTGTTTCTGAACCAAGTACATCCAGGGATTTTTTCTAGAGATTTTCAGGAAACTCCCATGATTACATTCTTATATGCTCCTATTTCTTTTTGTGAAACTTTTTTCTATTTGATCTCATGGAACCTTTACTTTACTTTTCACATTAAAATAACTTTTAGAAAATTAGATTTATTTTAAAGTAATTTATTAAAATGACTTATATGATTCAGAAATTGTTTTGGAAAGTGAAATGAAAAGGGTTTTTTTCTTATAAATAACATATTATTATTTATTTTTATAAAAGAGTGGACAAAATTATTTTTATGTCCTATTTTCAAAATAACAAGAATGGAACTCACATTATAGGTTGGATATAGGGTGTTGTTTATATTTGGAATCCCTACTAATAATTTTGGTGCTCATGCCTACTATATCTTTTTAGTTTTAGGTTCTTCCAATTTTGGATCACTCTTAGAGTGAACTTGGTTTTGTGTTTATTGGGGACCAATGAGGTCACATGGAGATACGCAGAGTCATTTATTTATTTCATCTGTGAGTCCTTACGTTTATTTTCCAATTTATTTTTCATTTATTTATATTTTCTTCATGGGATAAATCATTCCAAATAGTTTTATCTTGATTCCCAACACTAGTTTTTAGCATGTGAGGATCAATAATGACTCTCGAGCCTTATCACAGGCCGACTTGGGTGACTAGGCCGGGGTTTATCCAAGTTAGTTCATGAAAATTTATAGAAAACTTGATATTCATTTAATTAAACCTCTGAAAATTATTCATTCTAATATTTTTTCATCGATGGGAAAATAATAAACATTCAAATATATGTACTTAATTTCTTTCATTTATGATTTTACTTGCATTACTTGTGTTATGTATTTGAAACATAAGATAGATGCTCTAAATATGATTAAAATCTTAAAGAGAAGAGCTGATAATGAATGAATGTATTTTATAAAGTATATGAGAACTGATAATGATGGTGAGTATTAGAATGCTGAGTTTAAAAGTTATCTCGAAAAACATGGAATTCACGATGAGTATAGTGAAATATACACACAACAAAAAAATGTCATCGCTAAAAAGAAGAATAGAAGTTTGGTTGAAATGGGATGTAATATGTTACTTGAACTTGGTCATTCTTATTAATTTTGGAGGAAATCCATTTTCATAGCTATTTATATTAAAAACCAATGTTTCTACAAGCCAAGTTACAATATGACTCTCTATGAAATATTTTATGACAAAAATCCAAGTTTGAAACACTTATGAGTATTTGTGATTCCATACATCATAAAAAATAAAGGTGAGAACCTTTGAATGTTTTATTAGAGAGGTGAATATGGAATCTTGCATGGATATTCTCTAGATATGAGAGTATATAGTTTTTTAATAAAGATACATGAAGATTATTTGATTCAAATAATGTAAAATATTTTCAAAAAGGTGAGTGAGATGTGTCACAACCACATACAGATGAGAAAGATGAAGATTATAAAAGAATTTACATTAAGAAACATGAGAAAGATTCAAACAATTTTGATGAAACAAATGTGTAAAAATCATAATTATCTATTTTTAGTGATGATGAAGAATATAATAGATCTCATCCAAGGTTGAGAAAGAAATTGGAAGCTCAAAAAATAATTGGTGATCAAAATAAGAAGTATAAAATATGAAGTACTTAAAAATTTATTGCACATACTTATTTCTTTTCAAAAGTTGAGTCGAAAGATGTGAATGAATATTTTGAGCATCCAGAACGAATTCAGGCTACGAATTAAGAGTTGGATCAAATGGAGAAAAATTATTCGTGGGAACTAATACCAAATCCAAATGAAAAAATTTTATTAGTACAGAGTGGGTGTTCCAAAATAATATGAATGAAGAGGGTGAAGTGATAAGAAACAAATCAAGGATAGTGTGAAAAGGTTACTCATAGTTTGATAGGATTTATTTTTATGAGAATTTTTCCCCCTTGGAAAGGTTGTAAAAAATTATAATATTTATATATATTTCTGTACAATGAAGTTATAATTTTTCTAGATGGATAAGAAGTCATCCTTCCCTAATGGTGAACTTTATGATGAAGTTTATATTGAGAAAACAACATGGTTTTGTTATTGGTAAGGATGAAATTTATGTATGTAAGTTGAAAAAATAATTTTATGGGTTGAAGAAACCTTTAAGGGAATGATATTAAAAATTGGATACCTATTTAAGGAAGTTTAACTTTTAAAAAGGAAGGGTTTATAATAATATGTAAATAAAATTACATAAGGAGATTTCTATAATTTTTATTTTTTATGTTGACGATATTATATTTTTTGGGAATTATGAAAGAACTTGTGAATGATTTTATGAAGAAATAAAAATGTTGTATTAATTATCTATTCTTGGTGAAATGAAATAATTTCTTGGGTTATAAATCTCACAAATGAATAAACAAAAATTTATTCCTTAAGAAAATTATGCGAAGGAACTTCTTAATAAGGTTTTAATAGAAAATTAGAAACCTTTTTCCAAACCAATCTCAGTGGGAACCATGTTGAAAAAATGTGGAGAAGGTAAGGAAGTTAACTATAAAGAGTTTGTGATGATTATTGTAAGTTTGTAGAATCTAACTTCCTCAATACTAGATATTATTTATACTATTACAATACGTGAAAGATTCCAAAGTGATCCAAAATAACCACACCTATTGGATTGAAAAATAAATATTAGATATATTAGAGGAACAATATATTTTATAATCATGTTTGATAGCTTAGAAAGAATAATGTTTTTGGTTATAGAGATGCTGATTGGGAAGGAAGTGGTAATGATAGAAGATCCACATCTGGTGTAGTTTTTTTCTGGGAGAAATTTGTGTATATTAGCATACTAACAAAAAAATTAAGTAAATCTTTTCATGACTAAATATGAGTATGTTTCTTACAGTCAAGATAAAACACAAATTATATGGATGAAGATTTAGTTGGAAGAAATACTTAATGAAGTAAAGCTACCCTTGCTCTTGGGTTGTGATAATTATAGTTCCATCAACCTTACAAGAAACCAAGTAAAACATTATCATTCAAAACATATTGATATCAAATGTTATTTCATCAAAGAGAATGTCGATAATAATGAAATTAGGATGGAGTATGTTCCTATATCAGAACAAGTTGCTGATATTTTCACAAAACCTTTACCAAAGGAATCATTTTTCAAACTAAAGTTGAACATGGGTGTCCAACCTATTTCTCTCTAAGTTTGAGAGATGTGTTTGTATTTTCTTTCTCATCTTGTCTTTTGATAGTGTTGTCAAAGGGGGGTAATGTTTCATAAATCTATCCCTTGATATGTTCTAAACCTTTTAAGGAAGAATACATGTAGGGGGAGTTGTGGGTAATCTATGAACTCAACATGTAAGTGTTATAATTGTTTTAATAGTTTGGTAAAGTGAGTATGAAACTTGACTCTATAGTAAGGTGAAAGACGAAAAAGTTCTAAAAGTTGGAGAAGTTTGGTAAATCACTACTTTTGGATAGCATGAGTTTACTATAAATGATTCTTACTTCCTACAATGAGTAAGCTCATGTAGGATTATAATTATTGAAAATTGATCCATATATTGTAATTAAAAATTTAAATTATTTATAAACATTGGATGGAAACAAAATCCAATGGGGGATATTGTTGGGACCAAGTTGGCTAGAAGTTGTTTTTGGATGATGAAAAAAGCTTGTGTTGATTGTAATGTATTTTTTTGTCACTGCAGAAAAACCATTTCAATTTTTAAAAATTAATGATTAGTTGATAGGTAAAAATGGGGCATCATAATTAGAATATTAGACACAATTTTGATATGGAAGTTCATCTATACCGGTTTTCTGTTCTGGAGATTTTTTTTTGAGTAAAGTGGTTTTCAGACTCACATTGTGTCTAGAAAGAAAGTTTCAATTGGTATAAGAAAATGTATTGGAGTTTGTATGTCTCCATAAAAAAATATAAGAATTATTTTTCTTATTTTTAATTCTTAAATATTATAATTTGGTTAGAAACTTGTGATACAAGCCTTGTGAAAGAAAGGAGGAGAATATGTGTTTGTAATAATAATTAAAATTATTATATGCGAATATTATTGTTCTAAAATTCATGAATTCATCATGATAAAAGAATAATTTTGTGAAAAAATAAAGGATGAGAAGGTTTAAAGTTCATGAAGTCAAATTATTGTTGAATCATTGACATTAATCCATCATACTAATGGATTCATTGGAATACCTAATATATCGAATGAAATAGTTTATAGGATCCATCATTAGTTGGAATATTTTGAAGAAAAGGAAGTGCTTGCTGACACCAATCCATCAGATGTGGGGTGCCACTAATCCATCAAAGGCAGATCAAGACTACTTTTTTGTAGTAGATCAATAATTGGAGTTTTTTGGGACTCATGAATTTGAATATTCAGAGACCGATCAAGAATATGATGATCAACAATGTAGTCAACCATGTTCATCAAATTGATTTATTCTTCAAACAGGACAAGAATGAAATAAAATATGCTTTTTTTGTTTCAATTGGGTCAATTTCAAAAGAATAAAAGTATTGTTTTCTCTGGAAGTGGGTTAAGAATCATCGAACAAGAAGTGGTACCAATTCATTGGATAAGACCTAGCACTAATATATCAGATAGAGGAAGATATCATTTCATCAGATATAGGTTGAAAATGATAAGTCATCATAAATTTTACTTCATCAGATGGGGTTTGAGGAAGTTATGAAAAATTTAATAAAAGATGAAATGTTTCAAATATTGTTTCAAAGTGTTGTCAGGGGATATTGAATCTAGTGTTGAAGTGTTTCCAAGGGGTACTGATATCTTTAAAAATTGAAACAATTTTTTGTAAAAAGAAAATAAAATAAAGTATAACGAAGTTGCAACAATGTTTATGGAATAATGGGTTCAAAGGTTTATATATTTTAGTTGGTATAGAGCATCAAAATGATAAGTCATTCATTTTTTTTCAAATGGTATAGTGAAACATAAATAAAGTTTTTAATATTACGTTATTTTTCATCACAATTAAGAAATGATTTAGAACATCAAATGGTATGGGATAGAATAATTATTAGAAATTCATCTTGAATATGAAGTTATGAGAATATTTGAGATGTTTTTATAATAATTGAAAAGAATTTATAAGCACAAAATAGTTAAATATTATATAGGAATGAATGTGAATTTGAGTTTTGAGAAATTTGGTTGAGTGGGAAAACATTTTCATATTCCCACACAAACCAATTTTTATTGTCTTACAAATAGAAGAATGTACATTGTAATTTCTAACACTTATATTGTTTAGGTGGGAAGAAAAAAAATTCTTGAGTTTTATAGAGAATAAGTTTCATAACTAAGCTTTATTGAGGAATTTGTTTGGATAGAAGAAGAAGAAGAAAGAGTGACCAGATTGGACTGAGAAATCGAACACCAGTTTTTGGGAAAATCTTAAAGTTGTTCCAAATTGTTTCTAGGGTATTATTTATTATCTATTTTCTAGAATAAGCAATCATACTGGTGAATTGTATTGATCCATCATTATGAGTTTTTATATGAATTCTAGAATGGGTGTTTCTACCCTTTTCTTGGTAATAATGTGAAGAAGTTTGTTTTGAAGAATCTCCAAAGTAAGGTTGTACAATAACTTATTTTAAACCAACTGGTGAAGGTTTCATAACATTTTACACAATTTTTTATATCATTCCGTCTAGAATTAGAAAATTTATTGTTTTATAAATCCTAGTTCTACCCAAGTGTCAGGGTATATCCAACATGTTTTATCGACATAAAAGTATTGTTTTATAGTGGATTTTGTGGTACTGGATTGTTTCCAAACCATGAAAAAGACATAACTACAATTATTGAGTAGTTAACCTTTTAAATAATCATGTTATTATGTATGCGTGTATGTTTTTTTTTCAAAAAAGTGATAGATATTTAATAGGAGGAGATGGTTGTTATAAAATAAATATAGCATTACAGAAAAAGTTATCACCAATTCACCCCCTCAGTAATACAACCATCCTAGTTGGGATTTTATAGATATAAAATTTATGTAAATTTTTATTGATTTCCTTTAGTGTTATAATTTGTGGAAAAGGTATATTTGTAGGGTATCTCCTTGGTTGGGTCACTGATGTCTTGGAAAACAGATGAAGTTGGAACTGATTTAAATGGGTCTATTTGAGGTTGTTGAGAGGATTGGGAAGGTGGCTTACCGTTTGTATTTTCCACCTCATATGACATCAATCCATGACATGTTTCATGTGTATCAAATAAAAAATATATATTTTATACCTATCTCATGTTTTGAATTTGTCAGACCTTGATGTGGAACATGATATGTCCATGATTGAGTAATTGGTTCTGATTGTTTATTCTCAGATGACAGTTCTCTATGGAAAGTATATACCTCTGGTTCGAGTTCTATGGAAACATGTTTTTGATTCTCATGAGATGTGGGAAGTGATCATTGATGAGAGATAATTTACATCATCTATTTATGGACTAGTCTTGTAAAGACTTGGATTTCCATGTAATTTTTTTAATTATAAAGAATTATTATGAGTCTATGAAAATTGACGGCGTGTGATTCTGAGGCCTAGTGTGCCTGGAATGAATTTATAAACTTTTTTTAGGTACATTCAGTAAACGTGCGATCGGTGTTTTATAACTTTTGAACCGAATCTTGGATTAAAAATTTGAGGGCAACATTGAATCCGTAGCACTGGGATTCGCTTAAGGGAGGCTTCACTTTAACCGCAGTAGGTCTGGAGAAAAAGTTAAGTTGTGGTAATGTTAAAGAATAAAAAAATAACTTAGTTAATTTTTATTTTCTTTCTTTTCCTCCAACGGCCAAAGGACAACGTAGGACTTGTGGGGTGTCAAGCCAATAAATGTATTGACCTTTCAATCTTAAGTAATGACATAGTTGGGGAATTAGGATGGTTCCTAATTAATGAGCCCCCATTAATTCCCAACGTCATTACTTACCCTCCCCCTTTCTTATTTATATGGAGCTTAGGAAGAGGTTTCAGCATGGCTTCACCAAGTAGGGAAGTGCTGACAAAGTGCCGAGACGCAAAACCATTCGAGGATGAATCCAGTTCCAGCGGGCGGTGATGAGTGACACTGAAACCCTGAAATGAAGATCGATGATCGAGCGACGTCGTTGGAATCTATTTGTAGAGGATGGCGGACACCAACCCTTCCTCAAGTGCAGAGGCTCTCCAACAATCTCAAGGTAGGGGTTTAATACTTGTTTATATTCAAGTGAATTTTCTTGAACCCTTTAATCCTCCCTCATGATTACGATCTAACGCAGAGGGCGTGGGTCTAACGAACCTGACCTAAACCCTCCTCTACATTGCTACCCATATACTCTCTGTGGAAGACTGTCAGCGCGGCGTCACCAACTGACTACGAAGGAGGCGGCGTGACGACACACGCCGAAAGAGGAGTCCACGACACTAATCCATGGTAGTCGTTGAATCAACAGTCACTAGCTGGCCACAGAGGATATGGGGCGCACTGTCACGCACTACCGGTGAACAAAGGGTCGCGACTCGCAGCTATGGCGGTCGGAGGAGGCGTTCGACACATCGGCCAACCATGGAAAAGGAGGCAGCACGACCAGCGCGCTGCTAGTGAGAAGGAAGGCAGCGTGACTAGCGTTCTACTGGTGAGTAGGGGGCCATGACTGAAGCTGCAGTAGAGGCCGAACCCACTCCTACCTGGCAGGTTCTACGGTGACCGGGTGGCACCCACGTGGTGCCGCCATTTCACAAATCCAAACAGCCTCCGGGCCATTCGAGATATCGGGGGGGGGGGGGGGGCTCCCCCCATGCCAGCTCAGGAAGACCATGGCCGGTCCACCCCTTACGATCCATACCTCACGCACCTAGAACACCCCCTTGTGGGCCGCGCCTCATGTGGTCGGGCCACCCCCTGGCGGGTTGCACCTCACACGGTTGGGTCGCCTGCCCAGCGAGTCGCACACCAGTGGGTCGCGCCCCCTTGCGAGCCGCCCATTATGGGCCAGGCCTCCTCTTTAGGCCACCCATTGTGGGCTACCCCCTTTAGGGTCGGGTCGGACCATGTCCCAACCTAGATCGGGTCGGGCCAGGTCGGTCCGATCGGGTAAGACCGAACCAAGGCCCAACCTAACCCAGAAATACTTAAAGGTCCATAACTTGAGAACCGGGCGTCCATTTGACAAAATTTCTACAGTACTGGGATACTTGGATTGAGATGGTCTTTTTGGTATAATCCACTTTATTTTTGGAAATAGTTGGAGTATGGCTGGGTTGGATCAGACCCAAATCCAAACAGGTCCTTGAAACTAAAACACTTATAACTCACAGACCGAACGTTTGATTAAAGGAACGTCTGTCATGTTAGAACCATTACGACATGGAGGTCCTTTGGTTTAATCCTTTGTAGAGCTTAGTGGGGATTTAGGTATTACTAATATCTTGAGAGGAAGATTCTACGGAAGTTTAGCACATCGGGAGTGAGGAATCCTGTGGTAGGCTGTAACGTGAAGAAAGAACATCAATCCTATGTGGGTCAGTATATATCGATCCTGTGCGGGTTAGCTTCTATCGGATCTTGTGTGGGTCAATGCTCAGTGATCCTGTGTGGGTCAATGGATACCAATCCTATGTGGTTCAGATCCTGTGTGGGTCATTGGGGGTTATTTACCTATAGATCCTGTATGGTCCAAAAGCAGTTACTCTTTACAAAGTAAGATGAGGTAGCTTATGACTAATCATCTGTACTTATGTACTTAAGTTATACCTTATTGTGAGTTTAGTCCTTTCAACTTAATGGTGTTATCTTCGTGGTGTTACCTGTGTTTTACTTCTATCTTCGTGGTGTTACCTGTGTGGTACTTCTATCTTTGTGGTGTTAACTGTGTGGTACTTCTACCTATATGGTGTTGTCTTAGTGGGGTTACCTATGTGGTACTTCTACCTTTGTGGTGATGTTTTCATGGTGTTACCCGTGTGTTACTTCTATCTTCATGGTGTTAAATGTGGGTTACTTCTACCTTCATGGTGTTACCTTTGTGGTATTCCTTCCTCATGTATGGGATGAGTATATATTTATAACATAGGTATATGTATGGGCATATTCCTAAGTAGGGTTTGGGTCTTGCTTTGTGGTATTTCCTTTGTGGAACTCTAGGAGACCTATGGGGGTATGAGGGTCCCTACTAAGTATCGTTATACTCACCCCTGCACAGGCTACGCCTGTACCTTGTTGTGTCTTGTGCAGATGATGGACAAGAGTGATCGAGGCTGAGGGAGCCAGGTCTGGACGGTTCTCAGAGGTGGACTACTTGGCGTGATGTGATGCAGGGACTACTGATCATGAGCTGTACCTACCCTTCAGGTAGGATCATCAGTGGATGATCTAGGAGATGTTTTCCACTTTTTGGTTGTATTTGTACTTTCCACTTGTACATGTACTTTATAGTTGGGCTTGTATTCAAGCCCCTTTACTTTCAGCACACTTTTACTACAACAGTTTACTTCTTGGTTGCTTCTTTTTATGTTCTAAGACTATGTGACTATATAGGTTAAAAATAAAATTCCTTTCCAATTTAGGGATATGATTTTATGGTTCTAGTCACCAGACCCTAGTCTATGGAAGATGAGCTTGGGGTAGTCACGACACAGGCCCCGAGGGACGAGTCATGATAAAGTGGTATTATAGGATTCAGTTCTACCAAAGAACTAGGACTATGATCTTTTCTATGTGGAAATTGTGTTAAGTTTTATGAGTGTGGTTTTCAGTTTAGGGAATCCAGTGTTGGTGCGGTGGTCGACGTATCCATGTACTAGGACCCTGAATTCTGGTTTCCGACTCAGAACACAAAAACACTGATTACGTGTGTTTTGAAAAGTCTTTCTTGCGATCTCTTTGAGTCAGCTCACCAGGTATAACTTATTGACTGTGGTGAACCTGTTCTCTTTCAAGATGCCACCACATAGACAACCATATAGGATTTGTGATGACGGCTCAACGAGCGATGATGCCTCAGTGCAGGGCCCTATTATGGTGTTAGCACCTTCAGGTGGTGTACTAGCAGCACCACTACCAATTGGGAAACCGTTGCCACCAGACCCACCGGTAGAGGGTGCATACCGACTAAGCGGGTTGCATGAGTTCCAACGGAAGAGGCCTCTGAGGTTCCGAGGTGAGACGGACCCACAAGATGCTAAGGACTGGATGGAGGCTGTAGTTAGAGTTTTCCGCCTGTTTGGGACACCAGTTGACCTTATAGTGATTCTAGTAGATAGTCTACTTCAGGATGTAATAGAGATATGGTGGAGCTTGATACTCTAGATACATGATGAGGTGACCCTCATCTGGGTGGATTTCAAGAGCCTTTTTAGGGCATAGTTTGTCCCTACGACCTTACGCTCTGTGCGTATACAGGAGCTGCTGCACCTACAGCAGAGAAGCATGACTCTGGCCCAGTACTCGGTGAGGTTCACTGATCTCTCCCACTACTCCACCGAAATGGTATTAGACCCTTTCTTTAGGGACCAGACCTTTGACCAGGGTCTCCGATGGGAGATCAGAGCATCGATGATATCACTCAGCATTCCAACATAGGCTAGGGTGCTAGAGTGAGCACTTTTGGTGGAGAGATTCCTAGCCGACCAGGAACCGACATCGAGATACATCACCAGATGTCAGGTAGCAGAGTCATCTACAGTAGGAAATAGGAGGATGACATAGGGGACCAAGCAGGCTAGGTCTTCTGGTAGACGACCTCAGGATATAGGGTCGGTGGTGCAGGGATCATGGGACAGAGGAGGATAGATGAGGAGTAGGCAGTGCTACTCATGTGGCAGGTAGGGTCACATGGCATGTGACTGCTTGCCCCTCCATACGGACACCTAACAGATGGTCAAGGGAATACCAAGGCAGAGGTATAGATTCAATCGAAGAGGTCCACAAGTAGCTGGCAGACGTGTCAGAGGAGCTAGCCATGCAGCAGGTGGCCGACAGCAATTTGAGGTTCTACCGCCACCACCTCAAGGTGGTCCACCTCGACCACAAGGAGCATGTGGACGGGGATGAGATCAGCTCCAGGTAGCTGAGGCCTACGAACACAGTGCTCTAGAGATCATTAGGGGTATGATCTGTGTCTACTCCACCTTAGTTCTAGTACTTATAGACACAGGTTCTAGTCACTCTTTTATTGCCACATCCCTCGTTCGGAGCTCAGAGATTCTGGTGGAGCCATTGGCTCGATCCTTATGGATAGAGACTTCTACAAGATAGGATTCTATGATTAAAAACTGGTGTCGGTAGTGTGAGCTTACTCTAGGAGGCAAGAGCTTCGGCTGGGATCTTCTAGTAATGGTGTCGAGGCCTTACAATTTCTTCTTGGGTATAGACTGGTTATCCACAGTCCATGCTCAGATTGACTGTATTAGGTGCAAAGTAAAGTGTGTCTGCAAGGATGGGACTAGGCTTTCCTTCATCGGTGAGAAGGGAACCTTTTCTTTAAAGTATGGACTTACCCATAGGCGGGTTCAGCTGATCACACATCAGTTTTCCAACCTTACACTTGGGGCAGTTGATGTTGAGAGTTCGAGCTATATTATAGTGGTGGACTAGTATGCATATGTATTTCCTGATAATGTTACATGACTACCTCCACGCAGAGAGGTAGAATTTTACATAGACCTGTACCCCGATATGACACCGATATCTAAAACAGCACATCAGATGGATCCTACAGAGCTTTGTGAGTTACGGGTACGGTTGGAGGACTTACAGAGGAAGTGGTTCATAAGTCCCAGTGTTTCTCTATGGGAAGCCTTGATTTTGTTTACCAAGAAGGAATATGGGATTTTGAGACTCTATGTGGGCTATCGGCACCTGAAATAGGTGAATGTAAAGAACAAGTATCCATTTATGAGGATTTATAAGCTTTTTGATCAGTTTAAAGGACCTCATTGGTTTTCAAAGATACACCTCAGATCAAGCTATCATCGGTTCAAGGTATGAGATGAGGATGTGAAAAAGATGACCTTTAGATGTTTGTATGGCCACTATGTGTTCTTGGTTATGCCATTCAGCATAAAAAATGCCCCTGAAGCGTTCATGGGACTCATGAAAAGGATCTTGCAGCCATACCTTGATCACTTTGTGGTGGTCTTCATCAATGAAATATTGGCATACCTAGCGTCAGAGGAGGAGCATTCCTATCATCTATAGATAGTTCTGGATACACTCTAAGAGCACCAGATTTATGGTAAGCTATCTAAGTTTCAGTTCTAGATATGAGAGGTCCACTTTCTGGGACCTTTTATATCGAAGGCTAGATTTGCAGCGAATCCAGTGAAGATAGAGGTTGTACTTACTTGGGATCCGCCCAGGAGTGTGACTGAGGTACAGAGTTTCCCGGGGTTGACTGAATACTACAGAAGATTCATGGATGACTTTTCTAGAGTTTCAACACCCTTTTAAGCATTGAAGAAGAAGGGAAAACCCTTCATATGGATGGAGAGATGCCAAAAGATTTTTCAGGAAATGAGGCAGAGACTAATGAGTTCCCCCATATTGAGGATACCAGAAGAGGGTGTTGAGTATGTAGTCTATTGCGACGCATCAGGGACCAAACTTGGATGTGTCTTGATGCAGGAGTGAGCAATGATCACTTATGGTTTTCAATAACTGAGACAAAATGAGTATAACTATGCTACCCATGACCTGGAGTTAGTATCAGTGGTATTCACCTTGAAGATGTGGTGACATTACTTGATGGGAGAACGTTTTATAGTCTACTCTGATCACAATAGTCTCAGGTATATCTTCTCTCAGAAGGACCTGAACCTGATACAATGGTGATGGCTAGAGTTCCTCTAGGACTATGACTTTAAGATAGTCTATACTCCTAGGAAGGGGAATTTGGTAGCATATGCACTCAGCAGGAGGTCTGGTCTGCAATTTCTAAGTGAGGCGATAGAGCATCTAGCCATGTTGCAGATATCCATTGTGGATAGGGATGGAGTAGAATACCTCCAGTCTATGACTGTCACTCCCCCACTTCTTCAGCGAGTCTGGGAGGCACAAGTTGGGGACATTGACTGCGAGGAACGATGTGCTCAGATTTCCACAGGACATGAACCTAATAGATTTTCTGGGGGGGGGGGGGGGAACATGTCATCCTATTTAGAGGATGTACCATGGTACTGATGGTGCTACAGAAGGAGGTGTTGAGGGAGTTCCATACGTCCCCTTTGGAGGTACATCCTAGTGTGGAGAAGATGTACTAGGACCTCCATCGTCAGCACTGGTGGCCAGGGATGAAAAAAGTAGTGGCATAGTTTGTTTCTTGATGCCTCACTTGTCAGCAAGTGAAGACCGAGAATCAGGTTCCAGTAGGCTTAGCACAGCCACTAGAGGTGCCAGAGTGGAAGTGGGATGGTATCTCCATGTACTTTTTGGCAGGGCTCCCACATACATCCAGGGGACATGATTCCATCTGGGTGATTGTTGACCAACTCACCAAGTCAGCCCACTTCCTACCTATCTAGGAGTGGGGATCAATAGAGGGTTTGGGACAACTCTATGTACAGGAGATTATGTGACATAATGGGTTTCCATTAATGATCGTCTCTGGCTATGACACACGTTTCATATCCCAGTTGTGGAAGCGATTACAAGAGGCATTCAGGAATTAGCTACGTTTGAGCACCACCTTTCATCCTCAGATATATGGTCAGACAGAGCAGACCATACAGACACTAGAGGACATGGTATGTGCTTGCGTCCTAGATTTTGGCTGCAGTTGAGAGGATCACTTGTCCTTGGTAGATTTCTCATACAACAACAGTTACCACTCCACCATCGGTATGGAACCATTTGAGGCCCTATACATTCAATCTTACAGATCACCTCTATACTGGACAGACCCATGAGAGTCAACACTTATGGGTCCAGAGTTGGTATGAGCCACCACTAAGAAGGTGTAGATCATCCAAGAGCGGATGAAGACTGCACAAAGTAGGCATAATTCTTATGCTGATAAGAGACATAGAACTTTGAAGATCCAGGAGTGGGACCATGTATTCTTGTGAGTCTCTCCTCGACTGGAACTATAGAGATTTGGCCAAGGTGGCAAGTTATCGCCGAGGTTTGTCAGACCATTTTTGATACTTCAAAGGATTGGTGAGGTGGAATACCGCTTGGAGATTCCATTACAGTTGGAGAGGGTGCACACCATCTTCCATGTATCCTAGCTGAGGAGATACGCGCACGACCCATCTCACATCATCGACCATGGCGAGCTGGACTTTGATGATGGGGCGATGTTTACAGAGGTTCAAGTAGAGATTGAGGACCGACAGGGTCGGGTCCTTCATGGATGGCTGATACCTCTGGTGCACATTTTTTGGTAGTACAAGAACCTCTAGGAGAGAACTTGGGAGTGGGAGGCTCAGATTTATGATCAGTACCCCCATTTTTTTCTTTAGTCTATGTTGTGGCTTTCGGGGATGAAAAGACCTAAGGTGGGGAGAATGAAAAGACTTGGATTTCCATGTAATTTTTTTTAATTACATGGAACTATTACAAGTCTTTGAAAAATGACCGTGCATGATCTTGAGGCACAGTGTGCCTGGAATTAATTCTTGAACTATTTTAGGTATGTTTAGTAAATGCGCGAGTGGCATTTTTTAACTGTTGAACCGAAGCATGGATTAAAAATATGAGGGCACCATTGAATATGCAACACCAAGATTCACTTAAGGGAGGCTTCACATTGATAGCAGTAGGTCTAGAGAAAAAGTTATGTTTTGGTACTTTTTAAATAATAATAAAAATAACTATTTAATTTTGATTTTCTTTCTTTTCCTTCAACGGACAAATGACTACATGGGACCAATGGCGTGTCAAGCCAATAAATGGATTGACTATTCAATATTAAGTAACGATGTTGTTGGGGAATTGGGAAGGTTCCTAATTAATGTGCCCCCATTAATTCCCAACACCATTACTTACCCTCC
Organism: Viscum album; assembly: GCA_963277665.1. Classification (NCBI taxonomy): domain Eukaryota; kingdom Viridiplantae; phylum Streptophyta; class Magnoliopsida; order Santalales; family Viscaceae; genus Viscum; species Viscum album. Next base: position 467,087,662 of record OY728142.1, on the reverse strand, counting down.
CCCCTCTACTATTTATATGGAGCTTGGGGAGAGGTGTCAGAACAACTTCACCAAGTAGGGAGATGCTGAAAAAGTTCCTAGACTCCAAACCCTTGGGGGATGGAGTCAGTTCCAGCGGGCAATAACGAGCGACATCGAAACCCCGAATCAAATATCGATGATCGAGTGATGTTGTTGGAAGCTAGTTGCGGAGGACGGTGAACACCAACCCTTCCTCAAGCGTGGAGGCTATCCAACAATATCAAGGTAGGGGTTTGATCCTTATTTAGATTCAAGTGAATTTTGTTGAACCATTTAATCCCCCCTCATGATTACGAGCTTACACAGAGAGAATAGGCCTAACGAACCCAAACTAAACCCTCTTCTACTTTTCTACCCATGTGCCCTTCATAGAAGACCACTGGCGTGGTAACACCAACCAGCTACGAAGGAGGCGGCGCACCGACACACACCGCAAGGGGAGGCCATGACACTAAAAAAAGGGCCACATCTCGTCAGCCGCAGCGGTTGGAGGAGGCAGCCAACACATCAATCGACCGCGAAAGGAGAGGCAGTGTGACTAGAATTCCATTGGTGAGTAGGAAGGTGGCACGACCAACATGCCGCCGGTGAGGAGAGGTTCATGAATGAATCCATGGTGGAGGCATAACCCGCACATACTAGGCCGGTTCTATGGAAATCGAGTAGTGCCTATGTGGAACTGCTGTTTCACAAAGCCAAACCACCTCCGATCCATTCAGGATACTAGGGGAAACTGCTCCCCCCTTTAAGATCGGGTGGACAACAGACATACCACCCCCTTGCGGGCTGTGCCTCATGCGGTGGGGATGCCCCCTTGCGGGATGCGCCTCATGCGGCTGGGCCGCCTGCCCAGCGGGATGCACGCCAGCGTGCCTCCCCTTTGCGGATGGGGCCCCCTTTGCATGCCACCCCCTTACGGGTCAGTCCGGACCTCAGACCAACATGCTAAGCCCACCGTGGCCCAGCCCAGACCGGGTCGGGCTAGGTTGGTCTGACCGGGTTGGACCAGTCCCAGGCCGAACAGGACCCAGAAACACATAAAGGGCCATAACGTGATAATCGGGAATTCGTTTCACGAATAGTCTACGGAGATGGGATACTTGGAACGAGATGGTCCTTTTGGTATACTCCACTTGAGTTTTGGAAAAATTTGGAGTACATCCGGGTTGGATCAGACCCGAATCCAACCGGGCCCTTGTAACTAAAATGCTTATTACTCACAGACCAGATTTACGATTGATGCACCGTCTATCGTGTTGGAACCCTTATGACATGGAAATCATTTGGGTTACTCCTTTGTGGAGCTTAGTGGTAGTCGAGGTACGACCGATATATCGAGAGGCAGATTCTAAGGAACTCAAGCACACTGGGTGCGACGAATCCTATGGCAGGCTGTAATGTGAAGAAAAAACATCAATCCTGTGTGGGTCAGAATCTATAGATCCTGTGTGAGTCATCTTCAATCAGATCCTATGTGGGTCAGTGCTCAGCGATCCTATGTGGGTCAGCACATACTGATCCTATGTGGGTCAGATCTTGTGTGGGTCAGCGGGGGTTAGTCACCTATAGATCCTATTAGGGTCAGAAGTAGTGCCTATTTACAGAGTAAGATGATCTGTCTTATGACTAATAATCTGTACTTCTGTACTTATGTTATACCTGATTGTGAGCTTAGTCCATTCACCTTCGTGGTGTTATCTTCATGGTGTTACCTGTGTGGTACTTTTATCTTTATGGTGTTAGCTATGTGGTACTTCTATCTTCATGGTGTTACCTGTGTGGTACTTATAGCTTCGTGGTGTTACCTATGTGGTACTTCTACCTACGTGGTGTTGTCTTAGTAGGGTTACTTATGTGGTACTTATTCCTTTGTGGTGATGTCTTCATGGTGTTACCTGTGTGGTACTTCTATCTTCGTTGTGTTACCTGTGTTGTACATCTACCTTCGTGGTGTTACCTTTGTGGTATTACTTCCTCATGTATGAGATGATTATATCTTGATAACTTAGGTATATGTATGGGCATATACCTCAGTAGGGTTTGGGTCTTTCTTTGTGGTATTTTCCTTTTGGAACTTTGTGAGACCTATGGGGGTCTCGAGGTCCATACTAAGCATCGTTATACTCACCCATGCACGAGCTATGCCCACACCTTGTTGTATCTTATGAAGACGACGAACAATAGTGATTAAGGATGAGGGAGTCATGTATGGAAGGTGCTCAGAGGTGTACTATTTAGTGTGACATGACATAGGGACTACTGATTGTGAGTTGTACCTATCCTTCAGATAGGATTCTCGGTGGATGATCCAGGAGTTGTTTTCCACTTTTCAGTTGTATTTGTACTTTCCAGTTGTACGTGTACTTTATAGTTGGGCTTGTATTCTGACCCCTTTACTTTTAGCAAACTTTTACTACAAAAATTTACTTCTTGGTTTCTTCTTGTTGTGTTCTTATACCATGTGACTATATAGGTTAAAAAGGCAATGCCTTCTCACTTTAGGTATACACCTTTCTGGTGCTAGTCGCTAGCCCATGGACTATAGAAGGCAGGCTTGGGGTAGTAATGTCACAGGCCCTGAGGGACGGGTCATGACATGTCTTATTAATAGGATTTCTTGGGGTATAAATCATTTATAGTAGAAATAATTGTAGCATCCAGACTCTTGATTTTTGGTATAACCCTTGGTTTATTTTTTCTCTTCTTATTTTTCATTTTGATCTTTATTTTCTATTATTTATTTTATATTTTTATTTATTTTTTTATCCTTTTTAGGTTTTGGGAGTGATCCTTTTTTCTTTTTTAGGGATTCATGTGGCATTATTAGAGGTTGTATTAAGGGTGGAATTAATCTTATATCCATAAAGGATTTATAAGGTTCACCAGTTAGCCGATGGAAGGCTAGAAGTAGGGGATTCCAATAGGAATCAAACCAGATAGCTAGTGTGATGGATAGTGGTGTAGGAATTATTCTTGGAAGCACTAGCTAGTTGGTGGTGTTCCTAGGAAAGCATGAATTCTTCTTAGAACCACCAACTATCTGACGGGATCCAATAACTATCTAGTGACACTATTTTGGGAGAGGAAAGTAAGGGTTGTATCATAATTCTACCACTTGAAATACCTATTTTATTTAAGTAATATTATAAATCAAACATAATTCAAACCATTTGACTATATAGACTCCCTTATGGTGGTTTTGGTCCTTACAACCTTTAAATTTCATTGATCAAAGTGTCAATTGATGTGTTGAATCTCTTTAGGTATGTATTATATTTATTCAATTGTGGTTTCTCATTTACTCCTCTATTTACATACTTATGTGTAATGGATCCTAGTGTTGTTAATGGTTCCAAATATTGATTTGTTGTTTTTTGGTTCTAGGATTCCTCCTTGATTTATTATAGCTCTTTTGAAACTCTGATTGAGGAAACTGTGTTGGTTATTTATGATACCTTGATTGAGGTAAGTGGTTTTTCAAGACAATTTATGTTAATTGATAAATTTTATGCTTATTTTTTTGAATGAGATTTCCAAATAATTTCCAAAGATTCATTTTAGTTTATTGATCAATGTTTTCTAAATGGAAAGGTGTGTGTTGAATCTATTGGTTATTTCTTTTCAAATAGAGTTTTTATTTCTATATAATGAATTATAATGGAAATAAATGATTTGAAGAGTGAATTTTATGATGATTTATTGAGAAAAGAAGGCATGAAATGAGTTGTGAATATTAAGGAAAATGAGTTATGAAACTATGTGATATTTCTCTACCAAATCATATATATTTTATTATCCTACATGTATTTATATATATTACATGTTTTCCTTTAATTTTTATCTATTTATGTTATCAATATATGGATATATTTTTTTAAGGAAAACCAGATTTTTTGCCTCTCTTCACTAAGGAATATATTTATTCCATAACTATATTTCATTTATAATATTTTCAAGAATATTTTTAATATTTCCCACTGATTATATAAATTATTTTTTACCCAATTTTTTATTTATATATTTTTCTTAAAAAATTAATCTTTTAATCATTTTCTGAATGAGGTAAATTTTAGTTTTTAACAAAATGTGGAAGGAATCTTAATTTTAACATACACCACATGAACATATTTTTCCACCATTAAGAATTTTTATTTATTTTAAGATTCCTTTACAATTTTCAATGGTTATTCTAACATAAAATATTTTCATTAATATTTTTTTTATATTTTTAATAAGTGATTTCAAAATAAAAAAGGGTGTTTGCCTCATGGAATGTTCTAGTGATATTTTAAATTTATTTTAATCTATTACAAAACCATTTGATGTACCTTATTATTTACCAGGGATATGATACAATGTTACCATATTTATTCTTTGTCTAGATTTTTTATTATTATGATGATGAAATATTGATTAAAACCATATTTTATTCCACAAGTGATGTTATAATGAAATGATAAATGTCTTCAGGATTTTTGGCAGACATATAAATGGATTATAATTTTGTGAAAGGTAGGTTTGTTATATCCTTCTAATTTATTGGATAAATATTAGTGTTTTATAAGCTGAAATGGTATATGGGTGGTTATCCCAATCCCAAAAGATGGTACATGTAAGGTTATCCCAATCCCAAAATAGGGTACACAAGGGGTTATCTCAAGCTAGATGAAGGTACGCTAGTGGTTATCCCAAGACTAACATGTGGTGAATGTATTTGTGGGTAGCATTAATATAATATTTCTATGATTATGATTATGAAAAATTTATGCCACTCTTTTATGACACGGTCTTATGAAAATTTTATGCTCTCATGGATCTCCTTAATTGATTCCTTTATGATTCATGTATTATGAAAAGCTAAGATTTATGTCATGACTCATGATTATATGAATTGTTGGGAAATAATTTCAAATGTTAAGATCAATTTTTTCATACCATCATGCTGATGATATTTATATATATAATCATTGATTAATATCTCCATTTTTTAAACTTACTAGGAATATGAGCTCACCATTTCATATATTTCACTTTCCATAGGAAATGAAGAAAGGTTTTAAGTATGATATGTCTAAAAAGGGTGTTATTTGTGAAACAACAAGTGAGAGATGATGTGGATCTTTTATGTACCAATGTTTTATGAATCCAAGTTTCCTAAGATACTAAAACTTAACAGTTTTGGCATGGATCGTAATGATATATAATTAATATTCATCTAATAATATGTAATATTTATGTATGTAATGTTTGGGTTGCTATATATATGTTATTCTATCATTAATTGTGATTAAATATTATGATTTAATGCTATTTTTAATTAAGAATTTCTCCCATGTTTATGTTATAATAATAATGTCTTCAAGAATTATTGATATGTTTTCCATTACTGAGTGTTTGAGTTCAACCTGTTCTTATGTGTCCATTCCCCATGTAACAAAGAATATTATTATGTATAAAATTTATAGAAGGGTATTACGTGTAATGAATTTTATGGGGGATGTTGAATAATTTTTTCAATATAATATGGTTATGTATCTAATATTCAAAGACACTAAACCTATGTGTTTTGGGAGTGGGTGTATTTTTTGATGTAATGATTAATTATGGGAAAATGATGTCAGATATATGTGTTTTATTCTCAGGTCACCTCATGAATTACCCATGGTCGTAGGTCATGTAAAATTTTGAAAAATTTCCACTAATGATGTGGTGATCTAACCTAGGACACTCATCAGTTCCTAGGTCATGGATCACCACATGTATCAAGAATGCCTCCCCATATGTCATGTGATAACGATAAGTAGTTAGGGTCTAATCTATATAGTTGGGAGATTATTCCCTCGAATTAGAGAAATAAAAAATTGAAAATAACCAAGAATCATACATATCCATAAACATCAGAGTACACATAATGAATATAAACATATAATAACATATAAAATACTATAATAACAAACATACATACAATGATCACCCTTGGGTCCACTCCCAAATGAAAAGTATTCCAAAAAATACAACACACTCACACTTTCCCTACTAATATCCTCGGGTCTCACACACCTTGTCTCCAATGTGCTTGAGGTGCACCAGCTTGATCTATTTCATGTCCCATGCCCTGACATGAGATATAGGCATAAGGTCTCCACACACATTAAGATTATCATGATGGGTGAAAGTATAAAACTCAGTAGGATCTCACCAAGCACCCCTAATTTACACTGTCATATTCATGTGCATGCATGAAGAAAGAAAGAAATAAATAAATAAAAAAGATCCTCAATTCATCATATGCTAACTAGGATTCCATGACACTCGACAAGGTACACCAATCAGGTTATTTAGTGCTAACACTACTACCATGAAAGCCTTTAATTGTGATGTCCTTTATCAGTGCTTTTTTTCTAGAACTGATAATAGTCACCCATTATCAATACATAATTTTTTAGTGCTGATAAAAGAAAACCTTTATCGATGAATTTTCTTAGCATTGATAAAGGGTGTCCTTTATCAGTGCTTTATGTTTAGAGCTGATAAAGGAAACACTTTATCAATGCTCTATTTTTAGAGCCAATAAAGGAATCCTTTATCAACACCTTTTTTAGTGATGATAAAAGTATGAATACAACAAAATAACTAAATAAATAAATAATAAAAAATGATTTTATTAAATTATTATTAAAAATGTTATTAATCAAATAATTATTTATAAAAATGAATAAATTGATTATACTATATATAATTTATAAATAGTATATATTAGATATATAGATATGTGTAAAATAAAAAATAAACAAATAAAAATTTAAAATAAGAAAATTGAGAAAAATATTAAACAGTTTATTAATTAAATAATTTTTGATAATGTTAATAAATATTATATATTAAATATATAGATATATATGAATGAATATAAATATTATTTATATAATAAAAAATATTATTGATGATTTATATTAAATAGTAATATATTTAGTGAAGAATGATTTATAATTAAAAATTAATATGAATTAAACATATCGACTAATTTCACTGAGTAATGGACATAATTAAGTGTTGTTTTATTTTTCAATTTAATATAGATCAAACCTATTATATTTATTTCACATATATTTAATTAATTCATTTTTATATACATACACACACTAACATTTTTTTTGGGAATTTAATCAATTTATATTATTTATTTTATATATATTTATTTACTATGTTTTAATATTTCAATATGTATTCGTCTTTATTTCAATATATATCCATTTTTTAATGATTTTTATTAATTAAAATTATCCAAATTTTCAATATTATACTCATTTTTAATTAATCAATTTTATTCATTTTTAACATGCATGAACTCAAGATTAAATATTCATTAATAATGTTAAAAATACATTTATAATAAAATATTTATAAATAAATATATTTATAAATGTATATTTACTATTTTTATACATTTATAATTATAAATAAATAAATAATATTGGTTTAAAAAGTATTTATATAATTATAAATAAATAATTATAAAATTATAATAGTTTTTTTTAAATAATGAATATATTTACTATATATATATAAAAAATTATATAAACATATATAATGATATAATTTTTTTAAAAAGTATTTATATTATTATAAATAAATAATTACATATTCAAATAATTATAAAATTATTATTTTATAAAATTTATTATTTAAAAAAAGTATTATAAGTATTTATCAACGCTAAAAAATAACTGATAAAGATTCATTTTAGTAGCACTTATTAACTTAGCACTGATTAAAGGCGTCTTTATGAGTGATTTTTTTGGAAACATTGATAAAAGTGTCAAGATATATTTTAAGAACCCTAACCATCGTGAACTAGTTCCCGATATCCGAAGTGCTTCACAGAGGTGACCTATTATCAGTGCTCCTCTATGTCAAATCCAAACTTGAATCTAGGTTAGAATCTAGGCTCCAACTATTCCAATGCTCAAATCCAAGGCTCAAGCAATTCAAGGGTTGAACGAAACCAAGGCTCAAATGAAATCTAGGATATTCAATATCTTTAATTTCTCTTATTTATCCATTGAACCTTCTCATCCCATATCCGTGTATCCAAAAAAGTCTATTTGCACATATTATAATATAACAACAAAAAATTCATTACTTTTTAGATATATTGAAGTATCATCTTCCCCGATAGCATGTGGATCTCCTTGGGACAACATTGCAACTGTGAAACTTGAAGCATATCAAACACAATGTTGGGTCATGTTGTTGTGAGGTATAATAGGATTTTAATACCTATATTCCATGACATATACCTCTTTAAAATCGTCAAATTTTAAAAAATTCATCCATATAGTGGTTGGTTTTGTCATTGGTTTGGAATATTCCATTATAATAAATTGGTAACCCCTTTTTCAAATTTTTATTGTGAAATTAATGTGATATGATTTCCTTGATTTTCCTATAAACCAAGGAAAATTTTTCACCAATCATAGACAACTTGATATCGTACCTCATATGATCTATAGAAAAATTTCATTGGGTTTTTTCCAATCCTAAAATATCATTTCTTCAACATATATGAGTACCAATATCATTGGATAATTCTCTTTCTTGATGTAAAGGGTGTGATCAACTCTACCTCGCTAAAAACCAATCTTTCATAGGGATTAATCCAACCTTAAAGACCAGGTCCTTAGTTATTTATTTATATTATATAAATAATCCCTTAATTGGTACATCTTTCTCTCATTTTTATCCATAATAAACCCATAATGTTTCTCAATGTATACTCCCCCTTAAGAACTCCATTGAGTAATATTGATTTAAAATCCATTTGGTATACTTTTAACTATATTTTCACTAAAATAGCCAAAAAATTTCAAAAAAAAAATCAACCAGGCTATGGGAGCAAGTGTATCATAAATATAAATTCCTTTTATCTATTAGTTCCCCTTTCACACTATCCATTCTTTATTTTGATCCAATTTTACATAGTCAACGAGTTTATTACTGAACACCCACTTGGTTCTGATAATATTTATATCTTCAATCTATGGAAAATTTTCCCATGTCACATTGTTCTTATTTTTATTATGCTCCTCATGCATATATTTGATACAATTATTATTTTTATCATCCTCCCCAAATGATTTAGGCTTTTCTTGGGGAAGAATGAAGTTTTTTGTATAGTCTTACTCCTTTGAGTATTCACCGAAACTTTCCTATCACCAATGAAATTTTATTCATTGATTTCATCCTTGTTTGTATTTCTTATAGTTGATAAAAATATATCCATCTTTGAAATGATAACCCACTCATTAATACTTCTTAAAAACCACTTCATTTCTTTCATCACACATCTAATAAACACTATGTATGTTTTACTTTAATCCATATAAAAATATATCAATATTTAACATTTTCTTTTGGTTCCACCCTTAAGAATCTCCAATTAATGTCCATGTAATTCTCAAAAATGGGAGGCATTTCCCCTTTTAGAGAACACAATGGAGTAAAACTGTTATCCTCATCAGTTTCATCTACCAAATAATTATTATTCAAATTTTTTTCTTGGGACTCGTCACCCATGTCTTTTATGTTTATTTTACAACTCTTAGTGGTAGTCATCATATGGATTACTATTTCTTTGATTATTTCAAGAAACATAGGTGCATGTTTATAAGATATGGAGGATGAGTTCCAAACAAAAAATGAAATAATAAACATTCGAAATACGAGATGATGAGGGTGAAAATTTTCTATAACTTTTACCTTTAGATGAATTTGTAGGACAACACCTACCAAAACGGTGTAATTATATTCTTAAATTCAATTACCCATTTTCTTCAAAGCATACTAAAATTCTTTGAAACAGTCAAATTTTTATTTTCCCTTATTATAATTATCTATAACATTCACATTTGATAATGAATATATTATGCATATTTATTTATTTACTTTACAAAATGAATGTTTTATGAACCCAAAGGATATCTATAATTTCTCTCGGATGATTCAAAGATTCAATCCAATGTATCTTATTTTCTCCTCATCCTCCTCACTCATTGATTGGTTATTTGGAGAGATCTATTTTCATTTTTTTATCATCATTATTTATTTACCACCAATATATCCCTGTGGTCAATAATGTTTTCACAGTAAAATCCTTATCTATAGAATTAATGTATTTTTTCATGTTTATGTTTAATTTATTTAATTTTAGTATTACATAGTTAATAATTATTTTCTTGTACAAGTGTATTATTTTATTAGAGTTGGGGTGGTTTTTTCGAAGCTTCTCATGCTCATGAGGGATTGGAATGTGATCTTACAATTGTGATAATGACAACAAGGAAATGCGTCATGAATGCATACAACCGTCCAGAAAAGGTGAATTACTACTAATTATTTTATTAATGTTTTCATAATTTTATATAATATTTGTATGTTAATTTACTTATCATTTTTATATAATAATTATTTAGTTTTTTCAAAGATATTTTGGGAAGTCATATTTTTCATTAAACTATCTGCAACAAGCCACAAAAGAGATAAAATGATTCTTTCTACCAATGTAACCATGTTTTCCATTTTCATTGTCTTTCTTTGTCGAACAAACGACACTACATATTGATTCAATTTTCCTCACTGAAAAAACTTTCTTGTTTTTGAAATAAAAAACAGTAGAGTAAGATCATGTGTCCATTATGGTGACATCTCGTGATATAATGGGAGCATGAAATTTCTATACTCTTCTAACTTTTAACAATGGGAAAGGGTTTTCAGCTAAGAACATTGATTTAATATGCAGTGTTGGTAGTTATACATAGAAAGACAATGGAAATGTGGTTACATTGGCAGTTAGGATTTTTTGAGACTTTGGGATGTGTAGGAATCAGTCACACCTCAATCTGACACACGATGTGTCCGGTATAACTCCAAGTGATTCTCTTTATTTGAAATTGACATTAATTTTAGTAAAAAGGACAAATAACATACTCAAAACTGAGAAGGCATATTAAAATTATTTTGATAATGTTGGGGAAATAGTTCATGATGAATTCATATGATAGGCGGAAGGCTTATGGTTTGCAAGATGGATTGTCATTAATGGAAACAAGGGAGAGATTTGATAAGACTAAAATGGAATCATTTGCAAAAATGTGATGGTGATTTGGGCCACCGCGAAGGAATAAAGGTAGTATGAAGACTACATATGGAAGAACCGTTCGTGGGAGAAGTGGTATGTGGTGAAAGCTGTAACACATTAAATACTTGGGTAATCTCAGATTATCAAATTTTTTGGATCTATTTTATTATATATTTAGTGATAATCCCCTAATTAAGTAGAGATAATTTGATAATAAAATATATTTGCTCTGAGAATCTGGTGAAGTCTGAAAGATGTTCACGATGGAGAATTTTGTGAAGTAGTTCACATGAAAGAAATTCTGATGACGGTTTTTACGAGGAACTGTAGCTCGAAATGGAAGCGGTACATAGAGGTGGAAGATGTAGTGTGTGAAAGGATAATGAGTTTGTGTAAATGGTTCATGAAGTGGTTTTCAAGGCACAATATCCTGCAATGGAAAATGGTACGCGAAAGGAGATGTGGTTCGCGGAGGAGAAGCAGTTCTTGAAAGAGTCAGTCCGTAGAGGAAGGGAGTCCGGTACGCAGAGGTGGTATATAGAGGTGGTACATGGTAGTGGAAGTAGAGGAAGTATGTAGAAGTTGGGGTTCACATATCATATGTGCAACATGATTCACCTAAGAAGAAGATAGTTTTTGAAGGGACTCAAATAGTTCACGAATGAAATTTCTTTTAACCTAATAGTATGAGGAAAATTTGAATTCATCTACTGGTGGAAACGGAACTTCAACAAAGCATCTACCTATAGTTTAGGATGTGTGTTTTCATACAAATAAAGGGACCTATAAGTCCATAAATTGTGAGTGTATCCCTTCCAAGAGCAGTGAGTTAAGTAAGAGGAATATGGTGATCCTTCCCAACGGTAGTGATCCAGAGGAAGATATATAGGGAGTGACCCTTTAGAATGAAGTGATAAGACCCTAAAACTTGTAAAGTTAGTGGTCATGGGAATATAAGATCTAGCCCAAACTTTTTAATTGTAAGTGAGATTTAGTGGATTTGATACATCGACACATTGCTGTTGTATACTCCTTGGATGTAGCCCAGTAAGGGCAAACCAAGTAAAAATCATTATGTCATGTGAATGATTTCATTTCTATTCATATATTTCTATGGGAGAAATAGAGAATTATGTTTTGTTTAATGATGAAACAAGATCTTAAGGGGTAGTAGTTTTAATATATCATACCCTAATTCACCCCCTATCATGGTATTTAACTTAGTGGACCTAACAATTGATATCAGTTCGAAAGGTTAAAAGTTAGTGGTTCTCTCTCAGTATAAAAAATAGAGGTGTTCAATGACAAAGGAATTCCGATCTTCGATAGAAATGATTTTCAACTATGGAAGAATAGGATACAACACTACTTCCAATCATTAGGAATGGATATCTTCACAATAGATATGCATGGAATATCTACTGATATCAATAGCGGTGCCTTATCTGAAGCTAAAAAAGATAATTGGATACCAATGTTAAAGGAATCAATTATTTAAGGGGAGACCTATCAAATGAAATATATACGAAGGTGATGTCATGTAAAACATCACATGCTATGTGGAAAAATATGTTGAATATCTATGAAGGATATTCAAAGGGGATATAGGCAAAGCTATAGTTTTTGTGGAATAAGTATGAAGATATGAGAATGAACCCAAATAAATATACTAATGCATTTTTTGATAGGGTGAATGTTATAGTGGAAGAAATTGATGGTCTTGGAGAATTCATTGAAGATAAAAATATTGTGAATCATGTCTTGAGAAAACTTTCACCTCAGTTTAATATGAAGGTTTCAGTATTGTAAGATAATGCTCCAAAGGATCTAACATTGGATAACTTTCATAGTACTCTTGTTGCATATTAAATGAGAAATGATGATAACGATGCAATGAAAAGTGGGAATTCAAAATAAGTGTAATTCAAGGCCATGAATAATTTCTCTATTTAAGATAGTCAAGAAGAAGATAATTTTGATAATTTCATGTCATTTCTCTCTTTAAACCAATAAAGAGGAAGATGAAATTTTAAAGGTCAACTTCTACTTGCATACTTCTGATGCAGAAAGATTTAAAATTTTATAGTAAAGTGTCCTATGAAGTTTGAAGATGAAAATGAAGACAATGATGAAATTCCTTAGAATAAGTACTCATCTAATGTGAAAGGAAGGAGAAGTGCTATGAGAAAGTTCTTTAAAAAAAGAATATTCTTTTAAAAAAATATGAAAGTTCTGAAGAATATAAAGAAGAAGAGTTGGAGGACTATAAGGATCATAAAGTAGATTCTTTGGTGGTGGTTGTCAAAAAGTTTGTAAGAAAAGAAGAAAGTTACAATAAAGAAGGAGATGTTGAAGGAAGAGTTGACCTTCAGTCTGAATTAGAAGATGTTGTTGAAGAGGTAGATGATTAGAGATCAAGAACAAGATTGGACATGCACAAAATGATTTTTACATAGAAAAGAGGTACCTAAGGGAACATAAATAATAGAGGTAGTCATTCATATCTTAATTTTCCAGTTCATAATTTGATGGTCACTATTTCAACTACGGAGGATTTAGACACATGGAAAGATATTTCTCATCAATAATAAAAATAAATGTTACAAAGAAAACTGAGGTTGGTTATAAGCAGCATACAAATGTATCATCAAAATATTTGAAAATGAAAAATAGATTTTTAGCTCTTCCAGATGAATCTGGTCCATCATATTCCAAGTAATGTCAATAGTATCAATACATACCAGGTATGATTTTAGAAACATGGATCAAAAATAAAATATCGGAGTAGGAATTGGTTTCATAGATTGTGTTCAAGGAATAAAATTTCGCTGGGATATGGATCATTAGTAGTGGATAAACCTCCCATATGATAGGAAATAAGGATTTGGTGATGGTAATCAGTTGTGATAAAGAAGACATCATAAGATTTGGTAACAATGAAGGGTTGAAAATTATTGTCTCGAGGAAAGAAAAGTTTGGGGTAATGGACATGAGATGTGAAGATGTCTTGGTTTTTGAAGGTATTAGTCATAACTTATTATGTTTAAGTCAGCTGTGTGACTCAGGACATGCCATAAGCTTTTCCATGATATTACGTGCCATCAAGGAAAAATATGGTGTTGTTGTATTGTAGGGAAAGCATACAAAGGGGAATCTCTACCTTATGAGTAGAGAAGAAGATATGTGCTTTCTTTCCAAGGAAGAATAAAATAAGTTGTGGCACAAATATCTTGTCCACATGAGTCAAACATCCTTGGAAGATATGGTGAAATATGATGTTGTTCGAGATCTCCCTAGATTATCATGTGATCGTACACATACCTATGATTCCTGCCAACAAGGGAATATCATTTGAAATCCATATAAGACTAAAGTACAGAGGTCAACATGATTTCTTGAGTTGGTTCATATTGATGCATGAAGACCAATTTCACCAAGGGATCTTGATGGGAGGAGATATTATGTCCTCCATATCGATGATTATGACATAATGGCATTGGTACCAATCATTACCCACAAGTATGAGGTGTTTAGTTGAATTACAAGATATCGATGAGAAATTGAAAAGATACTAGGTTAGAAAATATAAAAAATCCAAAAAGATAATTGAACAGAGTTCACAAATAAAAAAGTGGAGGATTATCTCGAGAAACATGGGATAAGGCATTAAGTGTCAGTAGTGAGAACTCCACAGAAAAATGGAATAGTTCAGAGAAGCAATCATACTGTCAGTAGGATGGCTAGAACAATACTCACTGATAATGAACTTCTAGAGAAATTTGGGAAAGAAGCAGTGATGAAAGTAGTATACACATCAAATAGAGAATTTCTATGTCTGAAAGAAGAGAAGACTCTGTATGAATTATGGTATGGAAAGAATCCATCATTAAAGTACTTTTTAATCTTTAGAAGTAAGTGTTTCATTATCAACAAAGAGAAACATAGGAATTTTGAATCCTGTGGAGATGAAGCGATATTTATTGTC
Source organism: Viscum album (assembly GCA_963277665.1). Classification (NCBI taxonomy): domain Eukaryota; kingdom Viridiplantae; phylum Streptophyta; class Magnoliopsida; order Santalales; family Viscaceae; genus Viscum; species Viscum album. The sequence continues at coordinate 467,072,519 of OY728142.1, read as the reverse complement.
CAATCAAAGAATATAAAATCATATAAATTCTTTAATAAGAGTCTAGGAAATATTGTTAAAAGCCTTGATGTAACTATAGTGAATAATGAGAAGAACCTTCATCAAATACATGACTACTCTCAGGAGGATAGTGATGAAGAAATAAGTAGAGTGGGGGATGCTTCAGTTCTAGAGGCTAAATCAGAAGAAGAATCAGATGATGATAAAGATGATCACAATTTAGTATCTTCACAAATACAGAAGAGAAGAGTTGAAATTGATATAAAAAACATAATTGGTGATCAGAAAACACCAGTGAATACAAGGAGGGTGAATACACTATAGTAAGAATCATACTTGTCATAGGTAGAGTCAAAATATTTTAGTGATGACATTGGTGATGAGAATTGGGTTTGGGCTATGAATGAAGATCTTGATCTAATTGAGAAGAATCACTTTTGGGATTATTTTAAGGCCAATAGATAAGAATGTCATCAGAAAAAATGGGTATTTCACAACAAAATGAACGAATATGGTGTTTTTATTCGAAACAAAGAATAGATAGTGTGCAAAAGGTACTCCTAGATAGAGGGTATCTATTTTGATGAAACATTTTCACCTATTGCAAATATAGAGACAATTCGATTATTCTTGTCCATATCAGTGTAAATAAAGTTCAAGGTTTTACAGATGGACATCAAGTTAGCATTTCTGAAAGGGGTTCTTATAGAAGAATTTCATATTGAGAATATAGGTGGTTTTCTCATTCATGAAGATGAGAACAAAGTTTTCTTAGCTGAAGTATGCTTTATATGGTTTGAAGTAAGCACCAAGAGCATGGTATTCAAGGATATATAAGTTTCTGAAAAATATTGGTTTTCAGTGTGTGGAGGTGATTAAAATATATAGGTCAACCCTCATAATAATCAACGGATGATGGTGCTGGTATATGTCAATGACATAATCTTTGGAGGATCAGATGAAGCACAATGCAAACAGTTTTCTAAATTCATGAAAAGTGAGTTTGAAATGTCAATGACTAATGAACTAAAATTTTCCTTGGTTTACAGGTAACACAAGTAAAATATGAAACATTAATTTATCAATATAAATATTCTAAGGAGGTTTTGAGAAGGTTTGGAATGGATAATTTCAAAGAGATGATGATTATAATGGCTACCCGGATGAAACTGTCTGAGGATGATGAAGGCAAAGCAGTCAATGTCATAGAATACATGCAGATCATTGGATTTCTGTTGTACTTAACAACGACATGACTCGATATTGTGTTTTCCACATGTCAAAAAGTGTGGTATCAAATAAATCCCAAGGAAAGCCAATTATTTTAGTGGAAATAATAATTAGTTATATTAAATTCATAGTGGACTTCGGCTTGATGTATAAAGAAAAATATTGGAAAGAGTTATTGGGATATACTAATGCAGATTGGGCCAAATTAGAAGATGATAGGAAATCAAATTCAGGAGGTTCTTTTTTCTCTTGGTGGAGTGTTTTATTACTTGGATGAACTAGGAAAAATATTTCATTTCATTGATCACCATAGAAACTAAGTATATTGTGGCCACTCAAGCTTTCACACAATTATTAAAGATGAATAAGAAACTTAATGATATGGGATTTGAAGTGAAGTCTCCAATCAGAATCCATTGTGATAATTCATGTGCTATAAATCTTAGAAAAAATCCAATCCATCACTCAATGAAAAATAAAAATGAAATCAAATATCATTTTATCAAGGAGTAGGTGGGGTAAGGGATTGTGAAGTTTGAGTATGTACATACATAACTATAGGTTGCATACATTCTGACAAAGGTCTTACCCAAAGAAGAATTTGAGAGGCATTGAATAGTTCTGGGAGTTTAGTCGGCTCCCCGCACTTGAAAAAGTGTGGATAGAGGACCCCCTATCCCTGTGGTATGGTGTGTTTTTCCCTAATGTGATAATATGTGTTCTTTTTTCTATTTCAAAATTAAGTGAAATAACCTTCAGTTTTATTGAAGGGGGAGGGGGGATTGTTCAATTTATAGAGAGAAAATGACAAAGGGAGAAGCTGACAGGTGGAGCAGCGAGATATAGAGAGTTGAAGTTGTTATTGGGAGTAGTGACATAGGGGGTATTAAATTTGATGAATATAGATGTGATCGATCAAAGGATAGATATCATGATAGCTGACGTTCATGATGAAAGTAGAAGAGTTTTCTTGGAATAGAATGAAGTGATTCATTGAATAAATTTTCATTATAATCTTGTTTCTCACACCGAGCATAGATCATGTGGGCTTGGTGTATGTGTTGAGTAAATCCTTTATCACTATCTTAATCGTGAGAAGTAAATTCTAGAAAAAGTTGGTAGAAGCCTTAATGAGATATCAATTTATGAAATTGTTATCAAAAAACACAAAGGGGGAGATTGTTGGAAAAAATCCCTCAAGGTGTCCTCTCAGTATATTTTGGGTGAGTTTTTGTTTGTCGAAAAAGATAGATGACTTTGAATGAGTATGGTTGGTCTTTTCTGAAGCTGGTGTTTAAGGTGGCACAATTTCCCAGTGTTTTCCAAATTTCTGGGCCTCAAAATTAGGAGTTTGGTTTTCAGAAAAAAAGTTTTCTCGTGTAAGAATGAATAGTACGTAGACCATGAAGGTTATTTTTAGGAATGAATATGGTGTTATGTGGAATATAAACCGGAATTAGTGAAGTAAGGGAACCACGAAGCGCAAGATGGGGACTACGTATGGGAATGGTTCAAGGGGAGAAAACAATTAGTCAAGAAGTCATATGATACACAGAAGGCTTTCGGTACGTGGGATGGATTGTCATTCAAAAAAATGAGATGAAAATTTGAGAAGCCACTAAGGGAATCATTTGAGAAAATATGATGGTTATTTGGAGAACTTTGAAAGAATAAAGGCAGTATGCAGAATACATAGGGAAGAATAGTTTGTGGGAGAAGTGGTACACGGTGAAGGTTGTACCGCATTGAAGATTTGGGTAATCATGGATCAAAATATTTTTTGGATCTATTTTACTATATGATTAGTACTAATACCCTCATTAAGTAGAGCGATTTCATAAAAAAAATTTACATCGGTAATTTGGTGTAGTCCGAAAGAGTTTCATAATGGAGAATTCCGCAAAGTGGTTTGCGCATAAGAAATTCTAGAAGGTTTTTGTGAGGAACTATAGGCCACAAAGGATTCAGTACATGGAGGAGGAAGAAATGATACACAAATGGATGAGTTTGTGGAAATAGTTCATGAATGGGTTTGCAAGCCACTGTAGCCTACAAAGGAAAATGGTACGTGGAAGGATAAGTGGTTCATAGAGGAGAAGCAATTTGCGAAAGAGGTAGTTTGTGGAGGAATGGAGTCTGATATGTGAAGATGGTACATAGAGGTGGTAAATGGTAGTAGAATTAGTGGTAGTAAATGGAAGAGGTGGTTAACGTAGAATATTCACTACACAGTTCATGGAAGAACCTGATGGTTCATGAAGGGACTTAAATGATTCACAAAAGCAATTTATGCTAACCTAACAATACGCAAGAAAGTGGAATTCATCTATTGGAGAAAAAGTTACTTCAACAGACCATCTACCTATAGTTTTGGATATGTATTTTCATGAAAATTAAGGGACCTAAAAGTCTATAAATAGGGAGAGGATCCCTTCCAAGAGTAGTGAATAAAGGAAGATGAAAATAATGATCCTTCCCATTGGCAGTGAGACAGAGGAAGAGACATAGGGACTAACCCTTGGGATGTAGTGAGAAGACCCTAAACCTTATAAAGATAATGAGTCTAGGTATAAAATTTCTATTATTAACCTTATAATTGATAGTGAAATTTAGTGGAATTGGTAAATCAACACATTTCTATTGTATGATCCTTGGACGTAGTCCAGTAAGTGTGAACCAAGTAAAAATCAGTGTGTCCTGTGCATAATTTCATTTCTGTTCATATATTGCTATAAGATAAAGAGAGAAGTGTGTTCTATTTAATGAGGAAACAAGATCTGAAGGGGAAGTAGTTTTAATCTACCATACCCCAATTCAACCCCTTATTAGCGTATTTGAACTAGTGGACCTAACATATACTTTAGGTAAATGATTCATAAGTCATTTGGGATGTGCAGGAATCAGTCACACCTCATTTCGATGGATGATACAACTGCTATGACTCAATGTGTCCATTATCAGTTTAAAATTGGTAGTTTATTTAAAAAAAATTACTCACTAAAAACAAAGAAAACAAACTTAGATTTTATTTATAATTTAGGACATCAATATATAAGTCATTTTTGATATTTAGGATTCAGTATCATGTCAAACCGATACATGATGTGCTCAGTATGGTTCAAAGTGCGTGTTTCCAGTTTAAAATGATATTTTAGTAAAAAAAAAGTGACAAACTCAAAACTGAGAAAAAATTACATTGTTTTGATTATTTAAGAAAATGATCCATAAGTCATTTGAGATGTGTAGAAATCAACCATACCTCAATCTGATGCATGGTGTGACCGGTATGACTCCAAGTGTGTATTTTTATTTAAAAATGACATCAATTATAGTAAAAAGGACAACTTAACTACTCAAAACTAAGGAAAAGAATTCATATTGTTTTGATACTTAATGAAATGATACATAATACATTTATAATGTGTGTGAATCATCCTCAACTAAATATGATACATGATGTTTTAGATATGACTCAATGTGTCCATTATTAGTTTAAAATTGATAGTTTAGTTCAAAAACTTCCACTCAATAAAAACTAATAAAACATGATCACATTTTCTTGATAATTTATAACATCGATTCATTAGTAATTTTTCACATTTAGGAATCAGTTTCACATCAAACTGATATACAATGTGATCGGTACGAGTCAAAGTGTGTGTTTATAGTTTAAAATGACATTTTAGTAAAAAAGTAAGTGACGTACTCAAAACCAAGTTTAAAAAATTAGTATTATTTTGAAATTTATTAAAATGATCCATAATTAATTCGGGACATGTATTAATTATATAAAACTCAATTTGATGCATGGTGTGATGGATATGAATCCAAGTGCCTCTTTTTATTTATAATTGACATCAATTTTAGTATAAAGGACAACTGGACTTCTCAAAACAGAGAAAATGCATTAATATTATTTTTATAATTTAGTTAAATGACACATAAGTTATTTTTCAGGTGTAGTAATTTTACTAACCTCAATCTGATGCACGGTGTGACCATTATGACTCAAAGTGTGCCTTTTTATTTTAAAGTGGCACCAATTTTAGTAAAAAGGACAATTTTCCAACTCAATAATGGGAAAATGCATTCATATTTCTTTTATACTTTACAGAAATGATTCATAATTCCTTTTCTTATATAGTAATCAGATTCACATCAATTGGATACACGATGTGCACGGTATGACTCAATGTGTTCGTTATTTGTTTAAAATCTATAGTTCAGTTCAAAAAATTTCAATCACTAAAAATTGAGAAAACATGTTCATATTTTCTTGATAATTTATGAAATTGATTCATAAGTAATTTATGATGTTTAGGAATTTGTATCATGAAAAAATGATACATGATGTGATCGGTATGAGTAAAAGTTCATGTTTCCCATTTAAAATGACATTTTAGTAAAAAAGACAAGTGAAATACTCAAAACCTAGTAAATTTATTTAGATTGTTTTTATAATTTTTTATAATTTTTCATAAGACATTTGGGATGTGTAGGAATTTTTTTCACCTCAATCCGATGCACGGTGTGATTGATATGACTCCAAGTGAGTCTTTTTATTTAAAATTGACATCAATTTTAGTAAAAAGGACAACTGAACTACTCAAAATTGAGTAAACACATTCAGATTGTTTTGATACTTTAGGTAAATAATCCATAAGTCATTTTTGATGTGTAATAATCATATTCACCTCAATCTGATACATAATGTTTCTATTAGGACTCAGTGTGTCCGTTATCAGTTTAAAATTGATAGTTTAGTTCAAAAAATGTCACTCACTATAAAATGAGAAAACACACTCATATTTTCTTGATAATTTTGGAAATTAATTCATAAGTCATTTGTGATGTGTAGAAATTGGTATCATGTCAAACCGATACACGATATGATCAGTATGTGTCAAAGTGCGAGTTTCTAGTTCAAAATGACATTTTTGTAAAAAAGACAAGTGATATGATCAAAACTGAGTAAACACATTCATATTTTTTTTTATAAATTATAAAAACAATACATAATTTATTTGAGATGTTCAAGAATTATCCGCACCTCAATACAAAAAACGGTGTGACTGATATGACTCTAAGTGTGTCCTTTTATTTAAAATTGACATCAATTTATTAAAAACGGACAAATGACCTACTCAAAACCAATAAAACACATTTGGATTATTTTGAAACTTCAGGAAAACAATCCATGATGTGTAGTAATCAGATTCAACTCAATACAATACATGATTTGTCTGTTATGCTTCAATGTGTTCGTTATTAGTTTAAAATTGACATTTTAGTTCAAAATGTGTCAGTCACTGGTATCACATCAAACCTACACTCGATGTGATTGGTATGAGTCAAATTGCATGTTTCCACTTTAAAATGACATTTTAGTAAAAAATATAAGCGATATAACCAAAATCAAGGAAACACATTCATATTATTTCGATACATTCAAAAAAATATCCATAAGTCATTTGAGACATATAAGAATTAGCCACACCTCAATTCAACACATGATGTGACCAAAATGACTCAAAGTGAAACTTTTCAATATATAAGTATCATTTTAGTTTAAAATGCACATCACATAATCAAAATTGAGAAAATGAGCCTAGATTGTTTTCTAATCATTATATATGCTATTAATTAATTAATTTACTTATCATTTTTATCTTATACTTATTTATTTAATTTTCATAGAGATAATGCTTGAATATGAACAAGAAATGGCATGACATGCAAGAATCAACCACAAATCAATTTAGATTACATTTTATGACTCAAAGTTTAGTTTAAAATTAACATTTTTTTGTTAATTTATTTCTTTATATTATTACTAATATAAGAATTGTTTTCTTATACAAGATATTTTTTACTCGAGCAGGGGTTAGGATCAAAAGAAAAAAGAATATTGTTGTTTTTAATTTATTTAATAATTTTTACTTATGTAATTGTATAAAACAATGTTTAAAATCTATATAATATAGTGTTTTTATTGTATTTATGTTGTAATTTTTATATCATTTAAATTTTTTATTCATACTTGATTTTTTATGATTTCATGGTATTTTTGGTGCTATAGTATGCTATTATATTACAATGCAGAATGACCAATTATCAATGCTTCTAAAAGTGATGATAAAAGACTAGGGGTTTTAATCTCACTCTAGTAGTCAATGATTCTCTAGTGCTAAGAAATGCCATTTTTAGTGCTGTTAAAGGCCTATTTTGTATAATTGTAACCTGGCCACCCTACCCTAACCATAACTACTTTGGTTCCATGATAAATCCAATCATATCCTCATTCCACAACAAGTGATTCCTGGTTCATACCTAAACACTATGAGTAGGATGGTATCCAATCCTTAATATAATACTCAAAGAGATTGGGCACTGTCATAAATCCATATCAGAACCCACTTCTTGGTCACTCAAGGCAAGGTCCATTGACCATATCTTGCACCATGCCATGACCCAATATTACTAATGTTAGGTCCAATTTATTCACACCAACCCCACCCACATACTTAAGCGAGGTCACAAGCACATTGACCCACCCTCAAAGACTGTCCCATCCTCATAGAATATGGGGAGGTCATAAGCACACCGAACCATCCCTAAAAAAACTAAGGAGGTGAAAAGAACACCGAATTTTCCTGAAAAACTCATTGGAGGTCACATAAATCACATGGAGTAGCGTATAAGGCTGAATCCCATCACACATATCACAATATAATCTAGGGTTTTAGTCACTTGAGACCTAGTCCCCCATTATAATATGCCTCAACTCACCCATCCAGTCACCCACTAGATCATTTAGACCCATCCTGACTTCTTTTCATTGATAGCATCTCAAGAACATAACTCTACAGTGAAACCACAACCCATAGGATCACCTTGAACCATACCTCAATGTCCAATCCAACCTCACTAAAACCCCCATCACACCCGGTCTCACTACCCAAGGACCATTCAAATCCATACCTCTCTACCCAACTCTGACCTCAACATGCGGGTTCTGAAACCTAAGTGAATCACCCTTTTCATCCCAATTCCAAGTCCCAAATAACTCTCATAACCTTACTTATGTATCATCTCACATCTCTCAAAGGGGTTCCCTTATCCCATCCTTAGGAGGAAACCCTCCCCCACCATAAAAAAAATTACCAAAGGAATTCTCCCACACTTAATGTATTCCATGAATATCCTCCAACCTTAGGAGGGAGTTCTAGGTAACTTGTGAGATGTATGGCTGTCTCACCAATCATCACTCCACCCCAATCATCTTGTGTCATCCTATTATCCCTAGTAACCAAATATAGGATATTAAATGTCTAAAATCATATCCTAATACCTCTTAGAGGTCTCTTATTATCACACCCAAATCCATTTCCCTTGGGAGACATAATCATCATGATACCCCAACTACATAAAGTGATAAAGATAACTTGGCATCATACTAGGAGGATCAAGGCCATGCCATCATCTCACCTAATAACACTACCATTCCTTATACCCCATTCTAGAACCCATGAAATTATGCAGTCGTGCACACCCATGCATAGAAAACCATATGAAATTGTATTATAGGGTCCACCTACTTGGAACACGAAGTTAAACCCATGCTATGATCCACCGATACTCAACCATGCTTACCAAGACTCATATAATTTCCCAAGCACATATATCAGGTCAAAAAATATAAATTAATAATTATTACCAATTATAAATAATTATTAAATTTAATTTATTTAGTCATAAAGTCCTAAAAACTCAATGGGAATCATCTTCTCACCTAATGCTTGAGTAATGAGGTGTGATACACATCTAACATGCACTCAGACCTAATATATAAAAAATATCAAATTTAAACACCCGATTCAATGGTTAATTTTATCCAATTTGGGGAAAACCCTTGAAAAAACAATATGGTGTTGTAATTTCACCCAAATATTGAGATATGGAATGCAGATAATATCTAAGGATGTCTACTATGAAAGATGAGAAAATTCCCTGATGATCGAGATGATTTCCACCATTCTCTAGTGAAAATCACTTAGAAACCATAAATAAAATCAAACAGAAACAAGTGGAAATTGAAGAAGAAATAATGAAGGGATGGGATAGGGATATCATATCCAAAATCAATGTTTGATCGTACCTAAAACCATCATCTCTCAAAGGCGAGCCAAAGGAGGGGGAAGGCTATCTTTTCAGCCCATCCCACACATACTCCTTTATCAATAACATAGGGGGAAACCCCCTTATTTTTTTAAACATCTCTACACTTTTTTGGTGTGAAATGATGTTAACACCATGAATCATCCATGTATAGGGACCTACCCTTATGTCATGATATTTTTCATCCTGAATCCTTACTTTATATCATGAATGGCCTACAGATACTGAATTTTAGTATCCCAACCACCCGTCCCTTCTATAATGGTCTCTTGAACCCCATGTTCATCCACCTAACCTCAATAGATGTCCAAAAACATCATTTAAGGAAATATAAACCCTTATATTCTAAATCTAAGTCCCATATCTAAAAAAACACTCACCAATAGAAAATTAAAATTCCTTATCAAAATAATGACCCAAAAATATGTGGGTCATTAAAAAATCATCACCATATTGTTTCTTGTCCCTAAGAATACATGGTAGTCATCAAAACACATCAGTTGACATGTCCCTTAGCCTATCCCATTCATCAATTCGCTATATACTAGACATGTTCCACTCTAGAATGCCAAACATTATTTTGTTGTGAAACTCCAAACACCAATCTTAGATCCATCTGATTTACTCCAAAACTCTCAATATAATCCTTATACAACCTTAGCAATGTCTTAAAGGACCACCCTAATGTGGTTCACACCTCACTGCATCCAAATAACACAAAAACACTAGAGGGTTGTCCTCCCATCATCTTTACCCAAAGATGCTCGGTCACAACCACTAGTGTGTCCTCAAAAGAAAAACGAACCACAAACTCAGTATCTTAATTAACTACTACCCACATGTAGGGTCCATCTCATACCCAAAACAATGGCACCAAATTACCTTTCTTCCCTAATAAATCTTATCCCAACTGACACCATCACCAAGATTCACCACATTATTACCCCCATGAATGAAGCCATGAAACATGGTTCAACACTTGAATCATGTGATGAATCATGATTCAACTCATGAATCATATAAAAAAACTTGTTTTATGACACAAATAACCATATGATCATACTGGATCCCACTTTGAGCATCATATCACCCATGATATGAATTTTCCTCAGTCACAAAAAACCACCCCAAGGTTGATACCAATGCATCAAATCCAACCAAAACTACATTTATACTTAAAATATAGTATTAAACAAGGAATAAGATATCATTAAATATTATCATAGAACTATAACCTGATGTCACCTCAATCTTCCCCTGAAAGGTATCACTACTCCCATTAACAATACTACGTGAAGGTCATTCACCCAAAATTGATACGATATTCCCAACCATAAGAGTATCATTATCATAAATACACTAATCCAAATACCCCAAATTCTATGAACCACTCTCTATCCATTACCACACAAAAAGATTATATATAGTTTCTCGGTTCATACCCAATTGCCTACACCAAGCACCACCTTCTATATGTTCTTGGACTACCAGGAACAATTCTATCCATCAAACAATGGTGCACTCCCCACCATTTTGATTCCTACACACCATCCCTCGAACACTAACCTAATATGATCTTGATATCACACCCGCCTGAGACTTAATTCCAATATATCTACTTGGTTCAATCGTACCTCAGTACCCTGATCCATCATCAATGTCAGATCTCCCCACTGAGTGACATATTATAAATCATCATACCCTAGACTTCCATTCCCATGAGTTTCTAACCACTTCACTACCATTATAACACCACTCACGTTCATACATAACCCAAAAAACCCTAAAAGGACCTTCACACCATTCACCAATTTTTAACTCAATAAGGAACTGCGTTTACACAACGGATACCATCTTTGTACACTAAGAATTTTCCAAAAAAGTATCACCAACTCACTCTCCTATACCAAAGGCAACATGATCCTCCAAGAACTCACTCACAGGTCCACAACCATGAACCTATGTGATTTCAATCAAACTAAATAACTAAATAATCATGTGAAACCTGTTCACACAACCCAACTCAAGACCACAAGAGTCTTGTCCCATTTAACCCATGCTTATGATTCTAACTGGATAAACAATTGCCACTCTTAGGTCAGTCACAATCAATCACCCAAGGCATGTCACCCATGCCATGGTTAGCCACATGATCTCTTACCACAAGAGCGTTGTTCCAAATCCATGAACGTTTACCTACAATCCCACCACGCCACACATAATATCATCCTAAGATGTATAGGGTGAGAAACCAACCAGTCCTACCCTCTATTCCTACCTTAATACCAAAAATACTCCAAACACTTCACATATTGAAATCCCAAGGCATTCACATGACTTTCCTTATCTTATTGGTTTGGTTTAATACAATGTCACCAAGAATATATATGGTAAGGCACCATATAGGTTATTTTTCACACTTTAAGTAACCAAACCCACATCCTCAAGGAAACCCATTCCCATCCTTAGATCATCCTCAGGCACACCGTGCCTTCATCAAGTCATCAAATGGGTATAAAATTCCTATACCAACCCACAATGGGTCTCTATACATCCATTGACAAAGGTAATTCATTATTATCACTAAAAATACTCCCTCTATAAGATCCACATAACCTAATATCAAAAGGAAATACACCATGGTTTGGTTGAGTATAATTCAAACAATAGGTTATATGGGTAAAAATATATAATTTTTTTGGCACTTTAAATAACTAAACCTATTATCAAAAAGTAACCACAGAAAATCACACAAATGTCATGTGAATCTTATGTGATAAACATGATGCATATACACATAGCTCTTTAAAATAAGAAAAGATACATAACTAAAAAAATAAGTAATCCAAAACTCCATGTGTGTCACCTAATTTTAAATCATACATAAATAAAATCAAAAACCAAGAATAGTAAAATACACACCTTGGTTACATGGAATTATTATTAAAAAATGTGTTCTTAACAAACTAGTTCGATATCCATCATAGGATCTAATACATTCATATATAACATGTCAAACATCTCTCAAAATCATAAAACAAAACAAAACATTGATTACTCTCTTCAATAATATCTACACATAAACAAATATTCTAATACCACTTGGAGACAACCCACCCAGAGCAAGTCTGCAGTTCCTATGCTAGAAATCACCACATGACCTCAAGAATTCCTTCCCATACTCCAGAGGATTCTAACTAGAGGTGAGGGCATAATCCATATAGTGAAGTGATCATGAACTCTAACAAGAGTCATACAAATATTAAAAAATAACCAAACAACATACAAATGCATAAACATCATAGTTTTTATAAATAATAAATACAACCGACAACATATATGATGGTTTCATAAAATTCATATATACATTTATCTCCCATGGGGTTAATCCCAAATAAAAAATATACAAAAAATAAAAAACATGCATATTAGACCTACTTCCATCCTTGGTCTACACATACCCTATATCCAATACACTCATGTAAAGACCCATAAAATTCAAGGGGAAATTTTTTCTTAATTTTCTTTGGGATTTCACAAGAACGTGGTTTCTGACGGTACTTGATTCCGAGGCCCGGTGTGCCCGGAATTTCTATCCGAAGTTTAGCTCAGGTACGTTCAGTGAACGAACGAGTGGGTTTTTCTAACTTTTAAACCGGTTCTCATAATCGAATTTCGAGGGAACCGATGGATTCTCAGTGCTGGTAATTGCTTAGGAACACCTTTTCTGGAGTTGCGTTTTCACGAGAGAAGTTGTTAAAAATTGTGGAAGTTAAATAAAAATTTGGATACAATTTTTATTTATAAGTGGTTAAAACCTTTGAGTGGAAGTTGGGGGAAACCACCCAACTTCCCATGCGAGGTTATGAGGGTGGTGGGGCACACACGAACTCCACCCCTTCATATTCCCCAACTCCTTCAACTCACCATTAATTTGATAACTTAGGTTAATTAAATAGGTGAGTTTATTTTGAATGTTTGAAATTCAAATACTTATGTTATGTTAATAAAATAAGTGAATTAATTATTCTTTTTGGGTTGGAACTTGTTTCTTTGAGAGGATTTGGAGAAAAGCTAAGGGGAGGCTTGAATATCTTCATCTTCTTCGTTGAAGAACGCGAAGAACGCACCGATCTCTGATGAAGAATGTCGAACCCTCAGAGATCGACTACGCGACGCAGTGTACTGAGATGCCAATGACCCTTCTTCCATGACGCTTCTTCCGTGACGTTCCTTCTCCCACGACAATCTTCGAATCATCAACCGCTTGATGTAGGGGTTTATTTTATTTTTTTGTTCGTGATTACTTCTGTCGCTTTCTTCCTTCCATTTTGAACCGCCTGTTATCGCAATAACGGGAGGAGGTTGGACTGCACAAACACGACCAACCCTCCCCCCCCTGTTGGTTGATTTTTGTTGCGGATCGTGTAAGGTGGCACAGTGCTGAAGCACCACGCGGAAAATGTTAAAGAAAGGGTAGAGAAGCGCGGCGCCGTCACGCCACGCCGTTGGAAACAAACTAATCCACGGCGTCGTCGTGCTGCGCCAAAGAACTTCGAAGGAACCTCGAAGACACCGCGGCTGGAGAGGGGCCACGGCAGAGGGGCGCAGCCCATCGCGCCTCGTTGGACGGACCAGGTCGCAGCTTAGGCCGCGACAGAGCAAGGACCGGTGGTCGGTTCTGGGCCGCTGGCGTCGGAGCAGGGGGACCGGCCCGTGTCGGTCCCGTGGTGGCAGCAGCCAGCCGGCCGGAGCGGGCCGGCCGGAGTGGTCCGGCCAGTAAGGGGGAAATCCGGGGGTCCGTAACCCCCATTTGGCCAGAAAGGCAGCCCCCACATAGGGCCGCGGTTACAACAAGAGGGGGGCAGCGCCCCCCCCCCCCCCCCCCGCGCCTCAACGCTCGGCCGTTTCGGTCGAGCCTCCCGGCCAGCGCATTGGTCCGGGCCACCCCAACCGGGCCGCGCCGCACCCAAGCAGGCCAGACCAGGACCCGGGTCGGGTCGACCCAGTTCGGGCCGACCCAGTGGGTATCGGGCCGAGTCGGACCGGGCCCAAACCCCCTAATACCGAACCTCTCACGGTCTTTTGCCCATAACTTGGGCTGCAGACCTCCGATCGACGCACCGTTAGTGGAGATGTGATCCTTAGAACGAGACAGTTGTTTTGGTATATTACACTCAAGGTTTTGGAGTACTTTGGGTTTAGCCGGGTTGGTTCGTACACGAAACCAACTGGGCCCTCGGAGCGGAAATGCTCATAACTTAATCTCCGGACGTCTGATTGACGTGCCGTCGACTTTGATGGATTCCTCTAAGTGAGACTGACCTTTTGGCTTACTCCGCTCAAGTTTTGGATGCATATGGGGTACGGTCGGGTTGGTTTTGACTTAAAAACCAACCGGGCCCCTGGGACGAAAAAGCCAATAACTCTCAAACCGGACGTCCGATTGACGCGCCGTCTGTGACGTTGAGTTCCTGTTGACGATACGGAACTTTTGGATACATCAACTCCGGACTATGTGTCAGTTGATGTATCAGCTTTTCGGATCATGGAGTGGACCCTCCCGAATGAGCTTACTGTGTGCGGGAACCCTAGAGCTGGCTGCGACTGCAACGACGATGGTGACTGTGTATAAATCCTCTGTGGATTCGACAGATACAACCACAACACTCAGCGATCCTACGTGGATCAGTGCTACCGATCCTATGTGCATCAAATCCTGTGTGGGTCAGCGCTCAGTGGTCCTGTGTGGGACAGCGCCTACAGATCCTATGTGGGTCCGATCCTGTGTGGGTCATTGCGGGGGTTAGTTACCCATCGATCCTTTGTGGGTCATTGCGGGGGTTAGTACCTATCGATCCTGTGTGGGTTCGACGGCTTAGATGAATCAGTGACTACATCTGATCATCTCTATCATCTTATGAAGAAGTATACCTGTGTGAGCTGAGTCTTGACTTTCAATCCTTATCTTCGATAATATTGACTTGATATCCTGTGTGGATTTTGTTATGTTTTCCGGTGTGTTTTGGGTTGTGATTTCCTATGTGGAACGGGTTACGTTCTCTTGTGTGGACTGGGTTGTACTTGGGCTCGGATGTTGGAGCTGAACTGGAATTGATGACTTAGGTATATGTATGGACATATACCTATGCATTGTCGGATGTTACTTCGTGATTGTATCTTTCCTTTTTGGATTATCCTTTGTGTATTCTGGGAGACCTTCAGGGGTCTCGGGGTCGCTACTGAGTAGCTTATACTCACCCCTGCACAGGCTATGCCCGCACTACGTTGTGTTGGTTGCAGACGACGGACAGCGCTGATCGTGGTAGAGGCATGAGGAGCAGGTCGGTACCCAGAGGTGGACCACTGGGCGGGGCGTACTCGGAGCAGACGGCTGGACCCGAGGATCTATGGAGGATATCTATACCAACCCTTCATGTGGGACTTCCAGTGGACGACTCGAGGCTGCGGCTTTACTTTTCAGTTGCTGTACTCTCTTTTTCAGTTGTACTTTACTTTCAGTTTGGGTTTTTATTCTGGCCCACTTACTTTTCCGCACTTACTGTTGTACCCACTTTTACTTAGTGTTTACTTCTACTGCTTGATTGCTCTGTGGTGTTTGTTTATTTTACAAAGGCAATTCCGTCCCTTTTTATTGGGAATTACGCCTTGGTGCTAGTCGCCAGCCCCTGGACTTTGGAAGGCGGGCTTGGGGTATTCACGACATGGGCCCCGAGGACGGTTCGTGACAAATTGGTATCAGAGGAGTTCAATTCTACCGCAGAACTCAGGACTCTGATCTTTTTCTATGTGAAGAAATAGTGTTAAGAGTATTGAGTGTGTTCATCAGTCCAAGGAGTCCAGTGTTGGTGCGGTGGCCGACATATCCGTACACTGGGACCCTGACTTTTGATTTCTGACTTAATGCATGAAAACATTGATTGCATGTGTATTTCAAGTTTTCTTTGTGATTACTTTGCGTCAGCTCACCAGGTATACTGTTTGACCATGGCGCACCTATTTCTTTTCATGATGGCCCCACGACGGCGGCCAGCTAGGGTTCCGAGCGTTGTGCGTGACGACATCCCACCGAGCGATGAGGCCTCGGTATAGGGCCCTTTGACAACAAAGGCACCGGTGGTACCTCTACCCGCCGATCCACCGATGCTACCAGCCCGAGCTGCTGACGATGCACGTCGCCTTAGTGCACTGCACGAGTTTCAGCATCAGCGACCACCCAGGTTCCGCAGGGAGACGGACCCTCAGGCATCCGAGGATTGGCTGGAGGCAGTTTTACAAGTTTTCAGGTTAATGAGGAAACCAGCGGACCTCATGGTGATCCTCACAGCGAGCCTACTGCACGCGGAAGTAGGCGGATGGTGGAGCTTGATGCTCTAGGTGCACGAAGAGGCATCTCTCCTCTGGATGGACTTTGAGAGCCTCTTCTGATCGAAGTTCTTCCCAACCACCCTCCGTGCGGTGCGCATCCAGGAGATTCTACAACTACAGTAGGGAAGCTTGACGGTCGCCCAGTATTTGGCGAGATTTACAGATCTCTCGCGCTACTCGACAGACATGGTATGAGACCCATTCTTCTGGGCCCGGACCTTCGATCAAGGATTGAGGCAGGAGACCAGGGCATCCCTGATCTCCCTCAGCATCCCGACATAGGCAGGGGTACTAGAGCAAGCCCTTCTGATCGAAAGATTCCTTGCTGAGCCTGCATCAGTGGCGAGACCTACCGCAGGGCGGCACGTAGCAGAGTCTTCTGCAGCAGACAGTTGACGGATGACTCATGGGTCTAGGTAGACCAGAACCTCAGGCAGACGAACTTAGGACACTGGCTCAGTGGTGCGAGGCACACAACACGAAGCCAGTCTTTCGAGAGGCAGACAATGTTATGCGTGCGGCGGGTAGGGCCACATGGATCGTGACTGTCTGACCCGCTGTGCGGAGGAGCAGCATACATTTGAGGGGCCACCCAGGCAGAGGCAGAGGGTCGACTGTGGCGGTCCTCAGGGAGCAGGCGGATGAGGAAGAGGAGCTGGTCGAGCAGCAGGTGGTGGGAGACGCTTTGAGGCTCTACCACCACCACCACCAGGAGGTCCACCCTGACCATAAGGAGCTGGTGGGCAGAGACAGGCACAGCTTCAGGCAGCGGAGGCCTACGACCATGGCGCGCCTGAGATGATTTGAGGTACTATCTCTATCTATTACACCCTTGCAACAATTCTTATTAACATAGGAGTGATTCATTCTTTCATAGCCGCTTCCCTTGTTCGGAGCTCGGAGATTCCGAAGGAGCCGTTGGCCCGATCCTTACGGATAAAGACACCTACGGGAGCAGACTCGATGATTACGCACTGGTTCCGGCAGTGTGAGCTTACTCTAGGAGGCGAGAGATTTGGCTGGGATCTTCTTATAGCAGTGTCGAGGCCTTATGACGTCATCTTGGGCATGGATTGGTTATCTACAGTCCATGCTCAAATCGACTGTATTAGGCGCAAGGTGCGATGTGTACGCACCGACGGGAACAGTTTCACCTTCACCAGTGAGAAGGTAGCCTTTGCAGAAAAGGATGGACTCTCGCATAGGAGAGGAAAACCCATCACTCATCAGTTGGATAGCCTCATCCTAGGAGCAGTTGACGTGCGGAGTCCTGGTTTTCCTGCAGTGGCGGATCAGTATGCGGACGTTTTCCCCGACGACGTTACATGACTACCTCCTCGCAGAGAGGTAGACTTTTATATTGAACTGCACCCTGGGACAACCCCGATATCCACTCCAGCATATCGGATGGCCCCCGCTGATATTCGAGAGCTACAGGTACAATTGGAGGACTTTCAGGGAAAGGGATTCATCCGACCCAGTGTCTCACCCAGGGCTTCCCCGATTCTATTCGCCAAGAAGGCGGACGAGAGCTTGAAACTTTGTGCCGACTATCGTCACCTGAACCAGGTGACCATGAGGAACAAGTATTCTCTACCGAGGATTGACGATCTCTTCGATCAGCTCAAGGGATCACGGTGGTTCTCTAAGATAGACCTCAGGTCAGGATATCACCACCTTAGAGTTCGGGATGAGGACGTGCAGAAGACGGCCTTCAGGTGTCGGTATGGCCACTATGAGTTCTTGGTTATTCCATTTGGCATAACCAATGCTCCAGTAGTGTTCATGGCCCTCATGAACAAGATCTTTTATCCATACCTCGATCGCTTTGTCGTGGTCTTCATCGACGACATTTTGATATACTCGACCACTAAGGAGGAGCATGCCTACCACTTGCGAGTTGTACTAGACACACTCTGAGAGCACCAGATTTATGGAAATCTCTTGAAGTGTCATTTCTAGATACGTTAAGTCCACTTCTTGGGACACGTCATCTCTGAGGCGGGAGTTGCGGTGGATCCTGCGAAGATCGAGGCAGTGCTAGCTTGGGAGCCACTCAGGAGCGTGACGAAGGTGCGAAGTTTCTTGGGTCTAGCTGGGTACTATCAGAGATTTGTGCCAGACTTTTCCAGAGTTGCAACACCAATCTCAGCTTTGACGAAGAAGGGGAAACCCTTTGTGTGGTCAGACAGATGTCAGCAGAGCTTCCAGAAGCCGAGACAGAGATTGACCAGCGCATCTATCTTGAGGCTACCAGAGGAGGGAGTTGGATACGTAGTTTACTGAAATGCATCAGGGACTGAACTCGGATGTGTACTGATGTAGGAGCGGGATGTGATCACCTTTGGATCACGTTAGTTGAGGCAGAATGAGCAGAACTACGCTACCCATGACCTGGAGTTAGCAGCAGTGGTCTTCGCTCTAAAGATGTGGCGACACTATTTGATGGGCAAGCGCTTTATAGTCTATTCTGACCACCAGAGTCTCAGGTAAATCTTCTCGCAAAAGGACCTGAACCTGAGATAGTGGCGATGGATCGAGTTCCTCCAGGACTATGACTTTGCGCTAGTCTATACTCCTGGAAAGGGGAACGTGGTAGCTGATGCTCTCAGCAGGAGGACGGGCATTCAGCTACTTGGGGAGGCGACAGAGCAGATAGCCGCTTTTTAGACATCCTTCGTGGATAGCGATGGAGAATCCTTTCTTCAGTCACTCACAATCACTCCTCCACTACTGCAGCAGGTCATAGAGGCACAGCGATGAGACACCGACTGTGAGACACGGCGTGCGCAGATATCCTCAGGACAGGCACCTGATGGCTTCTCTTTAGGAGGGGACCACGACATCCTTTTCAGAGGACGTAACTTGGTACCAGTTGAATTACGAGAGGAGGTGATGAGAGAGTTTCACACTTCCGCTTTGGCGGTACATCCTGGAGTGGTGAAGATATACCAGGATATCAGACGACAACACTGGTGGCCGGGCATGAAGAAGGTTGTGGCAGAGTTCGTTTCTCGATGACTCACCTGCCAGCAGGTGAAGGCAGAGCACCAGGTACCAGTAGGCTTGGAACAACCCTTGGAGGTCCCAGAGTGGAAGTGGGACAACATATCTATGGACTTTGTGACTGGACTTCCATGCACTTCCAGTGGTCACGACTCCATTTGGGTGATTTTCGACCGACTCACCAAGTTGGCTCACTTCTTACCCATCAGAGAGCAGGGATTAGTGGAGAACTTGGGATGCCTCTACATTCAGGAGATTATAAGGATTCATGGTGTGCCATCATCTATCATCTCCGATCGAGATGCTCGCTTTACTTCCTGGCTTTGGAAGGGGTTTCAGGAGGCGTTCGGGACGCAGCTATGCCTGAGCACCGCCTTTCACCCTTAGACAGATGGTCAGAAAGTGAGGACCATTCAGACTCTCGAGGACATGCTTCGCGCATGTGTCCTTGACTTTGGTCGTAGCTGGGAGGACCACCTACCCTTGGTGGAGTTCATGTACAACAACAACTACCACTCCACCATCGGGATGGCACCATACGAGGCGTTGTATGGCCGACCTTGCAGATCACTGCTGTGCTGGACAGACCCTGGGGAGTCAGCATTTGTGGGACCAGAGATGGTCTAGGCCACGACAGAGAAGGTCCAGGTCATCCAGGAGTAGATGAGGATAACTCAGAGCCGGCAGAAGTCTTATGATGACAGGAGGCAGAGGCCACTTGAGTTCGAGTATGGCGACCACGTCTTCTTGCGTGCCTCACCTTGACGTGGATTACGGAGATTTGGTCGAGGTGGAAAGTTGTCTCCACGCTTCATCGGACCATTCCAGGTCCTCAGCAGGATTGGAGAGGTGTCTTATCGCCTAGATCTACCACCTCAGTTGCACCGGGTGCACGACGTCTTCCACGTATCCCAGCTGAGGAGATACGTGCACGACCCGACGCATATCATTGACCTTGGGGAGCTGGACATAGACGATGGGGCGACTTTTGCGGAGGTTCCAGTGGAGATCGAGTATCGATAGGAGCGGTTCCTACATGGACGGTCGATTCCTCCAGTGCACATCAGATGGAAGCACGAGAATCTCCAGGAGAGCACTTGGGAGCGGGAGGCTCAGATGCGTGCGTAGTACCCACTTTTGTTCCCCTAGTTTTTGATGTATCTTTACGGGGACGTAAAGACCTGAGGTGAGAGTAATGTAAAGACCCATAAAATTCAAGGGGAAATTTTTTCTTAATTTTCTTTGGGAATTTACAAGAATGCGGTTTCTGATGGCACTTGATTCCGAGGCCCGGTGTGCCCGGAATTTCTATCCGAAGTTTAGCTCGGGTACGTTCAGTGAACGAACGAGTGAGTTTTTCTAACTTTTGAACCGGTGCTCAGAATCAAATTCGGAGGGCACCAATGGATTTGCAGCACCGGTAATTACTTAGGAACACCTTTTCTGGAGTTGCGTTTTCATGAGAGAAGTTGTTAAAAATTTTGGAAGTTAAATAAAAATTTAACTGCAATTTTTATTTCTAAGTGGTTAAAACCTTTGAGTGGAAGTTGGGGGAAACCACCCAACTTCCCATGGGAGGTTATGAGGGTGGTGGGGCCCACACCAACTCCACCCCTTCATATTCCCTAACTCCTTCAACTCACCATTAATTTGATAACTTAAGTTAATTAAATAGATGAGTTTATTTTGAATGTTTGAAATTCAAATACTTAAGTTATGTTAATAAAATAAGTGAAGTACTTATTTTATGTTGGTTGGAACTTGTTGCTTTGAGAGGATTTGGAGAAAAGCTAAGGAGAGGCTTGAAGATCTTCATCTTCTTCGTCGAAGAACGTGAAGAACAGACCGATCTCCGACGAAGAACACCGAACCCTCAGAGATCGACTACGCGACGCCGTGTACCGCGACGCCAACGACCCTTCTTCCGCGACGCTTCTTCCGTGACGTTCCTTCTCCCACGGCAATCTTCGAATCATCAACTGCTTGAGGTAGGGGTTTATTTTATTTGTTTGTTCGTGATTACTTCCGTCGCTTTCTTCCTTCCATTTTGAACCGCATGTTATCGCAATAATGGGATGAGGTCGGACCGCACAAACACGGCTGACCCTCCTCCCCCTTGTTGGTTGATTTTTGTTGCAGCTCGTGTAAGGCGGCGTGGTACCGAAGCACCGTGCGGAAAATGTTAAAGGAAGGGCGGAGAAGCGCGGCACCGTCGCGCCGCGCCGTTGGAAACAAACTAATCTGCAGCGCCGTCGCGCCGCACCAAAGAACTTCGAAGGAACCTCGAAGACACCGCGGCCGGAGCGGGGCCGCGGCGGATGGGCACAGCGCCGTCGCGCCGCGCCAGATGGACCAGGCCGTGGCTTAGGCCGCGGAGGAGCAAGGACCAGCGGCCGGTTCCGGGCCTCTAGCGTCGGAGCAGGGGGACCGGCCCGTGCCGGTCCCATGGTGGCAACAGCCGGCCGACCGGAGCGGGCTGACCGGTCAGGGGGAAATCTGGGGGTCCGTAACCCCTGGTTGGCCAGCAAAGAGGCCCCCACATGGGGCCGTGGTTACAACAAGTGGCGGGGGGGGGGGGGGGGGGGCAGCACCCCCCCCCCGCGCGCCTCAACGCTCGACCATTTCGGTCGAGCCTCCTGGCCAGCGCGCCAGGCCGGGCCGCGCCCAAGCAGGCCTGACCCGGACCCAGGTCGGGTCGACCCGGTTCGGCCCGACCCAGGGGGTATCGGGCCGGGTCGGACCGGGCCCGAACCCCCTAATATCGAACCTCTCATAGTCTTTTTCCCATAACATGGGATGAGGACCTCCGATCGATGCACCGTCAACAGCGATGAAATCCTTGTAACGAGACGGTCATTTTGGTATATTACACTCAAGGTTTCGGAGTACTTTGGGTTCGGCTGGGTTGGTTCGTACACGAAACCAACTGGGCCCTTGAAGCGGAAACACTAATAACTTAAGCTCTGGACGTCTGATTGACGTGCCATCGACTTTGATGGATTTCTCTAAGTGAGACGGACCTTTTGGCTTACTCCGATCGAGGTTTGGACGCAGATGGAGTATGGTCGGGTTGGTTTTGACTTAAAAACCAACCGGGCCCCTGGGACGAAAAAGCCAATAACTCTCAGACCGGACGTCCGATTGACGCACCGTCTGTGACGTTGAGTTCCTGTTGACGATACATAACTTTTGGATACATCAACTCTAGACTATGTGTCAGTTGATGTATCAGCCCTTCGGCTCATGGAGCGGACCCTCCCGAACGAGCTTGCTGTGTGCGGGAACCCTAGAGATGTCTGCGACTGCTATGACGATGACGACTGTGCAAAAATCCTCCATGGATTCGATGGTGACGACTACAACACTCAGCGATCCTACGTGGATCAATGCTACCAATCGTGTGTGGGTCAGATTCTGTGTGGGTCAGTGCTCGTCGGTCCTGTGTGGGCCAACGCCTATAGATCCTGTGTGGGTCATTACGGGGGTTAGTTACCTATCGATCCTTTTTAGGTCATTGCGGGGGTTAGTACCTATCGATCCTGTGTGGGTCCGATGGCTTAGATGTATCAGTGACTACATCTGATCATCTCTATCGTCTTACCAAGAAGTATACCTGTGTGATCTGAGTCTTGACTTTCAATCCTTATCTTTAATAAGATTGACTTGATATCCTGCGTGGATTTCGTTATGTTTTCCTGTGTGGTTTGGGTTGCGATTTCCTATGTGGAATGGGTTACATTTTCCTGTGTGGACTGGGTTGTACTTGGGCTCAGATGTTGGATCTGAACTGGAATTGATGACTTTGGTATATGTATGGGCATATACCTAAGCAGTGTCGGATGTTACTTCATGATTGTATATTTCCTTTGTGGATTATCCTTTGTGGATTCTGGGAGACCTTCGGGGGTCTCGGGGTCCCTACTGAGTAGCTTATACTCACCCCTACACGGGCTATGCCTGCACTACGTTGTGTGGGTTGAAGACGACGGACATCGCTGATCGTGGTAGAGGAACGAGGAGAAGGTCGGTACCCAGAGGTGGACCATTGGGAGGGTCGTACTCGGAGCAGACGACTGGACCCGAGGAGCTGTGGAGGCTATCTGTACCCACCCTTCAGGCGGGACTTCTAGTGGACGGCTCGAGGCTGCGACTTTACTTTTCAGTTGTTGTACTCTCTTTTTCAGTTGTACTTTACTTTCAGTTTGGGTTTTTATTCTGGCCCACTTACTTTTCCGCACTTACTGTTGTACCCATTTTTACTTAGTGTTTACTTATACTGCTTTCTTTCTCTATGGTGTTTGTTTACTTTACAAAGGCAATGACTTCCCTTTTTATAGGGAATTACACCTTGGTGCTAGTCCCCAGTCCCTGGCCTATGGAAGGCAGGCTTGGGGTAGTCACGACATGGGCCTCGAGGATGGGTCGTGACAACTCAAGCTACAGAAACCCAATCCACTATACGTCTCATGCTCTAACATGAGATGAAAACATAAGGTCTACACATGCACTGAGATTTCAGTGTAAGGTGTGAGCACAAAAATCTGTTGGATCTCACAAAGCACCCCAAATATACACAGTCATATACACATTTATTTAGAAAAAGAAATATATAAACAAATATGCTCACTGAGCCATCGTGCGCTAATCAGGCTTCCCCAACACTCTATGAGGTACACACTACCATAAGGTCATTAAGTGAAAACTAATCCACCATGACCACAATGATACCTGATTCATATTTATGAAAATATCCAACCATCACCTCATGTGACTAAAACCAATGTCCATAATGTACCAAAAGACATAGGGTAAGAAGACACCCAAACCATGACCAAATACCCGAAGAGATTGGCCATGTTTATATGTCCATTTCTCGATACACTTTTTGGTAACTCATGTCAAGGTCCATCAGTCATATCTCACATCGTTCCATGAACCAAAACCCAAGGAATTCCTCAACATTAGACTACCAAGTAAAGTTCCAATTAATGCACACAAAACTATTCACATAAACTCCAAGGAGATGATAAACACACTAGACCATCCTCATTGACTTTGGGGAGGTCACAAGAACACCAAAGCATCTGCTCAGACTTTTGGGAAGTTACAAGAACATTGAACCATCCTCTCATATATGGGGAAGGTCACATCAAGCACATACAATATCACACAGGGACACAAATCTTCACACAGCTCACCAACTGATATAAGAAAATAGTCACCCCTTATCACAAAATGGTTTAACATGACCGTCATGGTGCACACAAGATACTAAAATCTTGTTATAGTCTATACTTACTGATACCATCTCAATACCATCACCTTATGGTGACACCACAACCCAAAGGATCACCTCGACCCAGACCTTAAGATCTGGTCCAAACTCACAAAGATCCTCATCATTCTGGGTCCTACTATACAAGGATTTTCCTAATCCATTATACTCTACCCAACCATAGCATCAATAGGAAGGGTCCAAAACCCAAGTAAATTTCCTTTGAAATCCCAATGTTAGGTACCGAACAACTCCAATGGACCTTACCTGGTTCTCAAATCACATATCCCAAAGTAGATCCCTCAGTCCATCATGTTGATAAAACCCTTCCCTACCAGAAATTTCAAGTACCAGAGGACTTTTACAACTCTATTAATATTTCAAAATGCTCATTTTTCCTTAGAATGGACTTTCTAGTCACTCGCAAGATTTATAGACACTTCACCCATCATCACTAATCCCTAGGCCTCTCATGTAGACCTCGTAGCCCTAGGATCCTGACTTAAGATATTACACATATCATATCATATGTATGACCTCTTAGAGGTCTCTCTTCATACCACCCAAATCCCTATCCCTATCAATGACATAGTCACCGGGTGATCCCAACCACCCAAAGTTATAAAGAGCACTTGGTCTCATCCCGAGAGGCTCAAGTCCACCCCATCATCTCACATAGGGACACTACTTTTCCTTATACCCCATTATTAAACCAAAGAAGTTATGAAAGAATTCACACCCATGCATTGAAGAAAATATGAAATTTTATTATAGGATCCACCTATCTAGAACAGATATTTAACCCCTCATCATGTTTTGTTGAGCCTCTCCCAATCCAAAAAGGCCCTGTCCACACTCAAAGACATCCATATCACACCATAAAACATAAATAATTAATTATTAAAAATTATAACTGATTATTTAATTTAATTTAATTAGACCCAAATACCTAAAAAGTCACCATGCTTCATCCTCTCACTGAAACCATAAGTAATGGGGTATGATCCACCCCTAACATACACTCATACCCAATCTATGAAAAATACCCAATTTAACCACCTGATTCAATGGTACATTTTATAAAATTTTTAAAAACACCCTAAGAAAAAACACAAAATGATGTACCTTCACAAAAAAACATGTTAAAACATTTAGATGTTGTCTCAGGATGTCCTCGATGCAAGATGAGTAAAATCCACAATGATCAAAAGAATTTCCACC
This sequence comes from Viscum album, assembly GCA_963277665.1. Taxonomy (NCBI): domain Eukaryota; kingdom Viridiplantae; phylum Streptophyta; class Magnoliopsida; order Santalales; family Viscaceae; genus Viscum; species Viscum album. The sequence goes on along the minus strand of OY728142.1, from coordinate 467,046,220 downwards.
ATGATCCTATGTAAATATTCAATAAACCAAAGTTAAAATTGAGTGGAAATTAGTGAAAATTAAAGAAATAAGAAAAAATGGAGAGGAGAGAGAGATTACTATTAATCACCATCCAATAACACAAAAAATCATCCCCTCTCAATGGGTAATTGAAGAAAGTGGGGGGATGACCATTCAACCCCTCCTGTGTGAGCTCCTTTTTCATGAAAAAGGGGCCCAACCCCCTTTAAAAAAATACTCCATACCTTTAAGGTTGTGAATTGATTTTAACACTATGACTGACCTAGGAATAGGATCAAAACCCCCTTTTTGATATTTTATGTTGCGATGTCTTACTTCATGATGTGAATGGAATGCAGTTGGTGAATTTCAATAGTCCATCCACCTATCCCTTCCCCAAAAATCTCTTGAACACTAAGGGAATCCAAAAAACGTCAAATCACATTAAAAAACAACATTTAAGGATTCATAAAACCTCATATTATCAATATGTTTCTTCGTTATGAAAATTATTTACTCACCAATTGGAAATTAAAACTTCTTCTCAAAATAAGGACATGAAAATATTCAGGTTGTTACATGTGAGGTTTGATCCCATAGCCTCATTGTTATTATATAGAACCTTATACCACTAATATAAAACATATTATATGAAACAGACACACACACACATTTTTTATTATATATTTTTTAATTATAATTATTATATAATTAAAAAATTAAACTCGTTGGTCTATGTGGGCCTATAGCCACAATTCACATAGACTATAGCCATTGGTGGGAGTCTGAAAGGCCTACATAAATAGTCCATTTTGACTAGAAACATAGGATACCCATACATACAAAGTATATTTAGACTTCATACATATGTGGAAATCAAACACTCTTATCAGCACGATGCATGTGGCATGTGGCTATAGGAATCATTATGCCTACTTATGACCACAGTCCATGTAGAACATGGGCATAAGAGGACCCATGACCATGCTCATTCTAACCATGGATATAGAACTATGGATGTAGTGTTATTTTATGTGAGTTTTATGACATGTCTTATAGTTTAAATGGTAGCGTAATTCACCTAAATGAGTGTGAATTTAACCCAACTGTAATGAAGAGTGAATCCAATGCTAGTGTAAAGAACCAAAGAAAAGGTGGGGGAGGTTTGTTATACAGTTTTATTCCTTACATCTTCAACAAAATTAATATTAATTATTTAAGGTTTTAGTTATCATACCAAAATATCATACAATTTATGATATTGTTACGTGGAGCATTATTTATATAGTAGGATCATCCACCTTACATTCATGAACGAGTAATGCTAGTGTGAACAACCATAGAGAAGAAATGAAATGTCAATGTGTATTATAAGACAATTTGGTTTGATAAAACTAAAAATATATGTAGATGTAAAATACATTAATATTTTTAATCCATTTGAATAAAAATATTGGATAAGTTAAATCATTGCTTGAATTTTTTAAATTAGATATAATAAAGTAAAAAATGAATAGTCTGTGAAAACCATTGAATATTTTTAAATAACGAGTATATTATTATATCATTAGATAGATATATAAAGGATAAAAGTTCACCAAATTAAAATTATGGGTTCTAACATAATGCTATCAGAGGTGCATGAAATTAGAATATCTTTTATTCAGGACAATTATATTCCCTTGTATTGAATTAGGGAGATATATTTTGGAAATATGTGTCATCACCGTATCAAAGGGGGTCATTTTAGATTAGATACACTCATTAACAATAACCATATAGAGTTTATAGAGATTCAATAATTTAAACTATAAAGTATGTTGGATAAATAATAAAGTGTTCAAAAATTATTATAAGTATTCTAGGTTTAAAACATCATATATTAGGCATGCCAATATGAAAAAATTAATATGAAATACATTGATTTTTTTTGAAAAGGGATGAGATGTTTAAAAGGTTGTGGCTAGGCCTAGATCTAGAAATCTTGGTATCACTATTTATTATATAAATATAATAATTAATCCATAATCATTTTTGAAAATGAAGACACCTTAGTGTAAAAGTGTTGAATCACACCCACATGAGTTGATAGGGACTCATACACTAGAGTGTATTGAGGGAAATGGAATGGAGTAGAAACATGTGACTAGGCCTAGAATAAGATATCTAAGAATCACTACATATTATTTATAGATAGGAATGAAGCCACACACTATTGAATTAAATAATTTCTCCCTGGGAATTGAAAGGGCATTTAGGTGAGGATGAAATAGTCTAGACCCTACATATAAAAGTGGAAGTATAGTTCCTGAATGAGAAGGGGAGTGATATTTAGATGGAAATTGTAGTTGGGACTAGAATTTAATATTTTTTACTTTACTATATATCCTATTCAAATAGGAATAAAGCCACATTTATTTATTGAAAAGGGGTATTATAATCATCAGCTAGGTAAAACTTGATATTAGTGAGGGAATATACAGATACTGGTATGGCCATCAGCTCCCCCAAAATATAGAGGATATTATATAGATAAAAACTATATATATTAAGAGTGGTATTCAATAGTTTAATATAATATGTTAAAGAAAAATCAGTATAGTTTAAAATCATATGGGTTGGAACAATCCAAGAAATTTAAGTTTTTATAGGATGGATTTTATGGAATAAAGTTTAGGGTATTTTGACGAGGACTACATATCATGTAGTTTAGGTTCATATTATAATGATGTAATATCATATAACTTAGGTTCATTCAACAAAGACCTAATGTCGTGTAGTTTAAGGCCATGTGATAATGACATAAGTTAATCTGACATGAATTATTATGTAATGTATTTCTTGATAAACCACACATAGTTAAAATGCATGATGTTCTCTCCATCCAAGGACGCTGGAGAATATGGTCCATTAGTGTATAACTTTTATATGATATAATACCCTATTTCGCCTCTATGGTGGCACATTTCGGGTGATGATGAAATGGTCCGATGAGAATCATCACCTGTCTCTTTTTCTAGAGACGGTTCCTTATCAAATTGACTATTTATTTTGTTTCAACCCATTTTGTGTCATTATCCTTTAAATGAAGGTTGGATTAACCCCATGGGGAATAGGTAATTCACCCCTTTTGTATTGCGAAGGATATTCCACAGTCAGATGGTTTTAGTGGGCGATTGCATGGGGTAAAGTACTTGTGCAATTGGTCCTCCACAGATATAACTTCCTCAAATAGAAACCAATAGATTTATTCGTGGATCCAGAAACAACCAATATTCATTGTATCCATGATTCATGGACGTACCTTCCAAAGGTAGGTTGTCGTTGATTAATGATTCAGCCAGTGACACTTAAGGACTCCATTGGTTGAGAGGATGTGAAGTTAGGCTCACCGCACCCTTCTGGGGGAGGATTATTGCCTGTTCTAGGACTCTATTATATATTTAATTCATGTTCATATTTTCATTAATCCTTGGTTCATTCCCGTAGAGTGTGTCCACGGGCTACCCTTGGTTTGCAGGATCATCATAAGCATGCATATTTTTGATGTTACAGAGGTACTGCTGACTTGAGCCATACAATAAGGTTCTCTATAATTTATCATCATCCAGGGGGTATGGAAGGTGATTTGATGTTGGTATTGGACCCATAAGATGAGTTTCCTACGTATCCTCAGGAGAGGAATCAGAACCCACGTAGTTTAGAAAAATGTGGGGATTACACATAAAATCTTCCCATTTTGGGGACATGGTTGGGTGAAACCTTTTGGATGGGCACCCTTTTGAGCTTGGGCCACCTGGTAGGCATCCTACGTATCTTGGTTTGACCAGGAATCAGAGTTCTCATAGTTGATATGGTGTGGATGTTTTAATCATCACGAACCTCAAATCCCACATGATTCATGCTCGGTGTGAGAAACAAGAGGATGTGAGAGATCTATCCAACCACATTCTTCCTCTCTTGTTGGTGGGAGAGAGAGAGCCTATGAAGGAAAAAGACTGGGGTGACAATGGGATAGGGTGCAGAGCGATGAAACTTTCAATGTGAAATGACATTAAAGGTTATGTGGATCATTCTCGGAAAATTGGGGACTTACCTCAGTGTGAGGGCCTTAGAATATGTTCTGGGAAGAGGAGGAGTTTCTTCATCGTCAAAAGAGAAGTTAACATAACTGCTTCGACTGATAACTATTCCTCATTGAATAGAAAATCAAGTGATCACCCTTAATCCCTAGAACAGGGAGGTTCACATCGGTATTCCAAGGTTGGACTCCCAGTTACCATTGGAATGTAGACCCACAGACATTCTCGAAGCCCGAACTGTTGTGGGGAGAGCCTTCATGTCTTAGATTACCATTGGTATGTAGACTCAAAGGAGTGCGCTGATACAACCGATGGTATGATAATATAGGTCCATTGGCTTTGGAGGAGGCTTTGGCCTGATGCTGGAGGGCTGGTTTATGGAGGGATTATGGAGGACTGGATGACAGTAGAGGGGTGAGATTGGAACCAGAGGAAATAATACCCAAAAATATTCCATTTCACAGACAATTTTGTTATGTGGAATGGGGGAAGCTCCGCATATCATAGTGGTATGTAGGTAGAGAGGCCGTATGCATACCGATATGGTACACAAGCATGGGTATGAACCATCGCACACCATGGTGGTGCATGGTCCTTCACGTCACTTTGGGTTCCATCTACATACTGATGCAATATCCAACACCGAGTTAAATCCACATAGTGATAAACTATGTAGAACACCATTTTGGAGGAGGGTTCATAGGATCATCGTTTGTGGGAAGTTCATCTACAAGAAGTATATTGTTCACAATTTTACCATTTAGGTTTGAGGTTTTCTTTTTACTATTAAGTTCCCTCGTTTTATGGTTTATGGCCGGCTGTACCTATGGAGAACGTGATTCGTGATTTGGGCTTCACCAATGATTCTAGACTGAATTCATAATCTTCTCCAAGTTCTTTCTTCCTATCTCTGGGTTCCCTTCATGGTTTATGCATCCCTCCTCTCTCAGTTCTTTATGTGTTCCTTTTATATATCATTGGGGCAATCGTATATATGGGTATGCTGCACCATTTGTAGAGGCCCATGAATAGATATCTTGACCCACAAAAGACTCAGTCAACTGGGGTTTGTAGAGGCCACGATTCACGATAATGGTTCACAAAACCCTATCTGTTTGCTTTTCCCGCGAACTGCTGAGTTCGCGAGATGGTACGCGGATCACCTTCGTATGCATGAGTCCTTAAACGATGCCGTTTTTGGTCCACCATGCTCACGGGACATCGCTCCATAGGCCAACGGTTCATGAATCGCTCCATTTACCAGTTGTTTGTGATCCATGCGGTTCGTGGACCCTTCCTGCTGATGGTACGCGGGCCACTTGAAATTCTTTGAAAAATTGAATTCCCTCAAGTTTCTTCTAAAATTTGCAACTCAATTTGAGTCCATTCACCTTTCTAGTATCATAGGAGTACATTCTTCCTTATGAAAAGTGATTTTGGGAGTATTTATTCCCTTAGAGGATTTTTCAGGACCCTACAAACGCCCCCATCGGAATGTGGTCCGTTTATAATGAAAAGGGGAATATTCCGATGTAGAATCAGTCCTGAACCGAAATGGTTTGTGTTAGAATATATTGGATTAGTATGAGGGGAACAAACCTATATATAGGGGCCCATGTCATTTGTATTTTACCATTTCTCATGGAGAAAAGTGCTCTCAAATCTTCTAACTTCCTCTACATTTGCATACCGTGATTCTTGCAAAAATTCATTTTGTGAACCACTTCGTACGTACCGCAAACCGACATTTTTACCATTTCTCTATCCTTGTACCAAATTTTGGGTTTTTTGAATGGCATTGTGGAATTTTTAAATCAAAACCAAGATTTTGTGAAGGAGAACGCTATGCTGCTTGTGTGTCCTGATACTAAGCTTAGACCAGCGAACCAAACTTTAAGAACTAATAATAAAAACATAAAATTCTAACCCACAATATTTAAAAATGAACTTAATGAGGCATAGGTTTGTGGTATAAACCTCCCGTGAACCTTTTCGTTTACTGTAAAATGACCTGCAGTTCGACACCTCATGGATGGTTCACGCACCATGGCTATATGTAGTGAAATTCATCTGCGTACCGTAGCCGTATGCAGGGTTGCTTCGGTACATTATGCAGTACACAGATCATGCCTACCACATTCCATTTCTAGGAATAGTACATGGATCCCTCTGTGGACATATTTTAATTCCTCTAACCATTCTTTTGTGGACTTTATCCAACAATTTTTATTGGACTGACTTTTTACCGGCTTTTGGATCTTCATGTGCGGGTTACAATAGTTGTTTCACAGGCTGTGATAAAATCGACAAAGAAAAGGGTGACCATGGTGGGGAATAGTGAGGATCATCTTTGATCCTACATTATTCCTTGTGAAATCTTCCTAAAGGATTTATTAATGTCAGAGCTCCTATCTTACCTGCTATTTTGTACAGTTTCCACTTTAAGGATTTGGTCTCCCTAACAACGTTCATCTGCCATTGGCTAACCCTGATACCCCTTTCATCCTATTAGAAGCACCACAAGGACATGATTGCACCAAAATTTCCTTAGTAGGAGAATTCATCACTACTCCAATTCAGGAAAATGTCTTCATATTAAGAGGTTCAGTTTAGACTCAGGATAATTGTGGGTGTTGCGATGGTGTCCCGAGGCTAGGCTCCTGAGAGTACCCATCCATTATCGACATCTCCCAAGAAAAACCATAATGGAGGGTGGGAAAAAAACTGGGATATGTGAGCTAGATAATGTTTCTTCAATGAATGGGCCTAAGAATTATGGGTACATCAGACCTGTTTGGAGTCCCCTGACTAGTTAGAGGCAGTGGGCCTATATCGGGTAGTCTGGGTTTCTCAGTTTTCAGTCTTCTCCCCAGGAGAAATTCTTACTAAGTTGCTGAGCCACTAGTGTTCAATCACTAAAACCTTATACTTATTTCATTGGAAGGGGGGAATAAGCTTATGAGATATCCACCAGCTTGGAGGACTCCCCATCCTTGGAGAGATGTATGATGAGTTTCTCCCGGTAGTCGCTACTTGGAATGACACTGACCACATGTCTCCTTTGACAAGGAGTTTACTGATTATGGAAAATGGAAGACTTGATCATCCCCTCTAGGATAAATATATTATCCCATTCATGGTGTTGATATGATTATTCTTACAGGCGAACAGACTTAAGCCAAAGGATCTCTATATTCGAACTCATCCATCCCATCAGTCCCACTAAACTCCTAGGTCATATTGTGCTACCCTTGAAGTGGGATGATATACCACATGGCGATATGAGCTTCAACCAGACGTATTAGCTGCACTTAGATTAGTAGGTTTCTTTGACATGTTTTTGAGTGGATGGATTTTTCCATCCCTCAATGTATATACCGGCGTTCTGGTATATACTTTGATGATGGAAGCTTTGATGGCACAGGTTAGAACTATTAACTTGGCCCTTCCTACTCTCACCCATCTTTATGAGTTGTTGGAAAAAATAAAAGAAAGCAGGGCCCCACACTATCTCAATGGACCATTTTAATTTCTATATGGGTGGATGGTAGAACACTTTCCCTGTTACAAATATTAGCATACTACAAAGGTTCCTCATTCTGACTTTCAACCCTCCCTTCTCAACATTTCTTCCATTCGTACTAAGACTCTAAGTGTTATTGATGTGGCTGAACTACTAAATGCCATTTCTCGCTTCTCTTTTTCACCACATCCTACCCCACATGGGCCATTAAGAGGATAAAGGGGAAATTTATTGGAGGAATTATCATACCTCATCACACTTTGGGATGGGATGCTCACTGCTCATATAGATCGAGTAGTCATTTGTGAGCCATACCTCCCCTACCATTCTTCTAGGAAATTTGGATGCCTTCAATAGACTGCACTACTTCCGGATGTTAAATTAAGGGAAGAGTCTCATCCCGTAATTCTTTGATAGTTATGGATTATGATGATGAATGAGTGTGACGCTATGGAAGTTATCATTAATAACACAATGGTATCTACCTTTCTGTTGCTGGAGTATGCCCAAATATGGGCAGACTCTTACCCTAAAGGGGTGCTGAGAGAACCAATTCAGTGGGTGCAGAAACCATTAACCATTTTCTTCCCCATCCTTACCCCAATGAAAATTCCACAAATTTCTTCTATTGTGAAGAGTACGACAACCACACCTTCTAATTATGCCCCTACAATAGCCACAATGGATACACCGCCAGTTCCTGACCTTGTGGTAAGAAGATACTCGGTTCACCATCAGTAGAATCTATGAGGGGATTCATTAGTACAACCTATATCTGTGGGAATTGATTCATACTTCTCCCCTCTTGTAGATACTACCCAAGACCTTAATGAGGCTTTCACAGGCAGAGTATCACCGACCACCCCGAAAGCTGTGGCCATTCCTCCGCATCTGGATCCAATGGTTGAACAATCTATGGGAAAAGATAGTCCCCCATATTGGGAGACCTATCTTAGGTCCCTCTCCAATTCTGTGATGACGCTTCCTACTTATAGACATGTTGAGGTGGGGAAGGGTCAAGGTATTAGTGCTACAAGGAGGCACCAAGCAGTGTAAAAGTAGGCATGGCGCCAATTATGTGATCGTTCCAAAGAGACACCTATGGCCAATTTTTCTAATGAGACTGAAGATTTTCGATTATTATTCACTGATATGGGTTCTGGTGGTTTCAATTATCAACAATCACACCTCCTCATCTACCAAATAGTCATTTCCTGAGAAGACCATGCCTCCTGCAAGGACATGCTGGCCAAGTTCAATTCTTCCCATCATCTAGTGACGACCTTCCGAGATGTTTCAGAGGAACTTAATCACTTAAAGGCCGAGGAGGCGAAAAATATTAATTTTTTGGACACCAAAAAGGAATAACTATAGGAGTGTGAGGCCCGTTCAACAAGGTTGAGTGATCAACTGGTCTCTTCACATGCCAAATATGAATCCATATAAAATAAAGGGTGGGAACTTAAAGTTATTCTGGAGCGGGTGCATCCGACGATCAAGGATGAAATGGAAGAGAGATCTTCTTTGGTGAAAACAATTGATGGCCCATGAAAATCACTTTCCATACTTCTGGAAAGGGAGAATCGAGCCTCATTTTATCTCCATCCCACATAATGTTATGTACTATTCCCTTTTTTTGATACATTGGAGAGACTCCAGACTGGTGATGTTCCTCCATTTTTATTGAACTCAATGAAACTGATTTACCTTTAAATCATTTTTATTTGCCTTTTTCTATCATGTAACTTTATCATAATCAATCATATAAACATCATTTCGACCAGGTACTAATTTTAAACGATGAACAGTAAATTTAAATAATCGACTCGGGCTCTAATTTTATCTTAAGCCGCAAGACTCAGTGAGCATAGATCAACTATTGCTGAGGTTTTATGGAACACCTCACAAACTTTTATGTCTTTATCATTATTACCCTAATTTTTGCCTAATATTTCTTGGCACGGTATTAGCAGGAATAACTTGACTTTTTATTAGGATACCCTTCATGGGTTTTTGGCCTAACAAGATTTATGTCTCTTTTTATGGAACAATGTTTTTAATGAACCAATAATTTAATTTTACCCAGAGGTTCCTTCTTCAGATTTTACATCTAGAAAGTATGGCGCCTTTTTGACTAGCAGTTCACAGTCCTTCCAATAAAACTAATTACTAATGTTTTAGGTCGAACAACTTTGACTAAACATAATGGGGCAGGGCCCTGACTCAGGATTGTCAGCCGATAATGTTCTTATATTATTCATACATGGATTAGGGATCTTTGTTGACCCGAAATTTTTGAATTTTGGACCTACATGAGGCTCAGAAGCCATTTTAGGCATATGGAGGTAGTAAAGGACTCTCCTGGGGATGAATTTTTCTTTGATTGAAGACCATTATGTAGGTGACATATGAAAATCCATCAGGGCATGATCTGTATTGTCAATCACAGGTGTTTGCAGGATACTGGCCTTCCATATCCGATGGCCTGGTAGGGTTATGCAATATTTTGAATTTATTTTTATGTTGGGAGCCATAGTTGGTGGCTGGCCAGAGTAGTGGTGTCTGAAAATATTAGGGAAATTCATATCAGCTTTGAGTGGGAACTATTCCTGCATGGTTCTTACTTGCGTAAGGGAGAGCTAGTTAATGGCCAGTTCAATTGGAAGTATTTTTTATGTTAGGTGAATTTGGAAAGAGGAAGGTATGTAAGCCATTATCTAGGGTTTTCCAAATCTGGGGGTGTGACAGGACATGAATGTCATTTGACCATACAGATATTGGAAAAGACTCTCTTGAGAATGAATTTTCCTTTGATTGACAGCTATTTTGTAGGTGATATATGCAAAGCCTCTAAGGCATGATGTACATACTCAATCAAAGGTGTCCACAAGACACTGGCCTTCCATCTATGATGTCTATTGGGAACTTTCTGGATATGGTATGTGACCTTAGATAAGGGGTTCACCTAAACAAGAAAAGGGGAATTTTAGATGAAATTATCCCAAAAATGAGTGGGGGCACTCTTCTTTTGTATACAGATAAAATTCAAACATATGGATGAGTATCCTTAGAAACCTAAAAAGGGACCAGAGATGAATCAACCCCATATGTTCTGATATATCTAGGATATGTGTAGGGAGGAAAATGTAAACCATGAATTTGAGGGCCCTTGAATCAGGAGGTATGGAATGAGGCTTGGAAGATATTGGTTGTACTGAGATAGGAGAGTACTCTTATGGGGACGGATTTTCCTTTGATTGACAACCATTTTGGTAGGAAACATATATAGAGCCACTAGTTCATGATGTGAATAGTCAAACAAAGGTGTCCACAAGACACTAGCCTTCCATCATAGATGGACGTGAATGATTATGGGGATTCAGGACTGCTCAGAGAATAGAGTTTGAGGTATGACAGGAGTGTATCCGGACATATTGGAAACATTTGGGCAGTGATTTACACATGGAATTAGGTATCCCTTATGTATATCTAACTCAAACATAGAGTGAGGCATTCATCCCATCTTTGGGGTACCTGGTCATTTAAATTCACATGGCCAGGATGTGGGGTTAATCTTGGGGATGAGAACCATGACATGACTCTTAGGGTCGTGCTTCTAGGACCAAATTCCTGGACTATTTTTCCATAATGTCACGGTGGATCTCTCACTAGGATCCCTAATCTAACACGATCTATGATTGGTGTGAGAAAAAAGGGATTACAAGGATTCTGGGTCATTAAATACGAATAAAAAAATCAATATTAGAGGAAAATTTAGGCTCAAGACAATGCTATGTAGTTTAACATCATACAACAAGGATGATTTTGGCCTTACAGTTTAATGTATTGCGATGAGGACATGATGTTGTGCAGTTTAGAGTCATGTAGTGAGGATGATTATGATATCATAAAGATATTTAATAGTTTTTAGTTAATCACAATTCGTATGTTACAACATTCCTTAGACATGAGTGATGATAGAAGGTGTAAACCATAGTCCTGGGGGAAACTTGAATAAGGAGGAATGACATGGGGGTTGGAATCCATTGGGTGTACTGCGATGGGAGAGGAACCTCTTGGGGATGAATTTTCCTTTGATTGACAGCCGTTTTGGTGGGAAACATATGTGGAGCCACTGGGGCATGATGTGCATAGTCAAAAAAAGGTGTCCACAAGACACTTTCCTTCAATCTCAGATGGCCTTGAATGATTATGGTGATCCACGTTTTATTAGAATATGGAGTTTGAAAAAAGGGAATTATGTGACTGGTAATGTAAGGAATACCCAAACCATGACTAACCATTAACTACTAGAGCTGCCACATATGTTTGACTCATATTTGTAGGGGGAGAAGGATCTTTCAACTTCTCATTAGTGAGGGGAATCAGTAGGATCTCGTGAAACTGAGAACTGGGCCACACATAACTCTTGAATAATTTCACAATTTATTTTCATGCGCTTAGGAACTTCCATGGACTCCCTATAAAAGTATGACCTATGCATGGGGAAAGGGGAATTTTTTTGGTGGTTGGGCCAAGATGCCAAATTCAGACATCACTACGTATCCTGAAAGGGCAGTAATGAAGCCGTATGTAGTTATGAATGTTCCCTGTACTGATATGTCTCAATTCATGTGTAGGGACATTTTTGTTTCATTTGGTACGAGTTCTGGGTTTACCATATTTCTCGCTAATTTGTTTGCATAAGAGAGTACATACCCCTGATCCTAATCTCATGTGAGTTATATTCGATGTGAGAATCAAGGAGTGAAAAGGGTTTCCCATGTCAGTGTGGGGAGATAAAAGATATGACGGAGGCATTTTTTTGGGTGGGGGTGGGGGGGTGGGCCAAGTTTGAGGATCGAGGCATCGCTACGTATCCTATGAGGGAAGGAATCAAGATGTACATAGTTTCATGAGAGGTCATGGAGTTTATTGTCATCCAATTAGGATGAATTGTTCCATGTTGTTTAACATCTTACATTGAGGACATAAGTCATATTATAATGTTAGGTTTTAGGGACACATTACTTTTAGTTTAACATCACGTGGAAAGGAAAATGACTCGTAGTTTAGGGTCTTAGAGTTTGTACCATGACATGGGGTTATTATAACTCATAGTTTGGGGTCATATATCTTGGACCATGGATAATACCATACATTTGATCATCATGTTGGTCAGGACAACAACTCATAGTTTAGGGTCATATAGTTTGGACTATGGCTTCAGGGTTTCTATTATGCAAAGTACTTCTTCAGGAACATTGTGTTTGTGGGAGTCGTGATGAGATATTCTTCCATTGATATCAGGGTGTATTCTACATTGGAATAGACCATATGTATGACATCTGGTTCTTCCCACATTGGTTCAAGATTTTGGGTCTTCTTCCCAAGTATCATCAGGGTTCTAAGGACTAACACCATTTCCCCTTTGAGGAAAGATCAAAGGCGAACCTTTTATTAAAGGAACGCGCAATACGATTTTGGTAGATTTCAAAATAGTGTAAAGTGTGGAGCCTTTTTTCATCATGATGATCCAACTCATCAAACCATCTCTAGGATTGATCGTCCATGGATAGTTGATTGAAAATGGCCACATGAAGTGATGACACTTGGATTTCAATAGGTAAAACTGTCTCGGCCCCGTATACTAGTGACTATGGTTTTTCCTGGGTGGTGGTGCGGGTCATGGTCCGATAATCCCACAAAGGATGAGGAGATTTTATAGCCACAATTTCTTATCCTTATAAAATATATTTTGTAGTATGTTGAATAGTGTTTTGTTGAAAGCCTCTATCTACCCATTGGCCACCGTGTGGTAGTGGGATGAATGGTTGGATTTGATTCCATACTCCTGGTATAGATTTTCCAACTCACCAGAGTAGAATTTGGTTCCATTATCTATTAGTATTATATGAGGGACACCAAATCTAGTGATGATGTTGGCCTTCACAAAGTTAACTATTTTTTTCATCCTAACTTCATTAAGGGGTATGGATTCGGCCCATTTGGAAAAGAAGTTGGTCACTGTGAGTATGATCTTTAATTATCTGTTTGTGGTAGGAGAATATGGTTCCACAACATCCATCCCATATACGGTTAATGGCCAGGAGTACTTTGCTATATGAATAACTTGGGGGTCGGTGTATGAAATTGGCATGAACTTGGCAGGAATTTCACTTCCTGGTGAATATGGAACAATCCATATCATAGTAGGCCAGTAATACCCAAGCCTTAAAATTTGGTGAGAGATCTTAGTTGTTGATTGGTGCACTCCACAAGCTCTAGAGTGCTCTTCTTTCATGGAGACAACAGTCTATTCTCCATCAATTCACCTAAGAATGACTCTATCAAGGCCTCATTTTACAGAACCTTTTCTTGTTCTGCCCCATTGTACAAGAAAAAGTTGACTACACATCTTTGGACCTACTCCGTTTCATCCCTACAATGTGGGAGTTCCCCCTTATGAATGTAATTTTCAATGGGCGTCATCTAGCCGCTGATGTGACTATAAGGCAAAAAAACAGAACTAATTTCATCTATTTCTTCCGTATTGCTCTCGATAAATAGAGACTATCTGGCGGTGGGCAATGCTAATGATTGTTTCATCCTGATCTGGATAGGCTAAGGATGTGGCTAGATTTTCCAAAGCATCGACTTGTGTATTTTACGAATAGGGGATATAAGTCAATGTTGGTTCTGATGGGAATTATGGGATTAGTTCATGGACATGGTTCATCAAGGAGACCAATACTTCTTTCTTAATGGTGTAGTCACCACTGAACTATTTCATGACTAGATCTGAATCACCCTTTATTTTTATATGTTTGTCTTTCACATGAAGTGACAGTCCCATGCCTGCAATGAGGACCTGATATTCTACTTCATTATTTGTAAACCCTTCTAAAAGAAGGAAAGAGTAACGTAGGATGGCCTTTTTGGAGGATACAAGTATAATTCCCAGCCCCACTTTGTTGAGATTGGGATAATCCATCCTTTTCTCTTTTAGGATTCGGGAAGCACCATCGAAGTACATTTCCCATGTATGGGGGTCCTCTTGGACAGAGAACACTTCTTCATCCGAAAGTTTAGAATCCAGCGGTGTTATTTCCTCTGGGGGGTGCTCTTGTAGGAATTCTGCTAACACCTGGTGTTTGATGAGCTTCTGGGGTACATACCGTATGTAAAAATACTGTAGGATGACCTCCCATCGTGATAGAAATCCATTTAGCATGGGATGGTTGAGGATATATTTGAGTGGGTTATAGTGGGAGACTAGTTGGATCTCATGGTACTGCAGGTAATGCCTGAGTTTCTAAACCGCGAATATTAGGCATAAGTAGTTCTTTTCAATTTTTGAATATTGAGTTTCAGCATAAATCATTGTTTGGATGAGGTAATAGAGGATGTTCTCACTATCTTCATCATTATTATGTGTGAGGAAGGTGCCTAATGACTGTTCCAGGGTGGTTATGTACAAAATTAGTGGTCTCCCCTCAACTGGTGGTGTCAGAACCAGAAGTCTTAAGAGATATCTTTTTATATTTTTGAACGCTTCTTGGAAATCATTATCCCACTCATACGTAACTCATTTCTTCATGATCCTGGAGAAAGGTATGAATTCACCTACTAGGTTGGATATGAAGCACCAGACGTAGGAGAGGTGCCCCTAGAGACTTCTCAACTCAGTTTGTTTGTGAGGTGGGGAAATTCAAAGGATGGATTTTGTCTTCTCAGGGTTTACTTTGATGCCACAATCACGTATGATGAAGTCAAGGAATTTTACAAAGGTAAATCCAATGGTGCACTTCAGGGGATTCATCTTTAAACTATGTTTCCACAATTTTTTGGAGACAGTTTCAAGATTTTCTAGGTGGTTTGAGTGCTATTGTGATTTAACCAATAGATCATCAACATAACAATCAACTAATCTTCCTAGGTTGTGATTGAAGATGTGATGCATGATGCACTGATATATGGTGCTGACATTATTTATACCAAATGTAATCACTTTATAACAAAATACTCCTTGAGGGGCCCTAAAATCAGTAGCTATTTCATCCCCTCAGGCCATCCAGATCTGGTTGTATCCAGAATAGCCATCCATGAAAGAGAGAGCATAATATCCAGCTATTTCATCGATCAACAATTCTAGTATCGGGACCAGGAATTCATCTTTTATTCAATGCCAATTGGGGTCCCTAAAGTCAGGGAAGATCCTACTATATCCATTATTCTTTTTGGCATAGACTATGTTTTCCAAAAATATCAGGTACTGGAATTCCCGTATGAAGTTGGATTTGATCATCTTGTCAACTTCAGCCTCTATTTTGGCAGCATTCATTAGGTGGGTCCTTATGGGCGCTTTCTTATAGCCCCAATGGTCTTCTAGTAATCCTAGATGATGAGTGGAGACATCAGGATCAAGGCCTGGCATTTCGATGTAGTTTTAGGAAAAAACATTTTGATTCTTCTTTAACAAGAAGGTATATGTCTCCTGCTCCTCGATGGGCATATCCAAATTGATCAGAGTGGGCCTTCGGTCATCTTTGGTTCCCAGGTTTTTCTCCTTAAGTTCATAGATTGTGGTGGAGACACCTTCTTCAAATGCATGAGGGTAATCTTTGAGGTATTCTTCTTCTTCTTCTTCATCATCATCTTTATATTCTTCCTCTTATGATGAAGAGAGTATTTTTGAGATGAAATCTCCAATGTTAGGAGAGAGATCATCTTTTACCTTATTGAGTAAGGAAAGGGCCGTCTGGGGTCCCATGGATGGGTTAGGAGCATTTTTTATAGGGATTTTCCTGTTACCATAGAAGCCATCCTGTTCTTCTATTTCTTTAGACTTAGTGTCCATAACAGGGACCATGCAGACAATTGATTCTGCATCTGGACTTTTGCTTATGCATTCAACTTGGTTGATGGGTAATACATACTCTTCCCCAAGCTTCTGGAGGGGGTCAGCAAGAGCCATTTCCAATCCATTCGAGGCAGTAATCCAATCAATGTATTTAGATGAATGTTTTTTTATGATTCATAGAATCTTGCATCAATATAATGTTACTCACATGACTCAAATAGGGATTTATCAGTGTGCAATTTCCTATTTTTTTCCATTAGTGCAATATTTGATGCATTGATGGTATGATGATGGAATTACAACATGATGATGCACCCAAGGCCTCCCTAACAGGATATTGAAGGCTGTATTTTCCATACTATCAGGAACTAGGATCCGATATGAGGTCTCTAAGCCAAGTTTTAGGCTTGATTTGTCCCAACAGTTTCTACTCGCTTTTATCATTTCTTAGTAGAGTTGTAGTGCAGGGTGTCAAGCTCTCGTCATCATAGCCCAGCTAACAAAGCGTTCGCAGTGGGAGGAGGCTAACTTCAGATCCTTTGTCAATGAAGATCCTCTAGACATCAATTCCATTTTTCTTTTCAGACACATATAAGGGTTTGATGTGCCCTTTCATGATGGTGTCTTTATCCCTGTCTATAGAGGAGAAAACGACGTGACATTATTTGGGACTAGTCTCCATCTGATAGACTTTGGCTGCTCCTACTTTATCCTTGAATTCCTAGAGACTTAGTAAGGATTCAATGAGTTCCTTCCTAAGATCTATGAATAGGCTTAAAGCATCCAGGATTGACAACTTTTTTGGTACTAAAGGTAGCTACTTTATAATATCATATTTCTACTCTAAAGGTTGGTACTTCTCGACTTAGGGATACTCTTTCACATACACTTTAGGGGTTCAGGCTTTGGACGTAGATGGTTCGAATTCTATGACTAGGGCCAATGGTTATGCCATCCTTCCATGTTTGGCCAAACTAGTTCACCTGTATGCCTTGGGGGATTTTATATTTTTTCTTCCCCTGATTGATATTCCAAGATAATTGGGATTGGATTTATTCCAACAGGGGGAGGAGAATTTTGGTTCTTGTTTTGTCTACCGGAGGTTCCTTTCATGAGTTTCCACGATGTTAACAATTTTAATTATGGCGTGTCTAGGAATATGACTCTTTCCACGATCATGGATTCCCGGAAACCTCTAGCCTCTGCACCCTCCTCCTCTAGCTCTCTAGTTGGGTGCAAGGAATAAAGGTTCATGGCCATAGTATCCATCCGAGAAGGGGTCCATAAAGTGAATCAAATTAATGGATCCGAAGATCAGTTCTTGATATAACAATGTTTCTATCTGACTGTCTTCTTCTGATGGTACTGTTTGATCGGGCGATGATCATTTTACCGTTTGGCGGGGCGGTGCCCATTGTATTTTTTTGCAGGGTGGTTCCTGTTGTACCATTTCTATTGTCATGAAGTATGAAAGTATCAACACCGACTTTAGATTTATTTTTATCCCATCTTCTTCCTCTTTCTTTCTGCCCTTATGGCCTTTAGAGGGCTGTGAGGCTGAGGAGGACGACTGTGTTGTATTAGGAGATTTTGGGGGAACGATTGGTTGTTTCAACTACTCTTGGAAGATTCCATGAACTCAATTGACGGTCTTCTATTTCATAAAATTGTCAAACTTTTCCTCTTTATTACTGAAAACTATTTTCCAATCTTTTTCCTCTCTTGATTTTGAGGTGCAAACATACGCCACTTATGCTGGCATCGGGCCCAACATGACTTGCCAGAAATCCACAATCTTTTATAGGAGATACTTGAAAATGAAGCATTACTGGATGGTATGTCTCAGTATTCGGTGATAGGGAACATAATTTGGATGGTCATTGAGACCCACTTAATCGGCTCGCTTTGGCTCTAGTAGCTGGAGCAAGTTGCATTTCATAGCGGCTATGAAATAGTCGTAGACCTAGTTATCTCAGAACAAGTAATTTTTTTTATCCATTCTTCAAACTGATTTCTTTTATCACCCATTAGCTCATTTTTCCGATTTGGGGGTGGCTGTTGGCATCCAGGGGGTCCTGCATGTTTCTTTGGGGGCCTTGCAACTAGAGCTGGTGATGGGGGTGTCTTAAGCCTGACAGAAGATGCTTCAGCTTTTCCCATTATTTTCCTAGGGGTTGATGTGGCCAATTAGGATTTAATATTGATCCATTGAAATAAGTATTCTATTCTTTGGGAAATTGAAGAGAAATATCTAAACCCACTTGTGTACTTAACTGGGATGAGCGGTGTTCTCAATTCATCCCTAAGGTTATCAATGAACATGGCGATCATTTCATCCTAGGGAAGCAAACAATTCAGGGAATAATTCACGAAATTCCATATGCCAATGAAGCCTGAGACTCTTTCATTCGCTCACTAATTTCACTTCATGAGATCACTGAATATCGTCTTAGGCACCGTTGAACTGAACTGGAAGAGAAACTGTCACTGGAGGTCCTCCCAGGTTATGATTGAATTGGTTGGCAAGATAGTATACCATATGAAAGACGAGCTCTATAGGGTTCGTACGAAGCACCGGAGTTTTACTTCTTCTTGCTATTCCAGAGTGCCAATCATAGGGTCACAATAAGAGGCGTAGTGAATTAAATATTGTTTTGGGTCCCACGAGACATTGAATACTAGAAATACGGGGTTTCCACAGTTTGTAGGTGGAGGAACATTGCTTACCCAATTAGGGTAGGTTTTGCGCTCATGCTATATCAGAGCACATCTCCCCTCCATGGATTATAATCGAGCTATTAATATCTCAATGGTGTTCAAGAGCCTTTGATGCATATCCTATAGGGGTTGAGCTTGGACTATTGTGATAGTGGACAAAACTGGGTGTGATGATGCTGCTGGAATTTGGGGTTGATACCTAGCCGGAGGTATCATTTGTGGGTTTACCTTAATATATTCTAGCTGCCTTCCCAGTGGGGGAAAGTCTTGATGTCCTTCTGAGGCTAGGTTTAAGTAAGTTCCCGGTCCCAATGCTAGATTGGACGAGACTCCAAGCTTGACATCATTCACCGGGATGAGTGATTGTGTCAAGGGAACCTCTCCTAGGAGAGCCTACTGACGTTCCGTGGTGGAAACACATCAGATGAGTTAGCTCCCTCAGCATAGCTCAACATTAATTCACCTAAGCTCTTTCATTTATTCCTCCTTTTTGGATAACCTTTCCTCTAGAGTGAGGGGAAGATTTCCAGGGGTTGGAGAAGGTGGGTTATAGATGACCATGGATTTATTCTTCTACTTATTGAGGTTTCGTGCAGGAGGTAATGTCGGATTAACTAAGGGGCACCCAGATTTAAGACTACTCTCTGGTTCCGGGTATGCACACCATCAGGCTTGGTGTGGGATGTCTCTAGAAGGGAACCATCTTCCTTCGCGTCCTCTCCCTCTACGTCATTTTCTATGATATCTATGGGGTTGAAGTTTACCATGTTCACTGAGGCATACCACATTGGGGGTGGTTTACCCAGTGTTGAATGGTAAGAAGGCTTTCTGCATCATTTTTTGGACTTTATCCTTCTATTATGTGGCATTATTTGGGTTTCTTGGCGAATATTGATCCGAAGGGATCCATGGTCTAACATCATAACACGCCTTTGTCTTGGAGGGTGACAACCACAAGAAGGGTTGGAATGGGTGACTCCTTTGTCTATCATTATTCCTAGATGGTAGAGGACAAATGTCCACTGTTTGAGGATTTGAGGTAAAAATGCCCACATCCCTATGGGTTGGGGTTGTTCATGTTCTTCCATTGATGCACTACAGACTGAATTTATTGGTCATATGGGAGAATTTTGATTTAAAAGATCCACCAACCCTTTAGGCTGGGGTTGTTCTGGCATTGCGATGACAGACACCATATTTAACACCTTTTTAATTTCACATACTTCTACGTGGGTGTGATCCAAGTATGGAATTGGGCCTACACAGAGTATATGGTCTTTTAAAGACATGAGAACTACTTTTTGTTTGGATTCACTTAGTCGGGAAGCCAGTTAAATGTACTTGTTTTCCTAACTCAGAAGCTTTTTAATGAATTGATCTCTTTGGTCCTGATGCTTTTGAGACTTACTCCGAGTGGGTTTTTATTGAGCATCCCATCTTTCCTAAGCATGGGTTTCACTTGATTGCTACCTTTGGGTGATGACAACGCAAGATGTCATTTCCAATAGGGTTTTCTAGATTGGATAAGGGGTGAACTGTAAAGCTCCATGTTCTCCCTATCCTAGAATGTGAACTCCAGTCAGGGCATCACCAATGAGCTGACACAACATATGTAGTGCATGGAGGCTAGATAGTTCAAGGTTTTACTTTCACCTTTAATATTGTAGCTTCCATTTGGATGGGAGGGATTATATATTGATTAGACAACGAAGCTCCCCTAATGTATTGACATGGTCTGCGTACCCTTTATAGGGTAGTAATTTTTCTTTCATATGACGATGATTTTTCCATGTCTTGAGGCGAATGTCATGAATACATTCCCCAGACAACTCTCCTGGTATGTTGAAGTGAGAAGTGGCTATAGGCCAATACATCACTGATATGTTATCCTTATCTAGTTGACTTCTCACGAGAAACATATCATGTTGTTGTTCTTCCAGAGGCTCCTCTACTTGATATGTCCAACTCAACTGCTTCTTAATAATTTTATTCAAGGAAACTGGGCTGGTGGGAGCCTTATTGATTTGCGGACGATGTGGGGGTGGATCAAAAGAAGAGCGTGTCCTCAAGCTATCCTCTGGTTTATAAAGAATATCACTTGTTATAGACGAAGTGCCTGATGTGTCTGACTCTATCTTTCCGAGAACCTCAACATAGGAGGTCTTTCTCATATTTGTTTTAGAAAGGGGAGGACCTTTTTTCCAGTATGAATTTTGGTTGTGGGGAAGACCTTTTCAATTGATGCTGTAATGGCAAGGGATACTATTGGTAACGACCTTCATGTATGGATACCTGTCTTGCAGGGTCCCATGATGTTGTCAGGATATGCAGACGGGCATCTTGAGTGATGGTAATAATATATGCCTGCCCTGGAGCATCCACCACATTGGATTGGTGTCCCCCAGTTGGAATGAGTATTTATTACTAATTCAGTTGTTCATGTATCGTGGGATATTGTCGTTAACCATCTTGGACTGGAAAATGGATGCATAACTACTCTAGAGTGACTAATACATTTAGCGAGTGAGTCATTCCGTTCAAGGAAACTGGGTCGTGGGTCTGATTTCTTGCCTTTGCTGCTGATGAAATAATGTATTTAGATATTTGCATGATATGGCTAGGATCTACATTTGATGTTCCATCATTACCAGGATGTACTGAGATACATCTTTGGTTGGAATGGGTATGAAGTCCCATTCCGATATCAGAGTAGGAGTTTGTGCCTGCTCCGGTCCTCCATGAGTTTCCATTAAATATCACTAGTTCTCTTGTACTGGGATAGAAGAACGAGTCTTCCACCAGTTGTCTTATCTAGTTGCCACCATATTTGAATTTTGGAATTTATATTCATGAGAAGTTATTTTTATATTCTCTCTTGTTGCTATATATTCCTCACGGGATTTGTATGAATCCGTAGAAATTTTAATCTTCTAATATTTTCTTTCCGCCCTATTTGGATGGTGGTCTTGACCGGAATCAGCAGGTATTTGTGCCAGTATATACCTGGTTGCTGCCATATTTGGTTGGAGGGCTTGAAATGAATCAGTAAATATTTGTGCCTGCATATATCTAGTTGCCGCCCTATTTGGTTGACGGTCTTGAAATGCATCAGTAGGTATTTGTGCCTACGTATAACTGGTTGCCGCCCTATTTGGTTGTTAGGATTTAAATTCATTAGAAGGTATTTTTGCCTGAGTATATCTAGTTTCTGTCCTATTTTAATGGTGGGCTTGAAATGTATCAGCATGTATTTGTGCCTGCGTATAGATGGTTGCCACCCTATTTGGTTGACATGCTTGTTGTGCATCGACAAATATCAGCATCTGCCTGTAGTTTTCTGCTTTGTCTGCATGGAAAGACCAGAGAGCACTAACAGGAACATGCATGTGCTCGTATTGTGCCACCCTATTTCCGTGGTGGACTTGAGTGTGGGGGAAAAGTCGTATGTATGCCCGTTGAATTCCAACATGTTAGGATGATTGAGTTGATCCTCATGAACCAGAGTGATAGTGTGTTACAGATTATAAATTTTTTATCCTTGACGGGTAGCCTGAGGGGCCCGAGTCTACTCGACTTTAGAAGGTACCCTTGGTATAAGGTCCTCTTTGGCAGGAGGAGGTCTGGTCGTCCGATTTTGGCAGCAATGCTCTCTGGAAGGGTCCCATGAGTAGGACCCCTGTGTAGTTGAGATGAATTTATTAAAACTAACTTTATCTACCTCCCTAAGATAAGGGAGGTACTTGTTGTCACATTATAGTGATAGGATCTCGAAACGGTTTGTGACAACCACTGGGACTGGCTTGTGCTGGGGTGTCAGCTGTGGCTGGCGAATCTTTGTAGACTGGAGGGCCTATCTCCTGGACTCCAATATAGGGAGAGTACCATTTTTGTGGTACTCCCTGATCAGTGAGTTGGATACCCAGTGTTGAAGATTCTGGGTAGGCGAGGGGGCCTTGCTCTTCATTGGGACCCCAGACGCTTATGGGATCACTGATGCGTTTTTCTGCATTAGTCATTTGGATGTTGTTTGGATCAAAGGTTTCTCTGTCGAAACCTGTAATTTACATACATGACATACAGACCAATTTTTTTTTGTCAAAGTATCATTATTTTAAACATATGCATATCTAGAGATTCAGCATGGCCCCCTTCCCCTCTCCTTTTTTTTGGGATGAAGGGACTTGAGTTGGGTAGAACCACCACCTTGGTTAAGGATTCACGTCGGGTTTACCATTTTTGTTCCACCTCCTAGGTGGTGCGTTTCGCGCATAGTGTGGTGACAAAAATGGTCCGACGTGCAATATAATTTCATGTTTGTTATAATTGGGGTATAACCACCACCTTGGTTAAGTATTCACATCGGGTTCACCATTTTTAATCTTCCTCTGAGGTGGCGCGTTTTGGGTGATGGTGAAATAGTCCAATAAGAATCATCACCCGTCTCTTTTTACAGATATAGTTTCTTGTGAAATTCATCATTTCTTTTTTTTGACCCATTCTGTATCATCATAATTTAAAAGAGGGCTAGATTAACTCCATGGAGACTGGGTAATTCACCCCTTTCATATTGTGAAGAAGATTCCATAGTTAGATGGTTCCAGCAGGCGATTTCATGGGGTCATGTACTTGTGCAATCAGTCCTCCTCAGATATAACTTCCTCGGATGGTCTCCAACGGGTTTATTAGGGGGGCCATAAAAACCCAACGACCCTGGTATCCATGATTCATGGAACTTATTTCCAAATTTAGGCACTCATTGATTGATGATTCAGCCAACGACCCTTATGGACTCCATTGGTTGAGAGGATGGGAAGTCAGGATCACCGCACCCTTCTATGGGAGGATTATTTCTTATTCTAGGACTCTCTTATATATTTAAGTCATGTTCATATGATCTTTAATCCTGGGTTCATTCCCAAAGAGTGTGTCCATGGGAAACCCTTGGTTGGAAAGATCATCGTAGGCATGCATATTTTTTATGCTATGGAGGTACTGCTGAATTGAGACATAAAATAAGGTGCTTGAGATTTTATCATCATCCAATGGGGATGGAAGGTGATTTGATGTTGGGATCATACCCATAAGATTAGTTTCTGATGTATCCTTAGGAGAGGAATCAAAACCCATACAGTTCGGAATTATGTGGGGATTACGCATGGAAGCTTACCATTTGGGGGGACATAGTTGGGTGAACCCTTTTGGATGGGAACCCTTTTAATATCGGGCCTTCAAGTAGGAATCCTACATATCCTAGTTTTTTCATAAATTAGAGTTCTCATATTTTAGATGGTTTGGATGTTTAAATCTCTATGAACATCTAATCCTACGTGAGTCATGCTCCATGTGAGAAACAAGAGGATGTGAGAAATCTAACCAACCAAATGATTTCTCTCCTGTTTGTGGGATATAGAGAGCCTACAATGGAAAAATTTTGGGGTGACGGTGGGAGAGGGTGCATAGAGATGAACCTTTCAATATGAATGGATATTAAAGATAATGCGGCTCGACATTAGAATATTGGGGACTTACCTTAGTGGGTGGGACCTAAAATAAATTTTGGAAAGGGGAGGAGTTTCTTTCACATCATAGGAGAAGTGAGCATAACTCCTTTGACTGATCACTATTCATCATTGAATGGAAAAGAAAGTGATCACCCTTAATCCTAAAAATGGGGAGATTCAAATTGACATCCTAAGGTTGGACTATAGGTTACCGTGGGAATGTAGACCCACAAACATTCCCAAAGTCCGAACCATTGTGGGGAGAGCCTTCATGACTCCACTTACCATGGGTATGTAGACTCAAAGGGGCATGCTGATGCACCTAATGGTTTGATCATATGGGTCCGATGGATTTGGAGGAGGCTTTCATCTGATGTTGGAGGACTGGTTCATGGAGGGATTATGAAGGACTGGATGACAATGGAGGGGTGAGGTTGAAACTGAAGGAAATAATACCAAAAAATACCCCATTTTGCATAGTATTTTCTTATGTTGGATGGGGAAAGCTCTGCATACCGTAGTGTTATGATGGTATAGGGGTCATCCATATACCAATGTGATACACATGCATGGGTATGGACCCCCGTGTTCCATGGTGGTATGCTGTCTGTCATGCCGCTTTGGGTTCCATCCGCATACTGATGAAGTACGTAGTGCCGAGTTAAATCCATGCAATGATACACTGTGCAGAACACCATTTTGGAGGTGGGTTCGAGGGGTCATCATTCGCGATAAGTCCATCTACGAAAAGTATATGGTTCGCGGTTTCACAATTTAGGTTCACGGTTCTATTTTCGTTATTAAGTTCTCCTGTTTTATGGTTCACAGCTAGCTATACCTGTGGATAGCGTGATTCAAAATCTCGGCATCGCTGATGAATCCAGACTAAAGCTATAATCTTCTATAAGTTCTTTGTTCCAACCTCTAGGTTCCCTTCAATCTTTCATTACCCCTCCTCTCTCAATTACTTCTGTGTTTTTTTATAGAGCATCGGGGCAATCATATCTATGGGAATGCAGCACCATTTGTGGAGGCCCATGAAGAGATATATTTAACTACAGAAGACTTAGTCAAAAGGGGTTTGGGAATGAAATGATTCACGATCATGGTTCAGGATACCCTGTCAGTTTGATTTTCCCACAAACTTATGAGTTTGTGAGATTGTACATAGATTGCCTTCACGCACATGATTCCTTCTGCGACGTGGTCTGCAGCCCACCATGTTAGTTGGCCATCGCTCTGTAGGCCAGCTGTTTGAGAATCATTCCATGTACCAGTAGTTCGTGATCCTGACAGTCCGCAAACCCTTCCCAATGATGGTACACATGCCACTTGAAATTCTTTGAAAACCTGAATTCCTTCAAGTTTCTTCTGAAATTTTCAACTCAATTTGAGTCCATTCACCTTTCTAGTCACACAAGATTACTTTATTTGTTCTAAAAAGTGATTGTGGGAGTATTTTCTTCCCTTAGAAGATTTTTCAGGACCCTAAAGACCCCTCCCATTTGGGTTCCAATTTGGGAGGATTATTCATTGGTGTCATCAGTGTCCTCATTGTGATAACAAGCCCTCCTTGAATAAACGAGCAGAGGAAAACCTTATTTTCAAATACTTGGGTCACATGAATTTGATGAACCTTAAGGATATGAAATTTCTATAACCAATTTTCATCAAGGTATAACATCTCATCTAACTAAATTTGTGAATATTTATCTTTAGTTGATTAATTAAAAATATTCATTTTGAGTGAGGGTAACTAGAGCTCAATAAGAAATAATACTTTATTCCCATACAATAGTTAATATAGGGTGTCCTGGGTATGGGTACACATAGGGTTGTGATAGGCTCAGAAAGCATTGAGGTATTTATTAGGTCAATAATACTTGTTCTTATCCACTTTAGTTTAAGTATATTTGATAATATATTGTTGAAGGACTCTATCTATCCATTTATAGCCACATGATAGTGAAAAAATTAGTTTGATTAAATGATGTATTTATACTATAGATTATTAAAGTAATACTAATATATATTTATATAACAATCTATGAAGATATTATAAGGAACTCAAAATCTTGTAATGTTATTGGATTTTTTTGTCAAAGAAGTCAATGGTAGTGTGGATGATCTTGAACTTCCTAATGGTAATTGAACATAAATGACAAAAAATATATATTACCCACCTATAAAATAGAAATGATTAATTGGTATCATTTTGAAACTCTAGGTTTTAATGAATGAAATTATCATAAACATGATAAGAATGATACTTATATTTAAATTCTATATAATCCTGAATCATGGAGGGAAAAAAGTTCCCACGTATTTTTATTTAGCGAGAGAGATTGATACCAATATAATGTGAACCACATGTTCTAGCATGAACCTTTTTATAAATTTGAGGATGTCTTATCCTTAAATATACTAAATAAAGACACCATAAAAACTATGTTTGTATAGGATGGAGTTTTTATTGGTATGTAGATTTATTCCAATTTCATTCATCCTTATGACAAATCATTGTTCATAAGGTAGTTTACCATTTTAGAGATATAACTGAATATTTTTTTTGACTTATGGGGATGAATAATTTTCCTTGGGAAA
This sequence comes from Viscum album, assembly GCA_963277665.1. Classification (NCBI taxonomy): domain Eukaryota; kingdom Viridiplantae; phylum Streptophyta; class Magnoliopsida; order Santalales; family Viscaceae; genus Viscum; species Viscum album. Next base: position 467,018,929 of record OY728142.1, on the reverse strand, counting down.
GGTGATGTTGACCTCATCTACCTCTTCCACCTATTTGTTGAAAAAAGGGGACATCACACTTCATTATATTATAAAAATGTTCATGTAATCCTAATTTGGGTTAGAAAGAGTAGTGAATTGGTTAATTAATGTGTATTATTGTTAATTGAGAATCCATTAGATGTAATATAATGATATCTCAATGGGAAACTATTCCATCAATTATCATGCATATTAAATCAAAGGCATCAACTACACTTTCTTATAGCATATTCCCCCATTAATTTTTTTAATAACTAGATATAAAACACCATTTATGTTAAGCTTTGTGATATGAATTTGTAGGGATAACTCTAAAACCATTATGAGAGTCTAGTATTCCATCACATTGTTAGTGTAACCGTCTAAAATAAATAAATAGTATGATAAGAAAGTGTTTAGTGTAGAAATTAATAAAACTCTTAAAATAGTCTAATTGAGTTTTAGATCCTCCATAAACTTCTTAGTTAGACTTTGAAATACACCATCAAAGTACATCTACCATATTCAAGAGACCTCATTAACCATGATAACTTAGTTTTTAGGGATCTCTTTGTCAAAAGTAATTACTTAGAGGTTGGGTGTACTTATAGTAAGTCTCCTAGTGCCTATTATTTGGTCACATTTTGGGGAAAAATCTGATGTCAAACTATTAGAGAGTGATAACTAATATTTCTAACCATTCAGTTAATGTGAAGTGATTATGGATGCACTTCAAAGGGTAAATACATGAAACTAGGTAAAACTCATGGTGTTATATGTAATGAAACACTTTATTTTTACCAAAAAGATCAAGGTGATACAATTACTCTTGATAGGGGTATTCATTGCCTCTGTGTAATATCCCTCCTTGATTTGTATGTGCTACTAAAATGAAATGTTACATGGCCTCCAGTGCACTCCACAATCACTAGAGGCCAATGACTATTGTGGAGTGTCTAAGGATACATCTTAGGGAATGATTTACACTCTAATGGCCTTTCAAAACAAAAATGCCATGAAAAATAATATAATATCATTAACCAAAGTAAATAATCAATAAAATCTCAACAAAGTACAACAAAATACAAGAAATATCCATTTAATTTTAAAAACAAAAAAAAAATTTTAAATATAAGAAGAATTCTAATATAAAAACAATAAAAATGAAATATATAGAGAAAAAATGGTGTAAAAATCCCCTCCACATGACTCAAAATATATATGAAAACTAGTATAGAATATCACTTAATATCATATTCTTGTTACTAAGGATATTTTCCTTTACTAATAATATCATGCATATAATCTACATTCACACGAAGAGTGTTTATAATTGAAGTGAGAATAATTCCTCATTAAAAACCATCCCAACCCCAATAATCCCTTAATTTTAATTTAATTATATATAAAATGGGTATACCTATTAAACGATTTAATGATATCACTAAGAACATGAATTTAAAGTAATAGGTGTAAACCAATTAACTTAAGTAACATTCCACATGCTTCATCTAATATTTGTGAAACATTGATATCATCTATGTAATAATGTATCCAAACACATGGATTGAATCTATATCATTCCAAATATATAGAATATAATAGATCCCCAAGCCTAATATATGTCTTAACCAAACCCATGGATCACATATAATCATTAAATTCCATAACCAACCCCAAGGCTCCCTAAAAGCGGCCAACTTCATGGAACTTTCACAAAAAAAAGTGAATCCAAAATATCCCAAACATAATTTTATTTTGAAAAGTTAAGGTATAAATCTTCCCTTTTTATTATATAAGAATAAAAAATTATTTGAAAAAAAACTCATTAAAATTATTTCAATTTAAAAAAATATTTTAGACTTTGATACATAAATTTTAGTATGTATGTTTCATATTGAAATCCCATATTTAATCCACATTAATCCTCTATTTAATCAGATCATTATTAATAAATCTCCCCCTTTAATTATCACATTACATTTTAAAATAATTTAATTTATAGAAAATAAAATATCATTTAATATCTGAAGAGTTTTATCTTAAAAATAAACAAAACAAATAAGTAATTCCTCTAATATATTTAGATGTATCTGTCCTATTTATATAAGTATTTTCTTATGAGAATACATTTTTTGTATTAGTATATAATAATAAAAAACTCTCATAATTTTGAATAATTATTTTATAATAATAAAATTTTAATATGAATTTATATATAAGGAAACCCCATATTAACATATCATAGAAAAATTATAACATAAATTTCATCCCATATATATTCATTGTTAATTCCACTATTAATGAAAATATCTAATTCAAGATTTATTTCACCATTTCCATCATTAAATTCTAATTATTCATATGAAATTTCATATTTCCATCCGTAAACATAATTATAAAACTATTTTTATCACATAATGATTCATATTAAAACATTATTAATAAATTTAACATATTTATCTCAAAATTATGTTTAAAAAATCATTAAAAAAAATATAAATCCAAAATTTATATAAATCATACTATTAAATGTGAAAGAGTTCAAGAATCCACCTACCTCAAACTTGATGAATAATCTTCAACATGAAAAATTATATAAATCCTAAAAACTAAGAAATCATAACATTCACCAAACATTAAAAATAGAGATAGATTATAATGTAACAAAAATCAAACCACGATTACTTCAGAAAAATTCACATGGATTTCTATGATCTTACTAATCTGAATCCAATGCCACCAATGGATTTTGATTCCCTTATTTAAAGACTCTATATAATACTACTAAGTACCAAGTTCTTAAACACAATATACCTAGTTGTTAGCCCAAGGCACCACCACTGCTACCTCATCTATTGGGTAACTGAAAACCAACTATGGTGTACTCAGTGGTACTTGCTATAAAATTAATATTAACAACAAGTTGGAAAGAGAAGGTTTTTGGAAGTAAGAAAAGTATGATTTTGAAGGGCGTTGTCTTTTTTATTTTAAAAAAAGATAAATCAATTCACTTTGTAAAATAATTTCTAAATTTTATGATTCTTTTCTGGTTTGTATTTAAAAAATATCACAAGTCATTTGGAGAACTTTTGGTGCAAGACTTATGAAGGAATGAGGGAGAAAAGGTATTTTCAATAGTATTCTAGTTTGATTGGAAAGAACTATGTTGCTGGAAGACAGTGAAGTTACAATAATTTCCTTTGTAAATCTGACAATGCTAAAGGTGATCGATCAAAAATTATATATCACGGTGGATAAGGTTCATGATGAAATCAAATGGTTGTTGAAAAATCCAGATGATCGTGAATCAATATGGTTGGTGTTGTCGAAGCATATTTTTAAGGTGGTGCTGTTTCGTAGTGTTTTCCAAACTTTGAGGCCTTAAAATCAAAAGTTTGTTTTTTGGAAAGGAAGGTTTTTTTAAAAGGAGTTCATGAAGAATAGTTCATATATTGTGAAGCATAGTTTTCTGACCACAAAGGAGATACCTGGAATGATGAAGGAAAATAGACAAAGAGAGATTTACACATAGTAGTGTTGTGCAGACCATGAAGCAAACTAAGTGGACCACGTAGGAAAAAATGGTCCACTAGATGATCAAATTTCATGGAAGGCTTGATGATATTGGTGAACTATAACATTTTTCTCTGAGATGTGGTAATATATTTTAGAATGGAATGGGCCACTGCGTGTAAAGGGTTAAGGTGCTTTGTAGACCGTATAACACAGTTCACGGTGAAGGCTATACCGCATTAAGGTTTTGGGTAAATCAGATTAGAGGGATTTGAATATTTATTTTCCTATATAAATGACCCAAACCCCATCATTAAGTAAGATATAATTTTATAAATAATATATCATCACTACGAGAATAATTTAGAGAAGTAAAAAGCAATTTATGAAGGGGAATTTTGCAAAGAAGAATAGTTCGTGGTGGATAGTTCCTGTGAAGGAGAAAGTGGTTCACATGGGATTATTTTATAAAAAGAGACAATTTGCAGGTATAGTACATGGAAGAATATTTTGGGGATCTATATCCCATAGAGGAAAAGAATCTTCTAGTGAAGGTGGTCCATGAGGCATTTTCCATCCGTGGAGTAGAGACAGTTCATAGAAGAAGAGGTGGTCTATGAAGCACTCATGCCACATGGCGCAACTTAGTTCCTGGAGGATATATGTAGTTCATAGAGGAAGTAGGAAATTATCTAGATGAATCAAGGAAGTTCGTTCCAGATTCAGGGTAGGAAAGAGAAGAATTATTTTGAAAGATCAAAATTTTGAAGGTTGACCAATAATCACTGTAACATTGTATTGCATCATTTTTTCTAGAAGAAGAACACACACTATTGGATTATTTTTAAAGTGCTATATGAGGGTAAGGGAATATCCTAATCTTTGTATTAAACACAAAAATAATTATTTTTTAGTGGATTGTGTGGTATTGGATAGTTTCCAAACCATACCAAGGATGTAGATACTCTTATTGAGTAGTGAACCTTGTAAATTCTTGTGTTCCTGTGGTTGTGTTTTTTGAATTGTGTTTAGTAGTGAAATAAATATTTAATATGAGGTGAATGTTGTTTTATAAGTAAGTAAACATAAAATAAAAAGATATATCTGATTCAACCCCTCCCCCTCTCAGTGATACTTGAATCATGACTGAGAATCATTAATCCTATCATGATTCTCCTTAAATACCTATTATTGTCTCATTTAATTACCTAAAAACCCTAAAATACATTAAAAATAGACAAAAACAATTCAAATAGCATAAAAAATTACAATAAAAAATATACCTTAAAACATATATTCATTAACCATAGAAAGAAAAAATTTTACCTTAAGAAGTATAAACAATTCTCTTTACCCTCATTATTCTTTTAGAATGGATGGATCCAAGAGATTATTCCAAGTCTACGATGTAGATAATGAATGGATTTCTATCTATAGGTAGCATAAAGATAGGGTGATGTGATAAATACTTCTTGAGGATGTCAAACAGAGTATAGAAGTTTTCATCCCATCGATAATTTTCATTTTTGAACATATTAATAAAGGTAAACATATTACAGTTATATTTATAATGAAACAATTAATATAGTCTAGGAATTCCTAAAGTCCTCTCAATTCATGGACGTTTTGATGAGGGAGAATCTTAAATATTTCCCTAGGTTTTTAAGGGAAACATTAATGCCTTGATATCATACTAAGAAACATATAAATTTCCTAGAAACCCTAAATTTTTACTTTAGTGGGTTCATCTTTAGATTATATGATCTATGTTTGTAAAATAATACCATTAGGTTAGTTAATTAGTTGGGATTATTACATGAATTATCTACCATATTATCTATATAATACTCTTAAATTTTTCCTAGGAGGGGATTAAAGATTTGATATATAGCCCTTTAAAAAATACCTTAATCATTCTTTAAACGAGAGGGAATAACAGGCTGCAATACACTCTTTGGAGTTATTTAATGGTTATGGATTTCTCATCCTTGAGTGTCATCAAGATTTTTTTATACCATGTCCATACATATATGAAATAGAGGTATTAGAATCCCACTTTTGAATTTATCAAAAATTTTATGACTATGATGAGATAATAATCATTAAATAAATGATTATTAAGGTCTCAAAAATCAATATATGTTTTGATTTTTAGATTCTTCTTCTTATTAGGGAAAATATTTTCTTTCTAATTGAGCTAATTAACATTTTTATAATGTTATATTTGGTTAAATTATACACTTAAAATTCTACCATGGAAACATGTGATGGATTAATCCTTACCACTACCTATTTTAGCTATAAATTATATGGAATTTCTATGTTCTACTAAAAACATACATCCCATTGTTTCTTGAGGAATGTTATGTACTGCTCCTGAACATTAGGTTGCATACTTATCTATTTAGAATAGGTTATAGATCATTTTTATTTCTAAAAATAATTTTTCTTCGCTCATAAATATGGAGTAGGAACATTGGTTAAATTTAAGAGTTGAATATTTTGTCTCTTCCTCATCCTTATTAAGAGAGTTGGGGGACTGAACAACCTTATAGACCATAAATCATTGTTCATAGTTATCATCCTCTCCATTGATGGAACCATCATAAAAAATGTATTAGTGGTTTTTAAACCCAATTTATAAATGGGAATGAATACATAATTACCATTACCTTGTATTCTCTACCTGTGATACAATCATTATTCATAAAAAATCCTTGGCTACATCGAATGAGTGTTAGTTTAAACTATGTTATGATAGACACATTCAAACTAGGGTAAATTCATGTAAAGAAATAAATAGGATCTTCATTTATTCTATAGATAGATATGGTTCAAATGACTTTTTTCTTATCTATATCAAATTAAGAAGTTATTCCAAGGGTCTTTTCTTATAGTTAGAAGAACAACCTGACTTCCTAAGTCTAGCTATGTATCTTTAATGTGATGGATAAGGAGTAATAAACCCTATTTACCCTAATTTCAGTCACCATAATGGGTGAAATCCAATCCATTTAGATCTAAGAATTATGAAATATTATCTATTTATAGATATTTTCCTCACTTTTGTAGTATCCAAAATACATTTATTAAGATTTTAATGAGTTTAAAGGGGAGATATCACCATAAATCACTCATATTTTCATACTAATGGAATAAGTTAGGAATCAATGGTATAAATAGGCTACATACAGAAAATGAAATAGTGTTCCTAAAATGTCATTACACATAGTGTATCAATAAATCAACATGAAATAAATTTTATATATGAGCTCCCTAAATTGATATTTTGACTTGATCTTCCCTATGATATTTTTTTAGTTTTATCATAACTATAGATTAATATGAGAAAAGGAACATAATCAACTTATTTATAAAATAAGTGGTAGAGGGTCCAAGTAGTAATGAGTTTGATCCTAGAATAATTATCCAACAGGGATTAGTGTATTTTTACACTGTTTATATATATAGATACATATAGGAGTATAATGTTCCCTTATATAGTTATTTCTAAGTATAGTTCTATAAAAGAGATGACTATGTGACATTCGGTGAATTCAGTCATGACATGATATATCTTCGCATTGAGAAATTACATATCAAAATATAGATTATTTTACAATTATTTGAAAAGATCTTCCTTAGTACCTTTTGATAGACTAAGGGCATCCAAGATCATAAGTAATTCTAGAAAAATGAAGTGATGTTTCAACAAATAAAACTTTTGAGCTAATGGATTATGAATTTTACCATTTTTTTGTTATTAGGGTTGAGGTACATAGGTTTTAGGTAACCATGAAGATTATTTCGATGAGGTCATATAACATACCGCAATTTTACTATATATTTGTTCCCTTTAAATATTTCATTGAATAACTTATTTTGCATGCAATACCAACAAAAATGAACCACAATATTTTCTGAGATAAAATTATAAGTATTAAATATAACCATTATAATGTATTCATTGAAATTATAAGTATAAATAGAAATAAAAACATTATGAAATAAATATATAAATATAAATTTCATTTTAAATACCAATAAATTGATAAAATTTAATTACCACAACTAAAAAAGTAATAGGATCATTTTATGCTTGAAAAATGGTTTTCCTAAAATATTTCCCTTTTATACGCTATTCATTTTTTTTATTTTTAATATAAGAAAATAAATATAATATACAAAATGGATTAAAAAACACTTTTTGATATAAATAATTGATTAACAATAATTTAGTTAGAAATTGATTAGAATTAATAACAAAAACAATTAGTATTTAAAAATCAATTTCATATAAAAATAGTTTTTTTTATATTTTATGATTCCATTTAAAAGTTAAATTCATAAATTATATAATTTTAATTTGAAAAAAAATAATTTTCTACTAAGCATGAAAATATTATATTAGGATGATTTTTTTTATTTTTCCAAAAATATTAATTTTTAGGTGAATATTACAAAATACTAATTTTACAAATACCTTGAATTTTATATCATCATTATGGTGTAAGCATGGCTTAAAAAATTTATGGAAAATTTATAATGGAAAAATATTTATTTAATTAAAAAATTATACTTTTTAAATATAAATATTTATTAGGAACCTATGTTTTACATTTTGGAACATAAGTAATATTTTCTTAAAACCGTTTTTATGTATTATACCTATTTATTTTAAAATTAATTTTTATCAATTTAAGAAATTTAATATTAAAAAATTGTTTTAATATTTGAAATAATTGTATTCAAATTATTTAATAAGGTTAATTTTTATTTTATTCATTAAAATAATTTACCAAGGTTAAAAAATGAGTAACCAAGGTAAAAGAAAACTATGTTAAAAAATTAAATTAAATGGAAAAATCCTAAAATATCTCAAACCTTATCCCTTATTTATGTGTATGGGAGGTTTATTGAACAAGAATCACCCCTTCAACATTTTCTTACACCTATATATCCACTTTCCTTTGAAAGTGGCATGCCATTAATTATAAATCTAGGAGTATTTATGAAAATTCCACCCCTGTCACTTATAAAAGTATCCCTTCATCGCCCACTTCTACTCACACCACAAGAACTTTAACTTGAAATTTTCCCCAAATATCTCCTAGAATGTAATTATCAATTTCTATAGTCTTTGGTCTTACCAAAATATTAATCTAATAAGGATTAAGGATTTTTTTATAGCGACCCAGGATTATTATACATATATATTACATAATGTTTTATGAATATTAATTATATTACATGAACACATGCCTAAGGATCATAATGGTTTAGTGTTTTTTGAAACTTTGAAGCACAAACAACTGGCATATAGGTAAACTAAATAATCTCCCACTATGATAATCATAACTATAAAACTTCTTAAATATATATATATATATCATACACAACATTTATTCATAACCCGATAAAATGAAACATAAGAAAGGGTGAGATCAGAATCTCAGTGAGGGTAAAAGAGGGAGATATATAATCATAACATGATATTAAGGTTATGGGAACATGATTATAAAATCTTAAAACCATAACCTGTATATTAAAGACTATAATATTGAGTTATGGAATAAATATTGTCTGTTGATAAGACATGAATCATTATAGAATAAAAAAAATGATCCATGAGAGAATACCATTGACATAAGACATAGATTTGTAGCATACACTTAAAAATAGAAAATCATGTACATATTATTCAAGGATCATTGAAAAAGATATTATAGTGGGATTAGTTCACTCCCCAAACTATTTTAGTTTTCATGTTTTACTTCAAAGACCACTATAGCGAACAAAGTCCCTTACTAAACCGGGTTTACTCCCCATTATAGTCTTGTAATATCCTGAGATATAAATATTTACCCAATTAATTGGAGTGAGAAATAGGTCCCACCCATATAATAAAAAAACAATACTTATGTGTGGAACAATATCATAAAACATTAATCATATCATAACCCATGAAATGAAATGGGATTCACAAACATTTTATTATATTATAACCTGTGGAAAAAAGTAGGTTTCACAAGAATTTTATCATGGTATAACCTGTGGAAGAGAAATGGGGTGCACAAAAATCATTCCATCATAAACATAAACTATTGACATAAATAATGAGAATGGTATACTTGTATCATTTCACTAGTAAGTAGTTAATAACCTTAATAGATATCATCTTAGATGGAAAATGATTTTGATCAATCATTTAAAAAATTTCTTGAATTAATATCCTTTACTCTTTAATAAAAACAAATTAAAACATATAATTTTTTAAAAATAAACTTGAAAACATATAAATTAAGCTTCAAATAAATTATCAATCATGAAGATGGGAATTCTCGTTCATGCCGTACACATTAAAACAAAAATTCCTTTCACATTTTCTGTAAAATCTTAATAGGAAATGTTAATAAAATGATGTGAATATTCATTTCATTTTAAAAAAAAAATTAAAAATGGGAAAATTTTTATTTTAAAAATAATAATATAATAATAAAACATTTTTTTAATTTTTTTTAGAAAACATGGTTTTGGAAGAAAATAGATTTATGATCGAATATAAAACTAAAGTTCGATTTTCTTAAAAACAAACCCTAAATTATTTTAAGAAAAAAAGTGTGAAAAAATGGTACTATTACTTGAAAATATCACAAATAACCATATAAGAATAAAATTAATGAGTTTATTGAGATATGGATCATAATATTTTATCATCATAAACATAATCATAAAAAATCGTGATAAATGATGCGATTGTAATAAAAAATCAATACCACATTGGTGACATTGAATCATAATCCCCATGAAGGAATAAAATAAATTGGAAATTAAAATATCACATGGATAAATATATTCATGATATTACACTTCAAGGGGATTTATAAACACCTCGTTAAAGATTATAGGTGAATAACATAACGTATATTACAAGTAAAGAAAACTGAGAAAAAATCCCTTACCTTAAGTCTTGGATTCCTAGTACATGTTAAAATCTCCTGTATAATAAATATAATTTTATTATAAATATATTAAAAAACATTATTTTTATATATAATACTATATATGATTTTCTTGTGACCTTTTATTACCCATTTATTAACAATTCCATGTTAAAGTTATATTTCAGGTAATAACTGATTTGTTTCCCATATATGTTATGATTTGTTATTTTTAGAGCAATAATTTGATTATGATTTAATCATATATTTAATTTTAAACATGATATAAATATCACATATATTCAGTGTATATGTAATTTTCTTAATCCATAAAATTTAGTGATAGGAAATGAAATACATCGTTTATGGGGACGATATACCATATATACGCATGAAGGATGTTTCCATTTTCATGTTGGATTGAAAGAAATAAAGGTAAACGATATATTATCATTATATAATAATTTTTATATCATATATATCACATATTTTTATTAAACCCATCCTTATTACCTTCTATGTAAAGCATGAATGAATCACATCACTTTGTTAGGTGGTAGTCCACCGTACACACGAACAACTTTATCATATTCCCAAAGAATAGAAATTGAAATTTAACATGTAATAAAAAATTAAAAAAAATTAATAAAATCATAAATATAATATATAATTATTTAATTTATCATTATAACCATTTGTGATAGATGGTAATGGAAAAAATGGAATCAGTTTGCGAGGTGGTAATTCGCCGTGCACACGAAAGATGATTTCAAAACCCATTTGGTGGAAGTTGACAATTTTTAGGTGATTATATTAACATAAAAACATCTAATTATATTGAATATACTGAGTTATTATATCATTATGATATAATAATAATTTAAGGAGTTTTAGGAATAAATAAAATAAAAAACACACGTTGATGAACGATGCCTCTTCTTCAAGTATACTCATTAGGTTTACACTAAAAGACTTAAAAGGTTGTATTTATATCCAAAATAAGGATTATTGGATTATAGGATGGAATTTGGGAGTGTATTTTGGTAGGTAATTTCTAAAACAAATGGTTTTTAATGTGTGAATAAGAATGGAGAGGGGGTCGACTTTTATAAGTGAGGTGAGTGGCACACTTATAATTTTTTGAATGAAATAATTCCACCCATGTTTTTTTAATGTCAAGAAGATACAAAAAATTATATAAGAGATAAGGTAGACATATTACCATAATATGAGTGTTGGAAAATTTTTGGGTTATCTTTATTCCTTATTTTTTTTAGTTTAACACCCTGATAAAACCATTTTAACCTTAACTGCAGTAAATATATTTTACTTTTTTTACTATTAATTTTGGTAAAATGTTAAGTTGAAATTATTAGATAATATAAAATATAATAATTAAAAATTTATAATCCAATTTTATAAATTACAATCACATAATAGGAAAATTTTAATTTAAAAATTAATCTTGTAGACACGATGGGAAATTGAGGTTTTAAATAGAAAATGTTCAAAGGTTTATAAATTTTTTGTAACACCCCAAGCATCCACGATACGTTTCCCTTTGAATAATGCAGTAGCTTGTGTTGTAAGCAAATAGGAGTTTTAACACACCACGACCAATGAAACTAGCAGTTATGAATAGTAATACCCACTTTTTGAAATTTTATAAATCTTAATTTTCAAAATGGACTTCATTTTTGGATTCGGAATATAAAAATTAGCTTAGGATAATTTTTTTTATTTTTCTGAGAACTTTCAATTTTTGATGAATTGTGAAAAACACTACATTATTGTTTAAAACTGACTTTTTATTTAAATTATTAGTTATTTTAATTTAATTTATTTTTAGTAAAAATAGATACATAATACCTGTATCTGTTAAATTTAATTCATTGGAGTCATCTTATAAAAAGTTTAGATATATAAATTTTTATTGAACTTTTTACCGTCTTTTACCCACCTTCTAGGAGCATTTACAAATTTGCATAAAACTTAATTTTACCAATTCTGTGAGTTGAATTTCAAAAATCTGAGAGACATGGTTGATATCAGTAAGTAAAATGTGGTTTAATAAGATGAAAATAACTTTTGGTGAATAGTAACAATTGATTTTTATTTACCACGGTTAAAAGTAAATAGGGTAATTAAGGGTAAAAATGATATTATAAATACCCTAACACATGTCTTAATTATATTAAATAAGTGTAATTCGACCAATAAAAAAAATAAGAATAAAATAATATTCCCTTTGGTCAACTTGAATTAGATTAGGATATTTATTATTATTTTATTTAAAGAAGAGTTAAAAGTGTTAAATTCAATGCCTAATAACTAAACCATTTTTAATGTAGGGTTACACATAAGATAAATTAGACTATAAATATTTATTAGAAAGATAAAAATATTTCCTACATAATAGTATTTTATTTATAAATTTTAGACAATAAAAATTAAATTTATTTATGACACAATAATGATGCAGCAATTACCTTATTAATAAAATATTAAAATAATTAATTTTATAAATATAAAAATAAATGTAATTTGAGACTTGTGACGAATTACACAAATTTTATAGGTTAATATGACATTTTAGGGTAGATTAAATAATTTTTTTCGAAAAAATCATGCTATTATAATTTTCCAAAAAACCCAATACTAAACAGCGTCAAAATTGTCATAGTTGAGTTCTTTAAAAAATACTATATTATTAATTGATATAATATTCATAAAAATATAAGGTTTGGAAAAATGACTTAGATAATGTTATATATATTAATAATTAACCACTTGGGGTTCTCTTGGCTTGTTATAGTAAGTTTATTAACCATATATTATAAAAATAGAAAGAGACATGGTAAATGTCAAACTATTTAACTAATAGTTAAATCGAAAAGATAAGGTTAATATGGTGACCTAAACCTATCTAAAACCTATTGGTTGAAATTTTTTAGACCCATTACCACTTTATACTCTAAATAAAGTATTTTGGATCCATTAGAAACCGAAAATTATTTTATTATAAAATAATATTTCATGCTTTTCCAAAAGTGACCCTCACCTCTCTTATAAAAGGGTACTTCACCTTATCTTAATTTCACACCTCCAAAGCCATTTTTATTGGCCAAACCCTACCCAAATATCCTCCAAACCTCCCTACATTCATATTAGTGGCATTAAATTGTTCATAAATCCAACCTAAGGATCCCTTTTGAACAAATCAAAAGGAAGATCCCAAAGAAGAGGTAAATATTTCATCACATCTTTCAAGTTATTTTCTTCTTCCACTTAATATTTCTTTATTGTTTCCATTATAAAATAATAACTCCTATATCTTATATATACTATGATATTATTATAAGAATGGTACAACCATATTCATTATTCTATCCATCACATGAATGGCAAATTCACCATACGTGCGTACGCACGACTTACCGTCTCCACGTCGTGGTGTAGTTTGTTATTCAGACACTTCATTATATGGATGAGAATAAAAATGAGTATAAATGATGTAAATAATAAATATAACATGTTAATTATTCTGTATATATTATATAACATAAAATTACATATTATTTCACCATCAAAATAATGATATTGTCGCTCGTGCGTACATACAGATTATTGTCTCCACAAACGCGATGAGATTCATTTCCCATCGTAATCATTCAAGAATAATTTTCATTTTATGATTAAAAAAATGATGAACATAATATCATTATGTATATAAATCAAATAAATCCTATCCATAACAAACATGGCTTATGTAACCAATCATATTAAGGAAAATGAATTAGTTAACACCCGAAATGATGACACTACTAAAATATTATTAACAAAGAAATATTAGAGGATCATATTTGATATCATATTTATGTATATAGTTTATTTATAATTTAATAACAATATTTTAACTATTATACATGAGGTTAACATACCATCTACTAAGGAAAAGTACAAGTTAAGGGTTTATTTTACAATTTCTTTATTATCGAAGGTTGTTTTTACGTAAGTATCTAGTGGGACCTCTTTATCATCCACATCCATGTTTCTTACAAAACTATTTCAAAACATTTTTACTATTTACTATAATATGGATGAAATTCATTTATACCCTTGTTTTAATTTCTATAAAATAGTTTTAAAAGAATCTTTCTGTCGTTTTCCAAACAAGGTACTTTATGACCTTTTCAATAAAATTAAGGTAAGAATGTATTTTTTTACCTTATATGACGGCTATGGATATTTTTCACCATTATATCATCGTCGATGATTCTAATAAAAGATTATAAGAATATTTTCAAAATAAATGTTTTATTTTATAATTATGTGTCTTTTAAATGATTTCAAATTATAAAGAGGTATTTATTTTAAATAGTTTTTATTTTATCTATGTCAACATCCTTTGATGTATTTTAAACTTGTTTGAAGTTTAATTATTATGATACAAATCATCTGTATTGTATTGAAGGTTTTTTGATATGCTTGACTATGGATGTGTTATTTTTACACCATTCATGGTTTATAGATAAAGTATTGAAATTACATATGCTAGTTTTAGTACGAATATTTATGTTATGTTTAAAACTTTTCATACGAGGAATGCATTAGACTTAGTAAGTGACAGGTGGATCCCGCTATAGCTCCTCGATGCATCGGTAGGTCTCATGAGACAAACTAGTGTCTTGGCACAATGCATTGAATAAAATATTATTTGTAGTCTTGGCATAAGGCATTGACTATGTGGTTATGAAGTCTGGTATTTTGCATTCCATCATTATGAAATTAGCTATTGATATTGAATGTGATTATTCGACTAGTAGAATATCCATGTGAATAAGTAAATGGAATTATTTGATTTATATTGGCCATATTATACAGAAGTTTAGGATTAAAAGGCTTATGTTTTAGTATTATACATTGCCTTAAATGTTTATGATTATTTATGAAAGTTTCCACTCCATTGTTATCCTTACTGAGCATCTGAGCACACCCCTTTCTATGTTTTATTTTTCCCAGGATGTGAATAAGTATTTTATGGTTGACGTAGAGGGATATGATATGTATATAAGTGTGTTAAAAAGGGAAAAAATGTTGTTGATGTTTTTATTTCATGATGTAATGTAAAGCTTATGAATGTATCTAGTACTTCTAAGGCAACTAAACTGATAGGTCATTCGGGATTTGACCCCTTGTGATCATGCCAATGTTATGTAATAATTCACCGACTCTAGGTAACTAGGTTCGGGGCATTACAGTTGGTTTCAGAGGAAGTTTATTATAAACCATGGAAACTATATTTAGATAATCTCTGATTAGAGAAAATTACCCTAAGACAGACTTTGAGGATTAATGTAGAAGAACTTTCTAGAATTTTGGTAATGTAGAGATTTTGTGTATTTTCCAAGCAGTACATCCCTGTCTAGATATGAGCAGGTAGAGGTTGCTCTGGCACAGATGTACCTAGGGGTAAAACCTAAAAACACTACTTTGAGCTAGATTCGAATAAGAACTGGTAGACAACAACAGACCTTGCTGCAATCTTTGTTACGACACTCCCGAGGGATATACTTAACATAATTCTCATTTTCTTTACAAACCATTATGAAGGGTTTATGAGTATATACTTTATCAAAGAAAACATTTTTATGATTATGGATTATATCAATAAACTGTTCAATTTATGTTAACTGTTTTACAAGTTTTTAATGATGTGTTGCGATTCATAAACTAATCTAGTTTATGCCATTGTTTAGAAATGACACATAGTGGAAGGAATGGAAACCATATCAAGGCATGTAATCCATTTAAGGATTTCCCTCCTACTCAAGATAATTATAGTGGAGCTGGTGAAGTAACTGGTGATGATCATCTTATCACCGTACTGGGACAAATCACTCAGGTTATAAATAATAATCTTACCCATATAGAGAAACCTAATCCACAACGGGGAGGATAAATGTTAAACTGCTTCATGAGGCAACAACCACTAACATGAAATGGGAGTACAAATCCATTAGTTGCTGAGAAATGGATAAATTCCTTAGAGAAAATATTTCATGCATTGGGGAGTAGCGAAAGGGAAAAAGTAGTCATGGTAGTTTATCACCTCACAAGAGATGCAGATCAATGGTGGTCATTAATCCAAAACACAAAGAAAGATGAAGAAGTATCTAACATGTAATGGAGAGAGTTTAAAGAGATTTTCTTAGAAAAATACTTTCCTCGTGACCATCAAGCAGATATGGAAAGATGATTTTTGAGTCTGAGGCAAAAGGAGGATGAGAATATCGCAAAGTATGAGGCTAATTTTACAAGATTAGAAAGACATGCAGCAGATTATATATGTAACCCAAGGAGTAAGATTGATCTATTCTTTGATGGGTTGAAAATATTTCCCTATCGAGAATTAGTCTCACAATCCTTCTCATCGTACGAAGATATAGTCTCATGCACTATCTAGAAAAAAAATGAATTCTCTAAGTCTTATGACTTTCAAGAAAAGCAGGAGAAAAATAGATCTGTTGAACACTCTAGAAATGGAAATAAAGGGAAGAAGGGAAAAGTTGAATATCCATCTTGTGGTAAATATGGGAAGAAAGACCCCGATACTTTCCTGAAGGGAATGGGAGTCTATTACAAGTGTGGTGAAAAGGCCACTAAGCTCCTAATTACAAGGGAATGAAAGAGGCTGTCAATGTTGAATGCTAAATTTGTAGCGAAAAGGGGAATTATGCAAATGAATGTCCTAAGCGCCAAGGGAACTTACCTAAAAAAGGCCAAGGGAGAAAGGCCAAGATTATCCGATCACTACTACTGAGGTTGAATCTCCGAAAGACATGGTGGCAGGTAATTTAATGGTTTACTCAAGTTTAGACAATGATTTATTTCATTCTGGATCATCGTATTGTTTCATATCTTCCCAGTTTTCTAAGAAAATTAGATATTTTCAATTTTAATTTACAAGGGAGTTGTCAGTCAAGACACCTAAGGAAAATATCATCACAACAAAGTGTTGTGAATAAGTTCTCATTAGGGAATATTAATGTTCTGTATCTGCTGATCTCTTCATCATACCCCTGATTTAATTTGATATAATCCTCAAAATGGATTGGCTTTTGGACCATTATGCAAAAAAAATTTGTAAGAAGAAGGAGGTTACATTTTTTGATGATGAAAAAGAGTACCTTATCTTTAGATCAGAAATGTCACCACCTGATTCTTATTTTGATCCTCCCCCAGTAGCTCTACTAAATACAATTATTGGGGAAGAATAGAATGAAATAACTATAGGTTCTGAAAATAATGTTCAAATAGAGGACGTACCTATTATGAAAGAATATGTTGATATGTTTCCATAGGATTTACCCAGAAATCCTCCAGAACAAAAAATTGACTTTTCTATTGTTTTAATTCCTGGATCAAGGCTCATATAGAAGACCCATTGTAAAATGGCCACTGTATAATTAGTGGAACTATATAAACAACTAGAGAAATTGAGTAAAAATGGATTTATTCACCCTAGTGTTTCTCCATGGTGTACCCCTATCGATTGTTTCTGATCGTGATCCCCTTTTAACATAAAGATTCTAGAAAAGTCTTCAAAAGGTCATGGATACTAAACTTCATTTGAGCACTGCCTCCCACCATCAAACCAATGGACAATCAGAATAGACTAATCAAACCATAGAAGACAAGTTGAGATCTTGTTCACTTGAATTTCATGGTAAGTGGGATCAATATTTAGCTCTGGTAGAATTTTCCTATAACAATAGCTACCATTCAAGTATTCAGATGGCACCCTATGAAGTGTTATATGGCAAGAAATTTCGCACACCAACTTTTTGGGATGATGTTAGTGAATGAAAACTAATATGCCTAGAACTTGTTGATGAAATAATTGAAAAAGTAAAGATTATCCAAACCCACATCAAAACTTCCCAAATTAGGCAAAAGAGCTATACCGATAACTGAAGGAAGGATTTTGAATTTCAAGTAGGAGACCAAGTTGTCTTGAAGTTATCTCTATAGAAGGTTGTTATAAATTTCGGTAAGAAGGGTAAATTGAGTCCCAGGTACATCACACCTTTTGAAATTATAGAATGAATTGGAGTTATAGCTTATCATTTGACAATGACTCCAAGTCTCTCCAAAGTTCATGATGTGTTCCACATATCACTGTTGAGAAAATACATGCCAGACCCAACACATGTACTCACCAATGAGGAAATTGAAATGGAACCTAATCTATTTTATTGTGAATAGACTATCAAAATTCTTGATACCAGGGAACAAGTGCTGAGAAACCGGACGACTCATCTGGTAAAAGTTCTATGAAGAAACCATAAGATAGAAGAGGAAACGTGGGAACCCTAGGAACTTATAATTAAAAACCACACAAATATTTTTATTTAATAATATTCTAAAAAATTTTAGGATGAAATTATTTTAGGTAGGGGTGAATTTAACACCCCAAGCTTCCACGATACGTTTCCCTTTAAATAATGCAGTAGGTTGTGTTGTACGCAACGTGGAGTTTTAACACACCATGACCAATGAAACTAGCCGTTATAAATAGTAATATCCACCTTTTCAAATTCTAAAAATTTTAATTTTCAAAATGGACTTCATTTTTGGATTCAGAATATCAAAATTAGCTTAGGGTGAATGTTTGGTATTTTTATGAGAACTTTCAATTTTTGATGAATAGTGAAAAACTCTACGTTATTTTTTAAAAACAAATTTTAATTTAAATAATTAGTTATTTTATTTTAATTTATTTTAGGTCAAAATAGATACTTAAAACCTATATATGTTCAATGTAATTTATTAGTGTCATTTTATAATAAGCTTAGATATAAAAAATTTTATTGAATTTTTTACCGTCTTTTTACCCACCTTCTAGGAGCATTGACAAATTTTCCTAAAACTTACTTTTACCATTTCTGTGAGTTTAATTTCAAAAATCCTAGAGACATGGTTGATATCAGTATGTAAAATTTGTTTCAATAAGATGAAAATAATTTTTGGTGAAGAGTAACTTTTGACTTTTATTTACCACAGTTAAAAGTAAATAGGGTAATTAAAGGTAAAAATGAAATTATAATTATCCGAAAACATGTATTAATTCTATTGGATAAGTTTAATTCGAACAAAACAACCTTATGAATAAAATATGATTCCCTTTGGTCCACTTTAATTAGATTAGGACATTTATTATTATTTTATTTAAAGAAGAGTTAAAATTGTTAAATTCAAAGTTTAATAACTAAAATATTTTTAATATAAGGTTATAACTAAGATAAATTCGACTATAAATATTCATTATAAAGATAAAAATATTTCCTACATAATGATATTGTATTTATAATTTTTAGAAAATATATAATTAAATTTATATGTGATACAATGATGATGCAGTAATTACCTTATTAATGAATGATTAAAATAATTGATATTATGAATATCTAAATAAATGTAATTTGAAAATTTTGATGAATTAAACTAATTTTATAGGTTAAAATGACATTTTATGGTTGATTAAATAATTTTTGTTTGAAGTAATCCCGCTGTTATGAATTTTTCAAAAACCAAATACTAAATAGTGTCAAAATTGACATAATTGAGTTTTTAAAAAAAATTATATTGTTAATTGATATAATATTAATAAAAATATAAGGTTTGGAAAAAAGAGTTATATAAGGTTATATATATTAATAATGAACCACTTGGGGTTCTCTTGTCTTGTTATAGTATGATTATTAACCATATAATATAAAAATACAAAGAGACATGGTAAATGTCAAACTATTTAACTAATAGTTAAATCTAAAAGATAAGGTTAATATGGTCACCTAAACCTGTATAAAACCTATTGGTTGAAATTTTTTAGACCCATTCCCACCTTATACTCTAAATAAATTATTTTTGAGCCATTAGAAACCTAAAATTATTTTATTATAAAATAATATTTCATGGTTTTCCTAAAGTGACAGTCACCTCTCTTATAAAAGGGTACTTCCCCTTATCTTAATTTCACACCTCCAAAGACATTTTTCTTGGCCAAAACCTACCTAAATATCCCTCAAACATTCCTCCTTTCATATTAGAGGCATTAAATTGGTCAGAAATTCAACCTAAGGAGCCCTTTTGATCAAATCAAAAGGAAGATCCCGAAGAAGAGGTAAATATTTCATCACCTCTTTCAAGTTATTTTCTTCTTCCACTTCATCTTTTTTTGTTGTTTCCATTATAAAATAAAAAATCCCATATATTATATATACTGTGATGTTATTAAAATAATGGTATAACAATATTAATTATTCTATCCAACATATGAATGACAAAGTCACGATACGTGCGTATGTACGACTTACCGTCTCCATGTCATGGTGTAGTTTGTTATTCAAACACTTCATTATTTGTATGAGTATAATAATGAGTATAAATGATGTAAATAATAAATAAAACATGTTAATTATTCATTATATATTATATAACATCCAATTATATATGATTTCACCATCAAAATAATGATATTGTCGCTCGTGTGTACGTACGTATTACCGTCTCCACAAATGCGATGAGATTCATTTCCCATCATAATCATTCAAGAATAATTTTCATTTTATGATTAAAAATAATTTTTATGAACATAATATCGTTCTCTATATGAATCAAATATATCCTATCCGTAATAAACATGGCTTATGTAACCAATCATATAAAGGAAAATGAATCACTTAACACCCGAAATGATGACACTACTAAAATATTATTAACAAAGCAATAATAGAGAATCATATATGATATCAAATTTATGAATATATTACTTTTATAATTGAATAACAATATTTTAACTATTATAAAGGATTTTAACACACCATCTACTAAGGAAAAGTACAAGGTAAGGGTTTATTTTACAATTTCTTTATTATCCGAGGTTGTTTTTACGTAAGTATCTAGTGGGACCTCTTTATCATCAACAAACATGTTTCTTAAAAATGTATTTCAAAACATTTTTACTATTTACTAGACAATGGGTTAAATTCATTTATACAATTGTTTGACTTTTTATAAAATATTTTTAAAATAATCTTTCTATCGTTTTCCAAACAAGGTACTTTATGACATTTTCAATAAAATTAAGGTAAGAATGTATTTTTTTAACTTATATGGCAGCTATGGATCTTTTTCACCGTTATATCATCGTCAAAGCTTATAATACAATATTATAAGAATATTTTCAAAATAAATGTTTTATTTTATAATTATGTGACTTTTAAATGATTTCAAATTATAAAGAGTTATTTATTTTTAATAGTTTTTATTTTATCTATGTCAACATCCTTTGATGTATTTTAAACTTGTTTGAAGTTGATTTGTTATGATACAAATCTTCTATATTGTATTGATGTTTTTGTGATATGTTTGACAGTGGATGTGTTTTTTTCACCATTCATGGTTTATGGATAAATTATTGAAATTTCATAGGTTAGTTTTAATATAAATGTTTATGTAATGTTTAAAACTTTTCATATGAGGAATGCATTGGACTTAGTAAGTGACAGGTGGAGCTCGCTATAGCTAATCGATGCATCGGTAGGTCTCATGAGACAAACTAGTGTCTTGTCACAATGACTTGAAAAAATATTATTTGTAGTCGTGGCACAAGGCCTTGACTATGTGGTTATGAAGTCTGGAATTTTTCATTCCATCATTATGAAATTGGCTATTTATATTGCATTGGATTATTCGACCAGTAGAATATCAATGTGAATAAGTAAATGGAATTATTTGATTTACATTGGCCATATTATGAAAAATTTTAGGTTTAAAAGGATTATGTTTTAGTCTTATACATTTACTTAAATGTTTATGATTATTTATGAACGTTTCTGCTCTATTGTTCTCTTTACTGATCATCTGAGATCACCCCTTTCTATGTCTTATTTTTCCTAGGATGTGAAGATGTATTTTATGGTTGACCTAGAGGGATATGATAAGTATATAAGTGTGTTAAAAAGGGAAAAAAATGTTTTCAATGTTTTTATTTCATGATGTAATGTAAAAATTATGAATGTATCTAGTACTTCAAAGGATACTAAACTGATAGGTCATTTGTGATTTAACTCCTTGTGATCATGAAAATGTTATGTAATAATGCACCGAATCTAGGTAACTAGGGTTAGGGCATTACAGTTCGTATCAATGGACGTTTATTACAAACCATGGAAACTATATTTAGATAAACTATGATTAGAGAAAATTACCCTAAGACAGACTTTGAGGATTAGTGTAGAAGAACTTTATAGAATTTTTGTAATGTAGAGATTTTGTGTATTTTCCAAGAAATACATCCCTGTCTGGATACGAGCAGGAAGAGGTGGCTCTGGCAGAAATGTACCTAGGGGTAAAACCTAAAAACACAACTTTGAGCTAGATTCGAACAAGAACTGGTGGACAACAACGGGCCTTGTTGCACTCTTGGTTACAACACTCCCGAGGGATATGCTTAGAATAATTCTCATTTTCTTTACAAACCATTATGAAGGGTTTATGAGTATATACTTTCTCAAAGAAACATTTTTATGTTTATGGATTATATCTATAAACTGTTCAATTTATGTTAATTGTTTTACAAGTTTGTAATTATGTATTGCGATTGATAAACTAATCTAGTGTATTCAATTGTTTAGAAACGAAACATAGTGGAAGGAATGGAAACCATATCAACGCATGTAATCCATTTAGGTATTTCCATCCTACTCAAGATAATTATAGTGGAGATGGTGAAGTAACTGGTGCTGATCATCTTATCACAGTACTGGGACAAATCACTCAGGTTATGAATAATACCCTCATCCATATAGAGCACCCTAATCCACAACACGGAGGATAAATGTTAGACTTATTCATGAGGAAACAACCACTAACATTCAATGGGAGTAAAAATCCATTAGTAGCTGAGCAATAGATAAATTCCTTAGAGAAAATATTTCATGCATTGGGGAGTAGTGAAAGGGAAAAAGTTGTCATGGCAGTTTATCGACTCATAGGAGATGCAGATCAATGTTGTTCATTAATCCAAAGCACAAAGGAAGATGAAGAAGTATCAATCATGGAATGGAGGGAGTTTAAAGATATTTTCTTAGAAAAATACTTTCCTCGTGACAATCAATCGGATATGGAAAGATGATTTTTTAGTCTGAGGCAAAAGGAGGATAAGAATGTCGCAAAGTACGAGGCTAACATTACAAGGTTAGAAAGACATGTAGCAGATTATATACATAACCCAAGGAGTAATATTTATCGATTCTTTGATGGTTTAAAACCATTTCTCTATCGATTATTAGTCTCACAATCCTTCTCATCATACAAATATATAGTATCATGTGCTATCAATAAAGAAAAGTAATTCTCTAATTCTTACGACTTTCAAGAAAAGCTAGAGAAAAATAGATCTGTTGAACACTCTAGAAATGGAAATAAAGGGAAGAAGGGAAAAGTTTAATATCCATCTTCTAGTAAATATGGGAAGAAAGACCCCGATACATTCCTGAAGGGAATGAGAGTCTGTTATAAGTGTGGTGAAAAAGGCCACCAAGCTCCTAATTAAAAGGGAATGAAAGAGGTTGTCAATGTTGAATTCTACATTTTTAGAGAAAAGGGGAATTATGTAAATGAATGTCCTAAGCACCAAGGGAACATACCTCAAAAAGGACAAGGGAGAAAGTCCAAGCTTATCCGATCACTACTGCTGAGGTTGAATCTCCAAAAGACATGGTGGCAGGTAATTTAATGGTTTACTCAAGTTTATCCAATGCTTTATTTGATTTTGGATCATCGCATTGTTTCATATCTTCTCAATTTGCTAAGAAAATTAGATATTTTCAATTTGACTTAACAAGGGAGTTGTCAGTCAAAACACCTAATGGAAGTATCATCACAACAAAGTTTTATGAATAATTTCGCATTACGGCATATTAATGTTATGTATCTTTTGATCTCTTCATCATACCCGTGATTGAATTTGATATAATGCTCTGAATAGATTGGCTTTTGGACCATTATGTGAAAATTGTTTGTAAGAAGAAGGAGGTTACAATTTTTGATGATGATAAGGAGTACCTAATATTTTGTTCAAAAATGTCACCACCTGATTATTATTTAGATCTACCCCTAGTAGCTCTACTAAATTCAATTATTGGGGAATAATAGAATGAAATAACTATGGGTGATGAAAATAATGTTCGAATAGAGGACATACCTATTGTGAAAGAATATGTTGATCTGTTTCCATAGGATTTACCCAGACATCCTCCAAAAAAAAATGAGTTTTCCATTGTTTTAATTACTGTATCAAGGCCCATATAGAAGACCCCTTATATAATGGCCATTATGGAATTAATGGAACTATAGAAACAACTAGATGAATTGAGTAAAAAGGGATTTATTCACCCTAGTTTTTCTCCATGGTGTACCCTTATCGATTGTTTCTGATCGTGATACCCGTTTTACATCAAGATTCTAGAAAAGTATTCAGAAGGTCCTGGATACTAAACTTCATTTGATCACTTCCTACCACCATCAAACCAATGGACAGTTAGAAAAGACTAATCAAACCTTATAAGACAAGTTGAGATCTTTCTCACTTGAATTTCAAGGTATGTGGGATCAATATTTACCTGTGGTAGAATTTTTCTATAACAATAACTACCATTAAAGTATTCAGATGGCTCCCATATGAAGCATTATATGGAAAGAGATGTCGCACACCAACTTGTTGGGATGATGTTGGTGAAAGAAAACTAATATGCCTAGAACTTGTTGAGGAAACAATTAAAAAAGTGAAGATTATCCAAACCCACATCAAAGCATCCCAAATTAGGCAAAATAGCTATACTGATAATTGAAAGAAGGATTTGGAATTTCAAGTAGGAGACCATGTTGTCTTGAAGTTATCTCTATAGAAGGTTGTTATACATTTCAGTAAGAAGGGTAAATTGAGTCCTAGGTACATCAGACCTTTGGAAATTATAGAACAAATTGGAGTTGTAGCTTATCGTTTGACAATGACTCCAAGTCTCTCCAAAGTTCATGATGTGTTCCACATATCACTGTTGAGAAAATACATGCCTGAACCAACACATGTCCTCACTTATGAGGAAATTGAACTGGAACCTAATATTTTTTATTGTGAATAGCCTATCAAAATTCTTGATAATAGGGAACAAGTGTTGAGAAACTGAAAGACTCGTCTAGTAAAAGTTCTATGGAGAAACCATAAGATGGAAGAGGAAACGTGGGAACCCAAGGAACTTATGATTAAAAAACACCCAAATATTTTTATTCTATAATATTCTAGAAAATTTTAGGATGAAATTATTTTAAGGTGGGGAGAATTTAACACCCCAAGCTTCCACAATAAGTTTCCCTTTAAATAATGTAGTAGCTTGCATTGTACGCAATGTGGAGTTTTAACACACCACGACCAATGAAGCTAGCCGTTATGAATAGTAATACCCACTTTATCAAATTTTATAAATTTTAATTTTCAAAATGGACTTCATTTTTGGATTCATAATATCAAAATTAGCTCAGGGTTAATGTTTGTCATTTTTTGAGAACTTTCAATTTTTGATGAATAGTGAAAAACTCTACGTTATTGTTTAAAACCAACTTTTAATTTAAATAATTAGTTATTTTAATTTATTTTATTTTAGGTCCAAATAGATACATAATACCAATATATGTTCAATGTAATTTATTAGAGTCATTTTATAATAAGTTTAGATATAGAAAATTTCATTGAATTTTTTACCGTCTTTTACCAACCTTTTAGGAGCATTTACAAATTTGCATAAAACTTAATTTTTTCTATTTTTGTGAGTTTAATTTCAAAAATACTAATAACATGGTTGATATCAGTATGCAAAATTTGGTTCAATAAGATGAAAATAATTTTTTTTGAATAGTAACTTTTGACTTTTATTTACCACAGTTAAAAGTAAATAGGGTAATTAAGGGTAAAAATGACATTATAATTACCCGAAAACATGTATTAATTCTACTGTATAAGTGTAATTCGACCATAAAAAACATTAGGAGTAAAATATGATTCCCTTTTGTCCACTTGAATTAGATTAGGAAATTTATTATTATTTTATTTAAATAAGAGTTAAAAGTGTTAAATTTAAAGTTTAATAACTAAACCATTTTTAATATAAGGTTATACATAAGATAAATTTGACTATAAATATTAATTATAAAGATAAAAATATTTCCTAAATAATTTTATTTTATTTATAATTTTTAGAAAATATGTAATTAAATTTATTTGTGACACAATGATGATGCAGTAATTAACTTATTAATGAAAGATTAAAATAATTGATATTATAAATATCTAAATAAATGTAATTTGAAATTTTTGATGAATTGAACTAATTTTATAGGTTAATATGACATTTTATGGTTGATTAAATAATTTTTGTTTGATGTAATCACGCTGTTATGAATTTCACAAAATCCAAATACTAAATAGTGTCAAAATTGACATAATTGAGTTTTTAAAACAAATACTATATTATTAATTGATATAATACCAATAAAAATATAAGGTTCAGAAAAAAGACTTATATAAGGTTATATATATTAATAAAGAACCTCTTGGGGTTCTCTTGTCTTGTTATAGTAGGTTTATTAACCATATAATATAAAAATACAAAGAGACATGGTAAATGTCAAACTATTTAACTAATAGTTAAATCTAAAAGATAAGGATAATATGGCGACATAAACCTATCTAAAACCTATTGGTTGAAATTTTTTAGACCCATTCCCACCTTATACTCTAAATAAAATATATTTTAGCCATTAGAAACCGAAAATTATTTTATTATAAAATAATATTTCATGCTTTTCCTAAAGTGACCCTCACCTCTCTTATAAAAGGGTACTTCCCCTTATCTTAATTTCACACCTCAAAAACCATTTGTATTGGAAAAAACCTACCAAAATATCCTCAAAACTTTTCTCTCTTCATATTAGAGGCCTTACATCGGTCAAAAATCCAACTTAAAGAGCCCATTTGATCAAATCAAAAGGAAGATCCCGAAAAAGAGGTAAATATTTCATCACCTCTTTCAAGTTATTTTCTTCTTCCACTTCATATTTCTTTGTTTTTTCTATTCTAAAATAATAAATCCCATATATTATATATACTGTGATGCTATTATAATAATGGTACAATCATATTAATTATTCTATCCATCATATCAATGAATAAGTCACCATACGTGCGTACGTACGACTTACCATCTCCAAGTCGTGGTGTAGTTTGTTATTCAGACACTTCATTATTTGGATGAGTATAATAATGAGTATAAATAATTTAAATAATAAATATAACATGTTAATTATTCTGTATATATTATATAACATTCAATTACATATGATTTCACCATCAAAATAATGATATTGTCGGTCGTGCGTACGTACAGATTACCATCTCCACAAACGCGATGAGATTCATTTCCCATCGTAATCATTGAAGAATAATTTTCATTTTATGATTAAAAATAATTTTTATGAACATAATATCATTCTGTATATGAATCAAATACATCATATCCATAACAAACATGGCTTCCGTAACCAATCATATAAAGGAAAATAAATCAGTTAACACCCGCAATGATGACACTACTAAAATATTATTAACAAAGAAATATTAGAGGATCTTATAAGATATCATATTTAAATATATAGTTCTTGTATAATTTAATAACAATATTTTAAGTATTATACAGGAGGTCAACATACCATCTACTAAGGAAAAGTACATGGTAATGGTTTATTTTACAATTTATTTATTATCCAAGGTTGTTTTTACGTAAGTATCTAGTGCGACCTCTTTATCATCCACATCCATGTTTCTTAAAAATGTATTTCAAAACATTTTTACTATTTACTATACTATGGTTTAAATTCATTTATACCCTTATTTTACTTTTTATAAAATAGTTTGAAAAGAATCTTTCTATCGTTTTCCAAACAAGGTACTTTATGACATTTTTGATAAAATTAAGGTAAGAATGTATTTTTTTAACTTATATGATGGCTATGGCTGTTTTTAACTGTTATACCATCGTCAAAGATTCTAATACAAGATTATAAGAATATTATTACAATAAATGTTTTATTTTATAACTATGTGAGTTTTAAATGATTTCAAATTAGAAAGAGGTATTTATTTTAAATAGTTTTGATTTTATCTATGTCAACATCAATTGATGTATTTTAAACTTGTTTGAAGTTGATTTATTATGATACAAATCTTCTGTATTGTATTGAAGGTTTTGTGATATTTTTGACTGTGGATGTGTTATTTTTACACCATACATGGTTTATGGAAAAAGTATTGAAATTTTATATGCTAGTTTTAATACGAATGTTTATGTTATGTTTAAAACTTTTCATACGAAGAATGAATTGGACTTAGTAAGTGATAGGTGGAGCCTACTATATCTCCTCGATGTGTTAGTAGGTCTCTTGAGACAAACTAGTGTCTTGGCACAATGCCTTGAAAAAATATTATTTTTAGTCTTTCCACAAGGCCTTGACTATGTGGTTATGAAGTCTGGAATTTTGCATTCCATCATTATGAAATTGGCTTTTGATATTGCATGTGATTATTCGACTAGTAGAATATCATGTGAATAAGTAAATGGAATTATTTGATTTATATTGGTAATATTATGTAGAATTTTAGGTTTAAAAGTCTTATGTTTTAGTCTTATACATTTCCTTAAATGTTTATGATTATTTATGAATGTTTCCGCTCCATTGTTATCCTTACTGAGCATCCGAGCTCACCCCTTTCTATGTTTTATTTTTCCTAGGATGTGAAGAAGTATTTTATGGTTGACCTAGAGGGATATTATAATTATATAAGTGTGGTAAAAATGGAAAAAATGTTGTGGATGTTTTTATTTCATGATGTAATGAAAAACTTACGAATGTATCTAGTACATCCATGGCTACTAAACTAATAGGTCATTCGGGATTTGACCTTTTGTGATCATGCCAATGTTATGTAATAATGCACTGACTCTGGGTAACTAGGGTTCGTTCATTATAGTTGGTATCAAAGGAAGTCTATTACAAACCATGGAAACTATATTTAGATAAACTCTGATTAGAGAAAATTACCCTAAGACAGACTTTGAGGATTAGTGTAGAAGAACTTTCTAGAATTTTGGTAATGTAGAGATTTTGTGTATTTTCGAAGTAATAAATCCATATCTAGATATGAGCAGGCAGAGGTGGATCTAGCATAAATTTACCTAGGGGTAAAACCTAAAAACACAGCTTTGAGCTAGATTTGAATGGGAACTGGTGGGCAACAATGGGCCTTGCTGCACTCTTGGTTACGACACTCCCGAGGGATATGCTTAGGATAATTCTCATTTTCTTTTCAAACCATTATGAAGGGTTTATGAGTATATAATTTCTCAAAGAAATTATATCTATAAAGTATTCAATTTCTGTTAACTATTTTACAAGTTTTTAATTATGTATTTCAATTTATAAACTAATCTAGTGTATTCCATTTTTTAGAATTGACACCTAGTGGAAAGAATGGAAACTATATCAACGCATGTAATCCATATATGGATTTCCCTCCTACTCAAGATAATTATAGTGGAGCAGGTGAAGTAACTGGTGCTGATCATCTTATCACTGTACTGGGACAAATCACTCAGGTTATGAATAATAACCTTACATGTATGGAGTACCCTAATCCACAATATGGAGGATAAATGTCAGACTGCTTCATGAGGCAACAAACACTAACATTCAATGGGAGTACAAATACATTAGTAGCTAAGCAATTGATAAATTCCTTAGAGAAAATATTTCATATATTGGGGAGTAGTGAAAGGGAAAAAGTTTTCATGGCAGTCTATCACCTCACATGAGATGCAGATCAATAGTTGTCATTAATCCAAATCACAAAATAAGATGAAGAAGTATTGAACATGGAATGAATGGTGTTTAAAGATATTTTCTTAGAAAAATAATTTCCTCATAACCATCGAGCGGATATGGAAAGATGATTTTTGAGTCTGAGGAAAAAGGAGGTTGAGAATGTCGCAAAGTATGAGGCTAACTTTACAAGGTTAGAAAGACATGCAATAGATTATATACATAACCCAAGGAGTAGGATTGATCGATTCTTTGATGGGTTAAAACTATTTCTCTATAGAGAATTAGTCTCACAATCCTTCTCATCGTACATAGATATAGTCTCATGCGCTATCAAGAAATAAAAGGAATTCTCTAAGTCTTACGAATTTCAAGAAAATCAATAGAAAAATAGATCTTTTGAACACTCTGGAAATGGAAATAAAGGGAAGAAGGGAAAAGTTGAATATCCATCTTGTGGTAAATATGGGAAGAAAGACCCCAATACTTTCCTGAAGGGAATGAGAGTCTATTACAAGTGTGGTAAAAAAGGCCCCCAAGCTCCTGATTACATGGGAATAAAAGAGGCTGTCAATGTTGAATGATACATTTGTAGAGAAAAGGGGCATTATGAAAATGAATGTCCTAAGCACCAAGGGAACATACCTCAAAAAAGTCCAAGGGAGAAAGGCCAAACTTATCCGATCACTACTGCTGAGGTTGAATCTTCGAAAGACATGGTGGTAGGTAATTTAATGGTTTACTCAAGTTTAGCCAATGCTTTATTTGATTCTAGATCATCGCATTGTTTCATATATTCCTAGTTTCCTAAGAAAATTAGATATATTCAATTTTACTTAACAAGGGAGTTTTCAATCAAAACACTTAAGGGAAGTATCATCGCAACAATGTTTTGTGAATAAGTTCCCATTAAAGAATATTAATGTTCTATATCTGCTAATCTCTTCATCATATCCATTATTGAATTTGATATAATCCTCGGAATGGATTAAATTTTGGACCATTATGCGAAAAATTTTTATAAGAAGAAGGAGGTTACGATTTTTGATGATTATAAGGAGTACCTTATCTTTAGATCAGAAATTTCACCACCTGATTCTTATTTAGATCCTCCACCAGTAGCTCTACTAAATTCAATTATTGGGGAAGAATAGAATAAAATAACTATGTGTGATGAAAAGAATGTTTGAAGAGAGGACGTACCTATTGTGAAAGAATATGTTGATCTGTTTCCATAGGATTTACCCGGACATCCTCCAGAACAAAAAATTGAGTTTTCCATTGTTGTAATTCCTGGATCAAGGCCCATATAGAAGACCCCTTATATAATAGCCACTGTGGAATTAGTGGAATTATAGAAAAAACTTGAGGAATTGAGTAAAAATGGATTTATTCACCCTAGTGTTTCTCCATGGTGTACCCCTATCGATTGTTTCTGATCGTGATCCCCATTTTACATCAAGATTCTAGAAAAGTCTTCAGAAGGTCATGGATACTAAAATTTATTTGAGAACTGCCTACCACTATCAATCTAATAGAAAATCAGAACAGACTACTCAAACCTTAGAAGACATGTTGAGATCTTGCTCACTTGAATTTCAAGTTATGTGGGATCAATATTTACCTCTGGTAGAATTTTTCTTTAATAATAGCTACCATTCAAGTATTCAGATGGCACCCTATGAAGCGTTATATGGAAAGAGATGTCGCACACCAACTTGTTGGGATGATGTTACTGAAAGAAAACTCATATGCATAGAACTTGTTGTGGAAAAAAATGGAAAAAGTGAAGATTATCCAATCCCACATCGAAGCAGCCCAAATTAGGCAAAAGCGCTATACCGATAACTGAAGGAAGGGTTTGGAATTTCATGTAGGAGACCATGTTGTCTTGAAGTTATCTCTATATAAGGTGGTTATAAATTTTTGTAAGAAGGGTAAATTGAGTCCCAGGTACATCGGACCTTTTAAAATTATAGAACGAATTAGAGTTGTAGCTTATCGTTTGACAATGACTCCAAGTCTCTCCAAAGTTCATGATGTGTTCCACATATCACTGTTGATAAAGTACATGCCTGACCCAACACAAGTACTCACCTATGAAAAAATTGAACTGGAACCTAATCTGTTTTATTGTGAATAGCCTATCAAAATTCTTGATACCAGGGAACAAGTGCTGAAAAACTAGACGACTCATCTGGTAAAAGTTCTATAGAGAAACCATAAGATGGAATAGGAAACGTGGGAACCCAAGGAACTTATGATTAAGAACCACCCGAATATTTTTATTCAATAATATTCTAGAAAATTTTAGGATGAAATTAATTTAAGGAGGGTAGGATTTAACACCCCAATCTTCCATGATACGTTTCCCTTTAAATAATGCAGTAGCTTGCGTTGTACGCAATGTGGAGTTTTAACACACCACGACCAATGAAACTAGCCATTATGAATAGTAATACCCAATTTTTCAAATTTTATAAATTTTAATTTTCAAAATGGAATTCATTTTTGGATTCAGAATATCAGAATTAGCTTAGGGTGAATGTTTGTCATTTTTCTGAGAACTTTCAATTTTTGATGAATAGTGAAAAACTCTACATTATTGTTTAAAACCAACTCTTTATTTAAATAATTAGTTATTTTATTTTAATTTATTTTAGGTAAAAATAGATACATAATACCTATATATGTTCAATGTAATTTATTAGGGTCATTTTATAATATGTTCAGATATATAAAATTTAATTGAATTTTTTTCCATCTTTTACCCACCTTCTAGGAGCAATTACAAATTTGCATAAAACATAATTTTACCATTTCTGTGAGTTTAATTTCAAAAATAATTGAGACATTGTTGATATTAGTACGTAAAACGTGGTTCAATAAGATGAAAATAATTTTTGGTGAATAGTAACTTTTGACTTTTATTTACCACACTTAAAAGCAAATAGGGTAATTAAGGGTAACAATGAAATTTTAATTACCCTAAAACATGTATTAATTCTATTGGATAAGTTTAATTAGACCAAAAAAACTTTATAAATAAAATATGATTCCCTTTGGTCCAGTTGAATTAGATTTGGACATTTATTATTATTTTATTTAAAGAAGAGTTAAAAGTGTTAAATACAATGTTTAATAACTAAACCATTTTTAATATAAGGTTATACATAAGATAAATTAGACTATAAATATTCATTATAAATATAAAAATATTTCATACATAATGGAATTTTATTTTTAATTTTTAGAAAATAGATAATTAAATTTATTTGTGACACAATGATGATGTAGTAATTACCTTATTAATGAAAGATTAAAAAAATTGATATTATAAATATCTAAATAAATGAAATTTGAGATTTTTGATGAATTAAACGAATTTTATAGGTTAATATGACATTTTATGATTTATTAAATAATTTTTGTTTGAAGTAATCACGCTGTTATGAATTTCACAAAAACCAAATACTAAATAGTCTCAAAATTGACAGAATTGTGTTTTTAAAACAAATACTATATTATTAATTGATATAATATTAATAAAAATCTAAGGCTCAGAAAAAATACTTATATAAGGTTATATATATTAATAATGAACCACTTGGAGTTCTTTTGTCTTGTTATAGTATGTTTATTAACCATATAATATAAAAATACAAAGAGACATGGTAAATGTCAAACTATTTAACTAATAGTTAAATCTAAAAGATAAGGTTAATATGGCGACCTAAACCTGTCTAAAACCTATTGGTTGAAATGTTTTAGACCCATTCCCACCTTATACTCTAAATAAATTATTTTGGAGAAATTAGAAACCGAAAATTATTTAATTATATAATAATATTTCATGCTTTTCCTAAAGTGACCCTCACCTCTCTTATAAAAGGGTACTTCCCCTTATCTTAATTTCACACCTCCAAAGCCATTTCTCTTGGCCAAACCCTACCCAAATATCCTCTAAACATTTCTCCCTTCAGATTAGAGTCCTTACATTGGTCATAAATCCAATCTATGGAGCCCTTTTGATCAAATCAAAGGGAAGACCCCGAAGAAGAGGTAAATATTTCATCACCTCTTTAAAGTTATTATCTTCTTTCACTTCATATTTCTTTTTTTTTCCATTCTAAAATAATAACTCCCATATCTTATATATACTGTGATGTTATTATAAGAATGTTACAACTGTATTCATCATTCTATCCATCATATGAGTGACAAAGTCACCATACGTGCGTATGTATGGCTTACCGCCTCCACGTCGTGGTGTAGTTTGTTATTCAAACACTTCATTATTTGGATGAGTATAATAATGAGTATAACTGATGTAAATAATAAATATAACATGTTAATTATTATATATATACTATATAACATCCAATTACAAATGATTTCACCATCAAAATAATGATATTATCGCTCGTGCGTACGTACGGATTACCGTCTCCACAAACGCGATGAGATTCATTTCCCATCGTAATCATTCAAGAATAATTTTCATTTTATGATTAAAAATAATTTCTATGAACATAATATCATTATGTATATGAATCAAGTACACCCTATCCATAACAAACATGGCTTATGTAATGTAACACCCTAAGATTTTATGAAAAATATTCTTTTTAATTTCATTAATGTCTTGTGTTGTACGCTACACCAAAAGGAGCATGCACAACACGCATCCATGACTTGGCATTCATTACACACAATAAAGGCCTTTCTCGATAGCGTGTGTAGTACGCAATACTGAGTTTCACTAAACGAGATATTATTATAATATTATTATGAACTAGCCGTTATGAATAGTAATACCCACTTTTTGAAATTTTATAAATTTTATCTTTCAAAATGGACTTCATTTTTGGATTCGGAATATTGAAATTATCTTAGGGTGAAATTTTGGTACTTTTCGGATAACTTTCATATTCTGATGAATAGTGAAAATTACTAAATTTTAATTAAAAACAACTTTTTTAATCGAAATAATTAATAGGGATAAATTATTAATTTGAGTGGTTTTAAAGTATATTTAGAACATATTTTTACCATTTAATACAATGTGGGTCATTGGATGTAATTTCACATTTAAACCAGACATAAACAAGTGTCAATCTTTTGATAGTTATTATCTCTTAAAAACACGCTATTAGTTTTGACGACCAGAATTAATTAATTAATGCAATTGATATGTTTTGAATTTGGTAAAATAGACATAATTTCTGAATTCATAATATCCAATATAGCTTAGGCCTAATTTTTGGTATTTTTCTGGAAACTTTCATTTTTTGATGAATAGTGAAACCACTAAGTGGTAGTTAAAAAACTGAATTTTTCATAAAACATAATTTTACCGCTTCTGTGAGTGGAATTTTGAAAATCTGAGAGACACGGTTAATATCAAGGACTAAAATGTGGTTCAATGAGATGAAAATATTTTTTGGTGAATAGTAACTTTTTACTTTTATTTACCACGATTAAAAGTAAATAGGATAATTAAGGGTACAAATGATATTATTATTACCCTAACACATGTAATAATTCTATTGGATAAGTGTAATTCGACCAAAAACAACCTTAGGAATAAAATATGACCATTTAGGCCCACTTGTATTAGATTTGGACATTTAATATTAATTTATTTAAAGAAGGGTAAAAATAGTTAAAATCAAAGTTTAATAAGTAAATATTTTTTAATATAGGGTTATACATAAGATAAATTCGACTATAAATATTCATTATAAATATAAAAGTATTTCCTACATAACGGTATTTTATTTATAATTTTTAGACATTAAATAATTTAATATATTTATGACACAAAAAGGATGCAGTAATTATCTTAATAATGAAATATTGACAAAATTGATGTTATAAATACCCAAATAAATGTAATTTGAGACTTTTTATGAATTAAACTAATTTTCTAGGTTAATATGACATGTTAGTATTGATTTAGTTAACTTTTTTCGAACTAATAATTCTGTTATGAATTTCACAAAAATCAATTACCAAATAGTGTCAAAATTGACATAAAATAGTTTTTAATTTTTTTTATATTATTAATTGTTATTTTATTCCTAAAAATCTAAGGTTATTACAAATTACTTATATAATGTTATATATATTAATAATAAACAACTTGGGGTTCTTTTGGCTTGTTATAGTAAGTTTATTAACCTTATAGTGTAAGAAAACAAGAAGACACTGTTAAAGTAAAATTATTTAACTTAAGGTTAAATCTAAATGATAAGGTTAAAATAGAAACCTAAACTTGTCTAAATTCTACTGGATGAGAGTATATCTACCCATAACCGCCTTATCTTCGAAATAACACAATTTAGAGCTATTAAAAATGGAATATGACTTTATAATAAAATAATATTTTTAGTTTTTCCAAAGGTGCCGCTCTCCTCCCTTATAAAAGGGAACCTCCTCCCTCTCTTCCTCACAACACTTTGAGCCTTCATTCTCGGACAACCCCTGAAAAATTATCTTCTCCACTTCCATATAAACATCATATAGGTTCTGGTCTTCTTCAAATACAAATTTTAGTGCCCTAAGAGGAGGTCTCAAAGAGGCGCTTCAAAGAAGAGGTAATGTCCGTTACCGATTCTTTCAACTTTATTTCTTCTTCCACTTATTCTTATTTTGTTGTTTCATTATGAAGTGATAACATCAGTATAAATCATATACTGATATGTTATTATAATTATGAAACAACCCTATTTCATCATCTATCCATCCTACAGAAAACAAAATCACCACGCGTGCGTACGTACGGAATACCTTCTCCACGTCGTGGTGAAATCTGTTTTCCACTAACACCTTACATGGATGGGTATAATGTTGTAGATAATAACTATATATGGTTATATAACATAATAACGATTATAATATATTATAACATCCACTCCAATTATATTCAATAATTATGGGAACGATATCATCGCTCTTGCGTACGTACGGACTACCGTCTCCACGACGCGATTAGATTCATTCTCCATGTTAACCATACATGAATGATCATAAAGTTTATATAATGAATAATAATGAAATATATGAATGCTACTGGATTTATGTATATATATATATGTATGTCATCTATTTAGTTTCATTGAATTCAATAAGGAAACGAAAATAGCGTCCATGCGCACGTATGACCTACCGTCTCCATGAACAGTGTATTTCATTCCTTTTATCGATCTATAATATATATATGTATATGATGAATATATATTATATATAAATCATGTTTTAGATTCTGGAATTATGTAAATCAGGATATAAGTATTAATATCAAGAACTACAAGTCGAAACAAATACGATAAATGAAATGATTTTACCCAAAACGCTGCTTTAACATGGAATTTACAAAAGAACGGGTAATATAAAGTCATAAGTGAAACATATATGATATCATAACAATGAATATGATTCTATAATAATTAAATAACATTATTTAAATCATTATACAGGAGGTTCTGATACGTAAAAAACATATCGGACCTATGGTAAGGGATAACTATTCCAATCTCGTTCTTATCTGAGATTGTTATTCGTAAGTATTTACTGGGGTTATTGTTTTCATCCATGCCCATGTTTTCTAAAAATGTTTTCATGTATTTTTAAAGTCCTTTTTACCGATTTTTGGAATTTACCACATGTTATGAATGGAATCTTACTTTTGTTTACCACACGACGAACTTTTTGACTTTTTCGACAAAAGTACGAGAAGAATGTTAATTTTAACTTATACGGTGTGAACAAATTTTTACGGTTTCATAACGCCTCATTTTCATGAATCTTACTCTACATGATTTTATGATATATTCATCAAAATACTTTTCTTTTAAAATTTCATGGAATTTTGTGAAAATAAAATGATTTTTAAGAAGAAAGGATATTTTCCTCAAGAATTTATTTCAAGTGTTTTATCAAAACCATTTTTCCATCTAATATGACATTATTTTATAAGTGTATATTTCAAGTATAATGTCTCTATGATTTACATGGATTCAATTTTCTTATTATGAAATGATATCCATTTATTTTATATGGATTATGTGATGATGGGATGATGTTTTTGAAACTCATTTCATTCGTTGGGTTATTATGAATGATGTATGTTTATTTTGTGGCACAAGTAAGAATGATTTCATTATGAGATGGGTAATACCTATATCTCCCTCCAATGCATTGGGTAAAGATTTATATCTCATGATATAGACATGGATAGAACGACAAGTTAAACCAGTTCAGTAATAATGGACTGGAACGAGGTGTGAACTCGATTTAGAAAGGGACTTTGTCCACTAAGATGGTCTTGGTAGCAATGCCTTGGCTACTATGGAAATCATATCATGTGCTTAATTGTTGCCAAAATTACAAGTTTTATTCCCATGCTATTTTATCATGATTGATTTTCCCTTATGATATATGCCTTACCTACTTCCAAGATTCATGTCTTTGCTCATGATTTTGATGTTTAGATTTTATGTTCAAGTTTTTTGCATTCAAATGTTTATGGATTATTTTATGTTCTCTATGTTTACCCTTACTGGGAATTTGATATCACCTCTTTTATGTTTTCTTTTCCCCAAGATATAAAGAAAGTTTTTTGGTAAGAAAAAAAGGGGAAGATCTTTATTGGGATATGTTGAAGATCTTTCACCACGATTAGAAGATTTTATTCCGAGTTTCCAAAGACAATAAACTATTACGATCCTTGTGTGTCTGTTTTTGTTATTTATTAAGTATTCTGAAAAATTATTGTATTGTCCATTTACTTCAAGCTTTGGGTCTCTACATGTAACCAATCATATAAGGGAAAATGGATCAGTTAACACTCGAAATGATGACACTACCAAAATATTATTAACAAAGCAATATTAGAGGATCATATATGATATCATATTTACGTATATAGTTATTTTATAATTTAATAACAATATCTTAGCTATTATACAGGAGGTTAACATACCGAATACTAAGGAAAAGTATGAGGCAAGAGTTTATTTTACAGTTTCTTTATTATTCGAGGTTGTTTTTACGTAAGTATCTAGTGAGACCTCTTTATCATCCACATCCATGTTTCCTAAAAATGTATTTCAAAACATTTTTACTATTTACTAGACTATGGGTTAAATTCATTTAAACCCTTGTTTTACTTTTTATAAAATAGTTTTAAAATAATCTTTCTGTCATTTTCCAAACAAGGTACTTTATGACCTTTTTGATAGAATTATGTTAAGAATGTATTTTTTAACTTATATGACAGCTATGGATGTTTTTCACCATTATATCATCGTTGAAGCTTCTAATACATTATTATAAGAATATTTTCAAAATAAATGTTTTATTTTATAATTATGTGACTTTTAATTGATTTCAAATTTGAAAAGGTATTTATTTTAAATAGTTTTCATTTTTTCTATGTCAACATCCTTTGATGTATTTTAAAGTTGTTTGAAGTTGATTTATTATGATAAAAATCTTCTATATTGTATTGAAGGTTTTGTGATATGTTTGTCTGTGGATGTTTTATTTTTACACCATTCATGGTTTATAGATAAAGTGTTGAAATTTCATATGCTAGTTTTAATACGAATGTTTATGTTATGTTTAAAACTTTTCATACTTGGAATGAATTGGACATAGTAAGTAACAGGTGGAGCCTGCTATAGCTCCTCAATGAATCAGTAGGTCTCATGAGACAAACTAGTGTCTTGGCACAATGCCTTGAAAAAATATTATTTGTAGTCTTGGCACAAAGCCTTGACTATGTGGTTATGATGTCTGGAAATTTTGCATTCTGTCATTATAAAATTGGATATTGATATTGCATGCGATTATTCGACTAGTAAAATACCCATTTTAATAAGTAAATGGAATTATTTGATTTATATTGGCCATACTATGTATAAGTTTATGTTTAAAAGTCTTATGTTTTAGTCTTATACATTGCCTTAAATGTTTATGATTATTTATGAAAGTTTCCGCTCCATTGTTATCCTTAGTAAGCATCTGAGCTCACCCCTTTCTATGTTTTATTTTTCCTAGGATGCGAAGAAGTATTTTATGGTTGACTTAGAGGGATAAGATAAGTATATAAGTGTGTTTAAAAGGGAAAAAATGTTGTTGATGTTTTTATTTCATGATGTAATGTAAAACTTATGAATGTATCTAGTACTTCCAAGGCTACTAAACTGATAGGTCCTTCGGGATTTGACCCGTTGTGATTATTCCAATGTTATGTAATAATGCACCAACTCTGGGTAACTAGGGTCGGGGTATTACAGTTGGTATCAGAGGAATTTTATTACAAACCATGGAAACAATATTTAGATAAACTCTGATTAGAGAAAATTACCCTAAGACAGACATTGAGGATTTGTGTAGAAGAACATTCTATAATTTTGCTAATGTATAGATTTTGTGTATTTTCCAAGTAATACATACCTGTCTAGATATGAGCAGGTAGAGGTGGCTCTGGCACATATGTACCTAGGGGTAAAACCTAAAAGCATAGCTTTGAGCTAGATTCGAACGGGAACTAGTGGACAACAACAGGCCTTACTGCACTCTTAGTTACAACACTCCCAGGGGATATTATTAGGATAATTCTCATTTTCTTTACAAACCATTATGAAGGGTTTACAAGTATATACTTTCTCAAAGAAAACATTTTCATGATTACGGATTATATATAAAAACTGTTCAATTTATGTTAACCATTTTACAAGTTTGTAATTTTGTATTGTGATTCATAAACTAATCTAGCGAATTCCATTGTTTATAAATGAAACCTAGTGGAAGGAATGGAAACCATATCAATGCATGTAATCCATTTAGGGATTTCCCTCCTACTCAAGATAATTATAGTGGAGTTGGTGAAGTAACTGGTGCGGATCATCTTATCACCGTACTGGGAAAAATCACTCATGTTATAAATAATAACCTTACCTGTATAGAGCACCCTTATCCAAAACGGGGAGGATAAATGTTAGACTGATTCATGAGGAAACAACCACTAACATTAAATGGGAGTAAAAATCCATTAGTAGCTGAGAAATGGATAAATTCCTTAGAGAAAATATTTCACGCATTGAGGAGTAGTGAAAGGGAAAAAGTATTCATGATAGTTTATTGCCTCCAGGAGATGTAGATCAATGGTGGTCATTAATCCAAAACACAAAGGAAGATAAAGAAGTACCGAACATGGAATGGAGGGAGTTTAAAGAGATTTTCTTAGAAAAATAATTTCTTCGTGACCATCAAGCGGATATGGAAAGATGATTTTTGTGTCTGATGCAAAAGGATGATGAGAATGTTGCAAAGTATGAGGCTAACTTTACAAGATTATAAAGACATGCAGCAAATTATATATGTAACCCAAGGAGTAAGATTGATCGATTCTTTGATGGGTTTAAACCATTTCTATATCGATCATTAGTCTCAAAATCCTTCTCATCGTATGAAGATATAGTCTCATGTGATATAAAGAAAGAAAAAAAATTCTCTAAGTTTTAGGAATCTCAAGAAAAGTAGGAGAAAAATAGATCTTTTGAACACTCTGGAAATGGAAATAAATTGAAGAAGGGAAAAGTTTAATATACATCTTGTGGTGAATATGAGAAGAAATACCCCGATACTTTCCTGAAGGG
This sequence comes from Viscum album, assembly GCA_963277665.1. Taxonomy (NCBI): domain Eukaryota; kingdom Viridiplantae; phylum Streptophyta; class Magnoliopsida; order Santalales; family Viscaceae; genus Viscum; species Viscum album. The sequence goes on along the minus strand of OY728142.1, from coordinate 466,976,808 downwards.
AATGAGAGTCTATTACAAGGGTGGTGAAAAAGGCCACCAAGCTCCTGATTACAGGGGAATGAAAGAGGCTGTCAATGTTGAATGCTACATTTGTAGAGAAAAGGGGCATTATGAAAATGAATGTCCTAAGAGCCAAGAGAACTTACCTCAAAAAAGGCCAAGGGAGCAAGGCCAGAATTATCCGATCACTACTGTGGAGGTTGAATCTCCGAAAGACATGGTGGTAGGTAATTTAATGGTTTACTCATGTTTAGCCAATGATTTATTTGATTTTGGATAATCGCATTGTTTCATATCTTCCCAGTTTGCTAAGATAATTAGATATTTTCAATTTGACTTAACAAGGGAGTTGTCTGTCAAAACACCTAAGGGAAGTATCATTATAATAGAGTTTTGTGAATAAGTTCCCATTAAGGAATATTAATGTTCTGTATCTGCTGATCTCTTTATCATACCCATGATTGAATTTGATATAATCCTCGGAATGGATTGGCTCCTGGACCCTTATGCAAAAATGTTTTGTAATAAGAAGGAGGTTACAATTTTTGATGATGATAAGTAGTACCTTATCTTTAGATCAGAAATGTGACCACCTGATTCTTATTTAGATATTCCCCCAGTAGCTCTACTAAATTCAATCATTGTGGAAGAATAGAATGAAATAACTATGGGTGATGAAAATAATGTTCGAATAGAGGATGTACCTATTGTGAAAGAATATGTTGATCTGTTTCCATAGGATTTTCCTGGACATCCTCTAGAACAAAAAATTTAGTTTTCCGTTGTTTTAATTCCTAGATCAAGGACCATATAGAAGACCCCTTATATAATGGCCACTGTTGAATTAGTGGAACTATAGAAATAACTAGAGGAATTGATTAAAAAGAGATTTATTCACCCTAGTGTTTCTCCATGGTGTACCCCTATCGATTGTTTCTGATTGTGATCCCCATTTTACATCAAGATTCTAGAAAATTATTCTGAAGTTCCTAGATACTAAACTTCATTTGAGCACTGCCTACCACCATCAAACCAATGGACAATCAGAATAGACTACTCAAACCTTATAAGATGAGTTGAGATCTTGATCACTTGAAGTTCAAGGTATGTGGGATCAATATTAACCTCTGGTATAATTTTCCTATAACAATAGCTACCATTAAAGTATTCATATGGCACCTTATGAAGCATTATATGGAAAGAGATGTCACACAACAACTTGTTGGGATGATGTTGGTGAAAGAAAACTCATATGCTTAGAACTTGTTGAGGAAACAATTGAAAAAGTGAAGATTATCCAAACCCACATCAAAGCAACCCAAATTAGGAAAAATAGCTATACTGATAACTGAAGGAAGGATTTGGAATTTCAAGTAGGATACCATGTTGTATTGAGGTTATTTCTATATAAGGTTGTTATACATTTCGATAAGAAGGGTAAATTGAGTCCCAAGTACATCAGACCTTTCGAAATTATAGAACTAATTGGAGTTTTATCTTATCGTTTGACAATGACTCCAAGTCTCTCCAAAGTTCATGATGTGTACCACATATCACTGTTGAGAAAATACATGCCCGGCCCAACACATGTACTCACCTATGAGGAAATTGAACTGGAACTTAATATGTTTTATTGTGAATAGCCTATCAAAATTCTTGATACTAGGGAACAAGTGCTGAGAAACTGGACGACTCATCTGGTAAAAGTTCTATGGAGAAACCATAAGATGGAAAAAGAAACGTGGGAACCCAAGGAACTTATGATTAAGAACCAGCCGAATATTTTTATTCAATAATATTATAGAAAATTTTAGAATGAAATTATTTTAAGGAGGGGAGAATTTAACCCCCCAAGCTTCCATGATACATTTCCCTTTAAATAATGCGGTAGCTTGCGTTGTACGCAACATGGAGTTTTAACACACCACAACCAATGAAACTAGACGTTATGAATATTAATACCCACTTTTTCAAATTTTATAAATTTTAATTTTTAAATGGACTTCATTTTTGGATTGAAAATATCAAAATTTTCTTAGGGTGAATGTTTGGAATTTTTCTGAGAACTTTCAATTTTTGATGAATAGTGAAATACTCTACATTATTGTTTAAAACCAACTTTTTATTTAAATAATTAGTTATTTTATTTTAATTTATTATAGGTCAAAATATATACATAATACCTATATATTTTCAATGTAATTTATTATATTCATTTTATAATAAGTTTAGATATATAAAATTTTATCAAATTTTTTACCGTCATTTACCCACTTTCTAGGAGCAATTACAAATTTTCATACAAATTAATTCTACCATTTATTTGAGTTTAATTTAAAAAATCCTAGAGACATGGTTGATATGAGTATATAAAATGTGGTTCAATAAGATGAAAATAAATTTTGGGGAATAGTAACTTTTGACTTTTATTTACCACAGTTAAAAGTAAATAGGGTAATTAAGGGTAAAAATGATATTATAATCACCCTAAAACATTTAGTAATTCTATTGGATAAGTGTAATTTGACAAAATACAACCTTAGGAATAATATATGATTCCCTTTGGTCTACTTGAATTAGATTAGGACACTTATTATTATTTTATTTAAAGAAGAGTTAAAAGTGTTAAATTCAAAGTTTAATAACTAAACCATTTTTAATATAAGGTTATACATAAGATAAATTTGACTATAAATATTAATTATAAAGATAAAAATATTTCCTACCAAATGGTACTTTATAATTTTTAGAAAATAGATAATTAAATTTATTTGTGACATAATGATGATGTAGTAATTACCTTATTAATGAAAGATTAAAATAATTGATATTATAAATATCTAAATAAATGTAATTTGAAATTTTTGATGAATTAAACTAATTTTATAGGTTAATATGAAATTTGATGATTTATTAAATAATTTTTGTTCAAAGTAATCACGCTGTTATGAATTTCACAAAAACCAAATACTAAATAGTGTCAAAATTGACATAATTGAGTTTTTAAAACAAATACTATATTATTAATTGATATAATATTAATAAAAATATAAGGTTCTGTAAAAATACTTTTATAAAATTATATATATTAATAATTAACCACTTGGGGTTCTCTTGTCTTGTTATATTATGTTTATTAACCATATAATATAAAAATACAAAGAGACATGGAAAATGTCCAACTATTTAACTAAGAGTTAAGTCTAAATGATAAGGTTAATATGGTGACATAATCCTTACTAAAACCTATTTTTTGAGAGGTTTTAGATCGATACCAAATTTATCCTCGAAATAAATCATTTTGGATTCATTAGAAAGCAAAAATATTTTATTATAAATTAATATTTCAAGCTTTTACTAAAGTGACCCTCACCTCTCTAATAAAAGGGTACTTCCCCTTATCTTAATTTCACAACTCCAAAGAAATTTGGATCTTCCAAATCCTACAAAAATATCCTAAAAACTTTCCTCAATTCATCCTAGAGGCCTTAATTTGGTTAGAAATCCAACCTAAAGAGCCCTTTTTATCAAATCAAAAGGAAGAACCCGAAGAAGAGGTAAATATTTCATCATCGTTTTCAAGTTGTTTTCTTCTTCCACTTATTCTTTCTTTGTTTATTCCATTATAAAATAATAATTCCAGCATATTATATATACTGTGATGGTATTATAAAAATTGTACAACCATATTCATTATTCTATTCATCATATGAATGACAAAGTCACCATACATGTGTACGTATGACTTACCGTCTCCACGTCGTGGTGTAGTTTGTTACTCAAACAGTTCATTATTTGGATGGGTATAATAATGAGTATAATTGATGTAAATAATAAATATAACATGTTAATTATTCTGTATATATGATGTAACATCCAATTTTATACAATTTCACCATCAATATAATGATATTGTCACTCCTGCGTACATACAGATTACCGTCTCCACGAACGCGATGAGATTCATTCCCCATCGTAATCATTCAAAAATATTTTTCATTTTATGATTAAAAATAATGTTTATGAACATAATATCATTATTTATATAAATAAAATACATCCTATCCACAACAAACATGGCTTACGTAACCAAGCATATAAAGGAAAATGAACCAGTTAACACCAGAAATGATGATACTACTGAAATATTATTAACAAAGCAATTTTATATGATCATATATGATATAATATTTATATATATAGTTCTTTTATAATTTAATAACAATGTTTTAACTATTATATAGGATGTTATCATACCATAGACTAATAAAAAGTACAATCTAATGGTTAATTTCCCAATGTCTTTATTATCTGAGGTTGTTTTTATGTATCTACTAGGACCTCTTTATCATCCACATCTATGTTTCATAGAAATGTATTTCAAAACATTTTTACTATTTACTAGACTATGGGTTAAAGTAATTTATACCCTTTTTTTAATTTTTATAAAATGGTTTGAAATGAATCTTTATGTAGTTTTCCAAATAAGGTACTTTATGACCTTTTCGACAAAATTAAGGTAAGAATGTATTTTTTTAACTTATATGGAGAGTGTGGCTATTTTCTGCCATTATATCATTGTCTAAGCTTCCCATACAAGCTTATAAGAACATTTTCAAAATAAATTTTTTCTTTTATAATTATGTGACTTTTAAATGATTTCAAAATAGAAAGAGGTATTTATTTCAAATAGTTTTCATTTCATCTATGTCAACATGCTTTGATTGATTTTAAACTTGTTTGAAGGTGATTTATTATGATACAAATCTTCCATATTGTATTGAAGGTTTTTTGATATGTTTGACTATGGATGTGTTATTTTTATACTATTCACGGTTTATGGATAAAGTATTGACATTTCGTATGCTAGTTTTAATATAAATGTTTATGTTATGTTTAAACATTTTCATATGAGGAATGAATTGGACTTAGTAAGTGATGGGTGGAGCCCGTTATATCTCCTCGATGCATCAGTAGGTCTCATTAGACAAACTAGTGTCTTGGCACAAGACCTTGACAAAATCTTATTTTTAGTCTTGGCACAAGGCCTTGACTATGTGGTTATGAAATCTGGCATTATGAATTCCATCATTATGAAATTGGCTATTGATATTGCATGTGATTATTTGAATAGTAGAATATCCATGTGGATAAGTAAATGAAATTATTTGATTTATATTGGACATATTATGTAGAAGTTTATGTTTAAAAGTATTATGTTTTAGTCTTATACATTGCCTTAAATCATTATTATTATTTATGAATTTTTCTTCTATATTGTTATCCTTACTAAGTATCTGAGCCACCCATTTCTATGTTTTATTTTTCGAAGTATGTAAAAAAAGTATTTTATGGTTGACCTACTGGGATAGGCTAAGGATATAAGTGTGTTCAAAAGGGGACAAAATGTTGTTGATGTTTTTATTTTATGATTTAATTTAAAACTTATGAATGTACCTAGTACTTCCAAGGCTACTAAACTGATCGATCTTTCGGGATTTGACCCCTTGTGATCATGCCAATGTCATGTAATAATGCACTGACTCTGGGTAACTAGTGTTGGGGCATTAGAATTTTTATATCAAAATTCAATATGAAATTTATTATAATGATATAAATTAGATTAATTGATGTATAATTGAACTAATTTTACTTTAATACCAATTGAAAAAATAATTTTACTTTATTAATAAAATGATTTAAATGTCAATCTTTAATTAAAATACATTATTTTTCAATATTCATTAGAAAATGTAACTTTTTAGAAAAATCCAAAAAACATACCCTAATATAATTCTAAAATTATTATTTCAAAACTAAATTCTATTTTAACTAATTAATTTTATAAAATTTCAAAAAATTAATTATATTAATGTTCACATAAAAAATACTAATTGTTTTTTAGAAAATAGTATTTTCAAAACATATAAAAAATTTACCAAAAATTAAGTAATTTTTTATAAATATATTTTCTTTATATAGAACCCTTATACATAATATTTAAAAATTATTTATTAATATTAATATATATATGTTTAATTTTTTGGTAATAATGGCCACGTTTAAATAATTATATTAATAATATTTCATGGTTTTCTTGAAACTCAGTATCATATATGACCTAGGATATCCCATTGTTTTCTATGTGACACATGATTAACTTGGTGTTGTGTGTAATGAAAGATTTAATTTGTGTTTAATATAACAAAATATATCAAATAAATTTAATTAATTCATAAAAAATCACAAAAACTAAAGGGTATTACATTCTACCCCCCTTAAAATGAATTTTTCCCTCGAAACTCAACAATCTAGTACAAAAAAATGAGGATAATTATGAATCATTATGTTCTCAAGTTACCTATAACTTAATCAAACTGGTGGTTTCACCACAAAAATTTGATAATGTGAGTGGTCATGTTTCATAAAACTTTCTCTGTATGATCAAGAATCTCAACTGTTTTTTCCTCATAAGAATGATCTTGCTCTAGTGGTATGACCTCTGAGTATAATACATGAGAATGTTCAAGTATCTAATTCCTAAGTAAATATACATGGAACAAATCATGTAACTGATAGAGGTTTGTTGAAGAAAAAATAAATAAGATACAATCCCAATATGATCAATAATTTTAAAGGGACTGATATGCCTAGGGCTTAATTTCCCTTTCTTCCCAAATCTCATATCCTTATTCCTGGGAATTTTTTTAAGAAAAATCTTATCACCAACATAAAAATCTAGATCATTCTAATGGTTTTATTATAACTTTTATTCTAAATCTGAGATGCCTTGATGTGTTTTAATGTATCTAACCATCTCTTCTATTTCTTCATCTATCTCAGGTACCAATAAATTTCTTTCTCTAAATTCTATCCATAAAAGTGGAGGTATAAATTTATATCTATAAAGGGATTTATAACGAGACAAATGAAAACTTTATTGAAAGTTATTAATATAATAAAACTCAACTTTAGGAAGACGTTTTTCACAACCATCTTTCAAATACAAATAAGAAAATATCATCATATCCTCTAGGGTTTGAGTTGTTCTCTCAGACTGACCATAGTTTTGAGGATAATACGCAGTGCTGAAAGTCAACTCCATATCAAGAGATTACTATAGACTTTTCAAAAAACTTTTTGGTAAACCTTGGATCCTAATCAGACACAGTGGAATGTGGTAGTCCATTCAAACTTACCACTTCATTAATATATATACTAAAAATATGATCCATAGAGTAGTCTTCTTTGATAGTGATGAAGTGTTCCAAATTTTTAAGGTAATTGACTACAACCCTTTTATAATTATAACCATTAGGATTTTTAGGGAGTACAATGATAGAATACATGGTGATGTTTTCCCATTTCCATTCTGGTATGGGTAATAGATGTAACACCCCTTTAGACTTTTTTCTTTCAGCCTTAACTTACTAGCATACCAAACATTATGATACAAACTCTGTGATATCTCTCTTCATTATATCCCACAAAAAATACTATTTAAAATATATATACATCTTAATACTTCCAATATGAATATAGAATGAATAAATATGATATTCCTTTGTCAACTCCTTCTTCAAGACTGGTTTGGACAGAACACATGCATGGTTCCCAAACCTTATCATTCCATCATGATCAATGTTAAAATCAAGAATATTTGTAACATTACTTTGTAGCTCTACATATTTCTTCTCTGCCTATTTAATATTCACTTGTATATATAATTAAACATTTAATTGGGCAAGATAATATTTTCCCCTTTCCTTCAAGATTTCATGATCCATCCTTTGAAAATCCAAAAACATCATATCCTTTGTAATCCCCAACATGGATAAGAGAGAATTAAATTTTTGAATCAAAGAATTAACCAACTTGTTCTCTTTCTTAGGTTAGTAAGGTATTAGGAAATCATAATCTTTAATCATCTCCAATAAGATTCTTTGGTTCATATTCAACTCCTTCTGTGTGAATATATACTTTTAACTTTTATGATCTGCTAACTCTAAATCATGAGTTGGGTAATTTTTCTCAAGAATATTAAATTTTCATGAGGAATAAGCTATAACCATACCATTTTAAATAAGAACACATCCTAATCCCTTCATGGATGAATCACTATAGATTCCAAAAACCTTTCACACTACAAGGTAAAGTTAGAATATGTGTGATGAATAATCTTCTCTTCAGTTCCTTAAATTGTTTCTCACATTTATTTTCCTAGAGGAACTTGGCTCCCTTCTAAGTTAAATTGGTCAAATGATTAGATAGTTGTGAGAAATTCTCGACAAACCATCGATAATATCCAGATAAACAAAACAATATGTATCTTATTCATAATGGTTAGTCTAGGACAATAATCAATATCTTCCATCTATGATGGATCTATTGATATACACTCTCTTGATATTATATGATCAAAAAACAAAACCTCTTATATGCAAAATTTATACATTGTAAATTTTTCAAATATTTTCTCATACCTTAGGGTATTTAGTAAAAATATAAAGTGATATTTATTCTATTAATTTATATTTAAATAGATTAGAATATCGTCTATAAAGACAACCATGAACTGATTAAGGTAGTCTATAAAGACTCTATTCATTAATTACATGAAGATAATGGGGGAATTAGTAAGATCGAATGACATCACTATATATTCACAATTTCTATACCTCATAAAAAATGTTGTCTTGGGTATATTCTCCTTATTGACACTCAAATTATTATATCCATAATGAAGATCAATATTGGAAAAGTATTGAGCTCTGCTCTATTTTTCAAACAAGTCATCAATACATGGAAGATGATACTTTTTAATAACTTTTAAATTTTTCAGCTCTCGATAATCAATGAAGAATCACATTGATCCATATTTATTTATAAAAAAGAACAAGGGAACCTCAAGGTGACACACTTGGATGAATGAATCCATTGTCAAAGTTTTACTAGAGTTTCTTATTCAATTATTGCAACTCAACTAGGGAAATTCTATGAATATTATTTTAAATTATTATGGCACCAGGTATGAGTTATATTAAGAACTCAACTTCACATTTTAGTGGAAAGAGAATTAACTCTTCTATAAATACATAAAATATTCCTATAAAATAGGAATATCATCAATGTCAAGTTTCTCCCCAAACATATGATATAAACACCCCTTATGAATGGGAATTGATACCCATACAATGGATGTGATCTCCATCAGAAGTTTTTACTTATTTTCACATTGATATATGATCATAGGTTAGTTTTAAACAATAAACACAAATTCCTATTCTCGATAATTGATTTAGGATTTATGTAGATAAAGTAAATACAAGACCATGATAACATAAAATTCCACTAGAGGAAGAATGAAAGGACTTCCAGGAAGCATATTGGTGCCAATATCAACCAAAGAATAATCAAACACTTGAGATGAAATGATCATACCATTAGGGGTTTCACAGCTAATCATATATATAATCATTTGGGTGGCATCTTGATACCCATATAAAATTATTCACATATGAATGAATGAGTATATTTAGAGTTAAATAAGACATTAAAAGATCTAAAGTGGATGGTAAGTGTACCTTTAAATTTTTTTTATCACACCCCTCATTAGAATTTGTGATCATATGATATTTACCTTTGTCTCTCGACTTAATAGGTTTCTGACATTGATCATCATCATTAATATTCATATTTGGGAACTAGTTTTCATAGTGATCATACACCTTGAATTAGAAGAACTAGAGTGTGGGTGGTGTATTCTATGCAGATTTCATTATATTCACTTTATTAGATAACTTGTTTCCATCAATTCAATAATCAATTGACTGATGAACTTACCTTCCATAATTAAAACAATTACTAGTCCCCTTAATAAATTTTCCAAGACGTTTCACCCCATATTTTGAGCATAAATGAAATCTCATCTTCTGATCTTCATGGTTCATATATTTTCCTTTGAGTTCCATTTTTCTATTCTTATCCAAACCACGAGAATGATATATAACCCCAACCTGTATTTCCACCTCAACAGCACATCGAATAGTCTCTTAATTTCTACTAAAGTATCTTATGAATAACACCCTTAAAAAACTTGGTTTTAAGAAATTAAATAATTGATCAAGCTTATATTCAAGTTGGATGATGATACCAGAAGTATACCTTAAAAGTATTGTAAAATTTTCAACATTGGTACCAACAAATTCATCATCCATTTTCTTTATCTCACATACTGGAAAATATATTTTTACCAACACATATAAACAAATGGTTTAAGAAAACCATTGGTGTATATGTGGTAGGCATGTCTATCCCTATGGTTTTAAAGAAACTGTGGGTATATCGTCCGTCATATTTCAATCCTGTTGGGATCGTCCCTATGTGTCTCTCCCCAGAAAACTCTCTGTGCCCCTACAATCCTCTTCTCCCCGTCGGGCTCATCCTTTCGATGAATGAAGAATCGATTTGCTGCAGCTTTAAAATCACAGACTCGGATCAAAATTGGTCACCCAGGAAGACTCGCTGCTTCCATAAGGAAAGATCACGTTTTTTTAATTTCAAATTTGAAGGTTTTTAATCAGTTTTAACCTGACACACCTCACATACATAGGGTTCAATTTCTTCCCCTCTAATTCCATATCTTTTCTCTCTGGAGGTATTTCACTCTTCCATAGCCCAGATGAGCTCTATGAATGGTATCCTGAGGTAGAACTCCTCCAGTATTTGTATCCTTTTCTCAGCAGGTGCCACCACCAGCATAAAAAGTAGGTATATACGAATTTCATTCAATGCATCACTCAATTAGTCTATCATTTGATTTTACTACTGAAAATATTGAAAAAAATGCATTTGGTGAACATATATGTCTATTTTAGTGTTCCTGTTTTATAATTTCTTCATTGACATGGAAAAGGTTTTGTCTTTCAAATCCCTTTCCCTCCATCAAATCCTTGCTTCCGTGGTGTTTCTCCTACATGCCCTTCCATCGAATCCCTGCTCACAATCTGATCTTTCAATTTTATATCAAATTAATTACTCCATTATCTTGTTCAACATTTTTTTCATATAATTAGTACCAGTTAAGGTAGGTCAGTCGATTGATTGATCTGGGAAAATCAGATTGATGGGTGTCTTGATTTTGGGTGGGCATGCATGTATTTTTTCAATTATATTGCATTATGTATATATGAATGAGTGGGTAAATTTCTTGTAAACTCATAGGTCTCCAATTCTTTTTCTTGGTTTCCTTACAGGTTTCTCCTTTACTATTGTAATTTTTGGTTTTGTCAAACCATGGTTTAAGGGACTGACCTGATTTTTTTGGTTTCTTTGGTGTTTAGGGTTCATGGTAGTTTCTTATTGGTTGTTTGGCCATCCAGTATTAGAGGAGATGCATTCTTGCTCATGTGTTGTTGATTCGAGGTAGGTTTTCTTATGCCCTTACTATCAAGGTCAAATTTTTAATGATGAAATATAGGTTTTTTGATATATTTATTTTAAAACCCATGCATGTTGATAAATGTAATCTTTTTGATATAACATTTTGACTTAACTCATCTATTTTCATTGACCATTTTATCTTCATTTGTAAGTTTTCAATCAATCTTTCAATAATTCCCAAAATAGAAAATTTATCTAGAATATATTCTAGATGATTAAAACAATGATACATATATTAGGGCTTATCTTAAAATTGTTTCATAGATCTTATACGTGTATAAATATATTTAATTAGATGATGTCAGTGAAGTATAGAGGGAGTCAAAGATAAAGAGGGAAGAGGGAAAATATAGGGAGAGTAGCCACTGCATGTGGAAATACAGGGAATGAACAAAGGAACCAAATATTTATGAAAATTTGTCTATAAATGACTATAATACCCCTAAATAAATCAGGGGTTGGGAGTCTTCACTATACTCCCAGTGGTCCCCTCAAAACAAAGATAAATCAGAATCATACTAATTATACAATAAAGGTACTAAATAAGTTTTCATCACCATAATATTTCCTAATAGGATCGTAGGTGAAAACAAAGATAAATTGGTAGTTTTATATTATTAGCAAAGGACATAGGGCATAAAACCTAGGTAAGCAAGAAGAAGAATTAAGAAGAATGAAGAAAGGGACAATAACATTCTGATAAGTCTCCCAAAGCCAAGGATGAAGGGTGATCCCACAATCATGTTGTGCAAGATATCCAAACAAAAGAACATTTCTCGATATCCCTAAAACAACTACCCCAAACCACATTTATTACCTATCAGATACCATGACAACACAACAATAATGTAAAAAATTCAATAATTCCGTTATTTAATATCTCCAGCCCCACCAATAGCTTCTCACAACACCCTACACAATACACCACTTATATAGCTTCTTACACATCACCTTTATATCATTTCCCACTGGTTTGAAAACCCACCTTGTCCTCAAGGTGCAGCTGAGCTCTAGGAGACGTTCTGGCCTATCCTGTTTCATTATATTCTCTTGGAATAATTATGATTTTTCCAGATTTTTTAGGTAGAGAAGATTATCCATAGAGATACCATGTGTAGCCTGAAATGACTCCGCTCATGACCCTCCTCCCATCCTCACTTCCCCTTGAATCGTGCCCCACTTCTTTGTCCCTACAACACTACTCCTCTCCATCTTGACTCCCCCTTTCCGCCACTCCCATCCTGATTCCCCCTCGCTGCTGCTCTCATCCCACTCACTGCTCGCATCTCGCGCTCGCTGCTCACCGCTCCCTGCTCCACGCTCACCACTCGCCACTCACTACTCACTGCTCCCCACTCCCCGATCCCTGCTCCCCACTTTCTGATCCCCTCTAGCCCCTCCCCACTCCCCATCCTTCATGAAACCCCCTACTCATCCTCCTCTAATCGAGCATCCCCTCTGAGGTCGCACATCCCCCCTAAGTCGATCTTTCCCTCACCCGACGTGAATCCCCCCAAGGTCTAGCTTTCCCTCACCCGATGCGAATCCCCCTAGGTCGAGCATCCCATCTGGTTGAGAATCCTGCCTAGGTCAAGGATCACCTCTATTCAAGCATCCCCTTATTCTGGTATTCTTTGGCAGTGAGTCTGAAATATTCTTCTAGTATGGTTAATTGATTCATTGTTTAATTTGAGTTTTGTTGATTCAATTGGTATAATTTCATATGGTTTCATTTATCTATGATGGGTGATTGATTTTGGTTTTCTCAAAACATAAAATATTCATCATTATAGTTTTTATAGATATAAATCATTAGAAGTTTATATAGAAGATACCATGAGAACATTATTTCTTTGCGATTTAGGTGAACATTATATGATTTTTTTCTAGTTTCATAAATAATATCATATTCTATGTGAAATCATTTGGAGCTCATAAAAATGTGAAGAATATTATATGTGTAGAATTATTTATACCATTGATGCTTTTTGGATGAATTTTTCATGTGAATCGAGTGTTATAATTTTCAAATGAAAATGTTATCCAATGCATACTGTTTTAATATGTATATGATGCATGTGAAGGGAAATTGGTTTATGGGTAAATTTGTTGTTTTTTTGATTCACATACAGTTTAATGGGTAACCATATTTTATTAAATTATAATGGGTTATTTAGATTAAAAGTTCCTTATAAATATGGAATTAACTCATGGGAACGGTGTTGAAACTGTTTTAGAGATGTGATTAGAAAGAATGTATTTTCGCATTTCCTCTGTGTTGATTTTTTAAATGGAATAACAACACTATATAAAGGATTCATTTTTCAAAATTATTTTCCTTCAAAAAAATATATATATGTGAAGTCTGTCTTATGTGACATTTACATTCGAGTATTGTTTTATATCAACAAGTATAGTAATAAGGTGGGTTTATCAACTTCTATGTTATAACACTGACTGAGGCTTTATTCTCAACACTAAAACACTTTTCTTTATAGATAAAAAATGTTTTATTTTCCTTTCTCTTTCTTATTTATCACATTCTAAACATGTTTATGTCGAGGAAACATGGTTTTTTATTTTTTATCATGTTTATTATTGTTTGAAAATTTCATATTCACTTGAGAAATTAAAGAACTATCAATTTTTTATATTTTTTTGGTTTATCTTTTTATAACTCATCAAACTATATGATCAACCATTCTTTATTATCATGTTCAACATTCTTCATAGGTGTCGATACATTTGTAGCAACTGATTTAGAACATGATAACATTGGATCTTTTCCCTTGCCACTAATCAAATTATTTTTACTAGGAATCAAATTCATACATATGATAACACCATGACCAACATAACCACCCCTTCAAAAAACATCTTCAACTTCTTTTTATTTTCCTAAGGAAATATCTTACGATATTCTTCAGAAATTTCAATTACTAATCCAATTATACTATCTATTTCTTGGATGGTTTACATTTTCAGTTGAAATTTTCTATCATAAACATTGTAGATATTTATTTCTATAATTTCCTCTTATCTAACTTTTGTCCTTGTTTCTAGGGAGTATCATAGTTCTTTTGGGTCCACCTCAGACATTATTTGGAATCCGCTGCTGAAGGTAAATCAGTTTGGATCATCTTGGTTCATCTTCCACCAATTGAGGTTGGTTTATTCTCCCCTCTTTGTTTGGCCTAATTTAATTTGGGTATTTTGGTGATTTATGTGTCCATGAAAAATTTATATTAGGTATGAATTTCATGAATAATACTAATTTACATATGGCCCCTCTTATAATTTTCCTTATATGATGTCGTTCTTTTTTATGTATTTTTTACTCTAGATATAGAACTAATAGATATAATTATTAATATGAATTGACTAATTATTATTAATTTCATGATCGACTAGAACCCAAATGAATGAAATTGTCCAAGATAATATAAACAAAAAACCAAACAAACTAAATCTAATGGAAATGTCCCAAACAAACTTGTATTGAACAAAACCAAACTAAGCTCAAACTCAAGCCAAAATGATTATATACCATTAATAGGAAGAGTAATTGTTAATTAATAGGAATGTACTATTTGATAGTATCATTTTGAAACATGGATCTATTTCCCCCTTTCTTGCAGGAACATGATTTGACCCATGGGGCATTGTGGTTCTTATATGTTGGGTGGTGATGGGAATAGTCACAGGAGACAAGTATGTTTTAGTTTAGTTTTTATTTAATTTTCTTTATAACATTGGACACTTAGGTGTTTTTCTATTTTCTATGGACAGAGGGTAGTGATATTATGTCAAGGGGTTCAGATTGATTCAGTTCACTAAATTTAATCCAAGGTAAGATTAAATGGTTACTACTTGTCTCGCACCTCATATATTTGGGGATTTCAGTGTTTTTGACTCCATATTATTTTTTTGGTAGGGTGTTGGATTGTTTCGTATTGGTTCGAGTGGATTTGGTTCTCTGATTCCAATCGAGGTAAGCCTTTAATGTTGTTGGTTGGTTTCTTACTAGTTATTTAGTTTCCTTTATGTGTTTTAAGGTTCCTAATATCATTTTTGTAGTGAGTTGAACCCTACTTGTTGGTTTCAAGTCACCAAGTCAAGGGCGACTCACCTGCATGTGAATAGGTAAGTAAGTATATGTATGGGGGTTCCCCTGTTATGTGTATAGTCATCAATGGTAGTGATTATGCATGTATGGAGTTGGGTGTTCCCATGTATATATATATATATATATAAATTCATACACAGGTGAGTGGAGACTGGTATATGCATATAAGCATATGTGCAGGGATCCCCTTGCACATGATCATGGCCATGCGAGTGTGTGCATAGGGGGTAGGTGTCCTTGCATGTGTGTTAAGGTGCGTATACCCAGTGGGGGAGTAGTAGATTTTAGTTAGAATGCTCCAAGATCTGAAGTCGATGGCTTGGGTCCACCTTGAGGTAGGGTCCCTCTCTTAGCCTCTTTAATTCAAGAATGCTTTA
The DNA here is from genome assembly GCA_963277665.1 of Viscum album. Classification (NCBI taxonomy): domain Eukaryota; kingdom Viridiplantae; phylum Streptophyta; class Magnoliopsida; order Santalales; family Viscaceae; genus Viscum; species Viscum album. The sequence goes on along the minus strand of OY728142.1, from coordinate 466,960,863 downwards.
AATTTAATTTAGCTTCTTTCTTAATTATGATTAATTATATTGAGTTTAATATCTTGAATAACTGTTCTTTAATATAATTGTTTCATTTGATAAATAAATTGTGTTTTTTTAATAAAACCCCTCCAAAGGAGGTGCACTGTCTGTGACAACTCACAGTGATAATTATGCCAATCTAGTTGCTTAACTTATTGCATTTGATTTGTGATGATTGAGTTTTAGAATAAATGTTAAATATAATTAAATGAATTTTGTGATAAATCCATGCCATGCTTTTATAATAAAACCCCTCCAATGGAGGTGCCTTGTCTTCTGAACCAAAGAGTAGTAATGGTTATTTGTATCATGTTTAGATTTGGTTTGAGTTTTCCATATGTCTCTGGTTAGTGTTTATTCTGTGGCTAGTTAGTTTTTTTTTCATTGAATAATTTAAATTGTCTTATCATACTCATTTAGATCAAATGATATTACCCAAGTAGGCATATGTCTTGACCATAACACTTTCCTTTTGAAACATTGAATATTATAAATGAAATTCTCATGTTTAGGTGAAGTGAATGAAATTTTAAATGGTATGTGTAGGGCGTATGATTATTTTCCGTCGTTTTGTTTCCCTTTAGACGTTGCATCATTGTTCTACTCACTACAACCTTCCTACAATCCCTTGTTATAACATATTAAATAGTTGATTTGTTCTATCATGTCCGTTGCGACCTTATCTTATGGAGAAACCCATTTGGGTTGTTTGCCTGGCCTCTTAGACACCCCTTTGGGTATTTACTCGATCCTTTATATATAAAAACACTGATGGTGTCATTGTTTAACACTTGTTAGGCTTATGGTGCTCCACACCATAAGATTCATCTTACCACCACCAATTCATATGATTTAGTGCCTCCTCCTATCAATATTCATATCCTAGTCTATCCTCTCACTCACATAGTCTAGACTCATCTCTCGAGGATTATCCCATGCCTCGATGCACATCTCAATATCAAACTAGACAAAGAGGATGAATCAGCTCATGATTGTCCTAGTCACAAAAACACACCATGTCAAACCCATCTACATTCTTATCTCATCCACATGAGAATCCTCTAGGGTCCCTCATACCCATCCAAGTCTCTACTCACTGCCCATAATCCTCATCCCACACACTATAGTATTCGCTCGGCATGTTGACCATTACTTAATTATATTCTCAATAATCCAGTCAAGAACCTCATCAAAACCATGTATTATAACCCAACCCCACTAACCAAGTTCCATCGTAAGCTAAATCACACCAAGCCTCTTGGCATTATAATGAACATCTGTCTGACAATACCTAATTCCCACACTAGCATCTCATCCTTAATCTCCTTAGTTGAACTCTGGAATCATTAAATGGAGTAAAACCTTTTATAATACATTTTGTAGACTTAGAGGGACCATCCCACTCTAAGAACCCACCAATATTCCAATACATCCTCATAAGTATTTCCTCATCAAATGCAAGATGTACAATTTCCACACCTATCACTACAAGGCCCAATCCTCTTAGAAATATTTTACTTCATCTAAACCCTCATCTAGTCCATACACATATCATCCCAATTATAAGACATATGTTAGACCACTTATATCCCAATTTATATCTTATCCACTTTGAGACCTAGTGAAAGGGTGATTTCATTTACATAAAATCACTAAATAACCTTCTCTAAACCTAGGCGGCTTGTGAACACCATATCTATAGGTCTACTATGTTAATCTATTTCCTTTCATTTACCGTCCTTAGAGTCCATGACTCCCATGGAACATAGTTATAATCAAACCCTTGGAAATTTATGACTGAATAATCATGTTAGTGTTTAATTATCTATAGAGGCTCTTAATACATTCTTTATACACATGGAATTCAATTTTTTTCTAGGTTGATAATTCAAAATAAGGGAGGAATCTCCACATCTTGGAATATTTCCCATGATTTCCTAGATAAATGTGGTTTCCTATGAATAAAAAATAATGATAGTATGTTCTCATAAGACTCTATGATATCTTATATCATTTACCCAAGAGAAGATACAGATTGGAATAATTAATCAATTGATGTAGTCCCCACCTCTACAGCTTATCATAGTGCCTCAACCTTGGTAGCAACATAATGTCTGACCTTCTCTACCACATCATGGAGCCTATATTGTTATCCTACTGTCTTATTTTCAATAGTCAACATGTAGCATAGGTGGGAAAATCCTATTTAATCCTATCAATTTAAAACACTCAGCATTGAATGAATTTTGGTGAGTCACTAACTCCATTTCATGCTGAGAGAATTTTTTCTAGGGAATTATTTTGATGTTGTACAACCAAACATGAAACATCCACTATTGATTGGTTCAAATAAAAGTACCTATTATCCTCCCTAATGGTGACCACCTCCTCCACCCCTAGCATGTAGTACTTGATATAAAAAACCCACTGGAGTTAAGGGTTCTGAACATGTACCAGAAGTGGTCCAAATGGTTTATGAGCTCTTTAAAGGGCCCCTCTAAGATCATTCTTTATATCTCTCCCCACACTTTTCACCTTTTTTTTATTTAAATGTAGATTACTCTGAACCTTATCCTATTCCTAGTTAAGGAACATATATATATATATTCATGAATAAGTTTAAATATCTATATTCTAAGATATTCTGTGTTTGATTGCATTGAGAGGCTGTGTGTTTTCTATGCGATTGCAGGCGATTTCATTGAGTTTTTGTGAGTTTTTTTGTGTTTGGAGTGTGTTTTCTGGGTGTTTTCAATGATTTTTGTGTGTGTTTTCTTTATGATTGATTGTTTGATGTGTGTTTTCTATGTTTGCAGTGTGTGTTTGTGTGATTGTAGGTTGTAGGTTGCCTACATTGGTGTGTATTTTCTGTGTTTGTAAGTTGCAGGTTGCCTGTTTTGGTGTGTGTTTTCTGTGTGTTTTCCTTCCTGATTGTAGATTTCATGTTGCAAGTTGAATACCTGCATTTGATTGCAGGGGCTATCCATTAAAACAAGTGGGTGGTGCTGTCTGTTAAAATGAGGGGGGGGGGGCTATGCTAATGTTTTCAAAACTGTTAGAATACCTCTGTATAATTCTTGTAGAGATTTATCCCAATGGTTCAAGCTGAACCATTGGGAAAACATAATTCCCAAAGATATTTATGCCAATAGTTCCAGCTGAACCATTGGAATAATTTATCCCAATGGTTCATCATAAACCATTGGGATATTGAGATCCAAACTATTCTATCCCAATGATTCAATGTGAACCGTTGGTATATGGCTATCTCGGCGGCCCAAGTGCCAATGGTTTGTGAAACCATTGGGATAATCAATACCAATAGGTTTAGGGCCTTTACCAATGATTTGAAACCGTTGGCAAAGGTAGGGTTTCCAACAGTGTCAAGTAACTCCTTATTCATTTTTTATGAATAATATGAGGAATTTCCTTTTGGAAAATAAGTTATTGAACTCATCCCAGTCTATGGAGTTAATACCATCCTATTTCCTCGTATTCTTGATAATATTTCACCATTGATCCAATAACCTTCCAAATTTTAGACATCCAAAATGAATTTTTTATATTCTGAATACTATAGAATAGAAAATATTTTTTCTATGGTGTGGATCCATTATTTATCAAATAGTGTATCATATGGTCAATTGAAATATGGTGGAAATTGAATCATGAAGGACTCAACGGAATATTGTTTTCTCGTTTGTTCATTTGGAAGTCTAATATGATGCATATCTTGAGAAAGTTGTGTGAGCATAAAAATGAGATTTTTTATTCTAAATCCCATAATGTTTGGATGCTCAGGAGGAAAATCGTTGCATTTACCATTACACTCAACATTAACACAGTTTCTTTGGGTTTCGACCTTGACTAAAAAAAAATCAGTGTAAGAAACAATAATCATGATTAGAAACCACATAATCATGAAAATTAACTTATAGGATGTATAAATAATAACAACTTTATTAATCTATGACACCTTATGATTATCCTAAGTCATTAATAATCATCATTTATTTAAATCATTTTTGATGGTTCATAAAAAGTTAGTTAATTTTCAAAGTGTATCCCCTATGATTATTAAAATAAGTGTAAAAATAAAGTCCATTTTCATTAACTAGGAGATGATAGAGTCTATCTGAATGAACCATTTTTAAATTTATTACCCCTAAGTACCAATTTAATAGATCCACATTCAATTACAGTATCCAGAGAGGGATATAATTTCTTGAAAACCACTCACTCTATCCTTTATAAAAATTCTAGGACATTTTCCTGTAATTTGACTCATCCTTAGACTTATCTTTAGACATGTCCTTAGGGATCTCACTAATCTTTTATCAAACTATTTTCCAAAGGTTAACTAAACCTATCATCTTATACCAACTATAGTTACCTAGGATTATCATACATATATATTACATCATTTTTAGTAATATTCATTACATTATACAAACACATACTTGAGGTTCATAATATTTTAGTGTATTTGGAAACTTGGAAACAAAAATAACTAGTCCATAGGTAAAATAAGTAATCTCATAGTATGATCTTAATAATTATCACCCCTTTTAGATATATCACATGTAATAATTTTATTTATAACATGATGAAAGTAAACATAAGAAATGGTGAGATCAAATACCCAATAAGGGTAAACAAGGGAGATACATAAGCTTAAAATTAATATAAGGGTATGAGAGCATGAGCATAACATTTTAAAAACAAAACCATCATATAAAAGATCATAATAATGAGTCATGGAATAAATATTGTATGTTTATAAGACATAAATCATAATATAATCAATGAACATGAGCTATGATAACATAACATTGGCATAATAAATAGTTTCTCGGAATACAAATAAGAAAATAAAATTATTTCCATATTAATCAAGGATCATTTCCAAGGCTATCATGGTGGAATGAGTTCACTCCTCAAACCATCATAATATTCAGGATTTAATCCCAATACCACCATGGTGGAAAAAGTCCCTTACTAAACTGGGTTTACTCCCCATCTCAATTCTGTCTATCTCATGAGATATAAATCTTTACCAATTGTATTTAAGGGAGATACCAATCTCATAATGAAAACCATATTTATTTATGCCACAAGATCATATAAAATTCATTTTATTATAACCCATGAAATAAAATGGGCTTCATAAACACTTCATTATATAATAACATGTGGAAAAGAAGTGGGTTTCATAATAATTTTATCATGGTATAACTAATGGAGGAGAAATGGGTTTCATAGACATAATTCCATCATAAACATGAAATATACAAAGAAATAATAAAAAAGGTATTTATATATCAGTTAAACAAAAAATAATTTTTAATATTAATGAATGTATTATTAGATAGAAAATGATTTTAACTAATAATTTAATACATTTCTTGATGAAAATATCTTTCAAATTTATAAAAAAACTGAAAAATAAAAAAATCTTAAATTAGCCTTCAAATATTATAAATGAATCTTTTAAAAAATAATGGTCATGATTATGTGAAGTTTCATTCATGAAATATATGATAAAACCATGATTTATTTCACATTTTTAGTAAAAGCTAACATGTATTGTTTGAAAAAAGACTTGAAGAATCCTTTAATTTTTTTTAAAAAGTCAAACATGGGTAAAATATATTTTAAAAATACTCAGAGAATAATAAAACTTTTTTTGAAAACATTTTTATAAAACATGGTTTGGGAAGAAAATATAATTCTGACCGAAGAGGGAAATAAAGTTGGATTTTATTAAAATAATTTTCCCTATTATTTTAAATACCAAAGAATAGAAAATGGAATTATTACTTGAAAAAATCATTAAAAAATAGGATTATAAACTTATTTATTTTCTTGAGATATGGATCATAATATTTTATCATCATAAACATAATCACAAATAATCTCAAGAAACAATAAGATTATAACATAAAATAAATACCACTTTGGTAACTTCGAATCATAAGCCCAAAGAAAGAATAAAATAAAATGGAACTTAAAATATCATGAAGAAAAATTCCCTCATGAAATTATGTTTCAAGGGTATATATATATACCTCATGGAAGAATATAGATGCATAACATAACATATATATATTAAAGAATGAAAATTAAGAAAAAAATATCTTACATTAAGTCTTGAATTCCTATATACATGTACAAACCTCATTTATAATAAATATAATTTTATTATACAAATATTAAATAATTATATATATATATATATATCTTACCATATATGATTTATTTATAACCTTTTATTACAAATTTATTAACAATTTCATGTTAATGTTACGTTTAGGGTCAAACTATTTTTTTCTCGTATAAGTTTTGATTTTTTATTTTTTTTCTATTAATTTGATAATGACTTTTTCATATACAGAGTGTTAAACATGAAATAAATATCATATATATTCATTATATATGTATTTAGAGTAATCTAAATAATTTAGTGATATAAAATAAAATACACTATTCATAGAGATGGTAGGCTACACATATGCATGAACATTATTTCCATTCTCTTATTGGATTGAAATAAATAAAGGTAAATGATATATTATCATTATAGAATAATTTTTATTTTATATATATCATATATTTTCATTAAAATTATCCTTATTACCTTCGATTTAAAGAGTTAATGAATCACATCGCTTTGCAAGGTGGTTGTGCGTCGTACACACGAGCGACGTTATCATATTCCCACAGAATGTAAAGTAAAAATTAACATGTGATATCATGATTTAATAAGAATAATAATATCATAAATATATTTTATAAATATTTAATGTATCATTATAATTATTTGTGAGAGGTGGTAATGAAAAAATGAATGACATCGGTTCATGAGGCGGTAGTCCGTCGTACACATAAATGATGATTTCACCATTCATTTGATGGAAGTGGAGATGGATGTCGATCATTACATTAAAATATTAAATCTAAATACAAGAAATATATTTATCTTATTATATAATCACGGTATAATAATAATTTAAGTATATTTGTAAATAAATAAAATAAAAATTCTTGTTGATGAACGTTACATCCTCTTCGGATATCCTCCTCAGGTTTTCCCCAAAAGAGTTCCGAGGTTTGATATTTATCCAAAATAATGTTTATAGGATGATAGGTGGAAATTTTTGAATGTAATTGGGTTATTATTAGACAAAAAAATGTTTTTAAGGTGTGAAGAAGATAGGATAGGGGTGGCCTATTATATGTGAGGTGAGTGGCACAATTCTATTTTTTTGAAAGAAAAAATTGTACCCATGTTTTTTCATGAAAAAAGGATAAAATAATATAATATTATTGATAATATAAGATATAAGGTAAAAATATGTCCATCCATTGGGTGTCGGACAAGTTTTCGGTTATTTTTAACCCATATCTTGTTAGTTTAACCCATGATAAAACCATTTTTACCCTAACTGTGATAAATAATTTTTATTTCTTTCGCTATTCATTTTGGTCAAAAATTACTCCGACCTTATTAGAAAATATAAATTATGATGATTAATAATTTGGAATCAATTTCCCCAAATTTAAGTCACAGAATTTACAAAATTTAATTTAAAAATTAATCCTGCATATGCGATGAGAAAACATGTTTTTAAAGAGAAAATTTTCAAAACATTTCAGCTATTTTATATCAGAATTCAATATGAAATTTATTATAATTACATAAATTTGATTAATTTATGTATATTTAAACTAATTTTAATTTAAAACTTATGTCAAATATAATTTAACTTTATAAATAAATTGAACAAAAAGTTAATTTTCAATTAAAATTCACTTTTTTCACTATTAATCAAAAAAGAAAACTATTAAAAAAATCTAAAACAATTCCCCCAAGATAATTTTTACATGGTTATTTAAAAAATAAAGTTTTTTATCAATTAAACTTTATAAATGTGGGAAAAAATAATTTTATAAATGTTCACAAAAAGTAAGAAAATCATTTTTTTTCAGAAAATAGTGTTTTCGAAACATATAGATACTTTATAAAAAATTAAGTTATTTTTTATCAATATGTTTTATTTATATAAAAAAATTATAAATAAAATATAAATAATAGTAATTAATATTCATATCTATATGTTTAACGACTAGGTAATAACTATCATGTTTATATAATTATATTAATAATATATCATGGTTTTGTTAAAATTCAGTGTCATGTTTAATGCAAGCTATCCCTGTGCTACATGTAGAAAAAGATTAAATTGTTGTTTTTATTAAGAAATAATAAATAAAAGTTTCTTTTAGCTGAATATATCATATAAATTTAATTAATTCGAAAAATAATTCACAAAAACTCAGGGTGTTATAGTTTTCCCAAGGAGTAAGTTAAAACTTTCTAATCACTACTTTTTCATTTATGTTCATTTATTCATTCTTTTAACTCTAAAAAATATACTCTACAAATACTAATAAAATTACATAAATATTATTATTATTCTTAAATTTTATATTGTTTGTGTAATAATAATTATATACCTTCCTCCCATTCATTATAAAAAGAAAACATTGCTCGTGTTGCGTTAGGACATCTACCTCTACGAGGGACATATTTAATTTTTCATCACTACCTTACATTGATAGTTATAAAATATTAATTTAATGAATAAATATTATATTTATTAAATAATTATTATTTTAGAAATAAAAATAATTATCCACCTTCCTTCCATACCATTCATTTAGAAATGAAAACTTCACCCTGTCTACGTATAGACTACCGCCTCGAAAAAAGATGTATTTCATTTTTATCAACGATTTAAATGTTTGGTTATAAAATATATTTTATGAATATATATGATATTTAGGTTTAATATTATTCATGAATATGGTTCTTAAAGTATGAAATAAAAATTAACGATCATTATAAAATAATTTATAGATATCCTTAAATTAACAAAAACAAGCTCTTCATGGATCCTGTTCTCACGAATTATGCTAATCATTTACATAAAATGAACATGGAATTGCATATGTAATTGAAAAAATGACTTAAATATACTTTATAATCTATGAATTAAGAACTTGGTATCATATAATAGATTTTGATATTTCCATTTTGAAACATCTCATAAATAATCAGAATTACTAACATCTGATGATAAAAATAATCATTAACTAGATTATGAATGTACAAAGAATGATTATTATTAAAGAGTAGAAAAGTTAATATATACGAATAAGGTGATTAAATAATTTATTAATATGTTTGTTTTTATTAAATTGATTTCATGGAAACTAGAGTAATGTTAATGATTTTTTTCTTTCTAATCTCATTTTGAATTCAAGATTGATATGAAAAAATTACCATATAAGGAAATTGTGTGATTCTTATCTCTAATAAAATCTTTATTTTATTATCATCTAATTTTTCATGATATTTAAATTTCCTCCTACCATGTAACTTCCTATTTGGTTTATAATTCATTTGAATTTATGATTTTAAGAGAAACACGCCTCACTTTTTCTTTTTAGTTGCAAACCTTTTCCATATATATCCTTATTATTTTTAATGACATTATTATATCTAATAATATGATTAATTAAGATACTTTTCAATTAAATTGAGTTTATTTACAAAAGTAATATTTGTTAATGTTTTTGATACGGTCATTTTCCACAAAATTTTACTTTTTACAAAATATGAAAGGAATATTATTTTTAAATTTTTTTATACATAATAATTTTACCACTTCCTTAACTATACTTATTTAATACACTTACTCACCAATAGTCCATGGTTTTATAAAGGAATTTATATTTCATTAGTTTTATAAAACATTTTCTAAAAATATTTAAAAAATATTAATAACATTTATTCTCTTTCCTATATATAAATTTCAATACTCTTATGAAGGAGTTTTCATCTATGTTAAGATCTTTTAATGTTTCTCATAATTCAATGGGAATATTATCAAGGGTAAAATCCATTTTATTTTTTTATATGTCAATTAATTAAGAATTATAGTTATATTTAGTAAACCTATTACCTTTTCATGTATTAATAAAGTTTTCATGAATTATGAATGTTTTTAAGTTCTTGTGGAACATTTATGTATGATTTTTAATTATATGACTAGTGGACCCTATATATTCTAATAAATAATTAGATAAAACTTTATATCTCATGATATGATATGTTTCTAGGAATTTGAGTGAACCTAATCCCTTAAGGGACTTCTTCTACTATGTTTCTAGGAATTGAAGTGAACCTAATCTCTTATGGGAACCTATTTTCTATACAATTAATTTCCCAATAATGAGACTCAACATATGAAATGATTTATCTATATGTATATATATCCCATATTTTTATTCCTCATTTATATTCCATGTTATGTTTTCATATCTCATGGTTATCAAGTCATGCTCTCACACTATTATTATGCAGGTTTTATTCTATGCTCAAATCCTTATTCTATGAATCTTATTTTATTGTAGATGCTTTATTGGGGGTGATTATCTCATTTTATTACATGAAATTTTATTATATTATAATACCCTTATGATAATTTTATTCTAATTTATTATATTCAATTGACTACTCTTATGTTTAACCTTACTGAGAATTTTTGATCATGCTTTCTTATGTTTCCATTCCCCTGGTTATGAAAGAGAGTATTATTTTTGATTCGTTAAATAGGTTATTAAGTGATATTTCTATTTATGGTAGATATTTAAAATATTTTAAAATAATTATTTTATATATATAGTCTCTAAAGGCACTAAACAATTAGTTTTTGGAGTGTGATTGATTTTGAGATGAAATGAATATTCATGCAAAATTCTGTAATATGTATTAATGAAATGTTTGAGTCTCCTTAGTTGGTATCAGATAAGGGTTTAGTTATTTCTTGGGATTAGTACTAGATAAAATTAGTGAAAACTATAAGGATAAGACATAATATTGAAAAAATAATACTTTTCTGGGTAAATTATAGAGTGTGTGGTTTTCTAAAAAAGGAATTTCTGTTTTGATATAAACAAGTGGATATGGGATCTGGAAAAAATTAACCTATGGGTATTATCCCTAAAAAAGTTTGTTTGGGTATTAAATTGATCTACCCTTGGTGCACAATAGGTGGGCCTAACTATACACCTAGTTTTAAACTACTAAGGGATATTATTTGGTGATTTACATAATCTTTAAAAACCATTATGAGGTATTTTAATATATTTACGTTAGAGAACTTAATAGGTAAAAGACAATGGATAACCTAGATTAAAAGCCATTGATTCTTAATTTAGGTTATATATTCCATTTATGTGTTATATCTTCAAGGTTCATAAGTTTACCTTCTAAATATCTATTTATTATTTATTCTTATTATTTTTTACTTAGTCATGTAATGGCTAGAGAAAAGAGGAAATGAGTTAACAATGTATGAGATGGAAAATGTGGTGTTTGTACCAATAATAAAACTAATAAAATAATGACTTAAATGAAAAATATCATGTAAATTGCTCACTAAACTCTCTAGATCTGTGAATAATAATGAAAACCATGTGGAACTCCAAAATACACTAATAAAAGAAAATTTTTCTATCTAGTCCTTTATGTAACAACTGGAAACCTCTTTTTTAGGGTCTTCACACCCAATAATTATTGAATAATGGATGAATTATATAGTGAAAATATTTTCCATTATCTAGTTATTAGACAATGATACAACTATATTTTCTTTGTATTATTTGGAGGGTGATACTTACTAATGATGGACCCTAATTAATAATATAATAAAGAAAGAATAAGTTGACTCTATTGGATGGGAGGATTTCAAGAAAATATTCTTCAAAAATTATTTTCCCAAACCATTCATATGGAAATAGTGTGAGAAATAATAAAGAGGAAATAAAAAGAGGTTGAATCCATTAGAACTCATGAGGCTAACTTTATGAGAATCTAAATTTATGTCTCTAGTTTTAATACTAAGATTAAAAGTAATATAGATCGATTATTTATTGAAGTAAAACCAATTATTTGAAGTTAATTAACCATTAGAGAATTCAATAACAATGAATAATTTGTTATTTGTGAACTTAAGATGGAAATAAAAATAATACAATCACATCAATTTTATGGATATGAAAAAATGTAAAGGAAAATTAATTTTCAGGGAAAATATAATGATAAATCACAGAGAGGAAACAAAAATAGACCACCCACATGTAAAAAATGTGGGAAGAAAGACCATGAAAATTTCTTCAAAGGGAAAAAAAGTTTCATCAAATTTGGTAAGGATGGAAATTAAGCTCATGATTTCTGAAGAGGGATAATGTGTTCAGTCAATGAGACTAAGGATAAGAAGGTACTGACTAATATTACACCCATACAACAAATATTAAAATGGAAAGAGTTTGGGAATTATGAAAATAAAATACCTAATACATGGGATAATGAGTAAAATAGGACTCAATGTCCACCTTGACCAAGTTATCAAGTAAGATCGTATGAAATCACTAATACTAAAGTGAACCATGAAAATAAGTTGTTAAAGGTAAAATTATTAACCACATAAAAATTTTTAATGTCTTTTTATTCAAGTTATTAATATTATTTCATATCATGAAAATTTTATAATAATGTTTATTCATCACCTCAAACCTCATATATGTAATTATTTCTGAAAAAATACGATGGTATAATGATTAAACCAAAAGTATAAAACTCTTCTTGCATCAAGATTTATTGGAATATACTTCCTACAAATCTAGTTATTCTTCCCTTAGTGGATTTTAATGTGATATTTTAAAGGTATTTGATCTCCCTATATATATAATATCAATTTTTTGGACAAGGATATATTATTTCATATCCCAAATATCCCCGTTATGAAATATCAATGCAAGAATTATTATAAACTCCCATAGGAATCAATTTCTATAAAATGGGTTATGATACCCAATAATAAGGTACTCTTAGTTCAAATAAATGTGTATGAAATAAAAATTGGAGGCAATTAAATTATATATAATTTTATTGATATAATTATAGAGTAAACCCACGATCTTCCCCCTATATTTTAGGTCGAGTTTTCAATTAAACTTATACCAGGTACTATGCCCATATCAAAGAGTCCTTATAGAATGGACCCGGATGAGTTGAAATAATTAAAGAAGAAAATTTATGATAATTTTTTAAATTAATTTTTATATACAAATTCTTCATTTTGGGATGAACTAGTTCCCTTTTTCAAGAATTAGGATGGATCAATGAGAATTTATCTTAATTATCCATAACAGAATCGCGATCAATAACACGTATCTAATACTCTGTATTGATGATTTATTTTCATAAATTAGAGGAGATAAATATTTATTGAATTTGGATATTTTTAATACCCTAATATTTACATTCATATTTTATTTTTAAAGAAACCTACATTTGATAGCGTACACCACATGAAATACCAAGATTAAACAAACCAAAATATACTTTTATTTAAATATGATCATTATGACCTAGTCATTGGTTTGATAGGTATGAATATGAATAAATTTATTATGATATATATATATAAATATAATTTCTTTCTTTAATAAAAAGAATAATAAATCGTACATTTATTATTAAATAGTTTGAAATGAAGATAATAACTTTTGAATGTAAAAGAAATATTCTTCATAAAACCCTTTTTATGCGCGCATTGAATTCTGATTTTAATATATTAAATTAATTAATATTTTTAAATGATTCTAATGAAATAATTAGATTTTATATTCAATTTAATCAATTATCCTTTATTTAATAATGGCTAAAAGATAATTAATGTGAATACAATCATTTTATGTTTCAAAAATATATTTGTTAAAAAATGGTTTTTATTGAATTTTATAAATGGATATTATAATTAATTTCCCACACTTATTAATTTTATTCGAAAAAATGTATATCATTGTTGAAATCATCATGTAACTATAGGATTAGGTTGAATTTTATATTTTTTTCTGAAAATATTGTTTTTAATTAATAGTGAAAATGACGATTTTTTGCAAAACAATCATTTATTTTCATTAAAAAAATTAATTTAAAAGTCACATAATATTTCATATTTGATTTCAATGTAACATTAAATTAATTTTATTAAACATAATCCAATTATTTCCATATTAATAAACATTATAAGTATTAAATATAACCATTATAATGTATTCATTGAATTTATAAGTATAAATAGAAATAAAAACATTATGAAATAAATATATAAATATAAATTTCATTTTAAATACCAATACATTGATAAAATTTAATTACCACAACTAAAAAAGTAATAAGATCATTTTATGCTTGACAAATGTTTTTCCTAAAATATTTCCCTTTTATACGCTATTCATTTTGTTTTATTTTTAATATAAGAAACTAAATATAATATACATAAAGGATTAAAAAACACTTTTTGATATAAATAATTGATTAACAATAATGTAGTTAGAAATTGATAATAAATAATAACAAAAACAATTAGTATTTAAAAATCAATTTCCTATAAAAATAGTTTTTTTATATTTTATGATTCCATTTAAAAGTTAAATTCATAAATTATAGAATTTTAATTTGAAAAAAAAAATAATTTTCTACTAAGCATGAAAATATTATATTACGATGATTTTTTTTATTTTTCCAAAAATATTAATTTTTAGGTGAATATTACAAAATACTAATTTTACAAATACTTTGAATTTTACAACATCATTAGGGTGTAAGCATGGATTACAAAATTTATGGAAAATTTATAATGGAAAAATAATTATTTAATTAAAAAATTATACTTTTTAAATACAAATATTAATTAGGAACATATGTTTTACATTTTGGAACATAAGTAATATTTTCTTAAAACTGTTTTTATGTATTATACGTATTTATTTTAAAATTAATTTTTATCAATTTAAGAAATTTAATATTAAAAAAATAGTTTTCATATTATAAATAATCATATTAAAATTATTTAATAAGGTTAGTTTTTATTTTAGTCATAAAAATAATTTACCAAGGTTAAAAAATGAGTAACCAAGGTAAAAGAAAACTATGTTAAAAAATTAAATTAAATGGAAAAATACTAAAATATCTCAAACCTTATCCCTTATTTATGTGTATGGGAGGTTTATTGAACAAGAATCACCCCTTCAACATTTTTTTACACCTATATATCCACTTTACTTTGAAAGTGGCATGCCATTCATTATAAATGTATTTATGAAAATTCCACCCCTGTCACTTATAAAAGTATCCCTTCATCGCCCACTTCTACTCACACCACAAGAACTTTAACTTGAAATTTTCCCCAAATATCTCATAGAATGTAATTATCAATTTCTATAGTCTTTGGTCTTACCAAAATATTAATCTAATAAGGATTAAGGATTTTTTATAGCGACCCAGGATTATTATACATAAATATTACATAATGTTTTATGAATATTAATTATATTACATGAACACATGCCTAAGGATCATAATAGTTTAGTGTTTTTTGAAACTTTGATGCACAAACAACTGGTGTATAGGTAAACTAAATAATCTCCCACTATGATAATCAAAACTATAAAACTTCTTATATATATATCATACATAACATTTATTCATAACCCAATAAAATGAAACATAAGAAAGGGTGAGCTTAGAATCTCAGTGAGGGTAAACGAGGGATATACATAAGCATAACACGAACCTAAGGTTATGGGAACATGATTATAAAATCTTAAAACCATAACCTTTATATTAAAGACTATAATATTGAGTTATGGAATAAATATTGGCCATTGATAAGACATGAATCATTATAGAATCAAAAAACATGATCCATGAGAGAATACCATTGACATAAGACATAGATTTTTAGTATACACATAAAAATAGAAAATCATGTCCATATTATTCAAGGATCATTGAAAAGGATATTATAGTGGGATTGGTTCACTCCCCAAACTATCATAGTTTTCATGTTTCACTCCAAAGACCACCATAGCGAACAAAGTCCCTTACTAAACCGGGTTTACTCCCCATTCTAGTCTTGTAATCTCATGAGATATAAATATTTACCCAATTAATTGGAGTGAGAAATAGGTCCCACCCATATAATAAAAAAACAATATTTATGTGTGGAACAATATCATAAAACATTAATCATATCATAACCCATGAAATGAAATGATATTCACAAACATTTTATTATATTATAACCTGTGGAAAAAAGCAGGTTTCATAAGAATTTTATCATGGTATAACCTGTGGAAGAGAAATGGGGTTCACAAAAATCATTCCATCATAAACATAAACTATTGATATAAATAATGAGAATGGTATACTTGTATCATTTCACTAGTAAAGAATTAATAACCTTAATAGATATCATCTTAGATGGAAAATGATTTTGATCAATTATTTAAAAAATTTCTTGAATTAATATCCTTTACTCTTTAAAAAAAACAAATTAAAACATATATTTTTTTGAAAATAAACTTGAAAACATATAAATTAAGCTTCAAATAAATTATCAATCATGAAGATGGGAATTCTCATTCATGCCATACACATTAAAACAAAAACTCCGTTCACATTTTCTGTAAAATCCAAAAAGGAAATGTTAAGAAAATGATGTGAATATTCATTTAATTTAAAAAAAAATTAAAATGGGAAAATTTTTATTTTAAAAATAATAATATAATAATAAAACATTTTTTTAATTTTTTTTAGAAAACATGATTTTGGAAGAAAATAGATTTCTGACCGAATATAGAACTAATGTCGGATTTTCTTAAAAACAAACTCTAAATTATTTTAAGAATAAAAGTGTGGGAAAATGGTACTATTACTTGAAAATATCACAAATAACCATATGAGAATAAAATTAATGAGTTTATTGAGATATGAATCATAATATTTTATCATCAGAAACATAATAAAAAAAATCATGATAAATGATGAGATTGTAATAAAAAATCAATACCACATTGGTGACATTGAATCATAATCCCCACGAAGGAATAAAATAAATTGGAAATTAAAATATCACATGGATAAATATATTCATGATATTACACTTCAAGGGGATTTATATACACCTCGTGAAATATTATAGGTGAATAAGATAACGTATATTACAAGTAAAGAAAACTTGGAAAAAATCCCTTACCTTAAGTCTTGAATTCCATAGTACATGTTAAAATATCATGTAAAATAAATATAATTTTATTATAAATATATTAAAAAACATTGTTTTTATATATAATACTATATATGATTTTCTTGTGACCTTTTATTACCCATTTATTAACAATTCTATGTTAAAGTTACGTTTCAGGTAATAACTGCTTTGTTTCCCATATATGTTATGATTTGTTATTTTTGGAGAAATAGTTTGATTATGATTTAATAATATATTTAATTTTAAACATGATATAAATATCACATATATTCAGTGTATATGTAATTTTCGTAATCCATAAAATTTAGTGATAGGAAATGAAATACACCGTTTATGGGGACGATATACCATATATACACATGAAGGACGTTTCCATTTTAATGTTGGATTGAAAGGAAGAAAGGTAAAAGATATATTATCATTATATAATAATTTTTATATCATATATATCACATATTTTTATTAAACCCATCCTTATTACCTTATATGTAAAGCATGAATGAATCACATCACTTTGTTAGGTGGTAGTCCACCGTACACACGAACAACGTTATCATTTCCCCAAATAATAGAAATTAAAATTTAATATGTAATATCAAAATTAAAAAATCATAATAAAATCATAAATATAATATATAATCATTTAATTTATCATAATAACCATCTGTGATAGATGGTAATGGAAAAAATGGCATCGGTTTGCGAGGAGGTAATTCGCCGTTCACACGAAAGATGATTTCAAAACCCATTTAGTGGAAGTTGACAATTTTTTAGGTGATTATATTAACATAAAAACATCTAATTATATTGAATATACTGAGTTATTGTATCATTATGATGTAATAACAATTTAAGGAGTTATAAGAATAAATAAAATAAAAACACACTTTGATGAACGTTTCCTCTTCTTCAAGTATACTCATTGAGTTTACACTAAAAGACTTAAAAGGTTGGATTTATATCCAAAATAAGGATTATAGGATTGTAGGATGGAATTTGGGAGTGTATTTTGGTAGGTATTTTCTAAACCAAATGGGTTTTAATCTGTGAATAAGAATGGAGAGGGGGTCACCTTATACAAGTGAGGTGAGTGGCACACTTATAATTTTTTGAATGAAATAATTCCACCCGTGTTTTTTTAATGTCAAGAAGATACAAAAAATTATATAAGAGATAAGGTTGATATATGACCATAATATGAGTGTTGGAAAATTTTTGGGTTATCTTTATTCCTTATTTTTTTAGTTTAACACCCTGAAAAAACCATTTTTACTTTAACTGCAGTAAATATATTTTACTATTTTTACTATTAATTTTGGTAAAATTTTAAGTTGAAATTATTAGATAATATAAAATATAATAATTAAAAATTTATAATCCAATTTTATAAATTACAATCACATAATTGGAAAATTTTAATTTAAAAATTAATCTTATAGACACGATGAGAAATTGAGGTTTTAAAGAGAAAATGTTCAAAGGTTTATAAATTTTTTATAACACCCCAAGCTTCCAAAATACGTTTCCCTTTGAATAATGCAGTAGCTTGTGTTATAAGAAACTTAGAGTTTTAACACACCATGACCAATGAAACTAGCAGTTATGAATAGTAATACCCAGTTTTTGAAATTTTATAAATTTTAATTTTCAAAATGGACTTCATTTTTCAATTTGGAATATCTAAATTAGCTTAGGATAATTTTTTTGTATTTATCTGAGAACTTTCAATTTTTGATGAATAGTGAAAAACACTGCATTATTGTTTAAAACTGACTTTTTATTTAAATAATTAGTTGATTTATTTTAATTTAATTTAGGTCAAAATAGATGCATAATACCTATATCTGTTAAATTTAATTCATTGGAGTCATCTTATAAAAAGTTTAGATATATAAATTTTTATTGAACTTTTTACCGTCTTTTACCTACCTTCTAGGAGCATTTACAAATTTGCATAAAACTTAATTTTACCACTTATGTGAGTTGAATTTAGAAAATCTGAGAGACATGGTTGATATTAGTAAGTAAAATGTGGTTTAATGAGATGAAAATAACTTTTGGGGAATAATAACAATTGATTTTTATTTACCACAGTTAAAAGTAAATAGGGTAATTAAGGGTAAAAATGATATTATAAATACCCTATCACATGTCCTAATTATATTAAATAAGTGTAATTCGACCAAGAAAAAAAATAAGAATAAAATTATATTCCATATGGTCAACTTGAATTAGATTAAGACATTTATTATTATTTTATTTAAAGAAGAGTTAAAAGTGTTAAATTCAATGCGTAATAAATAAACTATTTTTAATGTAGGGTTATACATAAGATAAATTAGACTATAAATATTCATTAGAAAGATAAAAATATTTCCTACATAATAGTATTTTATTTATAATTTTTAGACAATAAGAAATTAAATTTATTTATGACACAATAATGATGCAGTAATTACCTTATTAATAAAAGATTAAAATAATTAATTTTATAAATATCCAAAAAAATGTAATTTGAGACTTATGAAGAATTCCAAAAATTTTATAGGTTAATATGACATTTTAGGGTATATTAAATAATTTTTTTCGAAGGAATAATGCTATTATGATTTTCAAAAAAAACCCAATACTAAATAGCGTCAAAATTGACATAGTTGAGTTCTTAAAACAAATACTATATTATTAATTGATATAATATTCATAAAAATCTAAGGTTCCTAAAAATGACTTATATAATGGTATATATATTAATAATGAACCACTTGGGGTTCTCTTGGCTTGTTATAGTAAGTTTATTAACCATATAATTTAAAAATAGAAAGAGACATGGTAAATGTCAATCTATTTAACTAATAGTTAAATCTAAAAGATAAGGTTAATATGGTGACCTAAACCTATCTAAAACCTATTGTTTGAAATTATTTATACCCATTACCACCTTATACTATAAATAAATAATTTTGGATCCATTATAAACCGAAAAGTATTTTATTATAAAATAATATTTCATGCTTTTCCAAAAGTGACCCTCACCTCTCTTATAAAAGGGTACTTCCCCTTATCTGAATTTCACACCTCCAAATCCATTTTTATTGGCCCAAACCTACCCAAATATCCACCAAACTTCCCTCCCTTCATATTAGAGGCATTACATTTCTCATAAAGCCATCCGAAGGAGCCCTTTTGAACAAATCAAAAGGAAGATCCCAAAGAAGAGGTAAATATTTCATCACCTCTTTCAAGTTATTTTCTTCTTCTACTTCATCTTTCTTTGTTGTTTCCATTCTAAAATAATAAATCCTATATCTTATATATACTATGATATTATTATAATAATTATACAACCATATTCCTTATTCTATCCATCACATGAATGAAAAATTAACCATACGTGCGTAAGTACGACTTACCGTCTCCACGTCGTGGTATAGTTTGTTATTTAAACACTTAATTATTTGGATGAGTATAATAATGGGTATAAATGATTTAAATAATAAATATAACATGTTAATTATTATTTATATTTTATATAACATACAATTACATATGATTTCACCATCAAAATAATGATATTGTCGCTCGTGCGTACGTACATATTACTGTCTCCACAAACGCGATGAGATTCATTTCCCATCGTAATCATTCAAGAATAATTTTCATTTTATGATTAAAAAAAATTATGAACATAATATCATTCTGTATATGAATCAAATACATCCTATCCATAACAAACATGGCTTACTTAACCAATCGTATAATGGAAAATGAATCAGTTAACACCCGAAATGATGACACTACTAAAATATTATTAACAAAGAAATATTAGAGGATCATATTTGATATCATATTTACGTATATAGTTATTTCATAATTTAATAACAATATTTTAACTACTATACAGGAGATTAATATACCATCTACTAAGGAAAAGTACAAAGTAAGGGTTTATTTTACAATTTCTTTATTATCCAAGGTTGTTTTTATGTAAGTATCTAGTGGGACCTCTTTATCATCCACATCCATGTTTCTTAAAAAACTATTTCAAAACATTTTTACTATTTACTATACTATGGGTTAAATTCATTTATACCCTTGTTTGAATTTTTATAAAATAGTTTGAAAAGAATCTTTCTGTCATTTTCCAAACAAGGTACTTTATGACTTTTTCGATAAAATTATGGTAAGAATGTATTTTTTTTAACTTACATGACGGCTATGGATATTTTTCACCATTATATCATCGTCGATGCTTCTAATAAAATATTATAAGAATATTTTCATAATAAATGTTTTATTTTATAATTATGTGACTTTTAAATGATTTCAAATTATAAAGAGGTTTTTATTTTAAATAGTTTTCATTTTATCTATGTCAACATCCTTTGATGTATTTTAAACTTGTTTGAAGTTGAATTATTATGATACAAATCATCTGTATTGTATTGAATGTTTTGTGATATTCTTGACTATGGATGTGTTATTTTTACACCATTCATGGTTTATGGATAAAGTATTGAAATTTTATATGCTACTTTTAGTACGAATGTTTATGTTATGTTTAAAACTTTTCATACAAGGAATGCATTAGACTTAGTAAGTTACAGGTGGAGCTTGATATAGCTCCTCTATGCATCGGTAGGTCTCATGAGACAAACTATTTTCTTGGCACAATGCCTTAAAAAATATTATATTTAGTCTTGGCAGAAGGCCTTGACTATGCGGTTATGAAGTTTGGCATTTTGCATTCCATCGTTATGAAATTAGATATTGATATTGTATGTGTTTATTCGACTAGTATAATATCCATGTGAATAAGTAAATAGAATTATTTGACATATACTGGCCATATTATGCAAAATTTTAGGTTTAAAAGGATTATGTTTTAGTCTTATACATTGCCTTAAATGTTTATGATTATTTATGAAAGTTTCCGCTCCATTGTTATCCTTACTGAGCATCTGATCTCACCCCTTTCTATGTTTTATTTTTCCCAGGATGAGAAGAAGTATTTTATGGTTGACATAGAGGGATCAGATAAGTATATAAGTGTGTTTAAAAGGTAAAAAATGTTGTTGATGTTTTTATTTCATGATTTAATGTAAAAATTATGAATGTATCTAGTACTTCCAAGGCTACTAAACTGATAGGTCATTCAGGATTTGACCCATTGTGATCATGACAATGTTATGAAATAATGCACCGAATCTAGGTAACTAGGGGCAGGGCATTACAGTTTGTATCAGAGGAATTTTATTACAAACCATGGAAACTATATTTAGATAAACTCTGATCAGAGAAAATTACCCTAAGATAGACATTGAGGATTAGTGTAGAAGAACTTTCTAGAATTTTGGTAATGTATAGATTTTGTGTATTTTCCAAGCAATACATACCTGTCTGGATATGAGCAGGTAGAGGTGGCTCTAGAAAAGATTTACCTAGTGGTAAAACCTAAAAACACAGCTTTGAGCTAGATTCGAATGGGAACTAGTGGACAACAACATGCCTTGCTCCACTCTTAGTTACGACACTCCCAAGGGATATGCATAGGATAATTCTCATTTTCTTTACAAACCATTATGAAGGGTTTATGAGTATATAATTTCTCAAAGAAAACATTTTTATGATTACAGATTATATATAAAAACTGTTCAATTTATGTTAACTGTTTTACAAGTTTGTAATTTTGTATTGCAATTCATAAACTAATCTAGCGTATGCCATTGTTTAGAAATGAAACCTAGAGGAAGTAATGGAAACCATATCAACGCATGTAATCCATTTAGGTATTTCCCTCCTACTCAAGATAATTATAGTGGAGTTGGTGAAGTAACTCGTACTGATCATCTTATCACCGTACTGAGACAAATCACTCAGGTTATGAATAATCACCTTACCTGTATAGAGAACCCTTATCCAAAACGGAGAGGATAAATGTTAGACTGCTTCATGAGGTAACAACTACTAACATTAAATGGGAGTATAAATCCATTAGTAGCTGGGAAATTGATAAATTCCTTAGAGAAAATATTTCATGCATTGAGGAGTAGTGAAAGGGAAAAAGTTGTCATGACAGTTTATCGCCTCCAGGAGATGCAGATCAATGGTGGTCATTAAGCCAAAACACAAAGGAAGATGAAGAAGTATCGAACATGGAATGGAGGGAGTTTAAAGAGATTTTATTAGAAAAATAATTTCCTCGTGACCATCGAGCGGATATGGAAAGATTATTTTTGTGTCTGAGGCAAAAGGATGATGAGAATTTCACAAAGTATGAGGCCAACTTTACAAGATTAGAAAGACATGAAACAAATTATATACGTAACCCAAGGAGTAATATTGATTGATTCATTAATGGGTTAAAACCATTTCTATATCAATAATTAGTCTCAAAATCCTTCTAATCGTACGAAGATATAGTCTCATGTTCTATCAAGAGAGAAAAGTAATTCTCTAAGTCTTACGAATTTCAAGAAAAGCAGGAGAAAAATAGATCGAAGAGGAAACGTGGGAACCCTAGGAACTTATAATTAAGAACCACCCAAATATTTTTATTTAATAATATTCTAGAAAATTTTAGGATGAAATTATTTTAGGAAGGGGAGAATTTAACACCCCAAGCTTCCACGATACGTTTCCCTTTAAATAATGTAGTAGCTTGCGTTTTACGCAACGTGGAGTTTTAACACACCATGACCAATGAAACTAGCCGTTATAAATAGTAATACCCAACTTTTCAAATTCTATAAATTTTAATTTTCAAAATGGACTTCATTTTTGGATTCAGATTATCAAAATTAGCTTAGGGTGAATGTTTGGCATTTTTATGAGAACTTTCAATTTTAAATGAATAGGGAAAAACTCTACGTTATTTTTTAAAACAAAATTTTTATTTAAATAATTAGTTATTTTATTTTAATTTATTTTAGGTCAAAATAGACACATAAAACCTATATATGTTCAATGTTATTTATTAGTGTCATTTTATAATAAGTTTAGATATAAAAAAATTTATTGAATTTTTTACCGTCTTTTACCCACCTTCTAGGAGCATTTACAAATTTTCCTAAAACTTAATTTTACCATTTATGTGTGTTTAATTTCACAAATCCTAGAGACATGTTTGGTATTAGTATGTAAAATGTGGTTCAATAAGATAAAAATAATTTTTGGTGAAGAGTAACTTTTGACTTTTATTTACCACAATTAAAAGTAAATAGGGTAATTAAGAGTAAAAATGAAATTATAATTACCCTAAAACATATATTAATTCTATTGGATAAGTGTAATTCTACCAAAAACAAACTTAGGAATAAAATATGATTCCCTTTGGTCCACTTTAATTAGTTTAGGACATTTATTATTATTTTATTTAAAGAAGAGTTAAAAGGGGTAAATTCAAAGTTTAATAACTAAACTATTTTTAATATAAGGTTATACATAAGATAAATTCGACTATAAATATTCATTATAAAGATGAAAATATTTCCTAGATAATGGTATTTTATTTATAATTTTTAGAAAATAGATAATTAAATTTATTTGTGACATAATGATGATGCAGTAATTACCTTATTAATGAAAGATTAAAATAATTGATATTAAAAATATCAAAAATAAATTTAATTTGATATTTTTGATGAATTAAACTAACTTTATATGTTAAAATGACATTTTATGGTTGATTAAATAATTTTTTTCGAAGTAATCACGCTATTATGAATTTTGCAAAAACCAAATACTAAATAGTGTCAAAATTGACATAATTGAGTTTTTTAAAAAATATTATATTATTAATTGATATAATATTAATAAAAATCTAAGGTTCAGAAAAAAAAGTTATATAAGGTTATATATATTAATAATGAACCAATTGGGGTTCTCTTGTCTTGTTATAGTATGTTTATTAACCATATAATATAAAAATACAAAGAGACATGGTAAATGTCAAACTATTTAACTAATAGTTAAATCTAAAAGATAAGGTTAATATGGTCACCTAAACCTGTCTAAAACCTATTGGTTGAAATGTTTTATAACCATTACCACCTTATACTCTACATAAATTATTTTGGATCCATTAGAAACCTAAAAGTATTTTATTATAAAATAATATTTCATGATTTTCCTAAAGTGACCGTCACCTCTCTTATAAAAGGGGACTTCCCCTTATCTTAATTTAACACCTCCAAATCCATTTTTCTTGGCCAAAAACTACCCAAATATCCCTCAAACATTCCAAACTTCATATTATAGGCTTTAAATTGGTCATAAAGCCAACATAAGGAGCCCTTTTGATCAAATCACAAGGAAGATCTCGAAGAAAAGGTAAATATTTCATCACCTCTTTCAAGTTATTTTCTTCCTCCACTTCATGTTTCTTTGTTTTTTCCATTATAAAATAACAAATCCCATATATTATATATACTGTGATGTTATTAAAAGAATGGTATAACCATATTCATTATTCTATCCATCATATGAATGACAAAGTCACGATACGTGTGTATGTACGGCTTACCATCTCCACGTCGTGGTGTAGTATGTTACTCAAACACTTCATTATTTGGATGAGTATAATAATGAGTATAAATGATGTAAATAATAAATAAAACATGTTAATTATTCTTTATATATTATATAACATCCAATTAGATATGATTTCACCATCAAAATAATGATATTGTCGCTCATGTGTACGTACATATTACCGTCTCCACAAACGCGATGAGATTCATTTCACATCGTAATCATTCAAGAATAATTTTCATTTTATGATTAAAAATATTTTTTATAAACATAATATCATTCTGTATATGAGTCAAACACATCCTATCCATAATAAACATGGCTTATGTAACCAATCATATAAAGGAAAATGAATCAGTTAACACCCTAAATGATGACACTACTAAAATATTATTAACAAAGAAATTATAGAGAATCATATATTATATCATATTTATGCATATAGTTCTTGTATAATTGAATAAAAATAATTTAAATACTATAAAAAAGGTTAAAATACCATCTAATAAGGAAAAGTACAAGGTAAGTGTTTATTTTACAATTTCTTTATTATCCGAGGTTGTTTTACATAAGTATTTAGTGGGACCTCTTTATCATCAACATACACGTTTCTTAAAAATGTATTTCAAAACATTTTTACTATTTACTAGAATATGGGTTAAATTCATTTATACCCTTGTTTGACTTTTTATAAAATAGTTTGAAAATAAACTTTCTGTCGTTTTCCAAATAAGGTACTTTATGACATTTTTGATAAAATTAAGGTAAGAATGTATTTTTTTAACTTATATGGAAGTTATGGCTCTTTTTCACCGTTATATCATCGTCGATGATTCTAATACAATATTATAATATTATTTTCAAAATAAATGTTTTATTTTATAATTATGTGACTTTTAAATGATTTCAAATTAGAAAGAGGTATTTATTTTAAATAGTTCTCATTTTATCTATGTCAACATCCTTTGATGTATTTAAAACTTGTTTGAAGATGGTTTGTTATGATACAAATATTCTATATTGTATTGATATTTTTGTGATATGTTTGACAGTGGATGTGTTATTTTTACACCATTCATGGTTTATAGATAAAGTATTGAAATTTCATATGCTAGTTTTAATACGAATGTTTATGTAATGTTTAAAACTTTTCATACGAGGAATGCATTGGACTTAGTAAGTGACAGGTGGAGCTCACTATAGCTAATCGACACATCGGTAGGTCTCATGAGACAAACTAGTGTCTTTTCACAATGACTTGAAAAAATATTATTTGTAGTCTTGGCACAAGGCCTTGACTATGTGGTTATGAAGTCTGGAATTTTTCATTCCATCATTATGAAATTGGATATTTATATTGCATGGGATTATTCGACCAGTAGAATAACAATGTGAATAAGTAAATGGAATTATTTGATTTATATTGGCCATATTATGTAGAATTTTAGGTTTAAAAGGACTTTGTTTTAGTCTTATACATTGCCTTAAATGTTTATGATTATTTATGAACGTTTCCGCTCCATTATTATCCATACTGAGCATCTGAGCTCACCCCTTTCTATGTTTTATTTTCCCAGGTTTTGAAAAAGTATTTTATGGTTGACTTAGAGGGATAGGATACGTATATAAGTGTGTTAATAATGGAAAACAATGTTGCCGATGTTTTTATTTCATGATGTAATGTAAATCTTATGAATGTATCTAGTACTTCAAAGGATACTAAAATGATAGGTCATTTGGGATTTACCCCCTTGTGATCATGCCAATGTTATGTAATAATGCACCGACTCTAGAAAACTAAGGTCAGGTCATTACAGTTCGTATCAGTGGACGTTTATTACAAACCATGGAAACTATATTTAGATAAACTCTGATCAGAGAAAATTACCCTAAGACAGACATTGAGGATTAGTGTAGAAGAACTTTCTAGAATTTTGTAATGAAGAGATTTTGTGTATTTTCCAAGAAATACATCCCTGTCTGGATACAAGCAGGAAGAGGTGGCTCTGGCACAAATGTACCGAGGGATAAAACCTAAAACACAGCTTTGAGGTAGATTTGAACGGGAACTGGTGGACAACAACAGGCCTTGCTGCACTCTTGGTTACGACACTCCGGGGGGATATACTTAGAATAATTCTCATTTTCTTTACAAACCATTATGAAGGGTTTATGAGTATATAATTTATCAAAGAAACATTTTTATGATTATGGATTATATCTATAAACTGTTCAATTTATGTTAACTGTTTTACAAGTTTATAATTATGTATTGCGATTCATAAAATAATCTAGTGTATGCCATTGTTTAGAAACAACACCTAGTGGAAGGAATGGAAACCATATCAACGCATGTAATCCATTTAGGGATTTCCCTCCTACTCAAGATAATTATAGTGGAGATGGTGAAGTAACTGGTGCTGATCATCTTATCATAGTACTGGGACAAATCACTCAGGTTATGAATAATAACCTCACCCATATGGAGCACCCTAATCCACAACACGGAGGATAAATATCAGACTGCTTCATGAGGAGAGAACCACTAACATTAAATGGGAGTAAAAATACATTAGTAGCTGATCAATGGATAAATTCCTTAGAAAAAATATTTCATGCATCGGGGAGTAGTGAAAGGGAAAAAGTTGTCATGGCATTTTATCGCCTCATAGGAGATGAAGATCAATGTTGGTCATTAATCCAAAACACAAAGGAAGATGAAGAAGTATCAATCATGGAATGGAGGGAGTTTAAAGAGATTTTATTAGAAAAATACTTTCTTTGTGACCATCGAGCGGATATGGAAAGATGATTTTTGAGTCTCAGGCAAAAGGAGGATGAGAATGTTGCAAAGTATGAGGCTAACTTTACAAGGTTAGAAAGACATGTAGCAGATTATATACGTAACCCAAGGAGTAATATTGATCGATTCTTTGATGGGTTAAAACCATTTCTCTATCAAGTATTAGTCTCACAATCATTCTCATCATACGAATATATAGTCTCATGGGATATCAAGAAAGAAAATGAATTCTCAAAGTCTTATGACTTTCAAGAAAAGAAAGAGAAAAATAAATCTGTTAAACACTATAGAAATGGAAATAAAGGGAAGAAGGGAAAATTTGAATATCCATCTTGTGGTAAATATGGGAAGAAAGACCCCGATACATTCCTGAAGGGAATGAGAGTCTGTTATAAGTGTGGTGAAAAATGCCACCAAGCTCCTGATTACAAGGGAATTAAATAGGTTTTCAATGTTGAATTCTACATTTTTAGAGAAAAGGGGCATTATGAAAATGAATGTCCTAAGAGCCAAGGAAACTTACCTCAAAAAGGCCAAGGGAGAAAGGACAAGCTTATCCGATCACTACTGCTGAGGTTGAATCTCCGAAAGACATGGTGGCAGGTAATTTAATGGTTTACTCAAGTTTAGCCAATGATTTATTTGATTTTGGATCGTTGCATTGTTTCATTTCTTCCCAATTTGCTAAGAAAATTAGATATTTTCAATTTGACTTAACAAGGGAGTTGTTAGTCAAAATACCTAATGGAAGTATCATCGCAACAAAGTTTTGTGAATAAGTTCCCATTAGGGAATATTAATGTTATGTATCTTTTGATCTCGTCATCATACCCATGATTTAATTTGATATAATGCTCGGAGTAGATTGGCTTTTGGACCATTATGTGAAAATTGTTTGTAAGAAGAAGGAGGTTACAATTTTTGATGATGATAAGGAGTACCTTATCTTTCGATCAGAAATGTCACCACCTGATTCTTATTTAGATCCACCCCGAGTAGCTCTACTAAATTCAATTATTGGGGAAGAATAGAATTAAATAACTATGGGTGATGAAAATAATGTTCTAATAGAGGACGTACCTATTGTGAAAGAATATGTTGATCTGTTTCCATAGGATTTACCCAGACATCCTCCAAAAAAAAATTGAGTTTTCCATTATTTTAATTACTGGATCAAGGCCCATATAGAAGACCCCTTATATAATGGCCACTATGGAATTAATGGAACTATATAAACAACTAGATGAATTGAGTAAAAATATATTTATTCACCCTAGTTTTTCTCCTTGGTGTACCCCTATTGATTGTTTCTGTTCGTGATACCCGTTTTACATCAAGATTCTAGAAAAGTATTTAGAAGGTCTTGGATACTAAACTTCATTTGATCACTGCCTACCACCATCAAAATAATGGACCATTAGAACAGACTACTCAAACCATAGAAGACAAGTTGAGATCTTGCTCACTTGAATTTCAAGGTATGTGGGATCAATATTTACCTCTGGTAGAATTTTCCTATAACAATAGCTACCATTCAAGTATTCAGATGGCACCCTATGAAGCGTTATATGGCAAGAGATGTCTCACACCAACTTGTTGGGATGATGTTGGTGAAAGAAAACTAATATGCCTAGAACTTGTTGAGAAAACAATTAAAAAAGTGAAGATTATCCCAACCCACATCAAAGCAGCCCAAATTAGGCAAAAGAGATATACTAATAACTGAAGGAAGGATTTGGAATTTCAAGTAGGAGACCATATTGTCTTGAAGTTATCTCAATAAAAGGTTGTTATACATTTTGGTAAGATGGGTAAATTGATTCCCAGGTATATCGGACCTTTCGAAATTATAGTACAAATTGGAGTTGTAGGTTATCGTTTGACAATGACTCCAAGTCTCTCCAAAGTTCATGATGTGTTCAACATATCACTGTTGAGAAAATACATGCCTAAACCAACACATGTACTCACTTATGAGGAAATTGAACTGGAACCCAATATTTTTTATTGTGAATAGCCTATCAAAATTCTTGATAATAGGGAACAAGTGCCGAGAAACCGGACGACTCGTATAGTAAAAGTTCTATGGAGAAACCATATGATAGAAGAGGAAATGTGGGAACCCAAGGAACTTATGATTAAGAACCACCCAAATATTTTTATTCTATAATATTCTAGAAAATTTTAGGATGAAATTATTTTAAGGTGGAGATAATTTAACACCCCAAGCTTCCATGATACGTTTCCCTTTAAATAATGTAGTAGCTTGCGTTGTATGCAACATGGAGTTTTAACACACCACGACTAATGAAACTATCCATTATGAATAGTAATACTCACTTTCTCAAATTTTATAAATTTTAATTTTCAAAATGGACTTTATTTTTGGATTCATAATATCAAAATTAGCTTAGGGTGAATGTTTGGCATTTTTTTTGAGAACTTTCAATTTTTGAGGAATAGTGAAAAACTCTACGTTATTGTTTAAAATCAACATTTTATTTAAATAATTAGTTATTTTATTTTAATTTATTTTAGTTAAAAATAGATACATAATACCTATATATTATCAATGTATTTTATTAGAGTCATTTTATAATAAGTTTAGATATATAAAATTTTATTGAATTTTTTACCGTCTTTTACCCACCTTTTAGGAGCATTTACAAATTTGCATAAAACTTAATTTTACCATTTCTGTGAGTTTAATATCAAAAATACTAGAGACATGGTTGATATCAGTATGTAAAATTTGGTTCAATAAGATGAAATTAATTTTTT
This sequence comes from Viscum album, assembly GCA_963277665.1. Lineage (NCBI taxonomy): Eukaryota > Viridiplantae > Streptophyta > Magnoliopsida > Santalales > Viscaceae > Viscum > Viscum album. Next base: position 466,929,531 of record OY728142.1, on the reverse strand, counting down.
GTGAATAGTAACTTTTGACTTTAATTTTCCACAGTTAAAAGTAAATAGGGAAATTAAGGGTAAAAATGACATTATAATTACCCTAAAACATGTATTAATTATACTGTATAAGTGTAATTCGACCATAAACAACATTAGGAGTAAAATATGATTTCTTTTGATCCACTAGAATTAGATTAGGAAATTTATTATTATTTTATTTAAAGAAGAGTTAAAAGTGTTAAATTTAAAGTTTAATAACTAAACCATTTTTAATATAATGTTATACATAAGATAAATTTGAATATAAATATTAATTTTAATGATAAAAATATTTCCTAAATAATTTTATTTTATTTATAATTTTTAAAAAATATATAATTAAATTTATTTGTGACACAATGATGATGCAATAATTACCTTATTAATGAAAGATTAAAATAATTGATATTATAAATATCTAAATAAATGTAATTTGAGATTTTTGATGAATTAAACTAATTTTATAGGTTAATATGACATTTTATGGTTGATTAAATAATTTTTTTTGAAGTAATCATGCTGTTATGAATTTCACAAAAACCAAATACTAAATAGTGTCAAAATTGACATAACTGAGTTTTTAAAACAAATACTATATTATTAATTGATATAATATTAATAAAAATCTAAGGTTCAGAAAAAAGACTTATATAAGGTTATATATATTAATAAGTACCCTCTTGGGGTTCTCTTGTCTTGTTATAGTATGTTTATTAACCATATAATATAAAAATACAAAGAAACATGGTAAATGTCAAACTATTTAACTAATAGTTAAATCTAAAAGATAAGGTTAATATGGTGACCTAAACCTATATAAAACCTATTGGTTGGAAGGTTTAAGACCCATTACCACCTTATACTCTAAATAAATTATTTTTGAGCCATTAGCAACCGAAAATTATTTTATTATAAAATATTATTTCATGCTTTTCCTAAAGTGACCCTCACCTCTCTTATAAAAGGGTACTTCCCCTTATCTTAATTTCACACCTCCAAAGCCATTTTTCTTGGCCAAAACCTACCCCAATATCCTTCAAACTTTTCTCCCTTCATATTAGAGGCCTTACATTGGTCAAAAATCCAACTTAAGTAGCCCATTTGATCAAATCAAAAGGAAGATCCCAAAAAAGAGGTAAATATTTCATCATATCTTTCAAGTTATTTTCTTTTTCCACTTCATCTTTCTTTGTTGTTTCCATTATAAAATAATAAATCCCATATCTTATATATACTGTGATGCTATTATAATAATGGTACAATCATATTCATTATTCTATCCATCATATCAATGAATAAGTCACCATACGTGCGTACGTACGACTTACCATCTCTACATCGTGGTGTAGTTTGTTATTCAAACACTTAATTATTTGGATGAGTATAATAATGAGTATAACTGATGTAAATAATAAATATAACATGTTAATTATTCTGTATATATTATATAACATCCAATTACATATGATTTGACCATCAAAATAATGATATTGTCGCTCGTGCGTACGTACAGATTACCGTCTCCACAAACATGATGAGATTCATTTCCCATCGTAATCATTCAAGAATAATTTTCATTTTATGATTAAAAATAATTTTTATGAACATAATATTATTCTGTATATGAATCAAATACATCCTATTCATAACAAACATGGATTCCATAACCAATCATATAAAGTAAAATGAATCAGTTAACACCCGAAATGATGACACTACTAAAATATTATTAACAATGCAATATTAGAGGATCATATAAGATATCATATTTACATATATAGTTCTTGTATAATTTAATAACAATATTTTAACTATTATACATGAGTTTAATATACCATCTACTAAGGAAAAGTACAAGGTAAGGGTTTATTTTACAATTTATTTATTATCCGAGGTTGTTTTTACGTAAGTATCTAGTGGGACCTCTTTATCATCCACATCCATGTTTCTAAAAAATGTATTTCAAAACATTTTTACAATTTACTATACTATGGGTTATATTCATTTATACGCTTGTTTGACTTTTTATAAAATAGTTTGAAAAGAATCTTTCTATTGTTTTCCAAACAAGGTACTTTATGACATTTTCGATAAAATAAAGGTAAGAATGTATTTTTTTTAACTTATACGATGGCTCTGGCTGTTTTTCACCGTTATATCATCATCGAAGCTTCTAATACAATATTATAAGCATATTATTACAATAAATGTTTTATTTTATAACTATGTGACTTTTAAATGATTTCAAATTAGAAAGAGGTATTTATTTTAAATAGTTTTCATTTTATCTATGTCAACATCATTTGATGTATTTTAAACTTGTTTGAAGTTGATTTATTATGATACAAATCTTCCATATTTTATTGAAGGTTTTGTGATATTTTTGACTGTGGATGTGTTATTTTTACACCATACATGGTTTACGGAAAAAGTATTGAAATTACATATGTTAGTTTTAATACGAATGTTTATGTTGTGTTTAAAACTGTTCATACGAGGAAAGCATTGGACTTAGTAAGTGATAGGTGGAGCCCGCTATATCTCCTCGATGTATCAGTAGGTCTCTTGAGACAAACTAGTGTCTTGGAACAATGCCTTTAAAAAATATTATTTGTAGTCTTGGCATGAGTCCTTGACTATGTGGTTATGAAGTCTGGAATTTTGCATTCCATCATTATAAAATTGGATTTTGATATTGCATGTGATTATTTGACAAGTAGAATATCGATGTGAATAAGTAAATGGAATTATTTGATTTATATTGACCATATTATGCAGAAGTTTAGATTTAAAAGTCTTATGTTTTAGTCTTATACATTTCCTTAAATGTTTATGATTATTTATGAAAGTTTCCGCTCCATTGTTATCCTTACTGAGCATCTGAGCTCACCCATTTCTATGTTTTATTTTTCCTAGGATTTGAAGAAGTATTTTATGGTTGACCTAGAGAGATATTATAATTATATAAGTGTGTTGAAAATGGAAAAAATGTTGTGTATGTTTTTATTCTATGATGTAATGAAAAACTTATGAATGTATCTAGTACATCCATGACTACTAAACTAATAGGTCATTCGGGATTTGACCTCTTGTGATCATTCCAATGTTATGTAATAATGCACTGACTCCGGGTAACTAGGGTTGGGGAATTATAGTTGGTATCAGAGGAAGTGTATTACAAACCATGAAAACTATATTTATATAAACTCTGATTAGAGAAAATTACCCTAAGAGAAACATTGAGGATTAGTGTAGAAGAACTTTCTAGAATGTTGGTAATGTATAGATTTTGTTTATTTTTGAAGCAATAAATCCCTATCTGGATACGAGCAGGAAGAGGTGGCTCTGGCACAGATTTACCTAGGGGTAAAACCTAAAGACACAGCTTTGAGCTAGATTCGAATGGGAACTGGTGGACAACAATAGGCCTTGCTGCACTCTTGGTTACGACACTCCCAAGGGATATGCTTAGGATAATTCTCATTTTATTTTAAAACAATTATGAAGGGTTTATGAGTATATAATTCCTCAAAGAAACTATATCTATAAAATATTCAATTTATGTTAACTGTTTTACATGTTTGTAATTATGTATTTCAATTCATAAACTAATCTAGTGTATGCCATTGTTTAGAATTGACACCTAGTGGAAGGAATGGAAACCATATCAACGCATGTAATCCATTTATGGATTTCACACCTACTAAAGATAATTATAGTGGAGCAGGTGATATAACTGGTACTAATCATCTTATCACCATACTCGGACAAATCACCCAGGTTATGAATAATAACCTTACCTGTATGGAGTACCCTAATCCACAACGCAGAAGATAAATGTTAGACTGCTTCATGAGGCAACAAACACTAACATTAAATGGGAGTACAAATACATTAGTAGTTGAGAAATGGATAAATTCTTTAGAGAAAATATTTCATATATTGGGGAGTAGTGAAATGGAAAAAGTTGTCATAGCAGTCTATCGCCTCACAGGAGATGCAGATCAATGGTGGTCATTAATCCAAAATAAAAAATAATATGAAGAAGTATTGAACATGGAATGGATGGATTTTAAAGATATTTTCATAGAAAAATACTTTCCTCATGACCATCGAGCGGATATGAAAAGATGATTTTTGAGTCTGAGGAAAAAGGAGGTTGAGAATGTCGCAAAGTATGAGGCTAACTTTACAAGGTTAGAAAGACATGCAGTAGATTATATACATAACCCAAGGAGTAGGATTGATCGATTCTTTGATGGGTTAAAACCATTTCTCTATCGAGAATTAGTCTCACAATCCTTCTCATCGTACAGAGATATAGTCTCATGCGCTATCAAGAAAGGAAAGGAATTCCTTAAGTCTTACGACTTTCAATAAAATCAATAGAAAAATAGATCTTTTGAACACTCTGGAAATGGAAATAAAGGGAAGAAGGGAAAAGTTGAATATCCATCTTGTGGTAAATATGGGAAGAAAGACCCCGATACTTTCCTGAAGGGAATGAGAGTCTATTACAAGTGTGGTAAAAAAGGCCCCCAAGCTCCTGATTACATGAGAATAAAAGAGGATGTCAATGTTGAATGCTACATTTTTAGAGAAAAGGGGAATTATGCAGATGAATGTCCTAAGCACCAAGGGAACTTACCTAAAAAAAGGCCAAGGGAGAAAGGCCAAACTTATTCGATCACTACTGCTGAGGTTGAATCTTCGAAATACATGGTGATAGGTAATTTAATGGTTTACTCAAGTTTATCCAATTCTTTATTTGATTCTAGATCATCCCATTGTTTCATATCTTCCCAGTTTCCTAAGAAAATTAGATATTTTCAATTTTACTTAACAAGGGAGTTGTCAGTCAAAACACTTAAGGGAAGTATCATCGCAACAAAGTTTTGTGAATAAGTTCCCATTAAAGCATATTAATGTTCTATATCTACTGATCTCTTCATCATACCCATTATTGAATTTGATATAATCCTCGGAATGGATTAAATGTTGGACTATTATGCGAAATTTTTTTGTAAGAAGAAGGAGATTACAATTTTTGATGATGATAAGGAGTACCTTATCTTTAGATCAGAAATGTCACCACCTAATTCTTATTTAGATCCCCCCCGTAGCTTTACTAAATTCAATTATTGGAGAAGAATAGAATGAAATAACTATGTGTGATGAAAAGAATGTTCGAAGAGAGGACGTACCTATTGTGAAAGAATATGTTGATCTGTTCCCAGAGGATTTACCCGGAAATCCTCCAGAACAAAAAATTGAGTTTTCCAGTGTTTTAATTCTTGGATCAAGGCCCATATAGAAGACCCCTTATATAATGGACACTATGGAATTAGTGGAATTATAGAAACAACTAGAGGAATTGAGTAAAAAGGGATTTATTCACCCAAGTGTTTCTCCATGGTGTACCCCTATCGATTGTTTCTGATTGTGATCCCCATTTTACATCAAGATTCTAGAAAAGTCTTCAGAAGGTCCTGGATACTAAACTTCATTTGAGAACTGCCTACCACTATCAATCCAATGGAAAATCAGAACAGACTACTCAAACCTTAGAATACAAGTTGAGATCTTGCTCACTTGAATTTCATGTTATGTGGGATCAATATTTACCTATGGTAGAATTTTTCTTTAACAATAGCTACCATTCAAGTATTCAGATGGCACCCTATGAAGCGTTATATGGTAAGAGATGTTGCACACAAACTTGTTGGGATGATGTTGCTGAAATAAAACTCATATGCATAGAACTTGTTATGGAAAAAATTGAAAAAGTGAAGATTATCCAAACCCACATCGAAGCAGCCCAAATTACGCAAAAGAGCTATACCGATAACTGAAGGAAGGATTTGGAATTTCAAGTAGAAGACCATGTTGTCTTGAAGTTATCTCTATAGAATGTTGTTATAAATTTTTTTAAGAAGGGTAAATTGAGTCCCAGGTACATCAGACCTTTCGAAAGTATAAAACGAATTAGAGTTGTAGCTTATCGGTTGACAATGACTCGATGTCTCTCCAAAGTTCATGATGTGTTCCACATATCACTGTTGATAAAGTACATGCTTCACCCAACACATGTACTCACCTATAAAGAAATTGAACTCGAACCTAATCTATTTTATTGTGAATAGCCTATCAAAATTCTTGATACCCGGGAACAAGTGCTGCGAAACCGGACGACTCGTGTGGTAAAAGTTCTATGGAGAAACCATAAGATGGAAGAGGAAACATGGGAACCCAAGGAACTTATGATTAATAACCACCCACATATTTTTATTCAATAATATTCTAGAAAATTTTAGGATGAAATAATTTTAAGGAGGGGAGAATTTAACACCCCAAGCTTCCATGATACGTTTCCCTTTAAATAATGCAGTAGCCAGCGTTGTACGCAATGTGGAGTTTTAACACACCATGACCAATGAAACTAGCCATTATGAATAGTAAGACCCAATTTTTGAAATTTTATAAATTTTAATTTTCAAAATGGAATTCATTTTTGGATTCAGAATATCAAAATTATCTTAGGGTGAATGTTTGGCATTTTTCTGAGAACTTTCAATTTTTGATGAATAGTGAAAAACTCTACGTTTTTGTTAAAAACAAACTTTTTATTTAAATAATTAGTTATTTTATTTTAATTTATTTTGGGTAAAAATAGATACACAATACCTATATATGTTCAATGTAATTTATTAGAGTCATTTTATAATATGTTTAGATATATAAAATTTAATTGAATTTTTTACCGTCTTTTACCCACCTTCTAGGAGCATTTACAAATTTGAATAAAACATAATTTTACCATTTCTGTGAGTTTAATTTAAAAAATAATTGAGACATGGTTGATATTAGTATGTAAAAAATGGTTCAATAAGATGAAAATAATTTTTGGTGAATAGTAACTTTTGACTTTTATTTACCACAGTTAAAAGAAAATAGGGTAATTAAGGGTAACAATGAAATTTTAATTACCCTAAAACATGTATTAATTCTATTGGACAAGTTTAATTAGACAAAAAAAAACCTTAGGAATAAAATATGATTCCATTTGGTCCACATGAATTAGATTAAGACATTTATTATTATTTTATTTAAAGAAGAGTTAAAAGTGTTAAATTCAAAGTTTAATAACTAAACCATTTTTAATATAAGGTTATACATAAGATAAATTAGACTATAAATAATAATTATAAATATAAAAATATTTCATGCATAATGGTATTTTATTTATAATTTTTAGAAAATAGATAATTAAATTTATTTCTGACACAATAATGATGTAGTAATTAACTTATTAATGAAAGATTAAAATAATTGATATTATAAATATCTAAATAAATGTAATTTGAAATTTTGATTGAATTAAACTAATTTTATAGGTTAATATTACATTTTATGGTTGATTAAATAATTTTTGTTTGAAGTAATCATGCTATTATGAATTTCACAAAAACTAAATACTAAATAGTCTCAAAATTGACAGAATTGAGTTTTTAAAACAAATACTATATTATTAATTGATATAATATTAATAAAAATCTATGGTTTGGAAAAAATAATTATATAAGGTTATATATATTAATAATGAACCACTTGGTGTTCTCTTGTCTTGTTATAGTATGTTTATTAACCATATAATATAAAAATACAAAGAGACATGGTAAATGTCAAACTATTTAACTAATAGTTAAATCTAAAAGATAAGGTTAATATGGTGACCTAAACCTGTCTAAAACCTATTGGTTGAAAGGTTTTAGACCCATTCCCACATTATACTCTAAATAATTTTTTTTGGAGAAATTAGAAACCGAAAATTATTTAATTATAAAATAATATTTCATGCTTTTCCTAAAGTGACCCTCACCTCTCTTATAAAAGGGTACTTCCCCTTATCTTAATTTCACACCTCCAAAGACATTTTTCTTTGCCAAAACATACCCAAATATCCTCCAAACATTCCTACCTTCAGATTAGAGTCCTTACATTGGTCGTAAATCTAACCTAAGGAGCCCTTTTGATCAAATCAAAGGGAAGACCCCGAAGAAGAGGTAAATATTTCATCACCTCTTTAAAGTTATTATCTTATTTCACTTCATATTTCTTTATTGTTTCCATTCTAAAATAATAACTCCCATATCTTATATATAATATGATTTTATTATAAGAATGTTACAACCATATTCATCATTCTATCCATCATATGAATGACAATGTCACTATACGTGCGTATGTACGGCTTACCGCCTCCACGTCGTGGTGTAGTTTGTTATTCAAACACTTCATTATTTATATGAGTATAATAATGAGTATAACTAATGTAAATAATAAATATAACATGTTAATTATTCTATATAGATTATATAACATCCAATTACATATGATTTCACCATCAAAATAATGATATTATCGCCCATGCGTACGTACGGATTACCGTCTCCACAAACACGATGAGATTCATTTCCCATCGTAATCATTCAATAATAATTTTCATTTTATGATTAAAAACAATTTATATGAAAATAATATCATTATGTATATGAATCAAATACACCCTATCCTTAACAAACATGGCTTATGTAATGTAACACCTCGAGATTTTATGAAAAATATTATTTTTAATTTCATTATTGTCTTGTGTTGTATGCTACACCAAAATGATATTGCACAACACGCATCCCTGACATGGCTTTCATTACACGCAATAAAGACATTCCTCGATAGCGTGTGTAGTACGCAATACCGAGTTTCACTAAACGAGATATTATTATAATATTATTATGAACTAGCCATTATAAATAGTAATACTGACTTTTTGAAATTTTATAAATTTTATCTTTTAAAATGGACTTTGTTTTTGGATTCGGAATATCGAAATTATCTTAGGGTGAAATTTTGGTGCTTTTCGGATAACTTTCATATTCTGAGGAATAGTGAAAATTACTAAATTTTAATTAAAAACAACTTTTTTAATCGAAATAATTAATGGTGATAAATTATTAATTTGAGTGGTTTTAAAGTATATTTAGAATATATTTTTACCATTTAATACAATGTTGGTCATTGGATGTAATTTCACATTTAAACCAAACATAAACAAGTGTCAATCTTTTGATAGTTATTATCTATTAAAAACACGCTATTAGTTTTGACGACGAGAATTAATTAATTAATGCAACTGATATGTTTTTAAGTTGGTAAAATAGACATAATTTTTTAATTCATAATATCAAATATAGATTAGGCCAAATTTTTGGTATTTCTCTAGAAACTTTCCTTTTTTGATGAATAGTGAAACCACTAAGTGATAGTTAAAAAACTGAATTTTTCATAAAAATTAATTTTACCACTTTTATGAGTGGAATTTTGAAAATATGAGAGACACGGTTAATATCAAGGACTAAGATGTGGTTTAATGAGATGAAAATATTATTTGGTGAATAGTAACTTTTTACTTTTATTTATCACGGTTAAAAGTAAATAGGATAATTAAGGGTAAAAATGATATTATTATTACCCTAAAACATGTAGTAATTATATTGGATAATTGTAATTCGACCAAAAACAACCTTAGGAATAAAATATGACCATTTAGGCCCACTTGGATTAGATTAGGACATTTAATATTAATTTATTTAAAGAAGGGTTAAAATAGTTAAAATCAAAGATTAATAAGTAAATCATTTTTAATATAGGGTTATATATAAGATATATTCGACTATAAATATTCATTAGAAATCTAAAACTATTTCCTACATAATGGTATTTTATTTATAATTTTTATACATTAAATAATATAATTTATTTATGACACAAAGAGGATGCATTAATTATCTTATTAATGAAATATTGAAATAATTGATGTTATAAATACCCAAATAAATGTAATTTGAGACTTTTTATGAATTCCACTAATTTTATAGATTAATATGACATTTTAGTATTGATTTAGTCAAATTTTTTCGAACTAATCATTCTGTTATGATTTTCACAAAAATCAATTACCAAATAGTGTCAAAATTGACATAAAATAGTTTTTTGAAAACATATTATATTATTAATTGTTATTTTATTCCTAAAAATCTAAGGTTCGGCCACATGACTTATATAATGTTATATATATTAATAATAAACAACTTGGGGTTATTTTGTCTTGTTATAGTAAGTTTATGAACCTTATAGTGCAAGAAAACAAGAAGACATGGTAAAAGTAAAATTATTTAACTTAAGGTTAAATCTAAATGATAAGGTTAAAATAGAAACCTAAACTTGTCTAAATTATATTGGTTGAGAGGATTTCGACCCATCCCCACCTTATCTTAGAAATAACTCAATTTAGAGCTATTAAAAACCGAATATGACTTTATAATAAAATAATATTTTTAGTTTTTCCAAAGGTGCCCCACTCCTCCCTTATAAAAGGGCACCTCCTCCCTCTCTTCCTCACACCACTTTCAGCCTTAAATCTCAGAAAAACCCTGCCAAATTCCCTTATCCACTTCCATAGAAACATCCTAGAGGTTCTGGTCTTCTTCAAAGACAAATTTTAGTGCCCTAAGAGGAGGTCTCAAAGAGGCGCTTCAAAGAAGAGGTAATGTCCGTTACCGATTCTTTCAACTTTATTTCTTCTTCCACTTATTCTTCTTTAGTTTTTTTATTATGAAGTAATAAAATCAGTATAAATAATATACTTATATGTTATTATAATTATTAAACAACCCTATTTCACCATTTATCCATCCTACGGAAAATGAAATCACCACGCGTGCGTACGTACGGAATACCTTCTCCACGCCGTGGTGAAATCTGTTTTTCCACCAACACCTTACATGGATGGGTATAATGGTGTAAAGAATAACTATATATGGTTATTATAACATCATACTGATTCTGATATATTATAAAATCCACTCCAATTCTATTCAATAATTATGGGAATGATATCATCGCTCTTGCATACGTACGGACTACCGTCTCCACGACGCGATGAGATTCATTATCCATGTAAACCATACATGAATGATCATAAAGTTTATATAATGAATAATAATGAAATATATGAAGGCAACTGGATTTATGTATATATATATTTATTTCATATATTTAGTTTCATTCAATTCAATAAGGAAACGAAAACAGCGTTCTTGCGTACGTACGACCTACCGTCTCCATGAACGGTGTATTTCATTCCTTTTATCGATCTATAATATATATATGTATATGATTAATATATATTATATATAAATCATGTTTTACATTTTGGAATTATTTAAATCAGGATATAAGTATTAATATCAAGAATGACAAGTTGAAACACATACTATAAATGAAATGATTTTCCCAAAGCGCTGCTTTAACATGGAATTTACAAAAGAACGGGTAATATAAAGTCATAAGTGAAACATATATGATATCATAACAATGAATTTGATTTGGTAATAAGTAAATGACAATATTTAAATCATTATACAGGAGGTTCAGATATGTACGAAACATATCGGACCTACGGTAAGGGATAAATATTCCAATCTCGTTCTTATCCGAGATTGTTATTCGTAAGTATTTACTGGGGTTATTATTTTTATCCATGCCCATGTTTTCTAAAAATGTTTTCATGTATTTTTGAAGTACTTTTTACCCATTTTTGGAATTTACCATGTGTTATGAATGGAATCTTACTTTTTTTTACCACACGAGAAACTTTTTGACTTTTCCGACAAAAGTACGAGAAGAATGTTATTTTTAACTAATACGGCGTGAACAGATTTTTACGGTTTCATAACGCCTCATTTTCATGAAGCTTAATCTACATGATTTTATGAATATTTTCATCAAAATACTTTTCTTTTAAAATTTCATGGAATTTTGTGAAAATAAAATGATTGTGAATAAGAAAGGATATTTTCCTCAATAATTCATTTCAAGTGTTTTATCAAAACCATTTTTCCATCTAAGATGACATTATTTTATATGTGTATATTTCAAGTATAATGTCTCTATGATTTAAATGGTTTCAATTTTCTTATTATGAAATGATATCCTTTTATTTTATATGGATTATGTGATGATGGGATGATGTTTTTGAAACCCATTTCATTCGTTGGGTTATTATGAATGATTTATGTTTATTTTGTGGCACAAGTAAGAATGATTTCATTATGATATGGGTGGGACCTATATCTCCCTCCAATTAATTGGGTAAAAATTTATATCTCATGAGATAGACATGGCTGGAACGGAAAGTTAAACCAGTTCAGTAATACAGGGATGGAACGAGGTGTGAACTCGATTCAGAAAGGAAATTTGTCCACTAAGATGGTCTTGGCAGCAATGTCTTGGCTACTATGGAAATCATATCATGTGCTTAATGGTTTCCAAAATTACAAGTTTTATTCGCATGCTATTTTATCATGATTGATGTTTTCTTATGATATATGCCTTACGTACTTCCAAGATTCATGTCTTTGCTCAAGATTTTGATGTTTAGATTTTATGTTCAAGTTTTTTGCATTCAAATGTTTATGGATTGTTGTATGTTCTCTATGTTTACCCTTACTGGGAATTTGAGCTCACCCCTTTTATGTTTTCTTTTCCCTAGGATATAAAGAAAGGTTTTAGGTAAGAAAAAAAATGGGAAGATCTTTATTGGGAGATGTTGAAGATCTTTCACCACGATTAGAAGATTTTATTCTGAGTTTCCAAAGACACTAAACTATTACGATCCTTGTGTGTCTATTTTTGTTATGTATTAAGTATTCTGAAAAAGTATTGTATTGTCCATGTACGTCAAGCTTTGGGTCTCTACATGTAACCAATCATATAAATGAAAATGGATCAGTTAACACTCAAAATGATGACACTACCAAAATATTATTAACAAAGAAATATTAGAGGATCATATATGATATCATATTTACGTATATAGTTCTTTTATAATTTAATAACAATATCTTAGCTATTATACAGGAGATTAACATACCTACTACTAAGGAAAAGTACAAGGTAAGAGTTTATTTTACAATTTCATTATTATTTGTGGTTGTTTTTATGTAAGTATCTAGTGAGACCTCTTTATCATCGACATCCATGTTTCTTAAAAATGTATATCAAAACATTTTTACTATTTACTAGACTATGGGTTAAATTCATTTAAACCCTTGTTTTACTTTTTATAAAATAGTTTTAAAATAATCTTTCTATCGTTTTCCAAACAAGGTACTTTATGACCTTTTTGATAAAATTAAGATAAGAATGTATTTTTTCAACTTATACGATAGCTATGGATGTTTTTCACCGTTATATCATCATCGAAGTTTCTAATACAAGATTATAAAAATATTTTCAAAATAAATGTTTTATTTTATAATTATGTGACTTTTAAATTATTTCAAATTTAAAAGAGGTATTTATTTTAAATAGTTTTCATTTTATCTATGTCAACATCCTTTGATGTATTTTAAACTTGTTTGAAGTTGATTTATTATGATAATAATCTTCTGTATTGTATTGAAGGTTTTGTGATATGTTTGAATGTGGATGTGTTATTTTTACACCATTCATGGTTTATAGATAAAGTATTGAAATTTCATATGCTAGTTTTAATATGAATGTTTATGTTATGTTTAAAACTTTTCATACTTGGAATGAATTGGACTTAGTAAGTGACAGGTGGAGCCTGCTATACCTCCTCGATGCATCAGTAAGTCTCATGAGACAAATTAGTGTCTTGGCACAATTCATTGAAAAAATATTATTTGTAGTCTTGGTACAAAGCCTTGACTATGTGGTTATGATGTCTGGAATTTTTCATTCCATCATTATGAAATTGGATATTGATATTACATGTGATTATTCGACTAGTAAAATACCAATTTTAATAAGTAAATGGAATTATTTTATTTATATTGGACATATTATACAGAAGTTTAGGTTTAAAAGGCTTATGTTTTAGTCTTATACATTGACTTAAATGTTTATGATTATTTATGAAAGTTTCCGCTCCATTGTTATCCTTACTGAGCATCAGAGCTCACCCCTTTCTATTTTTTATTTTTCCCAGGATGCGAAGAAGTATTTTATAATTGACTTAGAGGGATCAGATAAGTATATAAGTGTGTTTAAAAGGTAAAAAATGTTGTTGATGTTTTTATTTCATGATGTAATGTAAAACTTATGAATGTATCTAGTACTTCCAAGGCTACTAAACTGATAGGTCATTCGGGATTTGACCCGTTGTGATCATGCCAATGTTATGTAATAATGCACCGACTCTAGGTAACTAGGGTCCGGGCATTAAAGTTGGTATTAGAGGAATTTTATTACAAACCATGGAAACTATATTTATATAAACTCTGATCAGAGAAAATTACCTTAAGACAGACATTGAGGATTAGTGTAGAAGAACATTCTAGAATTTTGGTAATGTATAGATTTTTTGTATTTTACAAGCAATACATACCTATCTGAATATGAGCAGGTAGAGGTGGCTCTAGCACAGATGTACCTAGGGGTAAAACCTAAAAACACAACTTTGAGCTAGATTCGAATGGGAACTAGTGGACAACAACATGCCTTTCCGCACTCTTAGTTACGACACTCCCAGGGGATATGCTTAGGATAATTCTCATTTTCTTTAAAAACCATTATGAAGGGTTTATGAGTATATACTTTCTCAAAGAAAACATTTTTATGATTACGGATTATATATAAAAACTGTTCAATTTATGTTAACTGTTTTACAAGTTTGTAAAAATTTATTGCGATTCATAAACTAATCTAGCGTCTGCCATTGTTTAGAAATGAAACCTAGTGGAAGGAATGGAAACCATATCAACACATGTAATCCATTTAGGGATTTCCCTACTACTCAATATAATTATAGTGGAGTTGGTGATGTAACTGTTTCTGATCATCTTATCACCGTACTGGGACAAATCACTCAGGTTATGAATAATAACCTTACCTGTATAGAGCACCCTTATCCAAAACGGGGAGGATAAATGTTAGACTTCTTCATGAGGTAACAACCACTAACATTAAATGGGAGTAAAAATCGATTAGTAGCTGAGAAATTGATAAATTCCTTAGAGAAAATATTTCATGCATTGAGGAGTAGTGAAAGGGAAAAAGTTGTCATGGTAGTTTATCTCCTCCAGGAGATGCAGATCAATGGTGGTCATTAATCCAAAACAAAAATGAAGATAAAAAAGTATTGAACATGGAATGGAGAGAGTTTAAAGATATTTTATTAGAAAAATAATTTCCTCATGACCATCGAGCGGATATGGAAAGATTATTTTTTTTGTATGGGGAAAAAGGATGATGAGAATGTCGCAAAGTATGAGGCTAACTTTACAAGGTTAGAATGACATGCAACAAATTATAAACGTAACCCAAGGAGTAAGATTGATTGATTCTTTGATGGGTTAAAACCATTTATATATTGATAATTAGTCTCACAATCCTTCTCATCGTACAAAGATATAGTCTCATGTGCTATCAAGAAAGAAAAGGAATTCTCTAAGTCTTACGACTTTCAAGAAAAGCAGGAGAAAAATAGATCAGTTGAACACTCTGGAAATGGAAATAAAGGGAAGAATGTAAAATTTGAATATCCATCTTGTGGTGAATATGTGAAGAAAGACCCCGATACTTTCCTGAAGAGAATGAGAGTCTGTTACAAGTGTGGTGAAAAAGGCCACCAAGCTCTTGATTACAAGGGGATGAAAGAGGATGTCAATGTTGAATGCTACATTTGTAGAGAAAAGTGTCATTATGCAAATGAATGTCCTAAGATCCATGGGAACTTACCTAAAAAAATGCCGAGGGAGCAAGACCAAGCTTATCCGATCACTACTGCGGAGGTTGAATCTCCGAAAGACATAGTGGTAGGTAATTTAATGGTTTACTGAAGTTTATCCAATGCTTTATTTGATTCTGGATCATCGCATTGTTTCATATCTTCCCAGTTTGCTAAGAAAATTAGATATTTTCAATTTTACTTAACAAGGGAGTTGTTAGTCAAAATACCTAAGGGAAGTATCATCACAACAAAGTTTTGTGAATAAGTTTCCATTAGGGAATATTAATGTTCTGTATCTACTAATCTCTTTATCATACCCATGATTGAATTTGATATAATCCTCAGCATGGATTGGCTTCTAGACCATTATGCAAAAATTTTTTGTAAGAAGAAGGAGGTTACAATTTTCGATGATGATAAGGAGTACCTTATCTTTAGATCAGAAATGTGACCACCTAATTCTTATTTAGATACTCCCCCAATTGCTCTACTACATTCAATTATTGTAGAAGAATATAATGAAATAACTATGGGTGATGAAAATAATGTTTTAATAGAGGACGTACCTATTGTGAAAGAATATGTCGATCTGTTTCCATAGGATTTACCCAGACATCCTCTTGAACAAAAAATTGAGTTTTCCACTGTTTTAATTCCTGGACCAAGGCCCATATAGAAGACCCCTCATATAATGGCCACTGTGGAATTAGTGGAAATATAGAAACAACTAGAGGAATTAATTAAAAAGGGATTTATTCACCCTAGTGTTTCTCCATGGTGTACCCCTATCGATTGTTTCTGATTGTGATCCCCATTTTACATCAAGATTCTAGAAAATTATTCCGAAGTTCCCGGATACTAAACTTCATTTGAGCACTGCCTACCACCATCAAACCAATGGACAATCAGAACAGACTACTCAAACCTTAGAAGACAAGTTGACATCTTTCTCACTTGATGTTCAAGGTATGTGGGATCAATATTTACCTTTGTTAGAATTTTCCTATAATAATAGATACCATTCAAGTATTTATACGGCACCCTATGAAGCATTATATGGCAAGAGATGTCACACACCAACTTGTTGGGATGATGTTGGTGAAAGAAAACTCATATGCTTAGAACTTATTGAGGAAACAATTGAAAAAGTTAAGATTATCCAAACCCACATCAAAGCAACCCAAATTAGGAAAAAGAGCTATACTGATAACTAAAGGAAGGATTTGGAATTTCAAGTAGGAGACAATGTTTTCTTGAAGTTATCTATATATAACGTTGTTATACATTTCGGCAAGAAGGGTAAATCGAGTCCCAAGTACATCAGACCTTTCGAAATTATAGGAAAAACTGGAGTTGTAGCTTATCCATTCACAATGACTCCAAGTCTCTCCAAAGTTTATGATGTGTACCACATATCACTGTTGAGAAAATACATGCCTGACCCAACACATGTACTCACCTATGAGGAAATTGAACTGGAACCTAATATGTTTTATTGTGAATAGCCTATCAAAATTCTTGATACCAGGGAACAAGTGCTGAGAAACCGGACGACTCATCTGGTAAAAGTTCTATGGAGAAACCAAAAGATGGAAAAGGAAACGTGGGAACCCAAGGAACTTATGATTAAGAACCACCCGAATATTTTTATTCAATAATATTATAGAAAATTTTAGGATGAAATTATTTTAAGGAGGGGAGAATTTAACACCCCAAGCTTCCATGATACGTTTCCCTTTAAATAATCCAGTAGCTTGCGTTGTATGCAACATGGAGTTTTAACACACCACAACCAATGAAACTAGCCATTATGAATAGTAATAACCACTTTTTCAAATTTTATAAATTTTAATTCTTAAATGGACTTAATTTTTGGATTCATAATATCAAAATTTGCTTAGGGTGAATGTTTGGCATTTTTCTGAGAACTTTCAATTTTTGAGGAATAGTGAAAAACTCTACGTTATTGTTTAAAACCAAATTTTTATTTAAATAATTAGTTATTTTATTTTAATTAATTCTAGGTAAATATAGATACATAATACCTATATATTTTCAATGTAATTTATTAGAGTCATTTTATAATAAGTTTAGATATATAAAATTTTGTCGATTTTTTTACCGTCATTTACCCACCTTCTAGGAGCATTTACAAATTTGCATAAAAATTAATTCTACCATTTATGTGAGTATAATTTAAAAAATCCCAGAGACATGGTTGATTTCAGTATATAAAATGTGGTTCAATAAGATGAAAATAATTTTTGGGGAATAGTAACTTTTGACTTTTATTTACCACAGTTAAAAGTAAATAGGGTAATTAAGGGTAAAAATGATATTATAATCACCCTAAAACATGTATTAATTCTATAGGATAAGTGTAATTAGACAAAAAACAACCTTAGGAATATTATATGATTCCCTTTGGTCTACTTGAATTATATTAGGACACTTATTATTATTTTATTTAAAGAAGAGTTAAAAGTGTTAAATTCAATGTTTAATAACCAAACAATTTTTAATATAAGGTAATACATAAGATAAATTTGACTATAATTATTAATTATAAAGATAAAAATATTTACTACCTAATGGTACTTTATAATTTTTATAAAATAGATAATTAAATTTATTTGTGACACAATGATGATGCAGTAATTACCTTATTAATGAAAGATTAAAATAATTGATATTATAAATATCTAAATAAATGTAATTTGAGATTTTCGATGAATTAAACTAATTTTATAGGTTAATATGACATTTTATGGTTTCTTAAATAATTTTTTTTCAATGTAATCACGCTGTTATGAATTTCACAAAAACCAAATACTAAATAGTGTCAAAATTGTCATAATTGAGTTTTTAAAACAAATACAATATTATTAATTGATATAATATTAATTAAAATATAAGGTTCTATAAAAAGACTTATATAACATTATATATATTAATAATGAACCACTTGGGGTTCTCTTGTCTTGTTATATTATGTTTATTAACCATATAATATAAAAATACAAAGAGACATGGTAAATGTCCAACTATTTAACTAAGAGTTAAGTCTAAATGATAAGGTTAATATGGTGATATAAACCTTACTAAAACCTATTTTTTGAGAGGTTTTAGACTGATACCAAATTTATCCTCAAAATAAATCATTTTGGATTCATTAGAAACCGAAAATATTTTATTATAAATTAATATTTCAAGCTTTTCCTAAAGTGACCCTCACATCTCTAATAAAAGGGTACTTCCCCTTCTCTTAATTTCACAACTCCAAAGCCATTTGGCTCTACCAAACCCTACAAAAATATCCTAACAACTTTCCTCCATTCATCCTAGAGGCCTTAATTTGGTCATAAATCCATCCTAAGGAGCCCTTTTTATCAAATCAAAAGGAAGAACCCGAAGAAGAGTTAAATATTTCATCATCATTTTCAAGTTGTTTTCTTCTCCCACTTCTTATTTCTTTGTTATTTCCATTATAAAATAATAATTCCAGTATATTATATATACTGTGATGGTATTATAAAAATTTTACAACCATATTCATTATTCTATCCATCATATGAATGACAAAGTCACCATACGTGCGTGCGTACGACTTACCGTCTCCATGTTGTGGTGTAGTTTGTTACTCAAACACTTAATTATTTGGATGAGTATAATAACAAGTATAAATGATGTAAATAATATATATAACATATTAATTATTCTGTATATATGATGTAACATCCAATTTCATACAATTTCACCATCAATATAATGATATTGTCGCTCGTGCGTACATACAGATTACCGTTTCCACGAACGCGATGAGATTCATTCCCCATCGTAATCATTCAAAAATAATTTTCATTTCATGATTAAAAATAATGTTTATGAACATAATATCATTATTTATATAAATCAAATACATCCTATCCATAACAAACATGGCTTACATAACCAAGCATATAAAGGAAAACAGATCAGTTAACACCTGAAATGATGATAGTACTGAAATATTATTTAAAAAGAAATATTATAGGATGATATATGATATAATATTTACATATATAGTTCTTTTATAATTTGATAACAAATTTTTAACTATTATATAGGATGTTATCATACCATACACTAATAAAAAGTACAATGTAATGGTTAATTTCACAATGTCTTTATTATCTGAGGTTGTTTTTATGTATCTACTGGGACCTCTTTATCATCCACATCTATGTTTCATAGAAATGTATTTCAAAACATTTTTACTATTTACTAGACTATGGGTTAAATTAATTTATAGCCTTTTCTGACTTTTTATAAAATGGTTTTAAATGAATCTTTATATAGTTTTCCAAATAAGGTACTTTATGACCTTTTCGACAAAATTAAGGTAAGAATGTATTTTTTTAACTTATATGGAGAGTGTGGCTATTTTACACCATTATATCATTGTCTAATCTTACCATAAAATCTTATACGAACATTTTCAAAATAAATGTTTTCTTTTATAATTATGTTCCTTTTAAATGATTTCAAAATAGAAAGATGTATTTATTTCAAATAGTTTTCATTTCATCTATGTCAACATGCTTTGATTGATTTTAAACTTGTTTTAAGGTGATTTATTATGATACAAATCTTCCATATTGTATTGAAGGTTTTTTGATATGTTTGACTGTGGATGTGTTATTTTTACACTATTCATGGTTTATGGATAAAGTATTGACATTTTGTATGCTAGTTTTAATACGAATGTTTATGTTATGTTTAAACATTTTCATATGAGGAATGCATTGGACTTAGTAAGTGATGAGTGGAGCCCGTTATATCTCCTAGATGCATCATTAGGTCTCATTATACAAACTAGTGTCTTGGCACAATACCTTGACAAAATCTTATTTTTAGTCTTGGCACAAGGCCTTGACTATGTGGTTATGAAGTCTGGCATTATGAATTCCATCATTATGAAATTGGATATTGATATTTCATGTGATTATTCAAATAGTAGAATATCCATGTGAATAAGTAAATGACATTATTTGATTTATATTGGACATATTATGTAGAAGTTTATGTTTAAAAGGCTTATGTTTTAGTCTTATACATTGCCTTAAATATTTATTATTATTTATGAGTGTTTCTTCTATATTTTTATCCTTACTAAGTATCTGAGCCACCCATTTCTATGTTTTATTTTTCCAAGGATGTAAAAAAGTATTTTATAGTTGACCTACAAGGATAGGATAAGGATATAAGTGTGTTCAAAAGGGGAAAAAATGTTGTTGATGTTTTTATTTCATGATATAATTTAAAACATATGAATGTACCTAGTACTTCCAAGGCTACTAAACAGATCGATATTTCAGGATTTTACCCCTTGTGATCATGCCAATGTCATGTAATAATGCACCGACTATGGGTACCTAGTATTGGGGCGTTACAATTTTTATATCAAAATTCAATATGAAATTGATTATAATGACATAAATTGGATTAATGGATGTATAATTTAACTAATTTTACTTTAAAACCAATTGAAAAAATAATTTTACTTTTTTAATAAAATGATTTAAATGTCAATTTTTAATTAAAATACATTATTTTTCAATATTCATTAAGAAATGTAACTTTTTAGAAAAATCCAAAAAACATACCCTAATATAATTTTGAAATTATTATTTCAAAAATGAATTTTATTTTATCTAATTAATTTTATAAAATTTCAAAAAATTAATTTTATTAATGTTCACATAAAAAATAAAAATTGTTTTTTAGAAAATAGTATTTTCAAAACATATAAAAAATTTACCGAAAATTAAGTAATTTTTTATAAATATATTTTCTTTATATAGAACCATTATACATAATATTTAAAAATTATTTATTAATATTAATATATATTTGTTTAATTTTTCGGTAATAATGGCCACATTTAAATAATTATATTAAATATATTTCTTGGTTTTCTTGAAACTCAGTATCATATATGACCTAGGATATCCTAGTGTTTCATGTGACTCATGATTAACTTGGTGTTGTGTGTAATAAAATATTTAATTTGTTTTTAATATAATAAAATATATCAAATAAATTTAATTAATTCATAAAAAATCACAAAAACTAAAGGGTATTACATTATACCCCCCTTAAAATGAATTTTTCCCTCAAAACTCAACAATCTGGTACAAAACAATGAGGATAATTATGACTCATTGTGTTCTCAAGTTACCTATAACTTAATCAAACTGGTGGTTTCACCACAAAACTTTGATAATGTGAGTGGTCATGTTTCATAAAACTTTCTCTGTATGATCAAGAATATCAACTGTTTTTCCTCATAAGAAAGATCTTGCTCTAGTGGTATGACCTCTGAGTATAATACATGAGAATGTTAAAGTATGTAATTCCTAAGTAAATATACATGGAACACATCATGGAATTTATAGAGGTTTGGTGGAAGAAAAAATAAATAAGCTACAGTCCCAATATGATCAATAATTTTAAAGGGACCGATATGCCTAGGGCTTAATTTCCCTTTCTTCCCAAATCTCATATCCTTACTCGAGGGAATTTTTTTTAGAAAAAAATTATCACCAACTTAAAATACTAGATCATTCTGATGGTTTTTAGTATAACTTTTATTCTGAATCTGAGATGCCTTGATGTGTTTTAATGTGTCTAACCATCTCTTCTATTTCTTCATTTATCTCAGGTACCAATAACTTTCTTTCTCTAAATTCTATCCATAAAATTGGAGGTATAAATTTATATCTATAAAGGGATTTATAACAAGACATATGAACACTTTATTGAAAGTTATTATTATAATAAAACTCAACTTGAGGAAGACATTTTTCACAACCATCTTTCAAATCCAAATAAGAAAATATCATCATATCCTATAGGGTTTGAGTTTTTCTCTCAGACTGACCATATTTTTGAGGAGAATACGCAGTGCTAAAATTCAACTCCAAATCAAGAGATTACTACAAACTTTTCCAAAAACATTTTGGTAAACCTTGGATCCTAATCAGACACAATGGAATGTGGTTGTCCATTCAAACTTACCACTTCATTAATATATATACTAAAAAGATGATCCAGAGAGTAGTCTTCTTTGATAGTGATGAAGTGTTCCAACTTTTTAAGTCAATTGACTACAACCCTTTTATAATTATAACCATTAGGATTTTTAGGGAGTACAATGATAGAATCCATGGTGATGTTTTCCCATTTCAATTCTGGTATGGGTAATAGATGTAACACCCCTTTAGACTTTTTTCTTTCAGCCTTAACTTACTAGCACACCAAACATTAAGATACAAACTCTGTGATATCTCTCTTCATTCTATCCCAAATAAAATACTCTTTAAAATATATATACATATTAATACTTCCAATATGAATATAGAATGAATAAATATGATATTCCTTTGACAAATCCTTCTTCAAGACTGGTTTGGACAGAACACATGAATGGTTCCCAAAACTTATCATTCCATCATGATCAAGGTTAAAATATAGAACATTTGTGACATTATTTTGTAGCTCTATATATTCCTTCTGTGCCTCTTTAATATTCACTTGGATATATAATTAAAAATTTAATTGGAAAAGATAATATTTTTCCCTTTCCTTCAAGATTTCATGATCCATCCTTTGAAAATCCAAAAACATCAGATCCTTTGTAATACCCAACATGGATAAGATAGAATTACATTTTTGAATCAAATAATTAACCAACTTGTTCTCTTTCCCAGTTTAGTAAGGTATTAGGAAATAATAATCTTTAATCATCTCTAATACGATTACTTGGTTCATATTCAACTCCTTCTGTGTAAATATATACTTCTATCTTTTATGATCTGCTAACTCTAAATCATGAGTTGGGTAATTTTTCTCAATAATCTTAAATTTTCATGAGGAATAAGCTATAACCATATCATTCTAAATAAGAACACATCCTAATCCCTTCATGGATGAATCACTATAGATTCCAAAAACCATTCCCACTACAAGGTAAAGTTAGAATATGTGTGATGAATAATCTTCTCTTCAGTTCCATAAAATTTTTCTCACATTTATTTTCCTAGAGGAACATGGATCCCTTCTAACTTAAATTGGTTAAATGATTAGATAGTTGTGAGAAATTCTCGACAAACCATCGATAATATCCAGATAAACAAAAAAATATGTATCTAATTCATAATGGTTAGTCTAGGACAATATTCAATATCTTCCATCTGTGATGGATCTATTGATATACACTCTCTTGATATTATATGACCAAAATATGAAACCTCTTATATCCAAAATTTATACATTGTAATTTTTTCAAATATTTTCTCATACCTTAGGGTATTTAGTAAATATATCAAGTGATATTTATTCTCTTACTTTATATTTGAAAAGATTAGAATATCATCTATAAAGACAACCATAAACTGATTAAGGTAGTCTATAAAGACTCTATTTATTAATTACATGAAGACAGTGGGGGAATTAGTAAGATCTAATGACATCACTATATATTCACAATTTCTATACCCCATAAAAAATGTTGTCTTGGGTATATTCTCGTTATTGACACTCAACCTATTATATCTATAATGAAGGTCAATTTTGGAAAAGTATTGAGCTCTGCTCTATTTTTCAAACAAGTCATCAATACATGGAAGATGATACTTTTTAATAACTTTGATATTTTTCAGCTCTCGATAATCAATGCAGATTCACATTGATCCGTACTTCTTTATAAAAAAGAACAAGGGAACCTCAAGGTGACACACTTGGATGAATGAATCTATTGTCAATGTTTTCCTATAGTTTCTTATTCAATTATTTCAACTCAATTAGGGAAATTCTATGAATATTCTTTTAAATTATTATGGCACCAAGTATGAGTTATATTAAGAACTCAACTTCACATTTTAGTGGAAAGAAAATTAACTCTTCTATAAATACATACAAAAATTTCTATAAAATAGGAATATCATCAATGTCAAGTTTCTCCCCAAAAATATGATATAAACACCCCTTATGAATGGGAATTGATACCCATACAATGGATGTGATCTCCATCAGAAGTTTTTACTTATTGTCACATTGATATATGATCATAGGTTAGTTTTAAACAATAAACATAAATTCCTATTCTCGATAATTGATGTAGGATTTATGCAGATAAAGTAAATTCATGCCCATGATAACATAAAATTCCACTAGAGGAAGAATGAAAAGACTTCCAGGAAGCATATTGGTGCCAACATCAACCAAAGAATAATCAAACACTTGAGATGAAATGATCATACCATTAGGGGTTTCACAGATAATTCTATATATAATCATTTGGGTGGAATCTTGATACCCACATAAAAATATTCACATATGAAATAATGAGTATATCTAGAGTCAAATAAGACATTAAAAGATCTAAAGTGGATGGTAAGTGTACCTTTCAAAAAAAATTTATCACACCCCTCATCAGAAATAGTGATCATATGATATTTACCTTTGTCTCTCGACTTAATAGGTTTCTGAAATTGATCATCATCATTAATATTCATATCTAGGAACTAGTTTTCATAGTGATCATTAACCTTTCATTAGAAGAACTAGAGTGTGGGTGGTGTATTCTATGCAGATTTCATTCTATTCACATTATTAGATAACATGTTTCCATCACTTCAACAATCAATTGACTGATGTACTTACCTTCCATAATTAAAACATTTACTAGTCCCCTTAATAAAATTTCCTAGATGTTTGACCCCAGATTTTGAGCATAAATGAAATATCATCTTTTTATCTTCATGGTTCATATATTTTCCTTTGAGTTCCATTTTTATATTCTTATCAAAACCATGAGAATGATATGTAACCCCAACCTGTATTTCCACCTCAACAGCACATCGAAGAGTCTCTTCATTTCTACTAAAGTCTATTATGGATAACACCCTTAAAAAACTTGGTTTTAAGCAATTAAATAATTGATCAAGCTTATATTCAAGTTGGATGATAATACCAGAAGCATACCTTATAAGTATTGTAAAATTTTCATCATTGGTACCAACAAATACATCATCCATTTTCTTTATCTCACACTACTGGAAAATAGATTTTTACCAACACATATATACCAATGGTTTAAGAAAACCATTGGTGTATATGCGGTAGGCATGTCTATCCCTATGATTTTAAAGAAACTGTAGGTATATCGTCCCTCATATTTCAATCCTGTCAGGCTCATTCCTATGTGTCTCTCCCCAAAAAACTCTTTACGCCCCTACAATCCTCTTCTCCCTGTCAGGCTCATCCCTTCGATGAATGAAGAATCGATTTGTTGCAGCTTTAAAAGCATAGACTCAGAGAAAAATTGGTCACCCAGGAAGACTCGCTGCTTCCATAAGGAAAGATCAGGTTTTTTTAATTTCAAATTTGAAGGTTTTTAATCAGTTTCAACCTGACGCACCTCACATACATAGGGTTCAATTTCTTCCCCTCTACTCCCATCTCTTTTCTCTCTAGCCGTGTTTCACTCTTCCATAGCCCGGATGAGCTCTATGAATGGTATCCTGAGGTAGAACTCCTCCGGTATTTGTATCCTTTTCACAGAAGGTGCCACCACCAGTATCAAAAGTAGTTATATACTAATTTCATTCAATTCATCACTCAATTAGCCTATCATTTGATTTTACTACTGAAAATATTGAAAAAAATTCATTTGGTGAACATATATGTCTATTTTAGTGTTACTGTTTTATAATTTCTTCATTGACATGGAAAAGGTTTTGTATTTCAAATACCTTCCCCTCCATCAAATCCTTGCTTCTGTGGTGTTTCTCCTATAGGCCCTTCCATCTAATCCCTGCTCACAATCTGATATTTCCATTTTATATCAAATTAATTACTCCATTATCTTGTTCAACATATTTTTCATATAATTAGTAACAGTTAAGGTAGGTCAGTCGATTGATTGATCTGGGAAAATCAGATTGATGGGTGGCCTAATTTTGGGTGGGCATGCATTTTATTTTGCATTATGTATATATGAATGAGTGGGTAAATTTACTGTAAACTCATAGGTCTCCAATTCTTTTTCTTGGTTTCCTTACAGGGTTCTCTTTCCCTATTGTAATTTTTGGTTTTTTCAAACCCTGGCTTAAGGGACTGACCTAATTTTTTTGGTTTCTTTGGTGTTTAGGGTTTATGGTAGTTTCTTATTGGTTGTTTGGACATCCACTATTAGAGGAGATGCATTATTGCTCATGTGTTGTAGATTCGTGGTAGCTTTTCTTATGCCCTTACTATCAAGGTCAAATTTTTTGTTATGAAATATAGGTTTTTTTGATATATTTATTTTAAAACCCATGCATGTTGATAAATATAATCTTTTTGATATAACATTTTGACTTAACTAACCCATTTTCATTGACCATTTTATCTTCATTTGTGAGTTTTTAATCAATCTTTCAATAATTCCCAAATTAGAAAATTTATCTAGAACACATTCTAGATGATTAAAAAAATGATACATATATTAGGGATTATCTTAAAATTGTTTCATAGATCTTATACGTGTATAAATATCTTCAATTAGATGATGGAAGTGAAGTATAGATGGAGTCAAAGATAAAGAGGGAGGAGGGAAAATATAGGGAGAGTAGCCACTGCATGTGGAAATACAGGGAATGAACAAAGGACCCAAATATTTTGGAAAATTTGTCTATAAATGACTATAATACCCCTAAATAAATCCGGGGTTGGGAATCTTCACTATACTCCCAGTGGTCCCCTCGAAACAAAGATAAATCAGAATAATACTAATTATACTATTAAGGTACTGAATAAGTTTTCTTCACCATACTATTTCCTGATAGGATCGTAGGTGAAAATAATGATAAATTGGTAGTTTTATATTATTAGCAAAGGACATAGGGCATAAAACCTAGGTAAGAAAGAATAATAATTAAGAAGAATGAAGAAAGGGACAATAAAATTCTGAAAAGACTCCAAAAGCCAAGGATGAAGGGTGAGCCCACAATCCTGCTGTGCAAGATATCCAAACAAAAGTACATTTCTCGATATACCTGAACCAACTACCCCAAACCACATTTATTACCTATCAGATACCATGACAACACAACAATAATGTAAAAAATACAATAATTCCATTATTTAATATCTTCAGCCCCACCACTAGCTGCTCACAACACCCTACACAATACACCACTTATATAGCTTCTTACATGGAACCTTTATATCATTTCCCACTTGTTTGAAAACTCGCCTTGTCCTCAAGGTGCGACTGAGCTCTAGGAGACGTTCTGGCCTATCCTGTTTCATTATCTTCTCTTAGAATAATTAGGATTTTTCCAGCTTTTTTAGGTAGAGAAGATTATCCATAGCGAGACCAAGTGTAGCCTGAAATGACTCCGCTCGCGACCCTCCTCCCATCCTCACTTCCCCTTGCATCATTCCCCACTTCTTTGTCCCTACAACACTACTCCTCTCCATCCTGAATCCCCCTTTATGCCACTCCCATCCTGATTCCCCCTCGCTGCTGCTCTCATCCCACTCACTGCTCGCATCTTGCGCTCGCTGCTTGCCGCTCCCTGC
Organism: Viscum album; assembly: GCA_963277665.1. Classification (NCBI taxonomy): domain Eukaryota; kingdom Viridiplantae; phylum Streptophyta; class Magnoliopsida; order Santalales; family Viscaceae; genus Viscum; species Viscum album. The sequence continues at coordinate 466,901,087 of OY728142.1, read as the reverse complement.
TCACCGCTCACCACTCGCCACTCACTACTCACCGCTCCCCACTCCTCGATCCCCGCTCCCCACTTTCCGCTCTCCTCTAGCCCCTCCCCACTCCCCATCCTTCATGAAACCCCCTCCTCATCCTCCTCTAATCGATCATCCCCTCTAAGGCTGCACATCCCCCCTAGGTCGAGCTTTCCCTCACCCGACGTGAATCCCCCCTAGGTCGAGCTTTCCCTCACCCGACACGAATCCCCCTAGGTCGAGCATCCCATCTGGTTGGGAATACCGCCTAGGTCAAGGATCACCTCTATTCAAGAATCCCCTTCTTCTGGTATTCTTTGGAAGTGAGTCTGAAATATTCTTCTAGTATGGTTAATTGATTCATTATTTAGTTTGAGTTTTGTTGATTGAATTGGTATCATTTCATATTGTTTCATTTATCTATGATGGATGATTGATTTTGGTTTTCTCAAAACATAAAAATAGTTATCATTGTAGTGTTTGTAGATATAAATCATTATAAGTTCAGATAGAAGATACCATGAGAACATTATTTCTTTGCGATTTAGGCGAAAATTATATGATGTGTTTCTAGTTTCATAAAGAATATCATATTCTATGTGAAATCATTTGGAGCTCATAAAAATGTGAAGAATATTTTATGTGTATAATTATTCATACCATTGATGGTTTTTGGATGCATTTTCATGTGAATCGAGTGTTATAATTTTCAAATGAAAATGTTATCCAATGTATATTGTTTTAATATGTATATGATGCATGTGAAGGGAAATTGGTTTACGGATAAATTTGTTGTTCTTTTTTGATTCACATACAGTTTAATGGGTAACCATATTTTATTAAATTATAATGTGTTATCTAGATGAAAATTTCCTTATAAATATGGCATTAACTCATGGGAAATGTGTTGAAACTGTTTTAGAGATGTGATTAGAAAGAATGTATTTTCGTATTTCCTCTGTGTTGATTTTTTAAATGGAATAACAACACTATATGAAGGATTCATTTTTCAAAATTATTTTCCTTCAATTAAATATATATATGTGAATTCCATCTTATGTGAAATTTCCATTCGAGTATTGTTTTATATCAACAAGTATAGTAATAAGGTGGGTTTATCAACTTCTATTCTATAACACTGACTGAGGATTTATTCTCAACACTAAAACAATTTTCTTTATAGCTAAAAAATGTTTTATTTTCTTTGATCTTTCTTATTTCTTACATTCTAAACATGTTTATGTCGAGGAAACATAGTTTTCTCTTTTTTATCATGTTTATTATTGTTTGAAAATTTCATATTCACTTGAGCAATTAACGAACTCTCAATTTTTTCTCTTTTTTTGGTTTATCTTTTTATAACTCATCAGACTATATGATCAACCATTATTTCTTATCATGTTCAACATTCTTCATAGGTGTCGATACATTTGTAGCAACTGATTTAGAACATGATAACATTGGCTCTTTTCTCTTGCCACTAATCAAATTATTTTGACTAGGAATCAAAGTCATACATATGATAACTCCATGACCAACATAATCACACCTTAAAAAAACTTCTTCAACTTCTTTTTATTTTACTTAGGAAATATCTTAGGATATTCTTCAGAAATTTCAATTACTAATCCAATTCTACTATCTATTTCTTGGATGGTTTCCATTTTTAGTTGAAATTTTCTATCATAAACATTGTAGATATTTATTTCTATAATTACCTCTTATCTAACTTTGATCCTTGTTTCTAGGGAGTATCATGGTTCTTTTGGGTCCACCTCAGACATTATTTGGAATCCGCTGCTGAAGGTAAATCAGTTTGGGTCATCGTGGTTCATCTGCCACAAATTGAGGTTGGTTTATTATGCCCTCTTTGTTTGGCCTAATTTAATTTGGGTATTTTAGTGATTTATGTGTACATGACAAATTTATATTAGGTATGAATGTCATGAATAATACTACTTTACATATGGCCCCACTTATAATTTTCCTAATATGATGTCATTCTTTTTTATGTATTTTTTACTCTATATATAGAACTAATAGATATAATTATTAATATGAATTGACTAATTATTATTAATTTCATGGTCAAATAGAACCCAAATGAATGAAATTTTCCCAGATAATATAAACAAAAAACAAGACAAACTAAATCTAATGGAAATGTCCCAAAAAAACTTGTATTGAACAAAACCAAACTAAGCTCAAACTCAAGAAAAACTGATTATATACCATTAATAGGAAGAGTAATTGTTAATTAATAGGAATGTACTATTTGATAGTATCATTTTGAAACATGGATCTGTTTCCCCCTTGCTTGCCGGAACATGATTTGACCCATGGGGCGTTGTGGTTCTTATATATTGGGTGGTGATGTGTATAGTCACAGGAGACAAGTATGTTTTAGTTTAGTTTTTATTTTATTTTATTTATCACATTGGACACTTAGGTGTTTTTCTGTTTTCTATGGAAAGAGGTAGTTATATTATGTGAAGGGGTTCAGATTGATTCAGTTCACTAACTTTAATCCAAGGTAAGATTCTATGGTTACTACTTGTCTCACACCTCATATATTTGGGGATTCCAGTGTTTTTGACTCCATATTATGTTTTCAGTAGGGTGTTGGATTGTTTTGTATTGGTTCGAGTGGATTTGGTTCTCTACTTCCAATCGAGGTAAGCCTTTAATTCTGTTGGTTGGTTTCTTACTGGTTATTTAGTGTCCTTTATGTGTTTTAAGGTTCCTAATTTCATTTTTGTAGTGCGTTGAACCCTACTTGTTGGTTTCAAGTCACCAAGTCAAGGGCGACTCACCTGCGTGTGAATAGGTAAGTAAGTATATGTATGGGGGTTCCCCCGTTACGTGTATAGTCATCCATAGTAGTGATTATGCATGTATGGAGCTGGGTGTGCCCATTTATATATATATATATATATATATATATATATATATAAATGCATACACAGGTGAGTGGAGACTGGTATATGCATATAAGCATATGTGCAAGGATCCCCTTGCACATGCTCATGGCCATGCGGGTGTGTGCATAGGGGGTAGGTGTCCTTGCATGTGTGTTAAGGTGCGTATACCCAGTGGGGGAGTAGTAGCTTTTAGTTAAAATGCTCCAAGAGCTGAAGTCGATGGCTTGGGTCCACCTTGAGGTAGGGTCCCTCTCTTAGCCTCTTTAATTCAAGAATGCTTTAAATTGAATTTACCTTCTTTCTTAGTTATACTTAATTATATTGATTTTAATATCTTGAATAACTTTTTTTTAATATAATTGTTTCATTTGATAAATAAATTGTGTTTTTGTAATAAAACCTCTCCAACGGAGGTGCACTGTCTGTGACAACTCACAGTGATAATTATGCCAATCTAGTTGCTTAACATATTGCATTTGATTTGTGATGAATGAGTTTTAGAGTAAATGTTAAATATAATTAAATGAATTTTGTGATAAAACCATGCCATGATTTTATAATAAAACCCCTCCAATGGAGGTGCGCTGTCTTCTAAACCAAAGAGTAGTGATGGTTATTTGTATCATGTTTAGATTCGGTTTGAGTTTTCCATATGTCTCTGGTTGGAGTTTATTTTGTGGCTTGTTAGTTTTTTTCATTGAATAATTTAAATTGGCTTATCATACTCATTTAGATCGAATGAAAATGCCCAAGTAGGCATATGTCTTGACCATAACACTTTCCTTTTCAAACATTGAATATTATAAATGAAATTTCCATGTTTAGGTGAAGTGAATGAAATTTTAAATGGTATGTGTAGGGCGTATGATTATTTTTTGTCGTTTTGTTTCCCATTAGACGTTGCATCATTGAGCTACTCACTACAACCTTCCGAAAATCCCTTGTTATAACATATTAAATAGTTGATTTGTTCTATCATGTCTGTTGCGACCTTATCTTATGGCAAAACCCGTTTGGGTTGTTTTCCTATCCTCTTGGACACCCCTTTGGGTATTTACTCGAGCCTTTATATATAAAAACACTGATGGTGTCATTGTTTAACATTTGTTAGGCTTATGGTGCTCCCCACCATAAGATTCATCTTACCACCACCAATTCATATTATTTAGTGCCTCCTCCATTCAATATTCATATCCTAGTCTATCCTCTCACTCACATAGTCTAGACTCATCTCTCAAGTATTATCCCATGCCTCGATGCACATCTCAATATCCAACTAGACAAATAGGATGATTCAGCTCATGATTGTCTTAGTCACAAAATCACACCATATCAAACCCATCTACATTCTTATCTCATCCACATGAAAATCCTCTAGGGTCCCTCAGACCCATCCAAGTCGCTACTCACTGCCCATAATCCTCATCCCACACACTATGGTATTCTCTCGGCATGTTGACCATTACGTAATTATATTCTCAATAATCCAGTCAAGAACCTCATCAAAACCATGTATTATAACCCAAACCCACTAACCAGGTTCCATCGTAAGCTAAATCACACCAAGCCTCTTAGCATTATAATGAAAATCTGTCTGACAATACCTAAATCCCACACTAGCATCTCATCCTTAATCTTCTTAGTTGAACTCTGGAATCATTAAATGGAGTAAAACCTTTTATAATAAATTTTGTGACTTAGAGGGACCATCCCACTCTAAGAACCCACCAAGATTCCAATACATCCTCATAAGTATTTCCTCATCAAATGCATGATGTACAATTTCCACACCTATCACTACAAGGCGCAATCCTCTTAGAAATATTTTACTTCATCTAAACCATCATCTAGTCCATACACATATCATCCCAATTATAAGACATATGTTAGACCACTCATATCCCAATTTATATCTTATCTACTTTGAGACCTAGTGAAAGTGTGATTTTATTTAAATAAAATCACTAAAGAACCTTCTCTAAACCTAGGCGGCTTGTGAACACCATATCTATAGGTCTACTATGTTAATATATTTCCTTTCATTTACCGTCCTTAGTGTCCATGACTCCCATGGAACATAGTTATAATAAACCCCTTGGAAACATATGACTGAATAATCATGTTAGTGTTTAATTATCTATAGAGGCTCTTAATACATTCTTTATACACATGGAATTCAATTTTTTTTCCTAGGTTGATAATTCAAAATAAGGGAGGAATCTCTACATCTTGGAATATTTCCTATGATTTCATAGATAACAGTGGTTTCCTATGAATAAAAAATAATGATAGTATGTTCTCATAAGACTCAATGATATCTTCTATCTTTTACCCTAGAGAAGATACAGATTGTAATAATTAATCAATTGATGCAGTCCCCGCCTCTGCAGCTTATCATAGTGCCTCTACCTTGGTAGCAACATCATGTCTAGCCTTCTCTACCACATCATGGAGCCTATATTGTTCTCATACTGTCTTATATTCAATATTAAACATGTAGCATAGGTGAAAAAATCCTATTTAATCCTATCAATTTCAAAACACTCAGCATTAAATGAATTTAGGCGAGTCACTAACTCCATTTCATGCTGAGAGAATTTTTTTAGGGAATTATTTTGATGTTGTACAACCAAACATGAAACATCCACTATTGATAGGTTCAAATCAAAGTACCCATTATCCTCCCAAATAGTGACTACCTTCTCCACCCCTAGCATGTAGTACTTGATATAAAAAACCCACTAGAGCTGAGGGTTCTAAAAATGTACCAGAAGTGGTCCAAATGGTCTATGAGCTCTTTAAAGGGCCCCTCTAAGATCATTCTTTATATCTCTCCCAAAAATTTACACCTATTTTTTTTTATTTAAATGCAGATTACTCTGAACCTTAGCCTATTCCTAGTTAAGGAACATATATATATATTCATGAATAAGGTTAAATATATATATTCTAAGAGATTCTGTGTTTGATTGCACTGAGTTTTTGTGTGTTTTCTATGTGATTGCAGGTAATTTCAGTGAGTTTTTGTGAGTTTTTTGTGTTTGGAGTGAGTTTTCTGGGTGTTTTCAGTGATTTTTGTGTGTGCTTTCTTTGTGATTGAATGTTTGATTTGTGTTTTCTATTTTTGCAGTGTGTGTTTGTGTGATTGCAGGTTGTAGGTTGCCTACTTTAGTGTGTATTTTCTATGTTTGTAAGTTGCAGGTCGGCTGTTTTGGTGTGTGTTTTCGGTGTGTTTTCCTTCATGATTGCATATTTCAGGTTGCAAGTTGAATACCTGCATTTTATTGCAGGTGCTATCCATTAAAAAAAGTGGGTGGTGCTGTCTGTTAAAATGAGGGGGGGGGAGGGGGGGCTATGATAATATTTTCAAAACTGTTAGAATACCTCTATATAATTCTTGTAGAGATTTATCCCAATGGTTCAAGCTGAACCATTGGGAAAACATAATTCCCAAAGATATTTATTCCAATAGTTCCATCTGAACCATTGGAATAATTTATCCCAATGGTTCATCATAAACCATTGGGATATTGAGATCCAAACTGTTCTATCCCAATGATTCAATGTGAACCATTGGTATATGGCTATCTCGGGGGCCCAAGTGCCAATGGTTTGTAAAACGACTGGGATTATCAATACCAACGAGTTTAGGGCCTTTCCCAATGATTTTAAACCGTTGGCAAAGGTAGGGTTTCCAGCAGTTTCAAGTAACTCCTTATGCATTTTTTTATGAATAATATGAGGAAATTCTTTTTGGAAAATATGTTATTGAACCCATCCCAGTCTATAGAGTTAATACCATCCTATTTCCTCGTATTATTGATAAGATTTCACCATTGATCCAATAACCTTACAAATTTTAGACATCCAAAATGAATTTTTTATATTCTGAATACTATAGAATAGAAAATATTTTTTCTATGGTGTGGATCCATTATTTATCAAATAGTGTATCATATGGTCCATTGAAATATGGTAGAAATTTAATTATGAAGGACTCAACGGAATATTGTTCTCTCGTTTGTTCATTTGGAAGTCTAATATGATGCATATCTTGAGAAAGTTGTGTGAGCATAAAAATGATATTTTTTATTCTAAATCCCATAATGTTTGGATTCTCAGGAGGAAAATCATCGCATTTTCCATTACACTCAACATTAACACAGTTTCTTTGGGTTTCGACCTTGACTAAAAAAAATCAGTCTAAGAAACAATAATCATGATGAGAAACTACATAATCATGAAAAATAACTTATAGGATGTATAAATAATAACAAATTTATTAATCTATGACACCTTATGTTTATCCTAAGTCATTAATAATCATCATTTATTTAAATCATTTTTTATGGTTCACAAAAAGTTAGTTAATTTTCAAAGTGTATCCCCTAAGATTATTAAAATATGTGTACAAAAAAAGTCCATTGTCGTTAACTAGGAGATGATAGAGTCTATATAAATTAACCATTTTTAAATTTATTACCCCTAAGTACCAATTTAATTGATCCACATCCAATTACACTATCCAGAGAGGGATATAATTTCTTGAAAACCACTCACTCTATCCTTTATAAAAATTCTAGGATATTTTCCTCTAATTTGACTCATCCTTAGACTTATCTTTAGACATGTCCTTAGGGATCTCACTAATCTTTTATCAAACTATTTTCCAAAGGTTAACTAAACCTATCCTCGTATACCAACTATAGTTACCTAGGATTATCATACATATATATTACATATTTTTTAGTAATATTCATTACATTATACAAACACGTGCTTGAGGATCATAATATCTTAGTGTATTTGGAAACATGGAAACACAAATAACTAGTCCACAGGTAAAATAATTAATCTCATAGTATGATCTTAATAATTATCACCCCTTTTAGATATATCACATGTAATAATTTTTTTTATAACATGATGAAAGTAAACATAAGAAATGGTGAGATCAAATACCCAGTAAGGGTAAACAAGGGAGATACGTAAGCTTAAATTTAATATAAGGGTATGAGAACATGAGCATAACATTTTAAAAACAAAACATTCATATAAAAGATCATAATAATGAGTCATGGAATAAATATTGTATGTTTATAAGACATAAATCATAATATAATCAATGAACATGAGCTATGATAACATAACATTGGCATAATAAATAGTTTCTTGGAATACAAATAAGAATATAAAATTATTTCCATATTAATCAAGGATCATTTCCAAGGCTATCATGGTGGAATGAGCTCACTCCTAAAACCATCATAGTATTCAGGATTTAATCCCAATACCACCATGGTGGAAAAAGTCCCTTACTAAACTGGGTTTACTCCCCATCTCAATTCTGTCTATCTCATGAGATATAAATCATTACCAATTGTATTTAAGGGAGATACCAATCTCATAATGAAAACCATATTTATTTATGCCACAAGATCATATAAAATTCATTTTATCATAACCCATGAAATAAAATGGGCTTCATAAACACTTCTTTATATAATAACATGTGGAAAAGAAGTGGGTTTCATAATAATGTTATCATGGTATAACCAATGGAGGAGAAATGGGTTTCATAGACATAATTCCATCATAAACATGAAATATACAAAGAAATAATAGAAAATGTATTTATATATCATTTAACCAAAAAAGAATTTTTAATATTAATGAATGTATTATTAGATAGAAAACGATTTTAACTGATAATTTAAAACATTTCATGAGGAAAATATCTTTCCAATTTATAAAAAAACTGAAACAAAAACAATCTTAAAATAGCCTTAAAATATTATAAATGAATCTTTTAAAAAATAATGGTCATGATTATGTGAACTTTCATTCATGAAATATATGATAAAACCATGATTTATTTCACATTTTCAGTAAAAGATAACATATATTGTTTGAAAAAAGAATTGAAGAATCCTTTAATTTTTTTTAAAAAGTAAAACATGGGTAAAATGTATTTTAAAAATCCTCAAAGAACAATAAAACTTTTTTTGAAAACATTTTTAGAAAACATGGTTTGGGAAGAAAATATAATTCTGACCGAAGAGGGAAATAAATATGGATTTTATTAAAATAATTTTCTCAATTTTTTTAAATACCAAAGAATGGAAAATGGAATTATTACTTGAAAAAATCATTATAAAAATAGGATAATAAACTTATTTATTTTCTTGAGAGATGGATCATAATATTTTATCATCATAAACATAATCACAAATAATCTCAAGAAACAATAAGATTATAACATAAAATAAATACCACTTTGGTAACTTCAAATCATAAGCCCCAAGAAGGAATAAAATAAAATAGAACTTAAAATATCATGAAGATAAATTCACTCATGAAATTATGTTACAAGGGTCTATATATATACCTCATGGAAGAATATAGATGCATAACATAACATATGTATTAAGGAAGGAAAATTAAGAAAAAAATATCTTACATTAAGTCTTGAATTCCAATATACATGTACAAACCTCATTTATAATAAATATAATTTTATTATACAACTATTAAATAATTATATATATATATATATATATATTACAATATATGATTTATTTATAACCTTTTATTACAAATTTATTCATAATTTCATGTTAATGTTACGTTTAGGGTCAAACTATTTTTTTCTCGTATATGTTTTGATTTTTTAATTTTTTCCTATTAATTTGATAATGATTTTTTCATATAAAGAGTGTTAAACATGAAATAAATATCATATATATTCATTATATATGTATTTAGAGTAATCTAAATAATTTAGTGATATAAAATAAAATACACTATTCATAGAGATGGTAGGCTATACATGTGCATGAACATTATTTCCATTCTCTTATTGGATTGAAATAAATAAAGGTAAATGATATATTATCATTATAGAATAATTTTTATTTTATATATATCACATATTTTCATTAAATTTATCCTTATTACCTTTTATTTAAAGAGTTAATGAATCACATCGCTTTGCAAGGTGGTTGTGCGTCGTACACACGAGCGACGTTATCATATTCCCACAGAATGTAAAGTAAAAATTAACATGTGATATCATGATTGAATAAGAATTAAAATATCATAAATATATTATATAAATATTTAATCTATAATTATAATTATTTGTGAGGGGTGGTAATGAAAAAACGAATGACATCGATTCATGAGGCGGTAGTCCGTCGTACACATAAATGATGATTTCACCATTCATTTGATGGAACTGGAGATGGATGTCGATCATTCCATTAAAATATTAAATATAAATATAAGAAATATATTTATCTTATTATATAATCATGGTATAATAATAATTTAAGTATATTTATAAATAAATAAAATAAAAATGCTTGTTGATGAACGTTACATCCTCTTCGGATATCCTCCTCGGGTTTTCCCCAAAAGAGTTCCAAGGTTTGATTTTTATCCAAAATAATGATTATAGGATGATAGGTGGAGATTTTTGAATGTAATTGGGTTATTATTAGACAAAAAAATGTTTTTAAGGTGTGAAGAGTACATGATAGGGGTGGCCTATTATATGTGAGGTGAGTGACACAATTCTATTTTTTTGAAAGAAAAAATTGTACCCATGTTTTTTCATGAAAAAAGGATAAAATAATATAATATTATTGATAATATAATATATAAGGTAAAAATATGTCCATACATTGGGTGTTGGAAAAGGTTTCGGTTATTTTTAATCCATATCTTTTTAGTTTAACCCATGATAAAACCATTTTACCCTAACTGTGATAAATAATTTTTATTTCTTTCACTATTCATTTTGGTCAAAAATTACTCCGACCTTATTAGATAATATAAATTATGATGATTAAAAATTTGGAATCAATTTCCCTGAATTTAAGTCACAGAATTTTTAAAATTTAATTTAAAAATTAATCCTGCATATGTGGTGAGAAAACATGTTTTTAAAGAGAAAATTTTCATAACATTTCAGCTATTTTATATCAGAATTCAATATGAAATTTATTATAATTACATAAATTTGATTAATTAATGTATATTTAAACTAATTTTAATTTAATAACTTATTTAAAATATAATTTAACTTTATAAATAAATTGAACAAAAAGTTAAATTTCAATTAAAATTCAGTGTTTTTCACTACTAATCAAAAAAGAAAACTTTAAAAAAAATATAAAACAATTTACCCTAAGATAATTTTTACATGGTTATTTAAAAAATAATGTTTTTTATTAATTAAACTTTATAAATGTGTGAAAAAATAATTTTATAAATGTTCACAAAAAGTAAGAAAATCATTTTTATAAAAAAATAGTGTTTTCGAAACATATAGACACTTTATAATAAATTTAGTTATTTTTTATCAATATTTTTTAATTATATAAAAACATTATAAAAAAATATAAATAATAGTAATTAATATTCATATCTATATGTTTAATGAATAGGTAATAACTATCATGTTTATATAATTATATTAATAATATATCATGGTTTTGTTAAAATTTAGTGTCATGTTTAATGCAAGCTATCCCTGTGCTACATGTAGAAAAAGATTAAATTGTTGTTTTTTATTAAGAAATAATAAATAAAAGTTTATTTTAGCTGAATATATCATATAAATTTAATTAATTCCAAAAATAATTCACAAAAACTCTGGGTGTTACAGTTTTCCCGAGGAGTAAGTTAAAACTTTCTAATCACTACTTTTTCATTTATGTTCATTTATTTATTCTTTAACTCTACAAAATATAATATAAAAAAAATAATAAAATTACATAAATATTATTATTATTCTTAAATTTTATATTTTTTGTGTAATAATAATTATATACCTTCCTCCCATTCATTATAAAATGAAAACATTGCTCGTGTTGCGTGAGGACATCTGCCTCTATGAGGGACGTATTTAATTTTTCATCATCACCTTACATTGATAGTTATAAAATATTAATTTAATGAATAAATATTATATTTACTAAATAATTATTATTTTATAAATAAAAATAATTATCTACCTTCCATCCATACCATTCATTTAGAAATGAAAACTTCACCCTGTCTACGTACAAACTACCGCCACAGAAAATGATGTATTTCATTTTTATCAACGCTTTATATGTTTGGTTATAAAATATATTTTATGAATATATATGATATTTATGTTTAATATTATTCATGAATATGGTTCTTAAAGTATGAAATAAAAATTAACGATCATTATAAAATAATTTATAGATATCATCAAATTAACAAAAACAAGCTCGTCATGGATCCTGTTCTCACGAATCATGCTAATCATTTACATAAAATGAACTTGGAATTGAATAAGTAATTGAAAAAATGACTTAAATATACTTTATAATCTATGAATTATGAACTTGGTATCATATAATAGATTTTGATATTTCCATTTTGAAACATCTCATAAATAATCAGAATTACTAACATCTGATGATGAAAATAATCATTAACTAGATTATGAATGTGCAAAGAATGATTATTATTAAAGAGTAGAAAAGTTAATATATAAGAATAAGGTAATTAAATAATTTATTAATATGTTTGTTTTTATTAAATTGATTTCATGGAAACTAGAGAAATGTTAATGATTTTTTTCTTTCCAATCTCATTTTGAATTCAAGATTGATATAAAAAAATTACCATATAAGGAAATTGTGTGATCCTTATCTCTAATAAAATATTTATTTTATTATCATCTATTTTTTCATGATATTTAAATTTCTTCCTACCATGTAACTTCCTATTTCATTTATAATTCATTTGAATTTATGATTTTAAGAGAAACACGCCTCACTTTTTCTTTTCAGTTGCAAACCTTTTCCATACATATCCTTATTATTTTTATAGACATTATTATATATAATTATATGATTTATTAAGATATTTTTCAATTAAATTGAGTTTATTTACAAAATTAATATTTTTTAATGTTTTTATATGGTCATTTTCCACAAAATTTTACTTTTCACAAAATATGAAAAGAATATTATTTTTAAATTTTTTTTATACATAATAATTTTACCACTTCCTTAACTATACTTATTTAATAAACTTACTCACCAATAGTCCATGGTTTTCTAAAAGAATTTATTTTTCATTAGTTTTATAAAACATTTTCTCAAAATATTTAAAAAATACTAATAACATTTATTCTCCTTCCTCTATATAAATTTCAACACTCTTATGAAGGAGTTTTCATCTATGTTAAGATCTTTTAATTTTTCTCATAATTCAATGGGAATATTATCAAGGGTAAAATCCATTTTATTTTTCTATATGTCAATTAATTAAGAAATATAGTTATATTTAGTAAACCTATTAGCTTTTCACGTATTAAAAAAGTTTTCATGAATTATGAATGTTTTCAAGTTCTTGTGGAACATTTATGTATGATTTTTAATTATATGACTAGTGGACCCTATATATTCTAATAAATAATTAGATAAAACTTTATATCTCATGATATGATATGTTTCTAGGAATGCGAGTGAACCTAATACCTTAAGGGACCTCTTATACTATGTTTCTGGGAATTGATGTGAACCTAATCTCTTATGGGAACCTATTTTCTATACAATTAATGTCCCAATAATGAGAATAAACAAATGAAATGATTTATCTATATGTATATATATCCCATAATTTTATTCCTCATTTATATTACATGTTATGTTTTCATATCTCATGGTTATCAAGTCATGTTCTCACACTATTATTATGCAGGTTTTATTCTATGCTCAAATCCTTATTCTATGAATCTTATTTTATTGTAGATGCTTTATTGGGGGTTATTATCACATTTTATTACATGAAATTTTATTATATTATAATACCCTTATGATAATTTTATTCTAATTTATTATATTCAATTGACTACTCTTATGTTTAACCATACTGAGCATCTGTGATCATGCTTTCTTATGTTTCCATTCCCATGGTTATGAAAGAGAGTATTATTTTTGATGTGTTAAATAGGTTATTAAGTGATATTTCTATTTATGGTAGATATTTAAAATATTTTATAATAATTATTTTATATATATAGTCTCTAAAGGCACTAAATAATTAGTTTTTGGAGTGTGATTTATTTTGAGATGAATTGAATATTCATGAAAAATTCTGTAATATGTGTTAATGAAATGTTTGAGTCTCCTTTGTTGGTATTAGATAAGGGTTTAGTTATTTCTTGGGATTAGTACTAGATAAAATTAGTGAAAACTATAAGGATAAGACATTATATTGAAAAAATCATACTTTTCTTGGTAAATTATTGAGTGTGTGGTTTTCTAAGAAAGGAATTTCTGTTTTGATATAAACAAGTGGATGTGGGATCTAGAAAAAATTAACCCAGGGGTATTAACCCTAAAAAAGTTTGGTTGGGTATTAAATTGATCGTCTTATGGTGCACAATAGGTGGGCCTAACTGTAAACCTAGTTTTAAACTACTAAGGGATATTATTTGGTGATTCACATAATCTTTAAAAACCATTATGAGGTATTTTAATATATTTACGTTAGAGAACATAATAGGTAAAAGACAATGGATAACCTAGATTAAAACCTAATGATTCTTAATTTAGGTTATATATTAAATTTATGTGTTATATCTTCAAGGTTCATAAGTTTACATTTTAAATATCTATTTATTAGTTATTCTTATTATTTTTTACTTAGTCAAGTAATGGCTAGAGAAAAGAGGAAATGAGTTAACAATGGATGAGATGGAAAATGTGGTGGTTGTAGCAATAATAAAACTAATAAAATACTAACTTAAATGAAAAATATCATGTAAATTTCTCACTAAACTCTCTAGATCTGTGAATAATAATGAAAACCATGTTGAACTCCAAAATAAACTAATAAAAGAAAAATTTTCTATCTAGTCCTTTATGTAACAACTGAAAACCTCTTTTTTAGGGTCATCACACCCAATAATTTTTGAATAGTGGATAAATTATATAGTGAAAATATTTTCCATTATCTAGTTATCAGACAATGATACAACTATATTTTCTTTGTATCATTTGGAGGGTGATACTGAATAATGATGGACCCTAATTAAAAATATAATAAAGAAGGAATAAGTTGACTCTATTGGATGGGAGGATTTCAAGAAAATATTCTTCAAAAAATATTTTCCCAAACCATTCATATGGAAATAGTGTGAGAATTAATAAAGAGGAAATAAAAAGAGGTTGAATCCATTAGAACTCATGAGACTAACTTTATGAGAATCTAAATTTATGTCTCTAGTTTTATTACTGAGATTAAAAGTAATATAGATCAATTCTTTATTGGAGTAAAACCAATTTTTTTAAGGTAATTAAGCATAAGAGACTTCAATAACTAGGAATAATTTGTTTTGTGTGAACTTAAGATGGAAATGGAAATAATACAATCACATCATTTTTATGGATATGAAGAAATGTAAAGGAAAATAAATTTTCATCGAAAATAGAATGATAAATCACATAGAGGAAACAAAAATAGACTACCCACATGTCAAAAATGTGGGAAGAAAGACCATGAAAATTTCTTCAAAGGGAAAAAAGTTTCATCACATTTAGTAAGGATGGAAATTAAGCTCATGATTTCTGAAGAGGGATAATGTGGTCAGTCAATGAGACTAAGTATAAGAAGATACTGACTAATATTCCACTGATACATAAATTATTAAAATGGAAAGAGTTTGGGAATTATGAAAATAAAAGACCAAATCCATGGGATAATGAATAAAATAGCACTCAATGTCTACCTTTACCATGTTATCAAGTAAGATCATATGAAATCACTAATACTAAAGTAAACCGTGAAAAGAAGTTATCAAAGGTACAATTATTAACCACATAAAAATTTTTAATGTCTTTTTATTCTAGTTATTAATATTATTTCATATCATGAAAATTTTATAATAATGTTTATTCATCACCTCAAACCTCATATATATAATTATTTCTGAAAAAATACGATGGTATAATGATTAAACCAAAAGTATAAAACTCTTCTTGCATCAAGATTTATTGGAATATACTTCCTACAAATCTAGTTATTATTCCCTTAGTGGATTTTAATGTGATATTTTAAAGGTATTGGATCTCCCAATATATATATATAATATAAATTTTTTGGACAAGGATATATTATTCCATATCCCAAATATCCCTGTTATGAAATATCAATGCAAGGATTATTATAAACTCCCATAGGAATAAATTTATATAAAATGGGTTATGATACCCAATACTAAGGTACTCTTAGTTCAAATAAATGTGTATGAAATAAAAATTGGAGGCAATTAAATTATATATAATTTTATTGATACAATTCTAGAGTAACCCCATGATCATCCCCCTATATTTTAGGTTGGATTTTCAATTAAACTTATACCAGGTACTATGCTTATATCAAAGAGTCCTTATAGAATGGACCCTGATGAGTTGAAATAATTAAAGAAGAAAATATATGATAATTTTTTAAATTAATTTCTATATACAAATTCTTCATTTTGGGATGAACGAGTTATCTTTTTCAAGAATAAGGATGGATCAATGAGAATTTATCTTAATTATCCTTAACAGAATCACGATCAATAACACGTATTTTATACTTTGTATTGATGATTTATTTTCATAAATCAGAGGAGATAAATATTTATTGAATTTGTATATTTTTAATACCCTAATTTTTACATTAATATTTTATTTTTAAAGAAACCTTTGTTTGATAGCGTACACCACATGAAATACTAAGATTAAACGAACCAAAATATACTTTTATTTAAATATGACCATTATGACCTAGTCATTGGTTTGATAGGTATGAATATGAATAAATTTATTATGATATATATATATATATATATATATATATAATTTTTTCTTTAATAAAATGAATAATCAATAATACATTTATCATTAAATAGTTTGAAATGAAGATAATAACTTTTGAATGTAAAAGAGACATTCTTCATAAAACCCTTTTTATGCGCACATTGAATTCTGATTTTAATATATTAAATTAATTAATATTTTTAAATGATTCTAATGAAATAATTAGATTTTATATTCAATTTAATAAATTATCATTTATTTAATAATTTCTATAAGATAATTAAAGTGAATACAATCATTTTATGTTTCAAAAATATATTTTTTAAAAAATGGTTTTTATTGAATTTTATAAATGGATATTATAATTAATTTCTCACACTTATAAATTTTATTCAAAAAAATGTATATCATTTTTTAAATCATTATGTAACTATAGGATTAGGTTTAATTTTATATTTTTTCTGAAAATATTGTTTTTAATTAATAGTGAAAATGACGATTTTTTGCAAAACAATCATTTATTTTCATTAAAAAAATTAATTTAAAAGTCACATAATATTTCATATTTGATTTCAATGTAACATTAAATTAATTTTTTAAACATAATCCAATTATTTCCATATTAATAAACATTATATTTGATTTTTGTTTTAGATAATTTTTATTCTTAAAAGAAATTTTTTGAACTATTTTCAATGTGTTTTTCATATTTATATTAAAAATTTGTTAAAATTTTAATAATTTAATAACGAAAATTTAATTTATATTTATAATAATTAGGTTTAAATTTAGTAAATATTTTAATTTCATTTTTATTCATAATAAATTGTAACCATGGTAAAATCTTTATCACCCTACTAATGGGTAAAATAGGTTAATTGAGGGTAAAACTATGGGATGAGGTCTCAAAATAAAAAAAATGACTTTATTTCACTGTATTAGATTAATTAGACAATTATCATGTTAAATTAAAAAATATTGTATTTTATTCCACTTTCCTTTAATTATGACCTTTATATTATTTTAAGTTATGAAAAATTACAAAATTACACCCTCTTTCTTTTAATTTTTATAATATGTTTTCATAGGAATAAAATGAAGTACTAAATGGTTAAAAATTTCTATTTTGAAAAATAATAAATTTAAATATTATCTTAACTTATTTATAATTTTATAGATATTATAATTTCATTGGACGCTTACGCAACGCCAACATAACATTTGTGAAAGTTGTAGAAAAATAAAATAATTTTTTTTAAAAACATTAAAAATAATATCTTATGGATGAATTATGGTAACTGAAGAATTAAATAGATACATATAATGTATAAGAGATATTGAAATATCCTGAATTCAAATTATATTATTATATTGATTTATTTAAATTATAGATAAGTTAATTGTAACTAAAATTATCTTAAATAGTATTTAATGTTTAAGAATTATTTTTAAATCATTATAAAATTATAAATATTATATATTGAATCAAGTTTATGAGGAAATTTTAATCCTATCATTCACTGTTAATTTATTTTACAATTTTAATTTTTAAAATTTCTTTCCTAACTCTTAAATATTGAAAAATTTGTTACAACAGTTATGGTTATACAAGGTTAACAAGGGGTTAAACCAAACGATAAGGATTAAAATTCTATACAAAATTATATAAAATTTATTATTTGATTATATTTAGACTTTATCATAATTATATTTTAATATTTTTTCGTTTTTATCCATTTAACATGAGTGAGTCACATATTATATATTAATATTTCAAGTATTTACTATTTTACCACCAACATCACTTATAAATGAGAAAGTCTTATCCACTATTATTAAAAAACCTTGAACTACGTAGATTTACCAATATATACAGAAACACCTTCATATATTACTTCCATATATCATTTTTATTTTTCTATTTCCCGAAGACCATCCTAAAAATGCTTAATGTGTAAGCTAAAGGAGGATTCCCAAGATGAGGTATAACTCTTAATCATGTTACTTCATTTTATTTATTATTCTACCTCCATTAATTTTATCTTAAACATGATGATATAATAACATAATTATATTAAATATATTTAAATTATATTATATTTATGTCCCAACCATTATTCATCTTCTTTTCTATCAGATGAGAATTGAAAACATTGCTCGAGCATATGCCTGGACCACCACCACCATGACATGATGTGTTTCATTTTTCATCACCACCTCTCATATATGTACATAATGATAGATAAAATTAATATAAATAATATTTATGATATTATTACAATTTTTTAAATATTATATATTACTTACCTTAATACCCTTTTAACTATTGTAAGATGATTACATCACTCGTGTATATGTGTGGACTACAACCTCCACGAAGCGATATAATTTGTTTCTCATTTCCACTTAACATAGATTGTAAAAATGACAGATTTAAATAATCTATATATGATATAATTATTATTATTTATAGGTGAATTATCATCTAACTTTCTTTATTTATATAAAAAAAATTAAAAACATCATTCATGTGTATGTACGAACAACCGTCTCCACAAAGTGATGTAATTTATTTTTAATAACCACCTTATTGAGATGGTTATAAATGTTTATATAATGAATAAATATGATAATCATTAAATTATAAATATTTTATATATAATCAAACCATGAACCAGGTATAAGGAGAGAAATCGTCAAACTGAAACATGCATGGGAAACATACCATTTTTCACCCAAAAGATAATTTTAATGAAGAATTAGTAATTAAAGGGTGATGAGATGTTATAATTAAATCCTTTATGGTATGATAAGTATTAATATATATTTTTCATAAATTTATAATAAATCTAAATTTATTTTACAGGTTGATAAGAAAACAAACAAATTTATAATAACATTTTATTTCAAGATTATTTATGTTTAGAATCCCATTGAGAAAATTTTATGTTCTTATTATATTAATAACCTTATATTTTCCTTCTATTTTTTTATTTTGTTATTTTACATATTTCTTTCCCATTTATTCTATTTTTTCATTAATATTAAAAAAGTGATTTACACTTAAGGGACTTTCTTTAAAAAAGATTCATGTTTTAAAATTTTCCAACCAACTCTTTTTATTCCTTGTTAATGTTCTTAAAAATATTTTAAATAATATAATTCATTAAAATAATATGATTAATTTAAGTCATTTTTAAACATATAGGAATTTATTTAAAAAAAATTAAATGGAATCTTCCTATTTTTTTCCAAATGGGGAACTTTTGGACCTTTTTTTATCAAATATGAGAAATGAATATTTGTTTTAATGTTTACCACACAAATAGAACTTATTTCCATCAGAAACATTATTTACTTTGAATATTTAATTAAAAAATTTCAATATTATTTTAAAAGAAAATATTTTTCTCAATAATTTAGAAATTTTTATTTAGGAATTTATCAAAACAAAATGGTATTAATTTCTTAATGGAATGAAAATAATTTTAAAAGTGATTTAGAGTATAATTCTTACATAAAGATATAATGTGTTTTTTTTATTTTTTGATTCTATTTTATTTAATATTTATGAAAGGTTTAGTGTTTCTAAAAAACCTTCGTTTATGATGAATTAATGGTCTTCTTTAATACTTTACTAATTTTTGGTTTTTTGATAATTATGTTTCCCATAATCGTATCCCTTATCACTCTCCATTATTTCATTGGACAATATTTTATCCTTTATATCCTTATTTTAAGTATCATGGATTTATATGGTTTGATTTATAATACTTTTTTATTATATTAAATATATACCATTTCTATATATGACATCAATTAAAGGAAGCTTATTACATAAGTTATTTTATTTGATGTGGAAATATTGATCTTACATATTCTTGATTAAATATAGATAATTATTTATTTATAAGGAATTATGAAAATGAATTATAGAAATAATTTAATACCCAAGTAGTTCATAGGATGTGCAATTTATTGGTGTGGATTAGTTATAGATTTCTCCTTGATATATCAATATTCTTCATGTGAAAAAATAGGTGGTCACATTAGTTGGGTAATTGGTGTATAACATCCAATGAAATGAAAGTGTATTGGATAAGTCCTTGATTATAAGATTCATGAATTCTTGGTTTCAGAAATGATGGTAAAATCATGAATGTTAAGATTTTTACATTTCCTTTATTGAGAATTTAGTTTTCATTATAAATGTGATAGATATATCAAATTATCCATGGATGTACCTTGAACTTTAGTTATTGATTGAATGTAATACACTTTGATTATACATTCTATAATATTAATCATTAATTATTTACTCATGATATCTTTCATTGTATGTAACCTTTACTGAGAATATGAGATAACCCATTATTTGCTTCCTTTCCTCATGATATGAAAAAGAAATATTTGAATTATTTTTAAGGATGCAAGAATTATTTTCATGCTATAATTTTAATTTTTAATGTAATATAGAATTCATTTATGTATATAGTTTTACAATACTACTAAACTGATCAATCCTACATGGTATTATCCCAGATGTCTCATACCAATATAATAATTAAGCATCAGATTATGGTTACTTGAGTTGAGGGTGATATAATATGTATTATAGGAAGTTTATTATGAACTAAGAGAACTATATTTTATAAAACCATAACTAACATGATCATTATAATCCTTCAAAATATTAATGAAATTCTACCTTCATAAGTATTATTATTCCATAGATCAATATTCATGATGATTTCGATCTAACTAATAGCTTACTTATATTTTTATACAACATCTACATAATATATGGGAATCAACACCCATGCTCAATTTATGGTTTTCCTTATTGCGCATGCCAATACATTTTTTTTTGAATCTGATAAGATCATATACCTATTAGGGAAAATGAATTAGTTATGATTAATATCCATTCCAATATAGATAAACCAAATAGGAGAGAATATGATGTGAATGGTCTTATCATCATGTCTAACCAACTATCTTGAGTAATGAATTTTTTAAAACCTAACTAAATTCCTAAAAATATGAGAAAAGTAGAGTTTAATGAAATTCATGTGATAAAGGCCATTGAATGAAAATGATTTAATAAGAAATGTGTAACAAAAATGGGAAGAAGCACTTGGTTAAAAAATTTAATGGAATGAGGGATCATTACAAGTTTAGAGAAAAAATCCATCATGCTCATAATTTCAAATCTAGTAAAGAATATATTAATGTACAATGATTTAACTATAAATATATTAGGCATTATTAAAACCAATTCACCAAACATCAAGGATTATCCTAATAATTTTATCATGGTATTTATGGATGATATCATGAAATAATTTATAGATTATGAATAAAATAAAGATAAATTGGGATTCATTCTAGAATATTTTATAGGAAAATGTTTTATATGAGAAATTTCATAAGTGTTAATATTAATTTCATAAATTTTATTTTATAGGAAATATTTTCTCCATGGGTGGAGTATCTTTTGATCATTTTATGGAAAAAAATAATTGTCCATGTGAATTAATTTAACCTTTATGTATTTGAATTCAACATAATTGTGGATAATTTAGTGAAAATATGATTATGATGTAGTATTATGGTAGTTTGGTATGACTATTAAGAGAAAAAATATAAGTATTATTATAAAAATATTTATTATTATGGGAAATATAGAAAATGTGGATTTTGGAAACATATGTTGAATGGTATCAATCACTTTGAAAAGTGATTTTTATAAAAATGTGATATTTTGGAGATATTTATTTAATAATGAATAGATAAGCATTAAGGATTTTATGTTATATGACATGGTGATTCATAGGGGATTTTAGAAAATTATGATAGTATATATATAAATATATATCTGTGAGTGATACAGGTTATTTTGAGATAAAAAATGAGATGATTTTTAAATAAAAAGTGATAAAAACTTTTTTATTTTTGGGTTAAAATTTAATCAAGAATTTTTAGGGGAATTGAATTGATATTTGTCTACTATAAATATTTTATGATTAATTTTTATTAAGGTTTATTTAAATTTTCTATTATTTTTTATGCTAACCATTTCAGTTTTAGATGGGAGGAATAATGTTTCACCATTATATAGATCCTAAAACTAATTAAAATTTAATTTTAGTGCTTAATGAATGAAAAATTAATCTTGATCTTGATAATTCACAAAAAAGGATGAAATGATTATTATGGAATGTGAAGAAATCTGGTAAGTAAATTTTATTATGTTTTTTATCCCAATGGTAATTTTTTTTGTCAAACTCAAGTAAAATAAATATAAATCTATCAATTATTATGTGTAAAGTAAGTATCATCTACCAATGTAAGTGTTTAAAAAAACAATTGAAATTATGAGTCTTATAGAGGCAAATTAATAAAAAATTTCTTATTTATAACTTAGAAATTAATGATCATGATAAAATATATATATAATTTTATTACCATTTAGTTTATAAAAGAAGAAGAATAATTTTAGGGATTCAATTTATGTAAAGAGGAGAGAATGAAATACCTTGATATTTTTGTTTATATTTTCATTTTAAATAATAAGATATTAGATAGAATAAACCACACACAAAACTGATCTTAAATGACTAATGATATATATATATATATATATATTAGGTGCATAAAATGCTATTTTTTTGCAAAAGAATAATTTCTTTTCATTAAATAGTTTAATTTTAAAATTAACATGACAATTTGGATATCCTTTCAAAGTAAGATAACATCACTTCAATTAAAAATAATATAATTAATTTAATATTAATTATCCTTATATTTCATTTTATTTTATGTTCTTTTTTATGCTTAAAAAGAGATTTTTTAAGAAACTATTTTCAATGCATTTTACATAATTATATTTAAAATAATTTATTTCAATTATATGAATTGAATCTTGAGAAATAGATTTTATATTTACAAGATAAATTTTCCAATTTTATAAATTTTTCAATTATATATTTATCATAATGAATAGTAACCATGTTAAAAGTGTATCATGAGGGAAATGAATAAAATATGTTAAATATGGCTAAAACATGGGATAAGGTTTCAAAATAGACTAAATACCATCCATTATTTAATTTAATGATATTTATATGACCATAGACTAATTAAATTGTAAAATATTTTAATTTGGTGTCACTTTCCTTTTATTATAACCATTTATTATTTTAAGTCAAGAAAAATTACAAAATGACACCCTCTTTATATTAATATCTCTAATGTGTTGTCATAGGGATAAAAAGATTATATGAATGGCTATGAATTGTTATTTTTAATATCAAGAAATTATTTTATGATAGTAATTTATTTTTAATTTTTATAGATATTATATTTTCCTTGAATGCTTATTCAACTCAAACATAATGCTTGTGTAAACAACAAAAAATCAAATAAATGATTTAAAAAATATTAAAAGTTAAATATTTTGTATGAATTATGTTTACCCAAAAAATTATTGGATTATTAAAATGTATAAATTTTGGGTAAATATTTTATATTCAAATTAAATACTTATCATGATTCCTTCAATGATAATATATATGAATATTCTAAATAATAACATTAAATGGTATTTAATGTTTTTAATTTTTTTTAAATTGTTATAAAATTATAACTGTATTGAATCATTTAGATGGTAATGTTTAAATAATATCATTCATGGCTCATTTATATTATATTTTAATTTTTTATAATTACTTTTATGACTCTTAATGAGTGAAATATTTGTTACAACGGTTAAGGTTAAACATGGTTAATTAGGGGTTTAAACCAAAAGACAAGGTTTAAAATAAAACCTATAGTTTTCTAAAATTAGTTCTTTGATTATAATTAGACCTTATACTCCTTATATTCAAATTTAAGTCAGTTTTGAACTATTATAAATTATTTAGAAACATATCATATATTAATAGTTTGAGTATTAACAAGTTTGGAACCCACCACACTTATAAAAGAGAACCTCCTATACACTCCCATTAAAACAATTTGAGCCAATTAACTCAAACAATAAATAAAAAAATACATTTATATATTCATTCTACATATAATTCAAATTCGTTTCTTTCTCTAATACCATCTTAACATGGCTTAAGGTGTAAGACAAAGGAGGATTTAAAAGAAGAGGTATAACTCTTAATCAAGTTAATTCATTTTATTTATCCTTATACCATTATAAATTATATCCTAAAATGATGATATAACAAAATAATTATCTTATATATAAATATTTTTATTATTTTTATTCCAAAACACTTATTCATCTCATTTTTCATCCTATGTGAAATTGAAAATATCGCTTGTGTATATGTGTGGACTACCACTTGCACAAATCATTGTGTTTCATTTTTCATCACCACCACTCATGGATAGATAAAATAATGGATAAAATTAAAATATATAATATTTGTGATATTATTATGATTATTTGAAGATGATACATTAATTACATTTATTACCTTTCATCTATTGGAAGATGATAACGTCACTGATGCGTAGGTGTGGACTACCAACTCCATAAAGTGATGTGATTCATTTTTCATTTCCACCTTACAAGGATAATAATAAAGTTGTTTTTAATGAATATATATATTATATAATAATAATTCTTTAAATGTGAATTATTATTTAAATTTATTTCAATATATCCACCAAAAAGTGGAAACATCATTGGTGCATACATATAGGTTTCTGTCTCCATGAAGTAATCTAATTCATTTTTCATCACCACCTTATTGGGTTGGTTATAAAAGTTTATATAATGAATAAATATAATGATTATGAAATTATTAAGAATCTAGAGATAATTAAACCAATACCAATGTTCAAATATTGGAACTGTCAAACCAAAACATGGATGTGAAACAAACCAGTTTCACAGGAAAGATAATTTAAATGAAGAATTTTTAATTAATGTGTGATAAGATAATATAAGTGAATCATATATGGTATGATAAGTATGAATATTGTTTTTTTTAGATTCATAATAAACACAAATTTATTATATTGTTTGATAATTTCTCATATGAATCATATCAAACTTGAGTTAAGATATTTCAATTATAATATCATTTCATTTTGGAATTGTTTATGTTCATACATACTATGGGAAAATTATATGATACTAATTTATTAAACCCCATATATTTTATTATACTATGTTTATGTTTATGTTTTACATGTTTATTTTACATTTCTTATATTTTTAATCAATAATCAATAAGTGAGTCACATATAAGGGACTTTCTTTTGAAAAAAAGTCATGTGTTAGATTTTTCCTTCCACCAATTTTAATTCTATGTGTAGGTTTTTTAAATGTTTTCATGAATATTATTATTTGAAATGAAATTATTATTTGAATTAAGTTTCATCCATATTTTAATTCATATATAAAATTTTAAAATTAATCTTATTTTCATTTTATAAATAAGGTACTTTTGGATTTTTTTTATCAAAGGCGTGAAAGAAATATTTTTTACCATTTTCACATGAACAGATTTCAACAACATCATAACCATAATTTAATTTTAAATATAATTTATAAAATAACTTGGTTATTTTCAAATAAATTACATTTATTAATAGTTTTGAATTTTATTATTTAAAATGTTATTAAAAGAAAAGGGTATTATTTTCTTTATGAAATGAAATAAAATTTGATAGTGATTTATAAATTCATTCTTAAAAAGTTTAAAAGGAATTTATTTTTAATTTTTTTCTTAAATTTTATTTACTATCTATAAAAGTCTTGGTTTTTATATGAAAAACTTTATTTTTGAAGAATATATGGCCTTATTTAATTCTTTTATATTTACATTTTTGTGGTTGTTTACTTTCCCATTATCCCATCCCTTATCACTCTCCATTAATTAATTGGACATTATTTTATTCTACATGTACATATTTTAAGTGTCATGGATTTATAAGGTATAATTTCCAATAAATTGATATTATCTTAACCCTATATCATTTCAATATATGTATCAGTTTAATGAAATTTATTAATAATTTTATTTTATTTTCTAGGGAAATATTGATATAACGTATTCTTCATTCAATATGGATAATTATTTATTTATAACAAATTTTGAGAATGATTTGTACTAATAATTAAATATATGAGGAATTAATAAGATTTTAAATCAATAGGTGGGGACTAATTATAGATATCCTTTTGATGCATCAATGGTCTCATGATACAAAATAGGTGGGAAAATTAGTTGGGTAATTGGTGTATACCTACTCATAAAATGAATGTGTCTGAGAAAAGTCCACAAGGATAATATTAATGATATATTGGATGAGATATTTACAATAAGATAAAAAAATATGTATTTATGCATTTAATTTATTGAAAATTAATTTTTCACTATCCATGTGATTTTGTTGTTGAATTATCCATGAATTTACTTTGAACTCATGTTGTTGATTGATTGGAATGAATTTTGGTTATCCAATATACCATATTAATTATTCCTTATTTACTAATGATAGGTTATATTTTCTATAACCATTATTGAGTATCTAAGATCACAATTTTTTTATTTTCCTTTCCCCGAGATATGAAGAAAGAATCCTTGAATGATTTTTAAGGATGGAAGAAATTTTTTCATATTATATTTTTAATTTTAAATGTAACATAAAGGAAATATATGTATCTAGTTTTACATTATTTATAAACTGATCGACCCTATATGGTTAAATCCCTTGCATCCTGTACTAATCTAATAAGAAACAGATCTAGGTTAATTGAGTTAGGGCTACTACAATATTTAATTTGTATATCGTCAACTAATTTTAAATAAGATATACCCAACACATATTTTCGTACATGGTATGAACATTATGAATTAATTTCCATGCCTTTTGAAATAAAAAATTACCCTACTATATTTATATATTTGATGAATAGAATATTTAGATATTACCCTGAAAATTACATGGTAGTATTTATTGTTGATATTCCCATATATTCTGAGAGAAAGGTGAAAATGAATAGAATATTAGGAATGTCCTAATGACCCAATAAAATGAGAAATAATATTACAAGTTTTTCAAGTATGAATTTTGGATTCCAAAAGTATCCTTCTCTGGTCATGTGATCAAACATAAGAGTATATTAGTCAATTATTTAAAGAAATATATTATTGAATATTTTTTCTCACCAACCACTATGATATAAGTCCATAGTTTTCTTAGTTTAACTGAATACTATTGATGATTCATGATATATTTCTTAGCTTAAGAAGATTTTTTTCACAAAATCTATATGAACATTACCCTATAGAGAAGAAGTTTGGTATATACAATGATTCTTTAAAGAATGAATAGGGATGTTTCCTGATTCAAAATGACATGGTAATTTCTTAAACGTCACACTAATTTAATAACCATGAGAAAAATTATCCATGAGATGATCTAGAGCTTGCATGAGTTATATTTTCATTGAATATTTGGTGGCATTACCACTATGGTGAAAAATTATATATACACACTGAAATAATTTATGTTTAATGTACATATTCATATAGAGGGAGTTGAACATGTTCCAAGATCGATAATAATAGTTAATTAAATACTATTATTTCTCAATACATTACCATATTAGAGAGGTAAACAAGGTGGAATATGCCCTATGTAGAAAGGATTATGCTACCATATCCTTAATGAGTATTGAAAGGGACCCAATACTTTGATATATAAAATTTATAGATACAAAAATCATATGGTAATGGATGACATACAACATTTACCAAATTATTACTCATCTCTCCATCTATTTGAAGAACAAAGAGGTCAAAAAATATGATATGGGGTTATAAAAGAAGGAAAGATGTATTCTATAGTACAATATTAAAAACAATGGATTCATTACATTTGAAAAATATATATATATTCCTTCAAAACTATAATTAAATATGTAATTACTAAATGATGAAAATAACCCATCATTCTCTATTATTCTTAAAAGCACAGAGATATATATGATTCTTAAAAAGAATTTTTGGTGGGATAATACAAAATGGGTTATTATAGAATACATATCTTGATGATTAGTATTATATAAGGTCAAGGATAATTTATAGATGTATAATGGGATGATTTAATCATTACCCATATAAGTATATAAATGGTATAACATCACTGTAGATTTCATTGTAGGACTCTTAAAAAGATTTAAGGTCTATTGTAGTTGATTACCTTAGGAGGTCCATACATTTTATATATATAAAAGAACATACCAAAGGTTTACTATGTATTTTTCCCTTTAAATAATTTTTAATAACTTGTTTAATGCACAATACCGAACCAGAATAAACAACAATACTTTTTTTTATAAAATTATAAGTAGTAATTACATCTATTATAAAATTTTGAACAAATTTTCATATATAAATAGAGGAAACAAAATTATGAAATTATTATATAAATAAAAAGGTTATTTTTAATACCTATTAATTGATAAAATTCAATTATTATATCTAGATAACTTATAAGATCAATTTATGAAAAAAAAATTATTTTTCAAAAATTATTTTTTATGCACTATGTATTTTATTTTTATTTTTATTTTAATAAAATAAGTATATTTTGGTTAAATGATGATAAAATACATTATCGATATGAATAATATATTAAATATAATTTAATTATTATTTTATAATAAATAGTAATGTGAATAATTTAAATTTTAAATGTCATTTTCTTTTAAAAATGTTGTTTCATTATATTTTATGTTTTTAATCAAAAGTAAAATTTCAAAATTTTAGCGGTTGAATTTTAAAAAAAGATCTTCATTTTGGGTCTTATCATGAATATTAAACCAAAATTTTTATTTATTAATTTATTCAATATTATTCAATATGATTTTTTGGTGTTGAGATTTTCCATGAGTTTTAGAATGAATGTTTTTAATTTTTAATTATTTTAAGGGATTACATGGTTAGACAACATGGTTATCCAAACCATAAAGAAACCATGTATCTAGTTATTTCATGGGATATTACTATTTGGAACTATTATAACATGAATTGTTAACCTTTTTGGTCTCCTTGTAGTAAATTGTCATGGTGTTTTGAGTGCCAAATGACGGAGGAACAGTTTCCACATGGTTTATTAAATCGTGTGTGTAAACCATGAACTAAAAGTTTTTTTTAAAAATTTCTGTTTTTTTTATTTTTTTCCTTTTTCTACACACCTAAATCTTCATTCCCTCTTCACACGATTCCAATCTCCCTCACAGATCCTCTCTTCCCTATAGCTCCCCCTCTCCCTCACATGAACACCCTCATTGTGAGATCCCTTCTACTCCTGTTGCCTCTCTCCCATGGACCCGTATGGTTGAGACCTCCTTCTACAACATCCACATTTTCATAAAAAAAAGCCACCTAGATAAAGTACCATTATTTCATGTGGTCTCCTCCCTATTTACACCTTCTTCCCATGCAATTTTTTGGAATGATTTCTTTGAGATTGAGGGTTTTCACTCCTAGGTATGGCCCCCCCAGTTCCCCTTCTTTTTTTCTTTTCTTACAATCTTACCATTCCCATAACAACAATTTGGTTTGGTAAAACCATGGTTTCCTAGTATTGAATATTTTTTTCTTTATTTTTTTGTGATTCTTGGGTTTATAGAAGTCTCTTTACCCCCAATTTGGTGTCCTCCATCGAAGGTGTCTTATTCTGGCTCATGCGTCGTTGATTTTGAGGTAGGTGTCCCTTATTTTAGGAATTTAAATTTTGGAAACTTATATTTCTTGTGTTTAGATTTATTTTTTTGTTATAAACTTATGTTATTATATATATCCATTTTTTTAAATAAAATCACAAATCACATGATTTATATTCCAATTTGAATGCTTTTTCTCTAATCACACTGGGATAGTTTTAATAAAAGCTCTAAAGGACCTTGTAAATGTCATATATATTTTTCATAAAATTGTATTATAATAGTAAAGTGAGATTTATTTTAATATTTTTATTAATTTTTTTTAATTATTAAAAATACAAGTATCATTGTATTATTTCAAAGTTAGTTTTCAATTAAAAGTGTGAGGATATAATTGTTTTTTCAACCTACAGAATAATTATAACCATATAAATAGGTATGTATATATATAAATGTGTATGTAAAAATTAATATGTGAAAATATTATTTTTAAAAAGGAACGCACACACACACACATAGGTTTATATGAGTTTATTAGTGAAAGTGGAACATCAAGAATTTAAATGTGGAACTCAATTTTTTGTTTTAAATTGGTATTTTATACATTTTTTAAAATAAAATAATACTGCACATTTGGAGCCTTGGAGACATATCTTTACTATTTCCATGGATTTAGAATTAGTACTTGAAATAAATATGTTTTTTCTTAAAAAATTATCAATAATTTCAATAGTTAAGGCACACTTGGTACCTTTAAATTATTTTCTCGAAAGTGAACCCCTCCATGGAAACCCCATAAATTTGGATGGATCTTTTCATTGATGGTGTTGGGAGGTGGTATTTGAATGTGTGATGGTGAATATTGATTTAGGTTTGAGATTTTATATCAGTGCTTGTTTCTTCACCCCAATTTTACTATTACCATGGGATCCTATTTGTCTTAGTAGGAGTTGAGAGATGGTTTCTATTTATAGTATATTATACAGAGAAGATCCCCATGGTTGGGAAAGGTCATGTGGTTTTTTCCACCCGTGAGGCTAATTGAGGGTAGTTGGGTTGGTTATAGAGTATGGATCCCATTTATTGGCTATAATATGGTTCTGAACCAAGCATACATATGCTATCATTGCATGATGTTTACGATCCTTCCATGATTAATGTTTATGATCTTCCCATGATTAAATACTTAGTATTTCCTTATACTTGGTGGTGTGTGTTTTCATTTATCATCCCTTCATTTTTATACCATGTTTTCCCTCTTATAAAATGGTTACCTTAATGTGTATTGAAAATCATGTTTATAATACATGTTTAAAGTGTTAGTTTTTAATTATTTATTTTGATAAATAGGGGTGTTGGTAAAAAAAATTTCATAACAATTTTTTTTCATTTAAGTAAAGGAAAAGATAAATTTTATAAAGACTAATGATTTGTGATTTCACTTGACTAAATAAAATCATATTTTGAATATTTTATTTCAAAATTAAATAATATGGATCTGATATCTAATGAATTCTACTTGAGGAGTGGTTACCCGACATGCCTACTAATCTTTTTAATCACACCAATATTATTATCATTTTTAGTCACATGATCCTTCCCAACTCTTGGAAACACTTGAGAACATTGATTTAGCTAAGGTTAGTCCTTATTGTTCTATATTCAGCTAGCTCTTCCTATTACTTAGTTTTTGTTGGACCTATTTTTATTTTTCTTATAATTCTTGGAGAATTTTCCATTAAATGATTTACTTGGACCAATTATGATTTTCTGGATTTCTACGGTTGGAGGTGTATTAATATTGTGGTGTCCAAGGATAGGAATTGGGGGGAATTATTTATAGGATAGGTAGACTAGTGGATGTGGTATTTTTTATGTTCGTTCTATTTATTGCATTCAGATTTTTTGTTAGTTTTTGTTTCCTTCAATTTTCTTTTGGAAGTGATGTCCGATGTACATATGATTCATGCTAGAATTTTGTTTAAATTTATATTTCTTATTTCCTTAATTATTTATTAGTAAAAATCATTCAAAATTGGTGATTCCTTAATTCTTAGGAACTTTTTATAGCCCATGGGGATTGGGAATAACCTTTGAACTTTGTCATGGGATGGGTTAGGCATCCAACAGAGGTACAAATCAGGATGGTTTGTGACAAAATTGTATTAGAGTAGTTAAGTTCTTTTATCTATAGTAACTTTGGCTCACTTAATCGTAGACCTTGTTGTATTTGGGGTGTCATAGTAGGATCGAAATAGGAATTGTTTTTAGGACTTATAGGTTGGTTATGAATAGGTTCCTGATAACCGCCTACCAAAATGACTCTCGAGTCACTATGTATAGTTGGGATTTGAATTTTGAGTTAGATTTTTTTTTGATTATTTTTGATCATTTATTGATCCTAATTGACCTGATTGAGTTTCTTTGAGGGTCTGATTGGATTTTGCGATGGAAACAGAATATGGGATGGTGGTATAATATTGGTTTAAATGGAATGATAAATCATATAGTGACCAAACAATCAATCTTGATAAATCTTGAGAATTGTTTTTAGTCCCTCCATCCATGTGTTTTGGTCAATCATGGATACACATCCCATTAGGTTTTGATATTTAGGATTATCTTGAGTAATTCCTATTAATGAGAGATAAATCAAGTGAACCTTGTGATATATTTACACGTAGTTTGGGTTTCTATGTGCCTTTACTTATGTGTGTTTTTTGAAAATTATTTGAGACAAAAAAGAAAATTTTATGAAATGCTCGTTTTTAAAATGATTATAAGAGAATGATTAAAAGAGGTGGATTAAAGAAAAAAAATTTAATATGGGAAATTTTAAAATGGATATTTGAGATTTTTTTAAAATATTTATTTCATCTAAAAAATTTTAAAGTGTGCTTTTTTAAAATTTGATACTGAAATGTTTTGAAAGTTAAATGATTTCTAACTATTTACAAAATGGAGTATTTTAAAAATGGTTGTTTTGTTTCCTTTCCACGTCTTATTAAATGAATGTTTTTAAGGAAGAAAAATATGTTATTCGAAATTGTTTTGAATGTAAAAGTTAGGTATCTATTTTAAAAATGTGTGTTTGAAAATTTTAAAAATTAATGATTTATAAAATAATCCATTTTAAATGGGGTTTTGGGAATTTAAAGGAAATAGGGGCCCTATGATGCGTTCTGTTTTATTGGTTTTATTTATCTAGATTTCTATTGATTATGTGTTATAGATATTTTCATGAAATTCGTTTCTTTTTCACGGCTCTATCAAGCTGCGATGAATTATAAATGTTTTCAATTTCTTATGTAACACAAATGTATGATTTATCATTATGTGTTGGGTGATACCAATATATCCCAGTAATGAATTGAGTAAATATTTATATCTCATGATATTTCATGTTTATAGGAATTAGAGTAAACAAAATCACCCAAGTAACTATATCTAGTTTGTTTCTGGGAATAGATGAAAACCCAATCCCTTATGGGACTATATCCACTATAAAATCAATGTATTGATAGGGATCCTAAAAATAGGAAATTATTTTCCTATGATTATGTATGTACCAAATTTTTTTTACCTCATTCCAATACCATGTTAGGTTTTTATATCTCATGGATAAAAACTCATGCTTTTAAACTTTCATTACTCATTTTTTATACTCTAATCTAAACCTAATTATGTAACTCCTATTTTGTGATACATGATTTATTGGGTACAATTATCTCATGGTATTCTTTATACATTGATTATGTTCACATACCCTTATTCTCATATTATGCTCACTTATGATCTTTAATTAAGGAATTTAATTTTTAACCCTACCAAGCATGTAAGATCACCCTTTCTTATTTTTTCATTCCCTATGTTATAAAAGAGAGTACTAGGATTGATTTGAAAAATAGGGTATCAAGTGAAAATTATATTTGTGGGAAATATTGAAAATAGTTTAAAATATGTTTTTATCTAGTCTCTAAAGGCAATAAAACTTTTTGTTTTTGGTTATGATTTATTTTGAGATTAAATTAATATTAAAGTAAAATGATTTAATATTTATGAATAAAATGTTTTGGTAACCTAAGGTCTAATACGATAGCACCCTCAAAATAAGTGGGAATGATAAATTAGGTTATACTAAATTTTGGAGTTAACTTGGTGCCTATCCTTCAACTATTCAATCCATAAAATGAATGGGAGAAAGGTAAGAATTAGAGGTTCATATATCATACTATCACTCAAATTGAGATTCTTTAGTCTTTTTTATATTAGTTTTAGTGACATGTATTGTATAGTTTGTAATAACTCATTGATCATGGGTCATGCATTGGGTATGTCTTCCTCTACCCTTTCCACTTATATGAGAATTACTGAGAGATCCAAATTCATAAAACACCCATTTCTCTACACATATATCTATAGGTAAAAATGAATTAACATAGGTGAACGTAAGATATTCATTAGAGGAGGGTTTTGTTTGGTGGGGTGGTTTCTTTCCTCCTAATGATAGCGGCATGAAATCAATAAGGTTTTAGAATAGGTTTGGTACCTATTTGATTTCTGCCTCCCCTTATTTACTTTTTTATCTTTAAATTTGTTAGTTCTTATATTTATGGGATGGAAAGTGCACCCCAATGAGAGTTGTTGAGGTAATTCGGGTATTAAATAGTTTATTCAACCACGCCCTGATGATTTTATGAGAACGATTGATCGGTTTCTATATTATATAATCATTTAAGTTCTATGTATTTTTATTTATTACTTTTTATAATTCACCCTCTCTTTGAAAGGAGTTATCTGGTACATAGTTCATGTTTGATTTAAAACACCATAAATCCACCAAGACATATTTAAAATATTTTATAGGTATTATTAAAAGATTAAACAATCTTATATTGTTTAATCCATCATTTAGTGGTAAGTGCTATTATTGGAGAAATCACTTAATCATTTCTCATCTAGCTTTTTGATCTCTAAAAAACAATCACTGTAAGGTATAGATAAAATATCCTAGAACTTTATTTAGTAAAAATGAGTAGGCCTTATTCCTGCTACTCTCAAAGTCACTATAACTATAATCTTTACACATGTATTATATATTTGAATTAAGGGGTGCATGATTTTTATGTTTAGGTATTGATGTCATCACTACAAAAAAATTGATTGTATTATGATGAAAATCTAGTATATTTACCAATTTAAGATTGATGATGGTTTCCACTACCTTTCTAGACCCCCATTTTTATAAAAGAAACCTTTTGAGACTTTATTATAGTTCAAAAGATGTCATCCTATAATACTTACATATGTTATAATAAAATTAAGAATTTATTTTGGTGTTGGATTTGTTGTCCACACATGTTTATTTATGGTTGAAGTGTTAGATTTTATGTAAATAAAAGTAAATAGTTATTTATTGGATTTTTGGTTTCTTTCTTTAAAGTTTGAACATTTAAATAAATAATATCCTTGAAGAAGAGTCTATTATAATATAAGTTCTATTATTTTTTATATTTTTTTAGAATTGGATTTGTTTATGAATTCATAATAGAAGAGCAGATAAATATGTTTTGAATGATGTTCTGGAAGTGTAATTATTCCATAATTAATTTTGGGAGAGGATCTATAAATTTTATGGATTTTTTTCTAAAATTGAAGTTATTTTGGAAATCATTTTGGTAGAGGATTTAAAGATATTCCAAAAGTAAACAAGGGTATAGATTTCATAGATGAATAATTTATCCAAGACCTGGATTTCATAGAATAATAACAATGACATGAATCTCCCTATATATATAAGATATCCATTAACATACTGAAAGGTATAAGTTTGAGAATTCATAAAATTATTTGGAAGAAGTATAGAGAAATCTGGTTCTAAGTAGTGTAGGTATGAATAATTGGTAAATTAATTATACATATGGGTAATGTGAACCTTATATGTAAGGGTAACCGATGTTGAGAATATTGGGTTAGAAAAATGGAAAATTATCATGTTACTATGATATGTAAGGGTACTCATATGTATATTTAAGGGTTTTCTAAAACTTATTGACAAGGGAATTAGATATGTACTAGGAAAAATAAGATTCATCTACATGACGTGTAGGGGTCATATGAAAAATACATAAGGGTTTTACAAACCATTTAGATATAAATTTAACAAAGTATCGAGTCATCTAATAGATATATAAGGGTTATCTGGATGATATATAAGGTTATTATAAACCTTTTAGATGTAAAATTAAAAAATTACTAGGTCATATTCATGATAAGTAAAGGTTATATTTATAATACTTATTTTTCATCTGGATGATACAGAAGGGTTATCTAGACCTTGGAAATGAT
The DNA here is from genome assembly GCA_963277665.1 of Viscum album. Taxonomy (NCBI): domain Eukaryota; kingdom Viridiplantae; phylum Streptophyta; class Magnoliopsida; order Santalales; family Viscaceae; genus Viscum; species Viscum album. The sequence goes on along the minus strand of OY728142.1, from coordinate 466,864,260 downwards.
TTTTTTAAATTTGATGAGTCATTAATGACATTTAAGGGTGACATGATAAGAAGATATCAAAGAATAAATATGAATATTCATGGAAATACATAAGATTTATTGTAAAATAATTCATCTTATATAAATAAAGGCCATTTCATAGCTGAAGTGTGTTGGAATAATTATTATTTAATTTTTATAGAGCTTAAGTTCCCATGTAGGAAAACAAATATATAGAGAGGTTTCATAAGGTTTCAATGGTTCATCTTAATTAGGGATTTTCATGATACGTAAGAATATTACATCAAAAAGATTATAGGATCCAAGGATTTATACTACGAGGGAGTGTGTCATAACAAAATAGGTTTGCATATTGTGAAGGGTTAGAGGATAATGTTGTGATATTTGAGGAGAAAAATATAATATATCATGTATAATTTTTGTATATATTCATAGATAGAGAATCATTTAATTGTGTTATTTCTCACACCATGAAGAAGTTGAGTTAATAGATTTCCATATTCAAATATACTATTTTTTCATGGGAAGAGTCTGATAATTAAATAGGTTATTTAATATTTGATTTAAAATATATTTTTAGAAGAAATTTTCTATCATAATCTTAGTGAATTGAATATATTTAATGTGGAAAACAAATAGGGTTTATCTTTAATTAGAGAAAATTGATTTATAGAAATCTAGAATTAGGGATATATCTATCTCTATAAATAATGGAGTTTTATGCTATAAATTTTTTTCAAGGAATGAACCAAATGGAAAGATTAGAGAAGAAATAAAATTATAAGACGAGAGAGAAGATAGAAAAAATCATTGAAAATAATTGAAGATATTTAAAAATAATTAAGGTGAAGTTCCAATGAAATATCATGAATGGTGAATCCATGGTCCTGATTATGTTCATTTACATATTATGAAGGAGCAACACATGGAGATCAATGAGAATATATCTAATCTCAGTGCATAAATAAAAATAATGATATTGTTTTATATTGTCTTACAGGCCACAATGTTTTTATTTCCTAAGAAGTGTGTGAAGGAGATGAGTAGGGAGTGAACCTTGGGAGGTAGTAAACTATCCCTAAATTCTTTCATGGAAAGTGACCCCAAAATTGAAATTCCCTAGCATAAACCCACCACCAGATAGTGGGTAGATTAGATTTCAGTACATCAACACATTTTTATCATATGATCCTTGATTTAAAATTTCATGATTTAACCAAGTACAATTATTTCATAATTTTTCATAATTTATTTAATTTCTATAAGGCATGATTTAGTGAGCGTGGGTTTAAATATCAATGACCAAACTAATTAAAGTAAATGATAAGTGGAGTTAAAATATGATCTTTATTGAAATAATAACTTTAGTTCAACCTGGAAAATAATGAGGTTAAGGTCATTTATGGTGGTAAGAGTTTGTTGATTAAGTTATAATGAGTTTAATAAATTTATTCACACCCTCTCTTAGTGTATCTCTCACCAAAGACCCTTGTGGGTCTAACACGTTTTTTTAGAGAATTGGTATTTGTCATTAGATTTTTTTATTATAGGCTGATCTAAATGTTTCTTTGAGTTAAGATTTATTATATGATTAAATTATTTTAGTAACATGCAAAAGAGTTAGAATTTAATGAAAAATCAAAGATCCCAAGGGATTACATATAATAGAGTCTTTTTTGGTAAAATTATGATTCAAATGAAATATTCCAATATATTTTGAAAAGAATGTATACATTATTTTGATTGTGAATCTATTAATTCATTGAATAATGATTTAGGATTAACAATGATTAATTTCATAATTTAAGTTGGATCTACTGATGATGATTGAGATAAACCAGACATGCACTCCTAGATCCATTATTGTTAAAACATACTTTACATATTAGATTCAATACCAAATCTAGATTCGCGTACATAACTATCCCATAATTACATGAATTAATGAAAATATTACATTACATACACTCCCAATAACCTTTAGGTTTAAAGATTTATATTTTTAGGAAAAATCATGAACTAATAAATCTAGTTTCACTATCAACTAATGGTCATTTGTTTCACTATATAAGAAACTAAGTAATCTAGAATAAGACTTCAAAATATTCAATAACTTATATACACAATATATTATGTTAGAAATATCATGTTTAATAATTATTTTCATAACCTGTGGAAATGGAAACATAAGATGTAGTGAGATAAAATGATCAGTAAGTATAAACATAAGCAACAATAATCAAATATAAAAAATGAGAAGAATATAATCATAATTAATATCATTGGAATAGATAATAAAAATTATTTCATAATATACAAACTGTGAGAATAACCTATCCATGGCTGAAATATCAATAAATAAGAACATGGATAAAAATAACTAGCTATACTTATGAAATGCATAATAATGTATCGCTAATTTCACTCCTTAATCTATGAAAAAATAATCTTAGACAGCATGATCTTAATATCAAAGCCTCATGTCTAAGAAATATATTGTCTTGTATAGTCATACACCAAATTACCCAAGATACTTTTTCTCATGAGACATATTGATGAATCAAGGGGATATCTATTACCATGACCCACTAATCACTAATTATTTCCAATGCATTCACTATATGAAAAAAATAATAAGCTATAAAATAAATAACCAATATTTTTTAATAATATATAAATATCCATATTAGAATAAAATGTATATGTATTTTCAATATTTCCTTAAATAATAAATGGAATAACTTTCAATGTAATAATCCCACAAACTCATATTTTATGGACTAATGATATAAGGTTAAGTCAATGATTCCAATAATAAATGTAATAATGCAGATAACTACATGAATAACCAAAATAGTAATATTAACAATTTAATGTAAGGTACCATTATTATTGTAATGATAACAAGGTAGAAGTGGAAAGTAATTTCATATCGTAAGGATATAAATAAGAAATGATCTATAAAAAATATTTCATAAAGATAAAATATAAATCTATAAAAATTTCACTGTAAATTATATTTTATAAAATCATAAGGTAATATGATTCAACTTAGAATAATAGGGTTCAATAATAAATAGTATAACTCAAGGAGAGGAAATTGAGTTATGAAAAACTTGTAAAACTTGGGTAACACTTGAACCAACTATTGAATGAATAAAGATAGTTAATATTTATTTTTATATCCCATGGATTAATGAAAAACATATTAGTTTAAATTAATGGGAAGTAAATAAAAATAACATAATATAAAAGGAAATATAGTAAACAAAATATTACATGTCTCAAAGAGTAAGAATTAAGACCACAAAACCTCTTTCAAATAACATAATATTTAAGGTAAAAATAATTGGATAATGGGGTTATAAGGATTATTTTTAGAACCCCATAAAATAATGCAGACATAAAATGAAATGTTTTATTTAGATAGTATAAATTAATATTCAAATAATATAGTTTAATAAGAATTTTTTTTTACTCAATTGAAGAAAATTAAGTTAGCACCAACCCTTGCAACTTTAGAAACATTCAAATCAAAACACATATAATGAAATAAATTCAAATGAAACATTTAATATAATGACTAATGAGTGGATAATGATAAAAAATATTAAAATGGGTAGTAAATAATCTAGAAAAATTAAAACATGGTGCATAATTAAAAAATGACTCAAAGGGTGAAAATTAATATACGAAACTCTAACCTTATTCCTGATTCATTTTGTAAATTCTCCTAACATACTGAATAATTAAATAATGTACATTAGATAACATATTATAAAACTTAATAATCTACATTTCATTTAATATAAACCATTTATTATCATACGATATTTATTTATTATATAATTTTTTCTTATGTATGCAAGAAAATTGAATTTATGTTATCTTATATCATTAGTTTTAGTGATCAAAGATGATATTTTAATAATAACAAAAACAATTAATATACAATTTATATAAAAAATTAATTTTTTTAATTAAATTATAATATTTTTTAAGTCCCCATAGTCATCCATGACAGAGTTTTCTAGAATTGTTCATATAGGTGGTTAAATCAACCCTAAACATGAACACACTTTATCTCGATGGCCGAGTATGGTTATGAAATTTATAATATCATTATATTAAAATAATAATTATATTATTTATATGTTTTTAATTTAGTGAATATTACTTATGTGGTTTCGAAAAATTAGTAAAATCAATTTGAAAAATAAAAAACATTACTTCATAGAGATGGTAGTCTACATAATGCATGGTTACCATTATTTTATTTATATAAGGGGATGGAAAGAAATAAATAAGGGTTTTTATGTTAATATAATAATAATTTTGTATTATAAAGATAATAAGGTCATTATATTAACATGGTTATAGTAGTTTTAGAAGATAAATATTAAGATAAATAAGATACAGATTAAGTAATACTCACTTTGGAACCATAAATTTTATCTTGAAATTTTTCTTGGAAATAAATGGATTAGGATAACTAATTGAGAATAGAGGATTATGAAAATTATATAGGTTTATATGAGGAAAAATGGTAGGGTTTTTATAATAAATCATAAGGTATGAGTGTTGCATGAAGGGGTGGAAGTCTCCACTTTTATAAGTTAAGAAAAGGGCACTCTTGTGAACACATATTGTTTTTCAATAACAGAATGAAAATATTCCTATATTAATGGTTCCAAAAGATATAAATAGTTGAGTGTGGGGTGATATTGGGTCAAAAAAAAAAACTCAAAAATTAGTTTTAAATATGTTTTAAACAAATTTTTAGTCATTTGTTCTTATGATTTTACTTTTATCTTTTTTTATCAGGGTAACTAGTTTTTACCCAAATAACATATATTTTACTAAAAATATAAAATAAAAAATATTACCAAATTTGGTTGTGATGAATATAAAAATAATATTTATTTAACCTAATTAATTTCTAATTAATAGAACAATAAATGTTAAATTAAATCCTATTTTTATATAGAAAAACTATTTTACAAAAAAATGTTACTTTCACCATTAAGTGTACTTAATCTTATTTAATATTGACTACCAATTAAATGAGTAATAATTTATTTCAAAATATTTTTAAAAATTATATTAAATTTATTTTTTAGAATATATTAATTTATTTTATTAGATAAAAATAACTCAATATTAATAAAATAATTCATTGAAAATAACAGATTTACCATTTTCATGGTTATTGACTATAATATTAGTAAACATAATTTTATGACCAAAAATTTAATTGAAATTATTAATTAATATGATAATTTTGATCTAAACTAAAAAAAAATTTAATATAATTTCTATAATTTACGAAAATAAAAAATTTAATATAATCGAATAAATCAGTTTTTAGAGTGAAATACTACTTATGTTTTCAAAATGCTATGAATGGGTTTTATAAATGGAAAATACTAATTCTAGATGAAATATTTTACTTATATATATATATATATACATATATTATTTAAGATGGTTTCAAGAACAATTAATTCAGTCATGTTTTATGATAATGTTATAAGAATGATGGTTATAACAATATCAGTATTTTTTCATTATTCTCCTAAAAATCAATTATTTTAAAAAATATATAAAAAATTAAACTTAGGATAATATTTTTATTCTAAATAAAAAATTTATTTAATTTTTTCAAATTAAAATTCTAAAATTTGATAATTCAAAATGTAAATTAAAATATAAATTTTCAATGTAAAACCATTTTCGTAGTAAAATTATATTTTAAAATGTTAATTAATCATATTTTCATTTCCTATAAAAAATTAACTAGATTTATGTTAATTTATTTTTCAAATCAATAATATATTTTATCCATAATATATTAATTTCACATAAAAATAATTTTTTTAAAAAGGTTACATTTTAATGCATAAAATAATCTTATTAGTTATTTATCTGAACTAATTGAATTTTCATCAAATTCATAGAATTAAAATTACCATTATTTTACTTTCATATATATATCATAATTTTGTTTCATATATTTCAACCAAGAAATTTTGAAGATATATTTTGATTTTTATATAACGTTCCATGGTTTTTTTTCTTCGGTGTTGCGTGTGAAGTAAGCTATTGATCACATTAGATTTAAAAGAGGAGTATAATTTTAAATATCCTCATGTTATATTCTCAAAACTTATTTGATAAATTTAATCCTCTCAATTTTAATTATTAATAAATTAATAGTTAAGGGTTTTCAGGACTCAAAATTTAATTTTTAATTAGGTTTCATCCTCACTATCCTTGGTATGACTAGTTAAATTATCTTATCCCTGATAATAGGAATACAATTAATCATGAATTTTTTCATTAATCATTTTTTATAAACAATACAATATAATGGGATTAATTTTTCTATATAGAGTATGAAGTTATCCTTGTTTTAATGGGATTATTTTTAGATTTTATTTTCAAATCTTAGAAATTATCATGGCATAAATTTTAAGAGATCCAATCCATGCCTATGATCATATCAAATCAGACTAAAGGAAGGATAATAGAATTTTAAAGGAAGTTAGAGAGTATATATATATGGTATAAAATAATAATATAACCAGATGTTTTTATTAATAATTTTATATATATTCATTTATATGGTGATTTGATGTTCCTAGAAAACATTCAAGCTATAAAGGGGTGTGTTTGAACAAGAAACAAATAAAATACTCACAAATCTTAAGGGAATGATCGATATTCCTCACTCCACATCATCTTAAAAACTCAATTCTGTAGTTTTGGTCACATATAAATTCCATTTTCATGGAAGTTACAAGTTATTATCATATTAATTATCCCTTGTACAAGGGAATTGACTTGGATAATGTCTAAGTGTACCACCATTGAGACAGTTAATTATCAGTGGTACTTTTGGATGAATAATTTTTTCCTATCTCTATATCCACTGAGATCTTAGATTTTCCATAGAAATTATATTTTCTATTCCCCATTTATGATAGATAAATAATATTCTAGCTCATTTGTGACAACTCCCTAGGTGTTACTTCCCATATTTTTACAAGTAATAAATTGAATTTTCTTTCCTTCATCATCTTTGTCTTCCAAACATCCATGAAACTTCATCATTATGTTATTTAACGTGTTTGGGAATTAAAATAAGTTAAGGTTATTAATCATAGTTATTTATAGCTATGTTTGGTATAATAACATTATTTATTAACAAAAATATTATCTTATTAGATTTCTTGTTGTGGAAATATCTAAATTGTCCATGGTATCCATTGTTAATTTGGTTCCTTTTATTTTTAACCATTACTAAAACCAAAATGTTTTAATTTGAGTGACGAACCATAAGAGAATTATTTTATGATAATTATATGATAAACATGATGAAAAAATGTATGACTCTTTGAAATTGGATTTTAGTTCCACCTAAATCACTCTCGGTTCAATATAGGTTTACATATGTTGGATTATATCGTATTCCAGAACATAATTCATCAACATAATAAATAATTTGTAATGTATAATAAAGATAATTTTATTAAAAACATATAAAACATAGGATTTTCAAATCAGGTTTACATTTAGGCCTCTTTTTTGTGAACCATGTGATGATCAAGGTAATACACAATCTTCCCTTTTTAGGGTTATTACCTATAACTACATCAATTATAAAGATTTTATCCACTTTTAGTATCGCGACATGGATTTAATTACTAGGACAGCCATTCAATCTATAACTTACAAAACTTTATAATATTATCTTATACTTATAATTCTCACATAGAATTATTCCAAGGGTTTTGCCTAAATTTTACATATCCCAATACCTAAATTATTTTGTATTACTTCAAATAAAATAAAGTGTTTTCTATACATTTTAAACTATTATAAACCTTAACTTATCAATACTTAATGAAATTTTCATCCTCAACTGATAAAATCATATTTTCCAAAGTTATATAAACTCTTCCCTTATAGGAACTATGAAATCCCAGACCCGCACTCCCAGATATGGTGCTGATAAAACATACGTTACATATTGGATAAAAATATAAATGTATATTACTAAACATAAATATCCCTTAATTACCCGACCTAAATAAAATATCGCATTACATACATTCTTGAGACCTTTTAGGTTTATAGATTTAGAGGATTATGAAAAATCATAAAATAATAAAGCATGTGTATTTATCAAACTAATGGATATTTTTTTTCACTATATAATAAACTACTTAATATATAGTAAGTCTTTAATATCTCATAAAAATTCTCCACAAAAGCTACATTGTTAGACATATCATGTGTAATAATTTTCTTTTTAACATGGGGAAATATATACATAAGAATGGGTGATATAAAATTCTTATTAAGGGTAAAAATAATTTATAGAAATAAAATATCATAAGTAAGAAAAATATTAGTATAAATAGTATTATAATAATCGATATGTAAAATAAATCCATAATCAAAATTATCTAAGAGCATAACCTATTTGTGGTTAACATATCAATAAATAAACACATGGATAATAATAACTAGTTCCTCAATGATGAAATTGATAATTCCAAATATCTAATTACATGGCTCAAGAAAAGATATCATGACACTAGACACCGTGATCTTACCTTTGTGGAACTTTTTCTAGAAATATATTATTCTAGGCATGCATACACCAAAATAACCAATCAATTTTGTCTTATGAGACATATCAATGTATTGGGGAGATATCTATAATTGTACCCCACTATTAACTAATTAATTTTAATGTATTCATAATATGAAGGAATAAATAAGATATATAATAAAAAACCAATATTAATTAAAAATAAATAAATATTTGTATTAGAATAACAAGTATATGAATTTTCAGTATTTCCTCAATTAAAAAATGGAATTTCTTTCTATGTAAGCATCCCAAAAAATAACACCATATGAAGTAATGGTATATGTTAAAGTCAATAATTTTACCAATTATTAGAATAATATTTTTAAATTTTTGAATATTCAATGATATAAATATTCAAACTACAATGGAAAGTAACCTTATTAAAGTAATGATAACAAGTTTGTAGTTAGTATTGCTTTCCTTTAGTGAGGATATCAACTGGGAATGATCCCTCTAAAAAATATTTCATAAATATGAAATGTAAATACAAAAAATGGAAGAAATAAAATCCATTTTATATAATTATAGGGTAAAATAATTCAACTTAGAAGAATGGTGTTCAACAGTAAATAATATAACTCAGGTAAATGAAATTGAGTTATAAAAAATGTACAATACGAGTAAACCATTAATAAATAAGTGAATGAATAATGAAAATAAATTTTTATTTTTATAGGATATGAATATTTTAAAAATATATTAATTTAAATTCAGGTATACTACATGGAAAAACATCATATAAAAGTAAACATGGTACAAAAAATATTACATGTCTCAAAGAGTAATAATTAGGTCAAAGAATCCTCTTTCAGGTAACATAATCTTTAAGGTAAGGATCATTTGATAATTAAGTTATAAGGAATAATTATAGAACCATATAAAAAATTAGTAAATACAGAAAATTGTATTCATTAGGTAGAATAAATAAAATTTTGAACAATAGAGTTCAATAAGAAAGTTCATAACTGAATGAAATAAAATTAAGTTAGCACCATCATTTATGAATTTAGAAAATTTTGATTCAAAACCCATTAAAGTATATAATTTAAAATGAAACATTAAATATGATGAATAATGAGATTATCATGACAAAAAATATTAATGGGGTTATTCAATACATTTTACAAAATAAAACATGTTGTATAATAAAAAATATGTCTTTAGGGGTGAAAATTGAAACAAGAAACAGTTACCATATTCCAGATTCATTATTCATATGCGCATAACTTACTAAAAAATAAAATAATGTTTATTATATGAATTATTATAAGAAAAATAAATCTATATTTCATTTATATAGACCATTTTTTACCGTATTCTATTTATTTATTATATATTTTTTTATTATGTTTGTGTGAAAATTGAGTTGGAGTCATCCTATTTCAGTAATTTTAGTAATCAGAGATAATATTTTAATAATAAGTTAAATAATTAATATTAATTTTTTTTAAAAATTACTATTTTATTATCAAATTATAATAAAATTACTATTTAGTTTCTCATAGTCATACACGATAGTGTTTTATACAATTATTCAAGTATTTTATTAAACCTTCCCCAAACATGAACACATTATATATTGATGGGTGATTATAGTTAAGAAAGTTTATAATATAATTAAAAATAATTTATAATGATAATATATATATATATATATATATTTTAATTTTTTTAATCACATTTTATGTATTTTGGTTATATTAATAAAATTAATATGAAAAATGAAAAATATTACTTCTTGAAGGTGGTAGTTCACACAACACATGATTAAAATTCTTTTATTTTTCTAATAGGATGGAAAAGAATAAATGAGGTTTTTATAAATAATATAATAACACTTCAGTATACTAATGATAATAATTTCATTATATTACCATGGTTAGGGTAGGTTTGGAAGAGAAATAATAAGAATAAAAGACAAAATCAAGTAATACTCACTTTGGAACCTTAAAATTTCTAATAAAAGTATCCTTTGAAATGAAGGGATTATGAAAAATTGTGTGTATATTATTATGATAATTATATAGGGTTTTAGGAGGATATAATAAATAATTTTAGGAAGAAATTCAATGTAATGGGTGGGACATGAAGGGTTAGAAGTATCTCATTGCCTAAGTGAAGAAAACAAAACTCTTGTGAAGACCAATTATTTTTCAATAATTGAATGAAACTATTCAAGGGTAAATGGTTCAAAAAGTGAGAAATAATAAATTTTGGGGTGATGTTGGGTCCATAAATCCCCAACCAAGTATTTTAAAAGAAATTTTAAACATGTTAGAATTCATTTATTCTTATATTTTTACTTTTACTTTTTTCCTGGGTAACTAGTTTTTACCCATGTAACCTATGTTTTACTAAACATATAAAATAAAACCTATTACCAAATTTTAATTTTTTGAAACTAAATTTAATCTCAAATTAATAAAATTGATATTTTAATTAATTGAAAATGAACTATTAAATTTAAATATTTTATATTTAGAAAAACTCTTCTGAAAAAATGCTATTTTCACCATTAAGTGCTCTTAATATTATTTAGTATTGATCAATAATTGAATTAGTGCTAATTTATATAAATATAAGATTAAAAATTATATTAAATTTATTTTTTTGAATATATTAATTTATTTCATTATATAAAAATAACACAATATAAATAAAAAATTCTGTGCAAATAATAGTTTTATTATTATCTTGATCGTTAACTTAAATCTTTGTAAACATAATTTTATGCCAAAAAACGAAATTTAACATATTAATTAGTATGAAAATTTTGATATAATAAATTAAATATATTTTTTGTATTTAATTTTTATAAGCGTTGAAAACAAATTTTTTAATATAAGCGAATATAGGGTAAAATATTACTCATTTTTTCAAAATTATATACATAGATTTTATATATAAAACATACTAATTTTAAATGATTCATTTTAACTATATATATAAATTATATTAAATTTATTAAAATATTTAGTTCATTGTTATATTATTATAATGTCATAAAAGTGATGGGTTTTACAATTTCAGTATTTTTTCACTACTCACCTTAAAATAAATTATATTAGAAAAATATAAAAAATTCAACCTAAGATAATTTTTTATAATAAATATAAAAATTATGTAAATATATTCAAATTAAGACTTTAAAAGTTTATAATTTAATGTTTAAATAGAAACATAAATATATAATGAAAATTGTTTTCAAAGGAAAATACCATTTTAAAATTTTCACTATTATTATTATTTCCTATAAATTACTAATAAAATTAGTTTCAATAAGTTATTCATATAAAAAATATATTTTATCCATAAAATATTTAATTCCCCATAACAATAATTTTTTTAGAAAGGTAAATTTTTAAAGCATAAATCAGCCTTATTAGTTATTTTGCTGCACGAATTGATTTCTTTATCAAATCCTTACTATTAATAATGAAACTTTTTTATTTCTACATATATTTCATAATTTAGGTTTATTCAATTATAAAATATTCCATGTTTATTTTTGGATTTTGTTTCATGCGAAGCAGTCTGTTGAAAACATTGGGTTTCAAAGGATAATATAATCTTAAATCATGGGGTGTTATGAAGATGAGATATAAAGAAGTAAAAAGGTAAAATATATCCAATTTTCAAAGAATCTATATCAAGTTATTTAAGAAGAAAACAATTGGTTTATAGAGGAATATATGTCTAAAGATATCCATGTTGGATTACTATATATTGAGGTTAAACAATTGAAAATATAAAAAAATACCAATTGAATTGGCTATTGAACTATAAAAATATACTGATTCTTAGAAAAATGAATTGAAAAATATATCATTAAATTTTAAATACCTTAAATATAGTTATAAGGATAAGGTATTTGATAAAAAATAAGTTCAAATTTGGAAGGTCAAGAAGGGTAATCTTTCTGCACACATTGAATAATTATTTCAGGAGGCTCAATAGATGAAACATCAGAAGGTGATCCCTGAAGATTCTATTGCTAAAATAAAATCCATGATGATGATAAAGGTGAAATGTTGGATTAACTTTATCATTAAATTTAAGATGAAATTTTTAAAGGAAATATAGTCATGTAATTCCTGAATGATCAACTTTAAGTAAGAATAAAAAAGATCTAATAACATGAAGACGAGTTGATCATGGTTAAGAAACAAGTGTAACAACCAAATGATATGAGTAATACTATTATAAAATATTTTTTAAATTTATATGTCATCATACCATGATATGAGATAGTGAGATGAATAGAAATTATACTTAATTATAGGAGAATAGTGAAACAATCTTTATGTCACAAAGTCTATGTTCCATGGGAAAACTAGAAATTTCCCATGGTAATTCCCCTTTAATGTTTTAAATGAATAAAACTATGGCTATTACCAAGAATAGTGAAAATAGAGGAGGTAATGAAAACATAATCGGTAAGTACCCTATAATATGTCAGGATTAAAGGATGAGTTCTAAAAGAATCTATAGATACATGTGATTTTAAGGTGGAATGAATGGACATATTTATAACTTTTTCTATAAATAATTGGAATATATTTCTTACTATGAATTTGATGAATGTTTCTAAAAACAGATGTACCAAATGTAAAAATGAAGGTATGTATTTATATTCAATAATTATTACCATTATAATCATTTATATTTTAGATATATCAAGATAAATAGTTTTGGAATGAATCATGGAGACAAATATTTATTCAATGAAAAATTTATTCTTTCAAGGAATATATTTTATGGTATGGCTGAAGAAGATCACCATGATAAAAGTGGTTTGAAGAGGATTTCCAAATCTATTATTGAACAAATAATTTCTTGTCAATAAAAGAAGAAGATTTGAAAAATGTAATGATTCCCAAATATACTAATGTGAAAGGAGAAACCCAATGAAATATATGTGTTGAGAAATCTAATGAATCTTGTAAAGATAAATAAGGAAAAATAATCTCTAGAAAATGAATTCTAAATCAGTGATGTGTCAACAGATCCTAATCATAATGAGTAACCAAGGAAAAATTCTTTCGATTTGGATTATTAAGAAATGAATAATCTCATGAAAATTTAAGAGAAGTTTTATTCTATCAAAACCATTTTAGATATAATTAAGGATTTTAAATTAAGGGATAAAGGAAAAGTGATGGTCTATAGTGGAACCACATCTTCCTCAACTTGGGAAAATTAGAAGTTATCGTCCCCCCATATATTTAAATACTATATTTATTATTAAATTATTATATGTTTTGTGGGTGATATGATCTATGGGGTGATTAGATTGAAAAATGAAAGGGGTATTGAGGCATGTTCTAAAGTTCTAATTGATGTTGGAGTATTGAAAGTGGTATATTTTTGAATCTAGAAATAAAAGAACAATATTGTAACAATATGTTATAGAGAAATCAAAATTGGTATCAATGTATAATTTATATTTTCGAATCAAGAGAACATAAAAATATATTGGCATCAGACAATGAATATAAAATAAGTCACCTTGATATAGAAGGAAAAAATAGAAATTATTTTCATGATTTATTTGTTCTAATCTAGGAAGTGATATCATATGATTATTATTAGGTTACAAAAATTGACTCTATATGGATAAATCTCTTAATAAATATCAATTCTATATTCATTAACAAATAATATACATTTATGGGAAGTTTTTACATTAAGATATGAAAGTTGTTACCCATATCAACTAAGGAAATACACCTTGTGTAGGAATAAAGAAATCTATTTGGTGTATATATATAATTTTTTAAGAATAAATATAGTATTAATCACACACTTTTTTATTTATAGTTTAGTCACTAATGCTTTTGTAAATGTGTTTTTGAGAACACTGAGGGAGATCTTTGATAAAATTTTAATGTTGTGGCTGCTTGAATCGTGTAGAAGTAGGCGATTGATATAGAAAAAAACGGTGTCATTGAATTAATACCTTATTTTTTACATTGATTTCCAAATTAGTCTGTTTAGAGGTTTTATTGATGGATTGATAGTCATGGAATTATTAATCATTTAAAATATTTGAATACAGGGAATTTTTTTTGAGATTGAATAGAGAATCAGGAATCATGGTAAAAAAGTGAATAGTGAGATAGAAATAAAATGATCCGTGGAGTATTTTTCAAAATTAAGGGGTCTAGTATCTCTAAAGATGGAGTAAATAAAATGGTAAAAAATGGGGAGAATATCTATTGATTTTATCCTTGCTCATTATAAATAGAGAAAAATATTTTCATACAAGCATTAAAATATATCTTTATTGGACATAATTTATAAGATCTTGGTTGATTCTTACACTCCCACGTTTTCAAGGTTTAATAACCTAGAAGTGATGGTCAGCCCATTCGTCCCTTCTCCTTCACATTGGGAAGGCCCCTCAATTATGTCTTCTTTTTCTTATTACCTTAAATATTTCCCCCCATTTAGTGACCCTGGATCACTCTGTGTATTTACATGCATCTCCCTATGTTTGAAGGTTCCCTGGTTAAAAAATGAAATAGTGAAACATCTAATTTACACTATAGAACTCATGAAAGACTGATATCTTCACCATCACTCTCTAGAATATTATTTCAGTCTTTGATGATCATCAATAGACCAATTCAAAAGATTCATCCACACGTCTTAGGGTTTGAAAGTTTGTGTGATGGAATTTTATGATTTTGATTGTAGATGAGGATGATTTTTCTCACTATTTGAAAAAAAAATTATTGTCAATATCCATTTTTTTCTTTTTATATAGTCTTACGAATTTTATATGACCTAGGATCCCCAACTGTAGTGATCTATGTAAGAATTTCTAGTTTGGGCTTTCAATTTTTCATAAATTCTATGTGTGATTGGATACCCTGGTAGTTAATTCTCCAGAATCAATTATAGGAAAAATATAGGGTATTAAACTATAGCTTCATGTATTTTTATTGAGGTATATCTCTCTAAAAAATCTATGGAAACCTTATGTATTGAGGTAAAATGTGAGTTTTTTTGTAATAATGTGGTGCATTATGAGTCTTTTTATGAATTTTGATCTTCATTTAAGTAGTTTGATCACCTCATTCTGGATTTCCAATGTGTTTCTAGGTGGTAGATCAAATTATACAACCCTCAATTGATTTATTTTTTTAAAAATGATGTAAATGTTAGTTTTAATTATGTACTTCCAAATTCAACACCCATTTTCCTTAGAGAAACCCCTCAGGTTATCAAAACTCTTCTAAATATAAGTGTGAAATTTTTTTTCTAATGTATTTCGAACTTCCTAATTTTCCCCAAGGAATAATGGCCCCATAGGGCCTTGTACTTCTTATAAAAACATATTTCATATAATCTAGGTCCCTCATATGAGTCCAAGGTAGGAGTTTAATTCTGTAGTCCATAGATCCGAGTCTCTCTTGATAGTGGGTGTCCTTATAAGGGATGAAAATACAATTTATGAGATGATATAGAAGGATTATAAAGAAGGAAATACTGATTTAATCATAATTTAAAGTATTCTCATCTATATTATAGAGACTTATATTTATCCTCCATTGATGAATGAGTTGAATTATTCCTCATTATAATTAAATAAGGACTTTCATATTCTAGGTTTTCATATTGAAAGATCTATACCCTGAAATAAAACATAGTGGATTAAAGTAGTAGAAATAGAGGAAAATAGGAAAGTCTCAGGCTTTTGGCACACCGGTAGACCTAGAGAAGGAGGAAACACATAAAACATGAGTGATATTATAATCCAAGGTTTCCTCACAAGATAATGCTACTTCATGTTTTTTGTTATATAATGTTAAATTACACAATAGTGATATTTAATGACCTAAAATGAAAAATGGGAATGATGGAATCATTTATGAGGGTACTTGCTCAGTGAATATGGGGATAAAATCAAGATGTGTAAAAAAATACTCATATTTATTGAATCCCATAAAGACTTTGTTTGTAAGGAAGTATTTAGTTGTTAAAAAGTAGGGGCATGAATCTTATGATCATGAAAAATAAAATCAATAAGGCCTTGTATCTTAGTAAGAGATCCAATTGGTAGTGTTTTAGGTTACAAAAAAAAGAGTTTTGAGGTAATGGAGTTGGGACTAAAATTATAGGTGTAACTATAAGACATCAATCTTCATGGGAACCCCAACGAATCTATAATAGGATTATATCTAATAAAGAACTATAATCTCAATATTTACCTACTAACACACTTTTAAAAAAGAGATGAAGTAAAATTAATTAATTATTAAAGATTAAAAGTAATAAGGTGACATGATATTTGTGAGAGATATTCAAGCCAATCATGACGATGAATAAGAATAATTGATCAAAACTCAATACTAGAGTTTAATCCAAGGATTCAATTATGGGAAGGATAATATTTAGGATTATATTATAATTTTAAAAAATATGGCATTAATTTTTTAGGACTATATTAATAATTAATCAACATAGAGTATACATTTTACTAATTTAAGTCTACACATGGATCACAGGTCCAATTGATTAATGTTTTCCTAAAATTACTTTACATTTCTCGTTGAAGTTTAAATTTTTGATCTTGTTTATTGTCAATTTGGGTTACCAGTAAAACTTAAAAAGTGGGTTTTAAAATTAAACAATAATTTAAATTGAAATATAGGAAAATTTTTGGACACTCTTGGGATAAAATATAAGAGGTATCAAAGGATTGGATCTTATTTTTTTAGTATCAAGAATACAGGTGGATTATAAAAACAAGTGTTGGATGTATTTTCCTTACTCCTCAAGGTAAATGTTTTATAAAGATTATATAGTTGTTACTTTTGGTGTAAGATATTATTTGTATTTGATGTCAAATGGGGGAGGATAACATCATGAACTTAAAGGATCTATGTTTGGAAACATCATAGATCTTATGAGTTTTGTGATTAGTGTCCTGTTTTTTGCTTAAAATTGGATTCATGGAAGTGTTTCCAACAAATTCAAAGGGAAAAATTTTTAGAATCCAATTGAAAATTAATTTTATTATTGGATTTATTGTAAAAAATGTTGATTTATGGTTAATGATTTGTATTGTTTGGAAACTAAAGTAAAGAAGTATGTATTGGATTTATGGTTATAGTCTATAATTTTGTAACACTATAATACAGAATAATTTTGATGAGGATTTTTTTTGTTTCAGAAGATATTTTGTTCCAAAAGTTATTATATAAGTGTGGTTATTATAAAAGTCATTTTGGAAGGGGAACTGAAGATGTTTAAAATGTTTTTCTAGAAGTGGATTTGTTCCAGAATTTTTTCTAAAAGAGAAGATAAATATGTTTTGGAAGTTATTAAAGAAGTGGAGTTTTTTCTAGAGTCATTCTAGAAGGGGAGATAAAGATATTCCAAAAGTAAATGTAGTTAGATTTTTAGTGTATGAACAATTCAACTAAGACCTAGAGTTTATAGAAAAATAAAAAGGAATGAATCTTCCTGTATTAATAATATATTTGTCATAATAATACATGTAAGAAGTATGAGCTTACACAAAGTTATTTTTGAGAAGTATAGATAAGTTCAGAGATGATCAGACTAGGCCTGAAGATTTTGGAAAATACATATATATCAGGGTAACAATAATTTTATACATAAGGATAAGTAGTTATAAGTAGATTGGGTCCAAAAAATAGAAAATAAAAAAGTATCTATGATACATAAGGGACTCATAGTAATGAATAAGGGTTGTCCTAAACTTATAGATGGAAAATTTGTAAAAGTACTAGGATAAATAAGAGTCATATACATGATATGAAAGGGTTATATCGTCGATATGTAAGGGTTGTCTACACCTTTTGGATGGAAAATTAGAAAAGTGTCGAGTCATCTGTAAGATAGTTGAGGGTTATCTGGATGATATACAATGGTTGAACATACCCTATATATGGGAAATTAAAAAAGTAACAAGTCATCTATAAGATATTTAAAGGTTTTATGCATGATACATAAGGATTATTAGATAATACATAATGGATTTATAGACCTTGTAAATGGGAGTTAGAAATATTCCATGTCACTAATGATATGTAAGGGCGACCTAAAGACCTTGAAGAATACATAAGGGTCATCAAGAAAGTATATATAATTTATTCTAGAAGAAGCCTATTCATAAAAATGAAGTCTATGCCACAGCTGAGGTGTGTATAAATAAATTATATTTACATGTTCTTGGTCTTATGTGCCACTTTGTGGGAAGGATTTCTATAATGTGTATAGGTTTAGGTGGATTTTAATGGTTCTACCTATTTATATATTTCCACTCCTTGGTATAATTTCTTATTTTATATATTTAAGGAATGAGTTATT
Source organism: Viscum album (assembly GCA_963277665.1). NCBI lineage: Eukaryota > Viridiplantae > Streptophyta > Magnoliopsida > Santalales > Viscaceae > Viscum > Viscum album. Next base: position 466,845,254 of record OY728142.1, on the reverse strand, counting down.
TTCACTATAAGGGAGTTTTTCACACCGTAACATGTTTGAGGATCAAGAATACTTAGAGGATCATTCCATAATATTCAAATTAGTTAAATGTAAGATATTTTATGAATTTTTTGGAACTATTTGTTTACTATAATTCCATCAACAATGTTAGTATTCTCACTGTGAAGAATTCAAGTCAATGTATTTCCATATTCAAATATCCTATCTTTTATAATGGAATTTTGAGAATTAAATGTATTAATTTGGCTCATATTTATAGATTATAACTAGATTTTTCCCATATTACTTATGGGGGATTGTGTATATTAAATGATGGAAACATATAAAATTTATATTTTATTAGGGAAATTGGTTTTCTAGAAATATGGAATTTTGGAGATATTTATCCCCATAAATAATGTAGTTTTCTTAAATTAAAAGGTATGGAAGAATATAATAAATTGAAAAATAATAAAGGAATGAAAATTACAAGAATAGAGGGAAGATATAATAAATCCTTGGAACTCATTAAAGATCATTATAAATAAGGAAGTTAAAGTTTCCATGAGATCTCGTAGAAGGTGAATTTTTGGCCATGATGGTGTTCATAGTCGGTATGTAAAGGATTATAACATGTAAATCAACTAACACCAATCTACACTTAGTTAATTATGATAATCATGATATTTTTTTTGTATTGGGTTTCATGGTAATGTGTTTTCCTTTATTCAGTAGTGAGAAAATTACAAGAGTAAGGGAGTCTCCCCAAGGATGTAGTGAACAACCCCTAAAACATTATTAAGTGAAAGACCCCAGTCACATAGTTACTTATCCAAAACCGACCACCAGATAGCTAGTTTAGTGCTTTTAGATGCATGAAAAAATTATTGTTGTATTATACTAGGATTAGACTAGTGTCGGTGAACTAAGTAAAATTATCACTTCTTCTGTGAATTCTTTATTTACTTTTTACAAGTTACTCATTGTAACGTGTGGGTTAATCAGTTTGTAATCAAACTAATTAAGGGTAAGGACAAGTGGATTTACAATCATATTATACTTTAAATTAGTAAATAAGTGAAACCATACTAATAATGAGTTTATGATAATATAATGTGGCTACAATGTTGTGATTAAGTTATAATGAGTTTTATACCATTATTCTACCCCCTCTAGGTGTCTCCCACTAAAGATCCTTGTGGGACTAACATGTGCTATCAAAGTATAATTATTTTATGTCTTATTTTTTTTGAAATGATTTGAAAATTTCTTAAAGTTAAGTTTTACTCTTCCATTACATTTTTAGTGACATGAAAAAGTGAAAGAAATTTAAGAAAAATAAAAAATACATGGTAATTTCATATAATAGAAAAGTTTTTTGGTAAATTTTTGATTTAGATGAAATATTCTAACAACTTTTTAATGGAAGATATGAATGATTCTAAAAGGGAATATATTAACTCATTAAATGATCCTATATGATTAGTTGTTGACCCATGTGAAGTTAGATGTAAAAATGATGATGAGATACCAAAAATTAAAATGGTTAAAGTTTTCCACTCATCCAAGGATCTAAATTAGGGGTTATAATAATAATAAATTAATTTGAGAGAGGAGAATTAGTTTCAAAATATCCATGTCAGAGTACTGAATATTGAGTTAAAAAAAAATCAAATTAAAAAAAAAATACATGTTGAATTTTCTACTAATATAAGAAGAAAGAATTATTATGAGGCTAATTAATTGAAGTATATTACTTTAAAAGTGATGATTCATAAAAAGGTTCTATAGAAATGGGCCTTAACTCAAAATAAGTTTAAAATATTAAGGTCAATAAGGATAAACACGTTGTACAAAAGTAAGAATTTATTTAAGAGATACAATGAATAAAACGAGAGAATTTGAGCATTGAGGACTCCATTACACATATGAAATCCAATATTAAGGATAAACGTGAAATTTTGGATGAGCTTCCCAAAGCATTGAATGATTAAATTCTTAAATTAATGATAATCAAGGAAGAAATAAATGATTAACTTCATGTGAGAAGAAAAAACTACCATAAAATTGAAGAGGATATAATATTGGTTGAGAAAAAGTGGAATTACCGAATGATATGTGTAAGACTATTCGAAAATTTTATTTACATTTATTATTTAATTGTCTTTTAGTAGGTGATATTGAGATGAAGAGAAAGTATAAATTTGAGAAGGAGTACGAAAGAATAGTTATTTATAAAATTCTATGTTGTTGTAGACCCTGGAAAACGCGTCCCCAAAATTTTCCAAATGCTTCCATACATGATCCAAGATCTTAGTCCATTTCGCAAGCTTCGATTTGGTAGGTCGTAGGGCCCGAACGGAGTTACGGATTAGGAGTTATGGACGTTTGAAGTTGGGCTGGAAATCTGGTTCGCAAAGCCCATTCGCGAAGCCCCCCTCCGTGATCGTGGAGCGCCGCCACGAAGCAATGAGGCGAGAGGCTCCGCGAACCCGTTTGATGTTTGCGATGCGCCGCGAAGACCCCTCGCGAAGCACTAATGTGAAGCACCGATGCGAAGCACCCGTGCAGCGCGTTCCCGCGAAGCCCCGCCGCGAAGCGCCCCGACCATCGCGGCCTCGCGAAGCTCCAGAGGCGGTGATGCTCCGTGAACGCATTTGACGTTCGCAAGCCGCCGCGAAGCACCAGAGGCGGTGATGCTCCGCGAACACATTTGACGTTCTCGAGCCGCCACGAAGCACGAGAGGCGGCGCAGGAGTTCTACTTCGCGGCGGCCCTGCCTATAAATACCCAGCTCACCCCCTTCTCCAGGAGGACGGCCACGGCCACTTCGCCCCTTGGGCGGCCGAGCAGAGCTCCGCATTGCGGCTCCGCGAAGCCATGCTCCGTGAGCAGCTTCCTTCGCGTTGCTGCTCTGCGAGCCGAGACTCCAGGAGTCCATGATCCGCGAGCCTATGCTCCGCGATGCTGCTCCGCGAGACCAAGCTCCGCGAGAGCCCTTTGCTCCGCGAACCCTTGCTCTGCGATGCTGCTCCGCGAGACCAAGCTCCGCGAGCCCTTGCTCCGCGATGCTGCTCCGCGATGCTGCTTCGCGAGACCAAGCTCCGCGAGACCCTTTGCTCCGTGAGAGACCTTTGCTCCGTGAGGCCATGCTCCGCGAAGCTGCTTCGCGAAGACCTATCCTTTGCAAGGATCCTACCTTCGCGGCCACCAGTCCATACCGCGGGGGCTGCGCCCCCGGTCCCCCGCTCGGGGTCTGTTCCGGGCTTCGGTCCCCGCCCTCCGGGCCGGTCCCTTCACTACCATCACAGACCCCCAAGAAAAATGGAGAGTCACACCGCGAACTTTTCGGGCCGGGATGCCGGGATTTTTCATTGCGCCCTTATGCGCTCCCACCTTCCACCTATGGAACACCATGATTAGAGATACTCCTCCACACACCATGAAACACCTTGAGTTGACATATTCCTCTGGGTTTCATTCCATGTCGTGAGTTGAGATTCTCATCATCAATCCCCCGAGTACCTTGAGTCGAACCGTTTCTCAGGAAACTACTCCAAATCCTATCACTTGGTTCATATGCCAGGTTCAACCAGAAAGGGCTGCCCTTACATAAGTCCCAACACCAACAATTCCTAGGCACCTTCTGTCAATAGTCCTACCTACAAGACTATAAACTGTAGTATTCTTTCTATGTTCCAATCATAGGATGCCTCTCGTCCTATACGAGAGATGCCTTATGCTCCTAGCTTGAGATGCCAATAGTCCTACCTACATGACTCTAAACTGTAGTATTATCCCTATCTAACAAATGATAGGATTCCCCTTGCTCCAAGCAAGAGATGCCTTATGCTCCAAGCCTAAGATGTCAATAGTCCTACCTACAAGACTATAAACTGTAGTATTCTCCCTATGTTCCAATCATATGATGCCTCTCGTCCTATACGAGAGATGCCTTATGCTCCTAGCATGAGATGATAATAGTCCTACCTACATGACTCTAAACTGTAGTATTATCCCTATCTAACAAATGATAGGATGCCTCTTACCCTAAATGAGAGATGCCTTATGCTCCTAGCATAAGATTCCTAATGCCATGTTTACAGTGGCATAGTTTCAAGAGCGTTGGAATCCGTTCAAACATTCCAGCACTCCACCCCACGCTTTGCGTGTCCTTCATTCGGATCTGCATCCATTTCCAAAGTCTGAAGGGACCCCCTAACAGTATGGATGGTAGACCCATGGTCCCCCTGCTGTCCTGGGCCAACGCCCCAAAGGCTTCAGGTGACACTTTGAGGTCCTATGTTTCGAATACGGTCAGCAGTCGACCCCTCATTTGTTTGTCCCCATTTTAGGCTAACGCGATAGGATGCTGTGTTGCGAACATGGTCAGCAGTTATCCTCTATCGCCATACAACTCTCATCGCATTCCGAATGTCGGGCATGTGATTCACACTTTTCTTGTCCCTTTGTTTGGGCTGTTTCCAACGGCCTTGGCGTTATCCCGCTTGTGCACTTGCGCATAGGCACATACCTCAACCCACCAGTGAGTTGGGATGCCCTCATGGCCAGACATGAGGAAGACACCCGGGCATCTTCTTGCACAAGCCCCATTCACCAGTGCCGCTCCATAGCGGCACCCGGGTAGCTTCTTGCACAAGCCCCATTCACCAGTTCCGCTCCATAGTGGCACCCGGGCAGCTTCTTGCACAAGCCCCATTCACCAGTGCCGCTCCATAGTGGCACCCGGGCAGCTTCTTGCACAAGCCCCATTCACCAGTGCCGCTCCATAGCGGCACCCGGGCAGCTTCTTTCCCAAGCCCCATTCACCAGTGCCGCTCCATAGCGGCACCCGGGTAGCTTCTTGCACAAGCCCCATTCACCATTGCCGCTCCATAGCGGCACCCGGGAAGCTTCTTGCACAAGCCACATTCACCAGTGCCGCTCCATAGCGGCACCCGGGCAGCTTCTTGCACAAGCCCCATTCACCAGTGGCGCTCCATAGCAGCACCCGGGCAGCTTCTTGCACAAGCCCCATTCACCAGTGCTGCTCCATAGCGGCACCCGGGCAACTTCTTGCACAAGCCCCATTCACCAGTGCCGCTCCATAGCGGTACTCGGGCAGCTTCTTGCACAAGCCCCATTCACCAGTGCCTCTCCCTATGCAGCGGTAAGCCGTTGACATCCCTATCCAGCGGTAAGCCGTTATGACCCCATTTAGCGGTAAGCCGTTCTGGGCCTCCATCATGGAGTTAGTCCCAACACCATGGGCCGCCCAACGCGTAAGCCCCATATGAACTACGAGGTCTTTGATCCATGTCAAGGCATGGTACGTAGGAAGCCTCCATGAGGTTCAATCCCACCCGTCGTTTCTTCACGTCGGGTCCCACCTCCGTCCAGCATGATGTTAAACTGCGCATTCCCTGAACTACGAGGACTTTGATCCATGTCAAGACATGGTACGTAGGAAACCTTCCCAAGGTTCAAGCCCACCATTAGTGGACCCAAAGGTCTACTTTCACGTCAGTATGCTGACGATGCCCATCGGACCAAGGTCCGCCTTCACATTGGTTCGCTGACGACATTCATCGGGACAAGGTCCAGCTTCACGTCGGTTTACCGGCACCATCCCGAACTACGCGGACTTTGATTCCCTGTCACGGGGATACGTAGGAAGCCTCTTCAAGGCTCAAGCCCAACTTTACCGTCGCCCCTGCGATGGTCCCATTTCACTCCCCCTCCACTTCATCCATCCATCCATCAACCATCCTGATTCTCACCCGGGCCGCCACATCCCGGTGGGATCATTCAATCCACCTCCTTGCTGCTCCTAGCAGCGCATGGGCCGCTTTCCACGTGTAAGCCCCATCATATCTCCGGGTCGTTGTCCTCTGCGTACACCCCGATTCATCACCCCTTCGAACTATGTGGGTTTTGATCCCTTTCCACTACACATGGTACATAGGAAACCTCCAAGAGGATCAATCCCAACCAGTGGTAATCCATGGTGTCCCCCATCCTGGGGTGCAATTCCCTTGATCCGCCCTCAGTGGTGTTTAGATCATCCATTACAGTGTGACATCTCCCCTCTAGGGAGTGCACCACCTCAGATCCGTCCTCATTGGGCGTTCTGATCCACCCCCTTGGTAAACCTTCCAGGTGTTCCATCCTAGGGATATACCAATCTGATCCGTCTCCATGGGATGTTCTGATCACCCTTATTTCATCTCCGCAAGATGTTAAACTCGCGGCCTACCTTGTGATAAACATGAGATGCCTGAGGAAAACCTTGGATGGAACGCCTTTGGTGTAACCGTCTCTGCTAGACGTTAATCTTGCAACATACCCTATGTTAAACACAGGAAGATGAGGAAAACCTCAGATGTACGCCTTGGGTTATGCACCCTTGAGATGCCCTCTTATGAGGAAGAATATAGGTTCCCCAATGTCCACGCACCCAGAGATGCCCCGACATTCCTGATGTTGCCGTCTACTCCGACCGAAGGTCGCTACCATGTCAAGACCCTATGGAAAGTCTCGACGGAAGTAGTGTAATTAACCAGCGTCCATGATGATATGGCACTGGGAATGAGATTCACGGACAACGTATTAAATCTATGAGGGAGACCCGGACTAGGTGATGAGTTCTGAGGAGGAATACACGGAAGGAAGAACCGACATCCCATCATCCCGTTTCGATCAAGGAGCAGACATCCCTGAATAAGGAGCGAATGCCGCCCGCCTTTGGAAAGTGGGAATGCGGGGCAACAGCTGTGCGTCCTCCACAGACGGACGCGCGCGCGCCCCGACGAAAGCGTCGGAAATAGTTACATTGAAAAACCTAACATTGTACTTGATGAAACCCCTTTAAAGTTTAAAATGAATAATTTTTTTGAAATTTCCAAGAAAATTGAAAATAATAGAGGTGATGGAAACAAAATTGATATGTTACTGGAAAGATATAAGGACAAAGGAGATTTATAAAATAAGGTATATAGACATGTGATTTTACTATGGAATGAAAGTAAATATTTACAACTTTTCTATAAATAATTTGAATATATTACTTTATCTAAAGCTGATACAATATTTGAAAAAAAAGTCTCCTAACCTCAATAATGAATGTTTGGATTTTTATTATAATTTATATCATGATAATCATGTCACTTAGGTAGATATTAGGATAACATTAGCTAGAATGAATCATAAATACTAACATACATTCAATAACAATTATATTATTTCAAGGAATATATTTCATGGATCAGTTGAAGAAGATAACCAAAAATGAAGTGGTTTAGAGAGTAGTTCAAAATCTATTGTTGAATAGAAATGTGTCTAGGAAATACAAGAAGATGATTTATAAAAATAAAAGTATTCCAGATGATTATATTGTGAAAGAATTATTTAAAATAAATATATGTACTGAGAAATATTACAAATAATTTAAGGATAAACAAATAAATAGGAAGTTTTTGAAAAGAAATGGAGAATAAGTGATGTATCAAGATATATTTATCAAAAAAATTACCAACGAATAAAATCCTATGATTTGGTCCATGAAAAAATGAACAATTCCAAATAATGTGAGTACATGTTTGATTATATCAAAACCATTTTAGATTTAATGATATATTCAAAATTAAATGTTAATGAAAATTTGATGATCCATACTATCACACCATTTTCCTCAACTTGAAGAAATTATAAGTTCAGATATCCACATGTATTAAAATTCTATTACTATTATTAACATGTCATAGTTTTTTTGGAGATATGATCTATGTAGATATTCTGAGTGAGCCATGTAAAATTTATATTCTTTGTGTGAATTTTTTATTTACTTTGTAAAGAACATAAATCAGTTATATTGGATAAATAAATCATTTATAAAATTGATTAAATTAATGTATAATTGGAATAATAATAGACTCATCATTGAATGTTGAACTTAATTATGAATCTATTAATAAATAAGTCAATATTATTTAAGGTGTTAACCATTTACTAATTAAGTTGGAATGAGGAATCTAGATCATTAGATGTAGACAAATTATATTATTATACATGAATAATAATTATATATAATAATAAATCACACCTCATAACATAAAGGTTTATTTTATTTAGAGAATATATATATAACCAACTTAATTTATAATGTTTTCAATATCTCTAAAAAATAGTCTTTTCAGATGATACCCTTTTTGGCACATCATACATAATAAAATTATTCATAACCTGGGAAATAAAAACATATGAAAGGGTGATCTCTATAATGATTTTTTTCCATGTATGGATTTTGAATATTTATAGGAATATTTTCTAAGCCAAGTGTTGAGTCAATCTAGAATTTTGGGTCCCTAAGAGCCTATGTGTGGTGATTTTAAAAATATTAACTATTTTATATCATGTGTGCACAGTTATTATGAAATTTTAATAATTTTAAATTGGAGTCTCATATTATAAATCTATGAAAATTATTGAGTCCAAAATGTGGGTTTTACCCTAGGTGTAACATAATGTTTGTCGACATCGGACACCAAATTGGAGGCAACCATTTGTGAGGTGTTAAATGATGGCGGTTTATTAATTAAATTAAATTTAATTTAAAAACACAATATCCCCTAACCCACTTTGGATTACACACTATACATATGATAGGGAAGAAATCCCCCATGTTTATGGATGACCTGAGAGTGATAGAGGAGGCCCTTCCAAAATCTATTATTGATGGTGATCGACACCAGATCAAGCTGCAGTAGTTTCCGAGCATCGTGTTGGACCCAAAGATTCATCATTTCACCATGATGTAGGAATATTTATTATATTTATGTATTTATCCCCTTATATGTATTTTTTTAAGGTTTTAGAACCCTATTATGATAACTAGATATCCACTGGAGGTTGATCTATGCGAAATTGGTAAAAAAAGGAGAGTTTAAGAGTATTTCAAGGGTTTACCATTCGAAAATCCCAATAACATGGTGTATAGTGAAGGATAACACATTGTGTGTTCTTACCATTCAGGTAAGATGCGTTTTGGGAACTGCACAATGTGTATTGGGGGTATACATCATGTTGTGGGGCTTGGATGGGTGGTTGAGGACATGAGAAGGCATGCCATTTAAAGAGACATGGCTGTGTGGAAGCACACAACCATACCGTCAGTTATACATAGGTTGGAGGACTAGGCCAAGAATATGGGAACATGCCCTAGTGCATGGGAACAAGCTCTTTTACCCAAGCACAACCAAGTCTATGGTCTTCGGTTGATCAAATAGGAACATGCCATATACCTAGGAAACACACCATTTTTAGTGACATGAAAAACTAAGCATTGTGTAGGCGAGGACACACCTAGGTGATCTGGTGAGAGACATGCCATGTAATTTTATGTGTACATCATTTATATTTTTCAAACACATCAAGTACCATGATTAGAAAATACTATGGTTTGGCCTTGAGGGACACACTATATACTATGGAAAAACACCATGTATACAAGTCCCTAAACTTAATCATTACCTAATCTAGATTTTAAGACAATAATTTTACTTTCTTTCACATTGAGGATATTTTCAAGTTTAGAATTTTTAAAAATTAGGCCATAAATAATAAATAACAAGACCATAAAATAAAAAGTTGAAACTTTCGATCAGTATACATTTTCCATTATATAATAATTTATAAAAAAGTATGAACTCTCTTTATGGAAAATATCCATGACTTAAAAATTTACTTCTTACTTTATATTACCCATCCTTAAACCCTGTGAAAACATTTTAAAAACATGGGATGAGTACAAAATATTAGTAAGTTATATAAAAATAAAGGAAACCATTAGTTTGGTAACAACTTGAAAAGTCATATAATGTTTACCTTTATCTTTATAGTTATTTGAGAAAATTAAATAAAACAGTTTGACATGAAAAAAAATTTCTCAAGTAAAAAAAAATTAAAACCCATAGAAATCAATTAAACATATTTTGGTGACTTAAAGAATCATATACATAAAACAATTTTAAAACCCTTTTTATTAGAAGAAGCATAAGGCATACTTCTAACATTATCATTACCCAATGCATTTTGGATCTATAATATGGATAACTATTCCTCTATGCTATATTAGGCTCACCCATGAGATATAATGGGTCTCAACCCGTCATATAAGCTATATCGGGCTCACCTATTTCTCATGAGCTATAATGGGGTTCAACCCTTTGTATAAGTTATACCGGGATCACCTGTGAGCTGTATTGGGGAATAAAAACTTCATATAAGCTATATTTGGCTCAATAATTTCATATAATACTCATGAAAATTATCAATATTAAAACAATATCATCATAAAACCCTTTTAATAACTATGTTTAATCATATATAATTTTTTTTCAGATAAAGATATAATTTTATTTTAAGAACCCATTTTAAATACTAAAACACACTTTTTTTTAGAAAACCATTTTCAATACGAAAATACCCAAAATATAAAATATATTTTTTTATTTAAGGAAACATAAAATCTTAAAAAGATAAAAATAAAATAATGTCTATAGTTGTGGAAAATCCATTTTTGTCATATACATTAACAATGGAAATTACTTTTATCATTTGTAAAAATTTTCCACATAAAACATGTAAAAATATTCCTTTTTTAGAACTTATGGATTAAATTAAAAATAAAAATAAAAGTTAATTTATAATATTTTTTTAACATATAAAATAATATCAATAAATTTGACCTAAAGGAATTATTATTGAAATTAAATCTTAATATACTTAAAAAAATAAATCAAAATGTCCCATATCACTTTGAAGCATTTAAATCATAAAAATTATTAAAAAAGTAATATTTAGAAAACTTTAAATATAGTTAAAATAGAGAAAATTAATTATATAACATGTCTATGGGGATGTATATACACCTTATAAAATAATAAAGGTGCGTACCATTAAGAATTACCTCAATGAAAAGAAATTTAGACGATGTCCCTTATTATGAGTCCAACTTTTCATGTGTTTCTTTATCTTACTGAATAATAAACTTATGTTAATTATTTAATTGATTCATAAATTTTTTCAATTTTATCATTTCTTTTTATTCACTTATTATAATGTTGTATGAAACTACTTAAAAAATTAAATTTATGTCATGTTTTTTGACCATATTTGGTTCATGTGTCAAATATGAATTTGGTAGGTCGAATAAACTCAAAGGGGTATTTATAAAAACATATCAAGAATAAAAATAATTAAATAATTATCATATTTATAAATCAATTATACTTTTAAAACCAATAATCAAATATGGTTATAAAAAATGGACCAACATTACCATCATGAAGATGATAGGTCATGCATATGCATGAGTAACGTTCCCATTTTGGAATGATCATTATGAAAAAATGGTAAGTAATATTTATATTTATATAATTATAATTATATCATAAATAAAATATTATTTAGTCATATATACTCATATATATAATTATTTTAATGTAAAAAGAATCACACCACTTCGAGTGTGCCCAAGTCCACACCTCCACAAATGACGTTATCACCTTTTTAGTGTGTGAAAAGGTAATAAATACAATGATATATTATAATTAAATAAAGTTAATTATATCATTAATATCATATATATTTAATTTATATCACATAATTTTATTAAACTAATCCTTAATACATTCCATGTAAAGTGTGAACGAATCACATCACCTTGGGAAGACAGTAGCCCACACATCCACTAATGATGTTATCTTATTCTAAAAAAATGGAAATCATGAAGGTATGTTTTGTGTAATAATTTAAAAACTATTAAGAAAAAATAAATATAATAAATATAATATAAAAAAAATTATTTACTTTATAATTCCCAACCATGAGAGGTGGTAAAGGAAAAAATAATGACATCATTTCTCATGGAGATAGTCCACCATACACATGAAGAGTGATTTAGTTACCTAGTTTATGGAAGTGTGTTTATGTGTAGTTAGAAACCTTAACATAAAAAAATATTAGTATATTTATAATATTTATTTTATTGTATATTAATTTAATAATAATATTTTAAGGGGTGAATAAATAAATAAAACAAAAGTTCTCATTGAAGAATGTTACATCTTCTTCGTGTAACTCATTTTGGTTTGCACCAACAGACTTCCTTGGTTTTATTTCTAACCAAATTGAGGATTATATGATAATAGGGTATAATTTTTGAGGTTATTTTTAAGGGTTTTAATGATCCAAAATTCATGAGATGTGTGAAGGAGTGGGGAGAGTGTGTTCTTTTTTATTGTGGAGGGGAGTGACATTGTTTTACATATAAAAATATAAACAATATTGGGATATATCCCTTAAATAATGTGCCAAAAATAATGAAACAAATTAAATCCCAGTGGGTATATTTTAGAAATATTACAATAAAATTGGTTTTGGTCAAGTTTATTGGTTATTTGGCCTATTAAGATTAAAGTTTTACCACTAAGTGTACTCATTTTACCTTAATTGTTTTCTAATTAATTTTAAGTGATTTCACTAATATTTTTGGTGAAAAACTAATTTCACGTTAATAAGAATTATAAATTATGATTATTCCAAATATGTTATATATTTTTCCAAATTCCAATCACATAAGGTATATAATTGAATTAAAAATTAATCCCATAGAAGGTATGAGAAAGTAGGGTTTTAAAGTATTAAAGTTCAAAAGTTTGAAATGTTTTTATGTCCAATTTCAATGTGAACATGATTTCAATGAAAAAAATCGGATTAAAATATATATGTTTTATCTAATTATAATTTAAAAAAATGAAAATATAACTTGACACTACAAATAATTTAGATGAAAAATATGTTTTCAATTAAAATCCAGTATTGTCACTATTCATCATAACATGAAACTTCTTAGAAAAATAAAAACAAATCTCAAAAATTTAATTTTGATATTTAAATTTCAAAAATAAAGATTATTTTTTCAAATATAACTTATAAAATTATAAAAATTTTGTTTTAAAACAAGTTATTCATAAAAATGCGGTAAAACCGCCTTAAACAATTTACACCTTTTTATGCTTAAAATTCTATTTATTATTATATTAAGCCTAAAAAACTTTTTGGATGAATTAAATTTTTTTTGATTAAATATATATCATATAAATTTCATTAATATCATCCTATGATAGAGATTAATTTTATTTATTAAGAAAAAACTCTATTTTTGTCATAAAAATTGTTTTTCATAAAAACACATCTTTTATATTTAATTGGTATTTATTTTAATTTATAATTAATTGGTATCCAATGAAGTCATTTTATAAACATGTGTAAACTATAATTTCATAATATAGTTATTATATTTCATTCTCATCATTCCAATGACTATGTGATAACATTCATAAAAATATTAATTGTATATTGTTGTCTGGTAAGACTCTTGATTGTGTGTAACATAAGTCATTAAAGGAACTCGATTTTGGGTGCAAAAAAAGATAAATATGATATTTTTTTTGATGAATGAAAAAATATTTATTACATATAGCAAAATATATTAATGAATTTAAATTAATTTGAAATAATATATTTTATAAAATCTCAAGATGTTACAACCTACCCACTTAAAATAGAAGTCTCCCTTGAAATTATTCTTAGTTATAAAGTGATTCAAATTTATTGAATTACTTTATTAAAACCCATATCATATAGAGGGTTAATAAAAAATCCTCTTGAAAAGTGAAAGTGGGAAGAATAGAGGTTACCAGCACTTATTCATAACTAGGATTCTACATAGGGAGAACATTGGTGGCAAAATAGAAGATAGATTTAGAAGGGAAAACTAATTCATGTGAACTAATGGAGAGTGATATAGAACATGTTCAAGAGGAATCAAATGATGTTAAAAACACAATCCAAATAAGTGTGGATAAGTTCATTGATATCATCAGAAAATTTACCAATAGGACAACAATTTATTTCAAGATTCTTTCCTAGAGTTGAAGGATTCCTTCACCATATATACTATGATTATAAAGAAATATACTTAGTTGATGAGTACAGATTCAACCTTTAATCAATTTCCTTCACAATCTCACCTCTTTCTCAAAAATATGAGAATTTAGGATGACTTTTGAAGTGTCAAACACTAGAATCAACTTCCAACAGATTACATAATCCTTAAAAGAATAACATAAATTTATCTAATCTTTAAATATTAACCAAAATTAAAATAGTTAGCACATGGTAAGATAATTCAAACATTTATGTGATAAGATAATAAATTGATCTCTAAAGTTAAATAGTAATAAAAAAATTCAAATATAAATCATTACATATAAATATAGCCATAATTGTCTCCAATACTATTAGACATACATCCACACAAATACTTGTATTCTTACTCAAATATATTTTAAAAATATGCGTCATAAATCTATAAAAACTCAATAAATGTCTCCAAAGGAATTTAAATCATTTAAAACATTAAAATTTGGGTGTCCAAGACATTGTTATTCTGATCAGCCTTAAAAAATTATTAAACTCCATAGAGATTTCATCACTTCACCAGATGGCCGAACATCAACTGTAAAAGAAAAAAATGATTTTTCCATCCCTTTTTTGCTTCCAATCATGATGATTTTCACCCTAAATAAGTTTCTATAGACCCACATTAGCATAATGTCAAAACTCATTATAGCTAAATCATATTACCATTAATTGTATAAATTTTATCTCATAATTGGATTGTTCAGGGCTCTTTTCCTTGAATTCATGAACCTTCTAACCAAACATACCATACCAGTGACACATTCTAGATCCTAACATATGTTCACCAAAAAATATTTTAATCGAATTAGAATATGTTCTAGGATTACCTATATAATTATTATTTGGTTTCTTCTCCATTTCATACTACCTTGACTATTTCATATTCCCATAAACTTGTGGAATATAAGTGTTGAAAAATTCCATCTCAACTTTTTTAGCACAATGAAAAATTTCTCATAAATTATATATTATATAGAGAGAAATAAAATTCAAATACTTGGTTTAAATCCAAAATAAAGTCTATTAATTTTACTATCAATGTCTCAAATAAAATTTGGAACATACCTGACCAATATTATGTAGTTTTATTCATACATGGACACTAAATCACCATCATTTAGCTTTAATTCAAATAATTATTTCTCCTTACCAAGTAGAACAAACTTATGAAAACATTTCTTATGTAAAATATCATTAAATGTTTCCCATTCCAAGGAATAATGTTCATATTTCTCTCTTGTATTCTTAACCAAATACCACTATCAATAATCTTCACCTTCAAAATGAGAGATGGGAAGAGTTACCTTTTTATGTTTTGAACATCCAATGACTTCTAATATATTCTCCATGGAATTGATCCATACTTCATCTACCAATTATTCAGATGATCCATTGAATGATGGGGGATGTCACCTCATAAAATGTTCCAATATATACATGTTAATTTGTGGTTAACTGAGTTCTTCTATAGAATTGATACCACCATTGTTTATAGCTTACATCAACTGATCCATTACAACAAGAAATTTTTTTGTTCCAATTCCAAAAATCATAGGATATATATTTGGAATGATATTTACCTCTCGATGCCTTCCCACTAAAGATTTATTGTTTATTATATATATAATTATTCTTAATAAACATAATTTAGATGACGAAGCATTTAAATCTTAAAATTATATATAATTTTATCTTAATCATAAAGTAAAATATTATAATGGCATACTATTAATAATATCCTAACATCTAAATTTGTCTAAACTATAAGGCCCCAGACTTAATCATTACATAATCTTGAGTTTAATTTATAATTTTACTTTCATTCACATTAAGAATCATTTCATGACTAGAGTTTTAAAAAATTAATCCATAAATCATATGAAATAAACCCATAAAATAAAAAGTGGACATTTATAATCAAAATTCATTTTTATCATAATATAAAACATTTAAAATAAAGCATGAATTATTTTCATGAAAAATATCCATGACTTATACATTGACTTCTTACTTTCTCTTAACCATCATTAAACTTTGTAAAAATAATTCAAAAACTTAGGATGAGCCTAAAATCATAGTAATGGATATAAAAATAAAGGAAACCGATAGATTGGTAAAAACATAAAAATCATATAACATTTACCTTTATCTTCAAAGTTATTTTAGAATAAGAAATAAAACATTTT
Source organism: Viscum album (assembly GCA_963277665.1). Taxonomy (NCBI): domain Eukaryota; kingdom Viridiplantae; phylum Streptophyta; class Magnoliopsida; order Santalales; family Viscaceae; genus Viscum; species Viscum album. The sequence goes on along the minus strand of OY728142.1, from coordinate 466,829,043 downwards.
TACATGAAGAAAACACATTTTTCACCAAAAAAGTAATTAAATCTCATAGAAATCAATTAACCAACTTTCGGTGACTTAGAGCATTATAAACATAAAACCCTTTTTAAACCCTTTTAAATAGAATAAGCATTAGACGGACTAACAATATTATATTTACCCAATTTTTGTAGATCTATTACGGAGATAACCCTTCGTATAAGTTATATTGTGATCTTCTGTGAGCTGTAGTGGGGCCCAACTATTTATATAAGCTATATTAGGATAACCTATTAATCATGATCTATAATGGGTCTCAACCCTTCGTATAAGCTATATCAGCCTCAGCCATGAGCTATAATGGGGATCAACCCTTCATAAAATTTATCAGGATCACTTGTTTTATATAATTCTCAAGTATCATATCAATATTAAAACCCTGTCATCATAAAACGTTTTGAAAAAATCATTTTAAAACTATATGAAAAACACCTTTCGATAAAGATACCCTCCTCTTTTAAGAACATATTTTCAATAATAAAAAACCCTTTTATTTGAAAAAAAATTCAATACCAAAATACAAAAAAATTTAAAGATGGTTTTTTATTTAGGGAAACATGAAATATTTAAAAGGAAGAAAATAAAATAAAATAATGGACATGGTGGTGGAATAGTCATTGTCATCGTGTATTTTAAGAATGTAATATTCCTTTTGTTGTTTGTCAAAATGTTCCATATGAAACACATAAAAAGATTCATTTTTGGAAACATTTGAATGGAATTTAGTATATACAAAAAATTTATGTTATAATAATTTTATAAACATACAAAATATTAGTAATAATATTTACATGGAGTAAAATATTTTTAAATTAAATAATTAGACATTTCATAATATATTTTTAAATCAAAGTGTCTCATACCACATTGAAACATTTCAATTATAAAACTAAATAAATAATAATGTTAAAAATAATTTAAATATCATGGGAATAGAGCGAAGTTATGATATAACATGTCAAATTCATAGTATATACACCTTATAAAATAATAAATTGGCATTGCATCAATACATTCCTCAATGAAAGGAAATTTAGTTGAAGTCCCTAATATTGAATCTGACATTTCATGTGTGTATTTATATTCCTAAATAATAAGCTTATGTTAATAATTAACCTGATTAAGAACATTTTTCAATTTTATCATTACTTTTATTTCACTTATTACAATCTTGTATATAACTACATAAACAATTAAGTTTATTTATCATGTTTTGACCCTCTTTGTTTATGTGCCAAAAATAACTTTGGTATGTCTAATAAGGTCAAATTGGTCATTATAAATACATATCTAGAGTAAAAATAATGAAATATATGTCATATTTATACATAAATTATACTTTTGAAACTTGACATGAATGATGGTTATGAAAAATGAACCAACATTACAGTCATGGAGACGGTAGTTCATATGTATGCATGAGAAACATTCCCATTTTTCAATGATAATTATGGAAAGAAGGTATGTAAAATATATCTTTACATAATTATTATTATATCATAAATAAAATTTTATTTAATCATGTATACTTATATTTATAATCATTATGATGTAAATGGAATTAAATCACTTTGAAGAGGCGGTAGTCCATGTGTCCACAAATGATGTTATCACTTTTTCACTATCTAAAAAGGTAATAAAGAAAATGATATATAATATCTACAGAAAGTTAATAATGTCATAAATATCACATATATTTCATTTATATAACATATTTTTGTTAAAAATATCCTTAATACATTACATGTAAAGTGTGAATGAATGACATCAATTTGAGGAGGCGATAGTCCATACATCCACAAACGATGTTATCGTATTCCTACAAAATGGAAATCATGATGGTATGTGTTATATAATACTTACATAAATATTAATAAATTATAAATAACATATATATCATATAAAAATTGTATTAATAGCATAATTATGAACCATGAGAGCTGGTAAATGATAAATAAATGACATTGTTTCATGAGGCGATAGTTCATCATACATATGGACAATGATTTCACTACCAATTTGATGGAAGTGTGTCTAGGTGTAGGTTGAACCATTAAAATAAAAATATATATTTATATTTATTATACTAATTTTGTTATATAAATATGTTATAAAAATAATTTAAGGGTGTATATATAAATAAAAAGAATTGCTAGTTGAATAATTTCACCACCTCTTCGGGTAATTTCTTTTTGGGTTTCACCAAAGGACTTCCCTGGTTTGATTTATTCCCAAAGTGAGGTTTATAATATTAGAATATGGATTTTGGGATATTATTTTATTAAATTTTTTATGATTCTAAATTCTTTAGATTTTTTGAAGGAGTGGGGAGAGTGAGTGCCTTTTTATAGTAAAGGGGTAGTGAAATTCATGTAAATATAATATGGTAAACACTATTAGGAGGTATTTCTTATATCATACACCTACAATAATGAAATACATTATATAAAAGTGGTTATATATTATAAATATTTCCTTAAAATATAATTTATACAAGTATTTAGGTCATTTGGCCCATTAATATTAAATTCTAACCATAATGTAAACTAATTTTTACTTTAACATCTCTAATTAATTTTAATTGATTTCAAAAATATTTTTGGTAAGAAATTATTTTTACCTCACTATAAATTTTAAAATATTTTAAATCAAAATATTTAATCCATTTTTACAAATTTAAATCGCATAAGTGGAAGAAATTAATTTAATATTAATCCTGCAAACGGAACGAGAAAGTAGGTTTTTAAAGAAAAAATTTCAAAAGATTGAAATGTTTTTATATCCAATTTCAATGTTAAATTTATTAAAATTACAAAAATAGGATTAAATTATTTAAAATTTATCTAAATATAATTTAAAACTAATTAAAATATAATTTTATGGTCTACATTATTTAGAATTTTTTTTTAAATTAAAATTTAGTATTTTCACTATTCATCAAAACATGTCACCTCTCAGAAGAATAAAAAAATTAACCAAAATATATTTTGATATTATGATTTCAAAAAATAATTTTATTTTATCAAATATAATTTATAAAATTTTCACAATTTAGTTTTAAAACAAGTGCGCCATAAAAAGGCGAAAAAATTGCCTTTTAAAATTATACAACTTATTATGCATAAAATGGGATTTATTCTTATCTTAAGACTATAAAACTTATTGGATAAATTTAAAACATTTTCTAAAATATATAAAATATAAATGTCGTCAATATTTTTTTCCAATATTTATTAAATTAATTAATTATTATAAAACACCTTTTTTCCATAAAAATAGTTTTCTCATAAAAACACATCTTTTATATTAAATTTATCATTATTTGAATTTATAATTAATTAGTTACCAATGAATTAATTTTATAAACATGTGTAGACTATAATTTTATAATTTATTTAATCACTTTAATTCCCACAATTTCAATAGCTAGGTGATAACTATCATAATAATATTAATAGTATATTATTGTCTGGTAAGAATTGGGTTTATGTATAACATAAGTCATCAAAGGAACTCGATGTAGAGTTTAATACAAGATAAACATGGTTATACATGTGATTAAATATAAAATATGTATTGTGTATAACATAATTTATGTAATAATATAAATTAATTTGGAATAATATATTTCATTAAAACTCCTGATCTTACATCATACCCCCATAAAATAAAGTTCGCACTCAAAATTTTCCTTCGTTAACAAATGATTAACATTTTTAGAATTATATTAATGAGACCCACATCATAAAAAGGGTTAATAAAATATCATATTAAAAAAAGAAACATAAAGGTCACTAGAAGTTATGCATAACTAGGATTCTATAAAGGAAGAACATTGGTGGGAAATTAAATGATGGATTTGAAAGGGAAAACTAATTCTCACAGACTAATAGGGAATTATAGGGAGAATAGTCAATAAGAATATAGTGACATCAAAAACCCAAGACAAATAGATGTGGAAAAGGTCTTTGATATCATAAAAAATATGGTTATATGATAACATTTTATTTCAGGATCCTTTTTATATTATTGAAGGATTCCTTCACCATCTATACTACGAGAATATAGAAATTTACTTACATGATGAGTAAAGATTCATCCTTTAATAACTTTACACTAAAAACTCATATCTTACTCCAAAAAATTATTATCCAAGATGAGTTTTCATTACTTAAGAACTAGAATAAAATTCTAACAGATTACCCAATCCTTAGAAAGGATAATACAATATTCGTCTCATCTCTAGATATTAACCAAAACCAAAATGGTTAGAACATAATATGATAATTCAAAAATTAATGTGATGAGATGATAAATTAATATATATTGTTAAATATTAATACCAAAATATTCAACTAAATAATTCATTAGATATATAACCCTAATGGTCACAAATACCATTAAAGTTACATCCACACAGGTGGTGGTATTCTTCTTCAAATAACATGTAAACATATACCTCATAACTCTATAGAAAATAAATAAATGTTTCCCAGTGTATTTACAATATTTAAAATATTAAAATATGGGTGTCTAATACATTAGTCTTAAGATGAACCTTATAAAAATATTAAAATCCCTTGATCTTCCATCACTTCACCAAATGGCCCAACATCAACTATAGAAGTAGAAAATGATTTAGCTATCCATTTTTTTTATGATCATGATGATTTTCACCTTGAGTAAGTCTGTTTGGTTACATGTTAGCAAAATTCCCCAAATCATTATAGATAACGTATATTACTATTTATTGGCTATATATAATCTCATTTTTGGATTGTTCATGACACTTTCCCTTACATTCACAAACCTTGTCACCAAACATACCACATTAGTAACACTTTCTAGATACTAAGATAAATTACCAAAAAGGTATTTTACCACACTGGAAAGAAGTTTTAGGCTTGACCCCAGAATTTGTAGTTGGTTTATTTTCTATTTCCTACCACCTTGATTGTTTCTTACTCTTATTATCTTGTGGAACATATGTGTCAGAAAACTCCATCTTAATTTTCTCAGCACAACGAACAAAATTTCTCATAACTATTAAATTATTGAGAGGAAAAATCTATTCATAGAGTTATATTCAATCATGATTGATATATATTAATTTTACTGTAAATGTATAAAAAAAATCTGGAAAATACCTAGACAATTTTGTAATGTTTTTTTTCATACGTGGACACTGAGTCATCATCCTTTTGCTTTAATTCCATTAATAATTTATCCATCCTAAGATGAATAACCTTAAGGAAATAATTATCAAGGACAAATCCTTAAATATTTCCCGTTACATGTAATCAATATCAACTTTATCTCTAGTATTATTAACCAAATACCACCATCGATCAGCTTCACATTAAAATTGATAGATGTAAAGAGTTGCCTTTTGATGTTCCAAACATCCCATGACTTCAAATACCTTCTCTGGGGAATTAATCCAAACTTTGTTTACCACTAGGTTAGATAATTCATTTAATTATGGGGGATTTTTCCTCATGAAATGGTCCACTATAAATATGTTTCTTCATGGTAGATCAGGTTCCTCTCTAGCATGGATACCACAAACATTTATAGTTTGTTCAACTGATCCATCACTACCACAAACTATTATGTTCCAATTCCAAAAATATTATGATGATGATTTGGATATATATTTCAATCTTGATTACATCCCACTATAGAATTTTTATTTATTCTATGGATAACCATTCAGAAAAAACATAATTTAGATAAAGAAACTTGGAAATCTTAAAATTCTATATCATTTCAAATTAAAAATAAATTAAATTTTTTAAGGGCATGATATTAACTATATCTTAACCTCTAAAGTTGTATAAAATGGAATTTTATACCAACTATAAGGACCTATCCTTAATAATTACATAATCTTATGATTAAGTCAAGAATTTTACATTCTTTCAATTTAAGGAAATTTTTAGGTTTAATGTTTTAGATAATTTTCCCAGAACTCATACATAATAAAACCATAAAATATAAAGTACACACTTCCAATCAGTATACCTTTTTTCCATAATATAAAACTTTTAATATATTTCATGAATTATTTTCATAAAAAATCTACAAGACTACCAAATATTCTTCTTTCTTTCCCTTACCTATCCTTAAAGAGTATAAAAATATTTTAAAATCATGGGATAAGCACAAAAGGTCAGTAAGGGATATAAAAATAAATGAATCTGTTAGTTTGGTAAAAACATGGAAACTCATATAAGATTTAACTTCTTATTAAATCTTCCTTAAGAATATGAAATAAAATATTTCACATGAAAAACACACATTTTTTACAAAAAAAATCATTAAAACCTATATCAAAATATAAAAAATCATTTGTAAATTTATAGCGTCATATATATATAATCATTTTTAAACCCTTTAACTTGGAATAACCATAATTAATACTTCCAATATTATTATTACCCGATGCATTATAGATCTATAATGAGGATCACCCTTTGTATAAGCTATATCAGGCTCAATCGTGAGCTATAATGGGGATTAACCATTTTAATAAGTTATAATGGGTCACCCATTTCTCATGGACCATAATGGGGCTCAACCCTTTGTATAAGCAATATAGGGCTTACCCGTGAGCTATAATGGGGATCAACCCTTCGTATAATAAGTATCAGTATCACCTATTTCATATAATTCTAAAAACTATATCAATAATAAATCACTCTCATCATAAAAACCATTGAAAAACTCTTTTTAACCCATATTAAAAATACCTTTTAATAAAGATACCCTATTTTAAGAACCCATTTTCAATAGCAAAACAACATTTTCATTAAAAAAATATTTTCAATACTAATTTTCCAATGTTTGGTTTTCATTTAAGGAAGTATAAAATCTTGAAAAGGAATCCAAAAATAAAGTAGTGGCCATGATGGTGGAAAATTCAATGTCACCATATATGTTAAGAATGTAACATTTTTATTCATTTGTCAAAATGTTCCATATAAAACACATAAAAAAATTCATTTTTGAAAAAAATTAAATTAAATTTATAATAGGTATAAATTCACTTGTATAATCCATTTATTTAAAAAATAATATTAAAAATTTTGATGTATAGGAAAAGATTTTGAAATTAAATCTAAAGAAATTTGAAAATATATTTTTAAATCAAAGTGTCCCATAACACTTTGAAACATATGAATCATAAAAATAATTAAATAATAACATTAAAAAACAATAAATATCATGATAATAGACAAAAATAATTATATAACTAGTAAAATGGGAAGTATGTACACCTTATAAAATAATAAAGGTGCAAGACATCATGAACTGCCTCAATGAATGGAAATTGAGATGAAGACCTTTACATTGAGTTTGACTTATAACGTGTGTCTTTATATTCATAAATAAAAAAACTATGTTAATTAATTATTTTTTTAAATGTTTTTAAATTTTATGAATACTTTTATTTCACTTATTACAATGATTTATACAACTACTTAAACAATTAATTTTACATCATATGTTTTCACCCTATTTGGTTTATGTGTCAAAAAGACTTTGGTATGTCGAATAACATAAAAGGGGTCATTATTAAATCATATCAATAACAATAATAATTATATTATTATTATATTTATACATCTATTATAATTTTAAAACTAATCAGGAAATATGGTTATGAAAAATGAACTAATGTTAGAATCACAGAGACATTATACCATACATATGCATGATTAATGCTCCCATTTTTCAATGACCAGTATGGAAAGAAGGTAAGTAAAATTTATCTTTAAATAATTAAAATTATATCATAAATACCAAATTATTTAATAATATTTAATTATATATATAATTTTTCTAATGTAAAATGAATCACAACACTTCTATGGGGCAGTAGTCCACACGTCCACAAACGACATTATCACTTTTTCAATGCGTGAAAAGGTAATAAAAATGATATATTATATTTAAGAGAATGTAATTATTCTATAAATATAATATATATTTCATTTATATCATATATTTTTTATCAAACTCATCCTTAATACATTCCATGTAATGTGTGAACGAATCATTCACTTTGAGGAGGAGGTAGTCCACATTACCACAAATGATGTTATCATATTCCCAAAAATGGAAAGCATGAAGGTATGTGTTATATAATAATTAAATAAGTCTTAATAAATCATAAATATCAGATATATCATATAAAAAAATATTTAATTAATAATTCACAACCATGAGATATGGTAAAGTAAAAATGAATGACATCATTTCATGAGGTGGTAGTCTAACGTACACATAAATGGTGATTTTTTTACCCATTTAATGGAAGTGTGTTTAGGTTTAGGTTGAAAATTAACATAAAAAATCATTATATTTAGGATATTAGGGTTATTATATAATCATGTAATAATACTAATTTAATTAGTAGAGAAATAAATAAAACAAAAGTGCCCGTTGAATAATGTAACAGGTTCTTCACGTAACTCCTTTTGGATTGAACCAAAGAACATCCATGGTTTGATTTATTAAAAATGTGATGATTATAGAATTATATGAGTGATTTTAAAATATTTTTTTGTCCATTTTTGGATGATACAAAATTATTGATATGTTTTAGGGAGTGAGGATAGTGAGTGCGTTTTTATAGTTGAGGGGAAGTGATATTCTTGAAAATATAAAAAGGTAAACACTATTTGAAGGTATCCCTTACATAATGTTTCTAAAATAATGAAAAAATTATATAAATGTGATGTTAAGGTCTAAATATGTACATAAAATGGTTTTTAGATAAGTTTCTAGGTCATTTGGCCCATTAAAATTATTTTTTAACCACTAAGTAAACTAATTTTTACCTTAATCGGTGCATTTATCTTTAATTTATATCACAAATATTTTTTAGTAAATAAATAAGTTGAACTTAATAGAAATTATAAATTATTATTATTAAAGATATGGAATCCATTATTCTATATTACAATCACATAACTGGAAGAATTTAATTTAAAATTAATCTCACTGGTAGAGCAAGAAAGCTAGTTTTTAAAGTAAAAAAGTTCAAAATTTTGAAATGTTTTTATATCCAATTTCAATATAAAATTTATTAAAATTTCATAAATTTGATTATATGATATAAAATTGATCAAATTATACTTTAAAACTTATTAAAAATATAATTCTTCACTATAAATTATTTAGATGAAAAATTTGTTTTCATTAAAATCTTGTATTTTTTCATATTCATCAAAAAATGAAACTACTCAGAAAAATTATAAAATTCAACCAAATTATAATTTGACATTATGATTAAAAAAATTAAGTTTATTTTTTCAAATAACATTTTAAAAAGTGTCAAAATTTATTTTTAAAACAATTTCTCTATAAAAAGGTGGTAAAATTACCTTAAAAAATGTACCTCTTTTTGTGGTTAAAATTGGATTCATTCCTAAATTATGCCTATCAAATTTTTTGGATGAATTTAAAAAAAATTTATTAAATATATAACACATATATGTTATTAATATATTTCACTAATATTGATTAATTTAATATATTAAAATAAAACACCATTTTGGTCCTAAAAATAGTTTTTCATAAAAACACAACCTTTATATTCAATTGGTCATTATTTTTATTTCTAATTAATTAGAAAACAATTAATTCATTTTATAAACATCAGTAAACTATAATTTCAAAATATAGTTAATAAATTTCATTCCCACCATTCCAACGGCTAGGTGATAACTATCATAATAATATTAATAGTATATTTTTGTTCGGTAAGACTCAGGCCTGTGTGTAACATAAGTTGTCAAAGGAAATCGATGACATGCATAATTCCAGATAAAAATGGTGTTGTTTGTGATTCAAGATAAACTATGATTTTCATGAAAAGAAATATATTAAGAAATTTAAATTTATTTTAAAGAATATATTTCTTAAAATATCAGGATGTTATATTGTACTCTACTTAAGGACTTCTCCCTCGTACATATCCAACTTCAAGACATTGATGGAGGCTTGTGAGTAGAATATATAGAGTAGTTTTACATTTAGAACATGATGGTGAACATGATTTTGGTTTGAGAGATGTGATTATTGTGGGATGCTTCTATTAGTGACACAAATATCAACACTAGGTGGGTGTATTTTATTGTTACATCCCTCAGAGGGTACAATAACCATTATATCCTGATCTTAGGATTCTGATCCCATAGATGGGACTTATTTGGATAGATTTTGTGTATCCCTATGAGAATATCAGTGGGGTATCATCTATAATTTAATATTCCCTTATTAATTTTTCTAGTATCTTTGTGACCAGCATGCATGGGCATTGATCCCCTACTTTTCCAATTGTTTCGGATTTGGGTTTAAGAATTCCATAATGGTCTTGGGAGTGATCCCCTCTCTAGGTATCATGGTTATGAGACATGGTATGGTTCATGTTGTCCCCCAACAGCCTTGAGTGTTATCCATTTTTAGAGAATTCTGATCTCTAGAGTTTCAAATTGGGTTGGGGGTGTCCCCTAGTGGTCCGGGGAGTGATCCCCTAACCATGTGTTGAGATATTTTGAGTTATACTAGGGATTTCGGAGTCACACCCAATAAATGGGTGTGACCCCCTCTTTGATTATTGCTATCTACTAGGTTCCAGTGTGGCTTTCTCCTTGAATAGTCTTGATGATGATATTATCTCAGATGAATGTCATTAGGGATGGATGGGTTGTACCATCAACTTAGTGATACCTAATGAGTGATACCTCATAAATGATTTTAATTAAGGATGATAGGGATTTTGTAGTATGTACTCCTAGACGATATATACCTTTTATATTCAAGTATAATCTGCTAGCAGATTATACGGTTGAGACCCTAAGACTTAGAGTCTATGATGAGAATATCTTTGATATTATAGGTGTACCTGTGGTTATGTTTCATATCATTTTAATATAACATATGGTGATGAGATAACTATTCATGTATAGTTTAGGCTTGGATAAAAAGATTCATATTCTCCCTCACTTGGGTTTTTAGTAACCTTAATAGGTAGATCGAGTGGACCATTGTATTTCATATTTCCCCATTTATTTTCGGGTTTTGGGGCATCTACTAGGTATTTTTATCCTCATCCCTACATTTTATCTATCCACACAAATCATGTTTTATATAGATGAATGACTTTTCGACGGAGTAGTAAGAGGACCCAGAGTTATCGAAGCATAGTGAGGTAGATAGAGTAAGATGTATATTGGTTGTTTCATTTGACAGCAGTACCCTCCTTCAAAGTAGGTTGAATACATTTATCAGTTTTATTGGGATTATATTTTTTACTTTTATTCTTTCTAGAAATCATTCTATACTATGAGTATGGGATATAAATGTATGCATGCATTTTTTATCAATTGTTTTATTATCTATGCACTGTTTCTTGGATATATATGTGTGTGTGTTCGTATATAGGTATCATAGGAAATATCTTCTCATGTGCATGATGTGCATACTAAATGCTGGTGGCCAACCCCTATCCTATTGGAGGTGGCCTTGAGAAAGTCACACTAGGATTATTGTCACCTAGGCGATCCCATGTGGGTTGGGTCATTATAGAGTGGTATTAGAGCGGGTTCCACTTTAGGACTAGAGTTTTGATACTATCTAGCTATGAACTTGGTTTAGAAACTATGTAAATAGTTCTAACGTTTCTTGAGTTTATTTTTCTGTCTAAAGACTCTAGTGTTGGTGTTGTGGCCAATATATACCTTCACCAGGGCTCTGATAAACCTACTTGTTTGCTCGGTACATATGGACACTGGTTGTAGATAAACATTGGTACATGAAATATATAGGATTATGAAATGGTTTCCATTTCATTCTTGATTCAAATCCCTAGATATAATCTTTGACCATGGTAAATTTTGATTATTTCAGGCTGCATCTGTGAGGCTAAAAAATAAGGACTCTATAGCATGATTGTGATAATGATCCTCATAGTGATGAGGGTTCTCTATAGGGGACTACATTGGATGTGGCACCTCTCTGTGGTCTTCCAATTGATCCATAACTCATTGAGTTGTAGGGTATGATGGTAGTATTAGATAAATAAATACATAGGTGTAGGTACCTCTATGAGTTTCATAGGTAGTTACCTCTCATGCTTTAGTTTGAGGCAACCCCTAGGTAGCTAATGATTAGTTTGAGCCAGTCACCAAAAATTTTACCTTATGATAAAACTCCGAATAAAATGGTGGTCCTAGAGGTGAGTCATTTTTAAGGATCCATGGTTTGATAGTTGAGTCTAGTAGCTAATACACATTATAATATGGAACTCACTTGGATAGAGTTGTAGAATCTATTTAGTGAAGAGTTTTGTCTAGACACGTTGCAATAGGTGCATATCGAAGAGCATCTATACCTTCTGCAAAGTATCATGACTGTTGATGATTATTTAGTGAGGTTCACTAAACTCTCTAGATACACTCTAAATATGGTCTGTGATCCATTTTTCTAAGAATAAACTCTGAGTACGAATTATGTTGAGATATAAGTCCTTTAATGATATCTCTATGCATTACCACCTATGTTGGAGTGTTCGAGTGGGCCTTGGTAGTAGAGATATTTTTGGCCTATAAGACATTGAATTTTGAGGCTTGTAGTGGGAACATAAGATCTCAGAGCTATGTAGCCAGTATCAGATGGTATACATAGGGATTTGGGACTGTGATAAATTTTAGGATACATTCTTAGGATAGAGGGTCTATGGCTCAAGGATCTTAGACTATTTTTAGTCAACCATGAGAGAGGTGGTGTTTTACTTATGACATTTAGGGATATATCACATGAAAGTTTCCAACTCATCATGCCTCTAGTTGGGAGATAGACGATAGATTTCCCTAGAAGAGGAAACAAAAAGAGAAAGGAGTTCCATATAATAAAAAACATGATACAGGAGAAAGGATAGTACCATGGTGTGAAAAATGGTTCAACATATTTCCACCACCACCCCTAGGTAGTCTATTCCATGATCAGGGAGTAGGTAGAAACAAGAAAGGATAACTGTATTCCATGGAGGCCTATGACTAAGAGGCAATAGGTACGATTAGAGTTACAATCTATATCCTTTATACTTATGAAATAATATAATTAGATTTAGGTTTGAGATGTGTTTTTTCTTTAAACTTCTTGATTTAGGATTTTCTTGGGTGATGCAGGGTGTTGGTGGAGCCTTGTGATGGTAGTTGGTGTGCTAACATGTCCGAGCAGGACCTGGTTTTGGTAGACAGTTGGGAAAGGGAAAAGATGAACTTCAAGTAAAATGGGATTCTATCCTGGAAGCTCAAGTGTTGTTCTACATACATCATGTGGCTTAAATTCTACAAATATGGTTTAAAAAATATTCATGAGCCACATTTTCCTAATTTAATCTTCTATTTAAGTCCTGTTAATACCCTTGATTTCTTTTTTCATAAAACTTATGCTTGAAGGCTCCATCTGAGAATATTGGAGGCTATGCACTCTTATTGTTGGTGTGACCAAACACTAGAGGAAAGAGAGAGAGATCCTCACATAGAATCCTACCATAGTGGTAGGGAGACCATTTTATGTTTTTTCCAGTAAGGATTAGTTTCCTACCATCCATGCTTGGTTGGATGCTGCAAGTGAGGGTGGTAGTTTTTCCAGCTTGAGGGATGGATTTTTGCTCTTTTAATGATGATATTTTCCATGATGAGTAGGATGAGCTCATGTGTGGGTGGATACAACTATTTTTTTTATTAATTGGCTAGTATGACCCATAGAGAAGTGGATTCTATGAGATTTATATTCCCTATAGTGGTGTTGGAGTGTGGGGATGTATTATTGGGTATGTGTTGGGTTTTCCTCCCCACTGAGTGTTAGACATATATATGGACTAGCACCCTAGGACTTCCCTGATGTTTGTGTTAGTATATTGGATGGATCCTACTGATATTTTGGGAGATGGAGATGTAGTTGGAGGTTTCTCATATGGAGGGCTTTTCCAGACCTAGTTTTTTCACCTGGTAAACCTAATTTTGTTCACCTAGGAGGAATATTAGAGACTTATGAACTCAGTCTACTGAGAGTACCAGATTCATAGGGAGATCTCATAGAGTTAGTTCAAGATTCATAAGGTCCACCTCATGTGATATTTCATGTTAGAAATTTTAGTGATAATAGACCCATTAGAGGTTGAGGTTGTTATATTTCGAGAGCCACCCAAGGGCATTGACATAACATCAAGTTCTCACAATGTGGTATCATGTATGAAATTATAGAGAAAGAAAAAATAATAGCTAACCACTTTGTAGTTAGACCTTGTGGGTGATGATGATGTAGTGAATCTCTAATGAATGGTTGTTTCATCTCCACTTTTCAGCATTATAAGGAGGTAAAAATAAGGGATTTTTTTGAAAGGTATTACGTGATTAGATATCCATGATAAATTTTTATGATGGATCTTTTTAAGGTGGGTGTACTTCATCCCAATGAGGACTAACATTAAGACACACCACACTACGAGATATGGTGCTAATGAGGTTTATTTACATTAGTAGTGTTCCCAAGAGAGTGGTGTTTGTATCGATATACCTTGGCATTGGGTTTGGTGGCCATGAATGTGCTAACTCATTACTGAGTTCACTCTAGATGTATCACATATCAGTAGGTGTAGACAGATGATGGTGGCCTATGGAGTTTGATGAGGAAATCTTATGTTCTGGGAGATATCACCTTGTCAAGGTATACATGATATTACTAAGATAGTAGGATGTCTCCAAAATTTGTTGACTCTCTTTCTAGTGACGTTTTTGGCTTAGTGAGGTGATTTAGTACTAGACCCCATAATCATAGGAATTGGTTGTGGAGTTTCTTTGTTGAGGAACCCAGTGGTATTTGAGATTTTACTTGATAAGACCCTTATTTGGAAAGTGGTTCCCATAAGAGTGTGTTCCTTGATAGCATGTGAACCTTCTAGAGAGCTCCCTGGTGCAGAAACCTAATCGAGAGCTTAGTTTTTCCCTTGTGAGTATGGATTTTTTATTTTTGGAAAAAAATATGTTATG
Source organism: Viscum album (assembly GCA_963277665.1). NCBI lineage: Eukaryota > Viridiplantae > Streptophyta > Magnoliopsida > Santalales > Viscaceae > Viscum > Viscum album. The sequence goes on along the minus strand of OY728142.1, from coordinate 466,813,939 downwards.
GTGGGGAGATTTTATTGGATAGTTTTTTCTATGTAAGTCTTTGGAATATTTTTTGTAATATTTCTAAATCCATGCATTGTTTCAACATAGAATTATGGGGCCCGGAGAGTCTCAATGCCTTGATATAAAAATATTAAATATTTTATATCACATGTGGGTAGATTTTCATGAAAGTGTAATAAATCCGAATTTGGGTATCATATCTTAAATATGATATTATAGTTGATTCCAAAATATGATTTTTACCCTAGGCAAGGCATAATATTTTTTGGCATCAGGTACCCATTTGGAGGCTACCATTGGCAAGGAGTTAAATGATGATGGTCTATGAATTAAAAGATATTTAATTTATAAACCTAATATACCCTCAACCCCTTGGTCTCTATACTCAATAAAAGAGAGGGAATACTTCTCTCATGATTATGGATGACTCGGGGGTTAGAGTGGAGGTCCCACCAAACTCTATTATTGAAGGCGATCGACAATGGATCAGGGTGCCAAAACTTTCAGTCATCACATAGGACCTGTTGCTACAGTGTTTTTACATGAATTATGTTGATGTATGAGATTTAAATCCTAATCCTCATATATGAATTTTTTTGGGTTTTATATCCCTATTATGACCACTATAGATTCCTTGATTCAGATCTAAGGAAAATTGGTAAATATACAGGGTTTTTGGAGTATCATGTTGGTTTCCTATTCAGAAATCACTATCACATGGGTTGTAGTGAAAGTGAACACACAGTCTGTTCCTTCTATCAAGGGAAAATGATATTTTAGAACTACACACTATGTACTGGGGGTACACATTGTGTAGTGGGGCTTGGTTTGGTGGTCGAGGACATGAGAAGACAAGTCGAGTAAGGGGACTTGGACATGTAGAAGTAAAGGTATATACCCCTAGGTGTACATGGGATGGAGGACATAAATAGGTAAACAAGAAAAATATCATGTACTCAGGAACAACCAAGTACATGGGCTTGGTCGGTTACAAGAGGAACACATCATTTACCTAAGGTACATGTTGTGTATGGAGACACGGTGAGCCAAGCTATGTGTAGTTGAGGAAAAACCCTGGTTATTAGGTATGAGACATGTTGTGAAACTAAAGTTCCACTTAATATTTATTCTTATTTATGCCGAGTAACGTGAGGGGAAACAAATAGGGTTTGGTCTAGAGAGACATGTTCTGTATTGTGGGTGCACATCATGCACTCCCCTTAGATACTTCTACCTTGTGTATATTCATCTTCAGGCTTGTATGGAGGCCTTTGAGTATCATATAATGATTAGTTTTATTTTTAGAACATGTTGGTGGCTGTGTTTTTTGGCATGAGAGATGCGACAAAAAGTGATTCTTATATGGAACTTTATTAGAGATTCATAGATCACCATTGTGTGGGTGCATTTTCTTGGTATGTCTCTCAGAGGGTCCAATCTTGAATTATGTCATGAGCATATGATTTCAATATCCTTGATGGGAGTTGATAAAATAGAGTTCATGTATCCCTTCAGGAAGCCTAGGGTGGGACCCTCTATCATATCATCTTCCCTAAGAGGAGTTTTTGGTATTAACATGACCAACATGCAAAGGTGTTGATCCCCTTCCTAGTTGGTTGTTCTAGATTATGTTTACGATGTTCCCCAGTTGTCTTGGGTGTGATCCCCTATCTATGTGTCATGGTTCTAAGACTCGGTAAGGTTTATGGTGTCCCCTAGATATCATGGATGTGATCCCCAGTATGATATTTTTGATTTATAGTGTTACATATTGGGTTCATGTTTTCCCACAGTGGTCCTGGGAGTGTCCCTAATCAATGTGTTGAGATATTTTGAGTTTTGATAAGGTTCATTGATTCCCTTATGATACATGGTTGTGATCCCTTATCTATGTATTGTGATCCACTGGTATCCTTTATGACTTTCTATATAGTGATACCTAATGAGTGTATTTTATCATATGAATTCCATCAGGGATGGTAGGGGTGTTCTATATACTTAGTGACAGCAAATGAGTGATACCTCTCAGATGAGTGACATCAGGGATGGCGTGACTCATGTAGTGAGTACCGTTAGACGAGTGATGCATTTATGTCGCAAGTAGAATCTTGTGGTAGGTTTTATGGTTTAGACCATGCAAATTTGAGTCTGTGATGAGTATATATGGGATATTCGGCCAGTCCTTATATTTAGGTCCCATATATTATTGAAATTAAGCATGGTGATGAGTTGACTAGTTATGTATAGATGATGTTTGGAGATGTAGATTCATATTCTACCTCACGTGAGTTTTCAGTACCCTCTAGTTATGGGTTAAGAGGACTATTTCCTTTTAGTTTCACCCTTTTATTTCAGGGTCTTGGAGAAGCTATTGGGTATTATTATACTCACCCATTAATGATATATTCCCTCACATGTCATATCTTATGAAAATGATAGGCTTTTCAATGAAGTTTTGAGAAGACCCAGAGCAAGTGGATCATAATGAGCTTGACATAATGAGTTGTGTACCATGGTTTTATTTGATAGATGTCTCATCCTTCCTATAAGGTTGGAAACTTTTATCAGTTTTTAGTGGCCTTGTATTTTTCCCGTTAATGCTTTCATGTAATTTTTATATACGTTGACTATGGGATATAGATGTATGCATGCATTTGGAATCAATTGTTTTATTATATCTGCGTTGTTTCGTGGATATGGATGTGTTCCCTTGAATACAGAAACCATAGGCTAAGGCCTCCCATGTGTGTGATATGACTACATGGCACTGGTCACCAACCCCTAGCCCATTGGAAGTGGTATTGGGTTAGTCACACTTCTCTTATCACCATCTAGACGGGTCCTGACCGGCCAGGTCATGACAAGATCAGATTATCAGTAGGGGTAAACATAAGATATGTCAATAAAAGATTACAACTAGGCATAAGATGAGAATGTGGGGTTGATAATATAATAAAGGTGAATTTTTATAATATTATTGAATCATACCCAATAAAATATAGATCATAATTCATGATTTATTGTATAAGGATTTGGAATAACAAAAGAAATGAGAAGCATGAATGTGAAAACATGAGTCAATAATCATGATCCAGGAAAACATAAAACATGAATAAGAATTTTTCACATATAAATATATAAAATCATTTCCTATGTTGAGGTTCACTACCAATGCCATCATCAAATAGTGAATAACTTCACATAGTGTATTGGTTTCACTCCCCATTCCCATAGACATAGTGGATGGAGTCATATAGTGGATTGGGTTCAATCACCAGTCCCATATATGTCATCTAATGAGATGTAAAATTTTACTCAATGCATTAGAGGGATATATAATACTATAAACACCCATAAAATTATGAAAAACATTACATATGTGTTCCACATGAACATGAAATAATTTTAAAATTAAATCATATTGTAATTAATATATAAAAAATGGGTTTGATAAAACCTTACTTACAAAATTATAATAATCCATACCAAGAAAAGAGGTAGATAGTATTATTATAGAATATCCCCACTTACACATAATAATCATAAAGGCATATTGAAAAAGATTAAAACACTTTTTAATAGAATTAAGAAATTAATTTTAAAATTGAAAAGAAATACTCTTTTATGTTTTAATAACATTTACATCAATTTGAAAAATTAAAAAAACAATGAGAATAGAAATTATTTTTGGAAAAAAAGAAAAAAGAAAAAGGGATTTTCAATATGAAGAACAGATATAAAATTAGGAAAATTCATTCTTGTTGAAATATTTAAAAGGAATATTCTTTTCACACTTTTTCAAAGAAGGTAAAATGTTAGTATAAAATGACCATAACAAAAATGTTTAAAAATATTAATTTTATAAAAAAAGTTACGATCCTTGAAAAAAACATAATAAATAATATAATAATAGACAAGGATATCTAAAAATTAATATATATTTACAGACATGGATGAGAAATATTGTAGATCCAAAAGAAGAGATAAGGTCAGAATCACTTATAAATATCATTTCAATTGAATTGTGAACCAAAGGGAGGGTAAATGGTATGAATAATAGTAAACCCCATGAATAACCATAAGGGAAGAAAATAATTTTTTTAGAGACAAGAAAATATAATTTACACAAATAGATTTCTAAACATAAAAAATAGTGATTTCAAAAGAAGATTGTTAAAGAAACCTCTACCTCATGTCCCGAATTAGATAAGTATATGCACCCAACCTCTTGAACAATAAAATTAAATTTATTAAATACATAAAAAAATTATGGATTATTTATTTATTATTATTATTTTATGTTTATTTATTATCATTTAATTTAATATTTATGTTAATTTCTTTTATCTCAAGGTTGTTTGTTTCATAACTCCATGGTTAGATCGATTTATTAGAAATGATGGATGTTCATATAAAATAGGTGCATAAATAAATAAGTGTAATGTTATTATGTTAATATATTTATAGAATTTCATATTATTATAAATATTAAATATTATTAAAAAATAATCATGTCTCATGTAATATACATATTATCATCTAATGATTTTTTCATTTAGTAGTTTTTCTAACCTTGATAAACTTGATTAATTTATTTTAGTTTTATGATTATTTATCCATCAAAGAATAATAATCATATTATTAAATTATTATTAAGTGCATATTTAACCATAAAATGGTATATTATTACCATCCATGGATGAGATAATAGTTGTTTAAAAACAAAATCCTAATAGACGGTTATACCGACCACGAACACATGTGTGTTTATAAAAGTACTATTTTTTCATTATATGGTTGTAGTATTGATTTATAAAAAATTAAACATGTTTTAATTTAGTCGTTTATAACATAATAATATAATGATATCATATTAAAACCATTCATGTAATTTCTGATGAAAAATGAAAAACTTCACCCATGGGGGCAGTGAACCGACCAAAATATAGTTGACGTTTTCATTTAAAAAAATAAAATAAGGTGGATAATAGTTATTCCATTAATATAACATTTTAGTATATTTATAATACTAATGTCATTATATTAGTATTTATAGATTTTATTTAGAGTTATAAGAAGAATAAAATGAATAAAAATGAAAAATAATGATTATCAATTCATACCATACTCTTTGGGATGATTCCTTTATTAAATGGATTAGGCCTTCAAATCATGGTATTTTTTAAGACGAGGACCCTTAATAAATGTATGAGAGTTTTGAAGAGGTATTTAGATATATATTTATTGAGATAAGAGTATTATGTGTGAGGATAAGTGTGGTGGTGAAGGGTGGTATTTATAAGGGGCTGAAAGAGGTGTTTTAGAATAAAATATTAGAATGAAATATTATATCTTCAAATTATGAGAAAAATTGTGCTTCAATAGTATGGAGATTATGAATAAAAAAAAAGGAAAAAATAAAATATATATCCAAATTCTATAAAACGATGAAAATTTCTACATATTCATTGATAAAAAATATGGTACTTACACTATACTTATATTGTATTTTACTATTCACCTCTCTATTTTATAATTTTTGAAATATAAAAAAACATAAAAAATAACCAAATATAGATGTGATGAGTCCAAAAATGAAATTAATTTTTAAAAATTAATTTCATAAATATGATAAATGTAACTTTTAAATGAAAACATAATCTACACAGAAAATACTATTTTTATAGAAAAATAATGTATAAAAAAATTAAGCATTTTTGATATTATTTAATATCCATTACTAAATAAATAAGAATTATTTTTAGACATTGAAAATTTATATTAATTCATTATTTAAAATTTATTTATTTAATTTATTAACATAAAAATACCCACCAATTTCAAAATTATACTTTGAAAAAAATATTTTTTATCATTAAATGATTTTAATCACATCCCCTTAAATTTTATTATTTATCATATAAACATAAATTTTATCACTATATAGGTATTGAGATCATTATTATAATTTTATAAATGCATCAAATCATTATTTAGTAATTAAAATAATATTATGTAACACAAAAAATATATTTTATAATAAAATATTTTAGTTAAACATTATCTTTTTTATTTCATTCCAGTTTTATTGATTATTTTTGAATTATATTATTTTAAATTCAATAGAAATTGGAAAACTTTAATATACCTATTAGAGACATTCACACCCAATGACCATACCTCCAAAAGCTATATATCCAACTACCATATATATATATATAACAGCCATATTTTATTCCTAAATATTGCCTTTCATAGATCACTAAAATATTTATCCAGTTAATTTAATTTTCTCTCAACAAGTCAATTATATTTATAATTATTTTCTAAATTTTAATATTTTTAATTGAGGTTATGGACTACATGGAAAACCATAAGGTACATATTTTATGTTCATGGTCTTCTTATTTACATGTAGATTTATCCCTATTATACCTATCTTAATGTTGTTTCATATTATATTCATGGAATTCATTATTGTTTATCCTCCTATATTGTAATATTTTTTATCAATAAAATACCTATATTTTTTTTGATCAATGTTGTACATAAAACAATATTTTTAAAATAATATTTATTTAAAGGAAAAAAAGAACATAGTAAAGTCATGGGTTGTTGCATTCTACCATTGCTAAATGTATTTCTCCCTCTAAATTTCATTACTCTAATGAAAACTAATGAGGGTTATTCTTAATCCTTATATCTTCATGTTCTCACGTTTCTTCCTAAAACCTAGGATTTATTTATATAACTTTAACTAGGTTAGTGGTATTGTTTTATAGAATTTTAGCTCTATGATACATGAATTATACATGTTTTCCCCCATAATTGATACATGTAACTCATAATTCATTTTATAGAGGTTTATTTGATGTGAAAGAAGATAAGGTATCATCTCTACATGATCAAGGATTTAAAAGGGGATAATGTATCTGTGGCTCAACATTCCATCCTACTAGGTTCTCATAAACCTATTCCATGGTGATATTCAATGTCATTCCTTGTCTCCAACTTCAAAATCCAAATCTCATTGATGATTATATTTGTATATTTTATGTTTAATTTTACCAATTTTAACATATTTCTGAATATTTTGAATCTTATATATCATTTACTAAGAATGATCATGTACAATAAGTTTACACTCTTCAAATTCATCCCAACATGTTATATTTTTATACGTATTCTAATATAGAGGATAATATAGTTCTATTTGAATTCTAGAATGTAAGATTTTTTTACATATGAACTCTACCAAGGTAATGTGTTGATCCAAACATTAGTTGAATGCATTGAAAATTATCTAAACATATACTCTATAGTTTTAAGGGTCATTTTAGATTGACCATCAATCCAAGGATAATAAATAGTTCTAAAACTAATCTCTTTCTCTAATTCTTGTTAAATAACTCTCTATAACATTGATGTAAACCTCAAATCTTGATCAAATATAATTTAGAGTGGTAATCTATACAACCCTACCACATCCTTTATGTATATCTTGGTAATTATATTGAGTGATAAATCCTCTATAATAATAACGAAATGTTTTTACTTTATATGGAAATCAACAATAACCTAGATTGAATGATAACATTTAAAAGTCTTAGGGTGACTTAAAATAAAATCCATGGTGATGTTCTCCTAGTTCTATAAAGGCATAAGTAATGGTAATATTATCCACTTAAAATTTTACCATTTTAACTTAACTTTATGGAACATCCAGAATCAAGATATATAATTTGTAATATTTCTATTTATATTATCTCACATGAAATGATTCTTTTGATACTTATACATATTGGTTATTCCAATATGGAAGGAGAATGTGGATCTATATGAATCATCCATTATATTCTTCTTCAATTTTGGAATTAATGGATAACATAATAGTTTCTTGAATTTGGTAATTAAATAATTTTCATGGTTGAAAATTGAATATCATACATTTTATTCAATAGTTATTTTTTTCACTTTTTATACCTCTATGATCTTTACATGGATGGATTGTTGAGAAGTCATTTGGTAAATATTGTATTTCTCCCCTTACCTCATGATTTTAAGGTCTATCCATTGCTAATCCATGGGTATTGGATCTCTTTAAATCATAATAATAGAGAAGGTAGCATGATCCTTCTTGTTCAAAGCACAATCCACCTCATTTTACATCTTAGTGTGATAATGTATTAGGTATTAATTTTCCTTAATCATCTCTAACAATATTCTTTTGTGCATGTTCAACTCCTTCTAAGTTGATATATACTTTAAACTCTTTTGATTAGTATATATTTAACAGTTTTCACCATAAAGATAATGCCTCCATATCATCAATGAAAATATTATTATCAGTAGTTACAACTGATGCATTATGTTTTTTATAAAGAATCATTAATGGACATGAGGCTTGAGCTAACACTATGTCATTCTGTACGAGGACTCATACCAGTCCCTTATTTTTTATATCATTATATATTAAAAACCCTTATCTATTACTGTGTAGTGTGAATATAGGTTTTGTGACCAAAATTCCCTTAATCTCGTTGAAATTTTCTTTCCATTTATTTATCTAGAGGATCTTTAACCGCTTTTATGTTAATGTAGTAAGTTTATTTGTCAGTCATGAGAAGTTTTTCACAAAGTATCAGTAGTATCTTTCCAATCTAAAAAATATTAAATCTCTATTATAGTGGATAGTCTGGTCCATTCTTCAATCACCTTTATCTTTTAAATATTTATAGATATACCCTCTATTGTGATTACATGACCTAAGAATGATACTTTTTGTATCCAAAATCTACATTTTCAAAATTTATCATTTCGTTTCTCCATTGTCAAGGACTTCAATGAAATACTCAAATAATATTTATGGAAATAATTTTTATTAGAATATATGTGAATATAATCTTCAAATACTATCAAAAATTAATCAATATAATATCAAAATATTATATCCTTTAGATTCATGATGATAAATGTGGTAATTTTGAGTCGTAATTGAATCACTATGAATTCATAGTGACCACATCTTATAAAAAAGGATGTCTTAGTTACATCAACTATTTTAACCCTAAATTAATGATATCTGGATAAAGTTAAAAACTTTTTTAATTATTTATCCCCTCATATATTATTGAATAATTCATCAATATTTGGTAGATGATTTTTTTCTTGATCATGATTGTGTTAAGTTCATGATAATAAATCTTGAGACACATTGATCTATATTTCTTTTGAAAAAATAGAAATGGTGCACCCCTTTATGAATAACTTGAGTGTATAGAACCCATATTGTCTTTCTATTGAAGTTTATTATTTAATTACTCCTATTCAATTGTAGTCATTTTATGAGGAGTTCTTGATATAAGCATAACACCAAATATGAGTTCTATGGAAAACAGAACCTCATGATCATGGGGACTATGAAACTATTCTATAAATATATCAATATATTTCCACACAATAGGTATGTCTTAAATATCATGTTTTCACCCATACATTTGAGCTAAATACATATCATGATTTGTTATTAAGACCTATATAATGTAAATAATTTCCATAGGGAGTTTATGTACAACCTAACACTGATAGATTCTCATAGGTTGATACAAGATATAAAATGTGAATTCCTTACACAATGAATTAATATGGGATCTATATATAGAGAGAAAATCCATTTCATAAATCATATCAAATTTTAATAAATGAATAATAATAATCATTTAATGGGAGAAAATTATAATAAACTTTTATCGAATATGAGTTTTTTTACATGGGATGAAATCATTACAATATATGGGTTTTAATTGATAATTAAATAATTCAATATTTTTTTATTGATTTAGCGATCTTATAAAAACTACCAGATATGAAGGAGTTGATATATATAGAATAAAATAATAAGTTTTTAAATCTGTAGTAAATTATAAGTGTACAGTTCATAACTTATCCTTTGCAAACCACTTCAGTAGTTGTGATTGCATAATATTTCCCTTGATCAGTAAAATTTGGAGGCTATTTATCAATTATCATTATTAACCCTTAGATCAATGTACATGTTGGAATAATGTTGATGCTCCTTTAAATTGAAGTATTGGAGTGTTGGTGGTGCATTAGGATGATATTTATTTTCATCTCTTTTACTAGTTTCCCTATTCATAACTCTTAAACATTAATTTTCTTAATGTATATCTATTACACACCTGAAGAATTTATTTATACCTTCAAATAAAATTCCTCCATGCTTATTACCATACTTTCAGCATGTAATATGATTTATTCCTCTATGGGTTTTATCATTAAAGATTCCATGACACACCATTTTATTTTTATTCTCACTAAAACCATGAGGATAATGGGATTATTTAATTTTTTATTGCACCTTTATAGAACATTAACAAAATTTCTTTATAGCTTCAAAAGTCTCTTATAGATAAATCTTTTCAGAGACCTGGTTTTAAGATACTAAATAAATAATCAATTTTTATATTTTTTATTGATAAAAAAATAATACATTATTTGTATTTTGAATTTTGATTCATAGGAAAAATGGATTCAACCTCCTTTTTTTTATCTACAGTAATCCCGTCTCTATTTTAATGCGAAGAGTTTGGGGAAAATATTTATTGAAAAATACCTTCTTAAATTCCACCAACTACATATAGTCAATTACTTCCTTTAGACGTGTATTTTTAATGAGAGTACACCATTAATCATCCTCACCTTCTAAATTACAAACAAAAATGACTTTTTATACTTCAAGTAGTAGATAAAGGAAAATTTATTTTTTAGTGTGTTGATCCACTATTTAATAATATATAGGTTAAAAGGCCCACTAATGGAGGGTGGATGTTTTGAAATAAAGATTTAATTACATATTTGTTCCTTCCTTAAAATGTTAGGTATTTTAACATGATTCAGGTTATTATTCATATCTTGAGAGATTTGGGTGAGTATGGAGGTGATAAGTTATACTCCTGCACTCACCCTATTTGGTAGATCATTGGGGAAATCATTGCATTTAACATCACCCTAATTTTAACTCAATTAATCATATTTATATCTATTTATTAAAAAATATTGTGATTATAAATAAAAAATAATTAGAGTTATAAATAATAGGATAAATAAAACCAATCCTAAGATTCCCTAAATTATGAAACCTTCATTTCAATTTATGATACTTTAGGCTCATCCTATGTCACTTTTAGTTCATAAAAATTTATTTTAGGTTCTACGTTATTATTCTTAATATCCTATTCGGAAGAAAATAACTAAAATAATCTCTAATATGAACATATATGACATGATCAACACATAAATACATATTATATCATTATACACAAATTATCATTACATATCTTAATAAATCACACCCAAGAACCTAAATGTTTAGTGTCTTTGAATATTAGATACTAAACCAACATATTTTAAAATATTTTTAACATCACCCAAAAATATTATTCACACATGATATAATTTTATAAAGATCATATATAATACTCTTCTTCATAACCTGGCTAATAGAAACATAAGAATGGGTGAACTAAAATGATCAGTAAGGCTAAGAATAATAGATATAAATTGAAGATCATAGGTGAGTATAAGATGCTATTATGGATATTAGAAAAAAAATAAAGGTTCATGGTTATAAAATAAGATAACCATACCAAATAAAAAATATATCATAAATCAAGAGTTATGGAATAATTTGTTGGCATTACATAATAAATGAGATGAATGAAAGTAAAAAATGAGTCAATAATTATGATACATGAAAACATAACATAAGAATAAGAATTTGTAACATACATAGGAATATAAAATTAATTTCTATGTTAGGTTTCACTCATAAGAAATTTATTAAATAATTTAATGATTCATGTAGTGGATTGTGTTAATTCCCCATTCCCATAAACATAGTGGATAGAGTCCCATAGTGGATTGGATTAAATCCCAAGTACCATACATGTTATCACATGAGATAAAAATATTTACCAAATTAATTAGAGGGATATATAATTACAAGAACACACATCACATAAAAAAACCATGCATATGTATTCTACATGAATATGAAATCATTTTTAATTCCATTATAGATTGTATAACCCGTGAAAATAAATGATTTCCTAAAAAATTATGATAATACATTATCATAATCCAACCAAATCAAGTAGGTGTATGGTATCATTATAACATATCCAAAGTAAATAATATGAACCATTAAGGGTTTTTTTACATATATTAAATTCACTTTGTAATGTAATTAGTAAATTACTTTGGAAAATGAGAATAAATACCCTTTTATTGTTTTAATAACATTTATTTACAAGTTTAAAATTCATAAAACAATGACAATAATGATTAATTTAGAAAACAATTAAAATGTCAAAAGAAATATTCATGGATAAAAATAGTTATAAAATTAGGAAAATATGTTCATGTGAAAAGTGTTAAAAATTAAGATTCTTTACACACTTTTGTAAATATGGTCAAAGTTGGTAGAAAAATACAATACTAAAAACATGAAAAGAAGAATACTTTCATAAAAAAATAAATTCCATTTAAAACTACATTATAAAAATTTAATAATAGATAATGAAATTTATAAATCAATATATAAAATCTGGACATGGAGGAGAAAGTTTCCTAAACAAAAATTAAACATAAGGTTTGCGCCACTGATAATTATCCTTTTGGTTGAATTATGAACCAATGGAGGTTAAATGTTATAAATATTTTTATACCCAATGAATAACCATTGTATAATAAAATATATGGATTTTATAGAGAATAAAATATAATTTTCCTAGATGGAAGTTCAAACATAAACAATCTTGATTTCAAAATGATATTGGTAAAGAAACGCTTACCTAGAGTCCCGAACCGACTTAATATGTGTGAATAAACTTTTGAATAATCAACTAAAATTTATTAAATACTTTTTTCATAAATATTTTCATGTATATTTAATTTTTTATTTTTCATTTATAATCATTTATAATCCTATTATTTAATATTTATGTTAATTTATTTTTTCTCAAGGATATGTATTTTAGGATTCTAAGGATGCATCGATTATTGGGTAATAATGGATGTTATTATCAAATGGCTGAATACCACCAAAAATTAAATTGTACATAGTTGATGCCTTTATATAATTTCATAATGTCTCAAATATTAAATAGTCTTAAAAAATAAGAATGGTTTATATAGTATAAATATTATCATTTAATTGATAGTTCATTTAGGTTTTTTTTCTAACCATGATTAAATTGATTCATTTCATTAATTTTATGCTTCTATATCCATTCATGAAATGTTAATAATAATATAATATCATTATTAAGTATATATTTAATCATAAATTTTTCATTATAACCATTCACAGTGAAGGTAATTGTTATTTAAAATAAAACCCTAATAGGCGGTTATACCATCCATTAAAGGATGTTTATTTATAAAAAACTTTTGTGTCATTATATGGTTATAATATTGATATTATAGAATATTAATCATGTATAAATTTATTTATTTATACCATGTTAGTACAATAATATCATATTAGAACCATCCATAGAGGTGGTGATGAAAAATGAAATGCATCGTCCATAGAGGTGGTGATCTGATCAAAATATGAGTAGTGTTTTTATTTTAAAACAAATTAGAGGACAATGGATAATAGTTATTATATTAACATATTAAAATTTTTCACATTAATGATAATTATTTTTTTATATTATGATAGATAAAATATATTTATAGGTAGACGAATAAGAAAAGGAATAAAAATGAAAAAATGTTATTAAGAATTATTACCTTACTCCTTGGGATAAATTATTTTTCAAAATGGATTAGGACATTTAAGAGTGTAATTTTCACTAAAAAAGTGGTATTAGTTGTGGTTTATTAGTGCATGTTTTGGAAACTACCGCTAAAAAAATCTTTAATTAATATTTAAAATATATTGGAAGTTTGGTATAACAAATTCTATAATTTTTATTTTATTATATTTTTTAGCTGTTAATTTAAATCCACTGCTAAATATTTTTTTAAAAATAACTTAATCAACCCCCCTAAACCCTCCTTACCCTTGGCCAAACCCCTTACTCCCATTTATGCCGACTACGACGACATCGACCCACTCCCTGATGGACCTTCTCCCCAAGTGGAAACCCCTCTTCCCCTCCCCCTCCCCTACCTTGAAAACACTTCTCCCCCGATGGCATCCCCTCTTCCCCTCCCCCTCTAAAATGACCCTTATACCCTAGTATCCTCTTTTCCCCTTTTCTTGGAAACTATAACCCCAAACAGTGGAAATATAACCAACCCCTTCTCCCAATGACCCCATCCTCCTCCTCCCACTACTTCGACCCGATTTCCCCTACCGCTACCCATCCATGATATCTGAACCTGTTATTGGGAGGGGAAAATATATATTCATTTATGACTTTTATGTTTTCAATGTAATATTGAATTTTTTTTATTTTGAATTTGTGCTCAATTTAATCAATACCCTACCCGATCAATGAAGAAGTCGAGTGATGTTAAAAAATCATTATACTTGTTTATTTAAAATTTATATCTTTATATTTAAATGAATAGGGAGAAGTGTGTCAATCAAATATTAATGGATAAAAGTTGGAATAATTTACATAAAATCACACCTTAGTATCTCAAGGGTTTGCACAAATTTTTATATTATGTAATTGAAAACAGGTCAGTGGTTGGTCGAATAAAATTTATGTGTCCCAATTGTAAATTCAAGAGATGGTTGAATAAAAATGAAGTATATGGGCACTTGAAATTTAAATAGTTGCATGTCTTATTTTTATATTGGACTTGGAATGAAAAATCAAATGTTATGGAAATTCCAAACAATGAAAATCCTATCAACGAAATACAAAGGTACCCGCCATATGAGAATTCAATTTGAAACTTGATAAATTATTCCTTTGGATTTTTAGGATACAATGACCAAAATTTTAGTAGATAAATAGAACCATTAGTTTATCATTATCAGGTTAATGTTTCTCAAAACATTGGTGACCAAAAAATGAGTCATATGAATTTCATTGAATACAAAACAAAGGAACTTCATAAAGTGTGTATTAAGTATTCAAAGATTTATTTTCAACATAATTTGTATAATATAAAGTTTTTTTTGGAATTATAGACATATCAGTGTATGATTTTAAATATTATTCATGATTCATTTATTAAATATGAGATCCCTACATCATTTTATAAAATGAATAAATCCATCAATAAACTTGGACTTGATTATACAAAGTACATGAATGCCCTAATGATTGAATATTTTATTAGATATAATATTAAAATAAAAAATAATGCAGAAGATTTCATTCAAGTATATAGAAGTTAATAAGAAACAATGAGAGTATAAATTAATGATACACCAGAAAAATAAAGAAGAAAACTCCCATAAAGGTATTGTGTTAATTTCCTCTAAAACCACGCTTGAGGGAGTTATTCATTTCGCTTAGGACTACATAATACTTGAAGTAGAATTATTATGATAGTAACAATGATGAGACATCCAAAATATTCAGCATCATGGATGGTTTTTGATTCATTATATCTAAGTTTTTCTTCAGATCCTAGGAATGTATGTTTGGGGTTATCTTCTAATGGATTTTACCCTTTTGGTACCTTAAGTACTAATTATAGATTATTGAAAATTATTTTTATCCCCTATAATATACTTCCATGGATGGGTATGAAGAATACTTCTTTCATTATTTCAATTCTTATTCAAAGGAAGATAATTTATAGAAATTGCATAGATTTATACATTAAAACTCTAATCAAAGAATTGTGATAATTATTGGATGATGGTAGGGAATATTATGATGAATCAATGAAAAAACTACTCAAATGTATGCTCATTTAATGTGGATAATTAATGACTTTCCTAGAGTAGTAAAATTATCTGATTGGAACACTCATACAATTTTGAAATGACCACTTTATAATTTTGATTTTAAACCTCCTTGATTAACTTATAGTAGAAAATGTTTTCTATGTGTCATAAACAATTTCTTGATGCATATCGTAAATTTAAGTTTAACAAGAAACAATTAAATGGATATATTAAATAGATAAAGTCACCAAATGTGTTTTCTGCTTCAAAAAGATTGGTAAAATTAATGAATTTCACTATATAATTTGGAAATTTTAATCATTTTAAAGAAGGGGAAAGGGTACAAGGTATAATATTTGAAGAAGATGGAACAAAATAGTGGAATAAATGAGTATATTTTTAAAACATACTTATTGTGAATTTAATTTGATAGGTCATAATCCTGATATCATTCATATTGAGAAGAACATATGTGATAATTTAATTTTTACATTTTTTAATGAGTAGGGTAAATTGAAGGACCACCTCAATGGTCATAAGAATTTTGAATCAATGAATATAAATCATGGTTTGTGGGAGAATGAGAATGTAATGTATAATTTGGATATTTATATAATTAAAAATCATGAGAAAATAATATTCCTTCAATGTTTAGTGAATTTAGAAGTCCCATATGGATATTCAAGTTACATTTCATGGTTTTTTGACTTAAATCAATTAATGTTACATGGATTGAAAATCCATGACTCATATATTTTGATAGAGTAGTTTTTATCATTTCCGTTAGATAATAAATTACCTGAAAAATTAGTATAGTTCTAGTTGAGTTGCGTACCTTCTTCTGAGAGATTTTTAGAAAAAATCTACATCAACTGAGATCGATAAACTTCAAGAAATATTTTTTTGATTGTTTTCCATTTAGAGATGTTTTGTTTCCCTTAATTTTTCATAGTCATGATTTTTTTGACTATTTATTATGTTAAAGAAGCTAAACTTGGTGGACCAATGAACTATCTATGGATGTATCCAATTGAGTGGTATGTTAATATTTTTTAATTTTCATTGATTAATTCAGTTTTATCAAATAATTGTTTAAAATATTTTAATATGTTTCTTATTTTTTTATCAGGTACTTAGGTCATTTGAAATAATATGCGAGGAAGAAATATTAACTAGAAGCCTCTTTTTTTGAGGGTTACAATGCCAAAGGTACTTAACCTATTATTTTATGTGATGTCATTGTGACTAGATTCAATCTTGTTAGACATGTTGATGAAATATATACTAATTATCATTCGAAAAAATAGTCATTGGTATTTCCAACTTTTGGAAGACCAGTTTGGAAGAGGCAAAATTTTACACTAACGGAAATGGAGTTACTACAACCACATAGATATGTGATACTAAATAGTCTTATTATAGATCAAATTATTATGGAATTGATATTTCAAAAAACGAAATGACTATGGGGTCGAGGTTGAGATGAGTTTTAATTAAAAAAATTTATTAATAAGGTGATTTTCAAATGGGTTTCCCAAAATGTAAGTATATAATCATATTAATATTGTTGACATATAGTTACTTTTTCTATATTAATAGAAACACAATATATTTTCTTTTCTGAAAATGAATGTTGAGAATTGAACTTAAATATTAACAATTTTAACATTTTTGGAGTGATATCCTCTAAGGAAGGCTGAGAGATTTGGTGCCTAAAATATTAATGGATTCATGTTTCTTACAATTTATCATGATATGGATTCAAAACTCAAAATATTGGTGTGTTTAGAATTTAATAGGTGGGGTAATATGAAAAGTTTATTGATATAATCTAAATAAACTATCACGATCAATTGTTAATTTCCTTATTCAAATTCCAGTGGGTTAACATTGATTGGGATATAATGACAGATTCATTACATTTTACTTCTAAAAATTTCTCTCATTTGATCCATATGGTGATTGTTTGGAAAATGATCCATTCATCTTGGCTGCACAAGTGAAGGCAATTTATTATGTGTATCATGAAATACATGAAGGTTGGAGTGTTTTTATACACTTAAAATTTCGAGGCCTGTATGATACGGGTGATGAAGGTCAACTGGTAATTTGTGACAGTGAACCTCATAAAATAAAAAACATTCACCAATTTTTCCATGATAATATTAAAATAATAGAACTTGTAAGAAAATATGAAAATTAATTACTCATCACAATTGAGGATGATAACAATGAAGATAATGAAGACAGAGACTATTGAATGTTTTAATTGGTAATGAAACTATATTATAATTTCTCATTTATAATTGTTTCATACAAACACACACACACAAACATACACACACACAAACATACACACACACAGATATATATATATATATATATATATATATTTGGTACTTGGGGGTAAAATTAAAATGAAACACAAACACACCTCACACCCACATGACATGAAAGGTGCGTCATAGCACCACTAAGGGGTAACCCACCCATCGAGACCCCTTTATTTTATTATTTTATATATATTCCCACAATACAATACAATGTTATGTCTAAAGACCCATTTATCATGGCACATAGACCCATTTGATCATGAATACCATATTTATTATTATTTTTGGATTATATAACCAAATTCTTCATGGCCCATATGCCCGCATGATGTTGTTGTCCTGGTCCACTATTGCCTTCACCAAGCCCAACATTGTCATAGTGCATAATTAACTGAAGATGGGATACTCCTACAAATATTCCTCCCTCTAAGCCTATGTTGTGAAATAATCATGCCAATTCTACCAGACCTAACACCCATCATTTCATTGGATGCCAATACTTACAGAAATCACCACTATAAGCTATGATTAGTACCCCCCTTCAGATCACATACCACCAAAAATATCACTCTGTAGACATCTTCCAGACCCCTAACCCCACCATAAATTGAGCATTCAATTATCCTATCACCAGTGACAACACCCCCTCTACCACTACCCTTCTACCATAATTCAACACTGCGCTGTCCTGAACTCCATAGCTTCCATGGTTACCCTCCAGTAACAAGCCTCCACCATCAATTAGTAAATACATATCATTCAGCTTGGGGTGGAAATCCACCATGAAAACTCACTTCCAAGGACTACATGAATAGATGAGAACTAAAAAGTAGCCTCTCAAAGGTGATCTAGGATTTGTTTTATGAGGTTGTGCCATCCCCCATTGCAGTTTCCACTAGTTTACCTCTCCCTACTACACCACTAATGGACCCTCCATAAACCACTATTGGATATAAAAAGTGCCCCCCCCCCCTCATTCCATTATCTCTGGTTCCCCCAGGCTATGATCACCTAAGATCACTAACCTTCACATGCCTATGATTTGGCCGAACATGAGCACCCCCATAGATTAGTGGGGGATAATTACTCATATTAACACGAAGTCACCAATGTCATTCTAGAATCAATGATTCCAACCAACCAAAAAGAAACCCTCAATGATTCTCATATAAATATACAGGCTCATATTTGATCCCCATACTTGCAGATCATACATATCTAAATTGTTCAATTTTTCATTTTTTTTGTAAAAAATATTTTACTAATGATATTTTTATACATAGAATTTATTTTGAACCATTTTAATTATCT
This sequence comes from Viscum album, assembly GCA_963277665.1. Taxonomy (NCBI): domain Eukaryota; kingdom Viridiplantae; phylum Streptophyta; class Magnoliopsida; order Santalales; family Viscaceae; genus Viscum; species Viscum album. The sequence goes on along the minus strand of OY728142.1, from coordinate 466,794,409 downwards.
TAATACTGAGGTTTTTTTGAGATCCTATCTTTTCAATATCATAGAGAAAACCACCACTACCATTTGATTCAATAGATTAGAGTGATTCCACTATACCATAGATTCTAATAGGCCAACAACTTCCCTTAATGTTGTTAGTATCCCCCATCCGATGTACCTTTGGTGATGGTGGATTTGGTCACCCCTCATATAGGGAATACTGGTGAGTTACCATTACTGGTATGCATGTCATAGTATAAAAAACAATATATTTTACAAATTTCATAATTTATTTTCCAAAAATAAAAATATAACAACAGAAGGGATATAAAAATGAACACAATAGATACACGAGACCTAAAATACTTCAATATTATCATTCCATTTTTTGAGTTTGGATTGCCTTTGGGTAATACATCTATAATATATAGAAAGATTCTTCTGTATCTCTCCTGTGAGATGAAAAGTTTTCATGTAAATTAAAAATATTGGTGGAATATTCCTACAACTTAAAAAAATAAGTGTTTTTAAAACCAAGATAATATTAACATAACATTTATTGATAACTAATTTTAAAGGATTGTGTAAAATTATTAATATACTTATAATGTTTTATGATTTTTATTTCTAGATTTTATTTAATTTTGATATCCCTAACTCTATTTCACTGTCATGTAATTTAAATAATTTGGGTAAGAAATAAAGATATTTTAAATAGATATTATTGGATGATTCTATGTACATGGCCCTATGCTATAAAAAATGTATAAGAAATTGTCAGAAGGTATTCATCATGAGAAATGGAAGTTATTTTTTGATATTAATATAGATGAATCTCATGTGGTTATTACATTTCTTACAGTATTCAAATAACATAAACATAAAAAAATTATAAACTTTATTAATGTTACTATTTTTTTGTATAAATTATCTAAAAAATAATATTAATCGTAAGAAAAAAGTCATTACTCATGTCATTTGGTCTTAGTGTTTTTCTAGATAAAGAAATATTTTTTATATAATCCATTATAAATTATATTATTTTATTATAAGTCAAAGATTCTTTTATAAATTTTATATATTTTTTATAAAGGATAAAGAATAAGGTTACTTTTTTCCAGATAGATATGTGGCTTAAAGTTCATAGGAAACCCAATGATATTTTTGTCAACGAACCTATCAGATAAATTGGATTGAGTAATTTTAATTACTATTTAATTTTATTTCATTACTATAAAAAATAATAATGAAAAATAAATTATAACAACAAACAAGCCTTAAACCAAATTAAATGGGGTCGGTTGCATGAATCAAATGGTGTTAATTAGCTATATTAGCATTGTTTTATCCATTTAGCCAACCCCATGTAATTGGTCTTAAGGCTTGTTTGTTGTTATAACTTGTTTATAATTCTTAATATTTTTTTATTTTAATGAAATATATTAAATAGTAATAATTTTTCGGAATTATATAATATTATCATGTTTAGATAATTTTAAAAATCATTTTTAATATTGTCATACCAACAGGTTAAAATTCAAGAATACTAGGATGTGAACCCTTATTAATCATCATCTAATTACCAAAACAATGATTTGTAATTGTTTTAGGGAAAAAAGAATCCCAAGAGTGTATAAGGGATGAGTTCTGGGTCTACTCTATCAACTATATTTGGTAGGGTTTCATCATCACATAGTGCTACCCCTAGTAGAGATCTGAGCAGTGTCATTGATTGGGAAGCATAGAGTGAACTTTCATGGTTGAAAGAAAAAATGAGAAAACATTAATCTTATATGAAAACATTGGATTGGTGGTAGTAGAAAATGGAAAATTCATTAGATTATCTATTTTAGAGGATGATGAGCATGATCCCCGATCAAATTTCAAGTCTTGTAGCTCATCCTGCTAAGGTAAACTCTAAATTCCATAGATCATTCACACACTTTCAAAGAACACATACAATATATCACAAAACTCATGAAAAATATTTAGTATATTTCACATATCATTGATCATACCCAGAAAATAATGTTTATAGGGAACCACAACAAATAATATTTTAAATAGAACGTTACAGTGAATAAAATAAAATAGCTAGATACATCTTGATATAAACTATATAATTTTTCATAGAATTATCTAATGTTTTTATTTTTTGGAGACAACATCAGTTTAATGTGATTAATACGTCATGTAATAGGAAATGACATGAAAGGAAATATCAAATGTAAAGTGTAACATTAAGAGAAGTTTGAGTCATACTAACCACATTGTGTGCTGGATTGACTTGTGGTCAATTAATGCATATCAAAAATGAATTATGTATTATTGTCCAATATTTTTAAAATAATTGAGATCATTTTATAAATTTTGGCTATGTGATAGGTATTTTAAATTAACGTGAAAATTATATTGAAAACACACCCTTTGAGTCATATCACCCACTTCAAGTGATAGATTGATGTGATGTTAATTCCTACATATCAAAATTGAATTATGGATCATTTTCCTAATTTTGTAAAACAATATGAGATCGTCTGATCAATTTTGGCAATGTGATAGATGTTTTAAAATAAAATTAAACTTTTATATTGAAAACAAACATTTATATTCATACTTCCAACATCATGTGTCAGATTTATGTGTGGTTTATTAATACACATAAAAAATAAATTATATATCATTTTCCTAATGTTTGAAAATAATATGAGCTCATTTCCTTAGTTTTGACAATATCATAGATGTTTTAAACTAAAATGAAACTTTTTTATTGAAAACACAAAATTCATGTAATACCGACCACATAGTGTGCTGGATTGATGTGCAGTTAATTTCTACACATATAAAATGAATTATGGATCATTTTTCTAAAGTTTTAAAACAATCTAAGCTTGTTTGCTATGTTTTGGCTATGTAGAAGGAATTTTAAAGTATAATGACCCTTTTATATTGAAAACATTCAATTAGAGTCATGCCACCCACTTTCTGTGTTTGATGGTCATTATATCATATGAAAATGATTGTGTTATGATTTTTGAAATGTAGGAACCAACGACATGCCAATCCTAGTTACTATTTTCTTGGGATTACAGAAAACACGTATTTAGTGTTTTAAAACACTATATTTTGTGTGTAATCGAAAAAAGCATAGGAAAATACCTAGGGTTTATGTGAAATCATGAAGGATACACCACTGAATTATTTTTGACATGTATGCATAGAAAAAATATCCATCTAACATACAACGTGCTCTGAATGACTCAATAAGCAGTTTAAAAAAAATACTAAAGTCATTAAAAATGTGTGGAAGGGGGTAAAAACAAGAAAAAGACATCTTATGGCTCTGAAATCATAACAAAATTACATTAAATTTATTTGTTAAATTTAGTAACTGACACATCAATACGATTTACAGTTTTCCCGGTATGATCATAAACACATTTTTAGTGTTTTAAAATTCTAAAACATGCACGTAATGGTAAAAATAAAAAAAATAACATCATATTTATATGAAATAATGTAAAAGAAAAATTTTAATTATTTTTTACAAGTACACATAGAAAAAAATCCAACTATTTTGCAGTGTTCTCTGAATGACTCAATAAGCAGTTTTAAAAGATATCAAAGTATTTAAAAATAAGTGTTAGGGAGTCAAAACCAATAAAACTATGTCAAATGTCCATAAAATCATAGTAAAATGACCAAATATATATTTTTTAAATGTATGTAGCAAAAAATATTAATCTGAGTTATGGTTTTGTTATGATGCTCATAAAGGCATTTTTTTTTGTTTTTTTAAACACTAAAACGTGCTTGTAATGATCAAAACCATAAAAAATAGACTCTAATTTATGAGAAATAATTATTAATACACCATTTAATTATTTTTGTGTTTAAATTATGAAAACATGCCCATTTAATATGTGGTGTTCTTGTAATGACCCAATAAGTATTTTTAAAAGACCCTAAAGTCTTTAAAAACACGTGTCATGGGGTCAAAAGAAATAAAATGATGTAAAATGACCATTAAATCATATAAATATGACCATATAAATATATATATTTGAAATATAGTGTTATATAAAATATAAATTTGATTTAAAGTCTTCTTGGGATACTTGTAAACGTATTTTTAGTGTTTTAAAACACTAAAATACGTGTGTAATGGTCAAATAATTGAAAACGAACTGAGATTGATTTTATATCATGGTAAAACCACTTGTAAATAATTATTTTTTTGTTTAATAATATAAAATACAATAATATGATGTGAAATGTTAATTTAATGACTCAATATGTAGTTTTAAAAGATACCATAGTCATTAAAAATGTGTGTTAGGGGGTCAAAACAAAGAAAAAAACATTGGATGGCCTTGAAATCATAAGAAAATGGTTGTAGATTCATTTTTGAAATATAGGAACTAACTAAATATCAATCTGATTTAAAATTTTATTTGGGATGTCTGACAAAGAATTTATAGTGCTTTAAAACACTAAACATTCCTGTAAAATTCAAAATCATAGAAGATGACCTCATATTGATGTGAAATCATGGAAATCCCACCGTTCAATTATGTTTTATATATTCTCATAGACAAACCATCCATCTAATTTACAGTGTGCTATCAATGACATAATAAGTAGTTTTAAGTGATACTAATGACTTTAAAAATGTGTGTCTGGGGGTTAGAACCAATAAAATGATGTTAGATGGCCATGCAATCATATTAAAAATTACAGTAGATTTTTTTTTTCAAATTCATGAAAAAAGGACATGTCAATCTAAGTTACCATTTTACCATGATGCCTATAAACATGTTTTTAGTGTTTTAAAACACTAATATATGCATGTAACATCCAAAACCGTATGAAACAACCTTATATTGATTTTAAATCACTAGACAATAATAGTTGAATTATTTTTGACATGTAATCACAGATAAAACATCAATACGATGTGTGGTGTGCTCAGAATGGTACAATAAAAAGTTTTAAAAGATATCAAGGCCATTAAAAAATATTTATGGGGGTAAAAACATGGTAAAATGTTAGATATTTTTTAAATCACACAAGAATTCATATAGATTGATTTTTTAAATGTAATAACCCATAACATGTCAATTAAAGTTATAGTTTTCCTAGGATTCCTATAAACATGTTTTTAGAGTTTTAAAATAAAAAAAATGTGAGTAATGATGGGAACCATTAGAATAAACCTCATATTAATCTTAAATCTTGGTAAAACCACCTTTTAATTTTTTTTAATGGGTACAAGAAGGAAACACATCCATATAACATGTAGTGTTCTCAAAATGACTCAATAAGCTATTTTTAAAGATATCAATGTCCTTAAAAACATGTTCCAAGGGGTAAAAACTGAAAATAGTATTTTATGTCTATGAAATCATTGTAAAATGATCGTACATTGATTATTGAAATTTAGGAATTGACTTCATGTCAATACAATTTAAGGTTTTCCAAGGGTGCTCATAAATGTGTCTGGAGTATTTTAAAACACTAAAACATGTGTGTAAGGGTCAAAAAAATAATAAATAAATTCACATTGACATGAAATCATGGGATAAACACCATATAATTATTTTTTAAATATATTAAATGTTTCAATATAAAGTCATTAAATTTTTTATATTTAGTAATTTCAAGTACACTACATGTTAGTTTAAAAATAGACTAGATAGTTATATATTTATCCCTTTTGATTTCCAAGTGTTGAATAATATCTTAAAAAAAAGAAAATTTATGTTTTTAAATTTTCCTAAATGATATATAATCTATTATATATTAAAATTTATTTATCGTTATTAAAAAATAACAAATTCTTAGTAAAAAAATTATGAATATGTTTATTGTCTATTATTTTTTATATTTCTTTTATTATATGTTCCAGTTTGTTTTATTGGTAAAAGACGTTGAAAGGATGCAGAAGGTTGACCATTCTAATCCATGAAATTATTTAGTAGGTAGTGATGATGTTTATTAGTTTTTGTGGTATGGTTAAATATTACCAATAATTATATTAAAATTATTATTTATTATGTTCAGTAATAATTTATATTTTATTTTTGTTTAATTGATGACATGATGTGGTCATTTTCACATATAATGGTTGTATCTATAGAGGTATGTGGATTCAATAGAGATCAGATGAATTATGTACTAGAAATGGGTTGATAATGGTTGCTGAACATATTTTATATGTATATATTGATTACTGAGGTTATGGGTTTACTGTTGGTTGTGTATATATTAATGTGTGTGTTTGATTGTGTATGTATGCTGTTTTTTTGTATTTATGGATTAGTTTAATGTATGATTTATTTTTTTGTATGAATATAATTTATTTATTAAATATAATTTTTAAATAAGATTTTATTTAATAAAAATATTGGTAGTTTTTTATAAATGGAAGAAAATATATTTTATTTTACATATTTAGAAATGGTGTATGATAACCACCAATAAACGTAACCGATGTAATAGTACTTAACATCAGTTAAGTTTATTTACCCCATATTATTTACCACTGATTAATAATTAAAAAATCACTTCTAATTGAAGAAAAAGATACCTATAAGTACCCAAAATATGATACATATAAAGACCACCACTAAACTAGAAAACAATTCCTCTAAATGATTATCAATCATGAAACACATGGTGGTTTATGTAACCATGCTAAACAATGTGACATCACTTTAACCCACTTCTAGTAGTGAAAATTACGATCATGAATTCCATTTTTTTTCTAATTATTGTGTCTATAAAATCTAGGATTCAGGTAAGATTGTTGGTGATGGATTTGGGTATATCTGGTTGAGATAAGAGGCTTCAGTGTGAGGAAAAGTGGGGAGGTGGGGGTGGAAATTATAAGGGGTAGAGAGAGGTGTTTAGAATAAAATATTAGAATAAAATATTATATCTTCAAATTGTTATCAAATATGAGATTTAATAGTAATTGGATTGTAACTCAATAGAAAGTGGGATAATAAAGTATTCATAAAAATTCTAGAAATCTCACCAATTCATGCATATAAATTATTAGAAAATAGAATACTTACATGATACAAATATAGATTTTTACTATTGAATATAGTGTTCTATTATTTATGAAAAAATAAACTTTATGTTAACCATATTTTGACATGATAACTCAAAAAAATACCACCCATTTTATCAAAATAATTTTATCATTCTTTGAAATTTATCTTTTAATTGAAAACATAATATATATATAAATATTTTTTATAGAAAAATAATATTCAAAAACATTAAATTATCTTAACCTGGTTTCATATCAATTAATAATTTAATTTTTGAGTTTATATTTTTAGATATTGAAAAATTACATTAGATTCAACATTTTAAATTGGCTGATTTAATTTATTAATCTAAAAATATGCAACTCATTAAAACAATCCTTTAAAAAACCCATATCTCTTTTGTATCTTTAAAATATTTCTTTCAAATCCACTTAAATTTAATTATTTATCTTTTAAAAACACAATTTTATCAATCCATGGGTATTATAATCATTTTTTTGAATTTTTTAAATACATAAAATCATTTCTTAATAATAGTAACAAAAAAATGAAATACACAAAAAACATATATTTTTGTTGTAAAATATTTTAATTAAATATTATATTTTTATTTAATTATGTTGTTATTTATTATTTTTGAATTATATTATATTTAACTCATTATAAATTACATAACTTCAATATACCTACCGAATACATACATACCTTATGACTATATAAATAATAGTCATATTTTATCCCTATATAGCCTTTATTGCATCAATAAAATTATTCAACCTATTCATTTACTTCTCTCTCAACATGTTCGTTAAATTTTTAATTATCTACTTTATTTTCATAGTTGTAATTGGGGTATTATCTATATGGAAAACCATGTGGATAATGATTTTATATTCATGGTTATTTATTTACTTAGTAATTTATTCCTCTAGTAATTTTCTTAATATTATATCATACTATATTATCATCATATATAAATTTTTATATAGCATTCTAATATTTTATCTCAATAAAGTATATCATGGTTTTTTATTTCATTATTTATTTTGAAATAATCTATTTAAAACATAATTTATTTAAATAGAAAAATACATAGTACAATCATAGGGTGTTATATGGAATGAGTCTCATACCTTGATTCACCCCCTCTAAATATATCTCTCAATAAAGTCCCTTATGGGCTTAAAAACATTATTATAGTGTAATCTCATAATTCACCAAGATATTTTTGTGAGTTAACCATTATATAAAACACATATCACTAGTCCTCTAAATAAATTTCCAATATCTTTACTTTAGAAAATTTTATCTACAGTGAATATTCAATACCTTACCACCAAGAAATAAAATCTATAATTCTATTATTCTCCCATTTCATATTGTTGAATAGGTTTTGAATGATCATTTTTTCCTAAATGTTGAGTTGAACTATTAAATGAAATTTCTTATGAATCACCTCCCTATTAGTGAAAGTTTCAACTACTAATTTGTTGTATTAGACCAATGTGGGGCCTTATAGGGTTGGAACAAAATATTTTATCATGGATACATATTATTTTTATGGGTCTTTAACATCAAACCACATCATGTTTAAATGAGATTCAGATGTTATTTTGGGTCATGTATTCCACTGAAGGATGAGAACTTTGGTTTTCTAAAATTCAGTAGTAGAGGAATCAAGTACACCCACTCAAATCATGGATTATTATTTAGTTTTATTGGTCTACATCAAATTTTTTTGCCTCTAATTGGGAAGTAATGACATCAAGAATATCTATTTTCTATTTCAATTCATACATGAAATTCTATATGGAATTACTCATCTAAGATTTTGATTAATGGACACTCATTGAATAATAATCTTAATAATCCATTGGATTAGTGGTCAACTATATGGGAAGATTTTATTATAGATATATTAAACAAATCCATTCTCCCTTTTTTATTTGGGAAGAAACTTCATATATAGTAGTATCAATCGATGAGAGTGAGTATTTATCATGATATTAATTCTGAATAGATACAATCCCTTAATGTAAATTAACATTAACTATTGTAGGTTTTTTTATTTTTTATTCAAAGGGGTGATTTACTCATTTGAGGAGATGATATATGAAGACTTGGGTGGATATTGGGTATAATTCATGGAAATTATCATGTGTTTTTCCACATTATTCGAGATGGATGGAAACCACTATCTAGGGGTTATTAGTTCTTGGGTCTATCTTTAATATTGAGTATGAACTTATTATGTAAATATTTCATTATGAGTTATTATTGAAAAAAATGTATCATTCTTATAAAAATATTCATTTGAACTATATTATATAATATCATTATGGCTATCCATGATAAAACTCACCATTTAATATCCTATAAGAAATAACTCATCATCTATATCCATGAAATACAAGGCATCATCAGTTTTAGAGTAATCATTAATGAAATCATCTTGACCACCTATTGAGGTAGGTCTATTCAAGGTTCTTATAAAATTTTAGCCCTTTTATAGTTTTTTCCTATTAATCTCATACACTCTTTTAGTTTAAATATTTAATTATTCATGGAAGTGATTTAGAGGGAATTTCATATAAATTACACTAAACACATACCAAGAGTAGAAACTGATTGACTTACTACATGTCTGACCACCTCGAACATCGTGAATATTTCCTTCCATAAATGTGGTGTAGTGGTGAATGTGGTAACTCTAGGTCTGTTCAATAGTACAAGGTATAGAAGTGTGGGTAGAGATTTCCACAACACAATAGGATGGGGTTTCCCCTATAATTCCATATCTATAGTTTCATATCTTTTCACTTATGATGCATGTATTTAAATAATCATCAGATACATTGTATTCTTTTCTAAATGAGATTCCTTGGGTCTTGCTGACATAGACTAAGGGATACCTACCAAAAGGGATCACCTTGTCTTCATAGGGTTTGAATGAATTTGGTTCAATTACTTATTTAAATTTTTAACATCATAAAGGATCCTATCAATCATTAAGTCCATTTTCAATTTTTTTCTAGGATCTAGAGAAGGTATGGTCTAATTCAAATAAATGATTAGTGTTTTCACATTTCAGATTTGTTACAATTTCAGTGGTTATGATGTGATTTACTAAAATAAACGATGGATTTGATGAATTATCCATTATTAAACTCTCTAGATGTCCCTAATAGGGAATAATAGGGGTCAAATGTATCAAAATATACCTCCCATAGCCTCACATACATATATAGGGAGAAGTTTCTTAAGTAATGTTTTTAATTTTAGTACAACTATACCTGAAAGAATATTGATGGAACTGGTGTTATCTTCCAATCATGGAGTTCTATGTTATTAAATGAGAAACAAGTTTAACCTACCAACATTTATCATCAGAAATTTTGAGATGATTAATATACCCTGCATAAATAAAGCACTAATATCTGGGCTAATGGAATATCAATCACCATCCATGATGATGATATGATATGTACTATTAAATTGTAATTTTATTAATAATATAGTGACAGGTTGTGAGGTTAATGTATATAAATAGTATTTTATCATCGACCAATAGTTTTCCCATATCATTATAATTATCTTTATCTCTAATAGAAGGATTATATGATTTCTTTCCACCATTGGTTTCCTTCCAGTCACTTTTTAAAGTAGGTATGGATCATCTTGGAAATATTCAACTTCATTAAAGCTTATATGGTCTAGTGATGAGGATGATGAAAACCACTACATTGACTTGTTCACTAACCGAGATATGTTATCATCAATTAATGGTTTCATTTTATATAAATTTAGCTTTTTAATTCAAGAAAATAAATTTAAAAGAGAGGTTATTTTAAGTGATTAGGAAATATTTTGGATCTAAGAGGGAAGCTCATTATTTTCCAAGAATTGGGGACCATTTTGGCCTATCATTTGGTGGATGGGTGTCTAAAGACACCAACCCATATCTCAAAACACTTGGTTAAAAGTAACATGGATTAGAAAGTTTTCACAAAATTAACATGAAAATATACTTTTGAACTGTCATTGGGATGGTACCAACCTATTAATTTATTATAAAAAACTTAGTAAATTCAAGGAACTGCTCCAAATTATTAGTAACAGCTCATAACGAAATCACTTTATCAACTTTATTGGTAGAATATCTTAGGTGGTGGGTGTATTTAGAATTGGTAGGATCTACTTCGTTTATTGATATGTAATTACATGGATGATCTCTATAATGGTTTTTGGGTATGTTACCATGGTTGTAGGATGAATTTTAGATATATAGAAAAAAAATACATTATATGGATGATTCATTGTGATAATGACCATTATATAGGTTTCCATGGGGAGGAACTATATAGTGACTAGATTATTTTTTTTCATATGGGAGACCTTTATGATGGATTGATTTATCATTACGGGGAAAAAATCTATGGATGTTATGATGGTAATGACCCCTATGGATATAATATTCTTTATTTGACATGGGGAGGACACTAGGATAAATGGATGTGTCTTCACAGAGAGGACCTCCTAGAAAATAACCATGGGAAAGAACACTATAATTGATAGGTTAATTTTGGTTATAGGGAGGATATTTATTTTATATGTATGTTTCCTTATGGAGATTACCTATATGACATTTATAGTGGGTAGTACATCCAGGGTTCCTATATTCTTCTTTGGAAAGGGGAGGACCTCCGTGTCTGGTGGAAGTGACATTGTAGGGATGAATTCTATGGGTATCACAAAGGGAAGAACCTCCATTATTACTGTATTATTCATTAATGTTAGGATGTGATCCATGTTGAATGTATGTGCCATCATAGGGAATACCTCCATGTTAGATGGATGTGTCTTTATGGGGAGAACCTTGGTAGAAATTACCATGGGGAGAGCCTCTATAGTAGATGGATTCCTCCTCAGTATGGGGATGGCCTATTTTTTAGAAAGATATGTCATCATGGGGATTAAATTCATTTAAATCACCATGGAGAAGATCTTAATGGTTAATGGATTATTATTCACCATCGAGAAAACCTCAATTTTGGATAGATGTGTTCTCCTAGAATCATAATCCATGGTAATTATTAATTTACCTCAAGAATAATGAATCGACTGATGGATAAAATAATATCCATTCAGAGGAAAATCAAGACCCCTATCTTATAGGAATATTGAACTCTCCATGTGTTACCATCAAGGTTTGGTGGTGAAACTAAGGGATATAATTTTTTTTTGAGAAATAATTTTTTTTTGAAATCAAATTTCTCCTTGGATGTGATTATAGGTTTTCCACATTGGAAAACTTTTCTTAGTTTTTTAGATTGGATGATTGGGGTAAAGAAAACTTTAGTGAATTGTTGGGAGGATGAGGTTATATGATAATGGTGACAACCATATATGATAGTACCCTTCCTAAGAGCATTCTAATTAGTAACCCAAATATAAGAAACATCTTCATTAGCTTCCTCTATTTACGATAGGGAAGTATTGTCTCAATATGGGGAGAGAATCCAAAATTAGCTTGAGGTCATGAAAATGGTATACTACCAATTTATTTCAAACAATGTTGTATTGAAAATTATGGATTCTTACCATCCATGTTTTCTTAGGTAATAATCATGCTCAATATAAAACTATCATAAATGTAATCTGATACATATACACATACCTTTTGTTGATAAAGGTGTACCTGCATGAAGAGTAGATGTTGGTTCCTTGGAATGAAGAAATTTATAGGGGAAATAATTCATCATAGCTACAAAAAACTATAAAAATATGATTCTAGGTCATATAAATTGTATTCATCATTTAATTTACCCCACCCTAGTTATGGATCATGACACCTCATCATATTTATTCTAAAACTAAAATTTACATTTTTTGGGAGTCACAAATAGATAACTTGTATGTATAGTATTGCATGTAGAGATTAGTGGTTAATAAATATCTTCAAAAGATGAATATATCATATCATGTTCACCATTTCTTATTTTTTCTTTTCTTTACCTTACCACTTGATCCCTAATTTTAGTGGTGATATCATGTCATGTTGGGATGTAAATGCCAAAGCAGAGAGAATGAGGTTCGAACTCATCCCATAAAGGATATTTTTCTATAGTCAGGAACTCACTTACAAATCTAATAATATTTATTAAATCCTTCCAAATAACAATAAAAAATACCATTGATGAAAGTGAATAACTGAAACTGATACATTTAAAACAAAAATCTCTATAATTAATTCATCATGTTCTCAATGCATAAGTTATCCCATGTTTTTCACAAGAGTAAAGTAGGTTATGATATAGTTTAAAAAATTATAGGAAAAAACTATTGAATTTTTATCCATTATATAGGTATAATGATTATTATAATTATGGTGGTATTTAACCAATATAAGGATTTCTATATTCCCCCATTGATTTAATCAAAACACATATCATTTAATGTCACAATTTAATGCTATGTGATAAGGTATGCCACTAATTCATGATAAAGGAAGCTTGTAATTTTATGCCTTAAATGAAGGCATACCATGTAGTTTAAATCTATATGATTAGGGTCTAATATATAGATTAACATTTTATCTGAAAGATATTATACTATATATTTTCAAGGCTATGAATTGAGTATTTTTGTGTCATTCCTTTTAATATGATGTGGAAAGGACCATTCCCTGAAGTTTAAGGTAATGTTGGATGGATAACTCTATGAAGTTTAAAATAATGTGGGATAGATATTTATAAACAGAATTTATGTTCTTATATACCTTTATATAACACATTACTATATAATATGGGTCAAAATGAGTGGTTTTGGTTTGGAGTAACAAGTGTGAAACCCTGGATAAGGAATCCAATCAATGGACTGGAAGAAAGTTTAGGGAGTTCTACCAAGAAATATGGGGAGATAATGTAGTATTTTTTGAAATATTATTCAGTCTCGCAAAAGAGATTCCAATATTATAATTATAATTGAAGGAGGTGGATTATAATAGAGATGATTTAGGACTTACACCCCAATGTAGCGCTACGGTTTGGGTATAATTAATGAATTTTATGAAGGTATAAAATAGTTAAAAAATGTGTTATATTATTTCACCATTATAGAGAACATGAACTATTGAGGTTAGGTGGTCTTATAATAGGAGGAGTTAGTGTCTCTAAAAGTTAAGAGTAATTTTTATGGTAAATAAATTAGCTAAAATACACTCTCATAGGCAAGAAATTAGAAAAAATTGATCCATTAAGGATATTAAGGACAATTTAGTGAAATAGGTGAAATTTTTTGAGGTAGGTGACCTTTAAGAGGGTGAAATTATTGGTGAAGAGAAATTTATTAGAGAATATTAAAATAACCATAAAATATACTAATTATATTGAAGGGGGAGTTACATGGATTACTATAACTGGACATGTTTTGAAATCCTCCTCAAAAGGTGGCATTTTCCATGGTTTGAATTTTAGACCTTAGAAAAGTGGTCTGTTATAGAGGTACTATACAATAAAAATTTGAATGATGAAAACTCCCCAATCTTATTTATTTTATTTTTTTTGATGCAAGATGTAACTATAATATTTCATTATACTTTTAATTATTTTAAAAGATGTGATATGAAAATATTGAGATATACATTGGGTCATGAATCTTAAACTTCCTCCGGTTTCTCCCCTATTTTTAATAGGAAATTTGAATTGTCTATTATAGGATAAGGTTCATTGCTTTCCTATAATTGACATTAGTTCATTTTAATCTTAAACATGGAATGTTCTAAGCATTATTTTTAGAGTTTTTTGAGCATATTTATTAGTGAATGATGATTTTAAAATTATAATGTGATGACCATTTATATTGGAACACCACTCTCTAAAAACCTAAAATTATCCAACCTTTTTTTCAAGATCTATTAAACTAAACTGAATACTTTTTTAATATCTAAAATTAAAAATACAAGACAAATTCCCTTTCATACATAAAAAAACCATTTTCAATTTTTTTATATGCATTTTAATTCATCATTCAACCACTTATTGCAGATCAATTTATTCTTTTAATTTGATTTATTTTTTTCTTGCACATGAACTCTTCCTTCGTCTTGAATGTTTGAATTTTCATATGCAGTTACATTCACTTAATAGAATGTGTTTACAGACATGACAAAAACTAATAATTTATAATCAATAGTTAATTATTTTCTATGATCTTGAAGGGAGATATTTCTATAGGGACACTTAAATCATATATTTAATATTTTTTTATTATAATGAATATTTTCACCAATTACCCGTTATAAAATAATTTCCTTTAAAAAAATTATATGTAGTGATTTTTTATGATAATTTTAGCATTTATAATATGAAATAAATTACATGTAAATTTAGTGTTTCTAGAAAATTTCCAGGATGATGAAATATTTTTATGTTTTATGTATATTTTTAAAATAATAAAAAAATAATTGATAATTTATAAGTATTATAAATTATCTCAATATATGAAAATATTTTCTATTTCATAATATATTAAAATTATCACTATAATAAAATTTGGTTTATATTATATCATTTTCACCATTATTATAAACAAAACTTGGTATTCTCCTCAATTTTATTTAGAAAATTTTCTTATGGAAGAAATGGATCACACCAAAAAAATTTCTCAAAAATATATTTTATTATGTTGAACAGCAATACATGAATAATTTTGGAAAAATAAAAAATTAAAATATTTTTTTAAATAAATATAATTTAATTCAGTGCTACATTGTGAGTATTGAAAAAAATTTTAAAAAAAATTACGTTTCTTCTCCGATATCATGATAATTATCCATGAAAATTTAAAAGTTCCAAATGTAACAAAAATAAAGTCTAGCTTCTAGTGGTAATTGTTTATAAAAACAAATAATAAAATAATTGACGAAATTAAAATTATAACTAATCAAATGTAGTGTTTTTATATATCTATAGAAAATCATAATTATGTACTATCAAAACATAGAAATGAAAATTAATTTTCAAGATAATAATTTCAATAATAAATATCATTCTTGATAATACAAACCTTCTTATCTCAGGTAATCATGTACTAACAACATTTTATAAAACTAAAAATTAATATAGATAAACTATCACGGGAAATGTTAATAAATATCCAATCAATAAATATAATAATAATCCATCCAATTTAATTTGGTGGATAGTATAAAAAGAGTACATCCCCCATAAAACTAATCATAAACCATCCAAAAAAATAATAAGGATGACATCGATACAATATATCCCTAGTGGATCATAAAAAAAGTAAATGGTTATTGTCATTGATGAATAGAAATACCATAAATGTGCAATTAAAAACATTATTTAGGAAAATAGATTTTCACCTTGAAAATCACTTTTAAAAACTAAAAATATTCAGAATATCAAGAAATGATTTTTATCTAAAAAGAACCTTGTTGAATTCAATTGAATAATTAACACCTTGGGTGCTCATGAAAGTGGATTTTATTTCATGGTGAGTATGTTAAAGTAAATATTTCTTTTTGGTTTTTGTATGAAAAGTAAAAAATAACTCATTCGGAAAATTAATAGAAGATTCAATTTATATTTTTTTATAAAATTATAGCATAGAAAAAAATTATGTTAAAAAATCATTGTAGGATATTGATTTTTTATAAAGAATGATTTTAGAAGAAAGAGGATTTTCGACCGATATTGAGTACATAAAGAGTGAAACATTAATGGAAAAATTGTATTGTTAGGAAATTGTAGTAGGACAATAAAATTTATGTGTTTTTTGAGAGATGAATAATAATATTCTATCATTAGAAACATGATAATAAATAATCCCAATAAACAATGAGATTGTCACATAAAATCTTTACCACTTTGGAAACTATGAAATGTAAGCACCATAAAAGAATATCATTAAATAAAGAATATAATATAATTAGTATAAATAAATTCATGATATAAAATGAAAAAAGGGTTTTATATAAAAATCATATATGAAAATAGGTTTATAACATAATCATATATTTCAAAGAAGGAAAATTGAGAAAAAATCCTTTATCGATTTGGTAAATTTTGAACTATAAACCCCATTAAATAGAGATACTGAAATGAATATTTAAATAATAATAATTTTAAGTATAATAATGATTATAATACATTCATGAGTAGTATATACACCACATAAATTAAATATGTGGTGAAAATGTCCTCTATCTCACATAAGTAAAGTGAGATGGAAATTCCTTAACTTATGTCTCAACTTCATTCCCATTCATTAAAACCACTTATAATAATTATAATTTTATATTACATCAATTAAATAACCATATAATTATATATATATCACACCATAAATGATTTACTTATGGCCATTTATTACTTGTTTATTAACAGTTCCATGTTAAAGTCACATTTTGGGAAATACCTTCTTTGTTTTTTGTGTAAGTTTTGATTTTTTAGTTTTGGTCTTCTTACATTGATCATGGTTAAATAATATACATAATTTTAAACATGATATAAATCTAATATATATTCATTATATATTTTTTTATAGTAATTTATAAGATATTAATATAGAAAATGATATAAACCATTAATAGAGATGGTAGGTCGTACGTATGAATGAACACTGTTTATATTTTATCAATGTATTAAAATAAATAAATGATAAGTAAATATTATCATTAAAAAATCATTTTATGTCATATATATCACATAATTTATTTAAAACCATCCTTATTACCTTCTATGTAAAGCGTGAATGAATAACATCGCTTCACAAGGTGGTAGTACGCTGCACACACGAGCGACAATATTGTATTCCCAAAAAATTGAAATAATTAAGATATGAGTAATATAAAAATAAAATAAATATAATATAAAATTAATAAATCCATCATTATTTTTAACTTTGATAGGAAGTAATGGAAAAATTAATGACATAATTTCGCAAGGCGGTTGTCCATCGTACAACCAAACGATGATTTTACAACACATTTGACGAAATGTTAGATATTTGTAGGTCATGAAATTAATATAAAAACATCTAATAATATTTAACTTACTTATTATTTTATATTATAATGGAATATTACAAATTTATTGAGGTGGAGGAAGAAATAAAAAAAATTCTTGTTGATGAATGTTACCACATCTTTAGGTATCCTCCTTATGTTTTCACCCAAACTCTTCCTATGTGGATTTTTTTTTCAAACTAAGGAATATAGGATGAGATTATGGAAGTTTTTAAGTGATTTGGGAAGTTATTGGATGAACCAAAATGGTTTTAATGTGTTAAGAGGGGATGAGATTGGGTGTTCTTTTATAAGTGAGTTGAGTGGTACACTTATAATGTTTTGAAAGAAAGAATTCCACCCATTTTTTCATGCCACAAGGATAAAATAATGTACCATTATCAGTAATAGAAGTTATAATGTTTAAATAGTTCTTGATAATATGTTTTAGACACGTTTTGGGTTATTTATAATGCTTTATGTTTAGTTTGACCCCCAGTAAACCAATGTTTAGCTAAATCGTGGTAAATAATTTTTATTATTTTCAGTATTCATTTTGGTAAAAAATTATGTTTATATTATTAGATTATAAAATTTTTAGGATCCCAAATATGGAGTCCATTTATTCTAATTTATCTCACATAATAGTACAATTTTAATTAAAATTAATCTCACAGACGTAATGAGGAAGCAGGTTTTGAAATTTGAGGATGTTCAAAAGTTTACAATGTTTTTATATCCAATTTCAATATTAAATTAATTAAAATGAAAAAATTGGATTAATAGATTTATAATATAAATATTTTTTACTTTAAATCCAATTTTAAATTTAATGTAAATTTTTTAAAAATTTAGTAGAATAGATGGTTTTCAATTGAAATTCAGTATTTTTCACTATTCATAAAAAAAATAATCTTTTTAGAAAATTAAAAAAAAATCCGCCCAATATAATTTTTAAATTATAATTTTAAAAATTAATTTTTTTTCAAATAGTTTTTATATAATTGTAAAAAAATAAATTCAAAACAAAACCACAGATGCATTGAAAAAGAGGGTTTTTAAGAAGTGTATTTTTTTAATTATAATATGATTTTATTTTAATTATATGTATAATTATAATAATTATATGAATATAAATTAAAATATATCAATATATCATCAAAAAATTTCATTTTAAACATTAATCATTAGGTATTATTTAAATTAATTAAAATGGAGAAACATTATTCACTTTAAAAGAGTTTAAAAACACCAATTTTGAACCTTAAAGTAAACTTATACTGAAATCCAATATAATGTTGATTAAAAAGTACTTATGTGGATTAAGTATAAATAAATAATTATTATGTTACTTAAAATAAAAATGTTGTATTCAAATTACTTCATTTATTGAAAATAAATTATATAATTACAAAAATCTATATTTTCACTATTTACTGAAAAATCAATATTTTCCAAAAAATCCCAAAATATCACCATGAGTTAATTTCGAAAGGATGATTAAAATAAAGGATTTAATTTTATCTAATAAATTTAATAAAATCCAAATACATTAATTATAATAATTTATCAAAAAAATAAATTATAATCATTTTGACGAAAAAAAGTTTGATGTATATAATTACTTTACTAAATATAGATTGAGTATTCACAAAGTGTTTATAAATAAATTTATATTGAGTGGAAATTTATATATATACTTCATAAAATACTTAATACAATTCATACCTTCTTATTTAATAGTGAGGTTATAATGGTCATATTTAAAATAATATTGTTTCTCGGTTTGTTGAAGCTTGGGGTTGCATGTCATACACACTATCAAAGAAACTTATTGTTTCTTGTAACATAAGGTATATAAAAATTTAAATTAATTTGAGAAAAAATATTCCAAAAAATAAAAGGTTCTTACATTATACTTCCCTTCAAATTAATTTCTCCCTCTAAATTACTCTTGTTTATCAAATATATAACATTTGAAAATTCATTCACATAAACCCATATCATAAAAAAGGGTTAATAAAACTTCCTCTTGAAAAAGAGATATGGAAGTGTGAAATTGATCTAAAAACATGTAAAAGTTTTCCAAATAGGAGGACAGATGTAGAAAGTGAAAAAAATGGATTTATAAGGTAAAAATAACATCCAAATATTGATGGAGAGTGATAGAGAAAACTATTAGGAGAAGGTTAACAACTACAAAACCATAAACCAAATAGGCATGGATAATTTCATTTATATCATCATAAATGATGATAATATGACAAAATTTTATTTCATGATCATTTTAATAAAGTTTTAAAGTTTTCACAAGAACATATTTAATTGATTTTATCCCATTTCATAAGTACAATCTCAACCATTGGTTTGGACATGATCAATTTACACATCATCTCTTACTCCTAGAAATAAAGGTGAATTTGTTGTGCCTGATGCACTAGAAGATAATAAGATCCATAAATAAAATAATAATTCCTTCCATATCTCTTATTTATCATCAGAGAAAATTGTTTTCAAAGGTTATCCAATATGGATAAATCATCATATGGTGAATTCATTCATTAATATATAATTCCTCATCTAAATTTCAACTTAAATCATTTCATAAATTATTATCCTTATGAACCTTACAACGGATTAAAGTCCAAAATTGGAGAAATAAGTTCACTAAATTTCTAAAAATCAAATTAACATTAATCCCCCATATATCATAAAGTGGATATTTATTGTCACATAACAAACATGTGAATACCTTCATCTTACATTCTCTTAAATCATGGTAATAACCAGAATTACTATAAACCCTAAATGAAAACATTAATTATTCCACATTCCTTAAATAAAACCATACATTATTGAACATATTCAATAGAACCAATAATGTTCTAAACTCCATCAATAATAACATCAACCACTATTAAAAAATCATTTACTAATTATGGTGTCATCAATACTATCCAATTTAATTTATCTATATATATCCTCTCTTTATCAAAACTAAAAACATTTTTTCAACATCATGAACTTATCAAATGTTATCATAACTTAATGAAAATATAACCTTTCCATTAAATCACTTTTATTTTCCATCAGCACCATTTAACATACTCTTGAAAATACTTAATGAAGAACTACTATGGAATAATCCATTGAAGTTTCATGACTGTAAT
Source organism: Viscum album (assembly GCA_963277665.1). Lineage (NCBI taxonomy): Eukaryota > Viridiplantae > Streptophyta > Magnoliopsida > Santalales > Viscaceae > Viscum > Viscum album. The sequence continues at coordinate 466,773,170 of OY728142.1, read as the reverse complement.
AAAAAAAATACCACAGATAAAAATAAAATTCATTAAATCACAATAAATCAATACATCAATCACACTTCTTTCTTCTTACACCATTAACCAGGCTTTGATGTCTTATTACTTAACACTTCTTCCTTTCATATTTCATTTTTAGTCTCTTCATCATCATTAATAAAACCATTAATCATACAACCTTACTGGTTTTCATCATTTGTTTTACCTTTAGTAAATCTATTTACATAATTTCCATACTTACCACATTTGAAACATTAAACCATCAATTATACCTTAGGGATACCATTATTATCATCCATTATGTTAATTGAACTTTTAATTTTTAATTTTTTAGTTACATACTTTATGTCCTTATTTTAAACACCCAAAACAACTTCTAATCCCACTAAGACATTACCTTGAGTGATTATTCCCACATTATCAACATACATAAAATTTAATCTTCTTTACTCCATGGTATCCACTATAAAAATTATCAAAGAACTATATCCTTTTCCTTTTTGGTGAGTCTGAGAGTTGGTTAAGGTGCACATTGTTAATTATATTTCATGATATATGATTAGGAACAACCATAACATACTTCAATCCAATAGTTATCTCAGTTTTCTACTTATCAAAACATTATCTATCACATTCAATGTTAACTCAATTTCTTCTAGTTACCACCATTGATTGAAACCAAAAAACATAGTGTGATAAACACTAATCATAGGGTAAAACCACATAATCATGAAAAATAAAAAATAGGATAAATAAATAACGAAACCCTATTTTTAATCTATGAAAACATAGGTTTATTCTAGGTCATTCATAGTCGTCATCAATTTAAATATTTCTTGATGGTTCATAAAGAGTTTGTGAATTTAAAAATCATATCCCCTGGGTGTGTCAAACTAGGTTTGTAGTAAGGCATATTTCAAGAACCAGGTGATGATGGAGTCCATATAAATGCACTATATTTGGATTTATTACCCATAAGGACATCTATACTCAAGTCACATCCATTTAATATACCCAAAAAGGTGTTTAATATCTAAGAAACCACTTATTGTATCATTTTCCAAAATTCCATCACATTTTCCTATAATTTGAGTCATCCTTAGAGTTATTCTAGGAGACATCCCTAGACATATCCCTAGGTATATCATTAATGCTCTCTCTTCCTAGTTTCTAATGGTTAACTAATCCTTTCCACTAATACAACCTATAGAGTACCAATATTTTCATTCATAGATATTACATATTTTCAGATGAATTTTTAATACATTATAAACACACACCTGAATACCATTATAGTTTAGTGAATTTGGAAACGTGGAATATAATATTTTTAATTTAGTGAAATATCTTCAATTTACCCCATAAATATCTCCCTAATTTATTACTCTACACAAACATACCCTACTAAAACATTTCTTCATAACCCAGGAAAGGAAACATAGTAAGGGGTGAGATTAGATGCTTAGTATGGGTAAACAAGGGAGATATATAAGCATAACATGAATATATGTGTATGAGAACATGAACATAATATATGAAACCATACCAATCATACCAAATATCACAATATTGAGTTATGGAATAAATATTTGAAGTTCATGAGACATAATCATAATAGAATAAAATAACATGATTCATGAGAGCATAACATTAGAATAAGACAAATAATTTTGACATGTACATAAGAAAATAAAATAATTTCCTTATTAGTTAATGTTTATTTCAAAAACATGTTAGGTAATTCAATGGGAAACCAAACCTCCTAGGTGGGACACACCACCAACCATAGTGGTGTAACTTTCCCCATAGTGGAATGATTTCACTCCCCAAACTATCATGGTAGTCAAGGTTCATTCACAAGACCACCATAGTAGAGAAAGTCCCTTATTGAACAAAGTTTAATCCTAATTCCTATCATACATATCTCATGAGATATTAATATCTACCCAATTCATTAGAGGGAGATATAGGTCAGATCCATATTTGTTTATAATGTAACCAATATCCTTGGTAATAATGTAACCACTTTCACATAATGAAATCATACATATGTGTGAAAAAAGATTGTAAAACATTAATCATATCAGAAACCATGAAATGAAATGTGTTTCATTAACATTTAATCATAACATAAACCATGGAAAATAAATAGGTTTCATAATCATTTCATTAATTCATCAAATCATAAACCCTGGAAATGAAGTGGGTTTCATAATAATATTATCATGGTATAACCAATGGAAGAAAAATGAGCTTCATAAACATATTATCATAAAAAAATTCATCATTAAGAGAAATAATAAGAAGGTTATCCTTAGGTCATATCCCTAGTAAATCATACGTAACATCAAAGGATATGACCTTCGATAGAGAGTAATTATAAAAGAGAAATCACTTGGAATTTTTTTAAGAATATAAAATTTCTTTCAAAATAAATTTTCAAAACAAATATTTATAAAATATTTTGGAAATCCATTTCTTTTAAAATAATCTTTAAAAAAAGAAATAAATCATTACAAATCATTTAAAACATTTCCTAAGGAAAATATGTTTTCTATTTAATTTTTTTTAAAAAACATTTTAAAATAAAATACATTGAAAATAACCTTGAATTTTTTTAATTAATCTTTAAATTACATATTATTCATGGTGATGATAAATGTTATTCAACCAATACAAAATAAAACAAAAATTATTTTCACATTTTTTTGGTAAAATCTAAACAAGCATTATTTTTTAGAATGTTATAGACATTCATTTAAAAAAATTATAAAAAAAATAAAACATGGGAAAAAATAATTTAATAAATAATTTGTATAAGGTTAAAAAATTTTTTTAAAATAATTATAGAAAACTTGGTTTTGTAAGAAAATGGGTTTTCATCTAAAAAGGTGATTTTTTTCTTGAGAACATTATTTTTGAACTCTTGAGTATATAAAGAGAGGAAAATGTTGGGAAAAAATTTATTATTAATAAATAAAAAGAGGGGAATTAAAGTAATGAGTTTCTTGGGATGTGGATCGTATGATTCTATCATTTAAAAAATTAACATAAATAATCTCGATAAACGATGATATTGTAATGTAAAATCTTTAACAATTCAGTAACTATGAAATGTAATCCCCATGAAGTAATATCACTACATGGAACATAAAATATCATTAGGGTAAATAAATTAGTGATATATAATTCCAAATGAGTTTTATATACACCTAGAACATGAAAATAGGTGTATATCATAATCATATGTCTCAAAGAATGCAAATTGGGAAAAATACCCCTTGCTGATTTGGTAACTTTTGGACCATGAACCCCATGAAATTGTAATGGCCCAGACCATCCTTGTCAATTACTTTGCCAAAATTCTACGTGTTGGGGTGTCTTGGACTCATCGGTCAGTCCCACCCATCAGCTCCACAGATCAGCTCCACAAATCAGCTCCACAGATCACCTCCACTGATCAGCTTCACTGATCAGCTTCACTAATGCGCTCTAGTGATCAGCTTCACTGATCAGCTCCACTGATCAGCTCCACTGATCAGCTCCACTGATCAGCTTCACAAATCAGCTTCACAGAATAGTTTCACAGATCGGTTTCACCAAATCGGTTTCACAGATCGGTTTCACCAAATCGGTTTCACTGATCAGTTTCACCAAATCAGTTTCACATATTGGTTTCACCAAATCAGTTTCACATATTGGTTTCACCAAATTGGTTTCACATATCAGTTTCCCAAAATCAGTTTCACGGACTGGTTTTACCAAATCGGTTTCACAGATCGGTTTCACCAAATCGGTTTCACATATCAGTTTCACCAAATCGATTTCACATATCACTTTCACCAAATCGGTTTCACAGATCAGTTTCATCAAATCGGTTTCACAGATCAGTTTAACCAAATCGGTTCCACAGATCGGGTTCACCAAATTGGTTTCATAGATCCGTTTCACCATATTAGTTTCAGAGATCAGTTTCAGAAAATCGGTTTCACAGATCAGTTTATCCAAATCAGTTTCACAGATTAGTTTCACCAAATCGGTTTCACATATCGATTTCACAAATTTGGTTTCATAGATCGGTTTCACAAAACCAGTTTCACAGATCAGTTTCACCAAATCGGTTTTACATATAGGTTTCACCAAATCGGTTTTACAGATCTATTTCACTAGATCGGTTTCACAGATCGGTTTCACCAGATCAGTTTCACAGATGAGTTTCACCACATCTGTTTGACAGATCGGTTTCACAGATCGGATTCACCAAATCGGTTTCGCAGATTGGTTTCACTGATCAGATTCACAGGATCCACTTCATAGGATCAACTTCACTGGATCAACTTCACATGATCATCTTCTCCCAATCAGCTTCATGGGATCAGCTTCACCCGATCAGTTCCACCAATCGGTTTCAACTATCAGTCTCACCAATCAGCCACAGAGGGGTGTCTGGATTTATCTTCCCCAATTTTTCCCATAATGCTACTTTTAAGTATTTTATCATTTTTAATGTGGTTCAAATCTGTTTTTAGTGCCATAAACATCATTTTAAGTCCCCTAGGAGTGGGGAGACCCTCAGTGAACCCTTTTTCATCTCTTAAATGAAATCCTTTAATGTAAAACTATTTTGTACACCCCTCCAATGAGAGTTATTAAATAATTAATTAATTCATTTGTGTGTAACCATTTAACCACCAGGTGAAACCACGATCCACCTTTAAAGCCGCTCAAGATCATCATATCCTGTAACGCCGGGATCTCACATTTTTATCACATGGGAATTCTTTTCTTCCCGGATGGTCTCTTTTCCTTCTTCTCCTTAGTGTGTTTGGATTCCCCCTTCCCAAGGTGAGTGGTGTGCCTATGCTGGAGCCATTCTAAGAGTCTTCCAACTACCTCCCCTACAAGTCCAGCATCCCCAGTTGTTGGCGCCACGAGAAAAACATCGATATTTGATCATTCAAGTAGGGATTTTCCTTCATCTCTCCTTAGTGTGTATCATGCGGGGTGGGTATGCTATTGTTTCTATGGGGATGGATGAAACCAAACCATAAAGAAGATAATAAATGGAATTTTTAAAGAATTAAGGGGGTGTGACCGATGTTTCTACTATACTCCTTATTCTTGATTATGTGTTGTGAATTGTACGGGCTTATGCCAACTAAAAATCATGGCCGTTGGTGGTATTTTCTTGTGCACTAATGAACCTTTTTTTATTTCTGGATATTTATGTGATTGAATGGGTGTAACATGAAAACTGGTTAATCACATAAAATCTATTGATTAAATGGATTCCAAATGAATAAGAGTCCTTGTGTGATCACCCTGGTTAACCAAACGGAAATACGGAACTGAATGAATGGAATATTCAAATTTGAAAACTCCCCTTGCTCGGTTCTGGTGATGTTGACAGTTGATTCTTGGGAAGTGACATGGATGGGGATGAGATCCTATATTGTGGTGAAGTTATTGGATTTTGGATCTGAGGCTATGTGGGGCCGTATGGTGGGGTTTATTTTGTTTCCAATACTTCTAGGGATATCACAGATCCCTTTTGTTGTTGTGGATTTACAAGAGAAACTGGTGTGAATGCTTAATTTTTTTCTGGCTATTTTCCTTTCCATGGCTTGTGGTTATGCCTGTTAGTTTACCAGTAGTGCAGAATTTACTTAAATAGAATTACTTGAATATGAAAACATGAATGGGTTCAATGGGGAATTGTTTTCCTGGAATGAGTTCTGACAGGGTTGTGGCTATTATGCTTCTTATTAATGAATAGTAATGAGGGTGCTTGTGTATGGGATAGTTTCGAAAACCCTAGGATGGGATGAGTGCTTGTTAGCTATGTATATAACTCTAGTTATTATGTTTCTTATTCACACCCCACCCATGTTAAGCACTTTGTGCTGAACACCTACATTTCACGGAGGAGGGTGTTTTTCATAACACTCCTATGAGTAGTTGGTTATTAGCTCCTTTTATGCTCCCTTTCCCAAGTATCCCAAGATCCTTTGGGCAAGCTGTGATGGCCTGAGGTCCATTATAGCCCTAGATTCTTTGGGCATGGTATATGGGGGTGGTTGGACCAGGTGTGTGCGGGCAGGTTGTTTCCCAAGTGTCTTCAGGATGAGGCCAAGGTGTCTTCGGGCGTGGTAGTAGTTTTTCAGACCTAGATGTGTTTGGGACATGTGGTAGTGATATCCCAGATGTTTGAGGGTAGGGTGTGTGATTGTGGTATCCCAGGTGTGTGCGGGCGGGGGGATGGCAGTGGGACTGTGGTGAGGATAGTAGTGGGACTGCGGTGAGGATGGAAGGAGAGGTTTGATGCGTAGTATGTCCTTAATAACTTGTGGGAAAGTGGTATATGGTACAAAAATATTGATGTGCTATTACTATTACTTTACTTGACTTGCGTTATTTTGGGAGTGTGCCTTAGTACGGGTTGGGTGGATATTTTCCTTAAGATGTGCTTTGGTTATATCCTTTTCTAATAGGGCATTAGAATGACTCCCCACTTGTGCATGAGAGCCTTTGGTTTTCCCTACTGGGTATACCTGTATACTCACCCTATGTATATAAACTTCTATAAAGTTTCCAGGAGGATATTAGGGATTTTTCGGGACTATACTAACTCAGAGGTTGGGACAATTTTTGTTTTTGTTTTTCTTTTTTTGGTACTTTTATTTGGGGTCTCCTTGTACTTTTTTGGAACCTACTTTTGACATGCATATGAAAATGGTTTGCTTTTGGATTTACTTTTACCTTCTGTTTTGGTGTTGTTAGGATTTAATATATTATCTCTCGATCTTATAATTACAAAAGGGTAATTCCTTCCATTTTCTGTGTGATTGTATACCCTTGGTTCTAGTCGCCACTCCGGGACCTATTAAAGTCGGGTCTCAGGGGTCATTATCTCTCCTTTAACTGGAAGAAGGAACATGTCTAGAAATATTCTGTCCCTTATCTCATCTTGGTGAAGCTGGGTCATGACAGAATGGTATCAGAGGAGTGGTTGAGAGATAGGATAGAGATCAGGGATTGACACAATGAGGATTTCAAGGGATTGTAGGGAAACAGTGCTAGGAAATCTTGGTGTGTAAAATAGGCCAGGGAATACTAGCTTGGACACAGGATTTTAGGGCCCCCTGTGATCCGATGCAAGGACTCTGGGCCTACCGAACGACCAAGTGAGGCTACACTGATTGTAGGGTAGAGACCCTAGGAAAGGTACATGCGTCATAACGACTTGTGTTCTTGTGTGTATTGGGTATTTTGGGGATTTACAATGAATAAGAAGTCTAAGAAAAATTTAAAAGCAATCTTCTACACTACTCTGGCTTAGGAATTCCTTGTCTAACTTGCAGCAATGGCACCTAGAAAATGACCACGAGTACTGCTGGTGATTGAGGCCAGGAGGTTGACTTGGCTGATCAGTAGAGGGATGACTGAGAGGAGGATGACAGTCAGTGGCAGAGGATGCTTAGTGCCTTTCAGCAGCAGACCCTCGAGAAATACCAGGGTTGTACCTCAGACATGGAGACCGAGAGCTGGCTAGAGGATTTGGTGATAGATTTTAGCTTTATCCGGGCTCCGATAGAGTACTGGGTTCCTCTGGCTGTAATTCAGATGCGTGGAGCATCCCGTCAATGGTGGACTATACATTTTGGGGAGAAGAGGGAGGCTGAAGTTTCATGGACTGCCTTCAATAGGTAAATCCAGGCAGAATTCCTCTCATCCATGATGAAGGTGGAGAAGAGGAATGAGTTACTCTCCCTTCCGAAGGAGAGCATGTCAGTGAGGGAGTTGGGGAAAATGTTCAAGGATCTATATCGTTTTGCTCCAGATATTTTTTCAGATGAGGAGTCTCGGGCAAGACATTCAGAGGAGGCACTCAGACCTTCTCTTTAGTATGTTGTTACTTCATTCACCATACCGACATACTTGGAGGTCCAGAAGAAGGATGAAGTGGTAGAAAGGATTCCCATGATGGGAGGTGTGCCATGAGAGGGGATCCAGTGGAGTTCATCAAAGGGGAAGACCGTCAGTAGTAGACCTCCAGCGTCAGGTCCATCTAGGTTTCGACTAGTGGGGAGCAGGCCCCAGCAGTTCCAGTTTCAATCTCTCGGTCCTCTCCCTTTCCTCTTGAGCCTATGACCAAGGTTCTTCATTTGTGGAAGTTGTGGGCACCTTCAGAATCAGTGCCTCGATAGAGAGCAGTACAGTGGGGGTGGGTAGTTTCAACGCCCACCTCAGCAGCAGCAGTTTCCAACTAGACCCTTTCAGCAGCAGCAGTAGGGAGATTGAGCTCCCACTCCTCAAAGAGTAGACATGGCAGGAGGAGGCCGACCCCATGGTTCTCCTAAAGGACCTTGATCAGAGTGTGGTCGGGGAAGCGGCCGACAACTGAGATGCAGAGGAGCTAGGCGTGGGCAGTTACATGTCACAGAGGAAGTAGTTCCAACAGGGCCGGAAGTATTTCAAGGTACGATCAGCTTGTTTAGCACTATTTCTTTCACCTTATTTGATTCAGGAGAATCACATTCCTTTGTTACACCTGGTCTAGGCCATTCCTTGAGCCTAGACATAAAGAGACTCTCCATGCCCCTGGTGCTGAGTACGCCAGTTGGGGTCATACCAGTCTGTTTGTTGTTTGTCGAGGATGTAGATTGATGTTGCATCCAAATCAGCCTAATAGGAACCTTCTTCTACTACAAATTCAGCCATATGACGTCATCCTAGGCATCAACTGTCTATTTTATGTGCATTCTATTATCAACTGCTTCCAGAGAAGAGTCTTGTTCTTCAATGGGGATGGGTAGCATGTGGATTTTGTTGGCGAGCGGAGTTGTCAGGTGGGGAGACGACATGTGGAGCCTCTTCTTTCTATGTTGTATGAGATTTTAGAAGAATAAATGGATGCTAAGATGATGGATGCTCTGAGAGTTGTTAGAGAGTTCCTAGACGTTTTTCCTGAGGAGGGTGTGACTCTACCCCCTAGACGTGACGTTGAGTTTGGGATAGACTTACATTCTGGTGCCCATTCAACTTCCATGGCTCCTTATCAGATGGTGCCTTCTGAGCTGCGGGAGTTGCGGATCTAGATTTAAGATTTGACGATGAAGGGTTTTTTCCGACCTAGTGTGTCAGCATGGGGTGCTCCGGTCTTGTTCGCAAAGAAGGAAGATAATAGTCTCAGGATGTGCGTAGACTACTGAAGACTGAATCATGTAACAATCAAGAACTTTTACCCACTTCTGAGGATATATGATCTCTTTGACCAGATGAGGGGAGAAGGTTGGTTCTCTAAGATCGATCTACGGTCTGGGTATCACCAGGAAAGGGTGAATGATAGCGATATTCCATAGACTTCTTTCAGGTGTAGGTATGGGCACTTTTATTTTGTAGTCATGTCGTTCGGTGTTACGAATTCACCTGATGTGTTCATGGGCCTCATGAATGCTATTTTCCATGAATTTCTAGATTGGTTCGTGATTGTGTTCATTGATGACATTTTGATCTACTCAAGATCAGAGGAGAAGCATACTAGGCACCTTAGGATGGTCTTGGAAATCCTTCAACATCACCAGCTCTATGGGAAATTTTTCAAGTGTAAGTTCATGACACGAGAATTTCATTTACTTGGACACATGGTGACTCAACAAGGGGTAGCAGTTGATCCATCAAAGGTGGAAGTAGTTGTTTTTTTTGAAGAACCCATGAATGTGGTAAAGTTTTGTAGTTTTCTAGGTCTAACAGGCTATTATCAGAGGTTTTTACCTGACTTCTCTTGAGTTGTAGCTCCCATGACATCGTTGAACAGAAAGGACCAGGCCTTCATGTGGAGTGAGAAGTGCCAAGAAGCCTTCAGTTATATAAAATGGATGTTGGTTAGTACACTAGTGTTGAGGTTACCAGAGGAAGGGCTATTGTTTGAGGTGTTTTGTGATGCTTCTAAACTTGGCCTAGGGTGTGTTCTAATGCTGCAATGGGGAGTGATATCATATGGGTCTAGGTATTTACATCCTCATGATCATAACTATGCCACCCATGACCTAGATCTGGCAGTATTAGTGTTCGTATTGATGTTGTGGCGGCATTACCTCATCAGGGAGCACTTTGTTGTATTCACAGATTACAAGAGTTTGAGGCATATCTTTACCCAGCAGGACCTGAACTTCTGACAAAGAAGGTGGGTGGAGTTTCTCTAGGACTACAACTTTTAGATCTCTTACAATGAAGGTAAGGGGAACATTGTGTCTGATGCCTTGAGCCGGAAGTCACAGAGGGAAGATGTTTACGAATCTGTGGATGCTTGGAAGGAAATTGAGGAGTTGGATTCCCTAAACCTGGATGTAAGGGAGGATGGTGGTAGAGGTTGTCTGTTTTAGATGAAAGTGCATTACTCTCTACTGCAGAAGGTGGAGGAGTCTCAGTGGGGAGACATAGGGAGTGAAGTGATGCACGAATGGGTTAACCAAGGCAATGCTCCAGAAGGGTGGTCTAAGGATGGACAGAATCAAATACTTTTCTGAGGGAAGTTGTTTTTCCCGGAGATGATGCGTGAGGTAGTTCTCTATGTGTTCCATAACTCACTCTTAGGAGTACACCATGTAGTTTACAAGATGTACCGAGGCCCGAGGGAACAGTTTTGGTGGCCCGAGATGAAAGGGGTAGTGGCAGAGTTTATGGCAAGGTGTTTGGAATGTCAGCAAGTAAAGGATGAATACTGTGTCCCAGGAGGTTTGTTTTAGCCATTAATTGTCCCAGAGTGGAAGTGGGATGACATATCGATGGATTTCGTCACAGGACTACCCAGGGTTCAAGGAGGTTGTGATTCTATCTGGGTAGTGGTAGACCAGCTGATTAAATCAACTCACTTTCTAGCAATCAACGAGTCGAGTGTGGTGGATTCCTTAGCACGGAGATAGGTGGATGAGGTGGTGCAGTTGTATGGAGTTCCGAGGTCCATAGTCTTATATAGGGATGCACTATTTACCTCACGAGTCGAGAGGGGATTGAAGAATGCATTTGGCACCCATCTATTTTTAGCACTGCTTTCCACCCCCAAACAGATGGCAACATAGAGCGAACCATCCTTACATTATAGGATATGCTAACAGCATGTGTTTTGGACTTTGGGGGATCATGGGAACAACATTTTCCCTTAGAATAGTTTTCCTACAATAATAGTTATCACTGTATTGTTGGCATGGCACCATTTGAAGCCTTGTACGAGAGGCAATGTCATTCACCCGTGTGCTGGGCCGAGGTTGGGGAGGTAGGTGTTATTGGACCAGAGGTGGTGCATAGCACAATGAAGAAGGTTCAGCTAGTGCGTGAGAGGATGAAGGTAGCCCAAGACCGGAAGAAGTCATATGCAGATCGTAGGAGGGGGCCCTTGGAGTTTGATGTAGGAGACCATGTGTTCTTAAAGGTATCCCCTAGACATGGTAAGCGAAGGTTCGGAAAGGGGATAAAGATCTCTCTTAGGTTCATTGGGACCTTTTAAGTGTTGGGGAAAGTCGGTGAGGTGGAATATTAGCTGGCATTGCCACCTCAGTTGGAAAGGATCCATGATTTTTCCACATCTCCCAGCTTCGTCGATATCTACACGATGATTCCCATGTCATTGACTAGGGATAATTGGATATAGGGGATGCCGCTACGTTCATGGAGAGACCAGTGAGGATTGAGGATCGAAAAGAGAAAGTGCTTCATGGATGAACCATTCATTTGGTTCTTGTGTTGTGGAGGCATGATGACCTCGAGGAGAGTACTTGGGAGGGAGAAGCTCAGATGAACGCCCTGTACCCAAATCTGTTTTGAGTTGCTGTTCTGAGCCTTCCTTGTTGTTCTTGTTTTTGTGACCTACAATGATGTAATGCAGACCTTGTTGGTTTATAACATGTTTTCTTTCCTTACCTTGTGAATGGTTATGAAAAGTCCTGATATGTGGGGAAGGGAGGACCTAATCCCTAATAAAGAAGCATTAGGGTAGATGTGATAAAACCCATGCCGGCGAGTCAGTGCCACCTAAAGCTGATAATATCTTGACATGGAGGAAAGAACTCCCTAATACATGTGTTGGGACAATGTGATCCTTGAGATTAATATGGCTGTTTGGGGTAGTTTTTCCCCGAGAGGAATCTTCTGGAGGGGTTGTTTGGGTTACTCTGGTATTCTCGAGGGTGAGAATAATCTTGAGAGGTATATGATGTAATGGACCAGACCCTCCTAGTCAATTAATTTTACAAGATTCTAAGTGTTGGGGTGTACTAGAATCATCGATCAGTCCTACCCATCAGCTCCATAGATCAGCTCCACTGATCATCTCCAGTGATCAGATGCACTGATCAGCTGCACTGATCTGCTTCACTGATCATCTTCACATATCAGCTTCACTGATCAGCTTCACCAATCAGCTTCAAAGATCAACTTCACAGATCATTTTTACAAATCAGTTTCACCATATCAGTTTCACAGATCGGTTTCACTAAATTGGTTTCACAGATCGGTTTCACCAAATCGGTTTCACAGATTGGTTTCACCAAATCGGTTTCACAGATCGGTTTCACCAAAACAGTTTCACAGATCCGTTTCACCAAATCGGTTTCACAGATCAGTTTCATCAAATCGGTTTCACATATCAGTTTCACCAAATCGGTTTAACATATCTGTTTAACCAAATCAATTTCACAAATCGGTTTCACCAAATCGATTTCATAGATCGGTTTCACCAAATCAGTTTCACAGATTGGTTTCACCAAATCGGTTTCATAGATCCATTTCACCAAATCAGTTTCACAGATTGGTTTCACCAAATTAGTTTCACATATCAGTTTCACCAAATCGGTTTCACAGATCGGTTTCACTAAATCCGTTTCACAGATCGGTTTCACCAAATCCGTTTCACAGATTGGTTTCACCAAATCAGTTTCACAGATCGGTTTTACCAAATCTATTTGACAGATCGGTTTCACCAAATCTGTTTGACCGACCTGTTTCACCAAATCAGTTTCACAGATCGGGTTCACCAAATCGGTTTCACAGATTGGTTTCACCAAATTGGCTTCACATATCAGTTTCACTGATCAGCTTCATGGGATCAACTTCATTGTTTGAGCTTCACAGGATCAGCTTCTCCTAATCATCTTCATGGGATCAACTTCACCTGATCAGCTCCAATGATCGGTTTCAACTATCAGTCTCACCAATTGGCCACAGAGGGGTGTCTGGATTTTCCTTCCCCAGTTTTTCCAGTAACACTACTTTTTAGTATTTTACCATTTTTTAATGTGGTTAAAATCCATTTTTAGCGCCATAAACAATGTTTTAAATCCCCTAGTTGTGGGGAGACCCTTAATGTACCCATTTCCCTCTATTAAATGAAATCCTTTAATGCACAACTGTTTTGGACACCCCTTCGATGAGAATTATTAAATATTTAATTAATTCCATCATGTGTAACCATCTAATCGCCAGGTGAAACCAAGATCCACCTTTAAATCCACTCAAGATCATCATATCTTGTAACGCCATGATCTCACGTTTTTATTGCACGTGAATTATTTTCTTCCCGAATGGTCTCTTTTCCTTCTTCTCCTTGGTGAGTTTGGAGTCCCCCTTCCCGAGGCGAGTGGTGGACCTGTGCTGGAGCCATTTTTAGTGTCTTCTAAGTCCCTCCCCTGAAAGTCGTACATCCCCAATTTTTGGTGCCAGGAGAAAAATGCCGATATTTGATCATTCAAGTAAGGATTTTCCTTCATCTCTCCTTAGTGTGTATAATGATGGGTGGGTATGCTATTGTTTCTATGGGGATGGATGAAACCAAACCTTAATGAAGAAAATAAATGGAATTTTTAAAGAATGAAGGGGGTGTGATCGATGTTTCTGCTATAATTCTTATCCTTGATTATGTGTTGTGAATTGTACGGGATTATGCCCACTGAAAATCATGGTCGTTGGTGGTATTTTCTTGTGCACTAATGAACCTCTATTTTTTTTTGGATATTTACGTGATTAAATGAGTGTAACATGGAAACCGGTTACTCACGTAAACTCAGTTGATTAAATGGATGTCCAATGAATAATATTCCTTGTCTGATCACCCTGGTTAACCAAATGGAAATACTGAACTGAATGAATGGCATATTAAAATTTGAAAACTCCCCTTGCTCTGTTCTGGTGATATTGACGGTTGATGCTTGGGAAGTGACGTGGATGGGGATGGGATCCTCTGTTGTCATACAATTGTTGGATTTTGGATTAAAGGCTATGTGGGGCTGTATGATGGGGCTTTGTTTGGTTCCAATACTTCAAGGGATCTAACGAACCCCTTTTGTTGTTGTGACTTTACAAGAGAACTGGGTGTGAATGCTTAATTTTCTGTTTGGCTATTTTCCTTTCCATGGATTGTGGTTATGCCTATTAGTTTCCCAGTAGTGAAGAATTTACTTAAATGGAATTACATGAATATGAAAACATGAATGGGTTCAATGGGTAATTATTTTCTGGAAATGAGTTGTGATAGGGTTGTGGATGTTATGCTTCTTATAAATGAATAGTAATAAGGGTGCTTGTGTACGAGCTAGTTTTGGGAACCCTAGGCTGGGATGAGTGCTTGTTACCTATATATATAATTCTAGTTCTTATGTTTCTTATTCTCACCCCACCTATGTTATTCACTTTGTGCCGAACACCCACATTTCATGGGGGAGGGTGTTTTTACCAACACTCCTATGAGTGGCTGGTTATTACCTCATTTTATGCTCCCTTTCCCGAGTAGCCCGAGATCCTTCGGGCAGGCTATGATGGCCTGAGGTCCATTATAGCACTAGATTCTTTGGTCAAGGTACTTGGTGGTGGTTGGCGGAGCTGTGTGTGGGCAGGTTGTTTCCTAAGTGTCTTTGGGATGTGGCCTAGGTGTCTTCGGGCATGGTAGTGGTTGGTCAGACTTAGGTGTGTGCGGGATGTGTGGTAGTGATAGCCCAGTTGTTTGTGGGCGGGATGTGTGATTGTGGTAGCCAAAGTGTGTGCGGGTGGGGGGATAGCAATGGGACTATGGTGAAGATGCCGAGAGATGTTTGACGCGTAAGATGTCCTCAATAACTGGTGGGAAAAGTGGCGCGGGGTACCCAAATATCGATGTATTGTTACTATTATTTTACTTGACTTGCGTTCTTTGGGGAGTGTTCCTTGGTAAGGTTTGGGTGGATAGTTTCTTTGCTAGGTGCTCTGGTTATCTTCTTTTCTCATGGGGTATTAGAATGCCTCCCCACTTGTGCATGGGAGCCTTTGGTTTTCCCTACTGAGTATACATGTATACTCACCCTATGTATATAAACAACTTTTAGGTTTCAAGGAGGACATCAGATATCGTAAAAGATGATACTAGCTCAGACGTTGGGACAATTGATGTTTCTGTTTTTATTTTTTCTAGTACTTTCCTTTGGGGGTTCCTTGTACTTTTGTATAATCTACTTTTGACATGCAAATGAAAATGGTTTTCTTTTACCTTTACTTTTACCTCCAATTTTGGTATTATTGGGATTTACTATATTATCTCTTGATCTTATTAAAAAAAAGGTAATTCCTTCAATTTTGTGTGTGATTCTATACCCTTGGTGTTATTCGCCACTCCGGGACCTATGGAAGGCAGGTCTCAGGGGTCATTATCTCTCCTTCAACTGGAAGAAGGAAGGGTCTGGCAATATGTTGCCCCTTCTCTCATCTTGGTGAAGGCGAGTCATGACAGAAATAGAGATAATTAAATAGATATGAAAATAAAAATAATTTTATGTATAATAATAATAAAATTATTTCGTTTTAATTTTACACACCACATAAAATAAATAGTGGTGAATATGAAAAGTTTATCACATAAGTAAAAAAGAGACAAAAATATCTTACTTAAGTCTCAAATTTCATCACACACATTCGAAACTCCTATATAATAAATATAATTTTATTATAAATATATTAAATAATATATATATATATATATCATGCCATTTATGAAATACTTATGACATTTTATTACCCGTTTATTATCAATTCAATGTTAAAGTTACATTTATAGCAATAACTACTTTTTTTTCATGTAATTTATGATTTGTTATTTTTGGTCTGCATATTTTCATTTCGGTTCCATAATATAAATAATTTTTACAAAGATATAAATATCATATATATTTATCATATATTTATGTATATTAATTTATAAAAGTTAAAGAAATAAAATTAAATACACCGTTTAAGGAGACGGTAGACCATATGTACACTTAAACGATGCTTCCATTTTCTCGATGTATTAAATAAAATAAAGGAAAATGATATATCATAATTTATGAATAATTTTTTATGTAATATATATCAAATATTTTTATTAAAAACACACTTATTACATTATATGTAAAGCATGATCAAATTACATCTTTTTGTGAATCAGTAATCCTTTGTACACACGAGTGACGTTATTGTCTTCCCAAAAAATGGAAAGAATGATGGTATGTGTGATATAATAATTTATAATGAATAATCATATAACAAATATCATATATAAACAAAAAATATATCATAATTTATAACTTTGAGAGGTGTTAATGGAAAAACAAATAACATTAGTTTTGGAGGTGGTAGTCTAATGTACACACGAATTATGATTTTATAACCCATTTGATTGAAGTGGATATGGATGTAGGTCATTATGTTAACATAAAAACATCTTCGTATATGTAATATAATTAATTTTTATATCATAATTGTATAATAATAATTTAAGTAGGTGGATAAAGAAATAAAACAAAAATACTTGGTGTTGAACGCTACATCTTCTTTGGGTATCCTCCTTAGGTTTGAACCAAAAGCCTTCTTAGGATGGATTTATATCCAAAATAAGGCATCATAGATGATATTAAATAAGTTGGGAAGTGATTTTGGTTTTTATTTTTTGAACCAAAATGGTTTTAATTTGTGAATAAGAAAGGATAAGGGGCATCCCTTTATAAGTGAGTTGAGTGGCACACTTGTAATTTTTTAAAAGAAAGAATTCCAATGATGTTTTTTTCATCTCACAGACTCCAATAATAGAAAATTCTTGACATTAAATGGTATAACGTATAAATATGTCTATATAATGGGTCTTATACATATTTTGGGTTATTTTTAAAAATTTTCGTTTTAGTTTACCCTTTGATAAACCAATTTTTAACTTAACCCCAAAAAATAAATTTTACCATTTTTACTATTCATTTTGGTCAAAAATTAAGTTGAAATTATTTGATAATATAAATTATGATAATTTTGAATATTTAATCAATTCCAATAAATTAATTTTATAGAAGTGGTGAATTCTGATTTAAAATTAATCCCAAAGACTCTACATGAATGTTAGTTTTCAATTCAAAAATGGTCAAAATTTACAAAGATTTTATAACCAATTTCAATATGAAATTGATTAAGGTGGAATTATTTGGATTAATAGATATATTATTGAACTAATTTTACTATAAAACCAATTTAATATATAATTTTATATTATAAAAAATTTAAATGAGTAGGCAGTTTTCAATCAAAATTAATTATTTTCACTATTCACTGTAAACATAATTTTTTTGTAAAATTATCAGAAATTCATCCTAATTTAATTTTAAAAAAATGATTTTAAAAAATAAAATTATTTTGTCGAAGAATTTTTATATAAGTTTAATATAATAAATTCAAAACAAAACCCGCATAGGCGATGAAAACCTTGGTTTTCAAGAAGTGAATTTTTAATGTATAATATGATTTTATATAAACTCAATATATAATGATAATTATTGTATGAATATAATTTAAAATTTATTTATATATACTATCTAAATTTAACATAAAAAATTACACATCAATTATTATTTTTATTAATTAAAATGGGGAAACATTATGCACTATAATTTTTTTTTCAGAAAACCCGTTTTAGAACCGAAAATAAACATATAATGAAATCCAATATAAAATTGATTTAAAATTAAATAAGTGGAATAAATATAAATAAACAATACTTATTCTAATTTAAAACGTAATTGGGAATTTCAATTACTTAATTTTTGGAAAATAAATGATAGTTTTAATTTTTTTGGCATTTTCACTACTCATTGAAAAATCCATATTTTCAGAAAAACTCAAAAAATTTCACTATAAGATAATTTAAATATGATAATTTAAAAAATAAATTTAATTTTAAAAAATAAATTTTATTAAATCTATATGAATTAATTTTTATATTTTTTCATAAAAATCAGTTATAATCATTTTCAAAGAAATCATGATTTTAACGAATATAATTACTTTACCAAAAATTGATTGGTTATTTAATAAACATCTGTAAATAAATTTATATTGAATATACAATTTATATGTATGTTACATATATTTGTTAGTACTGTTTATATTTTCTTATTTACTAGCTGGGTTATAATGGTCATTTTTAAAATGATATTATTATCAGGTTCACTAAAGATCGGTGTCACATGTTATACATGCTATCGAAGAAAATCATTGTTGAATGTAACACAAGATATCATAAAATTTAAATCATTTTGAATAAAAAAATATTGAGGTGTTATAGGTATTCATAACTCTTATGTTATCCTCATGTGAATACATATTAAAATATAAAGTTATCTAAACCCTATTTTGATATCAATTATTATACTCTAGAACCGTACACTAGGATTTGGTGCTAAAAACATATTCATTACATACTGGCATTGATTCTAACAAAATAGGCCAAAATGTAACCATTTATAATTACATTATTAATAACCATCATCGATTCACTTTCCCATACAAGACCATTTTAGTTTATATTTTTATAAAATATGGATAATATTTTATGAAACAAAACCCATTTATTTTCATCAAAAACATAATTTTTTCTATTAAAAAACATATATTATTTCAAATAATTACATTAGAATATCCAAAAAAAATCACATGAGACACACTTTTAGAAATATAATACATAATACCATTCTTCATTACATGGGGGACAATAAACATAATAAGGGAGATATAAAACACATAGTAAGGGTAAATATATGCATTACCTATCAAAGATCATAATTGAGCATAAGATAATCATATGGGTATGAGAATATAATCAAATTTAATGGATATAAATTAGTATATTTAAATAGAAAAAAGATCACAAACCATTATTCATGGTATAAATATTTTAAATAACATAAGACATCGATCATAGGATAAGAATCAACTATGAAACATAAAATCATAATATAGGCATAAGAATATGGAATAAAAGTGTGTCATAAACATAACCATAGGAAATAATTTCCATTTTTCAAGGATCATCGCCAAGACCATCACCACATAGTGAATAGATTCCCGTAGTTGTTTGGGTTCACTCATTATTTCCATTAATCCTTGGTGAACAAAGTCCCATATTGGATTGAACTCAGTCCCCAATCCATTACAAGCTGTCTCATGAGATGTATACATTTACCTATTTCATTAGATGGATATAACAGATCCAAACGTCACATAATTAATCAAATATATTTATTCCACTAAAAAATAATAACATTCATCATTCCTTTATAAATTAATTAATAAATTAGAAAAAATATGTTTCTTGAATATTCCTTAGAAAGGTAATCATAATCCATAACAAGGCGGATGGTATCATTAGATTTTATTACCAGGGAATAATAACATTCATTAAATTTATGAAATACATGAAAAATAATTTTAATGGATAAAAAAGAATAATGTTATAATATTATTTTTATTTAACTAATCAGGATTATGTAATTTATATCATATTTGTTAATTAAATACATCTTTATAACCATCCATGTGAGGTGGAGATGAAATATTAAATACGTTGTTCATGGATGGGATAGTCCACACGTACACATGAGGGAAATTTTCATTTTCCAGTGGTTTAATTAAGTAAGGTGATGGTTTTTAAATTAGAATAAATAAACTAAATATTTTTTTACAATACTAATTTACTTATATTATATTGGATAAAATATATTTGGAGGAGGTGGAAGAAGAATAAAACTCAAAGAACTCAGCAAATACAATCACCACTTCCTTAAATATCATCCTTTGGATCACACCTTAATATTTATTATATTAGTATTTTGGGTTGGATATAACCTATAGTGTAATTCCCCAAGATTTCATAGTACGTTATTTCTTCAAAGTAATTCAATAACTTGCACTACACGCAACACCAAGTTCTAGCGCACCATGACTTACCAAACTAGTCGTTCAAAAGTGTTTATGAATAGTATTAACTGAATTTTGAACTTTATACGATCCTTATAATTTTAGAATCCATATTATGAGTTTCTTAGACATAATGTAAGAACAATTGCATTTTTCAGATAAAAGAAGTATTTAAAAAAATACAATTTTTCCGTCTTTTAAGGGCGAAGCCTTTTTAAATACAATATTTGAAACTTTTATATATTCAATTTTACAAAATAAACTTCTTATTTATAATCAGGACATAATAATTTAGTTTCAATAATGTTTTTGGGTTTTTCTGATAACTTTCATATTTTGGTGAATAGTGAAAAATACTATATTTTAACTGAAAACAACCTTTTTAATAAAAATAATTTATATTGTTAAATTATAAATTATAATGGTTTGTAAGTATAAATAGATTATATTATTACCATTTAATCTAATAATGGTCATTTTAAGAAATTTCACTTTGAAATTGGACATAAACTAGTGTCAATCTTTTGATAGTTTTTATTTCTTAAAAACACGCCTTTTGGTTTTGACAGAAAGAATTAATTTTAAATTTAAAAATTAAACTTTGATGTTTTGAATTTGGTAAAATAGACTTCATTTTTACATTCTGAATATCGAAATTATCTTAGGGTGAAATTTTGGTACTTTTCTAATAAGTTTCATATTTTGATGAATAGTGAAAATTACTAAATTTTATTTAAAAATAAATTTTTTAATCGAAATAATTAATAGTGATAAATTATTAATTTCAGTGACTTTAAAGATTAAATATATTATACTTTTACCATTTAATCCAACGTTGGTAATTTCACATAATTTCACATTTAAACTGGATATAAGAAAGTTCTAATCTTTTGATAGTTATTATCTATTAAAAACACGCTTTTTTGCTTCAACAACGGGAATTAATTTTAAATTAATTACTGCCACTTCTGTGTTTTTAATTTAGAAAAATGGATTCCATATTTAGAATAAGGATTTTCAAATTTTATAAATAGGTAACTTTTATTTTTAGACATTTTGAATAATTACTTTGGTAAATATTTTATTTACTGTTGTTAATGTGTAAATCCGGTAAATAAAGGTAAAACAATAATAATATTATTATAATAATAAATTACCCAAAAACATGTCCTAACCCTATTGGTGGATACATGTCCGACCATAGGAATATTTGGGTCGATTTTGGGACCCCATGGATCCACTTGTAAGTGATAATGACACTTTATATTAATTAAGTTAAAGTAAATACAAAAATGACAAAAAGCATATATCTTTTTGAAAAACAATTTTTACATAGGGTTATATATGTTATATTTTAGACTATAAATATTAATTAGAAATATAAAAATATTTACTACATAATCGATTTTATTTATAATTTTTAGACATTTAATAATTAAATTTATTTATGACACAATAATGATGCATCATTTTCCTTATTAATGAAGGAATCAAATAATTGGTATTATAAATATTAAAATAAATATAATTTTAAAGTTTTGATGAAATAAAAAAAATTTATTGATTAATATGACATGTTAGGATTGCTTAAATAATTTTTTTTGAATTAATAAAGTTTTTATAACTTTAAAAAAATCAATTATTAAATTGTGTAAAAATTGACATAAAAGAGTTTTTAAAACAAATATTATATTATTAATTCATATTCTATTCCAAAAAATCTATGTATCGGACAAAATAATTATATAATGATAGGTGTATCATTAATGGACCACTTGTGTGTCGCTCAAAAGTATATAGTACGTTTATTAATCATATAATATAAAAATACAAAGTGACATGCACTACTGGAAAGATGATCTTTCCCAACACTTCTATACCAACGGTTTGTAAAAACCGTTGGTATAGCTACCATTTCCCAACGGTTCACCAAAACCGTTGGGAAAGCCATAGATTTCCCCACCTTTCCCAACGGTTTATGTTAAACCGTTGGGAAAGGGTGTGTTTTGAGCCTCTTTCCCAACGGTTCACCAAAACCGTTGGGAAAGAGTGACCTTTCCCAACAGTTCACCAAAACTGTTGGGAAAGGGTGTGTTTTGAGCCTCTTTCCCAACAGTTCACCAAAACCGTTGGGAAAGAGTGACCTTTCCCAACGGTTCACCAAAACCATTGGGAAAAAACACCAAAAAAACCAACCTTCGGCCTAAAAAACTCAACCCACCCCTAACCTATCCCACCGGTTTTGAAAACTGTTGGGATAGGGATATCCCAATGGTTTTCAAAACCGTTGGGATAGGTTCTTTAATTTTTTTCCAGATCTACTAACCGAGAACATTATATAAATCAAAATTTTAAATAATTATTATAATACATATATATATTTATGAAATTATGTTTACAAAAGTGATGTTAGCTTAGTGGTTATGTCGTTCGATTATAAACGAGGGGTCCTGGGATCAAATCCCAGTGGATGTTTTATTTTTTGAATTTATATACCAACGGTTCCATTACCGTTGGTATAGATTTCATATTACCTATACCAACGGTTTTTGGAAAACCGTTGGTATAGAGCTATCCCAACGGCTTACTTGGCTACGGTTCTCCAAATCAATGGTATAGGCTATACCAACGGTTTGGAGGCCTATACCGAACGGTTCCAAACCGTTGGTAAAGGTTAGTTTTCCAGTAGTGATGGTAAATGTCAAACTAATTAACTACGAGTTAAAACTAAAATATAAGGTTAATATAGTGACCCAAACCTGTCTAAAATATATTGGATGAAAGGCTTTCGACCCATCCACACGTTAGATTTTGAATAATACACTTTGGATCCATTAGAAACTGAATATGAATTTATTATAAATTAATACTTTAAGATTTTCCTAAAGAGCCCCTCCTCCCCCTTATAAAAGGACACCACTTATAACCAATTATTCATACCATAAAAGACTATTGGCTTGGCCAAAATCCACCCAAATACCCTCTCAACTATCTTCCCTTAATCCTATAGTCCTTCCTTTAGTCATAAATCCAACTTAAGGAGCCCTTTTGATCAAATCAAAAGGAAGAACCTGAAGAAGAGGTAATGTTTTTACCGCCCTCTTTCAAGTTCATTTCTTCTTCAACTTCTTATTTCTTTGTTATTTGAATTCTAAAATAATAAACACATTATCTTCTATATATAGTGATTTTATTATAAATATGGTATAACCATATTCAGTATTCTATCAATCCTTTTAATTACATGTCACCATACGTGTGTACGTACGGCCTACCGTCTCCACGTCATCTTGTAATTGTTATTCAATACATTATTATTTGGATGGGTATAATAATGATGTTTAATTCATGTAAATAATAAATATAAATGATAATTATTATGTATATATGATATAACATCCAATTATATATTATTTTAATATCAAAAGAATGATATTGTCGCTCGTGCATACGTACGGATTGTCGTCTCCACGAAGGCGAGGAGATTCATTCCCCATCGTATCCATTCAAGAGTAAATTTAATTTGATGATTAAAAATAGTTTTTAGATACATGATATCATTATGGATATTAATAATATACATCCCATCCATAACAAATATAGCTCACATAACAAAGAATATAAAGAAAAATGAATCTGTTAACACCTGAAACGATGATAATACTTAGATATTGTTAACAAATCAATGTTAAAAGATCATATATGATATCATATTAATGTATATGGTTATTGTATAATTTAATAAAAATTATTTCACAACTATACAGGAGGTTAACCTACCCTCAACCAAGGAAATGTACAATGTAAGGGGTTTCTTATCTCACTTTTAATTCTGTGAGATTTCCATTGTTCGCCACTTATTGCATGTAGTGTGTGTACTACCCATGATTATATTCCTTGTGTAATATACTTTAATTTATGGATATTTACATCATAATTTTATGATCCATATTTCATGGGATATATGTTTAATAAGTTACCAAATTTTTAAGGGAATTAAAATTTTCAATTTCCACTCATTCGGCTTTACCCATACTTCATTGATTATTTTACTCCAAGATTATGTGTGGAATCACTATTAATTTTCTTATGTCATAATTTCCACTCCCATTTATATGGATATAATTTTGATACAAATAATCACTCCATTGAAAAATTCTCAATTCATCGGTATGAACTTGATAAGAGTAATTTTAACTCAATCTCCATTTATTGAGTTAAACATATAATTCATTGGTGTTGTTTTTACAAGAATATGTGTGAATGTATTTTGATTGTTTTACACTGAATATCCAAAAATATTGAGTGTATTTATATTTTTCACACATAATTATGTTGTTAATTTATTCTTAACCAAAGGATACAGTCTTTATGAGATATTTCATCTCAATTTACATTCCATTGAGACTTATTTGTTGTTATACACCAAATCACTTTAATATAGTGTATATAATGTACTTTGAAATAGTATATCATGAATACATTTATTCTCATGATATTACAATGTTTTGATTTCCTCAATTATTTGTATTCAAGTGTCACTCTTTTGGTTAGGAACTCCAACTAAAATATCATTTTAAAATGTTTTAAAGATTTATTATTTTAAATATTTCTCATTAATGTCAATGTTTTAAAAATGGTTTAAGGATTTATTTATATGGACATTAATGTTTTAAAATTAAAATTCCTTTTAAAAGTTTCGATGTGGTATGGGACACTTTGATTCAAAAATATATTTTAAATGGCTTCTTGATAAATAGTTAGACTTTAAAAAATTTTCAAGAAAAGGGTGATATATCTCTCAAATTGTTTTGATGATTATTTTCATCTTTGTCAATATCCTTCATTATTCTGAATTGATGTTAATATATTACAAGACAATCTTCTATATTGTATTTAATGAGTTATTTTTGACTGTGGATTTGCTATTTTTATACCATTCATGCTTTGTGAGAAAAGTATTGACATTTCAAATGCTAGTTTTAATACGAATGTTTATGTTATGTTTCAACGTTTCATATGAGGAATGCATTGGACTTAGTAAGTGATGGGTGGAGCCTGCTATAGCTCCTCGATGCATCGGTAGGCCTCATGACACAAACTAGTGTCTTGAAATAGGGCCTTGAAAAAAATTTATTTGTAGTCTTCGCACAAGGCCTTGACTATGTGGTTATGATAGTCTGGAATTATGAATTCCCTTATTATGAAAGTGGTTATTGACATTTCATGTGATTATTCTACTAGTAGAATATCCATGTGAATAAGTAAATGGAATTATTTCATTTTATCTTTGCCATAGTATGCTGAAGTTCATGTTTAAAAGGCTTTGTTTTAGTTATACATTGCCTTAAATGTTTATGTTTATTTATTAAAATTTCCACTATATTGTTATCCTTACTGAGCATCTGAGCTCACCCCTTTAAATGTTTTAATTTTTCCCAGGATGTGAAGATGTATTTTATGAATGACATGTAGCGATATTATGAGGGTATATGAAGAAAAGATGTTGTTGTAGTTTTGTTTTTTACTTTATGTAAGACTTATGAATGTATCTTGTGTTTCCAAGGCTACTAAACTGATCAGTCTTTCGAGACTTGATATTTTGTGATCATGCCAATGTTATGTAATAATGCACTGACTCTTGGTAACTGGGGTCGGGGAGTTACAGTTGGTATCTGAGGATGTTTAGTACAATCCTTGGAATCTATATTTAGATGAACTCTGATTAGAGCACAAAGACCTAAGATGGACTTTGAGGATTAGTATATAAGAAATTCCTAGAATTTTGGTGTTGTAGATATTTTGTGAGTTTTCTGAGAAATACATCCCTGTATGGATACGATAAGTTAGAGGTGACTCTGGCATAAATGTACTTAGGGGTGCCGACCGGGGTTGGCTTAGTGGTACCGTGTAAGGCGGCCACTCCCTGGCAACGGAACTGGCGCAGGTTCGAGTCTCGCCACTCTCGAATTTAGCTGGGGACGAGCGGCGCGCAGGTGGTGAATGGGGCCCAGAATAAGCGTGGCGTGGCAATCACCAATACCTCGTTACCCACAACTCGTTTTTTATATTAACTTGTGGTGTTCAGTTCCCACTTTTCCTTAAAAGTGGTATTAGAAAATATCAAAAAAAAAGGATTTGGCCTACTTAGGGGTAAAACCCGAAAACACCGCTTTGAGCTAGACTTGAACGGGAACTAGTGCACGACAACGGGCCTTGCTGCACACTTGGTTACGACACTCCTAGGGGATATGCTTAGGATAATTATCATTTTCATTACAAATCATTATTAAGGGTTTATGAGTATATACTTCCTCAATGAAAACATATTTATGATTATGGATTATATCCATAAACCATTCAATTTACGTTAGGTATTTTACAAGTTTTGAATTATTCATTGTAATTCATAAACTGACCTAGTTTATGTTATTGTATAGAAATGGCGCCCAATAGAAGGAATGTGAAATCTAGGAATACCTATGATCTAAAGAGTAAGAAATATCATATCTTTCATGGTATTAATCCATCATTTAGAAGGGAAATAGTCACCCATGTATTCTCAAGATATGAAGAAATATTATCATATGTTAATAAGATAAGTAACGAATTCTTCGAGTCCTATGGCTTTGAAGGGAAGAAAGAGATGAAAAGAATGGAAGAGAGAAAGATGTATTAAGGGAACAGGGAAAACAAGAATTTTCAGATATGTGATAACGGTGGGAAGAAACACACTGGAACTTTCCTAAAAGGAATGAGAGTTTGTTATAAGTGCGGAGAAAAAGGACACCATGTACGTGACTGCAAGGGTAAGAAAATGGCTTCAAATGTACAATTCTAATCTATAAGGAGTTGGGAAACTACGCAAACCAATGTAAAAATCATCATATTATGCCCCAAATGATGCTATTGGATAATAATCAAGTTATGATACTACCACAGATGAGGAGGAATGATTAGATTTCTTATGTCATTATTAGAGAATTATGTCATTTGAGTGTTGTATCAACAATGTACTGGATATAATAATTATGGTGTATATAAGGATTTTGCTGTAGCACAATTTCATTAAGGAATTGAGATTGTGTGGAACCAAGAAAAGTGATTCAATAGCTTGTTAAATTTTTGGAAAATAAATGGTTGAGAGAAAGATAAACCATAATATGGTTCTGATACCGAGGTAGTGATTTTGGAATAATACATGATTGATTTGGATAAATTATATTGGATATTCTTGAATACCATGAAACTGATTAATGATTTGTATATTCCATCATTGTTGGAGTTTAAAACATTTTTGGGTAGAAGGAGTATATCCATTATTCTATAAGTAATAAGGGATCATGAATGTAATTAATACGGTTTTATGGTAATTCAGGATGTTGCAATATTTTAAAAGAATACATGATGAATGTGTTCACATGTTATTACATGGAAAAAAGTATCTTTATTGTGTTTACCTTCCTTATAAATTTTGGACCTTGATTTTGGATATAAGTGTTTTGGATAATTCTAGTTTGAGATTATTTTTTGGATTTCCATAAAAGGACAACCCGGAGGTCGGGCGACAACCCGTCGCGTTCTGCAAGGCCGCGATACTTGAACCTGCAATGGAAGGGCGACATGGGTGTATCACCTACCACTGGCCCACGTGATGTCCTGTATTGAATAATTTAGTCTTTTATTTAAAAAAAAATCTGGTAGATGAATTATAAATTCATTTTTTAACCCTATACGAATAGGATACATAGAATATTATTTTTAAGTTCTATTTTCTTTTAAAGTGAAAGATGAGTTTGTGGTAGAAATTAGTTAAAGGATGAGACTCTACTTGTCAAGTATATATTTTTCTTATTCTCTTATACAATGAAGAAATTAATTCTTATAATTTAGTTAAGGGATTTTAAAACAAAAAATGTGTTATCCTAATACCATATGTTTTGTTGAACCGAGGGTATTTTAAATCATCATAGATTGATAAATTTAAGGCTCTCAATTTTACACTTGTTTGTGATTGATGACCTCAATAACTACCTATAAATATTTAAATTTTCCCTCCAATTATATGTCTCTAATTTCCACCAATGTTCTCTTAATCGAGATCATAATTTTGTGGAGACCCTTTCATTTCCCTCTTATTAAGATTAAATTTTATTAACCTAATTTTTTATGTGGGTTTTCCAAAAGGTATTTTCTATTTTCAACCTTTTATTTTCGAAAAAGAATTTCAAATTGTGAGGATGCAATTTATTGAAGGAGGGAAGAATGTAACATGCCAAGATTGCATAGTACATTATTTCTTCAAAGTAATTTAATAACTTGCACTACACACAATACCGAGTTCTAGCACACCATGACATACCAAACAAGCCATTCAAAAGAGGTTATGAATAGTATTAACTGAATTTTGAACATTATATAATCCTTATAATTTTAGAATCCATATTATGATTTTCTTAGACATAATTTAATAACAAATACATTTTTTCAGATAAAAGAAGTATTTTTCAAAAAATGCGATTTTACCGCCTTTTAATGGAGAAGCCTTTTTAAATCGAATATTTGAAACTTTTATATATATTAAATTTGACAAAATAAAATTATTCTTTAGAATCTAGACAAAAGAATTTAGTTTCAATAATGTTTTGGTGTTTTTCTGACAACTTTCATATTTGGGTGAATAGTGAAAAATACTATATTTCAAGTGCAAACAACCTTTTTAATAAAAATAATTTATATTTTAAAATTATAAATTTTAATGTTTTGGAAGTATAAATATATTATATTATTACCATTTAATCCAATGACGGTCATTTTAAGTAATTTTACTTTGAAATTGGACATAAACAAGTCTCAAACTTTTGATAGTTATTATTTCTTAAAAATACGCATTATGGTTTTGACAGCGGGAATTAATTTTAAATTAACACATAAAGATTTTATGTTTTGAATTTGTTAAAATAGACTTCATTTTTGGAATATGAATATTGAAATTATCTTAGGGTAAAATTTTGGTACTTTTTTGATAAGTTTCATATTTTGATGAACAGTGAAAATTACTAAATTTTAATTAAAAACAAATTTTTTAATCGAAATAAATAATAGTGATAAATTTTTAATTTAAGTGATTTTAAAGTATAAATAGATTATAATTTTACAATTTAGTCCAATTTTGGTCATTGTACATAATTTCACATTTTAACTGGACATAAGCAAGTGCCAATCTTTTAATAGTTATTATCTCTTAAAAACACGCTTTTTTGTTTTAACAACGGGAATTAATTTTAAATTAATTACTGCCACTTATATGTTTTGAATTCAGAAAAATGGATTCCATATTGAGAATTAGGAGTTACAAATTGTTTAAATAGTTAATTTTTGTTTTTAGACATTTTGAATAATTACTTTGGTAAATGTTTTATTTACTATGGTTAAAGAGTAAATTCGGTAAATAAGGGTAAAATAAATAATATTATAATAAAAATAAATTACCATAAAACATGTCCTAACACTATTGGTTGATACATGTCCGACCATAAGCATCTTTGGGTCGATTTTGTGACCCCATGGATATACTTGTAAGTGATAATGACACTTTATATTAATTAAGTTAAAGTAAATACAAATATGACATAAGTATATATCTTTTAAAATAAATTTTTACACAGGGTTATATATGTTATATTTTAGACTATAAATATTAATTATAAATCTAAAAATATATCCTACATAATTTTATTTTATTTATAATTTTTAGACATATAATAAGTAAATTTAATTATGACACAATAATGATGCAGTATTTTCTTTATTAATGAATGAATCAAATAATTGGTATTATAAATATTAAAATAAATATAATTTGAATGTTTTGATGACATCAAAGAATTTTATTGATTCATATGACATGTTATTATTTGTTAAATGAATTTTTTTCAAATTAATAAAGTTTTTATGACTTAAAAAAATCAATTATTAAATAGCGTCAAAATTGACATAAAAGAGTTTTTAAAACAAATATTATATTATTAATTCATATTATTTTCCTAAAAATCTGAGGTTCGGAAAAAGGACTTATATAACGATATTTTTATCATTAATGGACCAATTTGGGGTTTATTGGAGGTATATAGTACATTTACTAACCATATAATATAAAAATACAAAGTGACATGGTAAATGTCAATCTAATTAACTAGGAGTTAAAACTAAAAGATATGGTTACTATAGTGACCCAATCCTATCTAAAATATACTGGATTAAAGGATTTAGACCCAGCCACACCTTAGACTTTTAATAATTCACTTTGGAGCCATTATAAACCGAATATGAATTTACTATAAATTAATACTTTATGTTTTTTTTAAAGAGCCCCTCCCCCCCTTATAAAAGGACCCCACTTCTAACCAATTATTCATACCTTCAAAGACTTTTTGTTTGGATAAAATCTTCCAAAATACCCTCTCAACTATCCACCCTTAATACTAAAGGTATTCCTTTAGTCATAAATCCAACCTAAGGATCCCTTTTGATCAAATCAAAAGGAAGAACCCGAAGAAGAGGTAATGTTATCACCACCCTCTTTCAAGTTCCTTTCTTCTTCAACTTCTTATTTCTTTGTTATTTACATTCTAAAATGATAACTCTAGTATATTATATATACTGTGATATTATTATAAATATTGTAGAACCATATTCAATATTCTATCCATCCTTTGAATGACATGTCACCATACGTGCGTACGTACGGCCTACCGTCTCCACGTCGTGGTGTAATTGTTATTTAATACATTATTATTTGGATGGGTATAATAATGATGTTTAATTCATGTAAATAATTAATATAACATGATAATGATTCTATATATATGATATACCATCCAATTATATATTATTTTAATATCAAAAGAATGATATTTTCGCTCATGCGTACGTCCGGATTATCGTCTCCACGAACGCGATGAGATTCATTCCCCATCGTATCCATTCAAGTAGAAATTTTGTTTGATGATTAAAAATAATTTTTAGAGACATGATATCATTCTGAATATGAATAATATACATCCCATCCATAACAAATATCTCACATAACAAATAATATAAATAAAAGCAAATCTATTAACACCCGAAACGATGATAATACTAAGATATTATTAACAAATCAATGTTAAAAGATCATATATGATATAATATTAATGTATATGATTATTGTATAATTTAATAAAAATTATTTCACCATTATACAGGAGGTTAAACTACCCTCAACCTAGGAAAAGTACAAAGTAAGGGGTTTCTTATCTCACTTTTAATTCCGTGAGATTTCCATTGTTTGCCACATACTTATTGCATGTGGTGTGTGTACTACCCATGATTGTATTCATTGTGTAATATACTTTAATTTATGGATATTTACATCATAATTATATGATCCATCTTTCATGGGATATATGTTTTGTAAGTTACCAAATTGGTAAGGGAATTACAAATTTCAATTTCCCCTCATTCGGCTTTATGCGTACTTCATTGTTTATTTTACTCCAAGATTATGTTTGGAATCACAATTTATTTTCATATATCATAATTTCCACTACCCTTTCTATGGATATAATTTTGATACACATAATCACTCCATTGATAAATTCTCAAGTAATCTATATGAACTTGATAAGATTAATTTTTACTCAATCTCCATTTATTGAGTAGAACATCTAATTCATTGGTGTTGTTTTTACAAGAATATGTGTGAATGTACTTTGATTGTTTTACACTAAATATCCAATCATATTGAGTGTATTTATATTTTTCACATATAATTATGTTGTTGATTTATCCTTAACCTAAGGATATGGTCTTTATGAGATATTTCATCTTAATTTACATTCCATTGAGACTCCTTCATTGTTATACACCAAATCACTTTTATATGGTTTATATAATGTACTTTGACATAGTGTATCATGAATCCCTTTACTCTCATGATATTACAAAGTTTTGATTTCCTCAATTATTTTTATTCAAGTGTCTCTCTTTTGGTTAGGAACTCTAACTAAAATATTATTTTAAAATGTTTTAAAGATTTATTATTCTAAATCTTTCTCATTAATGTCCATGTTTTAAAAATGGTTTTAAGGATTTATTTATATAGACATCAATGTTTTAAAATTAAAATTCCTTTTTAAAGATTCAAAGTGGTATAGGACACTTTGATTCAAAAATATATTTTAAATGTCTTCTTGATAAATAGTGATACTTTTAAATGTTTTCCAGAAAAAGGGTTATATTTCTCTCAAATAATTTTGATGATTATTTTCTTATATGTCAATATCCTTCATTATTCGCGATTGAGGTTAATCTGTTACAATAAAATATTCTATATTGTATTTAATGAGTTATGTTTTACTGTGGATGTGATATTTTTATACCATTCACGGTTTGTGGGGAAAGTATTGACATTTTTTATGATAGTTTTCATATGAATTTTTATGTTATGTTTCAACGTTTCATATGAGGAATGCATTGGACTTAGTAAGTGACGGGTGGAGCCCGCTATAGCTCCAGGATGCATCAGTATGTCTCATGAGACAAACTAGTGTCTTGGAAAAAGGCCTTGACAAAATCTTATTTGTAGTCTTGGCACAAGGCCTTGACTATGTGGTTATGATAGTCTGGCATTATGGAAATCTGGAAATTCCATTTTTATTTCATTTTCAAAAAGCTGCTTTAAGGAGAGCGGTAACCATAGAAAGTCAAGCCATCCAAATTTCAAATTTCAAATTTTAAAAGATGGAAAGGAACGTAGAACCCGAGAAACCACGTGTCATGCACTAACCTGCATTGAGATCTGAAAAACCAAATACATATTTCCATCATCACCATCAAATCGTCAACAGATCCCTAAAATCATAATCCCTTTTAGAAACACCACTGTCACCATCACCACCCATCATCGCTGGCTGGAACAAACGAAACACAGAAGAATAAATCAACTAAAACAACATCATCGATGGTAAAAACCCTCATCGTCTTTGAGAGACAACACCGATAACCATAGCCCCTTCATTGACATCAACAGAACAACCACCAACGAAAGGGTAAACCGATCTAGGACACAGTAGAAGAACTGACAGCCACCAAAAAACACATCCCAAAACCTTGTTGTTACCACCTCTCCGAATCCAACTGGGATTAGAGCAGAAGAACATAAGGTCAGGGCAGAGTAGGATCAGCTGAGGGAAAAGGTTGTTATAAAACCTCCTTCACCGCCGCCGCTGAAATCACCCCGCAGAAGAGTAACGGAGAAACACCATCATGAAACTTCCAAGGTCGAAAAGGTTGAAGCGCATCCTGAAATGAAGCTAGAAAAGGATTCTCCTCTCAATACATTGACTGTCTATCGAACCGCACATCCCAAAACCTCTGATAAATTGTTGTCACGAACCAACTAGGAGAGCAAAGCAGGAACCAGAAGCTAGAGCAGTGAGAATCGACTTGGCCATAACAGAGAAGCAAGTCCATTACTGAGCCGCTATCCTGGTCCGACGAAGACACCACCATGAGAAATCAAACTAGAATCAAATAGAAATAGCATTCCACCACCATTTCTTGAGCAATGGAGCCACGAAGAATCGCCACAATAGACAATCACCAGAAACCAACATCGTCACGAAGAACCACGCACCGTGCCATCGCGAATGCTGGACAAAACCCCTCTGAAGACCATTACACCATAACATCCTCCACAGAAAACCAACATTTAACAACAATCCCTGCAGGGACCCATGGACCAAGCCGAAGCCACCATAAGAGTCTCTTCATGCGATGACATTGACCTCTTGAACTACACAACCCAAGACACCTTGGAAACCACCTCGCGAGTCTGACTGGGAGAAGAGCGGTGGGATCCTGGATCAAGAGTAGAGAAAGGAGCGACCTAAGGCCTTCAAAACGTGTTCTGAACATGGCCACCGAACGCTGCCTTCAAAGCCACCACCAGAGGAACCGCAACCAAAGAGGAGCAAACATAACGCAGGCCGGAAAACATTATAAAGAAGCTCGCCAGAAGCCACCACAAGGATAGTATGAGGGGATATGAAGACAAGATGTTGTTGTAGTTTTTTTCACTTTATGTAAGGCTTATGAATGTATCTAGTGTTTCCAAGTCTACTAAACTGATTGGTCTTTCGATACTTGATCTTTTCTGATCATGCCAATGTTATACAATAATGCACCGACTTTGGGTAACTGGGGTCAGGGTTTCACATATAGATAATTTAAAATGTTTTTTTAATGTGATTAAATAATTTAGTGGTTGAGATGATTTCCTAAAAGTGTGCGCATAAGTGAGAGGTTAAGTGATCCTTTTTAAGTGAGAATAGTGGGTCCTTTTAAACATTGATAACATTTATGTACAGTAAATTTCATTCTGAAGTAAAGAGGATCCAATTTAGCTCATATTATAATTTAATATGAGTTTGGTCTAAATAAAGACAATCAATAGAATTAATATTTTATTTTCATTATATTTCAAGCCTTATACTTGAGTTTTAACCCATTTTAAGTATTACCGTGATGACTTATCTTTTTTCTATTGTAACTATTATATATGAAAAAAATGAAATGGAAATTATAAAAAAAAATTAAATATGATTATTTAAAATATGAGAAACCATTTTATAACATAAAATTTATATTATTGATAAAATTTAATTTCTGTACAATTACACATAATGCAAAAAAATAGTTTTTATAAAAATGTCCAGTTTAAGCATAAAATTAGCACCAAAATCATGCATAGTATTTATTCCCATCGAATTTATAGTTTTATGGATAAAAAATAGTTTTAGGAAATTAAAATCAATACAAAAATATTATATCATTTTGAATACTTAATTAATGGAAAATGAGACAAATATTTTTTTATTAGAATAAAATATAACTTATCTTCCAAAAACTCAAGAATGGGTTGAATAATTCAAAATAATAGTTTTATATGATTTATTTAAGTTTTAAAATATATAGTCAGTTGACACAATTGTTTTATATATTTTACAACATGATTATATCATGATGATGTCATAAAAGTTATGATATTTGGACAAACAATATTTTTCACTATTTACCTAAAAACTAACCATTTCAAAAAAAATCACAAGATTTAAACCAAAGATAATTTTTTCACGATGAATCCAAAAATGAAGTGAATTTTATCATATTAAAATTATAAAATTTTAACATTTTCTTTAAAATAAAACATTTTTAATATATAATAAAAATAATTCTTAAAAACAAAAAAATTAATTTACTAATGAATCATTAAATTAACATTCTTTAGAGTTTCTTAATTACTTATTTTATTTTATTAATTTATAATTTAATAAATTTGTTTTATTGCTATAATAATATTTGAATAACTGTAATGTTTTTTTATAAAAATTCCTTTTAATATTTTTTATTTACTTTTGGTTTTATTCTGGTTATAATTTTCATAATGATGTTTCACATTGTATTATAATAATTTATTAATGTTTATCTTGAATTGTAATAAGTTATATTGTTTTTAAATTTATTTTAGTGTCTTGTGTGATAAAAGATACTAAAAAATGTATTTATTTAATGAAAAACATAGATCAAAATATTGGGGTATTATAACTACAACACACACTATATAAGGATACCTTATGATTTTATAAGTCCATAGAAGAATGAAACCTATATAAAAAAGGATAAATAGAGTTAATTTACAAGATTCCAGGGGATTACAAGAGATTTAATGCTATGTTTTATAGATTAAGTAACCATAAATAGGTGGATCCTGGATACAATTTAAAAAATTAACAGAAATAAAAGAATTGATTCCAAATGATGGAAGTAGATAATGTAAAATAACTAAAATTTTGGAATTAGATGATATAAAAATTAATTTTGGAAGAAAAGTTTCAATTGGTGATCTGTGAAATTTTTTAAAACACATGCATGAATCGACATCACTTACAAAAGATGAGTATGGAGCAGGAAATTGGTATATATGGTTTTGTACATAGATAATTTTTTTAATCCTTTTAATAATACATACCTACAATAAAGAAGAATAATTTTGTAATCCAGTCCCAATTAATGTGATTTGAATAAGTGAAAGAGATGATTTCTTACTTTCACATGACTTCCAATAATTGAAAAAAGTATGAAAATTATTTCACAAGGATTTTAAATATTCATAATTATCACTTATAAGTTATTGATTCTTCCCAAAAGTTTTGTTTCGTGCGATTTATGGATCCTAGAAAAAAAATATTTACATATCATTTATTGATTATGTGGTTTTAATACAATAAATAAGAAGAAAATTTGTATTTTTAGATCATGGAGATTTAGAGGAAAGAATCACTCATGGATTATATAAACATTTTAAATAATTATAACCAAGGTAAACTTACATGATTTTTATGAGAAATAATCATATTTTTCACACCATTACCATGTGAAATCATCCCCATGTATATCGATAATTGTGAAATGTCCCGCAATTTCCTATTTAAATGCTTAACTCCCTATTTAGTAAAATATTCATGGATATTGATCCTATTATTTGAATAGATTTATTTTTAACTATTTTGTAAATATTTTAAGAAAACAATAGTTTTTCTCTTTCCACCATCTCTTATCTTCATTTTTTCTTTCTCCATATAGTAAATCTTCTCAAAATCCACTATGATATAGTGATAAACCGATATTTACTCCCAAAAAATGCTCTTATAGTGTTCCCAATCCCCAAATTGTTATTTTTATTGTTTTTATTCAATTTTAGATAGATAATTGGGTTGTATGTGAGTAAGTGTGGTGATCATCCACTATTTTGAAGTCATTCGTAAGCCTTATTTCATTTTTTGTTGAATTGTTTTCTATATATCCCTTTATTTAGATAAACAATTATATAATGAAGTTGGTTGGGTTTGAAGATGAAATTAAATATGATGGATATAATTTAGGTTAGTATAACATTTTTTATTGAGGTGTGTGTCTCATTATTTAATAAATAAGAGGCGAGGTTTGGTGTGTTTAAGATATCTATAAAGGGGAATGATATTTTTAAACTTATTTGTAGGGTTGTAATACATGTACAACTGGATATATTTTCAAATGGAATCTAAACAACTAAATTAGAAAATAAAGGACCCATGTAGAGAAAACTATGTTTAATCCTTCATCCTACTAATATTGTTCCAACATTATCTAAATTAAATTTTTACACAATACAAATAAAACCCACATAATTTTTTATTTTTAAATTTATTTAAAACCCTAAGACATAACTAACTGACTAGGATATAATGCGATTTAGGATAGGATCCTTGAGATATTACCCTAGTTATTTACTTTGTTGGACTAGAAAAGTATAAATTTTATTTTTTCATACCATGCAACAGGCATGCCAGACAGACTCTAAGATCGTTTATTAAGAAATCTATATTTAAAGGGAGTGACTACATGAAGAAAAAAATAAAAGAAAAAATTTAAAATCTAAGATTAAATGGCATAATTTGTTACAACTATACCATTCCATGAAAAAATACAAGCCCTAATTTAATTTTTCTGACTTGGACCATGTTTAGACAACCAATAAAGTTGATGGATAATCATCTTATATAATCATTTTTTCTTCTTTATCTTGTATTTTTTGACAATAATCTTTAAAATAACCTTCCTCACATGATTTTAAAATAATTTCAAACTCAGTTTTTCCATCAAAAACTAAATTTATATTCTTAGGAACCTCTTAAGTTATCAATGTTGGATTGAAAATACCTTACATGGCCTATTCAATATTTGGGTAATCCCAAATACTTGAGCAATCCATTGGCCTTAAACTTGATGAACACATGGAAGGATTGGGTATCTATGATGGTTTCATTGAAAAACCCATAACTACTTCCTTCCTCATAATAGTCAGTATAAAATAGATATACTTATTCTTTTCACCTTGAACCAGGGAAGAAAATAATAAAACAAAAATCCAATATTTTATCTCATAATATTTAAATTATACTTTTTAAGGGGTAACCATCCCCAAATATTTTTGATAAACATTTCTATAAAAGGCTTAACAAAAGATTAATATGAAGAAAATGTTGGATTTGTAAAATTAACTCATGGAATATGTAAGAAAAATATAAACAATAGAAGTAATTTATTCTTATATTATTAGATAATTTAAATTAAAAATATGATATGGATAATTTAAAATAGAAATAAATTTAACATATCAACTATAGTTTTTTAAGTTTCTTGAAATACATAAAGGTTATGGAAACCATGTATTTTAGACATTGGGACTTAATATCGTATGAATATTGATAAAAAATCATTATATAAACTAAAAATTATGGTGGTGGTGTATTGAATTTTATGAATTATGAATCATTGAATAATAACAGTATTGATACATTAAATATTTGTAACAAAACTAAATAAAAAAAAGTTTATTTTTGTTTGGATTCAAAACATAATCTACTAAGGGTTTCTAAATTGTGTGAAAATAAAATTATGGATATTTTTATAAATAAATGGTGAAAGTTAGATAATTTGAAATATGTTTTCATTATTATAGTATCTAATAAACTTCATTTTTTCCAAAATTAATTAATTTTATAGTTTATGTTTTATTAATTTGATTGAGTATAATTTTTTATGACCTAACTGGATTGATTATATTTTTCAGAATTAAATATAATTTTTTATTCTGTATGGAATGAAAAATAATTGGACCCCTAACTAGAAAAATAAAAAACCATGTGAAAATTATATAATATTACCCATGTCATAAGAACTCAATCATCTAAATAAATGTACCCAAAATATTTGGTGACCAACCCTAGGGGAGTGCTGCATCAAACACCCCTAGAAATACATTATGAATAAATAGACATAAAACAAACTAAGAAGAAGACTCAAATCTAAGACCAACAATGAAATAAACATTGGAAATTAAAACCCCAAATATAGGGTAGATGGGAATAATATTATCAATTTAAAAATATAATACTTTTATATGAATAAAACGAAGTCTATAGACTACTGAAAAGAAATCCAATGAAACTCAATAAACATACTAAAAAAACTATATCATATCATATAAACCTCTGACCATTTTTACCTACAACAAACTGATACCCTACCTCAAGACCCATCCATACATTAATGAAAAAAATAGAAACCACCCATAAGACTTGGACTACTACAATTCTGATAAACTTAGTCCTTGTACAATAAAACACAATAAAAACACAATTAACATTTAATAAAGGGAATCAGTTATAATTCATAAAGAAAACTTTACTAAAAAACTATAATATGAATAAAAAATAATAAGAACAAAAAATAACTAAAA
The DNA here is from genome assembly GCA_963277665.1 of Viscum album. NCBI lineage: Eukaryota > Viridiplantae > Streptophyta > Magnoliopsida > Santalales > Viscaceae > Viscum > Viscum album. The sequence goes on along the minus strand of OY728142.1, from coordinate 466,733,548 downwards.
AATTATCTATCATCCTTGTTAGTTAGACCTAATTGGAGACTTTTTAAAACATTCATAGAGGATTCATTATTCAACATTGAATCCTACAGGGAACCCTAACCCAAAATACCATATCCATGATACTAGTAGCACTTTATAGGGGTTTAAGAAAAGATGATCAATTGGATGACCAAACACCATTGATAGAGCTACCCTGTAAAATTAATAAAAACCACTAATAGATATATAACTAAAAACACTAAAATATTTTATACTTTAGTTGAATTTATTGTATAATATCCAAAATAAATCAATAACCCTTAAACCCTTAGCAGCTAAAAACTATTCTAATAAAAAATGGGAATATATAACATCCAATTATTAATGAAATCACTAACATTAATACAAAAAATTTATATAAAGAGATCCATTTTAAGTTCTTGAGCTGCATCCCCCATGAACCCTATTAGGTTTCACATAATTTCTTAAAGGCATTTTGGGCCTCTAAATAACCATATCATCTATGAGTCATTATATCAATAGTAAAATTATTTGGAAATAAGATAAATTTTAAGAAGACTCTAACTATTAATTTCAAATGTATCCTTTCATAATCAAACCATAAGGTGTGGATGAAGAGCACTTCCCAAACAATCATATATCGAGAAGCCATATATAATTCCATATTTTTTAATTTAGATATATTGAATTCTTATCTAAAAGGGAATGTAGTAAGGATTATGATATAAATATGAGGGTAGAAAGATTGAAAACACTAGAAATACATAACTTTGAAACCCCTAGAATAAGGTCATGATAATAATCACCCATACATCATAGAGATAAAGAAAATCATATTATCACCAACCATAATAAAATGAATACTAGTAAAGTAAAAAATGATAACTAATCCTTCACACCATTAGTTAGTGGACATTACCCTCCTCGACACTAACATTCTTGGGGATATATCCTTCCACAACTATTTTCAAACTTTTCATTATCTTTTCTAAAATTAAGATATAAAAATAACACAAGATTAGTTTTTGTGATGTATACTAAAATTAAAAATATAAATCAATGTGGCACTTTCCATAAAGTGTATATATTTTGTTAAGGACATATGTGTGTGAAGATTAATATCAGGAGGATCTTTTAGCATATTAATTCCAATGTATATGGAACCATGTTAAAAAATATACACATAGGGGAAAATTATTTTTTAAACTCATTAATGAATTTAATCAAACACATTCTAATGTGTGATATACTCATGTAAAAATTTCATTTATTTTAAATAAGTAAATATATTTTTTTGGTGGAAGAATATGATGAATATTCTTTGAGGATTATTATATATTCATGAATTATAATCGGATTCTTTGCTTGAAAATGCATTTAAGTCTATAAGTTTACTATAATACTGGAATTATCAAGTGAAAAAGGTGTTTTGAGGTCATAGGTGCAATAAATATCATGGAAAATTAATTGTGAAGATTTATATATTGATATCCAAGATAAAATGTTGGTACCAGTTGTGAAAGTACTATATAAAACAGTTATTGTAAGTTGGGAGGCCAAGAGATTGGATAAAAAAGACCTAGGGTTATTTTCAGTTGAATCTATTAGATTCATCTAGGTAACTCCATAATTATGCATGCTATATAAGGGTAAACAACAACTACATGTGTGAAATTCAATTGGAATCAAATATATCCCCCCCCTTAAATAATTAATGAATAGATAAAGAATATAGAGGTAAAATAATGTGAATATATAAGGATTACATACCTTATAAGGCATAAACTACTACAGTTAAATAAATAATATGATACACTATCTCTTTTCACTCATCCAACAAGTTAGGGATGCTACTAGAGTGGGTTTTCCACCAATTTCTAATTTATCTCTTATGTCCTATACTACTAAGATAAATATAAAGTATGATGGAAAAGAACAAAATTTTATATTGAGGTCTCAGTTAGAGAAGGTTTACACCAAAGTCATGGGGCTCCAACAACGAAGGGGATTTATGACAACTTAAGAAGTAGTTATAGAGGAAATATCAATGTTAAGGAATATAACATTCAATTCTTGATGATAAATTTTAATATAATAAAATGGTTTATAATGTTAATAATGATGACTTATTTATGTAGGTGAATGAGATAGTAAAAAAAATTTGAATATTTTCTGTGACTGGAGGATTCTACAATAAAAAAGAAGCTTATGAGAAATTTCAATGAAACATTTGTTCACAAGGTTTCACATTTTGAGTATATAGAAGATTATTCCATGAATTAATTTCATAATATTATCATATTATAATATATATAAAAAGAACTATCTTTTAAGAAGAATGAAAAATATGATATAGAATTTGAATTGCGGAGAAAATATAAAATTAAATTTGGATAGGATTTAAAATATAGTGATTTAGATATTTAGGATGGTGAATACCTTAATGATATTATTTCTATTATATCAAAAGGGTTGAAAAAGTACAAGTGTAATGGAAGAGGAAACAAATTTTCAATGTCCTGGAATTAAACTATCATTGGAAATTTTTCATTAATTTTCAAAAGAATAAGGTGATTGAAACTGAATATTATAAAGAAGATGAAAGAACCCAACATAGAAAATGTTCAAGAAGGATAAGAAGAAGTGTTTCAGTATTATAAATAATAATTTTATGGGAAATCACGATCAAGAAGATTCACAATCAAGTAGATCTTCTGAATATGAGGTTAATTTATTTGATAAAGATAAAAAATGGTTTGATTCATCAAACAATGATGATGATAATGAGGAAATAACTAAATCAAATGTTTACTTAAATAAAATTTTAATTCTACTCTTGAGAAAATTAGATAGTATATGAATGATAATATGAATAATAGGAAATAAAATAATAAGGTGGTTTTTTGATAAGAATGATTATTTAATGAAATAAGTTATATGGATTAATGAGATGAAGATAAAAAACTGAATATGAAAGAATATTAAATGATGGTTGTTTATCACGAGGAAAGATTAGTGTAAGGGAATAAGAATAAGAAATGAGATAGTAAATGTTTTTTATACATAAAAATTAGTTGAATAAATTCCATGAAAACCTTGGTAGGTCTATTGATATTAAATCTTAGAATTCTAAAACTGGTGAGATAAAAGGTTCAAGGGAATAATATAAATACTTACCCAATTTCTTTCAAAAATATATATTTTTCTTGCACTACATGTGTTAATATAAAAAATAAAGAGTTTTGGACCAAGAAAAATAAGATCTAGTATTGCACGTTAAAGTAATGGAAAATAATCCAAGGAAACCACTTTTCCTAATGAAAATTACGGCTAATATTTTAGTATGGTAACATAAATTTAAATTTATATAGATATAGAGTAAACTTATAAGTTTAAATGTTTCAGTATTGTGTTGGTTTTTTATAAGGAATGCATACAAATCATCTTCTTACTAGTATAATATATCTTTTTTCCCTCGAATAAGCAAGAACTAATAGGGAGTTTTATTAAGATACCATGGAAAACACATAGAGGGAAAACGTTGTAACCATGAGTGAAACAATTATATAAACTAAATAAAATAGTCTTTTTGAAAGGTTTGTGAAAGATATGGATAATATAGTCTCCAAGTGAAGGTATATGTATTTTGATTACTAGGATAAGTTTCCAATAGTTTGAAATGAATGAATATTCCAAAGAAAACTAGAAAAAATGTCATATAATATTTATGATAACACCAAGAATTAAAATGAGAATCCAACGAAAAATTAGATAATCAAGATATAATTCTTGATAGTTTATCCCAACCAAATTGATAAATATAAAAAAATTGAGGAAATAAAAATGACTACTAAATCTAAAGGAGAAAAGTAATATCAAATGAGAAGGATAATTGTGATGATAATCTATCCACAAATATAGTTTTCAATGTTCAATCGGTCTTATATAAGATAAGTAATTAGTTTAACCATGGAATAAAGGATTATATTCCAATCCTACCAAATCAAGAAGAGATTATGAAAGGGGTTATGAAATAAAAATGAAATAAAGTTACGTTGATATATAATGTGAATAAAACTAATTCTCATAAAGTAGATGTTCAATAGGATAAAATGATTAAGAAACCAATTTATAATATTTATAAGAAAATAAGTGATGAGTTTGGAAGGAAATATTATAATAGGTTGATAATAAACTCTATATCTTAGTGTTATATTTGAGGAAAATTAAGTCCCTCCTTATTCCATATATTTTTTTATGATAAGATGTTGGGAATTAAAATAGAATATAATGTGTTGTACATACTATAAAAAAGTATTCATTATTTATTGTGTTTTATTACTTCCATGTAGAAAAATAATTTTGTGTATCCCTTTAGGGGTAGAAATCATGGGGAAAATATTTTAATGACTCAAAAAAAGTATGACTCTGAAAATTCTAGACAACCATGTGAAAATTAAAGTATTAAGTATAAAAATTATACTTTAAAATTAATGTATTTAGTATATGTTTGAAGGGGTATTATTTTACTAAAATAAGATAAAAAGGGGATTCACATATCTTTCACTTTAAAGTTTTGATATTTTTTTTAAGATGTTAAGGAATAAATGTTTCTTAAATATATATTTTTATGTAGCCCTAAAATGATATTTTGATCATGGTATCACATATATTGCATTTTATGGACAAAAAATACGATATTGGTTATATATATATTTTTTTATATCTTTTCCCATGTAGGCATGGAGTAGATGAAATAAAGGTTCTTTTTTAAGAGAATCATGTTGTATCATCCTTTTCTCGAACAGATAAAGGCTATTATCTTGACCTAAAAAGGAAAGAGATTGAAATGAGAAGACCCATATAACCTCTTTTAGATTTATTATCAATATGGGAGAAATAAGGCATATAGATACACATACTGACCTTGGTTATTATTGGTATTGAAAAAAAATTCAAAGGGGGAGATTGAAGTGCATATATAATAATTTCAATTGTTTTTGGTGGGACAATATGTCTTTGGTTAAGGAATGCAATGGTGATGCTTAAAGATTATTATGGACTCATGATATAGAATTATATTTCATGATTGATAAAACATACAAGTCTATAATTTGAGTTAATTGTTGTCATTATAAAATAAAAAAAGTGTTTTGAGGAATTATCTAGAAGAAATCAAGTGGATAATTTAAGGAAAAATAAAATTTTTAATTTCATTTTTATACTAAACATAAAGATAAATTAATGTATTGATGGTTAGAGTACTATCTAAAACATTTAATTGAATTTATAAGGCCTCAAAATTTTTTATGAAAGGGATGATGTGATAGTGAGTTGAATAAGTTTCCTATGTAAAGGTAGCTCAAAAATTATGCATGATACATAAGGGTAAAAAATAGGTGTGTGTGGTTCATATAAAAATTTGACTACTTATATAAATGCAACTTGATGTGTTATATGTATATAGTGTATCAAACTTTAAATATGTAAATATTAAATAATTTTAGATATATATTCAATACATAATCTTAAAATCCATACCAAAACATTAATTTTTAGTGTTTTTTTAATCTTTTATACGTTAACAATTGCTATATAAAATATTTACACCATCTACAACTATTCATTTTACAACTAGAACCTTTATTATAAAAATCATACATAAATCCTTTCTTAATATTCTTGGGAAATTCAAAAATAAAAAAGGATGAGCATATATGTTCTATGAGGATAGAAATAAGAGATATCAATCAACTATTAAATGTATGGATAATATAAGAATAAGGGTATGATAACTCGATTATAACTTATAGTTATCATACCCAAATAGTAAAATATATTTAATCACGAGTCATAGAATGAGTTTTTTAAAATAAATAAGACATAAAAGTTTCAAATTATTGATAATAAATCACGATCCATTTGAACATATCATAATCATATGGCATGATTTTGTTTCATACACATAAGAATAGAAAATTAATTTATTATTCATGTTTTACAACCAACTCTATCATGTTGAATTGTGTTCACTCCCCATTATTTTATTTCCTTAGTCAAAGTTCACTCCAAAGAATGTCATAATGGAAACATGTCACTTACCAAACTGGGTTCACTCCCCATTCCAATATTTATTATCTTATGAGATATAAATCATTACCTAATGAATTGTAGGTATATATAATTATAGGTCCACCCATCATGAAATGAAAACTAGACATATGTGTTCGATAAGATCATAAAACATTCATCATATCATTATTTCATAACTCATGAAAATAAAATCTATTTAATAAACATTTCATCGTCATAATTATAAACTATCTAGGGAAATAATAGGGATTACAAAATTGAATCATATCCCCACTAAACTATAAGTAAAATCAAAGGATATTATCAAAGATAAAAAATTAGTTTAAAATATTACTTGAATATTTCATGAAGAAAATATCCTTTTTATTTTAAAATCACATATTTAAAATCTAAAAATTTACAAAATATTAAAGAAAAATTTTTATTTTAAAATAACAATGGAAACAAGAAATTTTATCCTCAATCATTGAGAGGTCATGATGGTGAGAAAGTTAATTCATTCTATGTAACTTAAAATAATGATTCCTTTAAATGTTTTGGTAATGATTAAAAAGTACCTCATTATGAAAAAAGAAAGATCATTCCATTACAAGAATTTATATATATTAAAACATTGTCAAAAATGAAATCTTATAATAAAATTAAATACATTAATAAACTCATTTTATATAAATTATGGAAAAGTAAGAAAATATCCTCGACCAAATAATAAAATAGAATCAGTTTTCCTTAAAAACATATATTTAGTATCTCGAGTACTAAAAGTGATGAAAATGAAATTAAGAAATGTAATATAAAAATAAAACAATAATATATGAAAATAAATAAAAATTTTAATTGATATATCATACAAATTTATAATTGAAAATTTAATCATAAACAATCCCAGTAAAAAATTAGATTCTAATGTAAAATTATTACAACATTGTTGAATTTTGAATCCTAACCCCCAAGATATAAATAACATCAAATGAAGAATTAAATACCATGAATATATATAGATTCACGATATAAAATATCAAATGGTATGTATATACAACAAATTAATGAAAAAATTGGTGAATATGGAATATGTCTCATAGAAACAAAAGTGAGATGAGAAAGCCTTACCATAAGTTCAATTTGCTTTATAAGCACTCTAAATTACAATAAAATAAATTTTAATTTATTATTATTATATGAAATAACCATTTATATAATTATAATATCATATATGATTCACTTATAACATTTCATCAATCCTTTATTAACATATCCTTACTAAAATTGACAATTTAAGGTGTTAACAGTTTTGTTTTTCATGAAAATTTTAGTGTGGCAGTTTCAGTCCTTGTACTTAAATCATGGTTAAATAATCTACATAATTTCATACATTATATAAAGATAATATATATTCATAATATATATATATATATAGACTCATCCATAAAATTTATTCATGGAAATATGAAATCCATTGTTCATGGAAATGGTAGTTCGTACGTTCACATGAACATTGTTTCCATTTTATAATGAAAACAATGAAAGAAATATAAATAATATTATATCATTAAAGAAACAAGATTTTATCATAAATATAATATATATAAACATTAAATCCATCATAATAACCAAACATTAATGATTGTGATGGAAAATGAATTATATCACTATGTGGAGGCAATCACCCACACATACACATGAGAAATAATTTAACTTACCATTTAATGAAAAAGAGGGTATATAATGGTGGTTACAAAATAATTATAAAATATTTGTATATATAGGACACTAAAGTTATTATTTTTTGAATAAAACCACATATTTAAATAATATATATGGTGAAATAAGTTAAAAGAGGCTGGGTAAGATGATTACATCTTTTTTCCAGTGGAACTTCAATAGATATCTTCTTAAGAACCCTTGGAATTATATTTTAAGAAGACAAAAACCTATAATTCTTGACCAGTTGAGTTTATAATAAAATCAGTTATGGTTCAATTAATCTAGGTGGCTAAATAGAGTGTAAATAAAGGAGGAGAGGAGGTTCCCTTTTATATGTGGGGGAGAGACACACCTTGAATATTTTAAAGGATTAAAATACAATTAAGTAATTTTTATGAAAATTAGTCCCATATAAAATAATATCCTGAGGATATGGTTCTAAATAAATTCATCCAATAATAATTAATATGAAAATTATGGCCTTATCACTTTGTTTTAGCCTAGGTTTACCCAATTTACCCTTTTATTAAGGTGATAATTTTTTATTTTTTAATATTTATTATAATGATAAATTATGTTAAAATTATTAAATAATATTAAATATTATGATTCCATATATTTAATTCATTTTACATGATTTAATTTCCATTTTTTTATAAAATAATTTTAAAATAAACCAACTAAACGCAAGTAAAAATTATTTTACTAAAAAATGATTTTTTAAGTACAAATATTTTTTTATACAAAAAATTTAGAATAATGTAAATTAAAATAAAACAAAATTGATTATATTTAATAAATATTAAATAATTAAATTATAAAATCAATTTTTTAAAAAATAAACCTTTTCAATTCATTAATAGTTTAGCTAGTTTTTTATAATATATATATTTTTCACTATTCACTAAAAAGTTAATATTTTTAGAAATATCAGGAAACATTACCTTATATTAATTTCAATATCATTATTTCAAAAATTATATCCTTTTTATAAAATAAAATTTCTCAAAGTAATTTAAATTTATTGTAATATTTAGGCATAAAATTAAATAAAACCCATTTTTTGTAGAAAATATATATTTTTAGCATAAAATGACTTTATTGAAAATAGAGTAATTATTTTTTATACACTAAAAAATATAGTTTCATTATATAAAAACTTTATAAATATTTTTTATAATGTTATTTTTCTTATTCATACATCTAATTTAATAGTTAGGTTATATCTGCCACATTCAAATATTCATAATTCAGTAGTATATTATGGTCAGTTTAAACTCAGTGTTGTGTGTAAATAAAGCTAACCAATAATTCAAGATTATTTCAATGGAAATATATATAAAATCATAGGGTGTTACATTATTCACCCATTAAAATTAATTTTTCCCTAAAATTTCTATCACTCTTATACAAACAAGTGAGCATATAATTATTTCATCACATCCTCAGGTTTCCATGTAACCTCTTTAAATTTAGGATTCTCCAAATAACATTAACCATGTGAGTAATCTTATTAAATAGATATTTATATCTAAATTAAAATATTTCTACAATTTTTTATTCATAGGAAATATCATGATCTAATGGTAAAAACTATGAGTTCAGTCCAAGTGAAGGATCATATATGTACTTCCCTAGGAGATATACATAGAACACATCATGAACTTGTAAGAGGTTTAATAAAAGTGAAAAGTGATAAGAAACCAACCAAACTAGATCAAGAATATCTAAGGTGTCAATACAATTAGGTCTTAACATTACATTATTTATGAATCTAAAAAATTTCTTACATTGAGAAAATAAAAAGAATATATGATTACCCAAACTTTTATAAATAAAATTCCCTTTAATTGAGTAAATTATATATTAAGTAATGAGGTTATAGAAAACAAATGCACTACTTTTGTTATTTTAGACCATAATATATTATATCCTAATATATTTAAAATACCAGTAAGAATCAGAAATATTAATAATCTATCCATTGTATATACAATTAAGAGTAGTATATTAAGATTTATGATAAAGTCTAATTGAAATAGAAGGAAAAGGTGATGACCTTGAATAGTAGGATCGTACCCTATGAAGCCCATTTATCAGAGCTTCTGAGGGAGATATAATTAATAATATTTTCTCTTGATAAATCCCAATTCAGTATTAAAAAAATATTTCTTTAATTAAATTGTTTCCAAGAGAACTTCTTTCTCATCGAAATCACATCCCAAACCATGTTCACTGAACCACCCCAAAAATTCCCTAACATCACACATCTTACTTTTATGGTGTAAATGGTGTAATAAGGGGTTATTTATAGAACCTAGTATGCTGATTTTATAAATATTATTTTTAATAAAATATTGATTATTTTTTCCCATTTAATTATCACTTTATATTTAAAATTATCTATGAGTTTCCGAAAATTATATTTAAATACTAAAAATCCAATATTGCATTTTTCTAAAATACATGGTTTTAATTAAAACAAAATTTTAGAGAAATTAAATAATTTGGAAATAAATATTATTTTAAAATAATACTCTTATTAAATAATTTTTATTTATATAAAAATGATAATTTAATTTAATGAAGTATAATATAATCATTATAGGGGTCAAAACAGTTATTGTCAAAAAAAAATCTATTATTTTTTAATAAATAAGTATTTTAATTTAAAAGATAAAATTATAAAATTTTGAGAATTATTTTGATAAAATAAATATTATATTTTAAACCAGTTTTGTAGAAATTATCCATTGGTGAATTTTTCATAATTTTCTGAGATATTTGAATTTTTGGGTAAAAAACTAAATATGGTATAAATATACCGTATAAATATATGTTATGTATTATAACAAAATAAAATAGAAAAATGGATATAATAAATATAATATAGGTTATACTTGACCAAATATAGTTCAAACTACTAAAATAATATTTTCTTATGTTATTTGATAAATTTTATAAACCATTAATGAATCCTCCAAAACCTATATTACATTTTAAGGTTTTAAAATCAATTATTTATAAATATGACTTGATTACACATCATCAATGGTATATTTTATGTATTTTTGTTCTTGGGAATATAATATATTGGAAACCACTCATATTATTTGGAGTCCATGGTAAAAAACCATGGAAATGTTGGTTTTTTATTTATTTTATCGTATAGAGTCCAAAAACTATGTTTAGAAATTAATAAATAATTCCCCTTATCTTCTATATAAAAACCCACTCAAACTCCCCTTTATATTCACTAAAACTCATTTCAGAATTTATTTACATTGTATTTACTTTTCTAGATCTCTTCCAAGTTGTTCCCTGACTCTTAAGAAGCTCCTCCCAAGCTTTTACAAGCATCCTCTCAAAGTAAGGGACTCCCTCCTATTCTATTTTATTTCAACTAAATTACTTATACTAATCCATTATTTTTTACAATTTTTTATGTTGTATTTTTTAACACATATCTTTACTATCCTTAATATTTCCATGTAATTAGAGACCTCATTTCTCCGTCATTAACCCCTTTCATAAAACTTTATGGACACACGATATGCTACCAAAGTTATTATATATTTTTCCATGTCAAACAATAGTGTAGTTAATACCAATTTTAATTTTCGCTCAATTTTATTATCTTAGATGTTCCTATGAATAATTTATTTGGTATATCCATTTATATATCCCAGACTACATAATCATGGGAATAAAATTTATGAAATGTGTTATTGTGTAGTATGATCTTTATGGAACACTTATTCCTATACATGATATGAATTTGATTGGTGGTATTGGAATTATATATCCCTTAAATGCATTGGGTAATGATTTTATCTCATGGGACACCACATATGGTACAAAGGAGGTTATACTAAGAACCAACTTTTTTTGTCCATATTTATCCTTGGATAATATTTATATGTCATGTTTTATGTTATTTCCACATTATAATATTTTCTTGATCTTACCATCTTATATCATGTTTCAAGGATCATATTTATGATTATTAGACTATTTATATTTTTTGATATTCTTATTGACACACATGAATTACTTTAATCATGTTATTATTTGATTATTCCCTTACTGAGATTTATAGCTCACCTATTTCTTATGTATGTCCCCAGGGTATCCTGTGCAGTTTTATAAGATGAATAGAATTTAAGGGAATGATATGTAGTTTTGGTTTGTGTAATTTTATTTATTATGGATGTTATTATTCAATATACCTAATCTCCCAAATACAGTAGACCAAAAAATATTTATGTCCATATTATTTGTGTTATTATGCAATAAATAATGAAATAAAGTGTATTAAAGATATGGTGTTTCATAGTTAGTATGAAAGTATAGTCTAGTTATTTTTGGTGATTAGGATTAGAAAAACATAGTGAATGAATTAATAAAAAAACTAAACATAGTAAAATATCCCTACATTTTGGTAAAGTATAGAGTGTGTGGTTTCCAAGAAACTTAATCTCTATTTGGATATTATAAGTAGATATGAATCTGGTGTAGTTATACCTAGGGGTAATAACCCTGAAAAAAGGATTTTTGGGTTGTATTAATCATCACCTAGTGAATGGTAAAGAGTCTTTATTATACACCTTGTTTGACACTGTTGAGGGATATTATTTGGTAAATTCACAAGGTCCTTATGAAATATTATTATGGGATCAGAAATTCTCATATGATTTTATATTATGAAATAGATCATGGATAAATTTGATTGAAACCAATAAATTAATAAGTTATTTAAATTATGTCATTTATGATTACTTTTTAGGTTTATAGTTTATCTTTTATATTTTTATTAGTTTAAAATACTTATCCTAATTTTAACTTTATTTTACTTAGTGGATTTCAATAGGAGGAACTGATTAAAAAACTAATGTATTGAGAAAAGTGATAAATACCCAAATGAGATTCCCAACTGAATGGGATCAATAATCATGAACTTCATGATGATACTTTACTAATTAACTGACGATTTGAAAAAAAATTACTCAGGAAAAAACCCACAACCCCTATGAAAAAACATGTTGTAATTGATTCCCTTATGCGATAAAGGCCTCCGGATTTTAGTGGATATTTCCATCCATTGATTATATAATAATATATATCCTCTATTGAAAATATATTCTCTATTAATCAATAATATGAGAAAGATATGATCCGGTTGGATATTTATCATGAGGAGGGGTAAGTTGTTCAATGGTTTATTTTTACCAAAAATAAAATACCGAAGAAAGAGATTGAAGGGATGAAGTAGAATGAATTATAGAAAATGTTTTCCAGTAAATATTTTCCTCACACTCTTTGACTTAAAATAAAGAGGTATTTAATTAGCCAAAGAATAAGGATGAAGAATCCATTTGGGTGTACAAGGTTAAATACACAAGACTTTCATGATAAACCTTTGTATTTTTTCGTTCCCTTGAAAGTAAAGTTGTCAGATTCTTTAGTGGACTGAATAAGAGATTATAAAAATCATGGATCATTTGATACATTTATGGATATGAGGAGATTGTACAATATTCTCTCAATGTCATAATGAAGATCAGTGAATATAAGGTACCACATGAGTATAAAGATAAGATGCTATTAATGGATAATAATTATTGTGGAATAATGGAGAAATATCATTGGGTAAGTAAATCCCATAACCCAAATTGTAAAAAGAGTGGGAAGAAGAATTCTGAAAACATCCAAACGGGGACAAGGAAATTATTTTGGTGTGAGGAGGAATGAAACATAGCTAGTGAATGTCATCAGAAGATACCCACCAATGTTATGGATGAATGGAATGCTCATGTTAACCCTCATCCTATTGTCCAATGTTTCAACAAAGTGGAAAAATTTAAACCATGAAAAACAATGCACTAATCTAAGGGTTGTCAATGAAAACCGATGCCAAAAATCTCCAAGGCCTAGAGAGAAAAGGAAAAATTATGTGATCCCAACTATTGAGGTGGGTCCTGAAAATAACATGGTGATAGGTATGCTATTTATTCATTCAAGGATATAAACATTTATATTTTATTATGGTTTTATGAATTATTTAATTTCATGAAATTTTAGTGGAACTATTCAAACACCACTTCCAAACATGGAAGCAGAGCTATTAGTGAAAATTAGAAATGGGGAAATTATTTCATCCCAAGTATATAACTATTATCCTATCATTATTTACAATATTTACTTACCCAAAAATAATTTTATAATCCTTTTAGTGGAATTCAATGTGATTTTGAGTATGTACCAGATTTCCTTTTATTGAGAAAGCATAAATTTCAAAGGGAATGAAATAACCATCTATATAAAAAAATATATCTAATTTTATACAATTTCAAGGAGAAAGATTAATCTCCTTTTACATAATCATCAAAATAATGGATATTATTTCATTATTAGAAAGTGTATCTAACTCAAATTATTGAGAATAAGGAAAATACCATCCTTGATGACATACACAATGTAAGACAATATATTGACATGATTCTTAAAGAATTTACTAGTATTCCACCAAGTTGTGAGTTATAGTTCTAAATTGATATTATACTAGGAGCTTTTAAAATATCCAAAACTCCATATATAATATAAATCATTGAACTTGATGAATTGAAGAATCTCCTAGAGGATAAATTGGATAAAGGGTTTATATGCCCACAGAGCTTCACTATGGGGTGCATCAATATTTTTTTCTAAGAAGAAGGATGGTATAATGAACTTATGCATTGATTATCGTGAGTTAAATAAGATCACAATAAAGAATGAGTATCTTGTACCATATATTGATCACTTGTTCGATCAACTGCATTAATCCCAACACTTCTCTTGGGTGGATCCTTTTTAAGGATATTATCAAGTAATCTAAATTAGGAGAATATCCCCAAGAATAATTTTTTTAGAAGGTACATGTACAAAAAGTTCATTGTGATTCCATTTAGAATCACTTGTGATCTAACTATCTTCATGGACTTAAAAATAGAGTATTTAGGAATTATCTTGATAAATTTGTAGTAATATTTATAGATGATAGTCTTATCTACTCCGAAAGCAAGGAGGAACATGAGGAGTATTTAAATTTTTTACTGAATACATAATGAAATGAAAATTTGTTTTCAAAGTATAGAAATGTGAGTTTTTTATGGAGAAATTAATATTCTTGGGCATGTTTTCATTAGAAAATATATATTTATAGATCCTTGAAAAATATAGGTTATTCAGGGTTGGCCCAAACCAATATCTATGATGGATATCCATAGTTTCGTGGGATTAGTTGAGTACTATCTTCAATATTTTAGAAACTTATCCTGATTTTTGATTCCACTAACCATGATAACTTATAAGGGATCCAATTTTGTCTAGAATGATGAATGTGATGCGATATTTACAGAGTTTAAGAAATGTTTAATCACTATACATATGCTCACACTACCCACCACTTGGGAAAGATTTCTGATCTATAGCAATAAATCCAATAAACGCAAGGGTTGTGTACTCATGAAAGATGAGAAATTGAATGTATATTCCTACATCCAATTAAATATACATGACAATAACTACATAACAGATGATCTAGGATTAGTGATAGTTATCTTCAAATTGATGAATTGGTGACATTATCTCTATAGGGAAAAGTGTTACAAATATACAGATCATAAAAGCATCAAATATATAATCACACAAAAGGATTATTATATGTACCAATAATGGTGGTAAGAATTGATTAAGGATTATTATTGTTTAATCTGTAACCATCTATGAAAATTGAACAAAGTGGAAGATGCTATGAATAAAAAAGGATCCTGCAACCCTATCCATAATGAGGATTGAAAATGATCCAATCTTACTAGAACTGAAAATGAGGGATATAGAGATAATAAAAAGACATTTATCTTACCTTTCTCAAGTAACTAATCAACCATATAATCTTGAGAGGATCAAGGAGTCCGTGAAATATTATGAGGGTCTACAGAAAAAGTATTGAATATTCAAGAGTTTAACTTTACTAAAGATGGAGTTATATGTTTGGGGACTAGGATATGTTTATCATAAAAACTATAACTTAATATGAAACATATGGATGATTCCAATATCCTATACAAATCCATTCATCTAGGAATCACTAATATGTATAGAGATCTAAGGTAAAACTTATATTGAGATAACATGAAGTGGGATATTGTATAATTTGTATATCTATTATTTATATGACAAAAATTCATGTATGAGTGATAATATAATTAGGGAATGATGCAAACATTTCCCATACCAGTATATAAATGGGAAAATAGAACCAAGTATTTTATAATAGGAATCCCAAAAAAACCTAAAGGAAATAACAAAATCTGGTTGGAAGTCGATTTCCTTAAAAATTTAGAACATTTCATTGCTATCAAGAAAGATTTATATCTTGAACAACTCACTATCATATAATAACGGGAAGTAGTCTCACTATATGGAGTGACACTCACCAATGTATCTCCTAAATATATGTGGTTTAACTAATGGGTATGAAGAAATATTCTATAAGTTTTCATTATATAGTTGAGTTTCAATACTGCTTATCACCCTATGATTGATGGTCTGTCTAAAATAACTATTCATACTCTGGAGGATATATTGAAATCATGTTTAATGTATTTCCAATGATGTTTGGATTGACACCTCCCCATAGCATAGTTCTCATAAAATAAAATTTTCTAGTCTAGTATTCTAATAAAACCTTATGAGGATATATATGGGAAGAGGTGTTAGACTCTAACACGTTGGGATAAAGTTGGAGAACATGAGATGATGGTACCAGATCTAATCCAAGAGATGACAGATAAGGTTCAAACCATTCTGTGCCATATGAAATCATCACTATGTCAATAGAAAATCTGTGCATACAATCATGTATGAGACCTAGTGTTTGAAGTTATATATGAGTTGTTACTTTATATATCAGGATGGAAAAATTTCATGAGGTTTTGGAAGGATGGAATGATTAGTAAAAAACATCACCCCCTTTTGATCCTTGATTTCATTGGAGTAGCGACCTATTGAATAGAACTCCCACCTAGCATATCTTATGTACATTATGTGCTCCATGTATCCCTCTTGATAAAGTACCTATTGGAACCATAACATGTGCTGAATCTATAGAAGGTCCCAATGGAGAATGATATTTCATATAAAGAGTATATTGGGAAGATATTATATCATAGTGACAACGTTCTATGAAACAAGATATCTCACATGGTCAAAGTGTATTGGTGGAACCACTTGTTTGAAGAGGCTACATGGGAACCAAAAGAGGCGATGAAACAGAAGGACCCTCACCTATTCATGTATAAAAAATAAAATTTTTATGGAGAATTTATCGAGGGATGTAGAACGTAACAACCAAATATTTTATAAATGAAATTCCCTTTTTTTGAGTAAATGTATTATTAAGTAATAAAGTTATAAAAAACTCCTGCACTGCTTTGGTTATTTCATACAGTAGTAAGGTATATCATTTCATATTGAACATACCATTTATAATCATAAACATTGATAATATATCCATTTTATATTCAGAATTACGATTAGTATATTAATGGTTATGATAAAGTACAATTGATATAGAATAAGGACCAATGGCCTTGACCAGTAGAATCGTACCATATAAATATCATTTATCAAATATCAAGGGAGATAAAATCACTAGGATATCCTTTGACCCATATCAAGTTGATATTCAATAAAAAAGTCACGAATGTAACCATTTATTGGTTATGTTTAAGATCATTAAGATCATATCCCAAACCATGTTTTCTGAACCACCACAAAAAGTCCCCACTATCGCACACCTTACTCTTATGGTGTAAAATTGAATAATCATGGGTTATGTATCCAAACCCTTTTAGTATGTGTTTTTATGTTTTTTTAAAAATACTGATTATTTTTATCTCTTTCATTATTACTATATATTTATAATTATAAGAGCAGATGAAAATTAGATTTTTATATAATGAAACCAAAATTATATTTCTAAAAATTATATGGTTTTAATTAAATAACTCCTCTAAACAAATTAACTTTTTTAAATAAATTTTATTTTAATATAAAAATATTATTAAATAATATTTATTTATATACAAATGATAATATAATTTAGAGAATTCCAATGTAAAATTTGTAAGGGGTTAGAAAACTGTTATTTGTTAAAAATACTAGTATTTTTTAATAAATTATTATTTTGATTTAAAAGTGTAAAATATAAAATATATACAATTATTTTGATAAAATAAATATTGTTTTTAAATTAAAATATAAAAATTAGAGAATGGTTTATTTTTGATAATTTTCTGAGATAGTCAATTTTTTGGGTAAAAATTAAATACGATATAAATATATAGTCTGTAGTATGTCCTTATAATAGCCTAAATGTGATATAATAATTAATTTAAAGGGTTTAATAAACCAAATATAAGTCACATATTTAATATAACGAGTTTTTAGTTATTTTCTTATTTTTATAAACCCTTAATGAATCCCCCAATAACCTATATAATATTTGAAGGTTTTAAAATAAATTCTTTATAGACATAACCCACTTGGACATCACCAAGGGTATTATTTTAAGGAGATTAGTTTTTCCTTTTTAAAATATTTTAAATCAATACCCTTTGGTAGAAACAATTTTAAAAATCCATGAGATGGATAGTGTTTTTGATTATTTTATTTTATAGAGTCCAAAACCAATGTTTATAAATTATTAAAGAATTATAATCACTTTTTATATAAGAAAAAACAAAATGTCCAATTACTATTCACTAAATAACCCTTTTATCATGAATTTACTATATCTTTACATCTCTATACCCCTCATAAGGTTTTTACAATCTCTTAAGAATATATTCTCATGATTTTAGTAGTTCCCTCTCCAGGTAAGTGGCACACTCCTCTTACATTTTATTTTATGAACATTCCATGTACATGAGCATTTTTATTTCCCATTTACAATGTTTTAATTTTTTTTACACATCAATTTACTATACATAAAATGTACATGTAATTATATTCCATTTAAACTCTCATTTACCACTTTTATAAACCATTTTATACACGCATTTTTCTTCTAAAATTATCTTGTGATTCCATGCCAAACAATTGTGTAGTGAATACTCATCCCCATATTCACTAAAGTGTATTCTCCTAGATATACCTACCCTTATTTTATTGGGTAATTACACATATATAACCCATACTCATTTATAATGGGACTAAAAGTTTTTAAAGTAATCCTAATGTTTTATGATTTATATGGCACAATTATGTGTGTACATGATATAAATGCAATGGGTGGGACACGAATTATGTAGCCCTATAATGAATTGGGTATTTTTTATCTCATGATATACAAAATATGGTTCATGTTAGGTTATCATAAGAAAACTATGTATTAATTTCTTAGTGTTTATCCTTGAATTCTGTTTATAATATCATGTTTTGTGTTGTTTCCACATTCCTATGTTTCCTTGATGTTACCATATTATATCATATTTCAATGATCCTATTTAGGATTATCACCAATATTATATCTTATTGATATACCTATTTAATCACATGTATTGATTTATATTTGTCCAACTTGGTTAAATACCCTAATATTGGGGGTGGGGGTGTTTTATCCAGGTATGATTGATTAAAACAACTTCCCATTTCGATCTTGTTTAAGCTTTAAAAAATCATTATTGTAACACCCCGAGATTTTATGAGAAATAATATTTTTAATTTATTTGATTTCTCGTGTTGTACGCTTCACCCAAATTAGCATACATGATATGAAACACCGTATTATATTGTATTATACGCAAACACTATTCTTGGCTTATGTTGCACGCAAGAGTGACTTTCTTCAATAGTGTGTGTTGTACGCATTACAGAGTTTCACTAAACAATGATATATTGTTATAATATTATTATGAACTAGCCATTATGAATATTATTAACCATATTTTTAATTTTATAACATTATCACTCATATTACACATTAACTAGAACATGGTATGAGAAGAAAATAATTTTTTTGGTTAAAATAAGTATTTTTCAAAAAATACAGTTTTACCGCCTTTTGATGGAGCAACCACTTTAAATATAATTTTTGAGATGTTTATGATTTAAATTTAACAAAATAAACTTATTCATTGCAATAAGTATATAAAAATTTACTTTATAAATTTTTTTAATATTTTTCTTTCAACTTTCATATTTTGATGAATACTAAAAATATGCTAAATTTTAATTAAAAACAACTTTTTTCATAAAGATAATTTATATGGTTAAATTATAATATTTAATGGTTTTAAATTATAAATATAATTTATTTTTACCATTTAATAAAATGTAAGTCATTATCCTTAATTTTACATTGAATTCATAGGTAAAAGCATTTCAATATTTTGTAGTGTTTTAACTTTTAAAACTAATTTTCTCAATAGCAGGATTAATTTTAAATTAAATAATGAACTTATATGTTTGGAATTTGGAAAAAATGATTCCATATTTGGAATTAGTAGGTAAAAATTATTTTAATAGTCTACCTTTTCTTTTTAGACATTATGAATAGTAATTAGGGTAAATTTTATTTACTAAAGTTATAGGTAAATCGGGTAATTAAGTGTAAAAATAAGATTATAAAATTACCCTAACACCTTCAAAAATTCTATTATATGAATAAAAGTCTACACATATCAAATAAGGTTCGGAATAGAACAATTTCGCGGACTTTTGACCATGAAAATGATGTAATTATTATTGAAACCAAAGAAAGTGACAACATGTCACTCTCTTATATCTTATAAGTGTAATAATTTTAATTTAGTGATAAACTTCATAAAACATCAAAAAAAAAATAGTCACTAAAAATATAATAAAATTAACTACATCATGTAAATTTATTTATAACATTTAGGGATTAAATAATTATCATTAATTGTGACACAATAGTGATGTAGAAATTATTTTATTGATTGAAATATCAAATTAATGGTTTTAAAAATATTAAAATAAATATTATATGAACTAATTAACGTGATCCATGAATTTTATAGATTAATAAGACATGTTACGAATCTATTAAATATTTTTTTTGAATATATATTCTCTGGGGATTTTTTTAAATTCAAATAATTGAATAGTGTCAAAATTGACACTATTAATATTTTATAAAAATAACATATCATTAAATTGTTTAAAAATCACAAAAATATTTAAAGATTAAAAATTAAAATTTATATGGTCGAACATGTCATGAATTATCCAATTATGTACAATTAAAAACACAGCTATAAGTATTTATAATCATTTTAAATTTATAACATTAATACCAAAAATAAAATTAAATAGATTAAATAAGGATAAATCAAAATTATAAGGTTTAAAATAAAATACAAACATGTCTAAATTTTATTTTTTGATGGGATTACAACCCTATATCGTCTTATTTCTTATTTTGAGTCATTTTCAATGTTTTTATGTGGGGTTTTAGTTTATTAAAAATTAATTTTTTGATAGTTTTCTAAAGTGCCTCTCCCCTCTCTTATTAAAGGGAACCTCCTCCCTCTCTTCTTCACAAAATTTTGAGCCTTCAAGCTTGGACAAAACCTGTCCATTTCACTACTAAAAATCTATAGAAACATCCTAAATTTCATGGTTTTCTTCAAAGACCATATTTAGTTCCCTAAGAGGAGGTTTAGAAGAGGCGCGTCGAAGAAGAGGTAATATCCTTTATCGATTCTTTCAAATTTATTTCTTCTTATAATTTATATTCTTTAGTGGTTTAATTATAAAGTAATAACATATGTATAACTAATATAAAAATATGTTATTATAAATATTAAACAACCCTATTTCACCTTATATCCATCCAACGAAAAATGAAATCACCGCGCATGTGTAGGTACGAAATACCATCTCCACGCCGTGGTGTAATCTGTTTTTCCACCAAAACCTTACTTGGATGAGTATAATGGTGGAAATAATATCTATATATGATTATTATAACATTATACTAATTTTGAGAAATTATATCATCCACTCCAATTCCATTCAATAATTTTGGGAATGATATCATCGCTCGTGCGTACGTACAGATTACCATCTCCACGATGCGATGAGATTCATTATCCATGTTAACCATTCAAGAATGATTATAAAGTGTATATATAATAAGTAATAATGAAATATATTACATAAAACTTCTATTGGATTTATGTATATATATGTCATTTACTTCCACTCAATTTAATAAGGAAACGAAAACAGCGTTCATGCGTACATACAGCCTACCGTCTCAATGAATGGTGTATTTCATTCCATTTATCGATCTATTATATATATTCTGAATATATATTATATATAAATCATGTTTTACATTCTAGAAGAAATTAATCATGGTTTAAGTAATCATATGAATAATTACAAGTCAAAACACGTATGATGAATGAAATAATATTCCCCAAAACACTGATTTAACATGGAATTGACAAATGAACCGGTAATATAAAGTCGTAAGTAATTCATATATGATATCATAAATATTATTATGGTTTTGATAAAAGTTAATAATATGTTTAAATCCACTATACATGAGTCTCATACACATACAAAAGAAATTGGACATAAGTTAAGGGATAATAATTCCAATCTCATTCTTATCCGAGATTGTTTATTCGTAAGTATTTACTGGGGTTATGTTTGTCATCAATGTCCATGTTTTCTCAAAATGTTTTTATAAAATGTTTACTAGTCTTCCATGTATTTTTAAATCCATTTTTATCCTTTTTTTACTTTTACCACAAGGTATGGAAGGAATCTTTCTTCTTTTTACCATACGAGGTACTTTTTGACTTTTCTAGGAAAAGTATGAGGAGAATGTTTTTTAACTTATATGGCATGAATGGATTTTTTACGGTTTTATAATGCCATCTTTTCATGAAGATTCCTCTACAATATTTCATGTTTCTTTTCAAGAAATTTTTTTTCTTTTAAAATTGAATGAAATTTTTATAATAGAAAATGATTTTGAAAAAGAAAGTATATTTTCCTCAAGAATTCATTTCAAGTGTTTTATCAAAACTAATTTCCATCTAAGATGAAATTATTTCATTTGTTTATGTTTGAAGTATAATGTCTCTATTATTTACATGGTTTTATTTTTTTTATGATTAAATTATATCCATTTGTTTTATATGGATTATGTTATGATGGGATGATGTTTATGAAACCCATATTATTCTTTGGGTTATACTGAATTATTTATGTTTATTTTGTGGCACAAGTAAGAATGATTTCAATATGAGATGTGTGGGACCAATATCTCCCTCAAATTTAATGGGTAATGATTTATATATAATGAGATATACATGGCTGGAATGGTAATTAAAATCTGGTTCAGTAATACAGGGCTGGACCAGCTGGTAAACCCAGTTCAGTAATTGACTATGTCCACTATGATGGTCTTGGCCATAATACCTTGGCTACTATGGAAATCATATCATGCGCTTAATAGTTTACCAAAATTACATGTTTTATTCCCATGATATTTTATCATGATTAATATTCCTTTCTGATCTATGCCTTATGTACTGCCAAGATTTATGTCATTACTCATGTTTTATGATCATGTTTTTACATTAAAATGTTTATGGATTTTTTAATGTTCTCCATGTTTACCCTTACTGAGAATTTGAGCTCACCCTTTTTATGTTTTCTTTTCCCCAGGATATAAATAACGGTTTTAGGTAAGAAAAAAAAGGGTAAGAACTTTATGGGAGATGTTTAATATCTTTCATCATGATTAGAAGATTTTTTTCTGAGTTTCCAAAGACACTAAAATATTATGGTCCCTGGTTGTATTTTTTTGTTATGTATTAAGTATTCCTGAAAAGTAATGTAATATACATGTACGTGAAGATTGGTTCTCTATAGTTGGTATCAAAGGAGAGTTTTAGTTAAAATTTGGAAACTAGGATGTGAAAACATTATTCAGATCCCTAGAGGTATTTCTAAGGTATGTCTAGGGTTGTCCATAAGGTTAAGTATAAAGTATAGGTTACAATCCTAGAATTAAGATAACGATCATGAATAACCTAGGATTAAACCTAAGTTGTTAGAGATTGAAAGTATTCCCATTGATTATGTTGTTTTCCTAGTAAGATTTTTTCCTCTCATTCTATTCTTTTTGGGTTTAAGATAATGGTTGGAACCTGAAAAAACAGTGTTAATGATCAATGCACTAGTCAATGCAATGATTGTACTTCTGAACAACCAAATTTTATGGGAAATGGAGTGAAAATTATTATTTATATACTTACACAAGCTATGAATCATTATATACTTCCAAATGACCAGAGAAAGGAACAATATTCTATTGAGTCTTTCATAAGGAAACACCCACCTTCTTTCAGTGGGTCTTCTAATCCACTTGTTGCTAAATAATGGATTGGTACCATTAAAAAAAATATTTTCCATACTTCTTTGTTCAGAACATGAAAAAGTCATTTTGGCTGTTTACCATTTAGAAGGTGAAGCAGACCAGTGGTGGACTCTAATTTAGAATACAAGACCCCAAGATGAAATTGAATCCATGGAATGGGATGAGTTCAAGAACGGGTTTTTCAATAAGTAATTTCCTCATATTATTTGAACAAAGATGGAAAAGGAGTTCCTTGAGCTTAATAAAAAGGATGATGAATATACGAAGAATATTTTAAAAGGATTTTAAGGAATGCACCTATCTTTATCATCCAACTTGAGAGTAAAGTTGATTGATTCTTCAGTGGCTTAAAACCAAGTCTTTGATGGGAATTATCTATAAGAGACTTCAGTAGCTATGAAGATATTGTGTGTTTTACTATCAAGGTAGAACTAGAAGTTGGTATTACATATCCATCTCATATTTTTGACAAGAAACGAAAGATGGAGTTCAAGTAAAAATCTCCAAACAATGGTGAAAAGAATATGATTGTTTCTTTATGCTGAAAATGCGGAAAGAACCATGGTGGAGATTGTTTTAAAGGGACTAGAAAATGTTTTAAGTGTCGAAAAGAAGGTCATCGAGCAGCTGCGTGTCAAAGTAATGGGAAAATGGTAGGTAATTATGTGAATAGATAAAAGACTACAGAGAATGCACCACCGACACTTCAATGCTAAAAGTGAAAGGAAATGGGGCATTATGCTAACCAATGCCCTAATCCAAGGGTTAATGATGATCGACGTCAACAACCTCTTAAGGAAAAGGAAAAAGGGAAGTCACATGCGATCACTATTGGTGATTTTGAATATGACAATGAAGTGGTGGAATGATTAAGTGTATATGTAATGGTATTCCAAAATAGTGTTTTGGAATCTCATTTATAGTATTAGCGAACAATGGAATATCTATGTATTGGTTTTCAATAACTGTATGGTACCGGTAACCATGAAAAGTGATTGAAATATTTTTGTAAAAAAGCTGATATGTGCATAATGAAGGGATATGGGGAAAATAATATGGTTGATAGTATTAATAAGATCATGGATCATATAAGGACAAAGTGACATCATAGTTTGAGTATATAGAAATTTTGGGATTTTGGTATGTGGAAATAATTAACTTTTAACAACATTCATGTTATCACTAAGGTTTTATGGTAATTCACATTTCAATAGAATACATGATTAAGGTATTCACATGTTTGGAATATGACCAACAAGATATATCTTATGATATATGGGGGATAAATGATGGTAATCAAATGCTTTGTATATGACCTCTCTAGTAACATTTTTCTTTATACTATGAGATTGGACAGAAGTATTTTGGATTAGCCTAATGATTGGAATAGATTAAGTTAGACATAAGATAGTATTGTTTAAGGCTAGAACTTTTTGATATTATTTATGAAATGTTATAATAGTATAGTTTTAGAAAGAGGACAACCCGTAGGACGGGCGAAAACCCATCATGTCAGACAAGGATGCGGGAATCGAACCGATAACCGAAGTGCGACATGCCTTTATCACCTACCATTGGCCTACAGGAAGTCCTTGGTTAGTAGAAATTAGTTTTATTTTATTAACCGATATGATAATTGAAATATAAGTCCATTTTCTAGAATCATATATGGTTAATATCACTATAGATGGACTTCTGTATATTTAATAACTTTTTCTAACTTTTTGAGACATATGGAATAACCTATCATTCTATCGCATGATCTGATAACATTTCAAGAAGGATAAATTCAAATTCATTTATGTAAATAAGAGATAAAGTGGAAATTGTTCATGGAATGACCAACGAAGATATTACACTGAAATCAAGTAAGTATTTATCCTTATGGAAAAATTCATCAACTTTAGGTAAATGATCATGAAAACTGAAAACAGTGTCCTAATACCCTCATATCCGATGAATTAGATGGTACCTTAGATGATCACAAATTTATGGCTTTGTGATTGTTGGATTTTTCATAGCCATATTCTCTACCACTCTTTATCAGAACATGATGGTTTGATTTCTCTTCCATGACCATATTTTCACCTATGTTCTTTTATATGGAAACCTAATGATGTGTTAATTTAGGTAACCATTACGTTTCATAATTTTTTTTTTAAAATTATGTTTTAGTATTCCTTTTTACGATTTGGGGTTTCTATGAAAGAAACTTTCAAGTAGTAAAATATTTATCACCCTGACTAATTTCGAGGGAGAAATTAATTTTAAGGGGGGGTAGAATGTAAAACGCTGAGATTTTATGAGAAATATTATTTTCAATTTCATTGATGTCTTGTGTTGTATGCTACACCAAAATTATCTTGAGCTATACACAACACTGTATTATCTTGTATTATACACAAACACTATTCTTGTCTTGTATTGCTTGCAAGACCGACCTTCCTCAATAGTGTGTGTTGTACGCAATACCGAGTTTCACTAAACAACGATATATTATTATAATATTATTATGAACTAGATGTTATAAATAGAATTAACCAAATTTTTAATTTTATAACATTATCACTCATCTTACACATTATCTAGAACATGGTATGAGAAAAAAATAATTTTTTTGGGTAAAATAAGTATTTTTAAAAAAATGCAGTTTTACCGTCTCTTGATGGAACACCAACTTTAAATCTAGTTTTTGACACGTTTATGAGTTTAGTTTGATTAAATAAACATATTAATTTCAATAAGTATATAAAAATTTAAATTGGATATTTTTTTAATATTTTTCTGCTAACTTCCATATTATGATGAATAGTAAAAATACGCTAAATTTTAATTAAAAACAATTTTTTTGATCAAGATAATTTATATGGTTAAATTATAATATTTAATGTCTTTAAAGTATTTATAGAATTAATTTTTACCATTGAATATAATGTCATTTATTATCAATAATTTTACATTGAATTCAGAGGTAAAAACATTCCAATCTTTTGCATTGTTTTAACTTTAAAAACCCATTTTCTCAACAATGGGATTGATTTTAAATTAAATACTGAAAATTATGTGTTTTTAATTTGGTAAAATGGATTCCATATTTTGAATCATTAGGTCCACATTATGTTAATAGGTTACTTTTTATTTTTAGACATTATGAATTGTAACTACGGTAAATTTTATTTTCAACAGTTAAAGGTAAATCAGGTAATTAAGTGTAAAAATAAGATTATAAAATTACCCTAACACCTTCCAAAATTCTATTGTATGAATAAAAGTATACCCATATCACCTATGGGTCGTAATAGATTCATTTAATGGACTTTTTACCATGAAAAGGATGTAATTATTATTAAAACCAACAAAAGTTGCAACATGTCACTCTCTTATATCTTATAAGTGTAATAATTTTAATTTAGTGATAAACTTCATAATCCTTTAAACATCAATAGTAACCAGAAATATAATAAAATTATCTACATCATCTGAATTTATTTAGAATTTTTATGGATTATATAATTATCATTAATGTTGACACAATAGTGATGTAGAAATTATTTTATTTATGGAAATATCAAATAAATGGTTTTAAAAATATTAAAATAAATATTATATTAACTAATTAATGTGATCCAAAACTTATATAGATGAATAAGACATGTTAGGAATCTATTAAATATTTATTTTCGAATATATCTTCTCTGTGGATTTATTTAAATTCAAATAAATGAATAGTGTTAAAATTGACACTATTGATATTTTATAAAAATAACATATTATTGCATTGTTTAAAAATCACAAAAATATTTAAAAATTATAAATTAAAATTTAAATGGTCGAACATGTCATAAAGTATCAATTTATGTACAATTAACAACAAATAAGTAAGTATTTATAACCATTTAAAATTTATAACAATATTACCACAAATAAAACTTAAATAGATTAAATAAGGATAAATCAAAATAATAAGGCTTTAAATAAAATAAAAACATTTCTAAATTTTATTTTTTGATGAAATTACAACCTTATCACATCTAAGCTTTGAATTTGAGTCATTTGGAAAGTTTTTATGTGGGGTTTGAGTTTATTAAAAATTAATATTTTTGAGAGTTTCCTAAAGTGCCCCTCTTTTCTCTAATAAAAGGGCACCTCCTCCCTCTCCTCTTCACAAAATTTTTATCCTTTAAGCTCAGCCAAACCCTATCCATTTATCTTCTTCACATCCTTATTAAAATTCTAGAGGTCCTGGTTTTCTTCAAATACCATCTTTAGAGCCGTAAGAGTAGGTTTAGAAAATACGCGTCGAAGAAGAGGTAATATCCTTTAACGATTCTTTCAAATTTATTTTTTCTTATACTTTATTTTATTTAGTTGTTTCATTATAAACTAATAAAATCAGTATAAATAATATATTTATATTTTATTATAAATATTAAACAACCCTATCTCACCTTCTATCCATCCTATGAAAAACAAAATCACCACGCGTGCGTACGTACGGAATACCATCTCCACGTCGTGGTGTAATCTGTTTTTCCACCACCACCTTAATTGGATGGGTATAAAGGTGTAAATAATAACTATATATGATTATTATTATATTATACTAATTCTTATATATTATATCATCTACTACAATTTCATTCAAAAATTATGGGAATGATATCATCGCTCGTGCGTACATACGGATTACCGTCTCCACGATACGATGAGATTCATTCTTCATGTTAACCATTAAATAATGATTATAAAGTATATATATAATAATTAATCATGAAATATATTACATAATAATTCTATTGGATTTATTTATATATATATGTCATTTACTTCCATTCAATTTAATAAGGAAACGAAAACAGCGTTTATGCATACGTACGACCTACCATCTCCATGAACGGTGTATTTAATTCAATTTATCGATCTATTATATATATTATGAATATATAATATATATAATTAATGTTTAAAATTTTGTAATTAATCATGAACTATGTAATCATATGAATAATTACAAGTCAAAACACGTACGATGAATGAAACAATTTTACCCAAAACACATCTTTAACATGGAATTGACAAATAGACAGGTAATATAAACTCGTAAGTGAATCATATATGATATCATGAATATTATTATGGTTCTAATACAAGTTACTAATATATTTAAACACAATATATAGGAGTCTCGGACACATATGGATGAAATTGGACATAAGGTAAAGGATAATTATTCCAATCTCGTTGTTATCCGAGATTGTTTATTTGTATGTATTTACTGGGGTTATGTTTATCATCC
The DNA here is from genome assembly GCA_963277665.1 of Viscum album. Classification (NCBI taxonomy): domain Eukaryota; kingdom Viridiplantae; phylum Streptophyta; class Magnoliopsida; order Santalales; family Viscaceae; genus Viscum; species Viscum album. The sequence continues at coordinate 466,703,981 of OY728142.1, read as the reverse complement.
ATGTCCATGTTTTCTCAAAATGTTTTCATAAAATGTTTAATATTCTTCCATTTATGTTTAAAGTCATTTTTACTCTTTTTTAACTTTTAACACAAGGTATTGAAGGAATCTTTCTTTTTTACCATACGAGGTAATTTGCGACTTTTTGGGAAAAAGTACAAGGAGAATGTTTTTTTAACTTATACAGAGTGAATGAATTTTTACAGTTTCATAACGAATTTTTTCCCAGAAGAATAATCTACAAGATTTCATGGGTTTTTCAACAAAATTATTTTCTTTTAAAATTGAATGAAATTTGGAAAATAGAAAATGATTTTTAAAAATAAAGGATATTTTCCTCAACAATTCCTTTCATGTGTTTTATCAAAACTATATTCCATCTAGGATGACATTATTTAGTATGTTTATGTCTCATGTATAATGTATCTATTATTTAAATGGTTTGATTTTTCTTATGATGAAATGATATCCATTTTTTTATATGGATTATGTTATGACGGAATGATTTTTATGAAACCCATATTATTCTTTGGGTTATCCTGAATGATTTATGTTTATTTGTTGTCACACGTAAGAATGATTTCAATATGAGATGGGTGAGACCAATATATACCTCCAATTCATTGGGTAAAGATTTATATATCATGAGATAGACATGTCTGGAATGGTATGTAAAATGTTGTTCAGTAATACAGGGCTGGAACGATTGGTAAAACCGGTTCAGTAATGGACTCTATCCATTATGATAGTCTTGGAAGCAATGCCTTGGATACTATGGAAATAATATCATGTGGTTAATGGTTTTCCACAATTACATGTTTTATTTCCCATGATATTTTATCATGATTAATGTTCCTTTGTTATCTATGCCTTATGTACTACCAATATTTATGTATTTACTCATGTTTTATGTTCATGTTTTTACATTCAAATGTTTATGGATTGTTTTATTTTTTCTATGTTTACCCTTACTGAGCATTTGAGCACTCCCTTTTTATGTTTTATTTTCCCCAGGATATAAATAAAGGTTTTAGGTATGAAAAAAAGGGGAAGAACTTTATGGTAGATGTTGAAGATCTTTAACCATGATTAGAAGATTTTGTTCTGAGTTTCCAAAGACACTAAACTATTACTGTCCTTGGGTTTCTGTTTTTGTTATGTATTATGTATTTCTCAAAATTAATGTAATGTCTATGTACGTCAAGATTGGGTCTCTACAATTATTCTCTCCCTTTTCCATGAAAAAATATGAGTGGACTTGAAAGCATGAATGAGACAAAGAAATTTTACTTAGTTCACCTTCACTAGGATATATCCAAGAATCATAAATAGAGAATTTTCCTATGTACCAAATTCACTAGAGCACACTACTATTACAAATTTTGTAGAGAAGTCTCTATCCCTCCTGGTTCACTATAATTCACAATTTGAAATATAACTTCTCCCTTAACTAAAGTATGATAACTACCCCTTCAAAATATTATTGTTTTGATCACTTGAATCAATATATTTTACACCTCATTGGGTGTATCATGAATCTCTAGTTTCAATCACTTGATGAATACCTCTTAATCAAATTTTATTTTTGGAAATCCCTTATGATTCATGTAATATTCACTTTCATGAAATATCCCCGTTATTCATGAAACTTTTAAAACCTTTAAAAAACATTTCCTTCCAATAAACTCACAACCATTCATGAAACTATCTAACCATTCACGAAAGTAACAACTGTTCTTGACACATTTCTTTTGTGAAACTTCCTTCCTTCTCAAAACTAAAATTATTATGAATCCTTCCTGTAAAGAAATGTTTCACAAAATTACTTCATGAATTCAGAACCTTCGGATTTTTGATAATGATAATTCTCTTTAAATAAGGGGTAGGGTGGGGGGGGGGGTGGAAACCTATTTATAGTCACCTTCTCCCATTATAAAAACATTCAGTCTCTCCACTACCTTTTCACCAATAACTTTATACTTTTTTCAAAAAACATTCTATCTTCATGAAACATCAAGAAAATTTTATGTTCATGAAACTTCTCTTAATCATAAAAATTACAATCTTTCCTTCATAAATTTGGTATCTTGAAAAACCAACTTATATTTTTCAATTCATATTTTTTTAAAATAAAAAACATTCAAAAATTACATGCATTTTAAATATTTTCATGAGGTGCCTCTAGAAATCCACCATTATCAAAACATACGCCATCCTCTATATTTTGGACCCCCAAAATTTGTAAAACACTGGGAAATCATTCCACCTTGTACATCTATTGTTTATTATTACATATAGTTCTTACATAACTCTGTCTTGAATATTTTTAAACAAAATTGGTCAAAAATTGCATAGGAACTCCAAAACTGACCAAGTCATAATTCATTGTAAACAAACAAAATAATCCCAAAAAGACAACAAAGTTACCTGAAGGGATTTTGGCCCAAAAATATCCCCCATTGGGATTATTGAAAAATATTCACCCTTTTATACAACTTTAAAGATTATTATATATTTTACCTAAATTCATTTCTTGTGATTCCAGATAGTGATTAGGGATTTACTCAACACACACTCTAAGAACACATAATCTAAGATCGGTGTGTGTGACCAGAGTAACATGAAATTTTCATCCTTGAATCACTTATTTTCCAAACAATTCAACTTCTTTCATCACAAAAACCATATTTCATGATATATAATCTTTGATCAATCATATTTAGTATCTTTAGATTTAAAACTCCACCTACTTCATTTCTCCCCCAATCGACTTCTCCCATATCATGATTAATTCATTTTCTTCCCCTTTGTCTACGAACTCCAAGGTCACTCTGTAACACCCCTATATTTTATGTGATATATTATTTTTAATTTCATTAATATCTTCTGTTGAACCCTACACCAAGATTATCTTGCACTATATGCACGACTGTATTAGCTTGTAGTGTACACAAAACTATTCTTTGATCGTGTTACACACAGTTTCAAGTTCGTTTGATAGTAGTTATTCTACAGAACATTGAGTGTATATATATATATATTCAATGTATAAATTAAATATGTTTGGATTCTGTTAAAAGTAACAACAAAGGAGTCTTGAACTACACTCAACCTTGACTTGGCTTGCGTTACACGCAATCATGACCTTCCTCGATAGCGTGTGTAGTACGCAATACCAGGATTCACTATACAATGATATATTGATATAATATTATTATAGACTATCCATTATGAATAGTATTAACTATATTTTGAATTTTATAACATTATTATTTATCTTACACATTTTCTAAAACATGGTATGTGAACAAAATAAATTTTTCAGGTAAAATAAGTTTTTTTAAAAAAATGCAGTTTTGCCACCTTTTGATGGCGTACCCACTTTAAATATAGTTTTTGACAGGTTTATAAGTTCAATTTTACAAAATAAATTCATTCCTTTGAATCAAGATATAAAAATTTACATTGGATAAATTTTTGATACTTTTCTGATAACTTTCATATTTTGATGAATAGTAAAAATAAGCAAATTTTTAATTGAAAACAACTTTTTCATAAAAGTAATTTATATGGTTAAAATATTTTATTTAATGGTTTTAAATTATAAATAGAACATATATTTACCATTTAATATAATTTATGTCATTATCATTAATTTTACATTGAATTCATAAGTAAAAGCATTTCATTCATTGGCAATGTTTTAACTTTTAAAACCTGTTTGCTTAACAACAAGATTAATTTTAAATTAATTACTGAAACTTATGTGTTTTGAATTTTTAAAAATGGATTCCATATTTGTATTTAGTGGGTCTAAATTATTTTAATACGTTACTTTTATTTTTTTTATATTATGAATAGTAACTACGGTAATTTTTATTTACTACAGTTAAAGGTAAATCAGGTAATTAAGGGTAAACATAAGATTATAAAATTACCCTAACACTTGCCAAAATTTTATTGGATGAATAAAACTCGACCCATATCCCCTATGGGTAGTAATAGATTCATTTCATGGACCTTTGACCATGAAAATGATGTAAGTATTATTAAAACTAAAGAAATTGACAATATGTCACTCTCTTAAATCCTATAAGTGTAATAATATTGATTTAGTGATAAACTTCATAAAACATGTAACATGAATAGTTTCAGGAAATATAATAACATTATCTACATCATGTGAATTTATTTATAATTTTTAGGGATTAAATAATTATTATTAAAGATGACACAATAGTGATGTTGATATTATTTTATGGATTGAAATATCAAATAAATGGTTTTAAAAAAATTAAAATAAATATTATATGAACTATTTAATGTGATACACTAATTTTATAAATAAATATGACATGTTATAAATCTATTAAAACTTTTTTTGAACATATCTTCTGTGTGGATTTTATTTAAATTCAAATAAAGAATAGTGTCAAAATTGACACTATTGCTATTTTATAAAAATAACATAATATAAAATTGTTTAAAAATCACAAAAAAAATTAAAAATAATAAATTTAGATTTATATGTTCTAAAATTTTATAAAGTACCTATTTATGGATAATTCACAGCACATATGTAATTATTTATAAAAATTTAAAATTTATAATATCATTACCACAAATAAGATTAAATAAATTAAATAAGGATAAATCAAATTGATAAGGTTTAAAACAAATTCCCAACATGTAAAAATTTTATTAGATGATGAAATTACAACCATATCTCATCTCATTTTCTAATTGAGTCATTTTTGGAGGTTTATAATTGGGGATTGAATTTATTATAAATTAATATTTCTTATGTTTCCAAAGGTACCCCTCTCCTCCCTTATAAAAGGTCACCTCCTCCATCTCCTCTTAACACAACTTTGAGCCTTCATATTGGCCAAACCATGCCAATTTCTCTTCTCCACTTCCCTATAAACATACCAGAGGTCCTGGTATTCTTGAAAGACCAACTTTAGTGCCCTAAGAGGAGGTTATGAAGAGGCGCGTCAAAGAACAGGTAATATCCTTTACTGATTCTTTCCAATTTATTTCTTCTTATACACATTCTTCATTATTTGTTTCATCATAAATTAATTACATCAGTATCAATAATATACTGATATTTTATTATAAATATGAAACGACCCTATTTCACCTTCTATCCATCCTACAGAAAATGAAATCACCGCACGTGCGTATGTACAGAATACCATCTCTACGCAGTGGTGTAATCTGTTTTCGACCACCACTATAAGTGGATGGGTATAATGGTGTAAAGAATAACTATATAGGATTATTATAACATGATAATAATTCTGATACATTCCATATTCCACTCCAATACTATTCAATAGTTTTGGGAATGATATTATCGCTCGTGTGTACGTACGACCTACCATCTCCACGACATGATGTTACTCGTTCTACATGATCTTCCTTGAATAATGATTATATAAATTAATTGAATGAATATATATGATATATATTACATTAAAACCATTCTGTAAAAAGGTATCTATAATGTTAAAAGAGGAATAAGAATTTATTCGACAAGACATACATAAGAACATAAAGTAATGAACACCCAAATAACTAGTAGCAATGAAATATTATTAATAAGAAGATAAGAATATGACCATATATGATATCATAATAATTACTATGATTCTAGAATAAGTCAATGAAATTATTTAAATAATTATACATGAGATTAAGATACGTACAAAGCTTATTAGACCTAAGGTAAGGGATAAATATTCCAATCTCATTCTTATCCAAGATTGTTATACGTGAGTATTTACTGGGGTTATATTTTTCATCCATTTCCATAAAAATGTTTTTCATAAAGAGTTTAATATTCTTCCATGTATTTTTAAATTCATGTTTACCCCTCTTTTATTATTACTTTGTGTTGTGGAATGAATCTTTCTTTTGTTTACCATATGTGGTACTTTTTGACGTTTTCATTAAAAGTACAAGGAGAATGTTTTTTTAACTTATACGGCATGAACGGGTTTTTACGGTTTCATAATGCCTATTTTTCATGAAGCTTCCTCTAAAATGTTTCATGACTATTTTCAAAAAATCCTTTTCTTTTAAAATTTCCTGGCATTTTGTGAAAAGAAAATGATTTTGAAGAAGAAAGGATATTTTCCGCAAGAATTCATTTCAAATGTTTTGTCAAAACTATTTTCCATCTAAGATGAAATTATTTAGTATGATTATGTTTCAAGTTTAATGTCTCTATTATTTACATGGTTTGATTCTTCTTATGATGAAATGATATCCATTTTTTTATATGGATTATGTTATGATGGGATGATGTTTATGAAACCCATTTTATTCTTTTGGTTATGATGAATGATTAATGTTTATTTTGTGGCACAAAAAGAATGATTTAATTATGAGATGGGTGGGACCTATATCTCTCTCAAATTCATTGTGTAAAGATTTATATCTCCTGAGATATATATGGTTGGAACGGTAAGTTAATCTGATTCATTGATACAAGACTGGAATGAGGAGTGAACTCGATTCAGTAAGGGACTTTGTCCACTAAGATGGTCTTGGCAGAAATGTCTTGGCTACTATGGAAATCATATCATGTTCTTAATGGGTTTTTACAATTCCATGTTTTATTCCCATTCTATTTTACCAGGATTAATGTTTATTTATGATCTATACCTTATGAAGTTCCATGTTTTATGTCATTGCCCAAGATTTTGATGTTAAAACATTATGTTCATGTCTTTAATTTCAAATGTATATAGTTTGTTTTACCTTCTCCATGATTACCCTTACTGAGAATTTTAACTCACCCTTTATATGTTTTATTTTCCCCAGGATTTAAATAAAGGTTTTAGGTAAGAAAACAAAAGGGGAAGATCTTTACGGGAGATTTTGAAGATCTTTCACCATGATTAAAAGATTATGTTCCGAGTTTCCAAAGACACTAAACTATTACGGTCTTTGAGTGTTTGTTCTTTTTTTGTATTAATTATTCCAAAAAAGTAATGTAATTTCTATGTATGTCAAGCTTGGGTCTCTACAGTTGGTATCACAGGAAAGGTTTAGTTAACCTTTGGAAACATGGATGCGAAAACTTTAGTGAAATCCCTAGAGATATTCCTAAGGTATGTCTTGGGATGTCTATAAGGTTACGTATAAGTATAGGTTATAGTCCTAGAATTATGGAGACGATCTTAGAATTTAACCTAAGATGTTAGATATTGAAGGTACTCCTCCTGGATTATGATTTTTACCTCTCACACTATTCTTTTTGGGTTTTAGAAAATGGTTGGAAATAATAAGATTCACGATAATGGAGGATATGATGGACAATGAAATGATATTCTTCATGAGCAACGAAATGAAATTGGATCTGGAGGTCCATATGTCATTATTAAGCCTAATCATCAATCTCATAATATGATCAATAATTTCAAATTTGGTAAGTTTCCCGACTCAGCTAATAAGAGAAAGATGGAGTTTCATGATGATCATATAGGAAAGAAAGTTCAATTTCCCTCATGTAAAACATGTGGGAAGAGGCATTAGGTAGAATGTTTCAAAGGAACTGTAAGATGATTTGGGTGTGGAAAAGAAGGACACAAAGCCATTAATTTTAAATGTAAAGGTTCAGTTAACACCATAGACAAGGATAATGGTATTTCTAAGACATCAACAATGGTTAAATGTTTTAAATGTGTAATGTACGGGAATTATTCAAACCAATGACCTAAGGGAAAATCTCATGAAGAGAATCATCATAGTCGTATGGTTAGTATTTATATTGATGATGATGAAGAGACTACAAATGATATGTCATATGAAAGAATTGTTCAAGATTAGTCAATGGTTTAAGAAGGTAGAGGAATGATTTCATGTTTATCAAGAGTAATGTTGTATAAGTAATATCATGGTACTATGGAATAAAGAGACATATAAGGATTGTTACACTATTATTTTTCCTTATGTTTTTGAAAGTATATGTTGAATGGTACCTGTAACAATGAAATGTTATTCATATATTTTTCGAAATCACCCAATATGTGCATAATGAAGGGATAAAGAGATAATGAAATGTTCGATAGTATTGATGAGCTCATGAATGATATAAGGACAAAGTGATATCATGGTTTGAGTATATAGAATTTTGGGGATTTTAGTATGTGGAAAGAGTTACCTTTTGACAACATTCATGTTTTCACTATGGTTCTATGATAATTTATGTCTCCATAGAATACATGATTAAGGTATTCACATGTTTGGAATGCGATAAACAAGTAATATATTATGATATATGGGGGATAAATGATGGTATTCACTTGCTTATTATGTGACCTTTCCAGTAATTTTTTTCTTTATACTATGAGATTGGAAAGATGTATTTTTGATAAGTCTAAATATTGGAATGGATTATGTCGGACATCAGATAGTATTGTTTAAGGCTAGAACTTTTTTCAATATAATTTCTGTAATTTTATAATAGTTTAGTTTTAGAAAAAGGAAAACCTGCATGACATGATACAACCCGTCGCGTCAGACAAGGCTGTGGGAATCGAACCCACAACCAAAGTGTGACAGATCTTTATCGCCTACCACTGGCCTACAAGAAGTCCCTAGTTAGTATAAATTAGTTTTACTTTATTAAGTGGTATGATATATGAAGTATAATTCCATTTTAGGAACCATATACGATTAATCTCACTATAGATGGACTTATGTATATTTAATAACTTTTTCTAGCCTTTTCTTTGAGACAGATGGAATGACCTTTCATTCTATCGCATGATCCGCTAACACTTCATGGAAGACAAATTCAACTTCATACTTTAAGAGATTAAGTGTAAATTGTTCAAGGCACAAACAATAGTGAGATTGTACCAAAATCATGTAAGTATTAAAAAATTCTTCAACATTAGGGAAATGATCTTGAAAACCAAAAATGTTTTCATATCTTATGAATCGGATGGTACCTTAGATCATCAGAAATATATGGATTTATGACTATTGGATTTATCATAGCCATTTCCTCTACCACTCTCCATCAGAACTTGATGGTTAGACTTCCCTTCCATATCCATATTTTCACCTATGTTATCCTATGTGGAAACCCAATGATTAGTTAATATGGGTAACTATTATGTTTCATACTTTAGTTTTTAAAGATAAGTTTTGGTATTCCTTTTTATAATATGGGTTTCTTTGAAAGAAACTCTCATGTAATAAACCATTTATGACCCCGATGAATTTCGAGGGTGAAATTCATTTTAAGGGGGGTAGAATGTAACACCACGAGATTTTATGAGATATATTATTTTTTATTTATTTCATATCTTCTGTTGTATGCTACACCAATATTATCTTGCGCTATATGCAAGACTGTATTAGCTTGCAATGTACGCAACACTATTCTTGGATTGTGTTACACACAATTTCAAATTCGTTTGATAGTAGTTATTCTACGCAAAATTGAGTGTGTATATATATATATATTCAATGTATAAATGAAATATGGTTGGATTCTATTATACTAAACAAAAAGGGGTCTTTCACTACACGTAGCCCTGAATTGGCTTGCGTTACACGCAATCGCCACCTTCCTCGACAGTGTGTGTAGTACGCAATACCAGGTTTCACTAAAAAACTATATATCGATACAATATTATTATGGACTAGCAGTTATGAATATTATTAACTAAATTTTTAATTTTATAACATTATTATTCATCTAAATCATTTTCTAAAGCATGGTATGTGAACAAAATAAATTTTTTCGGGTAAAATAAGTATTTTTCAAAAAATGCGGTTTTGCCGCCTTTTGATGGCGTACCCACTTTAAATCTAGTTTTTTACAGGTTTATAAGTTCAATTTTACAAAATAAAATTATTTCTTTGAATCAAGATATAAAAATTTACATTGGATAAATTTTTGATACTTTTCTGATAACTTTCATATTTTGATGAATAGTAAAAATATGCAAATTTTTAATTGAAAATAACTTTTTTCACCAAAATAATTTATATTGTTAAAATATATTATTGAATGGTTTTAAATTAAAAATATAATATATTTTTACCATTTAATATAATTTATGTCATTAGCATTAATTTAACATTGAATTAATCGGAAAAAACATTTCAATCTTTGGCAATGTTTTAACTTTTAAAACCCGTTTTCTTAACAATTGGATTAATTTTAAATTAATTACTGAAACTTATGTGTTTTGAATTTTAAAAAATGGATTCCATATTTGGATTCATTGGGTCCAAATTAAGTTAATAGGTTAATTTTATTTTTTTTATATTATTAATAGCAACTACTGTAATATTTATTTACTACAGTTAAAGGTAATCTGGTAATTAAGGGTAAAAATAAGAATGTAAAATTACCCTAACACTTACCAAAATTCTATTGGATGAATAAAAGGCGACTCATATCACCTAATGTTCAGAATCGATTAATTTCATGGACCTTTTACAATAAAAATGATGTAAGTATTATTACAACTAAAGAAAGTGACAATATGTAACTCTCTTAAATCCTATAAGTGTAATAATTTTAATTTAGTGATAAACTTCATAAAACTTAGAACATGAATAGTATCCAAAACTCTAATAACATTATCTACATCATGTGAATTTTTTTATAATTTTTAGGGATTATATAATTACCATTAAATATGACATAGTAGTGATGTTGAAATTATTTTATTGATTGAAATATCAAATAAATGGTAATAAAAAAATTAAAATAAGTATTATATGAACTATTTAATTTTCTCCAATAATTTTATAAATAAATATGACATGTTATGAATCTATTAAAGCTTCTTTTTAGAACATATATTTGGTTTGGATTTTATTTAAATTCAAATAAATGAATAGTGCCAAAATTTACACTATTGTAATTTTATAAAAATAACATAATATATAATTTTTTAAAAATCACAAAAATATTTAAAAATTATAAATTTAAATTTATATGGTCTAAAATGTCATAAATTATCTAATTATGGATAATTCACAGCACATAAGTAATTATTTATAATAATTTAAAATTTAGAATATTATTACCACAAATAAGATTAAATAAATTAAATAAGGATAAATCAAATTGATAAGGTTTAAAATAAATTCCCAACATGTCTAAATTTTATTGGATGATGAGATTACAACCTTACCTCATCCCATATTATAATTGAGTCATTTTTGGAGGTTTTTATGTGGGGATTTAATTTATTATAAATTAATATTTCTTATGTTTCCAAAGGTGCCCCTCTCTTCCCTTGTAAAAGGGCACCTCCTCCCTCTCATCCTCACACCACTTTGAGCCTTCATGATCGTAAAAAACCTACAAATTTATCTTCTCCACTTCCTTAGAAACATACTCAAGGTCGTGGTATTCTTCAAACACCAACTTTAGTGCCCTAAGAGGAGGTTAAGAAGAGGCGCGTCAAAGAAGAGGTAATATCCTTTACCGATTCTTTCCAATTTATTTCCTCTTATACTTCTTCTTCATTATTTGTTTAATCATAAATTAATAACATCAGTATCAATAATATACTGATATTTTATTATAAATATTAAACAACCCTATTTCACCTTCTATCCATCCTACAGAAAATGAAATCACCGCGCGTGCGTACATAAGGAATACCGTCTCTACGCCATGGTGTAATCTGTTTTCCACCACCACCTTACTTGGATGGGTATAATGGTGTAAATAAAAACTATATATGATTATTATAACATGATACTAATTCTGATACATTCCATATTCCACTCCAATACTATTCAATAGTTATGGGAATGATATTATCGCTCGTGCGTACGTACGACCTACCATCTCCACGACGTGATGCGACTCGTTCTACATGATCTTCATTGAATAATGATTATATAAATTAATTGAATGAATATATATGATATATATTACACTAATACCATTCTGTAAAAAAGTTATCTATAATGTAAAAAGAGGAATAAGAATTTATTCGACAAGACATGCATAAGAACATAAAGTAATGAACACCCAAATAACAAGTAGCAATGAAATATTTTTAATAAGCAGATAAGAATATGACCATATATGATATCATAATAATTACTATGATTTTGTAATAAGTCAATGACATTATTTAAATAATTATACATGAGATCCAGATACGTACAAAGCTTATCAGACCTAAGTTAAGGGACAACTATTCCAATCTTGTTCTTATCTGAGATTGTTATACTTAAGTATTTACTAGGGTTATATTTTTCATCCATGTACATAAAAATGTTTTTCATAAAGAGTTTAATATTCTTCCATGTATGTTTAAAGTCATTTTTACCCCTATTTGACTATTACTTTGTGTTATGGAAGGAATCTTTATTTTGTTTACCATATGTGGTACTTTTTAACTTTCCTGTTAAAAGTATGAGGATAATGTCTTTTTAATTTATATGGAATGAACAGATTTTTACTATTTCATAATGCCTAATTCTCATGAAGCTTCCTCTACAAGATTTCATGAATATTTAAAAAAAAACTCTTTTCTTTTAGAATTACATGGCATTTTGTGAAAAAAAAATGATTTTGAAGAAGAAATTATATTTTCCAATAGAATTCATTTCAAATGTTTTGTCAAAAATATTTTCCATCTAAGATGACATTATTTAGTATGATTATGTTTCAAGTATAATTTCTCTATTATTTACATGGTTTGATTCTTCTTATGATGAAATTATATCCATTTTTTATATGGATTATGTTATGATGGGATAATGTTTATGAAACCCATTTTATTCATTGGGTTATGATGAATGATTTATGTTTATTATGGGGTATAAGAAAGAATGATTTAATAATGAGTTGGGTGGGACAAATATCTCCCTCCAATTAATTGGGTAAAGATTTATATCTCATGAGATAGACATGGCTGGAATGGTAAGTTAATCTGGTTCGGTGATACAGGACTGGAACGAGGAGTGAACTCGATTCAGTAAGGGACTTTGTCCACTAAGATGGTCTTGGAAACAATGACTTGGCTACTATGGAAATAATATCATGTGCTTAATGGTTTTCCACAATTACATGTTTTATTACCATGCTATTTTATCAGGATTAATGTTCATTTATGATCTATGCCTTATGAACTTCCATGTTTTATGTCATTGCTCAAGATTTTGATGTTTAAACATTATGTTAATGTTTCTAATTTCAAATTTATATAGTTTGATTTATCTTCTCCATGCTTACCCTTACTGAGAATTTGAGCTCACCCTTTATATGGTTTCTTTCCCCATGATTTAAATAAAGGTTTTCAGTAAGAAAACAAAAGGGGAAGATCTTTATGGGAGATGTTTAAGATCTTTCACCACGATTAGAAGATTATGTTCTGAGTTTCCAAAGACACTAAACTATTATAGTCTTTGAGTTTTGGTTCTTGTTTTGAATTAATTATTCTGAAAAAGTAATGTAATGTTCATGTATGTCATGCTTTGGTCCCTACACACTCCTTTGTGGATGATAAAATATAAAGAACACAGATCTGTACATGAGGGAAAATCACACCATACCTCAGGGATATGGGGTCTCATTTCCACACTTTTTCATGTTTGGGGTGTCAACTAAAATACTAGATCCATAAAATACTATTCAAATGCTTATTTTTGTATGGCCTTCATTATAATATATGCAACATGTAATTCTATAAGCACATAATCAAAATTCACAAATCCATGATCCACCTTCTCCTTGATAAAATGATACTTGATTCTAATATTATTCATACATGAGTGATAGAATGTATTTATTATAATATTTATAGAACATTAATTATTTCAATGGATTATGATTGAAGGCATCACTTCAACTCCCATATCAGCAAGCTACTACTTCATCCGTAATAACATTTTTAAAGCACGAGTAAGAGTAATATATTCAGTATATAAGGTTCTAAAATAAATTCAATATGGTTTATTTCATAGCTAAGAAACACACAATGCACAGATATATAAAACACCACCTAATATTTAATTTTTATCATCTTTCAAACCGGTAAAATTTTCATCTATTTATCCCATAAAATATTGTTGAAAATATTTATTGTAAAGTATACCAAAATCCACTGTGCACTTGATATACTAAAGTATTATTTTTATAGAATGTAATTGTATTTCCTTAGGATTTATTTAATAACTTGATACTTGGGATGAGAAAAAAATATATTGGGTCATTTTTTGTTAATTATAATAGACTACGAAGGATCTGCATATATTAGAAAACATTAACTACATTTCCTTCATTATCTCATGAAATTTTCATCCAGGTAGCCACCACAGTTTCATTTTATTATAATTATTTATTCTAAATCTTCTCAAAACCACCTTGGAATTTTTTTATTGAAAAAAGAATGTGCCATTTCTTCCTTGTATCACCTATAAACCAAGGAAAAATGTTAGTTTTCCAATCATTTTCATTTCAAACTCAGTTTTTATGAATTTTGTGAATAGTTTCTATTTTGATTCAACTGATTCATTAAATATTATGTCATCAAAATGCACTAGAACCATCATCATTCGATTACTATCATTGTTGAAATAAGGATTATAATCATCTTTACCATGCCGAGAATTGAGATTATTCAAATATTGATCATGTATTGAATCCATGCTCTTATTGCCTTTTTTATCCATATAAGTTCTCATATCTTGATGACTCTTTAAAAAATTTAGACTCTACCTAAGATAAGAAGGATTCTTGTTATAAATACACCATTATTCATGTTTGAACAGGTGATGTTTGATCAAAAATGATGTTTTTACTATCAATTTTAGCTCGAATATTTGGTATTAATGTAGATAAATATTTTAATTCCTCCTAATAATCATCATAATCTTTTTCTAAATAAAATTATCCACTTATATTTTCCTTTTGTTTCTTACAAACTCATCATTATCACCATTGAATTGTTCATATTGTTGTTGGAGATTATGTTCATTCACTACTATAGTGACATCATTTATTTCAACCCATTTTCCTTGACTCTTTTTGATGCATTTATATGATTTTATTTTTTGGAGTATCTATGAAATACCACCTCATATATATGAGACTCAAACATTCTATGTTTCTCCTTATTGAGAATAAAACACTTACATCCAAATATTTGAAAATATTTCAATGTTGGATTTTTTTTGTACCACAACATATATAGAATATTTTATTCTTTTGGACACCAAAAATAACTATTTTATATGTATATGAATTTGAAGACTTATTCCTTCTATAATTTCTCTAGTAGGTCTTTTTATTAATAATTATTTTGGAAATTTTGTTTATAATATGATTTCTCCTATCAACCAGTCTATTTTTTGGGGAGTTATCACTACAAAAACATGGTGCCCTACCCCAAGATTCTCAAAATAATCATTCACTATGATGCTTGTGAATTACATTCCATCATCAGATCAAATATTCAAAATATTCTATCCCAGAATACTTTTAGATTCTCTTTAATATTGTGTTATGAAACTAAACACATTAGACTTGTGGGAAATGACATATATCCATTCCATCCTTCTGAAATAATCAATGAAAAGAAGATATTACCTCTTCCTATAAATATATCTTGGTTATATAGGTCCACAAACATATTCATTCACCAATTCATGTACTTTTATTGAATTTTATTCTTTTTCATTTTATGTATTTATAATAATACTTTCTTATTGAAAAGTATCGTATTTGTGAGAACGATCACATGATAACATTAGAATATCTCGAGCTATATCACATTTGACCATATCTCCCAGTTATGGTTAGAATAGATGGCCAATCCATTTAGGTCAAACCTTATTTTCTTCAACTATGCATAGAAAGAACATATCTAATTCTCAACTCACAAAGGTAGATATTCCCACTCATATGATTTCTCTATAAAACAATTACATTATATTTTCCCTTGATAATGAAAAATATCTTAGTAAATTTTATAGAATGAATCGAGTCATAAATTATACTAACACTTATAAAGTTTTCATTGTGACCTTATATAACCAGGAAAAAAACCCACCTCATATCCTTTCCCCCAAATTTATCTTTTCTTAAGCAAGTAATCTTCAGACCTTTATTATTTCCAAATCTAACAACACCTTCCTTGGAATATTTGATTCTTATAAAGGGGATCATTATTTCCCATCATATGGGATATTAATTCACTATTAAGGATCTATACAACTTCATGATATGATGTTTTAAGGGAAATATCTTTAAACAATACCTGGTCATATTTTTTCTTTTTGATCAGTGTTGCTAACTTCATACAATATTTGGAGTGATATTATTGAACTTTATTATATTATGATAGACCAAATTAATTTTTTAGAGTTTCAAATAAAATTATCATTTTCATCACATTAGATTATTATTTGGGTTTCATCTTACAACCACTTTAGTTATGATTCATCACATTAGTCTACATTGTTGATGAGAAATATCTAGCCATATATCTAAATCCTCTACACAAAAAATAGTGACCATTGAAATCCTTCATGGAATATTGAACACTATGTTGGAACTGTTGTTTCTCTTATTCCCTTTAGTACATTTTGGCTATAGAATGTATTTTTTTTGACTTTCTCATCATCTCATAGTAATAAAACCTAATACGAGGTAAAGTCAAGTGAGTCATTATTTTTGGACTGGTTGTTCCTTAGCTTCTCTGAATCTTATTATTTATATTTTTACCCAAATCAATATTCAACCATAGAGTGGGAGCTTGTGGTTTTACATCAATAATTAGAGAATTTTGTTTGGGACCAAGAACCATACTAGATTTTTCATTTGGATATGATGGTTGTTTCTATTTTTTTGGACCTCTACACTCCACTTATATCTATTCTATATATTGACTGATATTCTTTCTCGATTTCATACTGAGTGTCATGATTCTCTCATGTTCATATAATTTTTTTCATTTGTGGAAAAATTACTCTTCATGTTACTTGATTTTGATATTTTTCTATATTAGTCAAACCATTGATCAATCTTTTATATTATTCAACTTTGAGAATGTAATTAATGACCTATTATATGTTATCTGGAATTGAAGACTTAAGATTTCAAATTTATTCTTTAATCATAGACTTATCTTCCTACTTCTTCTATATAAATTGTTTAAAATCATGAACCAATCAATTACATTTCTTCATTTTGGCTCTACAAAAAAACTATCTCCATAATAGTGGATTCTAATTCATCCTATAGATCAACCCTTATATCAAATTTGACGTAATTTTTTCTTTCCTCCACTGTGTTATAGTTACCTATAACAGCTAATGTATCATTTTCTCCATAATACTTGTAGTTATATATATCTTAAACCACAAATTATTTTTAACTATCATTTTCTTGTAAAATAAGACTCTTATTTTTGTGGAAGTATCTCTTAAATTTTTTCATTCCTTTCACATGGAAAGAATTTTTCTTCATTATAATTTCAAATTCATCTTAATCATCATCTTAAAACTTATTAGGTAACCTTGCTGCAAGATATCCAACCATTCCACATGGAAACCATGTGAGTGGAAGTTTCCCTTTATCTTACATTATCTACATTATAGATTTGAGGAAAGGAATGACATGACCTCATCTATCTCTTATTCTTATTGGATATCTTCAAAATTGATATTATTCATGGCCTCAAATTCCACGTCTTTGGTGTTCTCTTTTTACAAATACTCATTATCATTATTTCTCATCTTGTTTGAAATATAAGTACTATGAAACCTATACATTTTAATATTTTTGGATCATTATCTTCTGGTATAAAATTTTAGATTGAATAGATATGAAAGTATTATAGATATGCAGTTAATGATCATTACGTCTTTAATAATTTCCCAAGGACCATGCATGTATTCCACAACAATATACACCCAGTCAATGTAGGAATTTACATACTCAATAAAGTATATTATTAGGTCCCCATATTTGTACCAAAGAACCAATAATTTGTCTTATATAAATTATTAATTTCATTTATGGATATTTAGTAGGTTTTACCACATAGAATTGTGTGATTACAAGATAACACCTTTCTATATATTGTTTAACATAAAAATATCCCTAAAGAACTGATTCCTTTTAAATCAGTATCCAATTCTCTTGAGTATACTTTTGATAGAACTACTCTATCCACACTTACAAAAATACCATACATCATAGGTGAAAAGACATTCATTCCTAATGATATGAAGTTATGATACATCTGATTCTTCCACATTTGAAAACTGTTCCCATAAAAGGTAATAATCCATTTTTGACTAATAACGTCCATTGAAGCCACATAGAGTGAAATCCTAATTTTAAAATTTCTATTTCATACCAATTGTTATCACAACTTGGTTAAATACCCTATGAGGGGGTGAATTAGGGTATAAAAAATAAAAAACATTCCCATTTAGATCTTGTTTCATCATTAAACAAAACACTATTCTTTCCCTTTATCATAACAATGTACATGTACAAACGAAATAATACACAAGACAAAACAATATTACATGGTTCACCTACATTAGAATATATAAAAGTAGTATACAAATGAAATGTTCTTATTTATCAAATAGACTATATTTAAATACTATTATAAGTTTTATATTGGACTCACTGTCCATCCTGTTTCACTACCATTCAAAATTTGAAAGCCCACTTCTCTCTCAAGTGAAGCGTGCTTACTAATCCATCTAAAGACTCCTCCATTGATAACTTGAATCAATATAGTTCATGCTTAATTTGGTGAATCATTAAGATATAATATCATTCACTATATGAATACCTATATATCACATAATTATTGGTAAATCTCTTTTGATTCTCTTAAGATTCACTTTCATGAAACCCCTTTCTCAAATTTTAAAAAACTACCCAACTATTTATGAAATTTATTAAATTTTGAGAAACTTTTCCTTTTTTGAAACTTATAAAATTTTATAAAACTATAGAAGATTTCATGAAACTCTCAACTATTCATGAAAATTTCACTTTCATGAAACTTCCTTCCTTTATGAAACTGATATTCTTATATATCCTTCATGAAATTAAATCTTCCATGAAATTAATTCACAAATTTAGTGCCTTTGTATTGGAGTTAAGGCTTAATATCTTCAAACAATGTGTAAAATAAATAATTATATATTTTTACTCCCCTTAATGAAACATTCAGGTGCTCCAATTCCTTTTTACATAACTCTTCATACCCTTTTGGGAAACTCCCTATTTTTTTGAAACTTGAGGGATCATTTCCATTCAAAAAACTTCTCATAATCACAGAACATAGTATATTTCCTTCATGAATCATCAATATTTCAAAATAAAAAAATATTTTTTGAATCACTAGACTTTCACGAGACACAAAATCTTTTGTGTATTCCATAACTTTTCCATGTTTTTATGAGGAAGCTCGAGAAAAAAAACATTCATGAAAATTGTGTCATAATAAAACTTTTGGACCCAATTTTTTTAACCACTAGGAAATGGTTCCACCATGTACATGAATCTTATATACCACTTATAGATCATCCATATCTCTATCTTGAATATTTTGCAACATAATTAATAAAATATCATACTGGAAATTGAGAACTAACCCTGTCACCATACTATATCAACAAACGAAATCTTCCCTAAAACACTACAAAGTTAACTTGTGGGATTTTTTAACAACACTTACATCATGTTATAAAATGACTCTTTAGTTGTTGGGTTTTTTATAGAACCCCTTTCTAATGTACATCCCCTCATTATCACATGAAATTTTAGAAAATGAATGGAATTTAAGTGCATGTTATGAAGTTATATTTTATGTTAATGTATTCCTGTTTCATGTTATTAGTATAAATACCTAATTAACTAAATACACTAGGTCTCATGGTATTTTGGGTTTGTATTAAGTGTATTTTTATGAAATAAATTATGAAATAAAATTTATTAAATACATGGTTGTCATAAATAACTTATCACCACCTTCAAATTCCAGATTTCACTAATGATTGTCAATATAACTTTTTATGTTGAATTAGAGATTAATTGATTTGAAAAAAATGGATCTAAATTTCTCTACCATTTACTCAAAATCGCATTTCCAAATAATTGTTTTCTCCAAATTCATCCAATATCAATGGATTTTTACCTTAATTCCATAGTGGTCATCATAAGGATCCATATGAATGCTCAAGTGAAATCTATTGTTACAAAAGAATATGGAAGAAGAAGGTGTTGATGGAAACCACCATTAAAATCTAGATAATTAGATCCCAAAATATCTTATAGGGTTTATATGGTTCTATCAGACTAACCATATTTTTGAGGATGAAAATAATTACTAAAACATAACGTGAAATTAAGATATTGTTGAACACTTCAACAAAACAATGAGGTAAACCATAGTTCTCGATCAGATACAGTAGAATATTGTACTCTATGAAAACTCAACACTTCCTTAATGTATATTATGTAAATGTAATTATGAGACAAATATTATTTGATATTAATGAATTGTGATGACTTCATGAGTTGATAGAATACAAACCAAATAGAATTGTAGCCTTTATACATTTTGGGGAGCCTGATGAAAAAACATGGTGATATTTTCCTATTTCCATTATGGTATGGGTAATAGTTGTAACTTCTACTTATACCTCTATCTCTAATCCATAACAAAATGAAATACAAGACCTAATATAGATTATCGATAATATCTATTTTCATGTTGTCTCACCAGAAATAGTATTTTAGATAATGAAATATCTTTATATTTCTAGGATGAATAAAGAATTATGATATATGATCTTTTTATAGTATCTAATTCTCAATTATATTATTTAAGAGACATATATTTTTTTTCCTAAACCTTATCCTTCCATCAAAATCATGGTTCAACGTAATAACATTTATCACCTTCTTTTTAATATCTATATTTTTTTTCTAAACCTCTTTAAAATTCTCATGGATAGATAGTTGAACACTCATTTGAGAAAGATAAGACCCCCTTCCTTTAATATTTCCATATACATCCTTTGAAAATCCAGAAATATTTAATATTTTATTATCTTCATCATAGATAAGATATCATGATCATTTTGACTCTGATGATTTTCCACCCTATTCATCATCCCTGAGTGGTAATGCATTGAGAAGTCATGATCTTTAATTAGTTCCAACCTTCTTCTCTAGTGCATATTAAATTTTTTCTAGGTTAAAATATATATTAAAAATTTATGATCATAATATATATGTAAAAACATTCCTTGTAAAGATAATTCCTCTATATATTTAACGAAAAAATTAATGTATCTATCTCAAAATTATGTGGCTGGTAATTTTTCTGAAGAACATTAAATTGGAATGAGGAATAATCTGTCATTATATGATTCTTCAGGAGTATGCATCCTAGTTCATTATTTAATGTATCACTATAGATCACAAAAAAAATTTGGGTTGTTTGAGCACAAGTTAACTTAGAAACATTCTGTTAAACTCTGTAAGATAGTCCTCACATTTATCTATCCAAAAGAACTTGAATCCATTCTAGGTTAGTTTGGTTAGTTGATTAGATAATTTAGAGAAATTATACCTAAAGAATCAATATTATCCATCCAAACTAAGAAAAACATGGATCTCAATCACAATTGTTGGTTTGGGATAATGTTTAAGAACTTCTTTCTTTGATTTATCCACTGATATACCCTCTCCATAGATTATATGATCAAAAAATGAAACTTACTATAGAAAATATTCTCCCATGGTAAATTTTCCATACAAATTATCCTTCCTTACAATATTCAGTACAAACCTCAAGTGATTTTAATGATATTACATGCTCTTAGAATTATATAATAATATCATCAATAAAGACAAATAATAACTGATCAAGGTGATATCTAATGACTCTATTCATTAAATCCATGAAGATAATGGGGGAATTAGAAAGACCAAGTAACATCACTATAAATTCATAGTGTCTTTACCTCATACAGAATGTTGTGGTGTGTATGTATTCAATTTTTACCCCCAACTTATAGTATATAGATCAAAGTTTAATCTTAGAAAAATATTCATCTCCATGTATATAATTTAAAAGATCATTAATATGAGGAAAATCATACATATTTTTGTGATATTTTTTAGTTCTCTATAATCAATGAAAACTTACATCATTCTATCAATATTCCTAATAAAAAAGCATAGGTGCATCCCATGGTGATTTACTTAGAATAATGAATCCCTTATCAAGATTTTTCAGGAGTTTCTTATTTAATTCCTATAACTCAATTGAGGATATTCTCTATGGTGGCTTTGAAATAAGAGTCAAACTGAGTATGAGTTTTATTTAATACTCAACTTCATGATTTAGAGGAAGAATAACTGACTCTCTTAAAAATACATCAACAATCTCCTATAAAATATTCAAATATTCAATGTATACTTTCTACCCAACCATATGATAAAAAAACCTATTTTGTCTAAGAATAAAGACCCATAAAATGGATTTAATTTCCATTATAAATTTATATATACAATCTTATGGAAATAAGTTCAGAGGTTGGTTCAAAATATCAATTTAAAATCCATTCTTATGAAATTAATATGTGGTTTATATAAAGAAATTGAATATGTTCCCAAAATAACATAGAATTCAACTAAAGGGAGAATAATAATATTTTAAGGAAGTAAATTCCCATAATCTTCAATCAGATAATGAAAATAGATTTGAGAAGAAATCATTATCCAATTAGGATTTTTCATTACTAATTCAAAATTTAATCATTGATGTGCTATTATGATACCCTTATAATATTTTTCAGATATAAAAGAGTTGGTAGATCAAAAATAAAATAAGACATTTTCCATTCTAGAGTTGATGGAAAGTATACCCTTTAACACTTTTTAATCGTATCCTGCATCATAAATAGTGACCACATGAGATTTACATTTGTATCTTGGATTAAGAGGTTTATGATGTTGATTATCATCATTAAACAAAAAATTTGGGCACTACCTTGCATAATCCTCATACTCCTCACCTTTGAAACATTAAATTGTGGGTGGTACATTATGTGATTCTTATTGGGAATAGAGATACACCTAGGGAAGAAACCTATGTCCTTTAAATTCAAATAATGGACATGAAAAGATAATGATTACTGGATGATGATGTATACCTAATTACTCAATCATGTACAGTGGAAAATATTCAAAATGTTATCAAAAAGAGAGAACAAATAACAACTCCATCCTCTCAAATTAAGTGAAAAGGAATTTGGATGAGGGAAATTAACTTAAAAAAATAGAAAAAACCCATGATTATCATTACTAGAAATTTTGTCCTTACCAACGGTTTTAAACCATTGGGATATCCACTGAAACTATTGGGATAGTATTTCCAAATGATTTTACAATTTATTGGTATGTGAGGTGTGAAAGCAGCTCTATACCAACAGTTCCTAGAGAACCGTTGGCATATATGCTCTAAAATTAATCTATACCAAAAAATCTACTTAAACCGTTTATATATATATATATATATATACCAACAGTTGATGAACCGTTGGTACTAGTGGGTATACTAACGGATTTCAGACCGTTGGTATACATTTTATTCCAACCTGTAGTATACCAATAGATTCAGAACCATTAGAATACATGTATACCAACAGTTTCAGAACCATTGGCATACTCTGTCTTGTTTACCAATGGTTTTAGAACAGTTGGAATACTCTGTCTTGTATACCAATGATTTCAGAACTGTTGGCATACTCTATCCAGCATACTCTGTATGCAGAATCGTTGGTATAAATCTTATATCCCCAAACTGGATAGTCTATAGGTAAAAAACCTGCATCCTTCATGTAGACAGAATTCTTGTAAATAGCCTGCATGTAAACCCCTAATTCCAAATATGTAAACCCCAACCTGTAAAACTATAAACCAGCACCCCTCCAATATATTTCCGAACCTGTAAAACTGAAAATCTGCACCTCTCCAAGATAAAAAATTCTTGTTAAACTGATCTTTAAGATAAATACAAAGTGTTAATAGTTTAAAGATAAATATTTACAAAAGGTTTTGTAAATTTTAAGAAGCCAGTAGTTGTAGAGATTAAAAATCCAAAGGAAATTTTGGAGATATATTAAAGAAACTGGTTAGTTAATAGAGATTGAAAATCCAAAGGAAATTTTGGAGATATGTTAAATAAACAGGTTGGTTAATTGTAACTAGGTGATAATTAAATTCAATGACCAATTTCTTTCCTTTATTCATTCCATTCTAGTAGAAAAATTTTGGGTTTTCATCCCCTTACTATAATAAATTTTCATAATTCTTAGAAAGTTCAATTTCTCCTTCTTGTATCACTGGATATTTCTCCCTTTTAAAATCCCCAGTCTTCTTGGGATTTCTATTACCAATCCTTTTCCACTCTATGAATCATCATCATTTGGAGGCCCTTCACCTAATTCTAAGAATCTGTTCTGAAGTGAAACTCCCTTGAAAATGGCTCTGTTGACATCACCCTCTTTATAGGCCTCCACTTCTTCCATGTTCTGTGAACCTTCATGGTATGCCTCTTTTTTCCCAATATCCAAGCCAAAAATACCATATCTGTAGGTCATAGATGAAGGACCAGATCACTAACCCACTGGTCGACCTCAAGCCACACAAAACCTGCATGAGGTTTTGAAACATCCAAAGTGAAGCAGTTGGAGGATCTCGATTCCAATGAAAGTCATAGGACTACCGAAATAAATGGATTGAATCTGTTTGGTGAGTTTGAAACCACCGAGAGAAATGGATTCCATAGAAAGGGGGACAAACATATTTCTCCCCAACGATTTCATCCATCTTCAAATCGTCCCAAAATTGGGAAGAATTTGGTTAATAGACAAACTAGAAGTCACACACTTTACTTTTGAGGGTTTTATAAATACCGATAAACTATGGTCATAAAAATATGAAGAATATAGGATGATCGAAATAATATAACACCTTAACAAATTGAAAATTTCCTTAAGATTGATTCTATATGATTGATTCCTATGGAATGTATGGTTAACTTCACCTTATGAAGAGAGTTTCAATAAAAAACATGGAAAAAACATGGTGTAGTAATCACCATAAGAAATTATGTAATGTTAAATTGAAAATAATTTGCAAGAAATATAAAGAAAATATGGTGTTTAAGGCTCTGGAAGCAGATGAGAAAATGGAAGGAATAAATGTGTGATTACTAAAGAAGTAAAATTAGTCTTAGATAAATGCATCAGATGAAGAGATAGTTCAAGTAGGATATGTGTAATTTTGGGTGTGTGACATCAATATTATTTTTTTGGACCTTTGAATGTAGTACATGAATAATGAAACCTGATATGGGTTTTGGAATGTAGGGTGGATTTGGTTCTGATGAAGAGAACTTGAGTGCTTGTGGTTTACCATTGTGGTTGGCTTCTAGAGGGATGGACGTGTTTCGGTGCCTATCCTGTGCAATCTATATTAAAATGGGTGGTGCATAAACTTCAAAATTATATCATGACAATAATAGGTGCTCAAGGAAATGTGGGTTGATGTGGTTTTATTCGAAAACTTTCTCTTTTGGTGGAGACTGTGCATGGAAGATTTGGTTTTGCTAGGAAGCACATGAGGGTGCCTGGTTTTCATTAAATGAGAATCACTTGGAGTGTTGGTGTTTTTCTAGTGCATGTGGTTACTAGGGGTAGGACCATTTAGAGGGCGTAGGATGAGTTTCTTGAGTAGGGAAGAAAACTATGAGTAGGCGGATGAATGATTTCGATGTGATGATATTATCATGGGTAGGGATTCCCAAGTCTTTTAAATAACTTTGACATGACCATGTAGTGATTGGAAAAATCTGAAATAGATGACTGTTGGTGGTATTCATCGATAAAATCACTACATACAATTATTTAGTGATGATCATTCCAAAAAAAATAATATATTCATTGGAATAATGGGGGGAAATGGATATATTTCTAGATACCCTACTATCATTTGGACAGATATGAAACATCTTAGGGGTTATAATCATGGAGTGTTTTTGTGAAGCCGCATGGTGGAAACTAAACTGTTGACTATTTATGGGTGAGGTCCTCATAGTGGATCAAATATTGAATAATACATTGGCTTTCATTCAAGGATGTAGGGAATGAGTGATAGTTGATGTCTTCTTTGGTTGCTCAGGTGTAGGAAATATAGAGACCTCTAATTCTCTCTTTAGTAGTGGTTGGAGAGTTCGACAAAGTGGTTGAGGTTTTTTGGGTGAGTTGAGGATGATCAAACTTCTATGGTGGGGAGTGATGTATTTGTTGCAATGATATAATCCTTATTCTATAAAGCTCATAGGTTTGTGGAACTGGATTTGGATTTGTTGCGGTGGAATTATGATTGGATTGGTTGGGGTGGCATTGTGATTCTAGTGAGGAATCCTTGATGTGTGCAATTAGTTTTCATAGGGTGTTTAAATAGAAAATCATTTAGGGTATATGATTAAGCCGACTGTGGGCATGTGATTGGGGAGTTTTCGAAAAGAAATATGAGGTGTGGGTAACTGAGGTGAGTTGTTGCGTGTGGTGGGAAACATATGTGGTTTTAAGTTAGTAGAGGATTTGATACTCAACTACATACACCAAAAAAACCACTGCACACTCAACGACATAATCCTGCATACACTCTTAATAGCAACAAACCCCTTCTATAGCACACAAAAGCACATAAAAACAGGATACTCTTATAACCACGGAATGTACCACAATTATAATCATGTATATGAACCCAATTACCTTATGAAATACAGAATTCATAATTGAATTCTCAACTGGATACATGAAAAATTAATTGTGTAATGAATTCTAAATTATGAATCGATAACACATACAAAATCAATTATGTTGCATACAGAATTACAAATACGTTTGGTCAGTTTTCCATATACCGGTTGTTTTTACATAAAGTGATGTCCACGTTAAACAGAAGACATACAATTAGAGTGATACCAGCCACACCATACCTCGTATTGAGGAGGGTTTGTCTCGTTTACATCGTAGATTACTCTTGAATCGTTTTCATAAAGTATCAACAGAATCTGAATGCGTTTGGTCGGTTTTCCATATGCCATTTGTTGTTTTCACTTAAGATGTTTTCCATTTCAAATAAATGAGGGACACTTTGAGTGGTGTTAGCCACACTGTGCCTTGGATTGAGGCAGGGTTGACTCATACACGTCACATATGAACCACGGATCATTGTGCTAAAGTATCAACACAATCCAAATACGTTTGGTTGGTTTTCCGTATGCCAGTTGTTTTTACATAAAATGATGTCCATTTTAAACAAAATATAGACAACTAGAGTGTTACCTGCCACACCATGCCTCAGATTGAGGCAGGGATGACTCTTAAACGTCATATATGACCCATGGATCGTTTTCATAAATTTTCAATAGAATCTGAATGTGTTTTGTCAGTTTTCCGTATGTCAGTTGTTGTTTTCACATAAAATGTTGTCCATTTTAAATGAACGAGAGACAATTTGAGTGGTGTCAGCCACACCGTTCCTTGTATTGAAGCGAGGTTGACTCGTACACATCACATATGACCCCTGGATCATTCTCATAAATTTTCAACAGAATCCAAATGCATTTGGTCAGTTTTTGGTATGTCATTTGTTGTTTTCACTTAAAATGATGTCCATTTTAAACAAAAGAGAGACCCTTTGAGTGGTGCCGGCCACACCGTTCTTTGGATTGAGGAGGGTTTGACTCATACACATCACATATGAACCATGGATCTTTTTCCTAAAGTTTCAATAGATTTCGAATGCGTTTAGTCAGTTTTCCACATGTCAGTTGTTGTTTTCACTTAAAATGATGTCCATTTTAAACAAAAGACATAAACTTGGAGTGATATCAGACACACCGTGCCCCATATTGAGGCGGGGTTGACTCGAACACATCGCATATGAATCATGAATTGTTTTCATAAAGTATCAATAGAATCTGAATGCATTTGGTCGATTTTCCATATGCCAGTTTTTGTTTTCACTTAAAATGTTTTCCACTTCAACAAAAGGTGAGACACTTTGAGTTGTGTCAGCCACACAATGCCTCAGATTGAGGTGGGGTTGACTCTTAAATGTCACATACGACCCATGGATAGTTGTTCTAAAGTATCAACAAAATCCGAATAGGTTTGTTCAGTTTTCCATATGCCATTTGTTTTTACTTAAAATGATGTCCATTTTAAAAAATAGAGACAGTTAGAGTGATACCGGCCACACTGTGCCTCAGATTGAGGTGGGGTTGACTCATACACTCCACATATGAACCATGGATCATTTTACTAAAGTTTCAATATAATCTGAATGCATTTGGTCAGTTTTCTGTATGTCATTTGGTGTTTTTACTTAAAATGATTTCCTTTTTAAACAAGAGAGAGACACTTTGAGTGGTGTCGGCCACACCGCACTCGGATTGTGGCATGGTTGACTCGCATACGTCAAATACGACCCATGGATCATTGTTCTAAATTTTCAACAGAATCTAAATGTGTTTGATCAGTTTTTCATATGGCAGTTGTTGTTTTCACATAAAATGATGTTCATTTTAAACAAAAGATAGACACTTTGAGTGGTTCTGGCCACACCATGCTTCAAATTGAAGTGGGGTTGACTCATACACATCACATATGACCCATTTATCGTTTACTAAAGTTTCAATAGAATCCTAATGTGTTTGGTCAGTTTTTCATATGTCAGTTGTTGTTTTCACTTAAAATGATGTCCATTTTAAACAAAAGACATACACTCGGAGTGATACCAGCCACACCGTGCCCCAGATTGAGGTGGGGTTTACTCGTACACATCACAAATGACCCATGGATCTTTTTTATAAAGTATCAACACAATATAAATGCATTTGGTCAGTTTTCTGATTGCAAGATGTTGTTTTCACATAAAATCCATTCCATTTCAAATAAAAGTGAGACAATTTGAGTGGTTCCGGCAACAACAACCTTCATATTGAGGCGAGGTTGACTCATACACATCATATATGACCCATGTATCATTTTATTAAAGTTTCAATTGAATCTGAATGCCTTTGGTAGTTTTTTTGTTAGTTATTGTATACACTCAAAATAATGTCCTTTTGAAACAAAAGAGAGACACTTTGAGTGGTTCTGGCCACACCGCACCTCATATTGAGGCAGGGTTGACTCGTACATGTCAAAAATGACCGATGGATCGTTTTAATATAGTATGAACACAATTTGAATGCGTTTGTTCAGTTTTCCATATGCTAGTTGTTTTTACTTAAAAGTGTATCCAATTTAAACAAAAGAAAAACACTTTGAGTGGTACCGGCCACACCATGCCTCCTATGGAGGTAAGGTTGTCTCATACACGTCACAAATGACCAATGTATCCTTGTCCTAAATTATCAACGGAATCCAAAATGCGTTTGGTTAGTTTTCTATATAGACATGTCAAAAATGACCCACGGATCGTTGTCCTAATGTTTCAACAGAATCCGAATGTATTTGGTCAGTTTTCCGTATGTCAGCTATTGTTTTCACTTAAAATGATGTCCATTTTAAACAAAAGTCATACACTTGGAGTGATAACATCCACACCGTGCCCCAGATTTAGGTGGGGTTGACTCGTACACGTTACAAATGACCCATGAATCGTTTTCCTAAAGTATCAACACAATCCGAATGCATTTGGTCAGTTTTTCGTATGCCAGTAGTTGTTTTCACTTAAAATCCTATCCATTTAAAATAAAAGTGAGACAATTTGAGTGGTTTCAGCCACACCATGCCTCTAATTGAGGCTGGGTTTACTCGTACACTTCACAAATTACCCATGAATCGTTGTCCTAAATATCAACAAAATCTGATTGCGTTTGGTCAGTTTTTCATATGCTAGTTTTTGTTTTCACTTAAACTATTGTCCATTTCTAATAAAAGTGAGACAACTTGAGTGGTACTGGACATACCATGCCTTGGTTTGAATATGGGTTGACTCATACACATCACTTGGGCGTTTGGAGTGCTGTCAAGTGCAGATTGATGATCCAGGTGAGTCTAATTATCTCATTCCTTCCTCTTTTCGACTAGGTTTTGCACTCTACTCTCATCTTCTTCTAAAGATCTAAAACCCACTTTCCCGTTGGGATTTAGGGTGAATCTTGAAGAGAGCTTAGATTGAGATCTGGGGTCCAGGGAGGAGGGTTGGGGGTCTATCTGGGGGGCTATCAGGGGGGTTGTCCGGGGTCCAGGGAGGATGGTGGGGGGGTTGTCTGGGGGGCTGTCCGGGGTTCAGGGAGGAGGGTGGGGGAATTCTGGGGGGATGTCCAGGGTCCAGGGAGGAGGGTGGGGGGTTGTCCAGGGTCAAGTAAAGAGGGTGGGTAATGTATCTAAAACTCTCTCTAGGTATCATACATCGAATTGCCACAGGACTGCGAACCACCATGGGGTGTCATCCTAGAGAAGGGCCAAATCATGGAATTAACGCAGAGTGACCACGACATGACCGTGGCGTGACCGTGACATGTTGTCTCGGTCCAACAACATTCGTGGGGCAGCATCTTCCAGCTAATAGCAAATGGAGTGGAAGGAGGCGGAGCAACATTCCAACCATCACCACCCTCCCCATTAACTATGGGTGGGTAATGCATCTAAAACCTTATCTAGGTATCATACATCGAATTATGACAGGACTACGAACCACCACAAGGTGTCATCATGAAGTAGGGCCAAATCATGGTGTGACCATGGAGTGACTGCGGCATGACCGCGACATGACCGCGACATGACCGCAGTGTGACCGCGACCTGTTGGCCCGGTCCAGTGACATCCACGGGGCATAATCTTCTGGCCATGAGGGAAGGGAGCAGAAGGAAGTGGGGCAACATTGAGGCCATCACCTCCCTCCCCATTAACTATGGATGGGTAATGTATCTAAAACTCTATCTAGGTATCATAAATCGAATTCCGACAGGACTGCGAACCGCCACAGGGTGTCGTCCTGGAGTAGGGCCAAATCAGGGCATTACCGCGGCGTGACCATGACATGACTGCGGTGTGACCGTGGCGTGACTGCGGCGTGTTGGCCCGGTCCAGTGACATTCGCGGGGAAACATCTTCTAGCCAGGATTTAAATAAATCCTATCTAGTTGTCCTACAAATTATAGAAACCGATCTTATGTTATAAAAAATAGACTTTTGATTTGGGATTTTGGTATGATAAAGAAATATATTTTATATTCATTGTTTTTAAAATTGAAATTAGGTATTTGAAACTACTGATTGAGAGTCAAATTATTCAGGTGTATTACTTATCAATGGTATATGAATTTCTTAGAACTCTAATAATAAAACCTCATTCACCTTGAGAACAATAGAATTTGAGTATGATTTAACATCTCAGGAAGCAACACAAATCTTATGGGAGAATTCATATATATAAAAAATTAGATGTGCATCGGGGCCAGTAAAACACCCTAAATAGTGTTAAGATAAAGCTTATGGTGGGGGGTACCATATGCCTTTCATGTGTTAAACAATGACACCATCATTGTTTTTAGATATATAGGCTCGGGTAAACACTCATATGGGTGGATAAGAAGCCAGGAAATCACCGACACGAGTTTCTCCATAAGATAAGGTCACAACGGACATGATAGAACAAATAAACTATTTAATATGTTATAACAAGGTATAGTCAGAAGGTTACAGTGAGCGGTACAATGACACAATGTTTAAAGGGAAACAAAATGAAGGAAAAGAATCATACACCCTAAATTATCACTATGTGTTTTTATAGACAACGCACCTCCATTGGAGGGGTTTTATTATAAAAACATGACTTTATTTATCAAATGAAATAATTATATTAAAGAACACTTATTCAAGATATGAAATTCAATATAATTAAGAAGAATTAAGAGAGAATATAAATTCAATTTAAAGCATTCCTAAATTAAAGAGGCTATGAGAGGGACTCTACCTCAAGGTGGAACCAAGCCCTCCACTTTGGCTCTTGGAGCTTTCTAACTAAAATCTTATGCTCCTCCACTAGGTATACACACCTTCACACACATTCACGGAAACCTAGCCTCTATGCACACACCCACATGGCCATGAGCATGTGAAAGTGGATCCTTGTACATATGCTTATATGCATATATCAGTCTCCACTCACCTCTGTATGAATTTATACATATATACATGGGCACACCTTTCCCCGTAAGTGCATAATCATTACCATGGGTGACTATAAACGTAACGGGGGAACCCACATACATATAATTACTTACCTATGCACACGCAGGTGAGTCGCCCTTCACTTGGCGACTTGAAACCAATGACTAGGGATCAACGCACTACAAAAAGGATATTAAGAACCTTAAAACACATGAAGGATGCTACATAACCAGTGAGAAACCAAAAATGGCATTAAATCTTTACCTAGATTGGCAGTGGAGAACCAAATCCACTCTAACCAACACAAAATGATCCAACGCCCTATCAAAAAAATAATATGGAGTAAAAAACACTAAATCCAAAAATACATGAGGTGCGAGAGAAGTAGTAACCATAGAATCCTACCTCAGATCAAAGCTAGTGGACTGAATCAATATGAACTCTTTGTGGAACCCTTCACAGAATATAACTACCCTCTGTCCGTAGAAAGAAGTCAAAGATCTAAGTGATCAATGCGATAAAGAGAACAATATAAAAACTAAACTAAAACATACCTGTCTCCTATGACTATACCTGTCGCCGCCCAACATATAAGTACCACAGTGCCCCATGGGTCAAATCATGTTCCTGTAAGAAAAGGGGAAACAGATCAATGTTTCAAAGTGATACCATCAAATAATACATTCCTATTAATTAACAATTAATCATCTTATTAATGGTATATAATCAATTTGTCCCAAGTTTCAGCTTAGTTTTGTTTTGTTCGATACAAGTGATGAGGTCTTATTATTTTTGGTTGTTATGTTTACACTTGAGATATTTATTTAAAAATGATGCATGTATTTGGATATTTATTTATGGTTTTAGTTATTAGCCTGTTGCTATGGGGCCTAACCACTAGAATAATTCTTGGAATGTAGGGTTCAGTTGACATTTATGCACTTTAATGTGATTGATGTCACTAACAATGAGGATTTAGGTCAAGTAAAATATCCCTAAAAGGATTGGTCCTTGTAGTGATAGGTGTGGAAATTGTACATCTAGCATTTGATAAGGAAATACTTATAAGGATGGATCGGAATCTTGGTAGGTTCTTAGAGTGGGATGGTCTCTCTTACTATATAAATTTTTTTATGAAAGGTTTTACTCCATTTAGTGATTCAAGATTTCAACTAACGAGATGAAGGATGAGATGCTAGTGTGGGTATTGGGTATTGTTAGGCAGATCGACATTATAATGCCAAGAGGCTTGGTGTGATTTAGCTTAGGATGGAACCTGGTTAGTGGGATTAGGTTAAAATACATGATTTTGATGAGGTTCTTGACCGGATTATTGAGAATATAATGTAGATGGGTTCAACATGGTGTGATTTTGTGACTAGGACAATCATAAGGTGAATAATCCTCTTTGTCTAGTTGGATGATGAGATGTGCATCAAGGCATGGGATAATCCTTGAGAGAATAGTCTAGACTATGTGACTGAGAGGATATACTAGGATAGGTTTGATAGGACCGAGTGAGTGGACAACCCAAGAAAGAATGACACGATGTATGGAGACACTTAGAGATACTTGGGGTTATTTATTCTATCTCATGGAGACACTTGGGTTTATTACATGACTCTAACATACTCTAGAAATGTTCCCAAACAATGTTTTAGAAAAACAATTCCATCTCATGGAGGAACCCAGGGATCCTCTATCTTTTAATGTTTCCTCACACTCACACCTCATGGTATTACAGTATACAAGTGATCTACATCAACTAGTCAGGATAGCGTCACTACCATCCATCCGTAGAAAGAAGTAAAATACCCAAGTGGCCAGTGCGATAAAGAAAATAAAATAAAAACTAAACAAAATCATACCTGTATCCTGTGACTATACATGTCACCACCCAACATATAAGAACCACAACGCCACATGGGTCAAATCATGTTCCTATAAGCAC
Source organism: Viscum album (assembly GCA_963277665.1). Taxonomy (NCBI): domain Eukaryota; kingdom Viridiplantae; phylum Streptophyta; class Magnoliopsida; order Santalales; family Viscaceae; genus Viscum; species Viscum album. Next base: position 466,669,774 of record OY728142.1, on the reverse strand, counting down.
GGGGGAAACAAATCCATGTTTCAAAATGATACTATCAAAAAGTAAATTCCTATTAATTAACAATTAATATTCCTATAAATGGTATATAATTAGTTTCGCTCGAGTTTCAACTTAGTTTGGTTTTTTTCAATATAATTTTGATTGGGATGTTACATGGCTACACCATTACTAAAGGGTCAAGATGGTTTTTGGTGTAAATTTATTGTGGAATGGAAGGATGACAACATTATTATAGGTGATTCCAACTAATCTTCAATTACCAAAACTTCTTAGAGGAGCTTAAACAAGCTAGATCTTGAGGTCTCTTAGATATTGTGTCCCGAACCAGGCCGGGTCGTCATCCGACCCAACGCCCGCCCCGGTCCGCGACATGGACCGAAGGGCGTTCTCGATCCCCACGGGCTGGCAACTAGTGTCGGGCATCAAAAGAAACCAGTTGGGAACGGTTTGGCCCATGACAAAGATAAGCAAACATAAACTGAACAAGAAGATAAATAACGGAAAACAAACTGAACGACGTGGCAGCAGAAAAAGGAATAAACAAAGAAACGCGACATACCTCAGGTGACCCCGTGGATCACCATGGTACGACAACCACCCACTCCCAAAATCGATCCAAGACTGAAACCTACAACTGAAAGGTAAAGTAGGCGTGAGCACCAAGATGCTCAGTAGGAAAGCCAAAAACAACCACGTCCTATGCCTCTGCCTTTATTAAGAAATCCACTATGCCAGTTTGGAAATAAGATATAATAAAATAGTGTTTCTCCTTTTCAAATTCAAGTAACGAGTTTTCATTTTCAGGTAAAGCCTTTTTACTCCCACTACATTTTCAAAATAGGTTTCAAGCATGCATTAACATTTCAAAATGAAAAGAAACCAATTTGGATTAAAATATGGTTTTCACAAACAAGGCATCAAGTATGAAACAACTGAAAGAAAGTTAAATCGTTAGCAGCATGAAAAAAATGAGCACCATGGGTAATCCCTATAGGCAGCTAAAACAAGTGGGAACTTAAAGACCTCATACCTCAGTGAAACGTGGATTAGAAGGCCACGACCCTCAGATAACGTGGCTTAGAAGGCAACGACCCTCAGAAAACGTGGCTTAGAAGGCCACGACCCTCAGAAATTCATATGTTTAGTTAGTGTTGTTGTGTCAATCCTGCTAGAAAAACCAGGACGAACCTCTGCCGTGTCATCTAGCGTACTAGTCCTGGTCACCCACCTAGATACCCGGGTTTACCATTGTGCTCTATTCCAAAAATGTGGTGAGCTTTTATCAAAAGAAAAGAAATGAACGTCACACTTTCTTTATCCGAAAAACTCACTAAACCTCTCACCACCGTTCTCCCTCCTTAAGCGCATTCCCCTCTTTCACATTACATAAAGAATAAGCCCCAACACTAGGCACATATTCGTACACTCAACATACAAGTCATTTTCTAAAACCAAGGGGTTTTCCTTAGGAGGGGTTTTTCCAATTTTACAAACCATTTCAAAAGGGCCAAACAGGCTTTATGGATTCACAAATAATAGTTTTAATTTTTGAACATATAATCATCTAAACTCTTTAAAAAAACCTTTTAGAAATCCCAATTTAACAATCTACATGTTACATATAAATAAAAACAAGCTTCAACTGTTTCTTAAAATTATGCAATTAATTTATGAGAGTCCAAATGGCATTTGTAATACATTACATTTTTTTTCCAAAAAGATGCATAACTATTATTAGAGAATGCACCCAGATTTCATAACATGTAAATATAACTTATATATACATATAACATATTTTCAAAGAAAGCAAGCAATTATGAAATTCAAACTAAAGGCATAGGCATAGGAAACCTACCTCAAGACATGCAGCTTTTGACAAGGGTAACCCGAGACCGCTTCACCACCATACATATACATTTTCATGCATATGCATATACACAGGTCCTTACTGCCGACGACCCGAACCCCCGAGGAAGGGACCACTAGCTGTACATACAATTTATTGAAGGAATTAAACAATTAAACAATTTATAAAGCATTTGAAATATCACATTAAAGGTTTATACAAACAACGCACTCAAACATCCTTCCTAATACCAAGCGCACCATGACGCAACACCAAAACATGATAAAACAGACTTTGAAGCACTTGTGTGACATGATAAACCCACAACAAGGTTTATAAAACACTACGAAAAGCTCAGCACAAGTTTTCACAAAATCGGAATATTCATATTAAATGAACACACTACGAAACACATATAAATCGTACTAAACCATAAGTGAAACTATATTCGCACCAAGAAAAATAATCAATGAGTATACTAAATTAATTAAATAAGAAAATTATTTTGTCAAACAACAAATATATACGGAAACACATACCTTCGGTATCCAAACTTCGCAAACTCGGCACGCAAACTCCGCCGCATGACAACCACACCACAAACAACATAATTAATCCCTAAAACAAGCAATCAGAGCAATTACACCGTAATCGGACCAAACACGAATCCAAAATATCAAAATCAAACAAATTACAACAGCAAAAATAATCCAATAAACTCTCAAATGAATAAAATCAACAAAATGTAGAAAAACAAACCTGCGATGAGGGAACAGGATGCTGGTTCGAGCTAAAGGGGGATTTCGGGGTTGCGGCGCGCCTGAAAAATTCAGTCGGAAGAAGGGAGGTGTGGTCCAGATGGTGTGAGGCTGCAGGGAGCCGCTGATTTGGTACTGGGCGCACTGCAAGGTGGTGCGAGGCAGCGGGTAGAGAGGAGGGCGTCGGTCCAGGTGCGCGTCGCCGGAGGGGATTGAGAGTGGCGTTCCAGTGAGGGAGGAGCCACGACGGGTGAGTGTCAGGGTGACGTCGGACGAGAGAAGGAGGGGTGGCGTTGGATAGGAACAGGTTAGGGGAGGCCCAGCGACGGTCAGCGTGGATGGGTAGAGAGGGAGGGAGACGGCGGCACAGGGCTGGGCGGCGCTACATCGCGGCTCATCAGGAGGGTCCGGCCGAGAGGGAGTTGATGCGAGGGAGCAGGAGGGCGGAGGAAGTCCGTGCTGGAGGAGAATGTAAGGGATGGATGTGCGGCGCGCTAGGGTTGCAGGGGGAGGGGGTTCCGCGCGGGGAGAGGGGAGAGCAAGGAGCGGGGGAAAATGAAAAAAAGAGTGAAGGAAATGGAGGGGGGGATAAATAAAATAAAAAGAAAATATAATTAAGATAAAAGAATAAGAAAAAATCTAATTAATAGTAAAAAAATTAATAAAAAAAGATTAATAATAAAATAAAACCAATATAATAAAACGACCAAATAAAATTATTAACTGAAAAATAATAATTATAATTTTAAACAAATTAAAATATTAACTTAATTAATAATAATACTAAAAATAAAACTAAAAGAACAAAACCAACCAAAATAATAACATCGTTCTTAATCGAGGTTGGACACTATGCATGGTCGTGTGCATGGTCACACGCTCGATCACTAGAGCAGTGCGTGCTCGGTTGCATGCACGGTCGCACGCCTAGTTGTGCGGCCATGTAAAAATAAATTTAATAAAATAGAATAGTCTCTTACTAAGAATGGGAACCGACCATAGTCGCGGGCAAGGTCGTGCACCCCAATAATGACACAATTAATAATAAAACATTGTCTAAATGGGATTGGGCACTACAGACGGTCGCGCGTACGGGTGCACACCCATATAAGATCCCAAATCCATTTTAAAATAGAACCGATTCAAACCGCAACTCAAAATAAAGACCCAAAATATTTAAGTTAATATAATGCATTGGTCGGGGTGTGACAATTCTCCCCACCACAAAAACTTTATGCCCCCAGAAAGTCACCAAGTCAAACGAGGAAACAAACTGAAGTTTGAAACTAAATGTGGCCAACAAAATCACAACTCGGCATGACTTTTCACTCCATCAGTCACACCCGACCAACTCTAAGGGGAACTGAAAAGAAAAGAACCATCAGGAAACAGGGAGGGTTCTCCCCACCACAAGAACCCGACTAGCACAACCGACATTGAGAATCTTAGCATGAGCTAACTCTGGAACTGTCAACTTGATCCAAGAGGAAACCTCCACATAGACCACGCCTTGAAGAAGGCACTTCAAGATTCATGGTGGGTCTTCCCACCACTAAAGGACTGACCAGCTTTAACCAGTGATCACATACCAGTACGAAAAACCCAGCACACACCGACCCATGAACTATCCGCATAAACTAGACCCCCCACCACATGGGGTCATCGACGAAAGACCCCAAACTGAGTAGCGGACCCACCCCTATTCATTATTTCCCAAGACGCAAGTGTCTCCAAAACGAGTACTTCCTAAAACAAGAATGGGTCACCAAAAGAGCTAGCCACATGAGAGAGATAATCATCTTGAGACTCACAGCCATAAAGAGACAACTCCAAAGCTCATATTTGAGGAGGCGCAACTACTAAAATTACAAGAAAATGATACCACCACACCTCCTTACTGCCAAAGTGGGGTATTCAAGGAAAAAAGACCACAATGAGGCAACGAGTCCTCTACGCCACTTACAACAGTACAGAACTTTCAAAGATGAGAGAGCTACAACAAGGAAATTCATACCGTCCCCATTTCATCATTGGAGATAAAAATTAAACCAAGGTTCCCCACACCAAATGATTCCTGACTGCGTGTAAGGATTCGCTCTGAGACCTTTGGTTGAAGCTCTGATGTCTTGAACCATCTGCTACCCCGTAGTTAGGAGCTGACATTCTCCTGTCGAGACTCCTCCTGACGAAGCCGCTAGTAGAACCTCTCTAAGTTTCCCAAACAGCCACACCGACAGCTCGTCTTTAATGGATGATGATGACAAGGTGTCTTAAAGTACCCAAACTGAGCACACTAGAAGCAAACAAGGGGGTGGTCCAACTAATAGGCGATGGAATTGACAAGAATACTTGTCTGAGACAGGTTCCTCCGATTGGCTCTCACATAATGGGGAACCATCCCAAACACCAAAGGGAACCGGTCATTGAACAATAGACGAAGACCCCACACAAGAGAAACTTTAACTGATTGTATGACATTATCTTTGGAGAAAAGGGAACCAACTTCTTGAGATGCCCAACGTAAGCCTTCACTATTCATTGGCATTGCTGGACACTCACTAGTTCTGCCACTTCCCTTTCCTTCACTTCCTTGGGTATAAACCATCTGACGAGAGTCGTCTTAAACACCTTCCAAGACATACCATCATGAAACGACTCTGGGATTATTTCCTCCACCAATCCAGAGTTTCACCTTCAAACGAACCCAAACCAAGACGGACTCTCATAGTTTTGGGAGTTTCCAATAAACTGGAAACACCAACGATTTCACCAAGCCAGTCTGCTACCTTCGATAGATCACTATCACTACATATTCTGGACAATAAATGAAAAGAATTCAATTCTACCACTTCGCTATGAGTCTGGGTAGAACCAACAACTAGAAGTGACTCACTAGAACCTTCTGGGACTTTTCTGGGTGGCATACTAAAAAAAAGAGGCACAAATCCGAATCAAAACTCATCAAAAATAAAAATTCCACACCTCAATCACAAACGAAAGCTCGAACTCAAATCACTATTCCAACCACAATTCAATACGTCAAAACCAAGAACTCACGAAAAAGAATACCCAACACGAAAGAGAACGCTAAACAATTTCTCACTCACTTTTCTAAACATTTAAAAAACCCCTTTTTGAAAACCATTTTTCAGCAAACAAAACAACATAGATATCCACCATTGATATCCCATGAAGCCTCACACATACATATACATGTTCTAGCTCAAGCACCCATCCAATCACATCACCAATTTCCCCACTTGCCACATGCGCACCTCAATGTATGTGATCACTCATAGGAATACCAAGGGTCAATTCAAAACACTTCTCATTTCCAAAACATACCATTAAGCACACATCACAAATTTCCAACCAATTTGAAAAAGTAACTTATCATCAAAGCAGTACATTTCCAATTTACAAAACATTTTCTAATTCACATTCCAAAAAGTGTTACTGATATTCCAAAACAACTTCCAAAACACCTCCAATTTTTCCTTTTAAAACCACACATTTGTTAAAAGAAAACAATTTCCATTTCAAAACCACTTTTCCACTCTAACACCACACTCCCATTTGAAACCACCTTCACAAAAATCCGTTTTCATTTTTTAGATGTACACACACCAACCAAAATGAAGGTTAAACATACCTCACATCAAAACATCCAAAAATAAGGGACTAGTGGTTACACCAACCTGGTAACATGGCTTAGCAGGCCATGCTCTAAGTGAGCATCAACCACAGGATGCATCTTGAACCGTGCACTCGGGCCGTACATGGGTCTCTACTCCATTCAGGCTCATCGCGTAACACTGGCTCACTTCCTTGGTCATCACTCATCCACACATACCAATCCAATGAAGAAAATTCAAATCCCGGACTACCCCTGGAAACTCAAGTCTCGGGACAGGCAAGGGTTCATGACGTCCTTCCCACACCTACCTATCGAGTCCCGGAACACTTAATAACCAAGCTACATGACACCCCAAATAAAAAGGGAACCTCTGATACCATTTTTTCACGAACCAGGCCGGGTCGTCATCCGACCCAATGCCCGACCCGGTCCGCGACATGGCCTGAAGGGCGTTCCCGATCCCCACGGGCTGGCAACTAGTGCCGGGCATAAAAAAACCAGTTGGGAATGGTTTGGCCCATGACAAAGATAATCAAACATAAACTGAACAAGCAGATAAATAAAGGAAAACAAACTGAACGACGTGGCAGTAGAAAAAGGAATAAACAAAGAAACACGACATACCTCAGGTGACCCCGTGGATCACCACGGTACGACAACCACTCACTCCCAAAAGCGATCCAAGACTGAAACCTGCAACTGAAAAGTAAAGTAGGCGTGAGCACCGAGATGCTCAGTAGGAAAGCCAAAAACAACCATGTCCTATGCCTCCACCTTTATTAAGAACTCCACTATGCCAGTTTGAAAATAAGATATAATAAAATAGTGTTTCTCCTTTTCAAATTCAAGTAACGAGTTTGCATTTTCAGGTAAATCCTTTTTACTCCCACTACATTTTCAAAATAGGTTTCAAGCATGCATTAACATTTCAAAATGAAAAGAAACCAATTTGGATTAAAATATGGTTTTCAAAAACAAGGCATCAAGTATGAAACAGCTGAAAGAAAGTTACATCGTTAGTAGCATGACAAAAATGAGCACCATGGGTAATCCCTATAGGCAGCTAAAACAAGTGGGAACCTAAAGACCTCGTACCTCAGTGAAACATGGCTTAAAAGGCCACGACCCTCAGATAACGTGGCTTAGAAGGACACGACCCTTAGAAAACGTGGATTAGAAGGCCACGACCCTCAGAAATTCATATGTTTAGTTGGTGTTGTTGCGTCAATCCTGCTAGACAAATCAGGACAAACCTCTGCCGTGTCATCTAGAGTACTAGTCCTGGTCACCCACCCAGATACCTGAGTTTACCATTGTGCTCTATTCCAAAAAGGTGGTGAGATTTTATCAAAAGTAAAGAAATGAACGTCACACTTTCTTTATCCGAAAAACTCGCTAAACCTCTCACCACCATTATCCCTCATTAAGCACATTCCCCTCTTTCACATTACATAAATAATAAGCCCCAACATTAGGCACATATTCGTACACTCAACATACAAGTCATTTTCTAAAACCAAGGGGTTTGCCTTAGGAGGGGTTTTTCCAATTTTAAAAACCATTTCAAAAGGTCCAAACATGATTTATGGTTTCACAAATAATAGTTTTAATTTTTGAACATATAATCATCTAAACTCTTTAAAAAAACCTTTTATAAATCCCAATTTAACAATCTACATGTTACATATAAATAAAAACAATCTTGAACTCTTTCTTAAAATGATGCGATTAATTTATGAATGTCCAAATGGAATTTTTAATACATTACATTTTTTTCCAAAACAAATGCATAACTATTATTAGCGAATGCACCCAGATTTCATAACATGTAAATATAACATATATATATATATATATAATATATCTTCAAAGAAAGCAAGAAATTATTAAATTCAAACTAAAGGCATAGGCATAGGAAACATACCTCAAGACATGCAGCTTTTGACAAGGGTAACTCGAGACCGCTTCACCGCTATACATATATGTTTTCATGCATATGCATATACACATGTCCTTACTGCTGACGACCTGTACCCCCGAGGAAGGGACCACTCGCTATACATAAAAGTTAATAAATGAATTAAACAATTAAACAATTTATAAAGCATTTGAAATATCACATTAAAGGTTTATACCAACAATACACTCAAAAATACTTCCTAATACCAAGCGCACCATGACGCAACACCAAAACATGATAAAACAGACTTTGCAGAACTTGCGTGACATGATAAACCCACAGCAAGGTTTATAAAACACTACGAAAAGCTCATCACAAGTTTTCACAAAATCGAAACATTCATATTAAATGAACACACTAAGAAACACATATAAATCGTACTAAACCTTAAGTGAAACTATATTCGCACCAAGAAAAATAATCAATGAGTATACTAAATTAATTAAATAAGAAAATTATTTTGTCAAAAAACACATATATGCGGAAACACATACCTTTGGTATCCAAACTTCGCAAACGCGGCACGCAAACTCCGCCGCACGACAACCACACCACAAACAACATAATTAATCCCTAAAACAAGCAATCGGATCAATTACACCATAATCGGACCAAAAACGAATACAAAATATCAAAATCAAACCAATTACAACACCAAACATAATCCAATAAACTCTCAAACGAATAAAATCAACTAAATGAAGAAAAAAAACCTGCGACGAGGGAGCGAGATGCTGGTTCGAGCTAAAGGGGGATGTCGGGGTTGCGGAGCGCCTGAAAAATTCAGTCAGAAGAAGGGAGGTGTGGTCCGGATGGTGCGAGGCAGTAGGGAGCTGCTGATTCGGTACTGGGTGCGCTGCAAGGTGGCATGAGGCAGCGAGTAGAGAGGAGGGCGTCGGTCTGGGTGTGTGTCGCCGGAGGGGATTGAGAGTGGCGGTCCAGTGAGGGAGGAGCCGCGACGGGTGAGTGTCGGGGTGATGTCGGACGAGAGAAGGAGGGGTGGCGTTGGACATGAGCAGGTCGGGGGAGGCCTAGAGACGTTCAGTGATGATGGGTAGAGTGGGAGGGAGACGGCGGCGCAAGGCTGGGTGGCGCTACATCGCGACTCATCGGGAGGGTCCGACCGAGAGGAGGTGACGCGAGGAAGCAGGAGGGCGGAGGCAGTCCGTGCTGGAGGAGAATGTAAGGGATGGATGTGCGGCGTGGCAGGGTTGTAGGGGGAGGGGGTTCCGTGCGGGGAGAGGGGAGAGCAAGGAGCGGGGGAAAATGAAAAAAAATAGTGAAGGAAATGGAGGGGGGATAAATAAAATAAAAATAAAATATAATAAAGATAAAATAATAAGAAAAATTATAATTAATAGTAAAAAAAATTAATAAAAAAAGATTAATAATAAAGTAAAACCAATATAATAAAATGAACGAATGAAATTATTAACTGAAAAATAATAATTATAATTTTAAACAAATTAAAATATTAACTTAATTAAGAATAATACTAATAATAAAACTAAAAGAACAAAACCAACCAAAATAATAGCATCGTTCTTAATCGAGGTTGGACACTATGCATGGTCATGTGCACGGTCACATGCCCAGTCACTAGAGCAGTGCGCGCTCAGTTACGTGTGCGGTCGCACGTCTAGTTGTGCGGCCATGTAAAAATAAATTTAATAAAATAGAACAGTCTCTTACTAAGAATGGGAACCAGCCACAGTCGCGGGCAAGGTCGCGCACCCTAATAATGACACAATTAATAATAAAACATTTTCTAAATGTGATTGGGTGCTACAGACGGTCGCGCGTACGGGCGCACACCCATATAAGATCCCAAATCCATTTTTAAATAGAACCGATTCAAACCGCAACTCAAAATAAAGACCCAAAATATTTAAGTTAAAATAATGCATTGGTCGTGGTGTGACATATTGAGTAGGAAAAATTGTTAGTGATTGAATATGAATCAACATTCACAAATTTGGTAAGTATATGTCAAATCATATTATCAATATAAGGCTTAAAGAATGAAGATTTGTGATGAAGCTATGACTAATGATGTGATCATGGACCAGTTTTCTGAGCTTTCTCAACTCTATATTTGTTGTTAGTATGATGTCTTTAGAAAATATAGGTTTTAAAGGAACATGGAAGGGGATTTATTTTATTCCTCATTCAGGTGGAGGGAATACATCATTTAGCAGCTAGAAGATGAAGTATAAGCAACTGCATGGGTGATCAACCATTAGTTAAATTAGTTGTTTCTTTAAATAAGAATTCTTATGTATATAAATACAGTATTAAGAGCCTCGATAGACCCTTAAACACTAATATGATTATTCGACCATAGATTTCCAAAGGATTGATTATAAGTATGTTTCATGGGAGTCATGGAGTCTAATGATGGTAAATGAATGTAAATAGATTAACATAGTAGACCTGTAGATATGGTATTCACAAGACACCTAGGTTTAGATAAATTTTTTTAGTGATTTTATGGAAATGAAATCACCCTGTCACTAGGTCTCCAAGTGGATAAGATATTGATTGGGATATGAGTGGTCTAACATATGTCTTATAATTTTGATGATATGTGTATGGACTGCATGAGGGGTTAGATCATGTAAAATATTCCTAAGAGGACTGGGCCTTATGGTGATAGATGTGGCAATTGTACATCTAGTGTTTGATGAGGAAATACTTATGAGGATGGATTGGAATCTTGGTGGGTTTCTTAGAGTGATATGGTCCCTCAAAGTCTATAAAATGTATTATGAATGGTTTTACTCCATTTAATGATTCAAATTTCAACTAAAGAGATCAAGGATGAGATGCTAGTGTGAGTATTGGGTATTATCGGACATATTGGCATTATAATGCCAAGAGACTTGGTGTGTTAGTGGGGCTGGTTATAATACATGATTTTAATGAGGTTCTTAACTGTATTCTTGAGAATATAATTAAGGAATGTTCGACATGCCGAGAGAAGACTATAGTGTGTGGGATTAGGATTATGAGATAATCCTTGAGAGATGAGTCAATACTATGTGTATGAGAGGATAGAATATGATATGTTTGATATGACTGGGTGAGTGGCCAACCCATGCGAGGAGGATACGATGTACGGAGAAACTTGGGGTTATTTACGCTATCTCATGGAGACATTTGGGGTTTTTTAATGACTCCAACATACTCCATAAATGTTCTCACACAATGTTTTAGAAAAACAAATCCATCTCATAGAAGACCTGATGACTACTCTAGCTTCCATTGTTTCTTCACACAAACAAGTGAGAAACCTCGCCAACTGACCATAATTAAAAAATAGTGATTTCATAGTCAAATAAGTGGTGGAAAAGACAAACTAGTAACTGTATAATCATACAAGTTGCCACATGGAAAATAAATCAAATGCATGATCAAATAAGTGAAACCATGAATAAAGCTATAATTTTCAAATGTAAAAGGCTCTAATCACCCTCTTGAAACTCCAAACCTCATAAAACACAATGGGTTTTATAAATTTGGGACCCTATAATAGATATCTCTCAAAAATTAATGTCTTTTATAATTTAAAACAAACTTGAAAAGGAGAGAGAGGGGCCTGAACATCCACCCTATGATATAACTCCCAAGGATCTCATTATATAAAAGAACATAGATTCACATCAGATGAACAAGGTTCATAACCATGAAAAATAATTAAATAACCAAAAAAACACTCTTGTGTGAGATGCCTCTAAAAAAAGGCAAATCCATTAAAAATCATCACATCAAAGAAGAGAAACGAACTCATAAAACAGTATAAAGTCAAACACATTGTATCAACAGAAAGGAAACAAGAAAAGAATCTAAATATTGAAGATCACCCCTCAAAAAAAATTGGGTTATTGATTATAATAAAAATTTCCTGTAGTTATTGGGTTTCATGTATGCATATGTGGAAAAAAAAAACATTGATTCAATGTACAGGTGAACTCAATGTATTGTTGAATCACCCTCCTTTGGATAATTTTGTAAAGGAATGAATCATCAAAAGAGCTAAAATAAATCACATAAAACATTGGAAATGAATGGTATATATCCTAAATTAATCATATAAATACTAATAATAACTCATAATTAACCTTAATTAAAGCTTACAGAGAGTTAGAATTGATGCTTATACAGTAGAAGGGGGATTCGTGAGCGACCATGAGCGCAGAGCTGCGAACGGCGAGCGGGAGTCCGGATGGGAGGAGGATAACTCAAGGGGGATGAGAGCGACAACAATGATGGGAGGAGAAAAGCATCCCTATAGGGTTTAGATAACTATGGCTTGAAGGGGGGTGTGTGAGTGCCAATGAGCGGGGAGCGGCGAGTGGCGAGTGGCGATCGGCGAGTGGCGAGTGGCAAGGGGTGGTCGGGATGGGAGTGGCGGCGATAAGTTGTCGGTATGGGAGAGACGGTGAGGACTGGAGGAGTATGTGAGTGGCACCCAAGGTTTGGAGAAGTGTGGCTTAGGGATAGAAGAAGTATCTCGATGGAAAAGTGATTTTAGATAGATATATCCCAATGGTTCATTTGAACATTGGGGAAAACTGATGGTGAAGTGACACTCTCCACTGTATATAATAAAGACATGAGGTTTACCTAGAGGGTATGGGGAAACATTCTATAAGTGTTCATTATAGAGTTTAGTTTCAATACATCTTATCACCCTATGATAGATGGTCTGTATAAAATAGCCATTCATACTCTAGAGGATATATTGAAATCATGTTCAATGTATTTCCAAGGATGTTTGGATTGACACCTCCCCATAGCAGAGTTCTCATAAAATAAAATTTCCTAGTCTAGTATTCTAATAAAACCTTATAAGGATCTATATGGGAAGAGGTGTAAGACTCTAACATGTTGGGATAAAGTTGGAGAACATGAGATGATGGTACCAGATCTTATCCAAGAGATGATAGAAAATGTTCAAACCATTCTATGCAATATGAAATAATCACAATGTCAATAGAAAAGTTGTGCATATAATCATGGATAAGACCTAGTGTTTGAGGTTATAGATTATTTATTACTTTATATATTAGGATGGAAAAATTTCATGAAGTTTGGGAAGGATGGAATGCTTTTTAGAAAAAACATCAACCCTTTTTGATCCTTGATTTCATTAGAGTAGCGACCTATCGAATAGAACTCCCACCTGGAATATCTTATGTACATTATGTGTTCCATGTTTCCCTCTTTAGAAAGTACCTATTGGAACCATAACATGTACTGAATCTATAGAAGGTTCCATGGAGATTGATATTTCCATATAAAGAGTATATTGTGCAGATCTTATATCATAGTGACAAAGTTCTATAAAACAAGATAACACACCTAGTCAAAGTATTTTGGTGGAACCACTTATTTGAAGAGGCTACATGGGAACCAAAAGAGGCGATTAAACAGAAGTACCCTCACCTATTCTTGTATAAAAAATACATTTTCAATGGAAAAATTAGTAGAGGGATGCAGAATGTAACAACTAAAACTTTTATAAATGAAATTCCCTTTTGATTGAGTAAATGTATTATTAAGTAATGAAGTTATAAAAAACACATGCACTTCTTTGGTTATTTTATACAGTAGTATGGTATATCATCTCATATTTATAATACCATTGATAATCATAAAAATTTACATTATAGCCATTTTATATTCATCATTACGATTAGTATATTAATGGTTACGATAAAGTCCAATTGACAGAAGAAGGACCAATGGCCTTGACCAGTAGAACCGTACCATATAAATATCATTTATCGCAGATCAAGGGAGATAGAATCCCTAGGATATCCCTTGACCCATCTCAAGTTGATATTCAATAAAAAAGTCATGAATGTAACCATTTATTAGATATGTTTAAGATCATTGAGATCACATCCCAAACCATGTTTTCCGAACCTCCTCAAAATATCCCCATTATCGCACACCTTACTCTTATGGCATACAATTGTATAATAATGTGTTATATATCCAAATCCTATTAGTATGTGTTTTTATGTTTTTTTTAAAAAATACTTATTATTTTTATTGCTTTCATTATTACTATATATTTACAATTATACGAGTTGATGAAAATTAGATTTTTATATAATGAAAACAAAATTATATTTCTAAAAAATATATTGTTTTAATTAAATAACTCTTGTAAATAAATTAATTTTTTAAAATAAATTTTATTTTAATATAATAATATTATTAAATAATATTTATTTATATACAAATGATAATATAATTTAAATAATTCCAATGTAAAATTTATAAGGGGTTAGAAAACTGTTATTTGTCAAAAGTACTAGTATTTTTTAATAAATTATGATTTTGATTTAGAAGTGTAACATATAAAATATATATAATTATTTTGATAAAATAAATATTTTTTGAAATAAAAATATAAACATTAGAGAATGGTTGATTTTTGATAATTTTTTGAGATAGTCAATTTTTTGGGTAAAAATTAAATACGATATTAATATATTGTTTGTAGTATGTCATCATAATAGCCAAAAAGCGATATAATAATTAATTTAAAGGGATTAATAAAACAAATATAGGTCACACATTTAGAATAACGAGTTTTTAGTTATTTTTTTAATTTTATAAACCCTTAATGAATCCCCCAATAACCTATATAATATTTGAAGGTTTTAAAATAAATTCTTTATAGACATGACTCACTTGCACATCACCAAGGGTATTATTTTAAGGAGATTATTTTTCCCTTTTAAAATATTTTAGATCAATATCCTTTAGTAGAATTTTTTTTTAAAAAACCATGAGATGGATAGTGTTTTTGATTATTTTATCTCACTACTACAAAAACGGCCTATATTAGCGCTAAAAAAGGGCTTTAACAGCGCTAAAAAAGCACTGTAATGCTCAAATCTAATATAGGGGGGGGGGGCCCTTTTATCAGTGCTTCGAGAAGTGCTGATAAAAGTCGCTTTTATCAGTTCTAGAAAAAGTGCTGACAAAAGTCCCCTTTATCGGCGCTTTTTAAAAGCGCTGATAAAGGCCAAAAAAAATTAAAAAAAATAAAAAAAAATAAAAAAAATATGGGGGAGTGCTTTTATCAGTGTTTCACACCCCCCTTATCAGCGCTAGGGGGTCTCCCACACGCTTCCCTTCCCACACATCCTCATACACGTGCACCCCCTTTGCTTCCACCCGAACTCGAACCCGGGACCTCCCCCCTTTTGCGGCTCCACCTTTACCACTATGCCATTTAGTTTTGTTCTCTATTTAGTGATATATCTATATATATAGTTATATTTATTCATATATTGATATAGATTCACATTAATATAAATATATTTACTCATATATTAGTATATATATATATTAATTCCTATATTAATATATTTATATATATATTTAGTTATAATTTTTTATACATATATTTATTTGTATATTAATATATACTTATAAGATTAGTTTTAAATACATTTATGAAAAAAAATATGTTTTTTATGTGTGTTTATAAATAAATAAATACATACATACATACATACATAGATATATACATCACACAGACACACACAAAGAGACACACACACACTAACACATATATATTTATGAATAAATACATATATATGTGTATTTGAAAAGATATAGAATGTACTTATAAAGATTAGTTTTAAATACATTTATGAAAAAATATGTTTCTGATGTGAATTTATAAGTATGTAAATAAATAAATACATATATATATACATATATACAACACACAAATACACACATAGACACCCCCCACACACAGACACAAATATATTTATGAATAAATACATATATATGTTAATTTGAAAAGCCATGAAATGTCAAAATGACCATAACTTATAATCTTGAATTCTGTTTCAACACCACAACCAGTCGAATCAAAGTAAATGAAACAATATTCGATATGATATGTGGTATAGGCCTAACGGACATCCGGATCAGAAGTTATACTTGTTTGAATGTTAAAAAATCGGGGAATCTCGATTAAAAACATAGTTTTGGAGGCCTTCTAGGCCTTTTTTGGGGTCGGAAAAAGTGACAGAGGCTTTGGCTAATTCCCGAGAGCGTAGAGATCATCGTAGGCTTCGATTTGATATGCTGTAGAGATCAAACAGACACTCGGATCAAATGTTATGGCCGTATGAAGTTTGAGTTACATTATCAACATATTTTAGATCTTTTATTAATTGTTTTGATTTTTTGTGTCCTCAAATTGTTATTAAATGATTTTCAATCGATAATAATTAGAAAATTATTAATTAATAATATTTTATTAACTAATTTTGAATCCATTTTCACTAAATTTCTTATATATTAAATGTAATAGTCTATTTATACGTATCTATAACATATTTAAAAAATATATATTGTATTTATATCAATATAAATATAATTATATAACAAAATATTATTTTTCATGAAAAAATATTTTTTTTGAAACTCAACATTTATTAGCACTCGGGAAGATCACTAATAAATACACCCTTTATCAGTGCTACTTAAAGAAGCGCTGATAAAGGGGTCCCGTTTATCAGTGCTAAAAAAAGTGCGGATATAGGGGGGTCTTTATCAGGGCTAAAAAAAGCACTAATAAAGGAGGAATTTATCAGATATTTTTTTAGCACTGATAAAGGGGCCTTTATCAGCACTTTTTATTATCGCTGATAAAGGTCCCCTATATCAGTGCTTTTATTTAGCACTGATAAAAGTGAAGCGCATCCCTTGACTGTTTTTGTAGTAGTGTCTCATAGAGTCCAAAACCGAAGTTTATAAATTATTAAAGAATTATAATCACTTTTTATATATGAAAACACACAATGTCCCATTACTATTCACTAAATAACTCTTTTATCATGAATTTACTATATCTTTACATCTCTATATCCCTACTAAGGTTTTTCCAATCTATTAAGAATATATTCTCAAGATTTTAAAAGTTCCCTCTCAAGGTAAGGGGCACTCTCCTCTTGCATTTTATTTTATATACTTTCTTTGTACATGAGAATTTTTATTTCCCATTTCCCATGTTCTAATTTGTTTTTACACATCACTTTACTATACATAAAATGTACATGTAATTATATACCTTTTTCACACTCATTTTCCACTTTTATAAACCTTTTTGTACACCCATTTTCTTCCAAAATTATCCTGTGATTCCATTCCAAACAATTGTGTAGTGAATACTCATCCCCATATTCACTGAAGTGTATTCACCTAGATATACCAACCCATATTTGATTGGGTAATTACATGTATATAACCCATACTCATATATAATGGGACTAAAATTTTTTAAACTAATTTTATTGTTGTATGATTTATATGGCACAATTATGTGTGTACATGATATAAATGTAACTGGTGGGATAAGAATTATATATCCCTATAATGAATTGGGTATTTTTTATCTCATGATATACAAAATATAGTTCATGGTAGGTTATCATAAGAACACTATGTGTTAATTTATTAGTGTTTATCCTTGACTTCTATTTATAATATCATGTTTTGTGTTGTTTCCACATTCCTATGTTTCCTTGATGTTACCATATTATATCATATTTCAATGATCCTATTTTGGATTATCAGCAATATTATATTTTATTGATATACCTATTGAATCACATGTATTGATTTATATCAGTACAACTTGGTTAAATACCCTAATATTGGGGGGTGGGGTTGTTGTATCCAGGTATGTTATATTAAAACAACTTCCCATTTAGATCTTGTTTAAGCTTTAAAAACTCATTATTCTAACACCCCGAGATTTTATGAGAAATATTATTTTTAATTTCTTTGATGTCTTATGTTGTAAGCTACACAAAAATTAGCTTTCACTATACGCAACACGGTATTAGCGTGTATTATATGCAAACACTATTTTTGGCTTGTGTTGCACACAAGAGCAATCTTCCTCAATAGCATGTGTTGTACACAATACAGAGTTTCCCTAAACAACGATATATTGTTATAATATTATTATTAACTAGCCGTTATGAATACTATTAACCAAATTTTGAATTTTATAAAATTATCACTCATATTACACATTAACTAGAACATTGTATGAGAACAAAATAAAATTTTCGGGTAAAATAAGTATTTTTAAAAAAATGCAGTTTTGAAACCTTTTGATGGCGCACCCACTTTAAATATAATTTTTGACATTTTTATGATTTAAATTTGAAAAAAATAAAAATATTTATTTCAATAAGTGTATAAAAATTTACTTTGGACAATTTTTTAATATTTTTCTTTTAACTTTCATATTTTGATGAATTGTAAAAATAAGCTAAATTTGAATTACAAACAACTTTTTTTAATCAAGATAATTTATATGGTTAAATTATAATATTTAATGGTTTTAAAGTACAAATATAATATATTTTTACCATTTAATATAATGTAATTAATTATAATTAATTTTACACTAAATTCATAGGAAAAAACATTTCAATCTTTTCCAATGATTTAACTTTTAAAACTCGTTTTCTCAACAGCGAGATTAATTTTAAATTAAATACCGCAACTTCTGTGTTTTTAATTTGGAAAAAGGATTCAATATTTGGTATTAGTAGGTCCAAATTATTTCGATATGCTACTTTTTATTTTTTGACATTATAAATAGTAACTACGGTAGATTTTATTTACTACAGTTAAAGGTAAATCGAGTAATTAATGGTAAAAATAAGATTATAAAATTACCCTAACACCTGAAAAAATTCTATTGGATGAATAAAATTATACCAATATCACCTAAGGGTCGGAATAGATTCATTTCACGGACTTTTTATCATGAAAAGGATGTAATTATTATTAAAACCAAAGAAAGTGACAACATGTCACTCTCTTATATCTTATAAGTCTACTAATTTTAATTTAGTGATAAAATTAATAAGACTTCAAAAATAAATTGTCCCTAGAAATATAATAAAATTATCTACATCATGTGAATTTATTTATAATTTTGAGGGATTATATAATTATCATTAATTGTGACACAATAGTGATGTAGAAAATATTTTATTGATTAAAATATCAAATAAATGGTTTTAAAAATATTAAAATAAATATTATATGTACTAATTAATGTGATAAACTAATTTTATAGATAAATAATAAATTTTAGGAATCTATTATTTGTTTTTTTCGAATATATCTTCTATGGGTATTTTATTTAAATTCAAATAAATGAATAGTGTCAAAATTGACACTATTGGTATTTTATAAAAATAACATGTTATTAAATTGTTTAAAAATCACAATAATATTTCAGAAATTACAAATTAAAATTTATATGGTCGACCATGTCATTAATTGTCCAATTATGTACAATTAAAAACACATATGTAAGTATTTATAACCATTTAAAATTTATAACATTATTACCACAAATAAAATTAATGATTAAATAAGGATAAATCAAAATTATAAGGTTTAAAATAAAATAAAAACATTTATAAATTTTAATGGTTGATGGGATTACAACCCTATATCATTTTATCTTCGATTTTGAGTCATTGTGAATGTTTTTATCTGAGGTTTGACTTTATTATAAATTAATATTTTTGAGAGTTTCCTAAAGTGCCCCTCTCCTCTCTTATAAAAGGGAACCTCCTCCCTCTCAGCTTCACAACATTTTGAGCCTTAAAGATTTGAAAAACCCAATCCATTTCTCTTCTCCACATCCCTAGAAACATACTAGGGGTCCTGGTTTTCTTCAAAGACTATCTTCAGTGCCCTAAGAGGAGGTTTTGAAGAGGCGCATCACCGAAGAGGTAATATCCTTTACTGATTCTTTCAAATTTATTTCTACTTATACTTCCTCTTCTTTAGTGGTTTAATTATAATGTAATAAAATCAATATAAATAACATACAAATATGTTATTATAAATATTAAACAACCCTATTTGACCTTATATCCATCCTACGAAAAATGAAATCACTGCAGGTGTGTATGTACGGAATACCGTCTCCATGACGTGGTGTAATCTATTTTTCCACCACCACCATACTTGGATGGGTATAATGGTTGAAATATTAACTATATAGGATTATTATAACATAATAATAATTCTTAGATATTATATTATCCACTCTAATTCCATTCAATAATTTTGGGAACGATATCATCGCTCATGCGTACGTACAGATTACCGTCTCCATGATGCGATGAGATTAATTTTCAATGTTAACCATTGAAGAATGATTATAAATTATATATATAATAAGTAATCATGAAATATATGTCATAAAAATTCTATTGGATTTATGTACATAGATATTTCATTTACTTCCATTCAATTTAATAAGGAAACAAAAAAAACTTTCATGCGTACGTACGGCCTTCAGTCTCCATTAACGATGTATTTAATTCAATTTATCAATATTTTATATATATTCTGAATATATATTATATTTAAATTATGTTTCACATTCTGGAAGAAAGTAATCATGGTTTAAGTAGTCAAATGAATAATTACAATTGAAAACGTGTACGATGAATGAAATAATTTTACCCAAAACACTACTTTAACATGGAATTGACAAATGAACAGGTAATATAAACTCATATATAAATCATATATGATATCATAAATATTATTAATGTTCTGATACAAGTTAATAATATGTTTAAATCCACTATACAAGTGTCTCATACACATATAGAAGAAATTGGACATAAGGTAAGCGATAATTATTCCAATCTCGTTCTTATCCGAGATTGTTTATTCATAAGTATTTATTGGCGTTATGTTTGTCATCCTTTTCCATGTTTTCTCAAAATGTTTTCAGAAAATGTTTACTATTATTCCATGTATGTTTAAAGTCATTTTTACCCTTTTTTTACTTTTACTACAAGGTATGGAGGTAATCATTCTTTTGTTTACTATACGAGGTACTTTTTGACTTTTCCAACAAAAGTACGAGGAATTTTTTTTTAAATTATATGGTGTGAATGGATTTTTATGGTTTAATAATGCCTTATTTCTATGAATATTCATCTAAAATATTTCATGGTTCTTTTCAACAAAATTATTTTCTTTTAAAATTGAATGAAATTTTGAGAATAGAAAATGATTTTTAAAAAGAAAGGATATTTTCCTCAAGAATTGATTTCAAGTGCTTTATCAAATCTATTTTCCATCTAAGATGACATTATTTTGTATGTTTATATTTCAAGTATAATGTCTCTATTATTTAAATGGTTTAATTTTTCTTATGATGAAATTATATCCATTTGTTTTTTATGGATTATGTTATGATGGGATGATGTTAATGAAACCTA
This sequence comes from Viscum album, assembly GCA_963277665.1. Classification (NCBI taxonomy): domain Eukaryota; kingdom Viridiplantae; phylum Streptophyta; class Magnoliopsida; order Santalales; family Viscaceae; genus Viscum; species Viscum album. The sequence continues at coordinate 466,648,251 of OY728142.1, read as the reverse complement.
TATTATTTTTTGGGTTATGCTGAATGATTTATGTTTATTTTGTGACACATGGAAGAATGATTTCAATATGAGATGGGTGGGACCAATATATCCCTCAAAATAATTGGGCAAATATTTATATCTCATGAGATAGACATGGCTGGAATGGTAAGTAAAATCTGGTTCAGTAATACAGGGCTGGAACGGCTGGTAAACCTGTTTTAGTAATTGACTATGTCCACTATGATGGTCTTGGAAGAAATGAATTGACAACTATAGAAATCATATCATTCTCTTAATGGTTTTCCACAATTAAATGTTTTATTCCCATGATATTTTATCATGATTAATGTTCCTTTCTGATCTATGCCTTATGTACTGCCATGATTTATGTCCTTACTCATCTTTTATGTTCATGTTTTTTACATTCAAATGTTTATAGATTGTTTTATATTCTACATGTTTACTCTTACTGAGCATTTGAGCTTACCCTTTTTATGTTTTCTTTTCCCCAGGATATAAATAAAGGTTTTAGGTAAGAAAAATAAGGAAGAACTTTATTGGAGATGTTGAATATCCTTCACCATTATTAGAAGATTTTGTTTCAAGTTTCCAAGGACACTAAACTATTACGGTCCATGAGTGTCTGTTTTTATTATGTATTAAGTATTCCAAAAAATTAATGTAATTTCCTTGTACGTCAAGCTTTGGTCTCTATAGTTGGTATCAAAGGAATGGTTTAGTTAAACTTTGGAAAATAGGATGTGAAAACATTATTCAGATCCTTAGAGATATTTCTAAGGTATATATAGGGTTGTCTGTAAGGTTAAGTATAAAGTATTGGTTACAATCCTAGAATTAAGATAATGATCATGAATAATCTATGATTAAACCTAAGATGGTAGATATTGAAAGTATTCCCTTTGATTATGTTGTTTTTCCTAGTATGATTTTTGCCTCTCACACTATTCTTTTTGGGTTTTAGATAATGGCTGGAACATGAAGGAACCGTGTTAATGATCAATGCACTGGTCAATGCAATGATTTTACTTCTGAAGAACCAAATTTTATGGGAAATGGAGTGAAAAATCATATTTATATACTTACACAAGCTATGAATCATTATGTACTTACAAATGAGCAGATAAAGGAACAATATTCTATTGATTCCTTCATGAGGCAACGTCCACATTCTTTCAGTGGGTCTTCTGGTCCAATTGTTGCTAAAAAATGGATTAGTACCATTAAAAATATATTTTCCATACTTCACTATTCAAAACATGAAAAAGTCATTTTGGTTGTTTACTATTTAGAAGGTGAAGCAGACCAGTGGTGGACTCTAATTAAGAATACAACGCCCTAAGATGAAATTGAATCCATGGAATGGGATGAGTTCAAGAACTTCTTTTTCAATAAGTACTTCCCTCGTATTATTCGAACAAAGATGGAAAAGGATTTCCTTGAGTTTAAGAAAAAGGAAGATAAATATTTTGGTATATACGAGGCAATTTTTACAAGGCTTTCAAGGTATACATATGTCTTTATCATCCAACTTGAAAGTAAAGTTGATCAATTCTTTAGTGGCTTAAAACCAAGTCTTCAAAGGGAATTAACTATAAGAAACATCAGTATCTATAAATAAATTGTATGTTGTGATATCAAGGTAGAAATGGAAGTTGGTGTTACAAATCCATCTCATAGTTTTGACAAGAAACGAATGATGGAGTTCAAGGAAAAATCTCCAAACAGTGGTGAAAAGAAGAAGAATGTTTCGTTATGCTCAAAATGTGGAAAGAAGCATGGTGGATATTGTCTTAAAGGGACTAGAAAATGTTTTAAGTGTGTTAAATAAGGTCATTGAGCAGCTTAGTGTCAATGTAATGGGAAAAAGGTAGCTAATGATGTGAATAGTGAAAAGACTATAGAGAATGCACCACCAATACTTCAATGCTAAAAGTGCAAGGAAATGGGGCATTATGCTAACCAATGCCCTAATACAAGGGTTAATGATGGTTGACATCAACAACCTCTTAAGGAAAAGGAGAAAGGGAATTCACATGCGATCACTATTGGTGATTTTGAATATGAAAATGAAGTGGTAGAATGATTAAGTGTATATGTAATGGGATTCCAAAATAGTGTTGTGGAATCTCATTTATATTATTACGGAATATTGGAATATCTTTGTATTGGTTTTCAATAATTGTCTGGTACTAGTAACCATGAAAAGTGATTTAAATAATTTTTAAAAGAAGATGATATGCTCATAATGAAGGGGTACAAAGAAAATAATATGTTTGATAGTATTAATGAGCTCATGGATGATATAAGGACAAAGTGACATCATGGTTTGGGTATATAGAAATTTTGGGATTTTGGTATGTGGAAATAATTATCTTTTAACATCATTCATGTTTTCACTAAGGTTCTATGGTAATTCAAGTTTCAAGAGAATACATAATTAAGGTATTCACATGTTTGGAATATGAACAACAAGATTTATCTTATCATATATGGGGGATAAATGATGGTAATCACATGCTTTGTATATGACCTCTCTAGTAATATTTTTCTTTATACTATGAGATTGGACATAAGTATTTTGGATAAGCCTGAAGATTGGAATGGATTATGTTAGACATCAGATAGTGTTTTTTAAGGCTATAACTTTTTGATATTATTTCTGAAATGTTATAATAGTATAGTTTTAGAAAAAGGAAAATCCATAGGATGAGTGACAACCCGTCACATCGGACAAGGATGCAGGAATCGAACCCACAACTGAAGTGCGACAGACCATTATCACTTACCACTGGCCCATAAGAAGTCCCTGGTTAGTAGAAATTAGTTTTATTATATTAACCGGTATGATAATTGAAGTATAAGTCCATTTTATAGAATCATATATGGTTAATCTCACCACAGATGGACTTCTGTATATTTAATAACCTTTGATAAATTTTTGAGACATATGGAATAACCTATCATTCTATCGCATGATCTGCTAACATTTCAAGAAGGAAAAATTCAACTTCATTACTTTAAATAAGATATGAAGTGGAAATTGATCATGGAATGACCAACGATGACATTATACTGAAATCAAGTAAGTATTTATTCTTATGCAAAAATTCATCAATTTTAGGGAAATGATCTTGAAAACCAAAAACGGTGTCCTAGTACCCTCATATCTGATGAATTAGATGGTACCTTAGATCATCAAAAATTTATGGCTATATGATTGTTGGATTTTTCATAGCCATGTTCTCTACAACTCTCCATTAGAACTTGATGGTTAGATTTCTCTTCCATATCCATATTTTCACTTATGTTCTTCTATGTGGAAACCCAGTGATTAGTTAATTTGGGTAACCGTTATGTTTCATATTTTATTTTTTAAAATGAAGTTTTAGTATTCCTTTTTACGATGTGGGGTTTCTATGAAAGAAACTTTCAAGTAGTAAACCATTTATAACCCTGACAAATTTCGAGGGGGAAATTCATTTTAAGGGGGGTAGAATTTAATACCTTGAGATTTTATAAGAAATATTATTTTTAATTTCTTTGATGTCCTGTGTTGTATGCTACATCAAAATAATCTTGAGCTATAAGCAAGACCATATTATCTTTTATTATACACAAACACTATTCTTATCCTGTGTTTCTCGCAAGAGCGACCTTCGTCAAGAGTGTGTGTTTTACGCAATACCGAGTTTCACTAAACAACGATATATTGTAATAAAATTATTATGAACTGACAGTTATGAATATTATTAAACAAATTTTTAATTTTATAACATTATCACTCATCTTACACTTTATCTAGAACATGGTATAATAATAAAATAAAATTTTCGGGTAAAATAATTATTTTTCCAAAAATGCAGTTTTGCCACCTCTTGATGGAGCACCAACTTTAAATATAGTTTTTGACACATTTATGAGTTAAATTTGACGAAATAAACTTATTCATTGTAATAAGTATATACAAATTTACTTTGGATATTTTTTTAATATTTTTCTGTTAACTTTCATATTATGATGAATAGTAAAAATACGCTAAATTTTAATTAAAAACAACTTTTTTCATCAAGATAATTTATATGGTTAAATTATAATATTGAATGGATTTAAAGTATAAATAGAATATATTTTTACCATTCAATATAATATAATTTATTATCATTAATTTTACATTGAAATCATAGGTAAAAACATTTCAATCTTTTACAATGTTTTAACTTTAAAAACCAATTTTCTCAACGAAGGGATTGATTTTAAATTAAATAATGAGAATTATGTGTTTCGAATTTGGAATAATGGATTCCATATTTGGAATCAGTAAGTCCAAATTATGTTAATAGGCTAATTTTTATTTTTATACATCATGAATAGTAACTACGGTAAATTTTATCTACTATAGTTAAAGGTAAATCAGGTAATTAAGGGTAAAAATATGATTATAAAATTACCCTAACACCTGAAAAAATTATATTTGATGAATAAATGTAGACCCATATCACCTAAGGGTTGTAATATATTTATTTCATGGACTTCTGACCACGAAAATGATGTAATTATTATTAAAACAAAAGAAAGTGACTACATGTCACTCTCTTATATCTTATAAGTGTAATAATTTTAATTTAGTGATAAACTTCATTTAAATTCCAAAATAAATAGTCAATAGAAATATAATAAAATTATATACATCATTTCAATTTATTTATAATTTTTAGGGATTAAATAATTATCATTAATGTTGACACAATAGTGATGTAGAAATTATTTTATTGATTTAAATATCAAATAAATGGTTTTAAAAATATTAAAATAAATTTTATATGAACTAATTAATGTGATCCATGAATTTTATAGATGAATAATACATGTTAAAAATATATTAAATATTTTGGTTTGAATATATATTCTATATGGATTTTATTTAATTTCAAATAAATTAATATTGTCAAAATTGACACTATTGATATTTTATAAAAATAACATATTATACAATTGTTTAAAAATCACAAAAAATATTTAAAAATTACAAATTAAAATTTATATGGTCTAAAATGTCATAAAGTATCCAATTATATTCAATTAAAAATACATAAGTAAGTATTTATAACCATCTAAAATTTATAATAATATTACCACAAATAAAATTAAATAGTTTAAATAAGGATAAATCAAAATGATAAGGTTTAAAATAAAATAAAAACATGTCTAAATTTTATTATTTGATGATATTACAACCCTATAGCATCACATCTTATAATTTGAGTCATTTTGAATGTTTTTATGTGGGGTTTGAGTTTATTATAAATTAATATTTTTGAGAGTTTCCTAAAGTGCCACTCTCCTCTCTTATAAAAGGGCACCTCCTCCTTCTCCTCTTCACAAAATTTTGAGACTTCAATCTCATCCAAATCCTATCCATTACTATTTTACACATCCCTAGAAACATTCTAGAGGTCCTTGTTTTCTTCAAATACCATCTTTAGATCCCTAAGTGGAGATTTAGAAGAGGCGCGTTGAAGAAGAGGTAATATCCTTTACTGATTATTTCAAATTTATTTCTTCTTATACTTACTTTTATTTATTTGCTTCATTATAAAGTAATAAAATCAGTATAAATAATTTATTTATATGTTATTATAAATATGAAACAACAATATCTCACTTTCTATCCATCCTACGAAAAACGAAATCACCACGCGTGCGTACGTACGGAATATTGTCTCCACGCCGTGGTATAATCTTTTTTTCCACCACCACCTTACATGGATGTGTACAATGGTGGAAATAATAACTATATATGATAACTATAACATAATACTAATTCTGATATATTATACCATCCACTCCAATTCCATTCAATAATTATGAGAATGATATCATCACTCGTGCATACGTACAGATTACAGTCTCCACGATACGATGAGATTCATTCTCCATGTTAACCATTCAAGAATGATTGTAAAGTATATATATAATAAGTAATAATGGAATATATTACATTATAATACTACTGGATTTATGTATATATATTTCATTTACTTACATTGAATTTAATAAGGAAAATAAAACAATGTTCATGCGTACGTACGGCCTACCGTCTCCATGAACGGTGTATTTCATTCCATTTATCGATCTGTTATAAATATTATGAATATATATTATATATAATTAATGTTTTAAATTATGGAAGTAATTAATCATGATCTATGTAATCATATGAATATTTAAAAGTCAAAACATGTACGATGAATGAAACAATTTTACCCAAAACACTACTTTAACATGGAATTGACAAATGAACAGGTAATATAAACTCGTAAGTGAATACTATATGATATAATAAATATTATTAGGGTTATTATACAAGTTAATAATATGTTTAAACCCACTATACATGAGTCTCAGACACATACGGAAGAAATTTTACATAAGGTAAGGGGTAATTATTCAAATCTCATTCTTATCCGAGATTGTTTATTTGTAAGTATTTACTGGGGTTATGTTTATAATCCATGCCCATGTTTTCTCAAAATGTTTTTATAAAATGTTTAATATTCATCCATGTATCTTTAAAATCATTTTTACACTTTTTTTACTTTTACCACAAGGTATAGAATGAACCTTTATTTTTTTACCATACGAGGTACTTTGTGACTTTTCCTGCAAAAGTACGAGGATAATGTTTTTCTAACTTATACAGCGTGAATGGATTTTTACGGTTTCATAACACCTTATTTCCATGAATATTACTCTTCCATATTTCATGTTTATTTTCAAAAAAATTATTTTCTTTTAAAATTGAATGAAATTTTGAGAATATAAAATGATTTTTAAAAATAAAGTATATTTTCCTCAAGAATTTTCTTCAGGTGTTTTATCAAAACTATTTTCCATATAAGATGAAATTATTTAGTATGATTATGTTTCATGTATAATGTCTCTATAATTTAAATGGTTTGATTTTTCTTATGATGAAATGGTATCCATTTGTTTTATATGGATTATGTTATGATGGGATGATGTTTACGAAACCCATATTATTCTTTGGGTTATGCTGAATGATTTATGTTTATTTTTTGTCACACGTAAGAATAATTTAAAGATGAGATGGGAGAGACATATATCTCCCTCCAATTCATTGGGTAAAGATTTATATCTCATGATATAGACATGTCTGGAACAGTAAGTAAAATCCAGTTCAGTAATACAGGGCTAGAACAGCTGGTAAAACCGGTTCAGTAATGGACTCTGTCCACTATGACAGTCTTGGCAGCGATGCCTTGGCTACTATGGAAATTATATCATGTGATTAATGGTTTTTAACAATTATATGTTTTTCCCATGATATTTTATCATGAATAATTTTCATTTCTGATCTATCCCTTATGTACTACCAAGATTTATGTCATTACTCATGTTTTATGTTCATGTTTTTACGTTCAAATGTTTATGGATTGTTTGATGTTCTCCATGTTTAAACTTAATGAAAATTTGATCCCACCCTTTTTGTGTTTTCTTTTCCCCGGGATATAAATTAAGGTTTTAGGTAAGAAAAAAATGAGAAGAACTTTATGGGAGATGTTGAATATCATTCACCATGATTAGAAGATATTGTTTCGAGTTTCCAAAGACACTAAACTATTACTGTCCTTGGGTGTCTGTTTTTGTTTTATATTAAGTATTCCTCAAAATTAATGTAATGTTCATGTATGTCAAGCATGGGTATCTATAATTATTCTCTCCCTTTTCCATAGAAAATTATGAGTGGAATTGAAAGAACACATGAGATAAAGAAATTTTACTTGGTCCACCTTCACTAGGATATATCCAAGCATTATAAATAGGGAATATTTCTATATACCAAATTCACTAGAACACACTACTATTAAAAAGTTTGTAGAGAAGTCACTATCCCTCCTAGTTCACTATAATTCACAATTTTAAAGCTCACTTCTCCCTTAACTAAAGTATGATAACTACTTATTAAAAATATTATTTTTTTGATCACTTGAATCAATATATTTTAAACCTCATTTGGTGTATCATGAATCTCTATTTTTAGTCACTTTATGAATACCTATTTATCAAATTTTATTTTGGGAAATCCCTTCTGATTCATGTAAGATTCAATTTCATGAAATATCCCAATTATTCATGAAACTTTTAAAACCATTACAAAACATTTCCTTCCACTAAACTCACAACCATTAATGAAACTGTCAAAGAATTCATGAAACTCACAACTGTTCTTTACAAATTTCTTTTGTGAAACTTCTTTCCTTCGCAAAACTGATATTATTATGGATCTTTCCTACAAAGAAATGTTTCACAAAATTACTTCATGAATTCAGAGCGTTCGTATTTTTGTTAATGATTATTCTCTTTAAATAAGGGGGGGGGGTGGTGGACACCTATTTATATTCAATTTCTCCCCTTATAAATACATCAAGTCTCTCTACTACATTTTCCCAAAACGGTTTATATATTTTTTAAAAATCTTTCAATCTTTGTGAAACTTCAAAGAAATTTTATGTTCATGAAACTTCTCAAAATCACAAAAATTACAATCTTTCCTTCATGAATTATCCATCTTTCAAAACCCACTAATATTTTTCAAGTCGTATTTTTTTTAAAAAAATATTTAAAAATTCCATTCATTTTAAATATTTTCATCAGGTGGCCCTAGAAATCCAACTTTATCAAAACATATTCCATCCTCTAAATTTTGGACCCCAAAAATTTGTAAAACGCTGGGAAATCATGCCACCTCATACACCTATTGTTTATTATTACATATAGTGCTTCCATAACTCTGTCTTGAAGATTTGTAAACATAATTGGTCAAAAATTGCACAGGAACTCCAAAACTGGCCATGAAAAAATTCATTGTAAACAAACAAAATAATCCAAAAAACACAACAAAGTTACCTGAAGGTATTTTTGCCCAAAAATATCCCCCGTTGGGATTATTGACAAATATTCACCCTTTGTTATGACTTTAAAGATTATTCTATATTTTACCTAAATTCATTTCTTGTTATTCCAGATAGTTATTAGGGATTTCCTCAACACACACTCCAAGCCCACATAATCTATGATTGGTGTGTGTGACCATAGTAACATGAAATTTTCATCCATGAATAACTTATTTTCCAAAAAATTCAACGTCTTTCATCACAAAACCCATATTTCATGATATATAATCTTTGATAAATCATCATTAGTATCTTAATATTAAAAACTCCACCTACTTTACTACTCCCCCAAAGGGCTTCACCCCTATCATGATTATTTTACTTTCTCCCCCTTTGTCAATGAACTCAAAGGTCACTCCTTTGTGGATGTAATAGTATAAAGAACACAGATCTGCACATGAGGGAAAATCACACCGTACCTCCGGGATAAGGGGTCTCATGTCCAAACTTCTTCATGTTTGGGGATTAAACTAAAATCCTGGATCCATCAAATATTATTAAAATGCTTCTTTGTGTAAGGCCTTCATTATAATATCTACAACATGTAGTTCTATAAGCACATAATCAAAATTCACAAATCCATGCTCCACCTTCTCCTTGATAAAATGATACTTGATTTTAATATTATTCATACATGAGTGATAGAATGAATTTATCATAATATTTATAGAACATTAATTATTTCAATGAATTATGATCAAAGTCATCACTTAAACTCCCATATCAACAAGATACTACTTCATCCATAATAACATTTCTAAATCATGAGTAAGAGAAATATATTGATCATATAAGGTTCTCAAATAAATTCAATATGGATTATTTCTTATCTAAGATACACACAATCCACATAGATATAAAACACCACCTAATATTTAACTTCTATCATCTATCAAACTGGTAAAATTTTCATCTATTTATCCCATTAAATATTGTTGAAAATATTTATTTTAAAGTATGCCAAAATCCATTATGCCCTTGATATACTAAATTATTATTTTTATATATTTTTATTTTATTTACTTTGGATTTATTTAATACCTTGCTACTTGGAATGAGAAAAAAATATTTTGGGTCATTTTTTGTTAATTATAATAGACTTCCAAGGATCTGCATATATTAGAGGACATTAACTACATTTCTTTCATTATCCCATGAAATTTTCATCCAGGTATCCACCATAGTTTCATTTTATTATAATTATCCATTCTAAATGTTTTCAAAACCACCTTGGAATGTTTGGATTGGAAAAATAATGTGCCATTTTTTCCTTTTATCACCAATAATCCAAGTAAAAATGTTATTTTTCCAATCATTGTCATTTCAAACTCAGTTTTCATTAATTCTGTGAATAGTTTCTGTTTTGATTCAATAGATTCACCAAATATTATGTCATCAAAATTCACTAGAACCATCATCATCTGATTAATATCATTGTTAAAATAAGGATTGAAATCATCTTTACAATGAAGAGAATTGAACAGATTGAAATATTGATCATGTGTTGAATACCATGCTCTTATTTCCTTTTTATCCATATAATACCTTCTTTATCCAAAAAAATATTTTTATCATCTTCATGGAAAAGAAACCCACCTAGTTTTCTAATGTACACTTCTTGTTCCAGAACTCTATTTAGAAATGATAACATAACCTCTATATAGAAAATATTTAATTTCTTTTGTGATCTTATGGCCAAGAATAGGCGAATAGTCGCAAGCCTCAAAATAGGTGAAAATGTCTCACGAACATTGATTCATTCAATCTAAGAGTAACCATTAAATTTTTATCACTATTTGTTTATAATTACCAATCCATCTTTATTATGTTTTTTTGGGTGACCCATTTGGTCCCAATGACATTCTTATCTGTCAGTATCAAAATAATCTTCCACATCTGATTCTTCTCAATTTAGTCATTCTCTTAATTCATAGCCAAAAATAAAATCTCATATCTTGATGCCTCTTTAAAAAAATTAGACTCTACCTAAGATAGCAAGGATGGTTGTTATAAATACAACATTCTTCATGTTTGAACAGGTGATGTTTGATAACCAATAATGTTTTTACTATCAATTTTAGCTCGAATCTTTGGTATTAATGTAGATAAATATTTTAATTTTTCCTACTCATCATCATAATCTTTTTCTAAATAAAATTATCCACTTATATTTTCTTTTTGTTTCTTACATACTCATCACTGTCATCATGGAATTTTTCATTGTGTTGTTGGAGATTATGTTCATTCTCTACTATACTGACATCATTTATTTCAACCCATTTTCCTTGACTCTTTTTGAAGCATTTATATGATTTTATTCTTTCTGAGTGTCTATGAAATATCCCCTTATATCTATGAGACTCAAACATTCTATGTTTCTCCTTACTGAGAATAAAACACTTGCATCCAAACATTTGAAAATATTTCAATGTTATATTTTTTGTACCATAATATCTATAGAATATTTTATTCTTTTGGACACCAAAAAGAACTATTTTTTATGTATACAAATTCGAATACTTATTCCTTATATAATTTCTCTGGTAGGTCCTTTTAATAATAATTATTTTGGAAATGTTTTTTATAATCTGATTTCACTTATCAACCGGTCTATTTTTTGGGGAGTTATCACTACCAAAACATGGTGCCTTACCCTAGGATTCTCAAAATAATCCTTCACTATGGTTTTTGATAATTCCATTCCATCATCAGATCAAATATTCAAAATATTGTATCCCAGAATATTTTTAGATTCTCTTTGATATATTGTTATGAAACAAAACACATTAGACTTGTGGAAAATGACATATATCCATTCCATCCTTCTGAAATAATCAAGGAAAAGAAGATATTACCTATTAATATCAATAGATCTTGGTGAGATAGGTCCACAAACATATTCATTCACCAATTCAGGTACTCTTATTGAATTTTGTTCTTTTTCATTTTATGTATTTCTAATAATATTTCCTTGTTGAAAAGCATCGTATGTGTGAGAACGATCACATGATAACATTGGAATATCTCAAGATATATCACATTTGACTATATATCCCAGTGATGGTTAGAATAGATGTCCAATCCATTTAGGTGAAAACCTATTTTCTTTAACTATGGATAGAAAGAACATATATAATTCTCCATTCACAAGGTAGATATTCCCATTCATATGCATTCCCTATAAAAAATTACACTATATTTTACCATAATAATGAAAAATATCTTAGTAAATTTTATAGAATAAATCAAGTCCTAAAATATACTAATACTTAGAATATTTTTATTGTGACCTTAAAAAACCAAGAAAACAACCCATCTCATATCCTTTCACCCAAATTTATCTTTTCCTAAGCAAGGAATATTTAGGCCTTTATTATTTCTAAATTTAACAACACCTTCCTTGGAATATATGATTCCTATAAAGAGATCATTATTTCCCATAATATGGGATGTGAATTCACTATTATGGATCCATACAACATCATTATATAGTGTTTAAAGGGAAAAATATTTAACCATTACCTAGTCATATTTTTTTTGATCAAAGTTGCTAACTTTATACAATTTGTGGAGTGATATTCTTGATCATTATTATATTATGATGGAACAAATTAATCTTGTAGAGTTTCAAATAAAATTTTTCATTTTCATCACATTAGATGATTATTTGGGTTTCTTCTTACAACCAATATAGGTATGATTCAACACATTCCTCTACATTGTTGATGAGAAATATCTAGCCATATGTCTGAATCCTCTACAACAAAAATAGTGACCATAAAATTCCTTTAGGAAATATCAAACACTATGTAGGAAACTTTGTTTCTCTTGTTCCCTTTAGTAAATTTTGGCTATAGAACATATATTTTTTCAATTTATCATCATTCCATAGTAATAAAACCTATTATGAGGTAATGTCGAGTGAGTCATTATTGTTGGACTGGTTGTTCCTTAGCTTCTCTGAATCTTATTATTTATATTTTTACCCAAATCAATATTCAACCATAGAGTGGGTTCTTGTGGTTTGACATCAATCATTAGATAATTTTGTTTTGGACCATGAACCATACTAGCTTTTTCATTTAGATATGATGGTTGTTTCTATTTTCTTGGACCTCTACTCTCCACTTATATATATTTTATATATTGATTTATATTCTTTCTCTATTTCATACTGAGTGTCATGATTCTCTCATGTTCATATAATTTTATTCATTGGTTGAAAAATAACTCTTCATGTAACTTGATTTTGATATTTTTCTATATTAGTCAAACTATTGATCACTCTTTTATATTCTTCAACATTGAGCTTGTAATTAATGACCTATTATATGTTATTTGGAATTGAAGACATAATAATTTCAATTTGTTATTTCATCATATAATTCTATTCTTACTTCTTCTATATTAAATGTTTAAAATCATGAACCACTCAATTAGATTTCTTCATTTTCTCTCTATAAAAAACTATCTACATAAGAGAAGATTTTAATTCATCCTATAGATTAACCCTTATATCGAATTTGACATCATTATTTCCTTCCTCCATTGTGTTATAGGTACCTATAACAACTACTATATCATTTTCTCCATAATACTTGTAGTTACATATATCTTCAACCACAAATTATTCTTAACTATCATTTTCTTGTAAAATAAGACTCTTATTTTTGTGGAAGTATCTCTTAAATTATTTATTTACTTTCACATGGAACTAATTTTTCGTCATTATATTTTCAAAATAATCTTAATCATCATCTTAAAACTTATTAGTAAACCTTTCTGAAAGATATCCAAATATTCCACATTGAAACCATGTGAGTGGAAGTTTCCCTTTATATTTCATTCTACACATTATAGATTTGAGGAAAGGAATGACATGACCTCATCTATCTCTTATTATTCTTGGATATCTCCAAAATTGATATTATTCATGGCCCCAAATTCCACTTCTTTGTATTCTCTTGTTCTAAATACTCACTATCATTATTTATCATCTCGTATTAAATAAAAGTACTATGAAACCTATACATTTTGATTTTTTGGGATCATTATCTTCTATTATAAAAACGTTTAGATTGAATAGAGTTGAAAGTAATATAAATATGCAATTAATGATCACTACATCTTTAATAGTTTCTCCAGGACCATGCCTGTATTCCACAACAATATACACTTAGTCAAATTAGGAATTTACACACCCATTCAAATGCATTATTAAGTCCCCATATTTGTTCCAAAGAACGTATAATTTGTCTTATCTAAATTATTAATTTCATTTATGGATATTTAGTAGGTTACACCACATATAATTGTGAGATTACAAGATAACACCTTTCCGTAGATTGTTTAAGATAAAAATATCCCTAAAGAACTAATTCATTTTGAATTAGCATCCAATTCTATTGAGTATACTTTTGATAGAACTACTCTATCCACACTTACAAAAATACCACACATCATAGGAGAAAATACATACATTCATAATGATATGAAGTAGTTCTACATATGATTCTTCTATATTTGATAAATGTTCCCATAAAAGATTATAATCCATTTTTGACTAATAACACCCATTGAAACCACATATAGTGAAATGCTAATTTTATAATTTTCCTTTGATACCAATTGTTAGAACAACTAGGTTGAATACACTATGAGGGGGTAAATTAGGGTATAAAAAATAAAAAACCTTCCCATTTAGATCTTATTTCATCATTAATCAAAACAATATTCTCTCCCTTTATGGTAACAATGTACAAGTACAAATGAAAGAGTGCACAAGACAAAACAATATTACATGGTTCATCAACATTAGGATGTATAAAAGTAGTATACAAATGAAATCTTCTTATTTAACAAATAAAATATATTGAAATACTATTATAATGTTTATATTGGACTAAATTTCCATCTTGTTTCATAACCATTCAAAATTTGAAAGCCCACTTCTCTCTCAAGTGAAGTGTGCTTTCTAATCCTTCTGAAGATTCTTTCATTGATAACTTGAATCAATATAGTTTACGAATCATTTTGTGAATCATTAAAATATAATATCATTAATATTATGAATACCTATTTATCACATAATTACTGGTAAATACCTTTTGATTTTCATAATATTCACTTTCGTGAAACCCCTTTCTCATATTTTGAAAAACTACCCAATTGTTTATGAAATTTGTTAATTTTTTTGAAGATTTTACTTTTTTGAAACTTATAAAATTTTACAAAACTATCTAATATTTCATGAAACTCTCAACTATTCTAGAAAAATTTCACTTTCATGTAACTTCATTCCTTTATGAAACTGATATTCTTATGTATCCTTCATTCTAGGAAATCATCCATGAAATTAATTCACAAATTTAGTGCCTTTGTATTTGTGTTAAGGCTTAATCTCTTCAAACAAGGTGGTAAATAACTATATATATATGTTTATTCCCCTTAATGAAACATTCAAGCGCTCAAATTTATTAATACATAACTCTTCAAACCTTTTTGGGAAACTCCCTATTTTTGTGAAACTTGAGGGATCATTTCCATTCAAAAAACGTTTCATAATCACAGAACTTAGTATATTTCATTCGTGAAACATCAATATTTCACAAATCAATTTTTTTTGAATCACTAGACTTTCATGAGAAACAAAAAATTTTGTGTATTCCATAACTTTTCCATATTTTCATGAGGAAACTTGAGAAATAAAACATTTATGAAAATTGTGTCATAATAATAATTTTGGACCCAATTTTTTTAACCACTAGGAAATGGTTCCACAATTTATATGAATCTTATATACCACTTATAGATCTTCTATATCTCTATCTTGAATATTTTTCAACATAATTAATAAAAAATCATTCTGGAAATTGAGAACTAACGTTGTCACCATACTATGTCAACAAACGAAATCTTCCCTGAAACACTACAAAGTTAACTTGTGGGATTTTTTAACAACATTTACATTATGTTATAAACTGACTGTTTAGTTTTTTGGATTTTTATAGAACCCCTTTCTAATATACATCCCCTGGTTATCACATGAAATTTTAGAAAATGAATGGAATTTAAGTGCATGTTATGAAATTATATTTTATATTATTGTATTTTTGTTTCATGTTATTAGGCTATGTACCTAATTAACTAAATACACTAGGTATCATGGTATTTTGGGGTTGTATTAAGTGTATTTTTATGTAATAAATTATGAAATAAAATTTATTAAAGATATGGTTTTCATAAATAACTTCTCACCACCTTCAAATTCCATATTTCACTGATGATTGTCAATATAACTTTTTATGTTGACTTAGAGATGAATTGATGTGAAAAAAATGGATCTAAATTTCTCTACCATTTCCTAAAAAATCTCTTTCCCAAATAAAATTTTTCTCCAAATTCATCCAATATCAATGGAATTTTCACTTTATTCCATAGTGGTCTTCATAAGGATCCATATGAATTCTCAACTGAAATCTGTTGTTACAAGAGAATATGGAAGAAGAAGGGGTTGATAACAACAACTATTAAAATCTAGATAATTAGATCAAAAAATATCTTAGAGGGTTTATATGGTTCTATCAGACTAACCATATTTTTTAGGATGAAAATAATTACTAAAACATAACTTGAAATTAATATATTTTTGAAGACTTCACCAAAACATTGAGGTAAACCATAGATCTCGATCAGATACAGTAGAATGTTGTAATCTATGAAACCTCACCACTTCCTTAATGAATATTATGGAAATATAATTACGAGACAAATATTATTTGATATTAATAAATTTTGACGACTTTATGATGTGATAGAATACAAAACAAATATAATTGTAGCCTTTATACATTTTGGGGAGCCCAATGAAAAAACATGGTGATGTTTTCCTATTTCAATTATGGTATGGGTAATAGTTGTAACTTCCACTTAGGCCTCTATCTCTCAGACATAACATATGGACATACAAGAACTAAGATACATAATCAATAATATCTACTTTCACGTTGTCTCACCAAAAATACTATTTTAGATATCTACATATCTTTATATTTCTAGGATGAATAAAGTATTTTGATATATGAACTTTTTATAGTATCTAATTATAAAATTATATTATTTAAGTGATAAATACTTTGTTCCTAAATCTTATCTTTCCATCATAATCATGGTTCAATGTAATAACATTTAGCACATTCTTTTTAATATCTACATATTCTTTATACACCACTTTAACATTCTCATGGATAGATAGTTGAACACTGGTTTGAGAAATATAAGACCCCCCTACCTTTAATATTTCCATATACATATTTTGAAAATCCAAAAATATTTAATCTTTTATTATACTCATCATAGATAAGCTATCATGATCATTTTCACACTGAGGATTTTCCACCCTATTCAATATCCTCGGGTGGTAATGCATTGAGAAGTCATGATCTCTAATTAGTTCCAACCTTCTTCCCTAGCACATATTAAATTTTTTCTAGGTTAATATATATTTTAAACATTTATGATCATAATATATATGTAAATAAATTCCTTGTAAAGATAATTCCTCTATATATTTAATGAAAAAATTAATGTATCTATCTCAAAATATTGTGTCAAGTAATTTTTCTCAAGAACCTTCAATTGTAATGAGGAATAATCTGTCATTATATGATTATTCAAGAGTATGCATCCTACATCCCTATTCAATGTATCACTATAGATCAAAAAATAAATTTTGGGTTGTTTGAGCACAAGTTAACTTAGAAAAATTATTTTAAACTCTATAAGATAGTCCTCACATTTATTTATCCAAAGGAACTTAACTCCATTCTAGGTTAGTTTGGTGAGTTGATTAGATAATTAGGAGAAATTATACCTAAAGACTCAATAAAATCCATACTAACTAAAAACAATGTGGATCTAAATCACAATTTTTAGTTAGGGATAATGATTAAGAACTTATTTTGTTGATTTATCCACTGATATACCATCTATTTAGATTATATTATCAAAAAATTAAACTTAATATAGCCAAATTATCAGATGGTAGATATTCCATACAAATTATCCTTCCCTACAGTATTTAGTACAAACCTCAAGTGATTTTAATGATATTACATGCTATTGGAATTATATAATAATATCATCAATAAAGAAAAATACAAACTGATCAAGGTGATATCTAAAGACTCTATTCATTAAATTCATGAAGATAATGGGGGAATTAGAAAGGCCAAATGAAATCACTATAAATTAACAGTGTCTATACCACATACAGAATGTTGTGTTGTATATGTCTTCAATTTTGAACCTCAATTTATAGTATATAGATCAAAGATCAATCTTGGAAAATATTAATCTCCATGTATATAATTTAAAAGATCATTAATACGGGGAAAATCATACATATTTTGTGATATTGTTTAGTTCTTTATAATCATTTAAAATTTACATCATTCCATAAATATTCGTAATAAAAAAATAATAGTTGCATCCCATGGTGATTCACTTAGAATAATGAATCCCTTATCAAGATTTTCCAAGAGTTTCTGATTTAATTCTTATAACACCATTGAGGATATTTTATATATATTTTTTGAAATAAGAGAAAAATTGAGTATGAGTTTTATTAAATAATCAACTTCATGATTTAGAGGAAGAATAAGTGACTCTTTTAAAAAGACATCAACAAAATCCTATAAAATATTCATATATTCAATGTTGACTTACTACCCAACCATATGACAAAAAACCTATTTTATGTAGGAATAAAGACCCATAAAATGGATTTAATTTCCATTATGAATTTATATATACAATCTTATGGACATAAGATCAGAGGTTGGTTCAGAATATCAATTTAACATCCATTCTTAAGGAATTAATATGTGATTTATATAAAGAAATTGAATATGTGGCCAAAATAACATAGAATTCAACTAAAGGGAGAATAATAAGATTTGAAGGAAGCAAATTCCCATAATCTTCAATCAGATATAGAAAATAGACTTGAGATGAAATTATTGTACAATTATGATTTTTTGTTACTAATTCAATGTTTAATCATTGATGTGCTATTGTGATACCCTTATAAAATTGTTGAGATATAAAACTGTTGGTAGATCAGAAATCATATAAGATATTATCCATTCTAGAGTGGATGGTTAGTGTACCATTCAACACTTTGTTATCATATCCCACATCATAAATAGTTACCACATGAGATATACATTTGTATCTAGGATTAAGAGGTTTATTATGTTGATTATCATCCTTAAACAAAACATTTGGGCACTACCTTGCATAATTCCCATACTCCCTGCATTTGAAACATTAATTTGTGGGTGGTCCATTATGTGATGATTATTGGGAATAGAGAGACACCTAGGGATGAAACCTATGTCCTTTACATTCAAATAATTGTCATGAAAAGATAATGATTACTAGATGATGATTTATACCTAATTACTCAATCCTATACAGTGGAAAATCTTCATAATGTTATCAAAAAGAGATAACAAATAACAACTCCCTCCTCTCAAATTAAGTGAAAAGGAATTAGAATGAGGGAAATTAACTTAAAAAACATAGAAAAAACCCATGATTATTATTGACACAAAACAACCAAAACTAATTGATAGAAAAGATATAACATGGTTTGGATAAAGTAATACATCCATGAGAGAACATTGTAAACATAATTCATTATGGGAGATACAAATGAGTAAAATAATCTTTCTTACTTCCTCTATATTCTTATATCTCATAAATGAAATTAAAAAAAAACCAAAAAAAATCATATCTACAACACCATCACCCTTTATAGAGGTATCTTTCCTATTAACAAGTTTCACCAACCTCTGAGTTTAGTGGGAAAACTTCCATTAACATGATAAAATTTCAATAAACTATAGAAAAACAAGATAAAAACTCCTACAATTAGTCACTAATAAATATCCAATATATTCACAAGGGTGTTCCCACCACTATATAAGGATACTAGTGAACATAAATGGTGATATATCCATCTGATGATCTCTATATTATCATTAAAGAGTCACCGAAAAAAATCAATCTGATAATGCTATGTCATTTCAAACTCTATCTGATACACACTACTCATTTCATGTTTTGTCCAATGAAAAATACTTCTTCCTAAAACAATCTGAAAAAACCTAGCATGAAAAAATATATCCAGTATAACTAATGGTCTATATCCAATAACCTCATATTGAAACACTTAGCCTGGTTAAACTGATGAAACTTATACAAACCCAATAATCTCTCACTTGGAAATTACATTGGTATTTTTAGTCTCATTATTTCATTCACCTGAGTTATTCTTATGTATGATGTATGTAGTTCCATATAACCTGTCTAATATGCCAAGTCCCATTGTGGAACAATTTTTCCGCATACATTCTTAGAAAATAACTTTTATAAACACATCTACAAGTTTTATTTCTATAAATCTTCTATAGAACCAAAAGATTATCCTCCAGAAGATTTTGTATGTAGTGATACTTCAGGTCAATGTGTTTTATTCTTATATGAAACAATTATTTGTGAGAAAGATGAATTACATTCTAGTTATCATAGAACAACATTCCTCTATCTAATCCTTTTATGATTTCTTTTATCAAGAAAAGCAATCATATCAAATATTTTAATTCTTTATTACAAAAAAGAAACTATAATTATATTGTATATAATGTTAGCACCAATTGTAATAGTAATATCCAACTAATTCTTATTCCACAAAAAGTTAATACCAAACCTGAAGTATATTTCCAGGAATCCATGTCTCCTATAAAATCTTCTTCTAAAAAAAATTCATTAGATCATCATAACTAAAGAAAAAATCTGAATCTTATAACCCTTTAATTTTTCATGAGATCTATACCATATATTCCTAATTGCCCTTCCAAGATTTTACATGAGATGGATAACAACTCCCACTCTAAAAGTAATATCTGGTCAAGTACAGACCATTGCATACATTAAACTTCGTATATATGAAGCATGAGGAAGCTTCTCCATGTCAAGAACATCACTATTTTTATGTTGGTTCATGAGTTTTACTATGTTTGAAGTGTCTAATGATGTAATTTGAGATAGATTTACACATCCAATTCAAAAATTTGGATTAATTTTTTAATTTATTCCTTTTTGGATAAAACAAATGAGTCTCCTTTCATTTCACCCTCAATTATTATCACTAATATTTTCATAGCTTACATAAGATTATTTATTTTAAATATTCCTGAAAAATTCTTCTTAAGTTTCATAATTTTTTGGAGCTTTTGTATAATAATAAAAACATCATACACATAAAACAATAGTATGAGATATGTTCCATCTTCCCATTTCATTTTGCAACAATAGTGATATAACTCACATCTACTAAAGATTTATTCAAACATGAAAGTTTATAAATTCTTATTCCACTATCTTGGAGCTTGCTTTAAGAAATAAAAACCTTTTTTTAACTTACAAACCAAATCCTCCCTTCAATGAACATCATAACCCTTGGAATGAGACATTTAAATTTATTACTCCAAATCACCATAAAAGAAGGCTATTTTTACCTATATATGTTCCATGTATATATAATCAGGCACAATAATTCTAAGCATCATATAAATAGTTATGTACTTTAACACTAGTGATAAATTTTTAGAAAATTTAATTCCTTATTTTTATTGGAAACCTTTCCATACCAATATTGATTTGTATCTCTTACTTTCATCTTATTCATCATTCAATTGAAACACCCATTTGTTTTATAGATACCACATTCCTTCTAGTTTCAAAGATAAATCCTAAGTATTATTGAGATTTAAGGAACTTATTTCCTCTTCCATGGATGAATACAGTTATTTAGAGTCTTTAAGAGTATATTACTCCACTGAAATATCTATTTTCCTTGTGACTATTATAAGTAAGAAGTTCATATCATTCCTAAACCCTTGAACATATTTCCTAATATGAGTGGATCACCTCAAAACAACCTCATGTTCATGTATTAAAACCAATCTATCCAGTATAATTATGTCTAGAAAAGGTATATCTAATTATTATCTATCTTGTAATTGTATATATAAAATTGGACTATCTATCGTTGGCCTAGCCTACATACCTTGATTTTTTACCCTGACTATCGAGGTTCCAATCTATCATGTTTCTCTTAAACTTTCTGCACTAAAGGTTTTTCTGACAACCTCTATATGATCAACTGAAAATTTGATAGTTTATTTAATATCAACTTCCTGGCTATAAATGTTTAGCTATTTCCATAGATATTCTTAATTGAAAACAACATATCAACTCTAGATGCCTTTTTTTTATCATCCCACACATGATAACCAAATATCTCATCACCATATCTAATAAGGAAAAAAACATTTTATTTTCCTCCAACTTATCTCTATATTTATAATCAATATGAACATATGAACCACTTCCAAATATTTTGAGATGGTTTACCTCTGGTCTCTTACCAAACCAAATTTCCTTTGAAAATTTTCATCGCATCACTGAATTCAGACTTATATTCACCAAATTTTCTACTATATTCAAGGATTCTACCAAATTTCTTTAAGGATTTCCTAAATAAATCCTCATAATTTAAGATTTCACTATTAATGTTTAGTTCATTCTCTCAGTTATTCTATTATATTGTGGAGTTCCTGGAATAGTCTTATCGTGCATGATTCTCTAATTCTTACAGAACTTACTAACGTTATCTATGGTTTATTCATTAATATTTTCTATCTAAAGACACTTAATCTTTCTTTTTCACACTTTTTCATTCATAGATTTCCACTAAATAAAACACTGAAACACATAATATTTATTCTTTAATAATTAAACCCAAAAACATGTGAGTATCATCATTAATGAAAGAAAAAAGTATTGCGATCCTCCGTAGAAGCACACAGGGGATCATCCCCACACATCGTAATGAACAAGTTATAAATTTTGAATAATTTGATTTATTACATCAATGTTAAATAAAGTTTTATTTTATTTTATAAACATAAAACTCTCACACTTTATAATTTCTATGTGATCTAGTTTGAGTATTAACTTCACTATTATAACTTTAATAATTTTCTTATTGAGGTTACCAAACTGAAGTTCCTCATTTTTGGACTGTCTAATGATGTTTTTCTGATTACTAACACTTTATCACTTTATCCAGAAATATAAAAGGTACTTTTTTACTCTGATAAATCACTATATAAACTTTACTATTATTCCAAAATCTATTTGAAAAAGTAATTCTGAATCCTAAATTATCAAGATGTCCCAGAGATATAATGTATTTCCAGAGACTTGAGTGTATCAAACATGTTTCAATTTAATAATTATTTCACATTTCATTTTAATGTTCATATCACCTTTCCAAAATATATAAACAGATTTATCATATTCTATATTTACTCTTCCTAGGATTCATCATGCATAATCAACTATGCACTATTTCTCACTAGTTGAATGAAAATAATTCCCCTAGTAAAAAACCCATGACACTTCAGGAATGATCCTAGTCTGTATGAAGTTGGGCCCTTCAATAATTGTACTAACCATGTTTTTCCAAAAAAAATAGAATACTCTATCAAATTATTGAAATATTTCATGATATGTCTTCTTTTCCCACAAACCACACATGTTGGGAATGAACTTATAGATTTACTCTGATTTCTTCACTAAGACATATCCTCTAAAAATTTATTCTCTTGAAGGTATTTCTGGTGAACTAACCTACTCATTAGGTAGCAATGAGATCATTTCCATATGAAGTATGAAATTTATTCATCCTCAACTCATCATTAAAGATCAATTTTAAAATTTCATAAAACACAAGTACTATCCTCCCACTAGAGTTTCTCATAATTTTCACCGTAGAATCATTGATCAATGGATGCAGGGAAAGAATAATAAAATCAAAAACCTCAACATTGAATGTTACCTTCAAATATTCTAGCTTCATTTGAATCATTTTAATATCATTCACATGATAAGAACAAGGCCTTATTTTTAAAAACGTCAATTAAAACAATATTCGCAACATGAAAACCGTATTAAGAGTTGTTTCATTCTCATACCTTTCAAATAACACTTTCATAAACACTGCAATAATTTTATTATAATTAAAGTTTAACACAATACTTCTCATGAGTGACATATTGATTAAGGAAGAAAATTTGGTCCAACCACCCCTATTCTACGTCGTATGTTCTTTTAGGACACTCTATAGATAAATATGCATCAAGATCTTTTTTATTAAAATATATTAGAACTACATTTCCAAAAATAAAAAAACATATC
This sequence comes from Viscum album, assembly GCA_963277665.1. Taxonomy (NCBI): domain Eukaryota; kingdom Viridiplantae; phylum Streptophyta; class Magnoliopsida; order Santalales; family Viscaceae; genus Viscum; species Viscum album. The sequence continues at coordinate 466,623,943 of OY728142.1, read as the reverse complement.
CCATCGAACTTATTGATACAAATGTTTCCTTCCTCTAAAGTGATCCTTCTGATAATTATAAAAAAATGAAATCAAAAAAATTAAACAAAAAAACTCACCTAAATGTTGTGAGTGAAGAAGAATGAATTATACTGAGAGAGTAACCTCATTTTATAAAAATTGTGAGTAATAAAGAGACCCCTTTATAAGTAACCTTGATATTCTCAATAAAATAGACATCCCTAGAGCGATATTTCATACCAATAGTGATTTCCATATCATTTATCCATCATGTGAAGTGGAAAATGTTCACAATGTTATTAAATAGAGAGAATGTATAATAAATTTATCATCCTGTGTTGAGTTCATTGTTAATAGGATGAGATAAACCAACCTAATAAAAACATAAATAATTGATGATTTTTATCACACAAAAAATCCAAATTAAATGGAAAAATAAGATATTATATGGTTCATAAAAAGTACTACATTAATGGGAGAACACTGTATGAATATTTTAATATAGGAGATACAAAAAATTATAATACCATTTCATAGTTCCTAAAGACTTTTCAGTATCAAAAGGTAATGTTAGAAACTCTGTACATGTTTCTAAAAATATTACCACCTTAGAGATGACCTACCAACCCTCTTTATATAGGTCTCTTTATTGTTAATAAGTTTCATCTACGTCCAAGTTCAGTATTCAACCTACCATTGACATGTGAAGCTATTAATACACAATAGATATAGCTGATGAAAATTTCTATAGATCATTACTAAGAAATAAAAAGTATCAATACAAGTATGTCCCTAAGATTATGTATATTTATTAGTAAAAATAAAATTTGAGAACTTTATCCAATGATTTGTATCTGTTCATCGAGTCCTCACTATAAAACTATCAGGTTGATGAAGTTATGTCCTCTCAAACTCTATTTGATGCACAATACCCATTGGAATATTTTTTCAATGAAATAATATTCTACCCAGAAAAAACTTGTAAATAACCCAGTAGTAAAACTGCTATCTACACTCAATAATGAACTACATTTAAACACCTCAATCTGAAAACACTTTTTCTGGTGAAACTGAAGATACTTCCACAAAACCAATAATGTTTTCATTACATTAGCATAATTATATTACATCTTGAGATCAGATTGGCACTCAATCAATCGGTTACTTTTCTTTGTAGACAAATAGAATTTACCAATCACCCTAATAAAATTTCTCCTATGTTAATTTCTTCACATCAAGCCTAGAAAAGCTCATCTTATTCCCTCAAAGATTTTTATTATTATAATTTCCTTTGATTTACATATTTTATTTATTTATTAAACCATAATATTTATCTGTAAATCCAATATCTTTTTATACCTTCATAGCACATAAAATTGTTTAATCGTAGATTCTGAAGTCAATTTTGGATAACACCCTTCATATACTTGGATATAAGTCAGAAAAGAATTAATCTATCATACTTTCATATTGGATGATAATTTGATAAACATACCTCATAATTATTGTAGAATTTGTCTCATAGGTACTAATTGATCCAAAATACTTATTATTTAGTTCTATGTTTTCTATCATCATTTTAATATGAATAATATGAGGAAAGTACTTGTTTCAAAACAACCCTCCAAACTGATACAATTCTAAGGAGTCAAAATTTCCTTGATTCAATGTATTCCTGATAAGATTAAACCATTGTTCTACTTCACCATTAAAATATAAACAACTACGAAAATGTTCATGTTATAAACAATAGAGAATATAAAATTACTTTTCAATGGTAATAATCCATTTATCATCAACTAGTGGATCAAATCACCCATTAAAATAAGGCGAATGTTTCCACATAAATGGATCATAAAAACATTATTCTACCTTTTTTCTCACATGGAATCTCATGATGATTCTTGTATTAAGAAATTTTCATAATCATAGAAATGATATTTTTAATCCATCTCCCATAACATTTGTTTTCTCAGAAAAACAATCATTGGATTTTATATCCCATCCACTGTTAACATAGTTCCTTTAGGTTACATCTATTGACTAAAATAAAAAATAAAAGTGTGAGAAATAATGATCATAGTGAAAACACTTATAATCATGAGAAATCATTTATAATATTTATAAATAATGACAATTTCTTTTCAATATATTACACCTTATGTATAACATACATAATCCATGGTCATTATCTATCTAAATCCTCTATATTGGTTTATAATGAAAATGTGAATTAACCTATGAATATCTCCTATAAATTCCAATACATGTGTTTAGTAATATCCCAATAATATGGAACTGGTGACAATCAATCTAATACCCAATATTCTCCTTTTACCCATAGGTTCATTTGTGCCATAACTATATCCCCTAGAAATTATTCAGACAGGGATGCATTTTTGAGGGAAATCACACTCTTATCTTTACTATACCTTAGTATTTTATCCTATATATTGAATTTCCCTTAAGGTTTTCACTAAATTTACATCATATAAGTTTCCATAAATAACTAAAACTCTCTCTAATACAAACTATAGTGTCCAAAACATTACAAACATAAATATTATAACTTATTGGATGAATATTCAAGAAATTTCCTTACAATACATGCGAAAACCATAAATTTTTTATGTATTTAGAAACATGGATATATAAAAAACATTTTCAAAAAAGAAATACATCATCTCATTCTAAGTTATTTATAACTAGAAACCTTCTTAGACACATAATACTTAAAACCTCTAATCATATCATTATGAAAAGGAAACATAGTATAGGGTATGATCATATTCTCATTAAGGGTAAAAATATGTCAATTGATGATCATATAAAAGAATAAGATAAGCATAAGGGTATGAGAACATGATCATAATATAAAATAATCATACCCAATGAGTAAAAGATATTTAATTGAGAATCATGAAATATGAATTTTAAAATACACAAGACATAAGAGTGTAGACTCATCAATAATCAATTCTGGGTCAGGAGAACATATCATAATCACAAGACATAAGTTTATGGTATACACATAAGTATTAAAATCATTTATTTATTCAAGTATCACATCTAAGGATATCATAGTGGATTGGGTTCACTCCCCATTTCATCATTTCCTTAATCAAGGTTCACTCCCAAGACTATCATATGGGATATAATCCCCTATTAAATTGAATTCACTGCCTATTTCAGTCTTTATTATCTCATGAGATATCCTTCATTGCCTAATAAATTATAGAGTTATGTAATATAAGGCCCACCCATCACATAATGAAAACCATAAATTTTTATTCCAAAAGATCATAAAACAATCATCATTTCATTTTTTCATAACCTAAGGAAAAGAAATGGATATTATAAAAAAAATCATCATAATAATCATAGACCATATAGAGAAATAATAAGGATAGAATAATTTGATAATATCTAAATTAAATCAAAAGTAACATCAAAGGATATAATCATAGATGAAAAATTTCATTAAAACATCACTGGAATATTTCTTGAAGAAAATACTATTTTTATTTTAAAATAACATATTTCAAATTGAAAATTTTCAAAAAAAGTCAATGGAAAAAATTTCTGCTAAAATAATCATGTAAATATAAAATAAATTTTAAAATAATTATTTTTTCAGGATAGTGTTAAATTCTACTCATTTTGTGTATGTTAAAAAAAGATTCATTTTTTCATTTTTGGTAAAAATTCAAAAGTTCATCATTTGAAAAATAATAAAAAATTCATTTTAAAAATTACTATATAATGTAAAATATGGGTAAATGTGAAATTAAACAAACATAGTAGAATATTAGAACTATTTTTTAATTTTTTTTAATGAAAACATTGACATATAATAAAATATTCTTGACTGGATAGAAAAACATTCATCTTTCCTTTAAAAACGTATTTCAATGTATTGTGTACTTAAATAGTGGAAAATTAAAGGAAAACTTATAATATCAATAAATAAATTTATGATATAAAATATATAATATTTTGGTGATATTGATTGTATAATTTCATTATTATAAATTTAATCATTAACAATATTAATAAAAATGACATTGTAAAGTAAAACCCTTACCACATGTGTAACTTTTGGATCATAAACCCCATGATATAAATAATATAAAATGAAACATTAAATACTATAAATATAAATATATTCATAATATAACATATCAAAGGGTAATTATATACACCAAATGGAATGAAAATGTAGTTTATATGATATATGTCGTATAGAAACAAAAGTGAGATGAGAAACTCTTAGCTCTTGTTTCACTTGATTTGTAATAACTCTGAACTCTTGTATAATAATATTTAATTTATTATAATTATATACCCAAACCACTTACATACTTATTATATCATATATAATGCACTTATATAATTTTGACATCTATTTATTAAAAATTCCATATTGAAATTGATGTTTCTTTGTGTTAATTTTTTTTCACGAATGTTTTGGTTCGCAGTTCTGATCCATAAAATTTAATCATTATTCCATCATCTCTATAATTTTAATTTTGATATAAATATCAGAAATATTAATTATATATATATAAATATTTGTATTCATCCATAAATGTAGATATAAAAAATATATTACGGTGTTTATGGAGGTGATAATCCATATATATGTATAAATATTGTTTTTATTTTCTTATTAAAATAATTTAAGAAATGCAAATGATATGTAATCATCAAAGTCCTTTCCCAATTAGTATTCATAGTATGTGTCAGGTAAAGAGGGAAATCAATACATGGAGGATTTATAATATATATGTGATAGAAACCCCTTTTAAGGATGTTACAAATTCTATATCTTATATACATAAATGGTTAAACATCCTTGAGTAATTCAAAATTATAGGATTATGAAAAAATGTTTGATCACTCACCTATAGATTGGTTTTATATCTAATTGATTTACCCATCATTTCTATCTAATATTTTATCTAATTCTATTTATACATAATTTTAAATATTAAATTAGATAGAAACAATGGATAATCATCTATTATTGGTATGTAAAAATTCCTAACTAAACATAAATAAACTCTAGATGCAATCATTAGAGTTGTACAAGAGAAGACCAAGCATGTTAAACTACTGTGTATTAAATTTCCTTATATTTGTTTCCAAGTATTTTCAACCCAATGATATGTTAACCAGTGTGATATAGACTAAAATTGTATTTAAGAGGATATACATTCATTGAATATGGAGGACTCTACATTACAATATACTCTCTCTTCTACCAAGGATAGATCATTGAAAGGTAAAATAGCGGATCCATATCTCTTTTTTAGCACAAATCTGATTGCATATCAGATGTAGGCTTAATTTTACTTACTAAAGTGACCTCTTATATAGACAAGGATAGAAATATGATTAATAAAAAATACAAAAACTTTCATCACTTTTTTCAATCCATATCTATAATTTAGTAGAAATTAATCTCCTATATATGTGTGTTTAAATTTTTTGTCAGTTATATTTAACAGTAGTCTTGATTTCTGACAAATAAAATTACTTTTACTCAACTATGGAATTGGGTCGTAAGAGAATTGAGAAAGAGTGATATTATCATTTGAGGTAATTCTTTTCATTATCATTAATCTAAGAGTGATAGATGATGACACTACTATGTCATAAGATAACCCTTACTTGTAACTTGGAAAGATGATGAAATGAAAAGATGAAATACTTGATGGATGAAATTATGTTTGTTAATTCCCTATATATATTTAATCATAAAATATTATTACAATTTAATCTAATTATTTAATTATTTGACTTTTATTTATAGAATTGATTTTCCTTTAAGAGTAAATTATTTCTCTAACTATACAGGAATCCACTAAGATCACTCTACCTTTTTCTAAAGAAGACCCAACTATATTAACTCCTATAGATTAGAGGGTTTTTTGTTAAAAAATATTTTTCTATATTTTTTTCTAAATTTAGCATTCAATGTGTAAATTTTCCTTAATAATTCTATAATAAAATTAGTTGTGATAAAGAGTCTAGGTTTTGACATTCTTGACCTGATCACCCAGACCATCTTAGAAGAGATAGTTATAAAGGTGGGTAATTTTCACAAATCTCTTTATAGAACAGAAATTTGGTGGGTTAGATTACTATACTTTAGAATTATAATCATAAAAATGTTATGAAAAATACACCATAAAACTCTATCATGATTCCCTAGAGTAGGTTGTAAAAAAATGCATTAGTAGTGCATGAGGAAATCATGAATCCAATCGTCGGTTCTAGACTAGAGAGCTAAGGTAGATCAACATCAATTATGTTTATTGTATTATAATGTTGAGATAATGGAAGAGGAATCTAGGATTGGGGGTATTTGAAAGGGATGATATGACCTAGGTGTAGAGGTTGAGTGACATCATGCATTGACCATGTAGAAAACTTATAGATTGAAACATCTATAATAAAGGGCCAATGTATTATATTAATCATTGAAAAACTTCTACCACACAAAAAATTATCTTTGTTTTTATAGAAATGTTATCCATATAACCATTCTCCCCTATAATAAATTTAAAAACATATAAATTTATATATGGTAATTTCCTTCTAAATAAACATGTTTCTTATCATATCGAGTAATATATTATAGTATAAAATACATGCACACTGTGAAAAAAACGTTAATAAAAATTTGCAACATTGTATTTAGAGAATAAATATGGTCATGATATGGTTTTTGGGCATCATGAACTTTGAGAATTATTATCAACGACCTCAACCAGTAGAATCATCCCTTGTGAATATCATTTATAAGATATTCTAATGGATTTAGTAATTTGTGAGTTTACTATAGACCGAGCCCAAGAAGAATATCAATATTGGGGTATCGAGTAGAATAATCTACTAGAGAAGTTCAAGTTAGTAGAAATAACCACTAGATAAATGTCGGTTAAAATTGTAACACCCCTATATTTTATGAATTTCCTTCTAATAAATTTAATTTTTGATAGCTTGTGTTACATGAAATACAATATTTTTAACGAATCAAGATATATTATTAATATTATTTAAATAAGATTGTTATAATCTATCCATTAAACATAAAAATATTAAAAAATAAACTATAGTAATATATTAATTATAATTATTTTATGTAAATAGAAATATTTATAAAAAGTATTTAGTTTTTAGAAAATAATTTTTATGTTTCAAAAATATTATTTTTACAAAAAATGTTATTATTTCATTTTGTAAACAAATAATAATTTTTTTTTAAAATTTTAGAAATTTTATCTTTAAAATTAAAATGCATTTTTAAATATAAATTTCAAAATTATTTTTGAGTGTATTTTTGAGAAGTTTTTAAAAAGATAAAATTTTCATTGAATTGTTAAAAATACTAGTTTTTATTAAGAATTGTCTTTTATTTAATCAATTTAAAAACATACAATTTTTTTAATATGGTTTTAAAAGAAAAAACTATATTAATTATATATTTATTAATCCACTTTAAGATATTATAATAAATTTTATGTTGAATTTTTATATAAAAACATGTTTAACATTGAAATATTTTCTATTCGGAAGCCTAATTTTTCATCACGTCTGTGGGTTTAATTTTAAATTAAAATTTCACCTATATTAGTTGAATTTGGAAAAATGGATTTCATATTTTGACTAAAAATAATTAATATTATCTAATTATTTTTACATAATTTTTTACTATAATGAATAATATTATCAATAGTAAATCAATTACCTCGGTTAAGGTTAAAATTGGTTTAACGGGGGTTAAAAATGATAAGGAATAAAATGACTTACAAACAAATTAATCACCAATTTTATGTTAATATTTATACCTTTTCACCTAAAAGGTTTGATAATGACCCATTCTTGAGCCTTGTGGAATGTGAAAAATGTGGGTACACTTTATTATTTAAAAAAACACATGTGTGTCCCCTCCCCCACTTATAAAAGGCCACACTCTATCATATCATCCTCACACATAAAAAACCATTTGGTTCAGTGAATCCCTACTAAAAATATTCTCTATTCCCATAATCACATCCTGTAATCCTTATTCTGATTAGGAATCTCACCTAATAAGGCTTTTAGTGTAAACATAAAGAGGCTCTCTGAAGAAGAGGTGAGATTCATAAACATTCATTTTAGTTATATTTTTACATAAAACTCCTTAAAATATTATTCACATATGATAATACAATAACAAAATTATATTACATATAATTGTATGTTATTATGTTTATTTAATAACCTATATATATATCACATATTCCATCAAATGGAAAACAAAACTGTCAATCATGTATACAGAGGACTACCACTTCATGAAACGATGTTTTTTGTTTTCCATCACAAACTCTCATGAATAGATATAACGAAGAATATATAGTTTATATAATATATATATGATATTATTTTACCTATTTAATTATAATACCATATCAACCTTATTACCTCAAAATCAATTATAAAATAATTACGTCACTCGTGTGTATAGTGGACTACTACCTCACGAACTAATGTGATATGTTTTTCATTTATGTTTTACTTGGATGATAATAAGGATAGATTAAATAATTATATATTATATTTATAACATAATTATAAATCTATAATTTATATATAATATATTCCTTCTTACACTCTCTTTGACGTGGGATACAATAACATCAGTAGTGTGTATGACAGACTACCACCTCACGAATTGATGTGATCCGTTTCTCACTAACACTACAAATTAAAGATAATAAGGGTAAAATTAATGAATATATGTGATATACATGACATAAAAAATTATTCTTAAAATTTAATATATTATTTAATTTTCTTTCATTGCATCCATCAAGAAAATGGAAACTGCATTGATGCATACGCACGGTCTACCGTCTCCATGAATGGTGTAATTCATTATCTATCTATAAAATTAATGGATTAATATAAATTCATAATATATATATATATATATAATATTTATATATTGGATAAAATTATGGATATTATTTAACCATGATCAAAGTAAAAGGAGTATAAATACGAAATCAAAACATACACGGAAAACAAAGAAGTTATTGCCCTAAACATTATTTTAATAATTAATTTTTAATAAATGGGAAATTAAAGGACATAATTAAATCATATATGGGATGATAAATATTATTATGGTTTTATAGTATATTTATAATAAACTTATATTTATTATATAGAAGGTTCGAACATGTTTGAAGGATGTTGAGACTTAAGGCAAGGGATTTTTTACTCAATTTGTATTTTTACGACATACATTATGTTACACCACTATATTAATTTATGAGGTTTATATATCCACTTTATCATGTAATGTAATTAATATTTTTATTATCATGATATTATAAGTTTCATTTAATTCTTTTTCTTCATGGGACTTATGTTTTAAAGTTACCAATTTGGTATGGGGTTTATGTTACAATCTCATCGTTTATTGGGATTGTTCAAAATTATGATTCCAATGATGAAATATTAAGATATATATCTGAATAAACTCATGAATGTTTTTCTACTATAGTTATTTATATATAATACACGTTTCTTTTAATTTTAATCTGTTAAACGATTAAAAATACCAAAATAATGTTTTTATTCAAAATTATCTTTATTTCTCTTTTCGGTCAAACCACTGTTCTTCTATATTCATATTTTCTAAAAATGATTTCAAAAATGTTTTATCAATATAAAAATGTTTATTAATTAAATTTTTACCAATGTTTTAATTTAAAATAAAAAAGGAATCTTCATATTGTCTTTAAAAAGTATTCATGTTTTTATTTTACTAAAAATTTGAAAGGAATATTTGTTTTTACATGTTTGATATGAATGTGATTTCTCACCATCATGACCATTATTTTATATAAAGCATAATTTATATTTTTTTAATGTTACTTTCATAGAAAAGTACTTTTAAAATGTTTTGTATTGTTTTTAAAAAAATCTATTTTCAATTTGAAAAGGTTACTTTCATCAAGAAATGTGTTTAATGATCTTTAGATCTTATTATATAAGTTTCTAGGGTTATTTAAAAATAAAATTATTTTGAAAATATTTTATGTTTTAAAAATGGATTTTCAATGTTTAAAGGCTATTTTCTCAAGAAAATATTTAAATTCTTTTTAAACATTCCTTTATAAGTTTATAATAATATTTTAATATAAAATTATTTTGAAAATGTTTAATGTTTTAAAAATTTATTTTCAAAATTGAAAGAGTATTTTTCACATGGAAATTTTTAAATGATATTTAAATAATCCATTATATGTTTACAAGTTTATTTTCAAAGAAAATTATTTTGAAAATGTTTTTTGGTTTGAAATGTGATTTTTAAAGTTGAAAGGATATTTCTCTCAAGATGTTTTTAAAATGATCTTTAGAGATTCCTTTATAATTTTCCATGTTTATATTCAAATGAATGGATTTTAAAAAAATTATGTTTTAAAACGATATTTTCAAATTTGTAAGGTTATTTTCCTTAAGAAATGTTCTAATTGATATTTAAAAATTATTTTCCATTTAGCATGGCATTATTTGATGTTACTTCTACCTTATTGGGGTATTGAATGAAGGATACAATTGTTATTATTTATCTTAATGGTTTGTGTTTATTCTGAAAAGATACTTATAAAACCCATTTATGTTTCCCAGGTTATACCATGAAAAAATTATTATGAAACACATATATTTTTCCATGCTTTATGATATAATGAAATAATTAAATAATTATAAAACCTGCTACTTTTACACTGGTTATTCTATAATTAAATGTTTATGAAACCCAATCCTTTTCAAATTTTTTAGATAAGGAATATTTTAAGATATTTTGACACATGTATATAAGATTTTAATTATGTGATATGTGTTTCCTATATATCCCTCAAATTCATTGGGTAAAGATTAATATTTCATGAGGTAAATAGGACTAGAATGGGGAGTGAACCCAACTCAGTAGGGAAAATTTTCTACAATGATAGTCTTTAGAGTTAACCTTGACTACTACAATGGTTTTGGGAGTGAACCAATTCCACTATGGTATCCTTACCAATGATATGTTACTGCTAAATAAATTAATTTATATGATTATGTGTATGTAAAAAAAATTCTGTCTTATGAAAATTTTATGATATCATGGAACATGTTATTTTATTTCATCATGATTCATGTCTTATGAACTATCAATATTTATTTAATGACTAAACATTATTATTATTGATATGCATGGTATGGGTTTTAAATTATATGATCATGTTCTCATACACTTATGCTTATATTATTCTTACGTATCTCCCTTATTTACCCTTACTGAATATCAAAGGTCACCCTTTCTTAGTTTTCCTTTACGTTGGTTATGTAGAAATATATTATGTATGATATGACTAAGAAGGGTTAGGATTATCTGGAAATTAGTAGGAGATCATATAGTTTACATATGAACCAGTTGTTTATGATTCCATATTTCCATAATAAATAAATCTTTACGATCCTCATGTGTGTATTTGTGGAATGTAATGAATGTTTCTATTTCAAGATATAATAACTATGTATGAAAATAATTTTTAATTAAATGTTTATCAAAGGATAGGATTTGTTAAAATCTATAAAATAGTATGTGAAAACATTAGAGAGAACCCTTATGATGAGCTTAATTATAGGATAACATCCTAAATTTTTGTAAAGGAAGAGATTATGTAGTTCACCTTGAAATACATCCATATCTAGATACTACAAGTGTATTTGGTTTTGGAATAGATATAACTAAGGGTAATAACTCAAAAAAAGGTGAATCACATTTGACATGAGTGTTAATTGCTACAGGACAATGGTCCATACAACACACATAGTTTGACACTCCTGGGGGATATGATTTGGATAATTCACATTTACTTTATGAACCATTTGGAAGGATTTGAAAAGATGATGCAAAATAATAACCTAGTTTAGATAATATTTTTCATGGATTTAAATTATGGTGTCTTGATTTATACATACTATAATTTTTTTTTCAAAACTATGCATTTTACAACTGTGATTACTATTGCTAAAACTTTGTTTTTTGGTATCAGTCAATTGATGGAACCTGAAGCAACCATGTTAATATTAAATTAATTGAATAATAAAATGATTTTACTCCTAATAAACTTAATATTATGGGAGATGGAGTAAAAAATATCATTTCATTTCTCACAAAAATTTGTCAATCTACAAATGCTGTTGAACCTCCAAAATTAGAAAAAAGTGGAAATAATTTTCTATTTCTTTCTTCATGAGGTAAAATCCAATATTATCTAGTGGTTTTGTTGATCCACTAGTTACTGAGTAGTGGATTAGTACCATTGAATATATATTTTTCATTTTATAGTGTTCAAAACATGCAGAAATTGTTATTTTTATCTATCATTTAGAAGGTGATGTTGATGAAAGGTGGAATGTCATCAAAAATATGATAAAACATGATGAAATTGACTCCCCAGAGCGGGATGAGTTTAAGAGATTATTTTTTAGTAAGTTATTACCTTTTATTATGTGTATAAAAATAGAGAAGTAATTTCTTGATATAAAGAAGAGGAATGATGAATCTTTTGGTACCTATAAGGAAAATTCTAAAAGACATGAAAGGTATGCTTCTAGAATTATCATCCAACATTAAGGTAAGGTTGATCAATTCTTCAATAGCTTAAAACCAAGTCTATGAAGGTCATCAACCATAATTTACTTCATTAGATATGAAGAAATCATCCAATGTACTATCAAGGTGGAAATTAAGATTAGAGTTACCTATCAATGTTATGATGTTGATAAGAAAATAATGATGTAATTAAAATGAAACTCTAAAAACTATATATATAAAAATATAATCATCCCTTAATGCTTAATGCATGGAAGGAAACATGGATGAAATTATATTAAATGTACTACTAAATGTTTTATATATGGAATGGAAGATTATCATTATATTGAATGATAAAGTTATGGGAAGAAGTAAAAAATGATGGGAATAGAGGGAAACATCATATAATGAACTAACCACACTATAATTCTTAAATTTTAAGGACTTTAGGAATTATGTTATTGAATACCCTAATTTAGCAGATCATGAGGATAATAATCCACAATAACCTCAAAATACAATGGAGAAAAGGGAAATCTTATGAAATCAAAATATATTAAGTGATTCTTGATAATTAGGAGATACTTATCCCTTACTCTATAATTGGGAATTTCATGTTGGAAATATTATGAATTATCCCTATAAAAATATTTTTTTCATCCATTAGTGAAATTTTATGTTATTCTATGAATTGATTATCTTATTCTATATGAATTCTAAAATAATGAAACCACATTTGATGTTCTATAAGTGAAAGGATGAACCAAAGATCTAAATGAAAATGGTTATGCCTAGGATAAGAGCTTATTTAAGTAATAAAGGGTGAACTATCTTTTGGAAGAATATATGTATCCTTGTATGAATAAGTTCAGAGTTATGGATACCATCATGGGTTTATGATTAAAACGATGATAATAAGTTCAATGTCATAGAATTTTTTTTTGAGATTTTATGTGAGGATAATTTATCAACATTAATGATATTTTGGGATACATTTATGGTAATGGAACCCTTTAGTTATTATATGGTTTAGTGGAAAGGTTATTTTCGAAGGAATGACTATTATAGACATATTATTAAAGGTATTAAAAAACATTAGAGCATATATTATCCTTTATTATGTGGTAATTATTGGTTATTTCAATTTGGTAATGTTTTAGGATTTATTTTAATACAGTTATAGAAAAAGGAAAACTCGCGGGTCAGGCGACAACCTATCACATGCAATAAGGCCACTTGTAATGAACCATTAACTGAATGATGATAAAGGAATAACACCTACCACTAGACTACATGAAATATTATTTATAGTGGGACAAAATGAAGAAATAAATTGATGATTATATACCTAGGTGATTTGTATGTCGGTCAGTTAAGATTATTAAATAAAATTCTATGGGGATTTTATAAACATTACTGATACCATAATGGAAATGGGAAATAATAACCGTGGATTTATTCATCAGAATCCAAGAAACATTTAAAGGGAATAATTATATATGTGTTATAATAGATCACTATAAAAATTCATAACACTTCATGGTAATAAAATAATATTTCTTTGTAGATCAGTTTCCTAGTATACATATTAAAGAAGTGGTAGGACCATATTTAATTGTTTCTAATCGGTATCAAAGGCTTACCTTGAAGTTTTAGAGAACTCTTCTAGAAGCTCATTATATATAGTTGAGTTTCCGTACAGTGTATCATAATCAAAAAGATGGTAATTCAGAGAGAAAATTTTAAACCCTATAATATATATCAATATCATGTTCAATGGATTTAAATGTAGTTGGTGTCAACACCTTCCTTTAGTTGATGTTTCATAGAAAAATAGGTTTCACTTAATTATTCATATGGATCCTTATTAATACCTCTATGGAAATATTTATAGATTTTAGATTTTATAGAATGAAGTTGGAGAATGAAAACATTTGGGTCTTGAGTGAGATGAAGAAATTTAATAGAAGGGTAGATCCATTCAGCAACACATAAGGGTAACACAAAGTTGATTGAAAATTTATGCTGATAATTACCGGTGTGATCTAGATTATTAAATTGGTGAAAAGATGTTTATATGAAATTATATATGGAATAATGTTATGAGATTATATAATAATGGGAAACTATTCCCTTGGTATATCATTCCCTTTGAAATTATTGATTATATTTGGATGGTAGATTATCGATTGGTGCTTCCACTGAACCTCCCTCAAGTACAAAATGTGTTCTATATATCACTCTAGGGGAAGCATATACTTAATAATACACAGGAAATTAAATCATTGGTCATACCACTAGAGAATTATTTTTATTATGAGGAACATATTCTAGACATTATAGATCATATATAGAATGTTCTATGAAACAATACCACTCACATAGTCAAAGCATTGTGGAAAATCCTCCAGTTTGGGGGAAGCTATGTGGGAACCAGAGGATGTAATGAGATTGAGGAATAATTATGTTTTTATACCAAAGTGATATAATTTTTAGTTACTTTTTCATTTTATGGTGGTATAATATAATAACTCCATATTTTCTAATTTTTTTCAAATTAATTTAATTTTTGTGGTCTTTTTTTACACACAACGCCAAGTTTTAAGGAATTGTAATATATTATTAATATTTTTTAAGAAAAACATTATAACCTAGAAATTAAACATGTAAGAATGAATAGAGGTAATCTACGTTTAAATATTAAGAATAATAGTTTTTTATAAAGAAGACATATCTATAAAAAAATATTCTGTTTTAAGAAAAGTCATTTTATGTTTCGAAAATAATATTTTCACAAACGAAATGTTTTTATTTTTTTTTCTTAAAGAAAAAAAATATTTTTTTAAATTATAGAAAATTTATTTACAAAAATAAAAATAATTTTTTAATTCTCTAAATCAAATTTATCTTGTAGTGTATTTTCAAAAATCTACTGAACAGATAAATTTTTTAGTGAATGGTGAAAAATACTAGTTTTTATTTTGATTTATCTTTTCATTTGAAGCATCTAAAAATCTTAAAATTATTTGAATGTGGTTTTAAAAGAAATTTTTTTTCAATTACATATTTATTAATCTAATTTATGAAATTTAAAAAAAAATTATATTGAATTTTTATATACAAAATTTAAAAAATTGAAAGATTTTCTCTTTGGAAAATTGTATTTTCATTGCATCTGGGGTTTAATTTTAAATTAAAATTTCTTACCTTCATGAATGGAATTTAAAAAAAAATCAGTATTAATTTTGAATAATAATAATAATTAATATTATATAATCACATCAATTTAATTTTTTACCATAATGAATAATAAGGAAAGTAATAAATTAATTTCTACGGTTAAGGATAACTCGAGTTTACAAAGGAGTTATGTTAAAATGATAAGGGGTAAAATGACCTAAAAACGTGTAAAACACCCATTTTATGGTCATGTTTAGACTTTATAAACTCTAATATTTTACAATGACAAATTTTATTTCTTTTGGAATGTGAAAAACATGGGTACACTTAATTTTTTTTAAATTCCAATTGTGTCCTCACCCCACTTATAAAAGGACACCCTCATCATCTCTACACTTGAAACATAAAAAACTATTTGTATTTGATAATATGAGAAGAAAAATATTCCATACATACCTCCTCACTTCATAGAGGTAATACTTTTGTTATGAATCCAACCTAAAATGTATTTAGGTGTAAACCTAAAGAGGCTCTCCAGAGAAGTGTTAAAATTCTTAAACTTGTGATTTTGTTTTATTCATTATTACACCTCCTTCAAAAATTACTCACCAATTATGAAATAATAAAACTTTTATATGATATATAATGAGATGTTATTTTGTTAATTTCATATCCTATATCTATTACACTTCCATCAAATGGGTGAAATCGTCGATCGTGAGTATGGAGGACTACCACCTCACAAGATGATGTTATTTGTTTTCCATAACCACCTCTTATGGATGGATATAATGATATATTTAATGTTTATATAAGATATTTATGATATTTTTTTATATATATATAATTATAATACCATATATTCTGTAATACCACCAAACCTTCTGGGAAATAATAATGTTGTTCTTTTGTATAACAGACTACCGCCTCCCAAACTGATGCGATGTGTTTTTCATTTCTATTTTACTTTGATAATAATAATGGAAGATTAAATAATTTTATATTATATTTTGTAAAAAACTATTCATATGGATTTATTATATCATATATACCTTCTTAATTTCCATTTATTGGAGGATATGATAACATTGTTTGGGTGTACGGAAAACTTCTGCGTCATGAAGCGATGTGTTTCATTTTTCACTAACAGTTTGCATGAAAGGTAATAAGGGTAAATCTAATGAATATATGAGATATATATAAAATAAAATAGAATCTATAAATGTTAAATATTACTTAACTTTCTATAATTTGATTCATAAATAAAATGAAAACAACTTTTAAATGTATATATGTTCTACCATGTCCATAAACAGTTTAATTAATTTTCTATCTATAAATTTATTAGATTAATATAAATAAATATATAATAGATATATATTATATTTATGCCATGGTTAATGTTTTGTATATTATGGAACCATTATAAAATTAAAAGAACCAAATATACCCAAGCATAAAATACATGAAAAACAAATCAGTTATTACCCAAAAATTTGCGTTTAACATGGATTTGTTAATAAATGGAAAAATGGTCATAATTAAATCATATATGGTGTGATTAATTTGATAATGGATGTAAAAACTTATTTAATATAAATTCAAATTAATTATACAGGATTTGTTAATGTGTAATAAGTAATTCAAGACTAATGGTAATGAATTTTTGTATCAATTTGTATTCTTTTAGAAAAATGTTTTTCATGCACCTATCTACATTTATGAGGTGTATATATTGATCATTTTATGTGTAATAGAATTTTTTTTCACATGATATTATATGTTTTATTTAATGTTATTCTTTCTTGGGGATTGGGATTCAATGTTACAAAAGTAGTAAAGGGTTTACATCACAATCTCATTATTAATCAGAATTGTTCATGATTATGTTTCCAATGATGAAATATTATAATATATCTCACAATAAAATAATTAATTTTTTTATACTATAGTTATTATTTAAGATTCCATTTATTCTTTTTATTTTCATCTCCCAAAGGATAGAAGAGAAAAAATGATTTTTTTAAAAAAATTGTCTTTATTTATTTATTTGGTTAAAAAGCCTTTATATTCTATATCCTTATTTTAAAAAAAATGAATTATTTAATCATTATTTAAAATATTTATTAATAAAATTTTACCCATGTTTTACTTTAAAAAAACAATAAAATGAATCATTATGTTGTTCTCAAAAGCAAGGCCTTTTGTCTTTTAATTAAATGTTGAAAGAAATCATTATTTTAAAATTCAAGATATGAATGGAATTTACTGACTTCATGAATATTATTTTCATTAAAGAATAATTTATAAATTATCTATATGAATTTAAAATAAAATATTTTTAATAATTTTTGTGTATTGTTATGTTTTAAAAAGTGATTTTTACAGTGAAAATGTTTTATTTCTTCAAGAAATGTTTTAAATAATATATTATGATTAATTTATAAGTTTCCAATGTTATTTTCAAAGAAAATAATTTTGGAAATTTTTTATGTTTTAAAATGTTTTTTTAAAGTTTAAATTATATTTTCCTCAAGAAATAATTTAAATAATCTTTAAATATTCATTTATAAGTATCTAAAGATATTTTTTAAGTAAACTATTTTCAAATATTTCTTATGTTTTAAAAAGGGAATTTCAATGTTAGAAGCCTAATTTACTTAATAAAAATTCCATGTGATCTTTTAAAATAATTTTCATCTATGATGACATCCTTTGATGTTACTTATGATTTTATGGGATATGATCCAATAATTCATCGTTATTGTTTATCTAAAAGGTTTATGTTTATGTTGAAAAGATATATATAAACCCCATTTCTCTTTCACAGGATATATCATGATAAAATGCTTATGAAACCCGCTTATTTTTAAATGAGTTATGATCTCATGAAATTATAAAATAATTATAAAACCTTTCTCTTTAACAATAGTTATGCTATGATGAAATTTTTATGAAACCCAATCTTTTTCATGGGTTTCGATATGTTGAATGTGTTATGATCTTGTAGAACACGTATGCATCATTTTCATTATTTGATAGGTGAGAAATATATCTCCCTCCAATTCATTGGTTAAATAATGAAATATCATATGATAAACAAGACTAGATGGTGAGTGAAACAAATTCAGTAAGGTACTTTTACTACTATGATATCCTTGGTAACCATTACTACTCTGATGGTTTGTGGAGAAAGCTCATTCCACTATAATATCCTTAGAAATTAGACTTGACTACTATGTTAATTACATTCAATACTAATGTGTATGAAAAAAATTCTATGTCTTATAATAATGATATTCTCTCATGGTTTGTGAACATTTATTTCCTTAAGATTCATGTCTTATGAACTACTAGTATTTAAACCATGACATAAGATTATGATCTTTTATATACGTGGTATGATTATCAAATGTAATGCTCATGTTATCATACCCTTATTCGTATTCTATGCTTATGTATCTTCATTTTTTACCCTAACTGGTCTTCTGAGATCACACTTCCATATGATTTCTTTCCCTAGTTTATGAGAAATTATATTATGTATTATATGTTTAACAAGGGTTCTAATTATGAAGAACTTAGTGGGAGATGATATAGATAACATATGAACTAGTTGTTTATGTTTTCTTGTTTCTAAAGACATTATACCTTTATGATCCTAAGGTGTGTGTTTGTGTAATTTAATGGATGTTTATCTAAAAATATGTAATTTCATTATATTAAAATCCTAGGTCATTATAGTTGGTGTCAAATGATAGGTTTAGTTAACCATAATAAAATAGGATGAGAAAACATTAGTGAGAACCCTTAGGATGATCATAACTATAAGATAAAATCATAACGTTTTTTAAGTAATATACTATGCGGTTTACCTATAAATACATCCTTGTTTAGATGAAAAATAGTAGATGTGGTTTTGGAATGGATTTACCTAGGGGTAACAACTATGAAAATGAATTATCAGGCCTGACTTAAGAGTTAAATACTATATAACAATGGGTTTTACTACCTAGCTAGTTTGACACTCTTGAGGGATATGAGTTGGTTAATTCATATTTTCTTTAGAAACCCTAACAAAATATGGAATATATGATAAACATGAATAACCTATGTTAAACCCAAGTTTTTCTAGATTTAAAATAAGTTTTTTGGATTTAAACATCCTATAAATTATTTTTTAAGACTTCTTTTTTTCGAACTAAGATTATTTTTTCTCATACTATGTTTTCTCTTTTTAGTCGATGGATGATTCCCAAAAATGATCTAATGTTGAATTAAAAGAATACTTCAATGAATTTACTCCTAGGTAATAGAATGTTATGGGATATAGACAACAAGATGTCATTTTTATTCTCACAAAACTTTCTCAAGATATGAATCATGCTGAACATCCAAATGAAAAAAGAAGAGAACAATATTCTTTTGAGTCCATAATTATAAGGACCCATCCTTAAACAATACATAATCATGAATTAAATGGATAATTCACATGAGGATCTTTTTAGGTTTAGATTTTTATAGAATTAGGTCATAACATTTAATTAACAACATGAATATTACATGTAAACAATTCTATCAGTATCCATTTTTTTTATAAAAAAAAACTCTTGAAAAAAAAGAGTCATGTCTAGTTCCATGTTTTAGACAACAATACTTTTCCTTGATCCCATACTTGACCATTATTCATCATTAAGTCCTCTAGAAAAAATTTCAAAAACTTGGGATTAACATAAAAAGAATAGTAATAAATATAAAATAAGGAACGAAAACATTAGCCCATCAATAAATACAAAAAAATGAAACCATACTTTTCAGTCATAACATAGCTCATTAAATCATAAGATTTATGAATAACACACAGACATAATAAATCATAAAGGTAACTTGTGGAGTCCATATCAAACTTACATTGTAGCTACCACAACTACATAGTGAGTCACATTTGGAATTCCCATCAAAGTATATTCCCTAAATTTCTTAGGAGAAACATTCACGTTTTCCTCCGTCACTTTACCCAATGCAATGGAGAGCTATCTTGGGCTCACCTGCACTATGTTTATCATGGAATGTATAAAAAATAACATATTCATAACATGTAAAAAAAATAAAGGAAAGACCACATTTCCACATTTTAATCACAATATATCATTTAAATATATTGAAATAACAAATCCATTATCAAATCCATTTTCAATACCAAAATTTGTATAAAGATTATATGATATATATATTCCTATTAAAAACATTATGGCTTATTAAGGAAGGAAAAGATCAAATAATACTCATGGTTGTGGAAAAGGTCATTGTCACCACTGACATTAAAAAGAATCTTTTTTTGTCGTATAGTAAATTTCCTCGTAGGAAAAGATTACCTCTGAATAAAACTAAAATTCAAAGGTGTTTATACACTGTATAAATTAAAGATGATAATAAAAAAATATTCCCTAATGAAAGGAGATTTAGACGAAGTCCCTTATAATGACGGTATACTTAGATTAAGGATAAATCAATTACATAATTATGTGTGAAAAATATAAATACACCAAATATAAGAGGATATTAAGTGGAAAACAATCAGAGGTTATTCACACATATTCAAATAATGAAATAATCAAGAAGTATATTTTTATCCCAAAAATTTAAATTGGGTTAAGAAGTTTTCTTACCAAAATTCGACAGCCTAACGACGTCACTTTAAAATTCAGAAAATAAGTTGATGAGAGAGAAAAAGATATCTCATCACTTAGACATTAAATTTAAATCA
The DNA here is from genome assembly GCA_963277665.1 of Viscum album. Lineage (NCBI taxonomy): Eukaryota > Viridiplantae > Streptophyta > Magnoliopsida > Santalales > Viscaceae > Viscum > Viscum album. The sequence continues at coordinate 466,602,344 of OY728142.1, read as the reverse complement.
ATAAGGATATATAAGAACATACCCAAACATAATAATATGTAAATTAAAAGACATAACAAAAAGAAGTCTTTTAAAAAGAGGAGGGTTAATGGTTCCTTTTCCGATTTGTTAACTTACGAAACATACATCCCATGAAAGAAATATCACACAATGAATATTAGAATACCCATAAATTAAAGTATTTTACCCAAATAATACAATCATGGGAATTACATAAACCACACAAAAAGAAATAATGGCTAATATAGAATGAATCTCACCGGAATAAAAAGTGACATGAGAAACCCTTACCACATTGTAATCAACCGAGTCGTACGAGAAAAAGTTAACAACCACAAAATGAAGCAAAGAATACCATGAATATAAATAGAATCATGATAATATATATTAAATGGTACTAAAAAATACACCACATGAAAAAAAATAAGTGGTGGACGATGGAAATCTCAAGGAATTAAAAGTGAGATAAGAAATCCCTTACCTGGTGTCCAACATGACTCGATCGTTCTTTAATTTCATTAATAATAAACTAAAGTTAATTTATAAATTTTTAAGAACATTTTTCAAGTTTATTATTCCTTTTATATCACTTATTACCATGTTATAAACATTATGTAGTCATTTAAGTTATTAACGATTGGTTCATTGATATTTGGTACTTGATTAAAAATGAACACCTTATAATTACAAGTTGTCCATTTAGTCAACAATACATTATATACAGAATTATATTCACGATATAGATATCATATACATTATATAAATCCAGTATATATATGTATTTATAATAGTACATATCATTTAGAGATAAGAAACGAAATGCACCGTTCATAGAGATGGTAAGTCGTACGTACGCATGAACACTACTTTCATTTCTATTTCATACTTTAATTGAATTAAAACATAATTATACATAGGTATATTATAATTAAATTATAATATAATATATAATATCATTAAATACATTCTTTATACATAAAACATAAGGCATTAACAAGTCATATCACTTTGAGGGGGTAGTAGTCCGCATTTAATAAAATGAAATTATCGCGTTTACCCATTACAGAAACCATAAAGGTATGATATAAATGAAAAATAAAGAAGAATAAATAAACCATAAACATAATATATATCATATATAAATACAGTTCTATCATAATGGCCACCATGGGAGGTGGTAGGGGTTAATTGAACAATCATCATTTCGTGAGGCGTTAGTTTTCCATCCATAGAAACATTATGTTCTTTACCCATTAGATGGAGGTGTGTATAGGTGTTTTTCGAATCCTTCTCATAAAAATATAATAGTATATTGAGGATACTTATGTGGTTATAAAATAAAGTAATAAAAAGAGTTTAGTGGGTTGAAGAATAAAAATAAAACAAAATAACTTAAGAGAAGACATTGCCTTATAATCGGGTAACTCCCTTTGGTTTGAACCAAAAGGGTATCTAAAAGTGTTTTCTTTATAAGGTAAGGCTTCTAGGATGAAGAGAGGGATCTTGGGAGATTATTGGAGTAGAGGTTTCACAAGTAAAAAAATTGAGAAGTATGACAAATGGGTAGTAAGTGATTAATTTTTATAAGATAGAGGATGAGCTCTTTAGGAAAGTTTGAAACAATTATTTTATTATAACATCATATTCAGTTTCAAAAGGTAAAATAATCATCAAAGTCAAAATTATGATGAATAATGGTCGAAATAAAATCATCCAATAATAATTGGACAAGTTTTTTATATTTTTTTAATATTTATAATCTTATTTATTTAAATCATTTATTAATGAGGTAAATATTGCAACATTATTGTGTCATAAATAATTTAATTTATCTGTTCTCCAAAAATTATAAAAAAATACCATGAAGTAGGAAATCATTTTATATTTCCAAATAATATTTATAGTTGAATATATATGTTATATAATCCTATATAAAAATTTATTTTCTAAAAGATATTTGTTTTTGTCATTTTTGTCTTTAATTTGAATTAATTAATATAAAGTGTCATTATTACTCCCATGTGGCTCCATGGGGTCCAAAATTTAACCCAAGTATTGTCATGGTAGTACCTGTATCAGAAAATAGTATTAGGAAACATGTTAGGGTAATTTAATATTATTATAATATTATATTTTACCATTATTTATGATATTTACACTTTAATCTTGGTAAATAAAATATTAACTGAAGTAAATATTTAAAATGTCTAAAAATAAAAGTTACTTATTTAAACAATTTGTATCTACTGATTCCAGATATGGAATCCATTTTTCTAAATTTGAAACATAGAAGTGGCATAAATTAATTTAAAATTAATTCCCTCTGTCAAAACAAAAAGCGTGTTTTTAAGAAATAATAACTATCAAAAGATTGACAGTTGTTTATGTCCAATTTGAAAGTGAAATTAATTCAAATATCCAACATTTTATTAAATGGAAAAAATATATTCTAATAACACTTTAGAACCAATTAAAAAGATACTATAACCATATAAATAAATTAGATTAAAAGGCACTTTTGAATTAAAATAATGTATTTTTCATTATTCCTTAAAAAATAAACTTTATCAGAAAAATACAAAAAATTTATCCAAAGTAAATTTTGATGTCCCATATCTAAAGAAGAATTTTATTTTCTCAAATGGAACATATAAAAATAACCATAACTATATTTAAAAAGGGTTCCGCATCAAAAGGCGCCAAATTGAACTTTTAAAGAATATTAGAGTATTTTTTCTTAGATTCATTCACATTTTAAGCCTCTATGTTTTGTTAGATAAATGAAAAAATATTCAAGAAACATGTATAATCATATTTTAGTAGGTTCTATTAATTCCCCCTAATACAACTTCTAGGTGATAGCTATCATTAAAAATAATAATATTATATTATCAGTGTGCAACATACGAAATCAAAGAAACCCATTGTTGCGTATCAGGTACGCCATCAAACATAGCATCCAATTTAGAGAAAAATGAATACTTAATCCACAACTATTAATAAATTATAAAATTTTATATTCTTTATTTACCTATGATGTTACATCCTTCTCCCCATTTGTAAATTTCTTCCTCACAATTTTAAAATTGGGCTCGAAAAAATCATTGAAATTCTCACATCGTAAAAAGAGTCAATAATACTATCACTTTAAAATAAAGATAGAGAAGTAAAAAGGTTACCCGAGAAAACAGATACTAGGATTCCATGAAATCATGGATATGGAAGAGAAACTAACTCTCAAAGATTAATATATAGTGATAGAGAACTTGATCACAGAAAGTTAACCACCACAATACCATAAATTTGTGGTTGGGTAAAAGTTTGATGATAAAAGAGGTTTTAAAACATTTTTGCTTCAAGATCCTTTTCATAGAGTTGAATAATTGTATTAATAACAAGAATAATATCATAAGTAAATATATTTACTCATCATGTAGAGTGTCATCCTTTAATAAAATTCTACCACAAACTCATCTTTTATCTAAACGGTAAGTATTCAAGATGAATTGTTCACATTCAAAGCACTATAATAATCTTATAGAGAATAACTTGATGCAAAAAATAAGAACCATATATTTTAATTATCTTTATACATTAACAAAAACCAAAATTGGTTAGTACGTGATCAGATAATCCCCAAAAAAGGGCAATCCTTTATAAAAAAACTACCCAAAGTTCCAGAAAGACCATTAAATACACAATTGTCCTTAAAATTATTCAAAATTATCAAAACTAAAATTTAATCCCAAAACTCAGAAGGATTTAATCATATAGTCTTCTATAGTAAATCTTATCATTTAACTCCAAAAACATATACTACTCTTAAAGTCTCATACTGAAGCATAATTAACCAAATCCCATATTCTCTATGATAGGTTAATTATTTCCATAAATAAGTAAAATCTCTATATGTACACAATAAAAACAGATATTCTTAGAAAATAAAATTTCAATCATTACTCCACAAATTAAATCCCATAGAATTCTATTTTTCTTAAGCATATATTGTTCCCAAAAGATATAACATCTTCCAAAATAAATTTTAACACTTAATCACAAAATAAGTTTATTATACTAAAGGTATCCATTTAATAAAACACAAGTTCACTAATTCAACATTTTCTTGATCCATAAAATCATTAAGCTAAAAATAATATGTCATACTAACTAGGGATATCACGTAGTCTAGTGGTTGGCGATAAATCCCAATCGCACATTGGTTGTGGGTTTGATTCCCAAATCTTTGTCTGATGCGGCGGGTTGTCACACTGTCTGCATCTTTTTCTTTTTATAAAACTGGAAAATAACCCTAACATGTTTTAACCTCAAAGATTTTCTTATCCCTTTAATTTTAATCCCAATACATTAAGACCTCAACATCTTATATATTGTCATTTTCTTTAATTTCACAACCATATGATAAAATGAAACGATCTCCAGAATAGTGAACATCATACCTTGATCATGGTTACACATGGTTTCATTGTTATCTTGTTCATGTAGGTAGATGGTCCATGCATTGAAATAATGATTTAGAGATCCTTCAAAATCATTTTTTTCTTCATCCAAATACACCTTGTACAACTTGGGTCATATGGGTGTTCATAGAAAAATAGTTTTGGAAAATAATCATGCATGACATATAATTTAAAAACATCTGATAAAACATGATTTCTATAAAATAGTCAGGCCGAATTTGAGTGTAAAACATTAATTTATGGTCCTTTTAAAATACCATAAGTATGTTATGAGAGAATACATTTTAAAATTGAATATAAATAAGTTATGCAAGGGTCTCCTTCTTCAGCACTTTTTTCAAAATCATAACATGCTTCAAAATCTTGTGATAAGGTAAAATATTTGGAAATTACTTGAAAATATTTACCTTTCTTGAAAAATATAATAATATTGTGAAAATAGTACTTGATTAAATACAACCAAAGATCCCCGATGATATTAGGGTATAGTGGAAGTGTTTGATATCTCAAATAATTGCTTTCAAGTGAGTTGTAGGTTAGAAAAAGTTTCACAATCATCCAAACACGACTTTGTAATAATTATTTGAAGTAAGTCATCAGGAAGATATAGGAATGTCTTTTGAGATCCTCCTCCTTTCATTTGTAACCGACCTTCCTTGATCTGAAAAAGTTTCAAAAATAAGTATTTAACTTAAAGAGTAGACATAGAGACTAACCATGTGTCAACCAAAAACTTTTAATCCCTAAAGTTTTCTAAACTGACCTCTGATACCAACTATAAGGACCCAGACTTAAACATTACATAATCTTGAATTAAATGGATAATTCACATTAAGGATCTTTTCAGGAATACAGTTTTAGAGAATTAGGTTATAACATTTACATAACAACATGAATATTACATGTAGACAATTCTACTAAGTATCCATTTTTTTCAAAAAATAAAAACTCTTGAAAAAAAGAGTCATATCTAGTTCCATGTTTGAGACAACATGACTTTTCCTTGATCCCATACATAACCCTTATTCATCTTTATGTCCTATGGAAAACATTTCAAAAACATGGGATGAGCATAAAAGTCTCAGTAAGGATATAAAATAAGGAATGAAAACATTATCCCATCAATAAATAAAAAACAATGAAACCATACTTTTCAATCATAAAATACCCCATGAAATCATAAGATTTATGAATAACACATAGAAATCATAAATCATAAAAGCAACTTGTGGAATCCGTATCAAACTTACATTATAGCTATCAAAGCTACATGGGGAGTGACATTTGGAATACCCATCATAGTATATTCCCTGAATCTCTTAGGAGAAACATTCAGGTTTACCTCCGTCACGTTACCCAATGCATTGGAGAGCTATTTCGGGCTCACCCTCCCTAGGCTTATCATGGAACCACCCATATGCATAAACAATAACATATTCATAAGACACAAAACAAAAATAAAGGAAAGACACAATTTTCACATTTTAATCACAATATATCATTTAAATATATTGACATAATAAATTCATTATCAAAACCATTTTTAATACCAAAATATGAATAAATATTATATGGTATTTATTTTCCTTTTAAAAATAGTATGGGTTTTTTATGGAAGCCAAAGATCAAATAATACTCACGGTGGTGGAAAAGGTCGTTGTCACCACTTATGTTAAAAAGAAACATTCTTTTTTTGTCGTTTAGTAAAACGCCTCATAGGAAAATATTACCTTTGAAGGAAATGAAAAGTCAAAGGTATTTATACACCATATAAAAGAATGTTGAGAATAAAACAAAATATTCATCAATGAAAGAAGATTGAGATGAAGTCCCTTATAAAGATGATATCCTTAGATTAAGGATAAATCAATTACATAATTATGTTTGAAAAATATAAATATGCCCAATATAAGTAGATATTAAGTGTAAAACAATTAGAGTTTATTCACACATATTCATAGCATAACATAATCAAGAAGTAGATGTTTAACCAAAAAATTGAAATTGGGTTAAAAAGTTTTCTTACAGAAATTCTACAGCCTAACGATGTCACTTTATAATTTAGAAAAAACGTTGATGAGAGATAAAAGGATATATCATCACTTGGACATAAAATTTACATCAATAAGGATATAGAATAACATATCCCAAAATAATAAGATGTAAATTAAAAGACATAACAAAAAAAGTCTTTTAAAAAGAGGAGGGTGAAAGGTTTCATTACCAATTTAGTAACATACAAAACATACACCCCATGAAAGAAAGATCAGAAAATTAATATTTAAATACCAATAAATTAATTTATATTACATAAATAATACAATCCTGGGCAGTACATTCACCACACAAAATGAAATAGTGGGTAATATAACATGAATCTCACGGGAATAAAAAGTGAGATGAAAAACCCTTACCACGTTGTAATCAATCATGTCGTATGAGAAAAGGTTAATAACCACTAAATGAATCAAATAATACCATGAATATAAATAGAATCATGAAAATATATATCAAATGTCTGTACACAATAAACCACATGCAATAAATAAGTGGTGAATGATGGAAATATCCTGGAATTAAAAGTGAGATAAGAAATTTCTTACCTCGTGTCCAACTTGACTCGATCATTCTTTAATCTCATGAATAATAAAATAAAATGAATTTATAATTTCATAAGAAAATTTTTAAAATTTATTATTCTATTTATATCACTTATTACCATGTTATAAACATTATGTAATCATTTATGTTATTAACAATTGTTTCGTCAATATTTGGTACTTAAGTAAAAATGAACACCTTATAATTACATATTTTCCATGTCATCAAAAATCCATTATCTCCAGAATGATATTAATGATTTAGATATCATATAAATCATATATATCTAGAATATATATGTATTTATAACAGTACATAACATTTGGAGATAAGAAATGAAATGCACTGTTTATGGAGATGGTAAGTTGTACGTACGCATGACTGCTACGTTCATTTATATTTAATACTTTAATGGAATTAAAACATATTGATACATAGGTATATTGTAATTAAAGTATAATATAATATATAATATCATTAACTCCATCCTTTATACATCCCACATAAGGTATTAACGAGTCATATCACTTTGAGGGGGCGGTAGTCCACACTTCCTAAAATGAAGTTATCGTGTTTACCCATTATGGACACCATAAAGGTATGATATACATGAAAAATATACAAGAATAAAAAAAATAAACATAATATATATCATATATAAATAAATTTCCATCATAATGGCTACCATGATAGGGGGTAGGAGTTAATTGAACAATCATAGTTTCGTGAGGCGTTAGTTTTCCATCCGTAGAAACATTATGTTCTTTACACATTAGATATAGGTGTGCGTAAGTGTAGTTCGGATACTTATCATAAAAACATCATAGTATATTTAGGATACTTTTTTTGTTATAATTTAAAGTAATAAAAAGAGTTTATGGGGTTGGATAAGTAAAATAAAATAAAAGAACTTAGGAGAAGACACTGCCTTTAAATCAAATAACTCCATTTGGTTCGAACCAAAAAGGTTTATTGAAGTGTTTTATTCCTAAGGTAAGGATTCTAGGATAAAGAGAGATATCTTGGGAGCTTATTAGAGTATAGGTTTCATGATCCAAAGGCTTGAGAAGTGTGAGAAATGGGCAGTAAGTGAGGGCTTTTTATAAATAAGAGGAGGGGCTCTTTAGGAAAGTTTGAAATAATTATTTAATTATAAGCTCATCTTCAGTTTCAAAATGTAAAATAATTGTAAAAGTCGAATTTAAGATGAATCATGGTCGAAATAAAATTTTCCAATAAGAATTGGACAGGTTTTGGATATTGTTTTAATATTTATAATATAATTTTTTTAAATAATTTTTTAATGAGGTAAATATTGCATCATTATTTTGTCATAAATAAATTAATTTATTTGATGTCCAAAAATTATAAAAAAAATACCATGATGTATTAAATCATTTAGAATTACAAATAATTTTTATAGTCAAAATTATAACTTATAGAACCCCGTGTAAAAAATTATTTACTAAAATATATATGTTTATGTCATTTTTGTCTTTACTTTAAATTAATTAATATAAAGTGTCATTATCTCTCCCATATGGCTCTTTGGGGTCCCAAACTCAACCCAAGGATTCCCATGGTTGGAAATGTGTCAGAAAATTGGATTATGACACATGTTAGTATAATTTAATATTATTATATTATTATATTTTACCCTTATTTACTATATTTACCCTTTAATCATGATAAATAAAATATTTACTGAAGTAAATATTTAAAATGTCTAAAAATAAAAGTTTACTATTTACACAATTTGGATATACTGATTCAAAATATGGAATCCAATTTTATAAATTTGAAACAGAAAAGTTTCATAAATTAATTTAAAATTAATTCCCTCTTCCAAAACAAAAAGCGTGTTTTAAGAAATAATAACCATCAAATGATCAACACTTGTTTATGTCCAATTTCAACGTGAAATTAATTCCAATGTCCATAATTGGATTAAATGTTAAATATATATTCTAACTACACTTTATAACCAATTAAAAAATATTCTAAATATATAAATAAATTATATCAAAAGGCACTTTTGAATTAAAATACAGTATTTTTCACTATTCATTATAAAATAAACTTTATCAGAAAAATACAAAAAAATTACCCAAAGTAAATTTTGATGATCCAAATCTAAAGAAGAATTTTATTTTGTCAAATATAACATATAAAAAAGACCAAAACTATATTTAAATACGGTTCACCATCAAAAGGATGTAAATCTACCTTTTAATGAATATTAGAGTATTTATGCTTAGATTCATTCAGATTTTAAGCCTCTAAATTTTATTGGATAAATATAAAAATTTTAAACAAACATGTATAATCATATTTTAGTTAGTTCTATTCATTCCCTCCGATAAAATTACTAGGTGCTAACTATCATTAAAAATAATAATATTATATTATTTGTGTGCAACGTAAGATTTCAAAGAAACCCATTGTTGCATATCAGGTATGCCATCTAACATAGAATCCCATTTAGAGTAAAATTAATACTTAATCCACAAATATTAATAAATATTAAAATATCATGTTCTTTATTTACTTGGGATGCTACAATCATGGGGAAACATCTTTCTTCATTTAGTGGTTTTACAACTCCTATAGTTACTGAGTAATGAATTAGTAACACTGAAAATATATTTTATATTCTCCATTGTTTAGAACATGAAAAATTCACTTTTTTCTGCCTATCGTTTATAAGGTGAAGAGGATAAATGGTGGAATGTCATAAAAAAAACAAAGAAACATGATAAAATTGAATCCATGGAGTGGTTTGAGTTCCATATATTATTATTCAATAATTACTCCCCACATATTCTATATATAAATATGGAGAAGGAATTACTTGATATAAAGTGGAAGGATAATGAATCTGTTGGTACCTATGAGGAAAATTTTACAAGACATGCAAGGTACACTTCTGGTATTATCATTAAACAAGAAGGTTAGGTTGATCAATTCTTTGGTAGTTTAAAACCCTGTATATGAAGGCCATTATCCATAAGGTACTTCAGTGGCAATGAATAAAATAAGATTATGTGTTATTAAGGAATAAATAGAGAGTGGAGTAAACCATCTATATCATGGTCATGATCAAAAATTAAAGATAGAATTTAAGGGAAACTGTAAAACCATTGAGAGAATAATATGGACATTCCATCATGCTAAAAGTGTGGAAGGAAACATAGAGAAAATAGTCTTAATTAGAAAAATAAATGTTTTATGTTTTGAAAGTATGGTTTTTGGGTGTATGAATGGAGAAGTGATGGGAAAAAGTTATATAATGATGATAATATAGGGAAAACCATATATAATACACCACCCACATGCTAATGCTTCCAGTGAAAGGAATTTGGGCATTACGTTAATGAATTTTATAATATAAGGGATAATGAGGTTGATAAGTCACAACAATCTATAAATAAAAATTATAAAAGGGAAATATTATGAAATCAAAATAGCTAAACTGAATCATGATAATTAGTAAACACTTATCCCCCACTCTATAGTTGAGAATTTCATGTTGGAGTTTGTATGAATGATCCCTTTGAAAATATTTTTCTTCATCCTTCAGAAAAATATGATTTAATTATTATAATTGATTATCTACCTCTTCATGGATTCTAGAATGATAAAATTAATTTTAATATTCTATGTACGAAATGATGAACCCAAGATCCCACTGAAAATGTATATTCCTATGATAAGAGATTATTTCAGAAATAATGGATGAATTGGCTTTTTGAATCATGTATGTCTGGGTGTAAGACTGACATTAGAGTAATGGAAAACATCATGGGTTTATGAGTATAAGGTTTATTATATGTTAAAATTTATAGATTCACTTATATAAATTTTATTTGATGGGGGTATATCAAGATTAAGGAAATTTATTGATACTTTTATGGTAATACAACCCTTTGATTTTGTGTATGTTTTGGGAGAAAATTTATTTATGGAGGAATGCATTTTGTAGATATATGATTAAAGTTATTGGAAACCTTTATAGTTTATCTTATCTTTTATGTTGTGGTAATTATGGGTTATTTAAAATTGGGATAGTTTTAGGAATTATATTAACATAGTTTTGGAAAAATGATAACTTGCATATCCGGCGACAACCTATCGCATCCAACAAGGCCACGAGCATTGAAGCATCAACTGAAGGATGACAGGGTATAACGCCTACCACTGGCCTACAAGAAGGATTATTTCTAGTGGGGAAACATGAAGAGAGATATTATAATGTCTGTATCTTAATGATTAGTATTTCATCAAGTTGTGGTTGAGAGAAAATGTCTAAGGGAACGTTATAACAATTATACATACCAAAATAGAAATGGAAAAACATCGCCATGGATTTTGTCTTCTTACTACAAAAAAATAACTAAAAGAAAAAATGCAATACAAGTTGTAGTCAGTTTCCTTATGAAGTCATCACACATCATCACTATCAGAGTTGATTTCTATCTAGGCCACCTTTCCAGTATATACATTAAGTAATAGATACGAGTCATGGAGTAACACATTATATTATGTCTAATTAAGATCTAAGGTTTGCCTTAATATTTAGGAAAAGGCTTCAGCAGGATCTTTATATATAGTTGAGATTCATTATTTGGTTTCATTCCTAGATATATTGTCATTATAATAGAATAATTAAAACCATATAGGATATTTTTATATATTTTTCTTTGGTTTTGAAAGGTTTTTGTGATCAAAACCTTTGTATAGTTGAGTTATCATACAAAAATAGATTTTCCTCAATTATTTAGATGGACCATTATAAATCACTTTATAGAAATAAGTGTAGAGGTACAATGTGATTGAATGAAGTTTGTGAACTAAAGCTATTGGGGCATGATATTTCCAAATAAATTGTAGATAAGGTTAGATTTATTAATAAATACAAAAAGAGAATATAAAATTTGTAGAGAAGTTAAACTAATAATCTCTAGAATGATCTAGAATTTGAAATTGGTGATAATATTTTTTTAATAATTTCTCCATGGAATAATTTTATGAGATTTAGGAATAAAGGTAGACTAATACCTAGGTATATCACATCCTTTTAAATTTCTGATCATATTGGGATAGTAGATTATCAATTGGTGCTTCGACTGAACCTCTCTCAAGTACATGATGTGTTCTAAGTATGACTTTTGAGGAAGTATATTACCAATCCATTACATGTAAAAAAATAGAGTTTTTACCACTTGAGAATGATATTTCTTATGAGGAATACCTAGAAGATATTCAAGATCATACATAGAAGGTTCTCTGAATCTAGACCAGTAACGTGGCTAAAGTTTTATGGCATAACCACCAGTTTAAAAAAACTGTATGGGAACTTGAGGATGTAATGAGGATAAATTATTCTTAAATTTTTGTACCAAAGTTATTAAATGTCAAGTAAAAACTCATTTTAAAGGGGTTAAAATTTAATACCTATTTATATTATGATTTTTTTCGAATAAATATGAGTTTCAATATCTTTATTTTCATACAACACTGAAATTCTAACAATCCATGGCATATTATTAATATTATTTAAACAAGATCATTAAAACCAAGATATTAAACTTTGAGATATAAATGGGAATTACTAATATTTAAATATTATATATAATGGTTTAATATAAATAAACCATATTGATAAAATGTATTTATATTTTAGTAATGTCATTTTATGTTTTGAAAATACTATTTTCACAAAAAAATGTTTTAATTGCATTTTGTAAAAAAATAATAAAAGTAATATTTTAAAAATTTATAGAATGTACTTCAAAAAATAAAATTTATTTTTTAAATATAAATTTGAAAATTATTTTAGATATATTTATTGATAATTTTATGAAAAGATAATTTTTAATGAATATTGAAAATTACTCGTTTTTATTAAGAATTTTCTTTTCATTGAATGCATTTAGACACATAAAAATTGTTTAAATATGGTTTAAAAAAATATTTTCACTTATATATTTATTAGTCCAATTTATTTCATTTTATTAAATTTCATATATAAATTTTTTATTAAAACTTTTTAAACAGATGAATATTTTCTCTCTAGAAAACATCTTTTTCATCACGTTGGCACGTTTTTTAAAATTAATTTTTTACACTCATTTGAATATATTTTAGAAAAATGTATTATAAATTTTTAATCATAATAATTAATATTATATAATTAGATCAAATTAAATTTTTACTCTAATGAATAGTAAGAATAGTAAAAAGTTAATTACAACAATTAATGTTTAAACAGGTTTACCGGGGTCTAAACTAAAATGATAAGGGGTAAATGGCATAGAAACTTGTCCAAAAACCATTTTATGGATTTTTTTCAGCAATATAGCATATAATTATTAATAATGACCCATTTTAGAGTTTTTTGACATATGAAAAACCTAGTTACACTTTATTATTTTCAAAAATTCTATCTATGTCATGTCTCCCAATTATAAAAGCCACCCACCTCTCCTCTCCTATTGACACATAAAAAACACATTGGTTTTAGAATAAATAGAAAAAACTTTTCTATAATTACCTCCTAAAAACCTATTGGCCTTATTTTTTATTTTTAATCCCACCTAAGAAGGCTTTAGGTGTAATCATAATGAGGCTCTGGGAAGAAGAGTTAAAATTCATAAACCTATGTTTTTGAATTATTTCTTCTTCTACCTCATTAAAATTTTTTAAAAGATAAAAACATAATTAAACTATTATATCCCATATAATGAGATTTTATTATCTTATTTTCACAACCTATATCCCTTACATCTTCTGTCAAATTGGAAATGAAACCGTCGATCATGTGTACGATAGACTACCGATTCAGGAACTGATGTTATTCAATTTCCATTACCAACTATCATGGACAAGAGTAATGATGTATTTAATGTTAATAAAAGATATTTATTATATTATTATACCTATGTAATTATAATAACGCATCTACCTTATTTACTCCCAACATGTTGTAAAACCATATCATCCCTCGTGTATACGGTGAACTAGTGTCTCGCGAACCGATGTGATGTGTTTTTATTTCTATTTTACATGTATGGTAATAAGGATTGGGTAAAAAATTATATATGATATTTTTAAAATTATTATAATTTTTATTATTATTATATCACGTATAACTTCTTACATTTAATTTCATGGGGGATACAATAATGTTTTTTGTGTGTACGGTGGACTATCGCCTCACGAAGTGATGTGAGTCATTGTTAAATAATGTTTTTAATGGTAGATAATATGGTTAAATTTAATGAATATATATGATATAAATTAAAAAAAATTCTATAAAGGTAATATATTATTTATATTTATTTAATTTCATCCGTAGATAAAATAGGGACAATATTCATGCGTACGTACGACCTACATCTCCATTAATGGTGTAATTCAGTTTATATCCCTAACCTTATTGGATTAATATAAATACATATATAATGGATATATATTATATTTATATCATGGCAAAAATTATGAATATTATTTAGCTATTATTAATGCTAAAATACCAAAAATACTAAATCAAAACAAGCACAAAAAACAAAGCAGTTATTAACGAAAATGTGATTTAAAACAAGTAATTTATAATAAAAAGGAAATAGTGTTCATGATTAAATAATTTATTGTATGATACATATGATTATGGTTATATAATAGATTTATAATGAACTTATATTGATTATATAAGATTTTCTAACATGTATGAAGGAAGTCAATACTTAAGGTAAATGCTTTTTGTCTCAATTTTTCTTCTTTGGGACATACATTATGTTATGCACCTATATTATTTTATGAGGTGTATATACAGACCATTTGGTATAAAATATCATTAATTTATATATTCTAGTGATATTTTTAGTTTCATTAAATGTTATTCTTTGATGAGGCTTACGATTCAAAATTACCAAATTGGAAAGTGTTTTATTTTATATTCTCATAGATTACCAAGAGTGTTCACGATTATGCTTCCAATGATGAGATATTATAATATTTCTCTCAAAAAGATCATCTAATTTATTCTAATATATTTATTTTTTTATTGATATATGTTTTATTTTCATTTTCCTTTCATAAGGGATTAAATATACAAAAATAATTATTTCATAAAAAATAATCAGTATTTATATTTTCGGTTGAAAAAACTTGTTCTTCCTTATCCATGATTTCTAAAAATGTTTTACCCTTCTCTAGAGGATTTATTAAATAAATTTTACCTATTTTTTATTTTTTTTTAAAAAATTAAAATGAATATTCTTTTCATCTTTAAAAACATGGAATGTTTTGATCTTATTAAAAATGTGAAAGGAATATTTGATTTAACATGTACAACATGAAAATAATTTTCAACTGTCATGACCCTTATTCTTTTGAAACATAATTTATAAATTTTCAAAGTTATTTTCAAATAAAATTATTTTTACAATGTTTTGTGTATTTTTTTGTTTTAGAAATAAATTTTTAATGTGAAAAAGTTATTTTCCTAAATAAAATTTTTAAATGACCATTAAATATTTCATTATAAGTTTCCAATGATATTTTCAAAGAAAAGGATATTGAAAATGTTTAATGTTTTTGAATGTGATTTTTAAGTTTTAAAAGATATTTTAATCAACAAATTTATTAAATTATATTTAAATATTCCATTATAAGTTTCCAATTTTATTTTTAAAAAAGGAATTTGAAAATGTTTTAGTATTTAAAAAGTTATTTTCAAAGTTGATAATATATTTTTCAATATAAAATATTTAAATTATGTTTAAATATTCATCTATAATTTTATAAGGTTATTTTCAAAGAAAAGGATTTTAAAAACGTTTTATGTTTTAAAAAGTGATTTTTAAATTGGAATGTTTATTTTCTTTAAGAATTTTTTAAATAATATTTAAATCAAATTTTATATGTTTCCATGGTTATTTTAAAATAAAAAACATTCATTTTTTTTGTTTTAAAAAGTGATTTTAGAAGTTAGAAGGATATTTTACTATTGAAATGTCCCAAGTGATCTTTAAAAATTATTTTCCATCTAATATTACATCCTTTGATGATAATTGTTCTTTATTTAAGATATTATCCAAGGAAAACTTTCTTATTCTTACTCTAAATGGTTTATTTAAATTATGAAAAGATTTTTAAAAACCAATTTCTCTCCCATGAGTTATACCATGATAAATAGTTTATAAAAAGTACTTTTTCTTCAATGGGATATGACATGATGAAATGATTATAAATCTTGTGTCTTTTCCACTAGTTATGGTATGATGAAATGTGTTTGAAACCCATTCCATTTCTTGGGTTCTAATATGATGAATTTTTTATTATATTTTATCACACGTATGTATTATTTTCATTATTTTATGGGTTGGAATCATATCTCCCTCCAATGAATTGTGTAACTATTGATATATAATGAGATTAATATGACTATAATGGGGAGTGAACCCAATTTAGTATAGGAATTCTCTACTATGATGGTTATATGAATAAAACTTGACTATTATGATAGTTTTGGGAGTGAAAACATTCTATTATGATATCCTTAGAAATGTGACACGACTAATATGGAAATGAGTTTCCATGTTTTTGAGTATGTCACAAATTCTGTGAGTTATTGCAATGTTATTATCTCATAGATCATGTTCTTTTATTTCTGTATGATTCATGTCTCATGATATGCTAATCCTTTTTCCATTACTCAAGATTATGATCTTTGATATGCAGGGTATGGTTTTTAAATTTTATGATAATTTAATCATACCATTTTTCTTATATTATGATTAAATAACTTCCTTGCTTAACCTTACTAAGAATATGAAATCACCGTTTATTATTTTTCCTTTCCCCGGTTTATGAAGAAATATATTATGTATGAAATGTCTAAGAATGGTTTTAATTATGATGAACTTTGTGGGAGATTATGTAGTTCACATATGAAATGATTGATTATGCTTCCATGTATACATTTACGATCCTCACACATTTGTTTGTGTAATTTAATGAATTTTCATATATCAATATGTATTATCAATGTTTGAAAATCAATGGTTGTTATAAAACCAACCCATTAAAGTGACTCTAATGAACACCTTACCCATAGGGACTTTTATGATGTGATAAGGTGTTATATATCAAGGGAATAACTTGTATTAAAGTTTAAATTATTTTAAAAATAAATGGAGTTGTTTCCAATAACAAATTTTTTTAATGTATAGACAAATTTGATTTCATATTTGGAGTCCATAGGTCTAGATTAGTGGTAGATGAAATTTAATATTTTTTTTATAAATAGTAAAATAATATTTGTTTATATTAATTAATAAAAATAAAAGGAACTTATATTAAATAAAGTTATCAAATATGATAAAATATATGTTTGAAACAAATAAATATTATTGTTTTTCTAATAAAAAATATACGTTTTATTTTTAATAAAACTCATTTTTATGATAACTGAAAGAAAAAAATATTTCAACAAAATAATTTTTTAAAACAATAGTTATTTTAATATAAATGATAATATAATTTTATGATGTCATAATTAATATTTTGAGAGTTTTAAATTTTATTGGGTCATAAAAACTAGTGTTTTTCAATAAATAAAGATTTTATTTAGAAATTAAATTTTTTTTATTTATAATTTTTTTTATAAAATGGATGTAATTTTTTTTGCAATCATCACATTAAAATAATTTTAGGGTTATTTTTTGTATTTATTTGAAAAATATGATTTTTTGGGAATATGGAAATATTGTATATATATTCTATAAGTGTCATAATTTTTTAATAATGTTTATAAATGAATTTTGGAAGTTTATAAAAGTTATAAGAGTATTTTATTATCCCTTTTATCATATAACCTATATCCCATCTATCATTAACCAACATGGATTTCCTAACTCTCTATAACACAAGAAAATCTATAACATGGCTTGAATGACATTTCAGATCCCCACAGGCTAGAGAAATATTCTTAAGGATCCAAGAACATCTTTTGGGAATTATTTTTACAAGAAAAGAACCCAAAAATGGATAACCAGAATAAAAAGAGTGTTAGTATCTAAATATAAATCAACAAAAGAGGAGATGAAAAACTAATTAAAAACATGTTCCAAAAACCACCAAACGAAAGAAAAGTAATAAGGAAGAAAACAACCCAAATCTATGTGACATATAACCACCTCTATAATCCCACACTCTACTAATTAAAGAACCCACCACCACCTTATGATGCCTTTTTTTATTCAAATCAGACCAAACTATATATGCATACACCCATTGGTTTATGCAAGGTGTGAGAAAAATAATCCCTGTAATACACCACCAATTATTTCATTATAATAATTTATAAAATGAACCAATTATTCTCAAGTAAACAAAGATAAGGTATGTGATACAATTTTATATAGTTCAATATAAAACATGGAAAATAATCCTTTCCATAGCTTGTAAAAAATACTAATAATATTCCTACCTAGTGGATATCATATCGTGATAATGTAAATTAATAAATTTTAAAGATATTCATGATACTGTACATCACATCATGACTATAGATGAAGGAGGTGTTGCATACCTATACATAATAATCATTAATAATGAGTAAAAATTGATTCAAGAGAATCTTTCAAGACATATATTTGGTTTTTAATTTTTCTATATTTTTACAATTGATGTAAACACGGTAAACCATATGTTTATAGAAAAAAATTCATTCAGAGCATGGAATTATCATTTTAGTCATCCTGGATAAAAATTAATGAGGAAAATAGTTAAATGTGTGAATCGATTTCTCATGCATTTCTTGATCTCAAGGAAAATTAATTATAAGACCATCACCATTAAAGATTGGGACCAAATCCTTTATGTTTCTTGATTGAATTCATGGTGATATATGTGGACCAATTCACCAAAATTAAGGACCATTAATATATTTTATGATCATGATTGATGCGTTGGCTATATGGTCCCATTTGGGTTTATTATCCACTCAAAACATGGAATTTGAGAAATTAATTTTCAAAATAATAAGTATAAGGGAAAAATTTACAGATTATTGATTCAATCATATTAGGTTAGATATTTCTAGTGAGTATTCATCACAAACTTTTAATATTTATTTCATGTCACTAGGAACAAGAATTGAATATCATGTAACTCATGTTTAGACACACAGTAGTCTAGTTAAATCATATATAAAGTGATTAAAACTTAACATTAGACCACTACTTATAAAAACTAAATTACCCAGTTTAGAATAGGGACATAATTTTTTTATGTAACATCACTACCTTAAATAAGGCCATCAAGATATCATTATTATTTCATTTAAAAATTACCATGTAACCATGACCCAAATATTTCACCCTTAAGGATATTTGGTTATACTGTATTGGTGCCTATAACACCCCTACAATGAAGAAAAATGGGAATGTAAAAGATATTGGAGATATATGTTGGTTTTTAATCTCCATATATTATTAAATATATTTAGATTATGTTAGGGGATGTATTCACAACAAGTTTTACTGATTATATTTTGATAGAAAATCATTTCCAGCATTAAAAGGCGAAAATCAATCAACTTCAAAAGAAATATCATGGAATATGACTTCATTGTTACATCTTTATCCTCATATAAATATGTGTGAAATTGAATTTCAAAAGATAATTATTTTTTAAAAATTAATGAATAAATTTATTGATGCATTCAATGATTCAAAAGCAGTGACAACATCACATATATCTACTACAAATTCATTGACATGAATAGATGTCCCTAAATAAAAATCTGATGTTATTACCAATAATTCATTCAATCCATGCTTGAAGTGTGGGAGAAAAAATGGTTTAAATGATAAAAATCGTTATCAAATAAAAGGGGAAAAACTTATATTTGTTGATGATATAAATGAACATGGATAGAATTTATAGGCATCATAAGTACATGGTCATGATCACGATGAAATTTCTATAATATTCACCGACACTGGAAGTTGTTGGAACCAAGTCGAGACCAATGTTGATAAAAAATCAATTAATGTATCCATTGAAATTATTGATAAGGATAAATAACATTACATAATTAATTAATTTCATGGAATAGTATATTGAGATCAATGGATAGTAGAAATGAAGTCTGAGCTCAAGTCAGTTGCTAAATGTGAGGTTTTTGGGTTGATTGTGAAAAAAACAAAATGGGTTGAGATTGTTGGATATAAATGGGTACTTGTGAGAAACATAAATGAAAATAATGAAGCCATTAGATGTAAATAATGAAAATTATCTCATGTATTCTCACAAAACCTGGGATTGATTATGATGAAATATAATATCCCGTAATAGATGCGATAACCTTTCGATATCTCATGACATTTTTTGTACATGAGGAACATGAATTATGCCTAATGGATATTTTAAATGCATATATTTATGGTGATATTAATAATGATATTTACAAGAAAATTCTATATGAATTCAAATTGTAGAAAAATACCACATATCTCGATATCTTTATTCAATTAAGCTAAATAAATCATTATATGGTTTAAAGTAGTTGGGGTGTATGTGGAGTCTGAGTAATTATTTGATTATGTAAGGTTATAAAAATGATCTAATTTTCCCATGTGTCTGAATTAATAGTAATGTGTCTAAATTTGTGACCATTTCATTATATGTTTATGATTAAAATTTTATTGAGACTAATGATGAAATTTCTACGAAAATAGAATTTTTGATATGAAATGAAATACTTTGAAAAGATATGGCGCTACCTTGGTTTATAGATTGAACTTATTAAGGATGTAATCCTTATTCATAAATCATGATAAGATTCTAAAGTCTAATAGAGATTCAATATGAATTAATTGAACTTAATAATTACACTAATGGTTTTATAATTTCTTGATCTAGATAATGACCCGTTTAAACAAAGGGAGGACAATGATGATATAATTTTCCATAAATTACCATATTTAAGTTCTATTAGAGCACCAATTTACCTTAAATATAATTAAAGTAATGATATATTATAATCTATAAATTTATTAGCAATGGTTATTTCTTATCCAACAATTCCTCTTTGGAATGGTGTAACCCTCAAAGCTCTCATTTAATAGGATGTGATTTTATGAACAAACTTGAGGGTATGAATCTTAAAAATGGGAGACACTACCCTCTATGAACATAACAAATGTATATAAAATAAATTTCATATAATATAATCATAATATAAAAATAGTCCCTATTGTCATATAACAACCATTTGATCTTGAAAATAAAATAAAATCCAAACTTATATACTTCACTGCTATAGGAAAAATTCCTCAAACACCAAACTCCTAATATTTACCTCATTCATTGAGATAATGCCGCCTAATATATACACTAAGATGACTTTGTAACCTTTATATAAAATTAGGGATGCCTATATCCATATACTCGGTTGGTTATCCCCTGTGGACGAACAACCAAGTCAACATCATGCATACATAATAATAAAAGTAGAAAAAAGCCTGATTCATACATATATCCACACCATCAACCACAACTAACCACCCATGGATAAATTAGGTTAAACATCAAATAGTGAATTATCCCATCATTAATTTTCACAATATATTAGGCACAAGTCTATTTCATTCCAAAATATTATGCATATTTATCAATAAATGTAGTTTGTGAGGTTATTCCATCCCTAAGATCACCACAAACATCACTCGCCAAATAATAAGGTATGTATGATAAAACATACAATTTAAAATTGTAAGAGGTCCCAAAAATATAACATTTATTAGATATAATCCATATCCAAAACATATAACATCATGTTACTAACCCAATATCATAATCATTCAACATCCACATCCATGACAGAGTTGAACACCAATATAACCAATCCATATCTAGTCCATACCACTTAGTGGGGTGAGAAAGGGAAATCTTATCTAGCCAGTTAGTTGGTCCTCCCACCAATTCAAATGTAGAGTCTCTTTCCCCCCCCCCCCCCCCTCAATTGGTGGTTTCAGAAGAAAATATACTTCCTAATAAAAGTAACATCATAAATATAATAAGAATCATCTCACATAATCATATACCTATAATCAAATCTATTAACATTGGTTATATATGAATAATCTGCATAATTTATGTTATACGACCCATGCCATAAACAACATCATCATATTATCCATATCATAATCACCTACCATCATGTTACTATAACACTATCATTATAATTATACTGATAATAAAAACACTGAACTATACATAGAATAAAACATCTAGGGAGAATTGTAAACACACCATCATCATAAATAACCCATATCATCATCACAATAACGACTCATGGATACAACTCTATAGATCAATCCTCTTTAATCAAACATATTTGGTCAATGAAACATTGTCGTAGTTCTATTTACAAGTTGATAATCTAATAATTTTGAGGAAATAAAACATTGGATAATTTTACTACCATCAAGGAAAAACACTTTTCATGTACCACTAACTTTTAATACGAAAAACGAGAGAAAATACAAGTAAAACAACATTCACTATAACATAATGGAAAAACAATTGAGCTAAAGATCCAAAGAAAACAACATTATTCATTAAATGCAAGTCATTGATAAAGAAATGACTAAATCATCACAACATCAAGCATTCTTCATGTCCATGAAGTGTTACTATCACTATCATAAGAAGATATAAGTATTGCACCATCAATAACTTTTTCAAATGGTATTAATTGTATTAATTTTATACATAAGCATACATTTACCAATAATGTTCACTAAAGGACTGATTCCACTAACCTTTATGAAAGATACTATTAAAAACATGTATCCTATTAGTTCAGTAATTAATATGAGTCATATTAACTATACAAATGATTGTGTTTCCAATTGAAAACTCCTCATGCACAAAAATATTCATAGTAGTTTTCAGACTACCAACACACACACTCATTCTCAATTATTTTAAAATTTTTCTTGTCTTAGGAGATTCAAATCAATCAGTGGATGATGATGCTGCAATCTAATTCTGAAAATGTGTCATTTAATAACTTTAAAAAACATTGCAGTTCATGTCACAGATGTGGAAAATGTCTAATATTTTAAAATACCAAAATGCCACATTAATAATCGTTAATTACCTCAAAATTATCATCATCATATTCTGTTTAGAAAATCATGCATGATTTGTTATTAATTTGTTAAATTTAGAAAACGTGATTAAAATTTTTATTTTCCTTTATTTATATATATATTAATAATAATGATAATGATAATAATTTTATTATTACTATTTACTTTAATAAAAAAATATACCCTATTAAAAATTACATGCTAATAAATTATTCTCTTGGATAAATTTTATCATTTAAGGACATATATGTATATACTTATATATGTGTAAAGAAAAAATAACAAAAAATGACAAAAATAATTTATTACTATTACTATTACTATTATTATTATTTTAATTAATTATTTAATTATTCTATTTTATAATTTTATTTATCTCCCCTTTTCTTGGATACTTTTATTCTTTCTCTATTACCCAACCCTAGCCACCCCTTGGGTTTCCCCTATGTCACACAACCAATATCCCACATCCCCAAGTATTCTACTTATAAGACTAATATAATGGATATATGCCATAAATACATAAATGAATTAGAATTGTGTAAGGATCTATCATAGTGTATGATATGATGATGTCGTATGTTACAACATCTATAACGACCCACATCGATACAAGTTGAAAAATCAAGATAGAATTTGAACGTTTCATCCATTGGGTGGTTCATTCATAGAATTGAGTGTTGAACCAAGATTCTTCATGTTTAAAAACATTTATGAGGCATAGTCATACTTGAAAGGAAGCTCTAGGGAAACTTACAGCTCAAGAGATCAGAAAATGAAGCCCAAAATAGCTGAGGCTGATGCTACCACTACTGGCTAGATGGTTGAATGAGTAGAAGCCTTGATACTCAAAAAGATACATTTTCTAACTAGCAATTCAACACTATGTGGTTAGTAGCCCACTGATTAATAGATAGACCCAGGTAGGCTAGCTGGTGGGGGTGCTTTAGGGGGTCTTAAGTGGGGGACTTTTTATCCTTCTACCATCGAAACTCCTTCATGTTTTACATGGATTAGATGAATCAGAAGCTCCAATCTATCTATTCTATTATCCTTTACTCCTTCTATGAGTTTCTCTTGATGTGAAATGAATTTAGGTGATATTTAGTGTTGAATCTAGGAAAGATCGTCTGTTCTTATTCAATATTGACTCCCTCTTCATCAAGTGGTGACCAATCATGTGTCCTCCATTGTAGATGATTCCACATGGTATGCTTTAACCTTTTTGATCCCTTAATGTCTCAATTATATTTTAATTATATTTATCCTTGGTCATCTTGATCATCTATTGTTCTTTTTGTTGATTCCAATTAGATAATTTGATGGAAATTATATCATATCTTAGTGGAATTATCTAAGAACTATGGGGATTTTAATTGTAAAGGCTAGAAGAGGACCTGTGATGGTGAACATGTGTGATTGATTGGAGTTTTTTAAGTTTATGTCCCTAGTATAGTTCTTATAAGATTTGTTTTTCAGATTTAATGGAACTGACAATCATATCGTGAAATTGAATTGGGTATTTTTCATGAATTAGTTTCAGGAGTGTACAGAGTGGAAAAAACCACATTGTATAATGTTACGACTAAGTTACATCACCTAACTTATCTATCCCAGAGATTCTAATTGAATTATATTAAATTATACATTGAATTGTTGTAAAATGATAGAGTTTTTTCTCAATATTATGTTGGAAGAGTGTTACAAACCTTTCATGTGTAGTTGGTCATGGTTCGGGCAAGTTGATGAGACTTGGGCCTTGTGGCGAGTGATGGAGGTCACATGGACTTGAATGAACTTAGATAGAGTTATTGGGATTTTTTTAGATGGGAGTTGGATCCATATTGAGGTAGGTAGTTTTGTATACTCTACACTATGGTAAAATGCATTGTTTTTTGCCATGTGATATAAGGTTCTCTACTAAAGGAAAATGATCCTTTATTCGTGAATGTGATATGAACTAGATGGTGTATAATTAGATTAATGATATTAATGTCTTAAATAATTAAAGGAATTATGCCCAATGAATTAGACAAAGCGAAAAGGGCCACAACGAACCCGGTTTCACTAGCTTGATGCTAGCCATCGATTGTTTTTCCCTTTATCAATAATGTATTCCCTAGATTACGTGAGACCCTAGGGGTATGATCATTCTATGTGAAACTTAGTGGCCCTTAAAGACCTTTATTTCTTGTATCATGTAATTATTTTCTATATTATGACCTTTTGGATACATACAACCCTTGGAAATCATTTTTGATATAATTTTTATATGGGTATGTGTGTCCTTTAAGACCCATGCTGGATATGGTTCACAAGTAGAAGTGTGTTTAACTATGTGAATATTTTTTGAAATGACATGGATATAAGTTTCCTTATTAAAAATTTGTGTGTTACTTGTGTAGGTTCTCTTTATCTATAATTGAGTGACTAGGATGTCGTGTATGAAATATTCATTTTTAAGAGGGTTAACCTTGTCTATTCATTCTCCAAAAGATAAAACTTTTTCCCAAAGAGGAATCATGATTTCTAAGAGGGGGAATCTTGTCAATTCATTATCAGAAAGAAGATAATTTCATCCCAAGGAGGGATAATGCTCTCTAAGAGGGGAAAACATTAATGTTTATTATATGAAATATAAGAACCAATTCCCAAATAGGGATCAGTCTTCTTGATTGTGGGAAAGTATTTATGGTCATATGACTTGGAACTGATTAAAAGATTTATAGTTGTATCCTAAAATGCAGGGCAAGGATTGCACCTTATAGGTGGTGTGTGGAAACTTCTTAAATATAGAGTGTGACTTAACATTAAAGGTAGTAATGACTATACCTTCAAGGGTGATGTGGACAAGTGAACGATTGGAAAATTACATCGGGCCAACAGATGACATTCCCTCCAGCATAGAGCAGATATAGGTAGATCTGGTATTTAGGGACCTAACATACATGTTAAACTATACGATTACTTGTTGTTTACTTGTCAATTGAATAATTTATGTGTTTATTTATTTTTTATGCATCATATATCTATTATTTATCTATTTATTCT
Organism: Viscum album; assembly: GCA_963277665.1. NCBI lineage: Eukaryota > Viridiplantae > Streptophyta > Magnoliopsida > Santalales > Viscaceae > Viscum > Viscum album. The sequence continues at coordinate 466,576,045 of OY728142.1, read as the reverse complement.
ACTAATATTATCATTTTCACATACACTGCATTTACCAGTTATGTACAAAACCACATTTGAGGTTACCTTTCGAGTTTTACACGCATCCTGCTGAAGCAACCAGGACACTTGGGTACCAAATTAGTTCTCACTTATTGTTTATATAGGTTGAGTTGAGGAATGAGTTTGATCCTTGAGAATGATAGGTCACTTTGATTTTAGAGACTGGGATGAGGTGTGGTTGGAAGATATGTGTAAATCCTCTTGGGTATTTTTTTTTCTTTTACTATCATGTATACATGATCAGCTTCGTGGGGAATCGACATCTTGTATACCGGAATAACCATTCGAGCATGTTGTTTCCTCACCCATTTATTACATATAGTACATTTATTAGATTCTACATACTCTAAATTTTGTAATATAATTGGTCATTTATCTATTAATTCACACTCTGATTGAGGTTATAGTCTCCCCATTGTTTCACATTATATCCTTATTGCAAGTTAGTAGCCTCTAACATATAGGGAGGTCAACTTGAGGTTGTGTACCACTTTAGACTGAACCTGATGATTCAGGTTGGGGTGTTAGAAAATGAATCATATGGGTTATTTTTATTTTTTATTACTATTTCAGGATATAGTAGATGAGTGACATAGAAATGTGTTGGTTCTTATGATGAAACTTTGTCTCATACATCATTAAATCATTTCTCAAGGGAAGTCCATGTTACCAGGGTATGAGATTGATCTTATTGGGTTGTTATTTTATGGTTATATGACCTTACATTGTGTGGAAAACCGGGATTTTGAGGTTTATGGTTTCATATGGATTTGACTCTTTATTGTATCAGTAATAGGCATATCAGGTATCATATTTGACATGTAAGATTCACATGACATATATTCTTTTTTTTGTGTGATTTTGCTGATGATAAGGGATTTGGTTATTAAAATGTCAAAATATTATATAGTGTTTTCATGTACAGGTTATTTTTGATATTGTATTTGGATGAACCCTCATGCATGTCTCCTTCTAATGGCAGGTCATGTGGGACTATAATGTGATGCACCTTGGTGATGACGATAATGATGCAGTCCCTTTATGCATGGAAGGTGCACCAAACCATGGTAAGTCATTGTTAGGTGTTATATGCCTTACTAAAAAAATCCATTGTGAGTGACTATTATATGGGGTCAATTAATTATGGTTCCAACTATAACCTATATCGTGTAACCCATATTGATTTTAGTGGCATCCTTCTTAACCGAACCAAGTGGTTATGTTTTCTTAATGCATAATTTCTTGGGTGATTCCATTGATTATACCTATAGAATTATACCTCAATGTTTTTATTTAAGCCAAAAACATAGTGAAACCTTGTTATAAGTTATGTGGGGAACCCTTTTGGCCTTAGATACATGACTAATGTCATTGGTGAGTCAGCGCCTCATATAGAATGGGGGTAACCCAAGTGAGTGTAACTTGAGTGAGGGGTTAGTCTAGTTTTTTTGTTCCGTAAGGGTGGCCATTGTTAATGAAAATACATGTTTGTGTGAATAATATTTATAGGTCTTAAGGAACGTATTATGAATCTTAGAGTATATGGAACCTTGACTGATAGTACTCATGATAGGTTTGGTGATAAAGGGTGTGATCGTTTGGCAGCTGACCTTGTTCATTTTGGGAAGACCTTCAAAAACATAGTGAGAGAATGAGATGATCCTTGTGGTTTTATAAGGACACTCTAGTGGTGGTTGAACATGTCACACCCCATCCTAAATTCCACATAACTTATTCCTTGGACTGGTGCGCCACATGGCCTTTAGAGTTCCTTAATGTATGTTAGATAATGTGGATTAGCACAAGAAACTTTGAGGTTACCATTGGGAGAATATTCCCTCATGTCAGAGTATCTAAGTAGTAGATTTAATAGAAATCATATAAGTTAGGCTATATGAACATCTCATATAAGAAATGTAAAGTGAAAAAAAATTATAGTATTAATTGTGACACAAATGATAAATTCCATACATGCCATAATCGATCCTCTATGGGAGAATCACATGCAAGGGAAAAGTATACAAAATAAAAACAGAACTAAAAATCGTACCCAACAATCAATCTCCAGTCTTTCCTAGTCTTGAAGACAACACTCCACATGATCCATGATGAACCCAAGAAACCCCCAACATTTAGCACTTTCCCAAACCCATCCCTATAATGTAGATAGTATTTTCTCGAGTACCCAAGTGCCATGAAGGCTTGAGTAGGGTGTGAATAAAACATGGTAGACGACCACCATTGATGTCCTTAAATAACTAGTTTGTAAAAGTGTACATGAATGAGTGCTATAGATAATTGTTTTATACAATTAACAAATTTATTATTCTAATTGTTAGCATAATAAAACATTTTATAAAATAATATAAATAAAACACCAATGCCCAAGATCTACGGTGACACCTTAAACCGGTCTATACCTACTTTATAACAATCTAGTGAGTCTCTGATCATGATACACTTCCTAAATTAGATGGTTACAAGGTATTATACCATGTCATCCATCGTCTCACAACTTTAGGGAATCCACATGGCTCTATCAGGTATTCCCTAAAAAATAACCCCATAGGGAATCCAAGGTATGAGTTCCCCTTGGAATTTTAGTAATCTTAATAATATTCGAAAATAAATAAATTTTCCTTAACATGCAAAAGAATGACCTAATGAGAATAATTGGATTATTCCTGAGGCATTCTACTTAACATCATTAAGAAAAATTTAGGGTTCTCATCTAGGAATATTAACCAAGGTACCTTTAGAAAATCCATAACATTAATTAATTAAATTTGATAAAATACACATTATATGAGTCCAAGGGGGTGCCACCCCAAGGCATTCATAGTAATAAATCCACCTAAATCCAATGTTTCTCTCATGGAATTACATGATATTGTACATCTATTAATCTAAGGGTGTTTCACACCATGTAATTCTTGTGAGTACCCTAGTAAAATCCATGATCCAATCACGACATTCCACACATGTCAAGGTCTATGACAACTCCAAAGAATCCTCCCAATGAATTCCAATCCATCATCAAATTAAGAAAACATTTATTTAACCCCTCTCTATTTACCAAGAAAATTGTGTCAATAATAAAATGCATAAATCAATATTAAAACCCTAAGACCCTCTTCATAGAACATTTCTACCATTTATGAACAAGGAAGTTGGCCTATCAATAACCCAATGTCATTATATAACGATTTACAATTTCCCATTTTTAACAATTAAAACTCATTACAATATGACAAGAAACTTTTTAAAACCCAGTTCTCATTTCATAAAATGTATCATTCATTTTATAACACATGTATTCATATAAAGTTCCAAAATCCACCTACATATTTTGTGGTTGTGAAATCCCATTTCACCACCATCATATTATTTGACAAATCCTTTTTTTTCACTTTCAAACATAAATATCCCTTTATAAATTTCATTTAACCTTCAAAAGACAACTCTCACTTTAACAAGTCAATTCTATGGTCAAACTCATTACCTTGTTTCCTTATTAGGAATTCTATTTCTAAGGTCCAAAACATGTTAGTTGGGAGTTAAAAAATTGAAAAAGAAATTTTAAAACATAGTATTTAAATTTAGGTCACTGCCTAGAAATCCAGCATGACCATAAATCCTAATAATTGGGATAAATATTAGAGACTATGAGTTAATTTAAAGGGACTACTTAGCTCATTACCAAGGAAGTCAACTAGTCCAATATCAACCTTGAGTTCGGCCTACATTAGATGAAATTGAGAAACTAGATAGACACCCTAGTAATATGACTAAACAAATATAAGCGATGAGAACTTGCTTTAAATAGAATGAAATGAATAAAATAAGGATGAAAATTTATTTAATTACTATTGGATCCTGATTACAGCTGATGACACGTGATTTTTCCGAAGGATAGGGAAAAAATCCCTCGAAAGGGAAGGAGAAACAATGGGTAGATCTATTTGTGCTACTACTGAAGTGGGTGGGTGGGGGGGGTCTCCCTATTTTATAATAATTTAATACATAAAAAATACCTCAAGGTTTCATGGAATGAATTAAGAGTTACACTATAATTGTCTAGTACATGGCACTATTTCACTCTACTGGGCCCATTTATGGCATAAATGGTGCATTCACACTGTAAATTGATCCTGCCTACTATTTTTCAATATTAATCTCGCTTGTTATTTTTGAAAGCTGTCTTGGTCCACCCCAACCCCCTAAACGTTCAAAATTTAGAAAAGTACACATATTTTAATAATATTTAGAAGGATTCATGCACTAGATAAGGGATGGGGTTTTTAAAACCTCCCCATCTTAAAGAAGTTCTTCCTTGAGATACTCTCTCCCATAACCCCAGAACTCACCATTCAACCACACTAGCCAATGATCCCACATTCCAGAATCCCTATCCTATGTCTCTACCTGGACATATCTCTTGCTTCGACACCAAACACAATAGAGGAACTGTCTTGCGCATGGATCTTCTCACTCTGATAAACTATCACAAGAGTATTATCTTCAAAGGACACATCTTCCTCAAGAATAATAGATCACCAATGACCCACTTCTTTGTTCCCACTCATACCCATGAGCCACAGTGCGAATCCCTTTCACTCTTAAATCCCTATGGAATAAAAGGGAACCTTCATTGGGTTTTGTCACATGATTCACCCCATGAACCACACAATGAAATGAGGTTTCACCCCTGAATCACGTGATGAAAGATGTTTTATTCTCAAATCATGTCAGGAAAAAGGTTTTCACAACATGAATCATGTCATGAACTACTCTAGTAGCTTTAAACCATTTCATGAAAAACTAAACATGCTATGAATTCTCTTGCATGAGACTCATCCTGATTAATTCTAGCACATTCCCCTCCAAACAGAATAGGGGTCAATGAACCTAAATCTTTGGGGTTATCCCAACAACCAATAAACTCAAGATTTATGATGTTAGCATGTACTTTATGATTTTAAATTTCTTCCTAAACAATCCCAATCATTATGCCCAAAGTATGAACGAAACTACAGACCTATTGTCAGTCATGGTCATGGAAACACTGCACATAAACTATCTCCATCACATAAAACTTCACTGGACCATGTACAACATAGATTATTCTAAAATTTATTACGTGATTCCCTTCAATTCATATCCTCGTTATAAAATAGCTTGTCTTGTACCTAATTTTTCTTATCAAAACAATTATTCTCAATTTTGAGACTACTGATAACACAAGGCCTCACTTATACCATATTTATTCTAGACCGTGACTCTTGATCACCAAGACCACTGATCATAGAAACTCAAACCAAGGCCTAACAACCAATATCTACACTATACATCATTCTCTCACCTAGCACCAACATGTAACCAACAAAATCCTCTTTGGGTCAGATCATTTTACCCAATCCCAAAACATCCACATAGGCTCAAACAAGAATCATAGAGTAGTTCCCTTAGTTATTTCCAAAGAAATATAGATTACATCAAAAATATAAATTCACTAACATCTGGTACCATCATGACCATCTAAGAAATGGTCTCTAAATTGATTCATAGAATTAATGTCCCTTCCATTGTGAAGGACACATTCCCATAACTAACATGATACTCCCTACCGTAGTAATTTACTAGTCATCATACCATTAGCTTGAATCCATAATATAATGATCCACATTTCATCCTTCACCAAACATAATGGTTAGATGGGACCAACACACTCATACTTGAGGGCCACTCCAGACACCAATCATTATCCATTCTCAACTCATATAACAGATATATGGTACTCTTTAAATCTCATTAAGAGTGAGGGAAACACACTTACTAAACTTATTATTCCCTACCCACCATGTATCTTTTTTTATACCACTCATTGATCACTGAACCTAATGGGTCCCATATTTACCACACGTGTGTCACTCTTTCTGAACCCAACTAGGATTGATATCTTGGATCAATACCACATCATTTTGATCCAAACTAGAACCTACCCTCTCTATCGAATGAACTTTCCATTTCCAATAAAACCCTGAAAATCCTTTCCCACAATGTATCTTCGAGGTCATCATCCCTAATCTCATACAAGACTACCCTATGGAACAAATCCTGGATAGAACCATGTTTTACAAGCATGTAATTCCTTTATCCCTTGAAACAAAATGGGAACACACTATTTTACACCACCCAAACATGTACACTGACTCATACCCACATGTGTCACCTCATATCCAACCCAAGTTTTCTTACCTAACCCACTAACCACTCTCACACATAGATCATACATTCTTAACTAATTTTACCATCAATAACCTTTTTCAAAATCAGGAACCTCTCTTGTGAAGGGTCCAACACACACCTGCCCACCAACTGACATCATTGAAAATAGAAAACATCCATCACCACTCACCCCAAACTAGTGGAAGTGCATAATAAACTTGACAGGTCTAGGTACTCGACCGATCCTTCCATACACACCGAAATTTTTATCAAGAATTGACTCCCCTAAGTTCTCTCACATTTAAAACCATCCATGGAATCACCGTGCCTAACCATGCAATTGACCATGGCTCTCACATGCCACATTAACAATTCTGAGGCAACACAAATACCTCCACATAACATTCCCATCAACTTAAATGTATAAAGGATAAATAAACAACAACCCATCACCCCTAGTTCCATTTTGGGAACCTTTATGTACTTACATATGTGGCCACCACATTACCCAAACACCTCTCAAATTGGTAGGTCCCATAATCTTAATGATTTCTTTATTCTAAACCAGCCTGGAAATAAGGCCCTATCACCACAAGATCTTAACTGTAACTACCCTCATCACTTGGAAATAGTAATCATACATCACATAAACTATGTTATCTACCCCCACCTCAAACTACTATGGAATATCACGAAATAAGGTTAACCCCTCTCATGGGATACCCATGAAAGCGACAGATCACCGAATCACTCAATCTAAGTTGTAATCAAATGGTCATAGTGTCCTCTCAACCAGACCATCAATTGAGGTCTCATTAAATCCGAAACTCATGAGACAATAGTCCCCCCTGTCTCAAGAACAAATGACATTTAAAATTTAAAAACCCAACACAAGGTTCTCACAAACTGGGAACTTTATTTAGCCCCATCCACCCTTTGCTGGTTCATACTAAACATATAATTCATCTATGTACCCTAATTCACATAAATTTCACCCCATTTTTAATATTATATTATTATGTATTTACCAATTTTCAATCTTAACAAAATAGGGTTGGTAAAATAGAATTTCATTCACTTGCTATAAAGGAATATTCTTCATATGTTTCTTATTGAAATGTTATTTATCCCAACCATAATTTTCTAGGAAAATCACATTTTCTAAAGAAATGTTCATACAAAAATAAATAAATTTTTTATATTTTATTGATATTTTCACATTCCTAAGGATGTAATAAATAGGGTTCTATTTATAAGATATAAGGAAAAATGACTTATTGGTTGCTTACTGACATTCTATTTAACCAACTCCTTCATTTAAAAATTTATTTATTTTTTAGAAGTTACACTTCCATTTTGTCCTGGATCTAATATACTTTCAATTTTTCAAGGCTTGAGTAAATGAAGTATCATTCAAATAATATGATGGAAAACACCTTATAGGGTTTATTTTGGCACCTTATTTAATAATTAACATTAACAATTGATTTATACCTACCTATGTGTCAAGAGATTATCATGAGAATTTGATTAGTAAGATGCCACCATAGTCATATATGGAAAAAACCACATACAATGTTTCATACAGTTTAAATACCAACCCCCTCATTAGCATCATATTATAGAAAATTGTTAGAAATAAATCTTATATATTATCAGGAAAATATAATCACATGCTAATATAATAATAGGAAACATGAAAATTACATCTAAAACCCATTTCCCTAGAGTGATGCCCCTCATGTGAATCCTTGTATGACCGAAATAATAGATGAATGCATCAACACCCTCTTTTCATACTGGTTTAATAGTATTAATCTCATGAAATTGTAGCATCAAAAACCACGTATCTCACTCATGGTGAATATAAGATACAACCAAAACAAGTGAAATCTAATAACAACATGTCACAACCCCGAAAATTTTTGTTTTCCCACATGTGTGGGTTGATAACTCCCAAGCATGAGATTATATCCAATTTCCAACACACTCTTATTCTAACATATACCATTCCCAAATGACAAGGTAAAATAAAAAAATCTTTGATAATATTTTAGTCATGCCACTCCCCAGATGACACTAAATTGGTGCACAGATCCAGTGCACTACATGGCATTAGGTGAACCACCCCGAATTCCAAAGGCTACTGACTAGCAGTAAATTTTTGTAAGGTTATAATAGTGATACTTTTCCTTTATTTCATGGTATCTAAGTAGTAGAAATAATAGAAATCATATAAGTCAGGTCACATCAACATCACAAATAATATATATAAATTTTCAAAAATAACTATAATATCAAATTATATAAAAATGAGTAATACCAAACATGCCATAATTGATCCTCCATGGGTGACCACAAATAAAGGTAAAACAAGACAAATAAAAACATAATGAAAAAACATAGCAAACCAGTCTTGAGTTTTCTCAGTCTTGACATCCATACTCACATGATTTATGAAAAACATAATCAACCAGCAACATCAAGAACTTTCCCAAACCTATCCCTGAAATTCATATATAATTCTTCTCAGGTACCCAAGTGTATTATTTACCTAAGAAGGGTGTGATCCAAACTTAGAATACCACCACTAACTAAGTCCCTAAAATAACTAGTCCATAAACGAGTGTGTGCAGAAATAATATAGATAAATATCAATAAAATTAACCAATTTATTATTCTAAAATTAAATATATGAATAGTTTAAATACAAATAATAAAATTAACCATCAATTTTTGGGCTCAACGACGACATCCAAAACTAGTCTATACTTTCTCTAGATCAATATGATGAGTCTCTGAACATGATACACATCATAACACAACTAGTTCCAAGGTGGACTACCAAGGAAACTATACTGGCCCTTACTTTACATAAATTGATATTAATTCGAAGTTGAATAATATTTATTACAAAATATATCAAAGATATAATGGGACTGTATAGGTATAAAGTATTTAGAAACTGGAAAACATAAACAACTGGTTCAGAAGACATCCTCATTGTCTCCCACTTATTTTTCCATAAGTAGAAGCCTTTTTGATATATCTTACTTAATACCCTTCTTCATGAATTAGGGAAAAGTAACATATGAAAGGGTTATCTCATATGATTTGAAAGGGTAAACAAGTGAGATATCAATAAAATCATAATCATAATATATAATAACATAACATTTGAAAATCTTATCCTGTCTATAAAAGATCGTGATATCATTCCATGAGATAAATCATGAAAGTTCATAAGAATTAATGAACATAAAACCAAAATTCAGGACATAAGACATGATGTTTTTTTGTCATAAACATAATAATTGAAAATAATTTCTAATTATTCAAGGATCATTTCCAAGACCATCATAGTGGAAAAAATCTATTACTAAACTGAGTTCACTCCTCATTCCAGCCCTATATTATAAAATCGATATCATTTCTCATTCCAGCAATGTCTATCTCACGAGATATTAATATTTACCCAATGTATTTGAGTGAGATACATGTCCCAACCATCTCATAATTAAATAATTCTTACATGTTCTACAAAAAACATAAATCATTCATCATAGTATTACTAAAGGAAAAATGGGTTTCTTAATAATAATTCATATAAAACAAATAGATTTAATAAATATACATTCATCATAAAAAAATTAAACCATAGGAATAATAGGTATAGTATAATTGAAAATTAAATCTATTAAATAATTTTATCTTAGATAGAAAATAATTTTGATATAACACATGAACTTAATAATGGAAAAAAATATCCATTATTCTTCAAAAACATTTTCTTTTATCAAAATTTCAAGAAATTTTTAAAGAAAATATTTTATTTGAAAATAAAATTGAAATTGTGTAGAGGAATATTCATGTAAATAATTAATTATGAAGACAATAAAATACATTCATTTTATATAATTTAAAAAATCATTCTCCTCGTACTTTTTCCAGAAAAGTAAAAAAGTACCTTGTATCGAATAACGATAACAGATTCCTTTCATAATATTTAATAAAAATTCACCAATGGGAAAATTAAATTAAATATTTTTGAAGATGATAAATAACATCATATATTTTGGAAACATGGACATAGATGATAAATATATCCCAATAAATACTTATGTATAAATAATCTTGGATAATAATGAGATTGTGAAATTATCTCGTACCTTAGGTATGATTTCCTTTGTATGTATTTGAACCACATTTAATATGATTTAAATAATTTAATTGACTTACTTAACAATCATATTAATTTTTATAATATCATATTTGGTCATATTATCATATTTTTTTAATAACATTTCATTATTACTTATTATTCGGGTTTTAACTGCTTCATTTTCTTATGCACGTTTTGTAAGATAAGTTCCGGTTCTCCTTAATTGTTCATAGTTATATCACTAAAAAAGATATTAATATAATATGTACCATATGTATTCATTATTTATATTTATATAATCATGATTTCATGAATATCATGCACAATTAATCACATCACATCGTGAGGATGGTAGGTTTTACGTATGCACGAACGATGATATCATTCTCTTATTTGATGAATGGTATTAGATTAGATCATTTATAATATTTAAGAATTAATATTATGTTATAATAATCATATATAGTTCTTATTTTTATCATCATACCCATCCATGTATGGTGGTGGTGAAAAATAGATTACACCATGGTGTGCAGACGGTAATCCGTACGTACGCACAGATGGTGATTTCATTTTTAATAGAATTGGTAGAAGATGGAATATGGATATAACATAATTATAATAACATCTCAGTATATAATTGATACTATAGTTATTACATTATAATGAAACAAATCATAAAGAGGAAGTATAATAAGAATGATGTTGGAAATAATCGGTAGTGGAGATTGCCTTTTCTTCGACGTACTTCTTAGAAATGTCCTCTTAGATCACTAGAGTTCATATTAGAAGAAGAAAAAAACCACTGGAATGTAACTATGGAAGGTTATAATGGAAATGGGTAATGGATGGACTATATTTAAGGCTCATAGTGAAGTGAATAGGTGAGGAAGGAGGTGCCCTTTTATAATTGAGGCGAGGGGCACTTCTGGAAACTCCATAGATAATAATTTATAATAAAGTTAAAATCCATTCAGAAAACTCTAAAATTACCAAAATTATAAGATGATATTAGATTAGGTTTAAATCTCATCAACCAATAATTTTTTGACAAGTATTTCTATCAATTTAAACTTTATGATTTTATTTAATAGTTAATTATTCATTTTGCTTTTTTATCTAGGGTTACAAATAATTCAATTTTAAAAGTTGAAGTATTTACTTATTTGATATGAATTAGTCCATAAATAAATAAATTATAATAATTTATACAATTACATAATTATTATATATTTTGAAAAATGTTTTATTTTTTAAAATAATTTATAAAAACAATCAATAGTACCAATTTTTACAATATTCAATTCAATGTTTTAAAAAAAATATAAGATAACAACTTAACTTCTAACCAAATAATTTTTTATATTATTAAGAGATAAATTTAATCTAAAACTCATTAGACCAATTAATTAACCCATATTATATATATTTTAATATTTTTAATAACATTTATTTTTTATATCTATTTTCATAATAATTACTACATCAATTTTGTGTAATAATTTAATATACTTATATTTAGAATAAAAATTAAAAATAAAATACAATGATAAATATATATCTACTATATTTTAGTAGAGTATTTTAAATCAAATTTATCTTCTTGAAAATACAACATTAAAAATTTTATACTAATTAAATTATGTATGTGACAACTTTAACATCACATTAAATAAAATAACATAAGTGTCCCAATGTCTTATTTATGTTTATAAGTGGTCCGTAACTAACCATTGTTTTTTATGGTCAATATATACTTGAAAAATAATATTTTTCCATGTTTTATAGTCTTTTTATGGTTATTAAAATTTAAAGAAAATTGTTTTTATAGATTTCTCATCAATTAATTAATTTTTACTACATCAAAGTATAAGCCATTATGGTAATTCTTTATTTCCAAAAAATTTAAAATGAATTACCATGATAAATAAATACATTTTAGATTTAAAATTAGTATTTTTAAATGCATTTATTTTCTATATAAACTTATATAAAAAATTATATATTTATTAAAATTTGAGTAAGGCATATTTTAAATTTTATTTAAATAAAATAAATTAAATGTCCTAATCTCATCCAAGTGGCTTCCAAAGGACACCATTTCGAACCAAGAATAATTTATGTTTTAAAAAAATCATCCATTGATATTAAGACATGTGTTATAATAAATTTATAATAGTATTCTTACCTATAATTACCTAATTTACCCTTTTATTGTATTAATAAAAATTACAACAGTTACTATTTAGAATGAAAAATAATAAAATAAAGTTATTTACAAAATTTGGATCCACTAATTCCAAATATGGAAACCATTTTGAAAAATTTAAAACAAAGAAGTTACAGTAATTAATTTAAAATTATTGTCATTGTCTAAAAGAGAGAATGAGTTTATAAAAGTTAAAACATTGCAAAAGATTGAAATGTTTTTACATATGAATCCAATGAAAAATTAATTCTAAAGACATAAATTATATTCAAGGATAAAAATATATTATATTTATAATTTTAAACAATTAAATATTATAAATTTTACCATATACATTATTTAAATGGAAAAAGTTGTTTTCAATTGAAATTTATTATATTTTTACTATTCATCAAAACATGAAAGTTGTCAGAAAAATAAAAAAATTAATCCAAAGTAATTTTTTATATTTCTATTGCAAATAACATGTTTATTTTGTCACATAAAAATTATGAATGTTTCTAAATATTAATTTAAAAAGAGTTCTCAAATAAAAGGTGGTAAAATTGCCTTTTAAAAAATATAGGTTTTTATACATCAAATAATGTTTAATCACACTCTTTGAAAAAATATATCTGGGATGAATATTGAAAATATTTTATTATGTATATAACATATATATTTCAATAATTTCATTTACCTTTATTAATTAACTCAATTTATTAATACAAAAATATAAATATATTACCGATTTATATTTTTCATAAATAATTGGTTACGAATGACTTTACTATACATTTTTTGAATTTAGTAATATTTATTCTTGAAAACCTAATAGCTAGGTTAAAAGGATCATTTTATACAAAGGGAATATCATGTTTTTTAAACTCACCATTGTGTACAATGAAAGCTATTCAAAAATTAAAATTATTTAGAGAAAATATTTTATAAAACATCAAGATGTCATATTTAACCCCCATTAAACTGAATTTCTCCCTTGAAATTCCTCACATAGATATTAATAAATGAGAATATATCTCCCTCATCCTAAGATCAAGTTACCACATAGCTTCCTCAAATTGGTGGTTCTACCCGAAAAGTTTAACCAAGAGTGTGGTCTTGCTTCAAAGCAATTTTTTGCTATGATCTAGAATATCTCTAGGTTGTTCTTCATAAAAAAAATATCTGGATCCTGCGGTAAGACTTCTGAGTTTCATATATGTGAAGGATCAGGTATTTACTTTCTTAGGAGAGACACATGGAACACATAATGAGCATGAGAGAGATTTGGTGGAAGTGACAATCAATAAGATACTTTCCCAATAGGATCCATAATTTCAAAAGGGCTGATATACCTAGGTCTCAGCTTTCCCTTCTTTCCAAATCTCATTACTCTCTTCCCAAGAGATATTCATAGAAACACCTTATCTCCCACTTCGAACTCTAGGACTTTTCATTGGTTGTCATCACAATTTTTTTTTCAACTATGAGCTGCTCTTAGGCGTTGTTGAATAAATATGACCTTTTCTACAATTTCATAAAAAATACATGGTCCTAATATCATTCCCTCCCCAAAATCAACCTATAAAGTTGGATTTCTAAACATTATTACCTTGAAAGATTCTTAAGTATCCATCTAAATACTAGAGTGAAATATGTTTTTTAAGAATATTCAACCAATAGTAGGTGTTGATCCTAAAAACCAATGAAATCCATATAGAATGCTCTCAAAAATAATTATAGAGTTTGAATAGTCCACTCAGACTGACCATCTGTCTGAGGATGATATGATGTTCTGAAACATAACTCTATATCCAGATCCTATAGGAGGATTCTCCAGAACATTGAGGTAAACCATCAGTCCCGATCATAAATAATTGAAAGTGGTACTTCATGAAATCTTACCACTTCCTTTACATAAATAATGTAAAGATTATCAAGATAGAATTCATATCTTATATAAATGAAGAGTGCCAATTTAGTATGAAGATAATCTAAAACCCATATAACATTATGAACTTTAGATGTTTTAGGAAGTATAACTACAATTTTTATAGTGATGTGTTCCCATTTCCATTATGGTATGGGTAAGGGTTGAAACATCACCTTAGACTTATTTCTATCAAACTTGACTTTCTGAAGACCCATGAATTGAGATATATATTCAAAAAATAATATTTTCATGCTATCCCACTAAAAATACTATTTTAGGTCTATATACATCTTTGTGCTTCTAGGTTTAATAGAGAATGAAGAACTATGAGCATCATTCAATATATCGTTCTTTAATTCTGTTATTGGTGGAATATAAACCTGATTCCCGAACCTTATTATTCCATCACAATCAAGGTTGAACTTAGGAACATTCCTCACGTACTTTTATAGATCTACATATTTTTTATGTGCCTCCTTAATCATCACTTTTATAGGTAGTTGAGCATTCATTTGCGAATGATAATATTTCTCCCCGTCCTTTTAAATTTCATGATCCATGCTATACAAATCTATAAATACAAGAATCTGTTTATTCTCATCATAGATAGGCTAGCATGGTACTTTCGACTCAAGGTATATTCCACCTTGTTCACCTTCTTAGGGTGGTAATGTATTGAGAAGTTGTAATCTCAAATCAACTCCAACCATCATCTTTGACACATGTTCAACTTCTTTTATGTAAAAAATATAGTTTAAACTTTTATGATTAGTATATATATCACACCTTTCATTTTAAATATAATGCCTCCATATCTTTAGTGAAAAGATTACTGCAGCTAACTCCAAATCATGAGTTGGGTAATTTTTCTCATGGATTTTCAATTGTCGTGAGGCATAAGCTATCACTATATTGTTTTTCAAGATAACACATCCCATCCCCAGTTTAAATGTTTCACTGTAGAGGACAAACCATTGTATACTAAAAGGTAGTGTGAGGAAAGGTGCACTGGCTAAACTTCTTTTAATATCCTTGAAATTCTCATCAAATTCTTCTATCCACATGAACTTAACTTTTATTTGAGTTAGCTTGGTGAGTGGATTAGATAATTGTGAAAAATATTTCACAAAATGTCGATAATATCCTGCAAAACCAAGCAAACATCGAATCTAAACTACTAATAATGGTCTCATATAACTTTCAATAATATCTATTTTTCTTGGATCCACATTCATCACCTATTTTGAGATTATGTGACCCAAAAATGAAGCTTTCTAAAAAAAAAATTCACACATTTTAAATTTTGCATAAATATTCTCCATTATCAGGGTATTAAGTACAATTCTCAAGTGATATTATTATTCTTCCTTAATCTTTGAATAGATAAGAATATCATCTCTAAAGACTACCACAAACTGATCAAGATAGTCTCTAAAGACACTGTTTGTTAGATCCATGAAAATAGATGGGGAATTAAAAAGACCAAAAGGCATCAATATAAATTTATGGTGTCCATACATTATACAGAATTTCGTCTCTGGTATATCCTCTTTCTTGAACATTAATTTATGATATCATAAATGAAGACCAATCTTGGAAAAGTATTGAGCACCATGTAGTTGGTTTAATAAGTTATCAAAGCTGGGAAGATGATGTTTTTTCTTGATAGTGATCTTGTTATGTTCTAGATAATCAATACTGAGTCTCATTAATCCACTTTTCTTCTTAAAAAACACAATAGGTGCACCCAAAGGTGATTCAATGGGGAATACAATTCCCATATCAATATTGACTTGGAGTTTATTCTTCAATTCTTGATACTCAATTGGCTATATTCTATAAGGTGTGTTTGAAATAGGAATACCACTTAGTATGAGTTCTATTGAAAACTCGTATTCAAACTTTGGTGGAATACCAGGTATTTATTTTGGAAATACATCATCGAAATATCATAAAATGGGTTTTTTATTTATTGTGAGCTTCTCCCCAACCATTAGAGATATATAACCTCTATTTATAGGGTACAATACTGATAATATGGAATAAATTTTCATTAGAAGGTCCTACCCATCCTTGCATCGATAGATGATCATAGACTGATCAAGAATATAAAATGTGACTTCCCTTCCTTGGAAAATGATTTGAGCTCCATATATAGAAATCAAATCTAGGCTTATAATCATATCAAATTCCTCTATAGGAAGGATCAAAAGATTTTCAGGAAGAATTTTACCGCAAACTTCAATAAGAGAAGAATTATAAACTTTTGATGTGACAGTTCTGCCATTAGGAGTTGTCACAGCTTACTCAAAATCTAATTGTTGAGGTAATATGATGATAATCTTAGAAAATTCTTCAAAATTAAAATATTGGGTGGATATAGAATCAAATAAAACCATTTATACTTTAGAGTTGATTTTAAGTGTACCTTTCACCACTTAGTTATCATATTCCTCATCAATGATAGTGATTTCATGTGACTTTCTTTAATCATTAGCCTTAAGATCTTAACAAAATCGATCATCATATATAACCCTTGTGTTAGGTATTTGATTGGTATAATGCCCCATTTACTTACACTTGTAAAATTATAGTTTAGGACATTCATTATGTGTGGCCTTTTATCTTTTCACATCATTAGACATTTTTCCCATCACTTAGGCATTAAAATACATAATAAAATTATTTTTCAAACTTAAAAGATTTACTAGGCCAGTCAAGAAAATTTACTCCTTGTTTATTTCCATGCATTGAGCACTGGGGAAAACTAATCTTATTTTTAGTGTGGTATTTATATTTTCCCTTAAATTTAATTTTTTCTCTTCTTATCAAACCCATAGTACTAATGGGTTACTCCAATATCCATCTCAACCTTGAGATAACATAAAATTATTTCTTCAAAGCTATTGAATTCCCTTACGGCTAATTCCATTCAGAGTCTCAAATTTAATCCACTAAAGAATCGATCAATTTTACTCTCATATTGGATAATAATTCTAGAAGCATACCTTGTAATTCTTTTAAAATTTTCTTTGTAGGTATCAACAAATTCATTATACTTTTTCTTAAATAAGAGGAACTACTCCTCCAAATTTGTTCAAAGAATACGAGGAATGGAATTATTGAAAAAAATTTCATGACCTCATCCCAATCCATGGATTCAATTTCATATCTTTTCCTCATATTCTTGATATGTTTCTACCTTTGATCAGCTTCTCCTTCCAAACGATAAAATACTAATACGAATTTATCATGCTATGAAAATTGGAGAACTCCAAATATATTTTCTATGGTAATAATCCATTTTTCTACCACTAATGGATTTGAAGACCAGCTAAAAGAATGTGGACACTCCCTCATCAAGGAATCAATATAATGTTGTTCCCTCCTCTCATTTGGAAGTCTTGCATGATTCATAGCTTGAGAAAGTTGTGTGCACACTATTACAAGATTTTTCATTCTAGATGCTATAACATTTAGTTTCTTAAGAGTAAAATAATTTCATTTTCAGTCATATTAAACCTTAACACGGTTCCCTTAGTTTCCATCCATTGATTAAAACCAATAAGCATAGTGTGATAAATACTAATCATAATAGTAAAACCACATAATCAAAAATAAAATTTCAAATCAAGACACTTTAGATTTAATCCTAGGTTATTCTTGATAATTTCTAAAACACTAGTATTGTAACATATACTTATAAATATCCTTGGGGTTCTTACTGTGGTTTTCTCATCCTAGATAAAAAATGTTAATTATACCATTCCTATGATACAATCTATAATAAACCATATTTTATATAAATTTATAATACTTCAATGTTTAAGAATATTAATTAAAAAATATAACAAATACATGATAAGACCGTATAGGTATAGAGTCTTTAGAAATAGCGAAACATAAACATCTATTTTATATGACTACATATTGTCTCCCACTTTTTTCCATAACTAGACCACTTTTTGACATATATTACTTAATAACCTTCTTCCTAACCTGGGGAAAAGTAACATAAGAAAGGGTGAGCTCAGAATCTCAATAAGGGTAAAAAAGGGAGAAATCAATCGTATCATAATAATAACATAGAATAACATAATATTCGAATATCTTATCCTGCATATGAAAGATCGTGATATCATGCCATGGGATAAATCATGAAAGTTAATAAGAATAAATGAACATAACCCCAAAAGTAATAACATAAGACATGAGGTTTTGTGGCATAAAAATAAGTATATAAAATAACTTCATATTAGTCAAGGCACATTTCCAATACCATCATAGCATAGAAATTCCATTAATGAACTGAGTTCACTCCTCGTTCCAACCCTGTATTACTGAACCAATTTCATTTCCCATTCCAGACATGTCTATCTCATAGGACATAAATATTTACCCAATACATTGGAGGGTGATATATATCCCACCCATCTAATAATAAAATAATTCTTACGCATGTAAAAAAACAAAATTCATTCATCATAGGTTAATCCAAAGAATAAAATGGAGTTTTCAAACCGAATCTATATAAAACAAATAGATTTCATAAATAGAAGTTCATAAAAAAAACCATAAAGATAATATTTATAGTAAAATTGAAACATAAACTTATTAAATAATTCTATATTATATGGAAAATAATTTTGATATAACAGTTTAACGTAATTATTGAAGAAAATATCATTTCTTCTTCAAGAATGTTTATTTTCTCAAAATGCCTCCCAATTTTTAAAGAAAAAATTTATTTAAAAGTAAAATTGAAATAGTACTGAGGAATATTTATTGAAACAGGTAACTATTAAAATGAGATAATCCTTTCATGTCTTATAAGTTAAAAAATAATTATCCTTGTACTTTTGCTGGAAAAGTCAAAATGTACCTCTTATCGAATAACAAAAAAGATTAATTTTATACCATTTAATAAAAAATCACTAATTTGTAAAATTCAATTTAAAAATTATATAATAATATAAATAATATTATATATTTATTAGAAACTGGCGTGGAAGATAAATATACCCCCGTAAATACTTACAGGTAAACAATATCAGATAATAATGGGATTGCAAAATTATATCTTACCTTAGGCCTGATTTCATTTGTATGTATCTGAACCTTCTATATAATTATTTAAATTATTTCATTTACTTATATAATAATCAAATTAATTTTTATAATATCACATAAGATCATATTATCATCAGTTTTTTAACAACATTTCATTATTACTTGTTATTCGAGTATTAACTGCTTTATTTTCTTATGCTTGTTTTATAGAATAAGTTTCGGTTCCCCTTCATAGGACATAGTTATATCATTAAAAAAGTTATATTAACATAATATATACCATATTTATTCATGATTTATATTTAGATAATCATAATTTAATAACGATCATGTTTAATGAATCACATCGTATCATGGAGATGGTAGGTCATATGTACACACGAGCGATGATATCATTCGCATATTTTCAGATGGTATTGAATTGGTTGGTGTATAATATCTAAGGATAAATATTATTTTATATTAATACTATATAGTTATTATTTACATCATTATACCCATCTAAGTAAGGTGGTGGTGAAAAACATATTACACCACAGTGTGGAGAAGTTTAGTCGTACGCACACACGCATGGGGATATCATTTTTTATATGATGGAGAGAAGGTAGAATATATGTGTCTCATTATTATAATAAAATCTTATTATATAATTTATAATTGGGTTATTAATTTATAAAGAAAAAATTAATTAAGAGGAAGTAGAAGAATAAAGAAGCCTGAATGAATCAGTAGAGGAGATTACCTCTTCATCGACGTGCTTCTTCTAAATATCCTCTTAGATCACAAGTGTTTCTCTTTAAAGAGTACCAGAACCTGTAAAATTTAACCACGAAAGTTTATAAGGGAAATTGGCTTGGTATGACTGAGCATGAAGGCTCAACGTGAAGTGAAGAGGTGAGCGAGGAGGTACCCTTTTATAATTGAGGTGAGGGGTACTTTTGGAAACACCATAATTTTTTTTAATAAATTAAAAACCCATATAAAAACCTAAAAAATGACCCAAATTCAAATATGAGATTAGATAAGGTTGAAATATAAAAAAATACACTTATTTATATCAATTTAAACCTTCTCATTTTAATTAACACTTAGTTATTCATTTTACTTTCTAACTAGGGTAGCGAATAATTCATTATTAAAATGGTAAAATATGTACTTATCTGATGTAAATTAAACCCTCAATAAATAATTTAGAACATTTTGTACCATAAAAAATATTATACATTTTTAAAAATGTGTCATGATTTTTAAATAATTTAATAAAACATTATTTTGATAAACAATCAATTGTTACAATTTTGAAAGTATTAAATTCATTGGTTTTTAAGAATATTAAGATATCATGTAAAATTTGAATAAAATATTTTATTATATTACTAAAAGTTAAATATAATATATAAAATTCATTATAAATATTAATTATCTGAAATTATATTTATTTTAATATTTTTAATATCATTTATTTGTTATCTCTATTATTAAAATAATTATTACATCTATTTTTTGTAATTATTTAATATAATAATTTGTGTAATATAAATTAAAAATAAAATAATATGATGAATATAAATATACTATATTTTACTATGATCATTATTTTGAATGAATAAAATAATATTGAATTATTTAAAAAAATTAATCCTAATAATTACAAATATGATATCTATTTTTCAAGATTCAATTCATATAAGTGACATAAATCGATATTAATATTAATGCGTAATACTCAATGAAAAATCTCTTTCAGAAAAAATGCATCTTTAAGACAAAAAATAAACTTATAATAAAATTCGGTATAATCATTATTAAAATATAATTAATTATATTATATCAAATTGAATAATTAATAGGTTACTTTTAATCAAATTAAAATCATAATTAGACTTTTTAATTAAAATAATTTCAATTTTACAAAAATTGGTAATTTTCACTATTCATTTAAAAATCAATCTTTTTAGAAAATTTTTAAAATTTTATCTAAGACAATTTTAATCTGATGATCTAAAAACTAATATCATTTTTTATGAAATAAAATTTCTGAACAAAATATTTACAATATTCACCAATAAATGTCTATAAAAATCCTTTTTGAAGAAAATATATTTTTAAATAATAAAATGACTTTACAAAAAATTAAGCACTCATTTACAAAGTATAAGTCCCTGGCCTTAAACCTAACTTAATCTTGAGTTATTACAAGATTACACATTAAGGATCTTTTCAGGTTTAGAGTTTTAGAGAATTAGATCATAAAACTTGCATTACATTCCACATTTAAACAAAGTGGTTACATAAAAGATTGTATTCATTTTTTTCCATCAACGGAAACATATTTAAAAATAAATCATGGATTCTTTCTTGACACTTCCTTGACACTATCATCATATCATGTACCTTTCCCTTGACCTATAAAAAACATTTCAAAAAACTTGGGATGAGCATAAAAAGCTCAGTAAGGGTTATAAAAAATATGGAAAGGAAACATGAGTTCATATATACATAAGAATGAAATCATACTTTACCCATAAAACATAGGAACTTTAACACACCTCATCAAATCATGAATAAATCATAGAAATCAAAAGACATAAAAGGTAACTTGAGGCATTCATAACATTCTTACGTAGGGAGTAACCCTCTTGGTTACGTTTGGAATACCCACCACATAATATTTTCTAAATCTCTTCAGAGAAACCTTAATAATTCACTCCTTCGCATTACCCAATGCATTGGAGAGCTATATCAGGCTCACCCACCCTTAGTTTTTCACGGAACCACCTGTCTTCATAATAATGCCCAAGAACCATAAAATAATCGTATCATATAAAACATGCATAAAGGAAAATATCATTTCCACTTTTCAATCACAAGATATCAATACAACACATTGATATAAAAACATTATGAAAACCATTTTCAATACCAAAATAAAAGAAAAGTAAAACATGGTATTTATTTTTCTTTAAAAAAAGGCATGTCTTGTAGAGGAAGCTGAAACTCAAATAATGGTCACGGCGGCGGAGAAGTCGTTGTCGCCGCATACGTACGACAAAAACATTCCCTTTTTTTTGTTTAGTAAAACTCTTCGTATAAAAATATTCCTTTTTGATAAATGTAAAAGTCAAAGGGGTTTACACACCATATAAAATTAGTTTGTGTATAAAACAAAATATGACTCAATGAAAGGAGATTGAGACGAAGTCCCATACAAAGACGGTATCCTTGGATTAAGGATAAATCAATTACATAATTATGTGTGACAAATGAATACACCAAATATAATTGGATATTAAGTGCAAAACAATCAGAGGACATTCAAACGTATTCATATAATTACATATTCAAGGAGTACATGTTTATCCCAAATAATCAAAATTGGGTTAAGAAGTTCCCTTGAAAAAATTCTACATCCTAACGGCGTCACTTAAAAATTCAGAAAAAGAGTTGAGAGATAAAAAGGGTATCTCATCACAAGGGTATCTTTCGAAACGTACGCCCCGTGAAAGAAGGACAATAAAAAATTGATTTAAATACTCATAAATGAAATTATATTACACAATGAGTAAAATAATTGGAAGTACATACACCACTCAAAAGAAAATGTGGCAAATGTAGCATAAATCTCACGGGAATAAAAGTGAGATGAAAAATCCCTTAGAAAACTCGGCAGCCTAACGGCGCCACGTAAAACATAAAAAAATGGATTGATGAGATCAAATATGGTCTATCATAATATTAACATAAAGTTTACAGAAATAGGAATATAAAATAACATCCCCCAACATAACAAATAGGAGCTTAAAAGAAGTGACATAAAGGAGAGTACTTAAAAAGAAAGAGAGAGGTTAGATCTCTTACGAGAATTCGGCAGCTTAACAGCACCACTCAAAACTTCTAAAATGGATTGATGAGAGAGAATAGGGTCTCTCATCACATTAACATAAAAATTACAGTAAGATTAATATAAAAGAACATCCCAATAACAAGAAATATGAGCTTTAATTGGAATGACATAAAAGAGTGTACTTAAAAAGAAAGAGAGGAGTAGGATCCCTTACCTCGGGTCTGACTTGACTCGATCATTATTTAATCTCCTGAATAATAAACTTGAGTTAATTTATAATTCCTTAAGAACATTTTTCATGTTCATTATTTATTTTATATCACTTATTACCATGTCATGAACACTATGTAATTATTTTAGTTAATAACGGTCGTTTAAATGATCATTGGTACTTGAGTCAAAATATGATCTTTATAATTACAAGTTTTTCATGTATCCATTATATCAAAAGTTATAATCATGATGTATATATCATATATATCATATATATCCAGTATATACATGAATTTATAATATTACATAATCATTTAGAGGTAAGAAATGAAATGCACCGTTCATGGAGACGGTAAGCCGTACCTACGCATGAATGCTACTTTCATTTCTATTTCATGTTTTATAGAATTGAATCATAATTATATAAAGGTATATTATAATTATAGTATAATATCATATATAATAACATTAATTACATCCTTTATACGTCCACATATGGCATTAACTAATCAAATCACTTTGAGGGGGCGGTAGTCCGCACTTCCTAAAATGAAGATATCACGTTTACTCATAATGGTAACCATAAACGATATGCCATAAATGAAAAATACATAAGATTAAGTAAAACATAAACATATTATATATAATATATAAATATAGTGACATATTAATGGCCACCTTTTAAGGTGATATTTGATTGTTGAACAATCATCGTTTCATGAGGCAGAAATTCTCCATCCACGGAAACAGTATGTTCCTTAACCATTAGATATAGGTGTATGTAAGTGTAGCTCGAATAATTCTTATAAAAACATCCTAGTATATTTAAGATACTGTATTTGTTACAAAAGAAATGAATAAAAAGAGTTTAGGGGGTTGGAGAATCAAAATAAAACAAAAGGACTCAAGTGAAGACATTACCTTAAAATCGGGTAACTCCCTTTGGTTTGAGATAAAAGGCTTCCTTGGGAAGAATTATGCCCAAAGTGAGGCATCTAGGAGTAATAGAGGGATGTGTAGAGGAAAAATGAGCAGGGGTTTTCTGAGCCAAAGTCTTGAGAGGTGTGGGTAAGGTGGTAGAGGTGGGGGCCTTTTATAAGAGGAGAGGAGGGGCACTCTTGGAAAGTAAGGAAATGTTACTTTATTTTAGAATGAGTTTCGGATTTTAATGATCCCACATTGATTTTTTTCGAGGATAAGGTGATAAGGGTTCTAAATCCACCCATCCAATAGGTTTTGGACATGTTTAGGTCTTAGAGTTTACATTATCTTCCCATTTTATTTAAATCGTTAAATAATGAGGTCATCGCTGCATCATCATGATGTCATAAATAATGTAATTTATTTAATGTCTAAAAATTATAAAAAAACTACAATTATGTAGGAAATATTTTTAGCTTTCCAATTACTTTTTATAGTCAAAACTCTGACTTGTATAACCCTATTTAAAAATTGTTTTAGTAAAACAACTCATGTTTGTGTCCTTTTAATTTTAACATTAAATAAAAAGGTATTTATGTAATTTTCCAACCAAAGTGGCTCCATGGGGTCCCCAAGTTGACCCATGGATTGTCTTGGTCGGACATGACTCATAAAATGAGGGTAGGACATGTGTCTAGGTCATTTCACATTATTAAAACATTATTTTTACCTTAAATTACACTAATTACCTCTAATCGCGATTAAAACTTAATAAGTTACTATTCACCAAAAAATTATTTTAATCCCATTGAACCACATTTTACTTCATAATGACAACCATGTATGTCGGATTTTTGAAATTCAAAACACAAATGTGGCAAAATTTCATTTAAACGGAAAATCAGTTTTTATAAGTACCACTTAGTGGTTTCACTATTCATCAAAAATTAAAGTTTTTCAGAAAATTACCAAAAATTCACCCTAAGCTATATTTGATATTAAAAATTCAAAAATGAAGTCTATTTTACAAATTTCAAAACATATAAGTTTCATTAATTAATCTAATAATTAATTCCCGCTGTGAAAACAAATAGCGTGTTTTTAAGAAACAATAAGTATCAAAAGATTGACTCTAGTTTAAGTCCAATTTCAAGATGAAATTAATTCCAACGACCACTATTGGATTAAATGGTAAAAATATATTCTAATTGAAATTTAAAACCAATTCATGAGGTAATCTAATCATATAAATAAATTAGATTAAAAAGAGGTTTTGAATTAAAATACAACATTTTTCACTGTTCATTAAAAAAATGAACTTTATCGAAAAAATACCAAAAATTTACACAATGTAAATTTTGATGTACTGATTCTAAAGAAGAATTTTATTTTTTCAAATATAACACATAAAATTCTCAAAAAGTGGATTTAAAAGAGGTTCTCCATCAAAAGGCGGTTAGTCGACCTTCTAAAGAACATTAGAATTTTTACGCTTAAAAATTGAATTCATTCACATTTTTAATCCTCTAACATTTATTGTAAAAAGTAAAAATATTTGACAAACATATATAACAATTTTGTAGTCAGTCTTATTCATTCTCTCCATCACAACAGCTAGGCGTTAACTACATTTTAAAATAATAATATTTTATTATTAGAGTGCAACGTAAGATTCCCAAGAAACTCATTGTTGCGTATTGGGTACGCCATCGAGCATAGTGTCCCCTTTAAAGTAATATTAATATTTTATTCACAAATATGGATAAATATAAAAACTGTCATATTCTTTATTTACCTGGGGTGTTACATCCTTCCCCCCTTTTGGGAATTGCGTCCTCGCAATTTTAAAAATGGGCTCGGAAACATCCTTGAAAGTCCCACATCGGAACAAGAGTCGGTAAAACAATCACTTTAAAATAAAGAATGAGAAGTACAGAGGTCACCCGAGTTAACCCATACTAGGATTCCATGTAGGAAAACATGGACATGGAGGAGAAAACATAGGGTCATGTTCTGATGGAGAGTGATAGAAAACATGTTTAGGAGAAAGTTAACCACAAGAAAATCACAAACCTGTGATGGGTTAAATGGTATTCGATTCCTCAGTAGGAAAAGTTAATAGAAAACATTTTTGTTTTTTTATTGAGGAATTTATTCATAAGAAAACATAATTACTTATCATGTTGACTTTCAACTTTTATTATATTTCTTACAGAAACTCATATTTTCTCCAAAAGACGAGTATTTAGGAAGACTTGTTCACTATAATCAACTTCTAGAGAATCACCTAATCCACAAAAGATTTCTATATAATTCCCATGTTTTTAGACATTAACCAAAACCAAAACAAAAATGGTTAGTACAAGATCAGATAATCCAGAAAAGGATAACCCTTTTATAAAAAAAAATCTATTCTTAATCTCCAAAATATGTCCAACACAACACAAAGATCAATGAGGACCATTTGATAAACAATTTGTCCATAAAATTCTTCAAAGTAAACCAAACTAAGATTGAAACCCAAATATTTGAAGGATTTAGTCACATAGTCTTCCAAGGTACAAATTAACTTTTATCTCCAAATAACATCAGTTGCTCTTAAATTCTCATATTGAAAAGTAATTAACCTAATCACATATCCTCGATGATAGGTTAATAATTTCCATAGATAACCCAAAATAAAATTACTCTTGATTCCTAAAATCATCTAACTAAAAAGAATTAGTCAAACTAACCAGGGAATTCACGTAGTCCAGTGGTAGGCGATAAATACCAGTCGCACTTTGGTTGTGGGTTCAATTCCCATAGCTTTGTCTGACGTGACGGGTTGTCACAGTGTCTGCATGTTGTCCTTTTTCCAAAACTATATAATTCTTAAAACATTCCCCAAAACAAGACAAAAATCTTCAAAAATTATCATAACATATTTTAACCTCATGTTTATCTCATGCCATTCATTTTCCATCAAAACATATAATAACCCATAATTACCTCAAAAGTAAGGGTCATATAAACTCTAATGGTTACCTTTATAATTCTTACCTGAACTTCCACATCAATTGGTCATCTCGTACATGATGCATTACAGATCATACCAAGGTTCAATTGGTTGATCATGACTCCTTGATAGTTGGTTTAGAACAACCACGAGCTTCCTCATTGAATCCCCCATTTTCTCTAGTATCTTAATCAGAGAACCACCATAGTTTCCTTCAAACCTATTGTCTCTTTGGTGCCTGCTAGATCCATCCATTCACTAAAAACATAAATGTCAGTGTGAGTATATCAACAAAACCATCATGTACTAATGAGGAAGGTAAACACTAAGATATACTTACTCATTCACTTTATCTAAAACTAGGACTCTTTCTGAATTTATAACCATTATGGTAATTTCACTTATGATTAGAGAATACCCTAACCTCCAAAGTTATCTAAACCGACCTCTGATACCAACTATAAGTCCCCAGCCTTAAACCTTACTTAATCTTGAGTTATTAAAAGATTACACATTGAGGATCTTTTCAGGTTTAGAGTTTTAGAGAATTAGATCAGAAAACTTGCATTACATTCCACATTTAAACAAAGTGGTTACATAAAAGATAGTATTCATTTTTTCCCATCAACGGAAACATATTTAAAAATAAAGCATATATTGTTTATTGACAATTCCTTGACACTATCATCATATCATGTACCTTTCCATTGACCTGTGAAAAACACTTCAAAAAACTTGGGATTAGCATAAAAAGCTCAGTAAGGGTTATAAAAAATATGGAAAGGAAACATGAGTTCATATATACATAAGAATGAAATCATACTTTACCCATAAAACATAGGAACTTTAAAATACCTCGTCAAATCATGAATAAATCATAGAAATCATAAGACATAAAAGGTAACTTGAGGCATTCATAACATTCTTACGCAGGGAGTAACCCTCTTGGTTACGTTTGGAATACCCACCACAGTATATTCCCTAAATCTCTTCGGAGAAAACTTAAAGTATCACTCCTTCGCATTACCCAATGCATTGGAGAGCTATATCGTGCTCACCCGCCCTTAGTTTTTCACGGAACCACCCGTCTTCAAAATAATGCCCATGAACCATAACATAATTTTATAACATAAAACATGCATAAAGGAAACATAACATTTCCACTTTTCAATCACAAGATATCAATACAACACATTGATATAAAAACATTATGAAAACCATTGTCAATACCAAAATAAAAGAAAAGTAAAACATGGTATTTATTTTTCTTTAAAAAATGGTATCGCTTGTAGAGGAAGTCGAAACTCAAATAATGGTCACGGCGGCAGAGAAGTCGTTGTTGCCGCATATGTACGACAAAAACATTACCTTTTGTCATTTAGTGAAACTCTTCATATAAAAATATTTCTTTTCGATAAACGTAAAAGTCAAAGGGGTTTATACACCGTATAAAAGTAGGTTGTGTATAAAACAAAATATGCCTCAATGAAAGGAGATTGAGACGAAGTCCCATACAAAGACGGTATCCTTGGATTAAGGATAAATCAATTACATAATTATGTGTGACAAACGAATACACCAAACATAAGTGGATATTAAGTGCAAAACAATCAGAGGACATTCACACATATTCATAAAACGGCATATTCAAGGAGTACAAGTTTATCCCAAAGAATCAAAATTGGGTTAAGAAGTTCCCTTGCAAAAATTCGACAGTCTAACGGCGTCACTTAAAAATTCAGAAAAATAGTTGATGAGAGATAAAAAGGGTATCTCATCACATGGAAATAATATTTAAATCAATAAGGATATAGAAGAACATATCCCAACATAACAGTATGTGAATTAAAAGACATAACAAAAGAAGTCTTTTAAAAAGAGGAGGGTGAAAGGTTCCTTTACCGACATGGGTATCTTTCGAAACATATGCCCCGTGAAAAGAAGGGAAATACAAAATTGATGTAAATACTCATAAATGAAATTATATTACACAATGATTAAAATAATGGGAATTACATACACCACTCAAAGGAAATTGTGGAAAATGTAGCATAAATCTCATGGGAATAAAAGTGAGATGAAAAATCCTTTACGAAAACTCGGCAGCCTAACAACGCCACTTAAATCTTACAAAAATTGATTGATGAGATCAAATAAGGTCTCTCATCATATTAACATAATGTTTACAGAAAGAGGAATATAAAAGAACATCCCCCAACATAACAAAGAGAAGATTAAAATAAGTGACATAAAGGAGAGTACTTAAAAATAAAGAGAGAGGTTAGATCTCTTACGAAAATTTGGCAGCCTAACAGCGCCACTCAAAACTTCCAAAATAGATTGATGAGAGAGAATAGAGTCCCTCATCACATGAACATAAAAATTACAGTAATATTAATATAAAATAACATCCCAATAACAAGAAAGATGAGCTTTAAAAGGAATGACATAAAATAGTGTACTTAAAAAGAAAGAGAGGAGTATGATCCCTTACCTCGGGTCCGACTTGACTCGATAGTTCTTTAATCTCCTGAATAATAAATTTGAGTTAATTTATACTTCCATAAGAACCTTTTTCAAGTTCATTATTCCTTTTATATCACTTATTACCATGTCATGAACACTATGTAATTATTTTAGTTAATAACGGTCGTTTAAACGATCATTGGTACTTGAGTCAAAATATGCTCTTTATAATTACAAGTTTTTCATGTATCCATTATATCCAGAGTTATAATCATAATGTATATATCATATATATCATATATATACAGTATATACATGCATTTAAAATATTACATAATCATTTAGAGGTATGAAATGAAATGCACCGTTCATGGAGACGGTAAGCCGTACGTACGCATGAATGCTACTTTCATTTGTATTTCATATTTTATAGAATGGAATAATAATGATATAAAGGTATATTATAATTCCAGTATAATATCATATATAATACCATTAATTAAATCCTTTATACATCCCACGTATGGCATTAACGAATCAAATCACCTTGAGGGGGTGGTAGTCTGCACTTCCTAAAATAAAGATATCACGTTTACTTATAATGGTAACCATAAAGGATATGCCATAAATGAAAAATACAGAAGCTTAAGTAAAACATAAAAATATTATATATAATATATAAATATAGTTACATTTTAATGGCCACCTTTGAAGGTGACATATGAGTGTTGAACAATCATCGTTTCGTGAGGCAGAAATTCACCATCCACGGAAACAATATGTTCTTTAACCATTAGATGAAGGTGTATGTAAGTGTTGCTCGAATAATTCTTATAACAACATCCTAGTATATTTAAGATACTGTATTTGTTATAAAAGAAATGAATAAAAAGAGTTTAGGGGTTGGAGAAGAAAAATAAACAAAAGGACTCAAGTGAAGACATTACCTTAAAATTGGGTAACTCTCTTTGGTTTGAGCTAAAAGGATTCCTTGGGAAGACCTCGGCCCAAAGTGAGGCTTCTAAGAGTAATATAGGGATTTGTAGAGGAAAAATAAGAAGGGGTTGTCCGAGCCAATGGCTTTAGAGGTGTGGATAAGGTGGTAGAGGTGGGGGCCTTTTATAAGAGGAGAGGAGGGGCACTCTTGGAAAGTAAAGAAATGTTACTTTATTTTAGAATGAGTTTCGGATTTTAATGGTCCCACATTGATGTGTTTCGAGGATAAGGTGATAAGGGTTCTAAATACACCCATACAATAGGTTTTGGACATTTTTAGGTCTTAGAATTTACTTTATCTTTCCATTTTATTTAAATTGTTATATAATGAGGTCATCGCTGCATCATCATGATATCATAAATAATTTAATTTATATAATGTCTAAAAATTATATAAAAAATACTATGATATAGGAAATCTTTTTATATTTCCAATTAATATTTATAGTAAAAAATATGACTTTTATAACCCCATTTAAAAATTGTTTTAGTAAAACAACTCATGTTTGTGTCATTTTAATTTTAACACTAAATAAAAAGGTATTTATGTCATTTTCCAACCAAAGTGGCTCCATGGGGTCCCCAAGTTGACCCATGGATTGTCTTGGTCGTACATGACTCATCCAATGAGGGTAGGACATTTTTATTGGTCATTTCACATTATTAAAACATTATTTTTACCTTAAATTACACTAATTACCTCTTATCGCGATTAAAACTTAATAAGTTACTATTCACCAAAAAAATATTTTAATCCCATTGAACCACATTATACTTATTAATGAAAAAAATGTATGTCAGATTTTTGAAATGAAAAACACAAAGGTGTCAAAATTTCATTTAAACGGAAAATCAGTTTTTATAAGTACCACTTAGTTGTTTCACTATTCATCAAAAATTAAAGTTTTTCAGAAAATTACCAAAAATTCACCCTAAGCTATATTTGATATTACGAATTCAAAAATGAAGTATATTTTACAAAATTCAAAACATATAAGTTGAATTAATTAATTTAATAATTAATTCCCGCTGTCAAAACAAATAGTGTGTTTTTATGAAACAGTAAGTATCAAAAGATTGACTCTAGTTTAAGTCCAATTTCAAGATGAAATTAATTCCAACGACCACTATTGGACTAAATGGTACAAATATATATTCTAATTGAACTTTAAAACCACTTCAAAAGATAATCTAATCATATAAATAAATTAGATTAAAAAGAGGGTTTGAATTAAAATACAACATTTTTCACTGTTCATTAAAAAATGAACTTTATCGGAAAAATACCAAAAATTTACACAATGTAAATTTTGATGTCCCGATTCTAAAGAAGAATTTTAATTTGTCAAATATAACACATAAAATTTTTAAAAAGTGGATTTAAAAGAGGTTCTCCATCAAAAGGCGGTTAATCGACCTTCTAAAAAATATTAGAATGTTTACGCTTAAAAATTGAATTCATTCACATTTTTAATCCTCTAACATTTATTGTAAAAAATAAAAAAATTTGACAAACATATATAATAATTTTGTAATTAGTTCTATTCTTTCCCGCCATCACAACAGCTAGGCGTTAACTGCCTTTTAAAATAATATTATTTTATTATTAGAGTGCAACGTAAGATTCCCAAGAAACTCGTTGTTGCGTATTGGGTATGCCATCGAGCATAGAATCCCCTTTAAAGTAATATTAATATTTTATTCACAAATATGGATAAATATAAAAATGTCATATTCTTTATTTACCTGGGGTGTTATACTAAGAATTTTTCAGTATATTATTATTGATTATGCACTTTATATAAATTTAATAATTCAATTTCTTCTATTCATACCAACCAATTTAACATCTTAGTTATAAGAGTAATATTTTAATAATAATATTTTGTGGTTTTTTTAAGCTCGATGTTGCGTGTGAAATACACTATCAAACATTATCTTCTTTTTAAAATATAGGGGTGTTATACATTAAAAAGGGTAAATAATAAATAAGGAATAAAACATCAATGTCATATTTATGGACCATCTCTTCAATTTATCAATAAAGTAGTTAGACATTTTATTACCCCATGTCATTCCACAATGATTTACAATTTTCCCATTATTAACAATTAAAACACATTACCATTGCCTGATCCTCTTTTTAAAACCAACTTCACATTTCATAAAATGTATCATTTATTTTCCAACACATTTATTCTTATAAATTTCCAAATTCCATCTCCAACATCGATGGTTGTGAAATCCTATTTCAGAACCATTGAGTTAATTCCCAAATACCTTTTTACCATATCAAACATTAGAGAACCTTTACATTATCCATTTCCTTTCTATAGAAAAATCACCCTTTAACTAACCAATTCCTATTAAAAATTTTTTACATAGGTTTTTTACTATAATTTATATTTCTAAGTTCCAAAACATGTTTTTTGGGCATTGAATGATAACATAAGTCATTTTAAAACATAAAATTTAAATTTAGGTCAATGCCTAGAAAGTTAGAATTAATGCACATCCTAAGAATTCTGATAAATAAGAAAGACTTTGGTTTAATTTAATTCTACCACATACCTCATACATATAGAAACACACTAATACAATATCGAGCATCGACTCATCCTGAATCAAAATAAATCAAGAAACCATAAAAACACTATACAAAACGGAAAAATATATATATGTGGGGATATATTGATCGAAAATAAAAGAAACAAAAACAAGAGGAAAAATAATAGACATACCATTGGATATAGATCACAATTTATTGCATGTGATTTTACAAAAAAATAGGGAAGAAATCCCTCTTGATGGGATGGAGAACCTAGGTGGTGCTCCATTCATGCTTCTACCGAATAGGGGGAGGGGCTTCTACTTATTTTAAAATAATGGAAAACATAAAAAAACTACATGAGGGGGTTTCATAGTGTGAAATCATATTTTTATCCATGATTGGTCATGGAAGGGGGATCTACCCCTTTTCATAGAACATTCATGGTGTGAATTGAGATTTTACTCTGTGAATGAATCTTGCTAGATATTTTTCAATTGTAGGCTCACCCGTTCTTCCTGAAAGCTATATTGGGATGTTATGACCCACTAAAATATAAAATCTAAAATAAGTAAACATGTTTTTAAAAAATTAAAATGGTCTCATGTACTAGATAATGTCTGGTGATTTACAGAATTAACAAAAGATCTAGACATGAAGGAGGCACTGATTTTGGATAAGAACACCATGGGTTCCTTAGTTAAATAGAATCGATGCCTTGTAGAGTATGAAAATTTTAATAGGAATGTAAGATTTAATTTGGGGTTCTATGAATTACAAGGACATGTGTTAAGTTATATTAATGGTTGTGATCTTGTTGCACAAAAGAATGTGTCCATTGGGCCCATGTGTGTTCGAGTTAGTTTTTTTCCTCATGGGAGAGAATATGCAATAGATATATTATGAATTAATCTTTTTTTAGAGGAGTATGGTTTTAAAATTTATAACTATGGAATTATTGATTCTTGAGTGTTCATGCATGAAATTATGCACAGTGTTGGTTGAATTAGTGGAAAATGTGGTGAGTTGACCATTGAGAATGTTTCAGGTTGTATGGATGAACCTAAATGAGATAGTGGTGGTAGGTTACTAACAAATTTGGTTTAGTGTCACACTTATAGTATGAAAATATAATGATCAAATGATTCTCTTAGACTTGTTCACCCATAGGTTTATGTGTTTAAATATGTCCTTGTGGTGGAAGGTGGCATCAAAAATGGATCAGGGTGCCATTATGTGGTCAACCTATGTTTAACATTAATGTATATATTGTGGTCTGGAGAAGCTACTTTCATGGGGGACTGGGACCTATTTGGGTTGGAGTTCATAACCCATGCATAGGCTGGTGGAGGGGTTTAAATCACATCAAGAGTGGAATATTCAATTAAATGAACTGCATTCTATGTAATCTAGGTGTTTGATGTGCTTGTTGTATCACTTGGATCTCAGATACGAAAAATTGGTCACACATGGTATTCATATTTTTTGGTGAAAAATTCAAGGGGCAGGTATACCAATGTTTATTTTTAAAGAGAAAATTAGGATACTTATTTGGTGGGGAAATTTTTTCTAATCATCAGTGAATGTCTCTCTTATAGAAAGAGTCATGTAAGTTTGTATGGATGAATATTAGATGTTTGTGATGAATTTTAAAAACTGATGTATAATGGACCTATGATAATTTGGTTTTATGATGAATGCATGATGTGATATTCAATTGTGGTGCTAATTTGAGATTGGATGTGGGCATTGGACTCAGGGAAATGTTAGTATAATATGAGAGTGAGTTATATTGATAGTGTGAAAGTTAATTACCTAGAACATTATGGTTGATGTGACTGGTTAGTGAACCAAGCATTTAAATTTATTTATTATTGGGTTTATGTTTTGATAAGAATCTCAAATCGATTTGATGATGCCTCTAAGGCTTAAAGAACTGTGTTCTATAATTTCATCGATTTAATGATTCCTCCAAATCAACCAAAAGAGAACTGATTGGTGTTTCTGGGTGAAATTAAATGTATTAGGCTGGAACTACATAAGGATTGTCAAACTAGGTGTGATAGAGGTGGTTAAGTATTAGTTATGTCCTTCGTGGAAGGTTCCTTGTGTTTGGGTCAATTTTGGTTGGTAGAGACACGTTAGATCTATTAAGAATTATGAAGAAGGTATTGGTATAAACTTTTTACACCTGTTTTTTGTACGATCATTCACAATGAAACTAAACCCCATTGGGTATGTAGTAGAATAATTGGAATTCTATTATATATAACAATAAATTTGATGGGGAATACCATGATACTTTATAATGAATCAGATTGATATATCTATGTGAGACTGGGCATAACTAGTGTGGTGATCATGGTATTGATGTTTGTTTGACATTGAGCATGTGGCTCAATTTTTTTGTTAGTGTGTTTCTCTATTAGTGTTGCATTTTTAAAGCATGATGAGAATTTTAAAACCAATTTATATTAGGAGACATGATTCTTAGGCTACCAAAATATTTTGAGAAAGGTAAAAACTATGGTGGGGGTATTGTAATGACCCCATTGCCCTAGGTTATTTTTTATATTGGATAGTTTTTTCAGGGAACAGAGTATGAAACCAAGGTGATTCATGTCTAAACAAAATTAATAGATATCTTCCAAATTTAAAGGAAGCTCAGTGGGTAACATGGAGCATAAGATATTAGAAAAAGAATCCTAAAATATATGGGGATGTTTCTCCAACTACTGGCTCACCAGTGGGATTTTATGTATCCCTACTACCCAGCATGACTCACCAGCTAGCTCATGGATCTAGGCTTTCTATCTAGTGGGGGTTTTATAGGGTGTCTTAAGTGAGGATATTTTAATCATTTTTCAGTTGAAATCCCTTCGGATTTTACTTTTCTTAGACAAATCATAAGGTCCATAACAAATGTTCTATCCTCCTCTCCTCCCTCAATGAGTTTACCTTGATTCATAATGAATCATGGTGAGATTCGTTGGTGAATTTAGGAGAGATATTATAATATTCTTCATTCTTGAATCCCTCTTCCTCGTGTGGTGGAATATTGACGTATCATGTATTACAAATGAATCCAATTGGTAATTTTATCCCATTTTATTGTTTTATGTTTCAATTCTCTTCAAATTCTCTTTATTTTTGGTTATCTTGATTATATATTGATCATTGTCTTGATTCCAATTAGATAATAGGATTAAAATTCCACCAAAACATGGTGGAATTGAACATTAATGATGGGTATTTTGATCAAAATGACTATAGTATATTATATGATGATAAAAAAATTTCATTGATTGGTTTTTTTAAATTATATCTATTACGGTATTGTTATTTGATATTTTATCAAATTGAATTTAATCGGTTTTTGTATCATGGAATTGAATTGGGTATTTTTCATGGATTAGATTAAAGAGTGTACGAGGAGTTCCCTAAAATATGCTGTATGAAATTGTGCCTAAGGTATGTTAAATAATTTATTTCTATTTGAGACTCCAATATAAATATATTAAATTAGGCATTTAATTGTTTCCCCTAGATAGAACTTTTTACCATGATGATGTTAGAAGTGTGTTGTGGACCTTTCATGTGTATCTATTCATAGTTTTATCTTGGTGAAAATACCCCAAACTTGTGATGATTGGTAGAGGCCATATGGACTTGGATGGACTCATATAGAATTAATATTATTTTCTTGGATGGGAGTTGGCTCTTTATTGGGGAAAGTGGTTATATGTTCATTACCTTATAGTATTATGCATTGTTTATTGGCCTGTGGTATTAAGTTCTCCACTATGGGAGAATGAATATTAAGTCTTAAATGTGTTATGAACCACTTTAAGTGCTTGATTAGATTAATGATATTAAGGTCTTAAATAATTATAGTTATTATGCCTAATGAATTGAACAATGTAAAAAGGTCCATGATAGAACCTAGTGTATTGAAATGATGTCAGATGTTAATGGTTAATCCCTTTGTCATAAATGTTTTCAATAGATTAAATGAGACCGTTGGGGGTATGATCATACTACATGATACTTAGTGGACCTTAGAGACCCTTTCCAACTATACCATGCTACAACTTACTATGTTATAACATTTTGGATCTTTCATATCCATTAGAAATCCTTGTTGATATAATGTATATGTGGGAGTCTGTGCAGCCCGTGGGGCCTATGATTTATATGATTCACATGTGGATGTGTGTTTAACTATGTGACTCCTTACGATGAAATGACTATAAAATGACTTATTGTCGATTTATGTGTTATAAGTGTAGTTTATCTATCTCTGTAATTTGGTAACCAGGTTGAGTTGTATGGATTAGTCATTTTTGATAGGGGGAATCTTCATTATTTTTTCTTTGAATGATAAAAACTACCTCTGAAAGAGGGGTCTTGAAATATTATAGTGGAATCATGTCTATTCATTCTTTGAAATGTGAGAACTATTACCTAAAGAGGGATTGTTCTCCCCAAAGAGGGTGAAGTTTGTTTTTTCATTATCTAAAATATAGGAACTACTATCGTAACTGGGATCATACTTCTCGAGCGGGGGGAAGTTTGTATAGTTTTATGACCTTGTTGTGATTCTAGTATGGCCAGTTGGATAATTAAATGTGGTACACTGATTTCTCTTTAAAGGTGGTGTGTAAATACTCATTAATGGTGGAATGTGACATAACCATAATGGTGGGTGTAACTATACCTTTAAGGGTGATATGGACAGGTGACCAATTGGCTGAGTATATTGGGAAAACATATGAAATTATCTTCAAAATAGAGCCAATCTAGGTAGATAAGGTGTTTAAAAACTACAGATATGTGTGAATATGTAGGATTAATAGTTTTTTACTTGTTTATTGATTACTATCATTGGTTATTTATTTGTTATGAATATATTCGTATTTTTTATCCATTTATTCAATTGACATTATCATGTGAACATACACTTCATCTACTAGTTATATACAAAAATACATTGGTTGTTCCCTTTTGACTTGTACTCACACCTACCTTGGGTGGAAATGACAGTTGGGTACTTGAGAAACCCTCAATTATTGAAGCTATAAGTTGGACTAAGTTCTAGAATTAATTTTTTAGTGGGATAGATTACTTCATGTTTGGAGAACGGGATAAGGTGAGGCTTGGATTTGGGTGTAAAGTCTCTTTTGTTTTACATTTCTTTTAGTATCTTGTATACATGACCGTCTAGTGGGTGATCAACATCTTGCATTCTTTCATGATCATTCACGTTTTTTGTTTATGCATTCATTTAATATAGATAGTATATTTATTGGATTCTACATACTTTATTTTCATTTGGTTATATATTTGGTTATTTTTCTTTTAATATGCACATTGATTGAGGGTATAGTCTCCCCATGGGTTTTCTTTAGATTCTCACTACTCATCACCAACTTCAAACATACAGGGAGGCACATCTAATGTCATGTACCACATAATTCTAAACCTTATGGTTTGGGTTGGGGTGTTACAACATCCATAGTATAAAAGGATTTTTTTTCTTTGGTTATATCATTTAATACGATATGTAGATTTCATATAACATATACCTAAGACAATCATGTTGTATAATAGGATGCATCATAAGGAAATGTGAATCGTAATGTAAAATTTATATTACAGTTGATGATGCAACTATATATTATAACATTTTGGAATATTTCATGCATGGTTATCATTATTAAGTAATCTTTCATTGGATTAAAATTTTGGGAGAATAAAAATAATTTTATGGTTTTAGAAGTTTTAAATTTTATATAAATCGGACAATAGATTCATTTGATAAAATATGGGTGAATTTTATACAAGGCTAAAAATATCTCAAGGACTATATAAATTGGAAAAGGCCTTAACAAGGGATCATTCATTCATATGATCCTTTATTGAGGCTTCTCTTTTGATTCACCAATATATCTTTTCCTTTTTCACATCTATCCATCAAGAGGTACTAGAATACCATGGGAGATATATAGGAGCCCACATAAGCATTGTGAAATTCAATCTATCCAAGGATACACAATAGAGGTAAGAGTTCGTTGACTATTCCTAGATATCCCCAGAAATAGTTGATTTAATTCAATAGAAATACCCATCATCAATGTAAGGTTCATTTTTGTCATTCTATTTATACATGGTTTCTTCTATTCACCACATGGTGATCTTGGAAATGTGGTTTTTATTTTCCTATACTACTTTGAATAATTGTTTTTTGATCCATAGTAACCCTTTAGTGGAATCTGTTCTTCACTATGCTTCTTGATTCTTGAAATTATGTTTGAAATGAACAAGAAATGGATATTATATTTCTTATCATTAAACATGATTTATATTTTACATTAAGAATTAGATGTATTATTTCCTATAATTAAATACAATATAGAAATTAAAATGTGGATTATCTTATGAAATGTGATATCATAATTTTTAGTATATTCATGCTATATAGTATACGATATCATATATGGTGGCCCAATTGAAATCCTATAGTTCTACATATATTAAACCGTACTATATTGGAAGTCATGGATGATGATATCAAAAAAATGTTTTTGAATAATATAGTATAATATATTCCATACCATATAGGAAGCATCAAAAATATGATTCCCATGAACTCTAGGATTTTCCATAGTCGAGGATTATCTATCATAAAATTCTATATATAATCTCAGCATGCCACAAATTACGACATAAGAACATTGTTAAATAAAATATACAGGAAAGTTTTTATTTTTTATTTTTAATTATGAATTAAATAATATAATTTAAATATTTTTTAAAATTACATTAAAAATGTATTTTAAGATATTTATTTAATTTAAAATGTGATTATAAATTAATTTATTATAAAATTTTTATAATTTATAATTACAGGTTTATGAAACATTTATTAAATAAATATCCATAATATTAAATATTAATATTTAATACCTTTTGATTTATATATAATGACTTACAGTTTAGATATAAAGTGTTTAAATATAAATTACAAGGGAAATTTATAGTGCTTATAAATTAAAAAAAAAGGCAAAACTTAAAATAGTTTATATTCAATATTATGAAATTTTCAAATTAAAATTCCATATTTGACAAAATTATTTTATCCATATTTTTTTTATAATTGATATGATGAGGGTTTAGATAATAAATATGTGATATTTGGTGTGTTCATAATATATATATGGATATTTCATCTATAATTTTTTTATATTGTAGATATTATACATCTAAGATAAAAATTCCACATAAAGGGATAATATGAAGGATTTCAAATTATAAATAAATATAAAACTTTCATATTTATTTGATTATGTAGTTTCCATTATGCATAATTAAATTATAAAGTTTTTATAATTGAATTATTTTTTAATTGTTTTTAAATTCATATATCATGTCTAAATATATGAATTATACATTCATTTGGTGCATTTCCTACATTATTCATGAATATATTTTTTATATTGTGAATCGATGTATACTTTAGTTTAAAGTGTTAAAATGATTCTATAAATTATAATACATGAAAATACGTAGTTACATTTTTGGTAAGATAATTTTTTTAGTTTTCTTATGCATTGAATTGAGATTGTATTGGGTTATAAGATTTAATTTAAAGGTTTATTATAGATTATAAATATTAGGTGCGTAGATCCCAGATCAATTAGGGTACTACAAGGTGGGGGTCGAATTAGTAGTAGATGTTTTTCCATCTTACAATTTATTTATTTTTAATTAAACCCTTATTATTGATTAATATCTAGATTCAATCTTCAAAATCTTTTCCTCACTAGTATGCAAGAATGTGAAAGGAATGTAACATACATGATCTTTTAAAATAGTTTGAAATTGACTTGAGAGCCTACTCATTACCGTGATCAACCATTGGTTTCCATGGATTTTCTTATTATTGTAATTTTAAGTGATTACACATTAATATCAATCGTAACATAAGGTTTGAGAAGTTATCATCCAATTATATACATGGAAAGAAATTATCCACTTCCCACTATTGAATGTTGTATGTTGTTTGAACATGAATCACATGTTCTTCAAAGAATATTCATTTTCTATAGACATAATCATATCTTCGTCAAATTAATGGATACATGATCATTAAAACGTCTTTCTTATAAGAGGAATTTGACTACATGTATGAATTTAGAATAAGAGAAACACGTAAAAATCCTCACATAGTTTCTTTAGGATGAACTATTCATTTATGAGAGAATGCATTTATTAAAATTTTCTCCTTCTTCCTTATCACCAATTTCCTAAATCACTAGAAATATAATAAAATTACCTAAAAATATTAAGAATACTAATAAATTCAGTAATTTTTTTCCTTTATTTGTTCTCACTCTTTGATATAAAATAGTATCAGTTCTTCTCAGAATCCTTTAACTCTCATTTTCTTATTCATTTTTTCCACATGTATATTCACTGTGTAATTTCAGGAATAGTAGTTTCCAAATTAAAATTTTAGAAACTCCTTGTTTTTTCATAGTAGTAATCTC
This sequence comes from Viscum album, assembly GCA_963277665.1. Taxonomy (NCBI): domain Eukaryota; kingdom Viridiplantae; phylum Streptophyta; class Magnoliopsida; order Santalales; family Viscaceae; genus Viscum; species Viscum album. The sequence continues at coordinate 466,533,887 of OY728142.1, read as the reverse complement.
ATATTTTAAATTTGTTAATGAGTTATAAATTTATCTTCTAAGCGTCCTAATTTAAATCCTATATGACCCGATAGTATATTCCAAGTGATATTTGAATATTGCAGACTTTTTCTTCGCACAAAATCTAAAAATTTAAATCATTCAAAATTTCATACCATGTATGCATGGAATCATGTAGTGGTGACCTAGATCTTATTATTGTGGTATGATACTCTTCTTATCCCTCTCTCTCAAATCAGCTTCACCTACACATTGATATTGAATTCCAAGATTGGATCAAAATCATCTTAATTAGATTATGATATTTAAATCATAAAGATTACATTAGCAGAATCATTATATTTGACATCTTATTTTTATCAGAATTAATATTCCAAAAAATATTAATAGATTAATGTCTCAAAATTAAAAGAAATTTAATAATTACATGACTCATATAGATTTATCTTATACAATTAATCATATAGAATTTATAGTGACTCATATCGTATCTCAATCCACTCATTCAAAAATCTTGTGTCTTATAAAAACTAAAACTATGTAGTGAAATGACCCATAAACTAATCCAAATGACTCATACATATTATATATTCACTCATAAAAAGATTTAAATAAATCCTAAGAAAATCAGCATGACGCACATATAGAGTTCAAATGACACTTACTCAAAGTGAGAATTACTTATACATTCCATTCATTATTTAGAATCTATATATCCTTATAAAAATTAATTGTACTTAGTTGGAAGTTTGTTAAATTTTATACAAATCCATATCTCACATAAATAGATACATAAATTTTTTACAATAACTTAATTTCATATTAAAACACCTCAATTACACTTAAAAAAATTCAGAAACTTCTAGTATGATGGTTTAAAACAATGAAAACTTTCTCAATAATTCAAGGGATACTTCAATCTCACCCTTTGGATTTGTTTTCAACCCATTAAACCCTACTCAAATTATAATCCTTGAGACATAAAATCACATCCTTTTTATTTTTATAATTTTATTGACACCATACCACAGTTTAAAGTAGTGTTTTTTATATTACTTAATCTCTTGGTGATATGCATTATTTTGGCCAAGTGATAAAATGACCCCTTAATGAGGGAACTCACTACTCGAACAAACTCCTCCATTTCATAATAAACACAAAAACAAAATAATAAAAAAGTATATAAATACAAACATATATATACATTATCAAGAAAATATATGTTCACATACTTTTCCCCATATGACAATATAATACAAGGATAATTGAGGGTCTATCCCAAAACATTCTCAATAGTGTGGGAGGGGCAGGACACCCGTGTTCAGCCTTAATTTTTAAAATACTCCTTTAAGAAAAATATATGTAAAGATATCTACTAGTTTATCTTAGGTAGGAATAAATTATAGTATTATGTCTCCATTTTCTACCTGTTCTATGATAAAATGAGTTCAGGTATCAATATTATAGAAACCCAACATTTTCTTACACTACTATTACATCATTTTGAATATAAAAAACATTATATTATTATAAAATGAGGATACAAAGGTTTAGTATCTTTGTAAAACTAGGACCATACATAACATTTATAACCTAAAATGTAGACATTTATTTAATCCATTTTTCTTCAGATTCTTATTGTCACTTGAAAACTCTTTAGTACACATAATCACCTAATGATATACATCAAAATGGAGTGATCTAAACCCCCAGTAAGAGGATATATATGAACAATATAAAAATTTATGAGCACAATCACAACATAGTAAAAGGATGGTGATCATGAGAGGAATCATTAATAAAAGACTTGAAATGTGGCAATGCATAAAAACAAAACATCATGTCTTAGTGGCTATCTACCACATATAATTGTGAAAAATTATAGAATCATGTACACACATAATTTTCCTTTAACTCATGATATTGATAAAAATACTAATTGAATTGGAGCACTATATATTTCTAGGCACACCCGTCACATCATAACATTCATATTGCGCTATATAATTCCGGGCGAACCAGTCACATCATAACATTTACATTATCATGCATGCCATGTATAACATATGTCAAACTTAAACATAAGTTAAACCATGTAAATTAATGGGTTTCACGTTAAAATTAATGCATTCATAAAAAATAAACTCCCAAAATAAATAGGGGATAACATTATTGACATAGAACAATCAATGATGACCGAAGTAGAAACAATCAATAAGAAGTAAAAAAGAGGGTGTTTATTTATAAGATGATTTATATTGGAAGAACATTGGGTTTATCTTAAACTCAATTAAAAAATATTTTTATCCCAAAATTGGTAATACAGGGATTAATAAATGATTATTAAGGCATATCCAAACTTAAAATGGGTTTAAATAGGGAAAACCCAAAGTATGAGAGTTGGGTTCAAGAATTTCTCCTTACCATGATTCTGAATGATTTATTCAATTTCATGTCATGTATAGCATCATTTTATTCATTAATTAACACTTAAAACTAACTTTTATTCATTAATGATATTTATTAAGATTTTATTAAGTTCATTTAATGTCTTTTGGACAAGTTATAGGGCTTAAATTCATTGTTTGGGAAGGTTTGTTTTTATAGTTTTCTTGAACGATTCACCTGTATTCATGGATGGAAGTTCATTTGAAATGGATAAAAACATTCATAATCTTAATTATATGTTTTTTATGATTTTATAGAACTTTAAATGATATTATAAATTTTTTTATATACCATGAGAATGA